>CARXXK010000002.1:88984810-90277153 GCA_949089665.1 Macrosiphum euphorbiae | reverse complement strand
CATTGAATTCAAGTTTAATACAATCCATTATACAATGACCCACTTGTAACCTACTATACAGCAGAGCGACATCCACTTACCCGCTTTTTATTTATAGACACATAAAATATATTTGAGGGTATTATTGCCAATTCTTTTCCAATTCCAATCTTTTTCATATGTATCTTGAAACGTTTGAATTTTAATATCTAAAAATTTAAAAACTTCATCTAGTATACCTTTATCAAATTTTAACATCTGCAATCATCTTCTTAAAGTTTTTTCAGAAGGCAATGGAATTTTCTGTTTCAACATTTCTTCGTAACCGTTGTTACCACAACTAAATTTTATTTTTAAATCCTTGCAAATAGTAAGTTTAGACCACTTCATGAATCTAGTAGATTTTCTGGACAAAGCTTCTATTTGGTCATTTTTTAAAATAGATTTCAAAGCTTAACACTTTTATTTTTTTTTAATTTATCAGATAAAAATCTTAACTTTTTTTATAGTGATTAATTTAAAAAACCATAGACTTTTAAAGGTGATCATTGTTAGACAAATTATTATGAATAATACCATCAGACATACCTTGTACATGATTTAAATTACAATCTGATAGCTCTGAAGCACCAACGCTGTTTACTTCCATTTTTTGATCTAATGGTTTTGTCATTTTCCTATTTTTCGGTGGTTTTCTTTTCTTAACTTCTTTTGTAAAACAAAATAAGGTAGGAACAGCGTATTTAGGTTCTTAAAAATGCACGATAAAATATATATTAGAATTGGGGTAAATGTAAAAAACACAATCTTATTAATGGGGTAAATTAAAAGAAAGCAGATTAACAATTAATTAAGGTAAAATTGATGTATACTTAATTATTTTTCAAATGAAAAGGTTTTTTAAATTATAATATAGCTATATTATGTAGGTACATCAGTATTTTGTGTCCCATATTATATTTTATCTACATATATTTTAATATAACAAGTGTTTTTAGTTCCATTGGGTAATAATAATAAATATAAAATAAACATTAAACTTTTTTTACCACTACTTGGATCAAAATTGACCCATATATTGCACTCAAAACATACTAAATCTATTCAGAATCTATTAACAAACAACATGGATTAATAACTTTCGTTATACTTTCATTTTTGAAGTAAAAATTTCGATGTCAGCTAATATCTGCCGTGCACTATTCAAAAGAAAAACTAATTAATTGAATACATGTTTTTATAAACAATATCAAAGTAAGCACATACCATTAAATAAAATATTGTTCTGACAACAATCATGAAAGAATAATAGATGAATAAATGTACAAGGTATTATTTTAATCAGAATGTGTTTTTCTCAACAACTTAAGATTGTATCTAACATTAACATGGGGTTTACATTAACCCCAGTTGAGTAGTTGACCCTGATAAACAAAATAATGATGTTTATGGTAATCTGAAAATGCCACATAATGATTTTGTTATGTTTATATATTCATTGGAAACACTTTTTGAAGATAATTTTGAGAGTGTCAGTGTAAAAAATAATGTAGTTAGTAATTTTCTAGAAACCTTTAAAACTATCAATTTTAACCATCAATGTGGAAATTTTCCATACAATTATTTACTAAATTTGTACACCAGAATGTGACTTTATTATACACTTACTTTCATTAAGGGGATTGGAAGCGGTGATTTAATAAGCGGCCGTGTATAGGCAATTCGATGTTTTATACACGTTACGCGGTTTGTTTGTGTGCAAAGTAAATTATCATTAGTGTGCGTAGATATGGTCGGAATACGTCCTACAGTCTCGTAATGTCTGTGGTGGGAAGCGCAGCATGGTCAGCAGCGCAAGTGACGTATATATTTTATTATTATTGTTATTATTATTATTATTATTATTATTATTAGGTATTATAATATTTTATATTATTATTCATTCCAACCGGACACCATAGCCATGGCCATCAATCATTATTTTTGATCAACAACATGACTTACGTGAAAAGCTTTGATATCTTTTTGAGTTATCTAATGTCAATATTTTTCTTTTTTTAGTCGAAAGGGAAATACTTTTTATACAGATTGCACTTGCTAATAAAAATTATATTCTTAATCGCTATAAGTAATAAAGAAATTTATTTGTAAATTATTACAAGTTCACTTAATATACACGTTTTATATATACATCTACACGTCGAATCAAGTACAAAATTATGAAGTCCAAGCTCAAATTGAATATGATGGAGAAATAATAATTTCTAATAGCATGTGGTTGAGGTAGAATTCTGATAAAGGTATTTCCATTTTACCTTTCCAAAATAAATCATCACGTTCAATTAAATCAACCAACATTCCTAAAAAAAATTATTTCAATGATTAAGATGCCTATAATGCTTTCATCAATGTAAAAATTTAAATAATTTAATATAATATGATTTATAAAGAAAACAGAATCATCAATTAGTTCACTGTAACTATACACAGGCACATAGCAAATGTGGTAATAATATTATCAAACGTCAGAAATTATAATAATCAATATTATATTATCCAGTATCTACTTTATTTTGGAAAATTGTCGATACTATCTATAAATAATTTACGTTTGACAGTCACGCGCCGGAATCGCCTAGTTTGTACACTTTCGCACCCGCACCCACATGGCACTGCAAAACTGCTACTGTTTAAAACAGAACGCATAGCTAATTTCCAACGTACCGATTAATCTAGTGAAGCGATAAGAATTCTGAAAACAGATTTGAATTTGTTGTCAAGTTTCTTCAGATCGACTTTCCCACATTTTTGATTTTTTGATTTAACCTTCTCCAAAATTGAAATATGTCAATTTTTAATTACTCTTTTGAATATATCGTTTTTTAGGATTTTTGGAGGATAATATCAAAAATGTGGGAAAGTCGATCTCAAGTAGACTTGACGACAAATTCAAATCTGTTTTCAGAATTCTTATCGCTTTACTAGATTAATCGGTACGTTGGAAATAGAACACGTCTATAATCCTATGTTGCACGTGTGTTAGACAAAGACAGAAAATCGCCGCTTCCAATCCCCTTAACAGAGAATTAAAAGAAACTAGAAAAAATGCACGCAAATTAATAATCTGGTGCCATAATTAAAATTATAATTTATTTATATTAGTTATTATTATTTATTTATTAGGTACTATTAGTAGTTAGTACTATATTATGATGTATGCTATATTATATATTTTTTATTTTTTATTTTTTAATTATTAAACATGTACTATTGATTAATAATAATATATTGATTAATTTATTATTATCTTAATGTTTATTATAATATAATCATTACAATAGGAAAATATAGATAAATATTAAGTAAAAAGGTAGCAAATAATAAGTATGTAATATTATGCAGGGGTTAAAGTGGGGCCCCCCAAGGACTCAGTCCCCCTATCTCTGACGGAGATTAAAAAGCGTCCCCTTTAACAAATTAGGATTTTATACATTTGACATTATACATATAATTATATATGGAACGCTTAATACTATATGGAGACATTAGTCCCCTCTGGAATTTTTTCTCTCTTTAACCCCTGATATTATGTAGGTAATCTTACATAATATGAAATAATTTATTAACTTATAAATACTTATCTACGAATGAGCAATTATGTTATGAAATATACCTGTTACATAACTTTAAACCATAGTATAAAGAGTAATTGTAATTTTATCTCTTTATACTGTGTTTAAACTGTAGGAATGTAATAGCTTATAGTCATAAATAAAAAGATTATGCTTACATAATATGTACCTATAATTTAATATATTGGCGTAGAGTGTAGGTAACAGGAATACAGCAGCTCATAAGTGGCCTTAATCTGGACTTCTGGAGTCAGTACTCCGTAATCGGTTTACACTTAACTTGTGGCTTTACTAGTCTCCAGCCGGCCGTACATGTTTTCGCCCAAAATCGACCTTTTGTTTTTGCCCAAATGACAAAAAAGAGTGATTTGGTTTTCGCCCAAAGAAATATTATTTATAGTAAACGAAAAAACATTTTGGTTAACACTGTATTTTTTTTTTTTATTGAAAATGTGTGTAAATGACTATACGTATACCTACATAATAGTATAATACTATTTTTTTTATATGTTTTACTCTTATACATATATATCATTTAAAATCTGTTTTCTGTGTTTTTACAAATATTATTTACATTGGCGAAAACCAAATCACTCTTTTTTGTGTTTAGGTAAAAAAGGTCATTTGGGCAAAAACCAAAAGGTCGATTTTGGGCGAAAACCGATTCGCCCCTCCAGCCCCGCACTGAGGTCTAAGAAATAAGTATCCTATACTCATATGTTAGCTATACTTATATAAGTAGACAGTAGTCAGTACTCAGTAGTATATATTCGGTATCGACAATTATTCACAATGTGAAATAATATTATAACGTGTTTGTCACACGATTTAAGATATTTATTATTTACTAATATTATTACGATAACAAACTTTATAAGTATTTAGTCATAATCAGTCGCAGTTTTTGGGCGTGTCTACACGATTTTAGTCCCGCCCCCTAGTCGCTATAAAAGCAATGTTATTACAGCGGACTTTCCCTACTGAATACTATTTATACTGTGGTTATACATTAAAATATAATATCATTTACACTTAAAAATATATTGCTTCCACATCATATTACACCCAAAAGGAGTTGACCAATCAGAATCTTTTTCCGAGTAACGGAAAAGTTAAGATAAGTTTTTAACAGTTTTACACTACTCTGCATACAGTTCAATTACTCTTCATATAAAAAAAAATGCTGCAAGATAGACAGGATTTGTGGAGCCACGAAGCAGCCCCACAATTTGCAAACAACTATCCGTGGCGGAGCACGCGGGTGACAGCTAGTTAATAATAGTTGAAACCCATTTTACAGTTTATTAGATTAAGCATTATACTATTACAATATACAATATGCTCTTTATTCATGTAATATCAGTTGTTCTCAAAAATATATTAGCCTACTAATGGTGGACTATCTTGATAACCAATCAGAAACGACAAGCTCTATGACAACACTCTTATTATCAAGGCACCCTAGTATGTAAGTACTTACGTTAAACTTGCGTCATTTATTTCCGCAATTATCGACTTCATTTTTTCAGCTGTACCTATATGGTTTTTTACCATAATATTAATAATATTTATTAATTTTTGGTGAGAGTCAGTTTTTTCTTTAAACTCATCCATTTCGTAGAGGTTTGTAAAGAAATGACAATGAATATTTTTTTAAATACCATAGGGCAGGGGTTCTTAACCTTTTTTGGGCCATGGACCCCTTACAAGTAAAAATTATAACCACGGACATTTTTGGTTTGAAAATCTTGACGTGTTATTTCTTTCGATCTTAAATCAATTAATTCATCTTTTACCAGGTCTGAATCATCAATTGAATTTAAGCCTACAACAAAAGGATTACGTAACCATATGTCTGTTTTTGAATATGTAGAAATCAAATAATCGTTAAATGAATTTTCAAGTTCATCAAGATGTTCACAAATTTGTGTTTTTATGGAGCTGGACAAAATAATATTTTTTTTGAAAGTTCGTGTTCAATTGTTGGAGAGTTTGCTAAATTATCCGACTGCAATCTTCTTTTCCACAGAAGAATTTTATTTACAAATGAACTTATTGTTTCGGCTGCGTTCATAATTGAAACTTCTCGTCCTTGAATCGATGTATTAACTTCATTCAAATGACTAAAAATATCTGACAAATAAGCCAATCCATGAATGAATTCAATATTATCGAAATGTTTGGAGAGTGAGCTTTGCCTTTCTATTAAAAAATAAGAAATTTCTTCGCGAAGTTATACAAACGTTTCATAACTTGTCCTCTAGAAAGCCAACGTACTTCTGTGTAGTAAAGAAGAACTTCATGTTCAGCTCCTATTTCTTGACATAAAACCTTGAAAAGTCGGTGATGCATGGCTCTAGATCTGATGAAATTAACAACTTTGACTGCAGTCGTCATAATTTCTTTTAGATCCGTTGGTAGAGTTTTTGATGCCAAAGCGTGCCTATGAAGAAAGCAATGAATAATGATGATGTCAGGAATTTACTGCTTTATCAAAGCCGTGAAACCAGACGTTTTACCCAGCATCGCAAGAGCGCCATCGGTGCACAGCGAACCAAGTTTTTTTTATAATTTAGTTTATGTTTGGAAAAAAAAATTAGTTATCATTTCATACACGTCAACGGCCTTTGTATTTTTCAAAAGTGGTTGACAAAATAAGAATTCTTCTTTACTAGTTCCAGAATATATGTAACGAACAAAAACTAATAATTGGCTGCATTGAGAGATGTCAGTACTTTCGTCCAATTGCATACTGAATGAAAAAGGAGATAAATTTAATTCCGCAATTACTTATTCCAAAATGTTAGTTGACATGTCAGAGATCCTGGAGTGAATAGTATCATTTGACAAAGGTATAGCTTCAATTTTTTTTCGTTGTTCCAAACCACAAACTAGTTCTACCATTTCTAATGCACATGGTTTTATTAGTGATTCACCAATTGTATGCGGTTTTTTGTTTCGAGCAATGCGGTAAGCTACTTTGTAAGATGCCTCGAGACATGGTTTCTGTGGTTGTAAAAATCCAAGTTGAGGTAAAGTACCTGATTTTTCAAAACGTGCCTTTTTTGTTTGAAAGACTTCCGAATTATCTGACACATGTTGAGGATGCAACGAAACGAAATGTTCTTTGAGTTTAGCTGGTTTCATGCTTCCATTTGCAAGGACTTTTCCGCAAATAAAACATAGTGGTTTTTGCGTACCATCGCGTTCAGTAATAAATGTAAAACCAAACAATTCATATGAATTGTTATAATTTCTTGTTTTGACATGGACATATTGTTGAATTATCAAAAAAATAAAATAAATAAGTGTGAAAATTAAAGTGAATATTATAATATGACTGCAAAATGTAATAATATATCGCGGTAAAAGTCGGAACACTCGAAACAAGTAATAAAATTAAACGGCACAACGTTCAATACGACGGTTACGGGTCAACTGATAAGTGATGGGTTTCCGTAATTGACATTAGTTAAATACGAAATAATGACTGGTTTACCCCGTAATTGTCTATCGATAGGAGGAACCCGAGCAAGACATTGTTTTTGTTATCTTATTCACGTTTTCAGAAATTGTACCAATGTATTGTACATCGATAAGAAAAATTAAATAGTTTACGGTTGAAATTTAAAATGTATAAAATAAATAAAATAATTTCTACTTCAACCGACAATTTTGATTCATTTAATAATTTGAATTACTCTTGCATAAATTTAATTTTGGGTATTTTTTGAAAAAAAAAATGCAAATCAGTCCAAGGGCCCCCCCCCTGGTAACCATGTATGGACCCCCTAGGGATCCATGGACCACCGGTTAAGAACCCCTGTCATAGGGAAACTATTATTGTAACTATTATGAATGTATAAAATATTAAATTTAATTTTAAACACATTTTTTGAACCACTGAAGATAAAATATTTTATAGTACCAATATTCCGCCTATTACATTTCTTTCATTCAAAACACAATAGACCGTGCTTATTTCCGTTTACCAATGTGATTGAATGATCTACACAGCAACTATACACTGCTTTAACATGGTATTACCAAAATGTTGATATGACATTATGATTATGACTTTTATCAAAACCAATAAATATCATCTACTCAATTCAGATAGTCTGGAAATTAGGCAGGCATAATAATCATATAGAATACAAATAAACGTGGTTAATGGATGTAATCAAACTATAGACATGTGCGATAAATGTTGTATTTCAATACACAAAGTGAATGACCAGATTGTGAAAAAAATTACACAATGTTAAATTGGAGTGACCATTTTGTGAAATATTTTCAAATTTTATGAAGTGTAAATATTCATTTCCATTTCATGAAATGGTCATCTTTTCATTAAAAGTTCACGAAGTGGGTAGGTACGAAAAATATAAAATCCAAGACCGATAAGTAATATAAAAAGGTATGAACGGAATGAAGATGTGTAATTAATAATTAGGAATCCTTTAATTTTTTATAATATACTTAATTGCCGTTATAAATTTGTCCTTGGTAGTGGAAAATGTTGAAACATAGTGAAAATGTATTTAAAAACTAAAAAATACATGTAAGTGGATGTTGCTCTGCTGTACAAGTGGGTATAATGGATTGTATTACATTTTAATTCAATGATATCATATCATTGTATACGAAAAACATTCTGGACGGTTTGTTAGTCTGAATATTTTATATTTTATTATAGCCTGTAAGTTGAATTAATATTATAAATTACAACAAAATAACGAAAATTGTTAATTTTATTTGTTTCTATGGTAATAAACAGATCGTTAAAAATTAAAATTCCATTTTTAGCGGATTTTTATAATTTGTTGATGGTTTTTCCCGTGGCATTAAATAACTGTTGAGAAAAATGACCTCACTAAAGTACTAAAGTCCAATTTTCTAAAAGATAAGATACTATATGTTAAAATCTAAGCACTCCTTGTTTTAGAAATTTTGTATACAGGATAAAATAAAAAAAATAAACACCATTTTAAAACCACTAGATCCCTCACTCCGCTCAGAATCTAAAATACTTAATTGTAAATATTAAATACTGACTCAATACCAACTCAATTATAAATACATATCATTCATTTTATTTATGGCCAGATATATGACAATCCATAGAAAATGTTTTCAAAAAAATATATGAAAATGTCCCGGAAAATGTACACCACACCCTATAAACCTCTTTTATGACCAAATGGCAAGTTTAATAAAATTGTAATGGTTTATGTTCACAGTATCTTATTGACAAACAGACAATAGAGAAGATATTCAATATGGATTCATTCAAAACAACAGTTGATGATTGCGCGATAAATTCCAAGTGAGCAAATACATTATGATTAGTGTAGCATTTACAAAATATAATTTGAACCTACATTTTGAAATAATTTCATTTTATAAAACTAGTTGTTTTGATTATTTATGTTATTATATTTGTGCATAGTATATTATTATGTAATTTTTAAATTAATAGACTATAAATAAAAAATCAATTTTTTTAAAGTATTATGATATATTACACAGTGCTAGAGTGTTGTCAATCCCACTTACACGATGTGATGATCAAATATTTAATGGAGTTTTCAAACAAGAAATTATTGGCGATCAAGTATTTAATGGAGTTTTCAAACAAGAAATTATTGGCGATCAAGTATTTAATGGAATAGTAAAACAGGAAAATATTGATAATCAAGTTTTCAATAGAAAAATTACAGATGAAATTAATGATGAAAGAGACCATCACAATGATAGTCATTTACAAAAAAGGTATGAATTAAATGTATATCATAGTATAAAATTAATTTTTATGATACAATTTTTATAGATTTTCTTTTTAAATATTTGGTTTAACCTATAAGAATAAAGTTTATTTAAAATTAATAAATAAAAAGGTTTGGCAAGTAGGCCCTGCTTTGTTGTACATAAAGTGTTATTTGGGTCACTGTAATGGATTTTATGTTAAATTTGATTTCAAAGATATAAAATGAATGTACCTATTTGTAAAATGATTCTTAGCGTTCACAGTCCGTCAGCCTATATTACTAAGTAGGTACTTATATTTTATGATGCTATCGCTATTAAAGGAATTTAATTTCCTATTCGTAAAGCTGTAAAATGGATTCATTTTTTCCGAAAACTGCATTTGAAAATGTCATTTTGTGTATAAAAATATTAATAATTAATTAATAATTAATATGATCATATACTTTAAAAGTTTCAAGGATACACCCACTAAAATGGGTAACACTTTTTAATTACAGCTTGTTATTCTTGGATAAAATACCTAATTTTGGATAAAATTGAACTTTCCGCATTTTATAGATTTTGGCTTTGATATGATATGTTTATGAGAAATTATGTTTTTAAGGTCCTTTAGGTTACGTTCGTGAAGTTGCCCCCCCCCCCCACATGATCCCACATACTACAAACTGGTATCAAAATTTTGCAATTTTTATGCAATTAATTGCAAGTCTTGCCCTAAATTTTGCTATTCATCTTGAGGCCCGTATATTCAAAAATTATTATGGTTGGGCCAAGTTCACGCACAGTTAGTAAGTTGATAAATAGCAAATAGTAGTTAATCTAATATTGAAGTTGTCGACTGCAAACATTTTTTTTTCCGAATTTTTTTATTCAAAAATTTCCCATGTAACCTATAATTGGTATAAAAATAATAATAAACATAATTTTTTTTTTAAATATACTAGGTAACTACAACTAAAATTACGATAAGGTAGGCTACACAACCCCTATGGTTCTACTGACTTCAAACTGGTATCGACATTTGGCAATTTTTCTTGGACTAATTGCATGTCTCTCGAAAAAAAAATGCAATTCGTTTAGTGGATGGTAAAACACGAAATGGCGCGTGGAGCGCAATTTCATGCAGTCCCTTCACATGGTCACAAAAACTTCAAACTGCTTTAGCAATATTTTACATAATTATAAACCCATAGGTCATAATATTATAACTAGGTTAACAATTTCAATTCATAAAAAAACTACATACAATCATGGATAATAATATTACTGTTAAGTCGACTCTACACAGCGTTTGAAAAATCTAACAATGCCCATGAACATTTAAAATACTCAGTTTAATCCTATCCTACAGCCTTTGTTGGACAATATTGACTGAATGTCCTAATATTTTTATAACTTAGTATAATTTATGTAATTTTTTCTAAATTCACCGATAAATTTATACCATGTCAGTACAATGGCCTAGTATGTTTAATGTTTATAATATAATATAAAATATTTTGTATGTTGTACAAACTACAAACAAAATCAAAAACATAAAAAATAAAACACGTTGCCGTAGTAGGGATGGCGTCTGACCATATGTCTGACCGCCACCCGACGACAACTCGTCGTCGCCGACAACTGTTCTTATTTTGATCAGAATATATATAAGTTATTTTTATTATTAATATTTTTTATGTTTTTGATTTTGTTTGTAGTTTCTACAACATAATTGATAATACTAGTTGGTATATTTAAAAAGAAAAAATATAATACTATTTTAAAGTTTTAAATTACGAGTATTAACATTGTAGAATAGTTTATAATATTACAAAATATTTTATTTTAATTATGAGAAAGCACACACCACTCTATCCACCGCATGCGGATTGCTCATTTTGGTTTCGTCTAAGACGGTGATGACTGACTTGCTAGAGTCTAGCAAGTGGTTCTTAACCTTTTTTAGTTCAGCGCCCCCTTTATCGTAATAACTTACTGCTAACGCTCCCCCCCCCACATGCAAAATCAATATGTATTCTAATAAATATATATATATATATTTTTATTTATTCATCAGTATATTACAGTATAACATTATTAATTAAAGTAAAAACTCTTATTTTTAGATAATAAAGGTTATATTTTTCACCAATTAACAAAAAAATTTTACTTTACTATACAAAAAGAATTACTTAACTATGAAAAAAAAAAAATTATAAAATATAAAAATTATACCTATCAATGACTGCCCTGAGCCTGATGAGTAGCTGCTAACGTGGCGATGTCTGATTCGATATTGGTTAAAGCTAAACGTAGATCACCTTTGTTACAAATGTCCAATCGATTTCTTTGTTTCAAAAGCTGAAAAACAACGCTGAATCCTTTTTCAACTAGATAGGTTGACGGAAAAGAGAGAAGCAACAATTTAACGCTCACCGCCCCCTCAACGCCCCCTTCAAAACTATCGCCCCACATAGAGACCGAAATGCCCCCAAGGGGGCGGTAGCGTCCCCGTTAAGAACCACTGTAGCTAGACACTCTAACATGCAGGTTTTTGAATTTACATTTTTTACACATACAAAAATGCACCGGACATACACTAATTGATTTGCCGATTTTCATGGGCTATATTAGATTTCTAGACATTGAAACTCGACTTTCAAACTTTTCCGCCTTCGAAACGAGACCGCCAAACAGCCAGGTCTTATCACAAATTCTTATCACAAAATCCCTCTGATTACCAAAATCACCTAAACACTATAAGTGTGACATTTGTAATTTGACTATGTCTTCAAAATTGGTACTCACTTGCAACTAACAAGGTGGGGTCCGGGGTCTAACTATATTTTCCATTCTTCAGTTACCTACGCTACCAACATGGTCCGCAATCCACCGCGTACCTGGTGATATACGCTTCGCTTTATGTCCGCGATTCGACGCAGTCGGATTGCCTACCTATGTGATTTTATGACTGATAGCTAGACAATTGAATACACCTATCGATTCTATACACTTTTTAACAGCAGAAGATCGTATCCAGACTATCCATTTACAACGTTTGTGATGGAATGCTAGACGCTCTAACTTTTAAATATTCTGCCAAAACGTCAAGCCTTATCTCCAATCCATATCACTAATCCTTATCAAAAATCCTAAACTTTCGTCTTACAACTGTCGCTACATTTATAATTCAGATGACTCTTACTCCAAAATCTGTACCCACTCTCAGCAAGTCCAACAGCCCCCGAGTTTCACTTAGAGCTAGTATAATAATAAATTATAAAATATTGTAACAAATGTATATTTAAAAAGGTGCTCTGCTGTACAGTAGGTTACAAGTGGGTCACTGTATGGATATTGGATGGCATTAAATTTGAATTCAATAATATAATATCATTGTATAAGTCTAGGTATAAGACATCCTATATACTTAACTATGGTATTAAAAAAAAATTGAAATATAATGGGTACCTATACTAAATTCAAAATTAATCATATCAGAATATCCATTAGGTACTTATAACGCGTTATACAACCACAACAAAATAACTAAAATAGTTATTCTAGGTTTTGAATATGTAATTTCGTCCAAATTTGAACTTAAAATGACGATAAAAATAAACTGTGCCAATGTAGTTTTTAGATTATTTGGTAACAGAATTAACTACTAACGTGGAATCTTGTTTTACATTTTCAATCCTTAGATATAAAAGTTAAACATTTTATAAATTTTTAACTACCTACAAAATAATTATTCAATTTTAAATTTGATAAATTTTGTAAAAATTTGATCTTTAAATGCATATAAAAAAAAATTGTGTCTATGTATTTTTAATATTTTTCAACGGATATTGTAACATTATATCAGGAGCCTTGTATTAAATTTTTACACCTTTTGGCCAAACAGATAAAACTTTATTGATATTTATAGAAAAAAAAATTAAAAAAATTGAAAACTGAAAATGTCCGTAAACAGCTTAAAAAGAGTCAAAATATTTTCAAAATTTCATAGTGTATAGGAAATGCTAATATAAGCATTCGGTGAATTTTTCATGTATCTACAGTCATTCGTTTTGAAATTACAACAAAATAAGGAAATCACTACACGAGAAATCGAATTAATATCCAATGTTGTAAAAATTTAACTTTCTTATAGACATTTTTTTTTGTTTGATAAAGTTAGATAACATTATAAGGAATCTTGTATTTCATTTTAAAATCTTTGATTTAAAAAGAAAAATTTTTAAGAATTCTTTACACAAAATAATTTGCTAATTTTCGTGATTTTTCCATATTTTGTCAAATTTTGAACTTTCAATGCTTATCAAAAAAAAAACTTTGTCTAAGGATTTTTAATATTTTTCATCTGCCTATGAAACAATTACTAGGAGTCTTCTATTAAATTGTCAAGCTTTTTTAACCAACAAATTAAATTTTATTGATATTTTTAGAAAAAAAACTAAAACAAAATTGAAAAAAAATGAAAATGTCCTTAAATAGTTCAAAACAAATCAAAATATTTTGAAAATGTTATTGTGTATAGAAAATTCAAATGTAAACAACCAATGAAAATTTCATGTATCTACAGTCATTTGTTTTAAAGTTACACCAAAAACCAAATTCAATTTTGTTAAAAATTGATTTTGCGTATAAATTCCCGTTTTTTCTTACTTTTTCTTTTCTTTTTTTTTTTTTATAAAATTTTGAAATTTACTGAGAATTTTAAATTTTGACCTCCCCAATGCGCCAACGATATTCTCTTTCCAATCGAACAAGATACTGAAGTTGAAAATTGAAGCATTATTTCGACTACTTATCTTGTACACACACAAATAAAATAAAAAAAATTAAAAATAAATACAAAAATTAAAAAATCACACATCATTGTAAAATCAATCGTTCCACTCAGAATTAAAAAAAATCCATATTGAATTAAAATCGTAAACATTTTTTGTTTGATAAAAAATCAATAAAAAATCCATTTTTTGTAAAAACAAATTTTTATCAAAAATATTTTTTTATTGATTTGAATTTTTTTCTTACAGATTTTTAATTGATTTTTTATCAAACAGAATTTTCTGAGCGGAGTGAGGAAGCAAGTGGTTTTACAATGGTGTTTATTTATTTTTTTTTTATATATCCTGTATACAAAATGTCTACTAGAAGTAGTGCTTCGATTTCAACATATAGTACCTTATCTTTTGGAAATTGTATCAAGATGGTACTTTAGAGAGGTCATTTTTCGATTTTATCAATACCTAGTTATTTAATGCTTCGGGGAAAACCACCGGAAAATTACGAAAAACTGCTTAAAATTGAATTTTAATTTCTAACGCTTTGTTTATTACCATAGAAACGAATAAAAAATAATAATATTATAAGATAAATTCAACTTATAATAATATGATATAATAACTAACAACAATATAAAATATCCAGACCGACAAACCGTCTCCGCTCAGAATCGTTTTTCTTATAGAATGATATTATATCATTGAATTCAAGTTTAATATAATCCATTATACAATGACCCACTTGTAACCGACTGTGAATCAGATAGACATCCACTTACCCCCTTTTTGATACTTCTGATACTTTTTTATACTTTGATTATTTATAAAAAAAATTATGCCTATATATCTCTAATACTAATATACTGCTATATATTAGCATCTTATGATTAACCTTGTATTACATTTTCTAGTTTTCACTGAGCCCAAATTTTTTAATCGGTAATTTATAGTTAAAAAACACTAATAATGGGAAATTTTTGTTTATCAATGGTTGCCATGGGTTTTTAAGCTATTATTATAATAATAAAACATATTAGATATATATATAACATAGTAGCATATAGAGTTGGCCTTTTTAATGTGCAACGAAATGCACTGGATCATTTAGTAAAAAATAAAATACACATATATAAAAATATATTATAATGTAGTATTTCCTAAGTTATCATAAGAAACTGTTTTACTACAGACAACTAGCTGCAGAATGCAGACGCAGATCGTGAAAAATGTACTCGAGCCGTAGTGTCGTGCGTTGTTCACACGTGCCGCTAAGCTCTCAGGGCGATTCCAATATATAAGAAATATTTTCTTCGTAATAATTATATTGTTACTAAATAAAAATATATACGGGTATTGCGTCGAGTACTCCTCTATGGTGTCGACAACCTCAAGGTCACGACGGCGCTAATTTTCTGAATATATGTAGAATGGGGAGTATTTAATTTTTCAATACAACATATTTAATAGTTATAATCGAGTTATTGAAAAAATCCGACAAGAGATAATAGTAAAAGTTCTGATCTTTTTAACGGCGTAAAAACATTTTCTTTACGAGTTATATGTAATGAACTACACAGTTTGGCGATGAACGTGCTTAGCTTATATTTTTAGTGGGTGTAGCTGCCTCTTAACATAATTTTATTTTCTGGATTTAAGGAAGATTGTATTTTATTTATGTGCTTATTTAAAGTGTGCAAGCCATGCTCAAAAATTGTATGGCCTAAATATTCAATTGAATTTTTAGAAAACTACATTTTTTTTGTTTAACCCTTAAAACGACTTCGAGTAAAATGTTAAGTAATTCTTTTAATCTATTGTGTTCTTCTACAGTTTTTTCTGCAACTATTATGTCATGTTAAAATATACCAATCCCTTCTAATTCTGCGTTTATATGTCCATGGCTTTTTGGAATTCCCCAGGTGAGCTTGTTATTCCGAACGGATTTCGAGTTTAACAGAATAGGCCTTTGTGAGTATTTATTGTATTGTATTTGCGATCACTCTCTTTAAATACCATTTGTTGATGTGCATCTTTGAGATCTATTTTAGAGAAATATTTTGAGCTACTTATATTAGCATTAAGATGTTCTATTTTTGGTAAGGGGTACTCAGCTCTTTCCAATACGGGGTTGATTGTAATTTTGAAATCTCCACAAATTCTAACTATACCGTCGGGTTTAACAATTGGAGTGGCCCATTCGCTGTTGTTCACGGGAGTTAAAGTGGTATTATCTATTAAACGATCAATTTCCGCTTTTATCTTAGATTTTAGTGGTAAAAGAATTGAACTTGGCTTGAAAAACTTGAGTATTGCCCCCTTTTTAATCTAGCGAAACCACAGCCGCCTACTGTGAGTTTCGCGACCGTGGACGCACGGTATAGATCGCGTCCCCAGGTTGCGGATAGGGGGAAGCCCGGTTCCCTCGGTAGCTTCCGAGTCGGGTAGCCGGCGAATAACTAATACCCGGCCGCGGACAGCTTCGATCAAATGACCCGTAGTTCCGGACAGTATGTCCTCTGGGCCGGTTCACGGTCGCCGGTTGGGCCACCGACCCAGCCGGTGGTGCTCTTAATACGAGTTGAGAGCACGGGCGCCGGAATTCGCTCCGTCCAGCAGCCGGGCGTCTCAGCGTAAGCCGGGTTCGGGCATGTCTCCGGGACACAGCGGTGAGTGTTGCGGGCCCGCGGCTGATGGCTCGTCTGCTTAGAGTCCCTAGTCGGTAGGCGAGGGTGGTCGTCGCAAATAGTCCCACCTTTGACCGAAAGGTAGGGCTGTCGTCAGTTTGGGCAGGGCGCCTCGGCTCGGCAGGCTTCCGGGTCGGGACGTTCGGCCAGACTGACCCAAAGAATGGGTCCTTGCTGATGGCGGTTCGAAAGGGTGGTGGCCAAGATTAATTTCGCACCTCGCGGACGCCCGTCCGAGGTTAAGGCAAACCAATACCCGTCTTGCCGGACAGAACTGGTAGCTTTCGAGGGGGTGAGAGTCTGACTGAAGACGCTTCAGTACCACGGGAGTGAGTGGGGCCCCGTCGGCAACGACGCCGCTCACCGCGGGCGTCCAGTGATGGTTCACGCCCCTGGACGTCCGTTGCCGGTAGGAATTGTGGTGGCGGTTTTCTTACGAATACTTTGTGGTTAAGTCAATAGATGCTTATTCTAAGT
Organism: Macrosiphum euphorbiae; assembly: GCA_949089665.1. NCBI lineage: Eukaryota > Metazoa > Arthropoda > Insecta > Hemiptera > Aphididae > Macrosiphum > Macrosiphum euphorbiae. The sequence goes on along the minus strand of CARXXK010000002.1, from coordinate 90,259,834 downwards.
TCTCGCTGACAGGCGAAAACCTCTGATGAACGGCCGCCACTACCCGGGGGCGCGAGTCACCGGTTCGTTGTCGGTTCCTCTCGGGCGTCTAGCCGCTATACCGGTGTAGTATCATCGGAGGTTGAGTGTAACCAGAAACACTCGGTGTGGGGATAGCACACAGCCAGACCAGGCGAATTCAGGCGGCACTTGGCCTGTCTTCTTGGTACGGGACCTCGGTTCCGGTGCTCGTGGTCCGTAGACGACGCGCGGTCGACGGACTGGGCCACCGTACGTCGACCGTGAACCTCCGCGGCCCTCGACTAGCACACAGCGCTAATGTGAGGTCCGCGGTTGTAGCCGCAAGGCGCCAAAACCCGGGAGCCTTCGTGTCCTCCGTTTTTTATTACGTAAATACACATTTTAAAAGACTCAAATATTTAGCATTAGCTATCGTTTTTCCTATTGGGCTTATATCATTTCCGACGTAATCGCTTAGTGAAATATCGTTTGGCAATAAAGTTAAATTATTAAAACTTGTATCATATAATTGTTTCGACATTACACTATGTATAGCTCCCGTATCTATTTCAAATTTTAAATCTTTGTTTTCAATTGATAATGTATTGTTTTTCTTTATTTTCAAAGTTATTTTTAATCATATTGGAAAAAGTGTCAGATAAATATTACGCGATTGCGTCATCATGAATATTTTCATTCGAGCTATTACCTGAATTTTCGGATAAAAACTTATTATGTGAGTGGTTACTGTACTTTGGCTTATTATTCTTACTTTTAAGCATAGGAGCCACATTTTAAAAATATTTTAATTTAATACGAGATGAGTTTAAAAATTTTCCTCGTCGCAAATTTGTTGAGTCGTTTCTTTAATGTGAATGCAATGATTAACCGTTAATCACTATAATTGAAGTTTATAGATATAAATGATTATAATGTATTTATTGTGAAAACAGCATAAGTAAAACTGAGTATCGTGGGAGGCATACACGTCATGTATGGTAGGTCAGTCCCCAACCATATAAATAAACATTATTTAATACGTAACATTAATAATAACGTTGTTGCTTTTCGGGCGGCAACACTACCTATTTATCGTGTACTTATACACACAAAAAAAATTATATAATATTGTAATTAATATGATACTCTTGTATTTATTGTATTCGAAAAATATATGTATTTAATGTTATAAAAATATAAAAGTTTTGGTCAAGATGTCAAGTTTGATGTAATATTTTGAATATATTAATTGGTTTTGAGGTGTACATTTTTTTAACAATTTAACATTAAAATCTACTTAATATGTAGTTATATTTATTTTCCGTTATTTGATAAAAGTTAACATATTTAAAATACATAATTTTTTTTTTTTTAGAACTAAAACTGAAGAAGAAAGAAACACAATTGACACGAAAATTAAAGTAGAAAGAGATTTCGTTGACCATTATGAATATCAAGGAACATCAATTTTAACTGAAAGCAACTTTTCAGAATTTGCAAATTTGGACTTGACATCTAACCGCTCAACGAAAAATCAATTGACTGATAACCGTGGTAAAATATCTACAGCACTCAATTTAACTGTGGATACAATAACACACACGTATATATGTGCTATTTGTGATAGATCTTTTTCTCGGAAAAAAAATTTAAGATCCCATATAGCCACACATTCCAACACAAATCCGTATACATGTAACATCTGTAATACAGGGTTTTCAAGGAAAAGTAATTTAACAGTGCATACAAGGAAACATACAGGCGAAAAGCCATTTAAATGTTATATATGTGATAAATTATTTTCTCAATCAAGCAATTTAAGAACACATATGAGGGTACATACCGGAGTAAAAACATATATCTGTGATATCTGTAAACGTCCTTTTTCTCACAAACCAAGTTTAAGAAGGCATTTAATAACTCATACTGGTATAAGGCCATATAAATGCAAACTCTGTGAAAAAGCCTTTTTTCAGAAATCTCAATTAATAGCGCATATAAGGACTCATACCGGCGAAAAGTATGAATGTAATATCTGCAAAAAAGCCTATAGTCATGCATGTTCTTTAACAGTACATAAAAGGACACATACCAGAATAGACTCGTATAAATCTGACATCGGTGGTAAACTTTTTTCTGGAGCAAAAAGTTTAACAAGGCAAACGCAGGCATGTACTTGCGATATCTGTGGAAAAACTTTTTCTTCGAAAAGTAATTTAACGGCACATAAAAGGAGGGGTTCCTATAAATTCACACATTCTAAATTGCCATATACATGTAACATCTGTAATACAGTGTATTTTCATAAATGTCATTTAACAGTACATACAAGGAAACAAACCGCTGAACCGCCATTTAAATGTTATATCTGTGATCGATTATTTTCTCAATCAAACAATCTAAGAAGGCATATAAAGATGCATACCGGAGAAAACAAATCTAAATGTAATATCTGCGATAAACTGCTTTCTAGATCTAGTTTAGCAGATCATGCTAAGATTCATGCCGGAGTAAAAACATATAAATGTGATATCTGTAATAGTGCTTTTTTTCAAAAACAAGGTTTAAGGAGGCATGTGAAAACACATACTGGTAGAGCTGTATAAATGTGATATTTGTGACACATTTTTTTTCAATAAAAAATATTTAAAAAGCCATAAAATGACACACCTGTAAAAGACTTTGAAAATACCACTTATTGAAGACACATAAAATTATTTATTATTCATTATTTCTGAACTTTTAATTCTAATAAACCTGGACTTAAATTGTCTCATAGTAATGTTAATGAAAATCCACGTTTCCTCTACTTTCAAATTCATTTTAATACCGAAAAAATGAATTCTCATTTATCTAGCTAAAAACCCTTATCTAAAAAAAGAAGCTGATGTTGCGAATGCTTTGTTAACCTATTAAAATCATATTTTTCTGATACAAATAATATAAACACATTAAATTTACCTAACATTAAATATCCCATAAATATCCTAGACCATAATTTTTCAATTAACATAGACAAAATGGATATATTTAATGATATATGAAATATTTATCTAAAAACATCACCAGGCACTGAAAATATTTCTGCAATTTTCTTAAATAAATGTGTTTATCTTAACACTGGTTTTAAATTTGATATTTAATTAATCTCTTCATACTAGTATATTCCCAAATAAATGGAAAACCTCATTGATATCTCCCATCCCTAGAAATACTGTCTTAAATTCTCCTAAAATGTCCAAATTAGCAAATAAAACCTAAGCTATTCTCGAAAGGTATAAATAAAAAACTAACTCCTTTATGTGAAAACACTACAGTAAATGAACAGGCTTTCGTACAGGTCAATTTACAATTACCAATATACTAGTTTAAACAATATTATATATTTCCCAAACTGATAGAATGTAGGTACTTTAAAGTAAACTCGCACAACTTTAGAGATAAACAAGGATTTTATACAATAAATATATCGACTAAAGATATGTCATTCTCCCCTTCGAATATTTTAATGTCTCTAGACAACTAAATAACATAGATTTATTTTATTCTTTTATATTATATTTCATACGATACGTCATGTACTTGCAAATTGATTTATGTATAATCATAATTATTTTTTTTTCTTTGATTATTTATGTAATTTCATTATTTAAAATGCCATTTGAATTTATTGTGAAGTAAATAATATTATTATAATTATTATTACTATTATTCAAATAAAAAAATAATCTAAACTAAGTTATGTTTATGTTTAATTTTAGTTATTACAAATAAAAATTGTATATAATTATGAAAAATAAGTTAATTATGTTTTTTACATGACATTTCTGAAACGAATTGTCGAGGTCGTTACCCAACATGCGGGTACCGCCCGCGACGTGCGCTCTACTCGGCCGGTCGCTGGTACGCGCGATCCGGGTTGGAGTAGGGACGGCAGTGTCGACCGACGTCTGTATCTACGGCGCGGCGGGACGTTCTCTTTAACCTCATGTCCGCGTACTAAGAGTCGTCTCGTTATTTTTACGTAGTACCGTTTATATATTGTGCTGAATAAATATATAATACTTAAATAGTACCGCTGTAAGTGTTTTCATTAATATATAACCCACGGGGTTACCAATACGATTACCAGTTTTACCATCACGCAGATTGCTTCCGTGTCCTTTGGCGCAGTCGGAAAAAAGATACAGAACCACGAGGTCCGAGACAGGTAAGAAATTTAAATTACGTGTTCAAAACCTCAAAAAGAAAAAAAAACACAGGGAATATACCCTCCTTACATAACTACTATAGCAAGGCGAAATCAAGAGTAGTAGGTAGGATCTCCACGTGTTAGTACACGATGCAATCTGGTCAGAACACTATCAACGAACTGACAATCGGGGAACCCAAGGGGGAACTAACCATAAGAGGGTTAGGAACCATGGGTACGAAGTCAGTACTGTTCCCAATCCAGTTGAAAAGTACAATGGTCACCACAAGTATCACCAATGTAATCACGTCAACGTCGTGCACCAACACCAATACCAGAGGACAAAAACCACCCACACCCGGACACTGGGAAAACCAGAACCACGGAGTGGGATTCCCCAACAATGACATCACAAGAAACAACGGCCCATATACCGTAACATACGGGGAAAACCCTACTGAAAGGGATAATACTTATCAAACAATGATACGGGACCGGCCGGAGGAGTCAAACTTACTACCACGCGAAAACCTGCAAGCAGCAAAAGACGCTCTTCCCGAATATTCAGGGAAAAAAGAGGAGGACCCCACACGCTTCCTTAACACAACAAGGGACGTGCTCTTAGAAGCAAAAATACCCCGACAACGATGGGTAAAAGTACTGGCTCCACAACTCAAAGGAGACTTTGAGTCCCAACTCATGGTGGGGGAGAATAAGAGCGATCGGCCCCACATGGGAAGAATTCCACAAAGAATTCACCAACAAGTTCAACGGACCACAAGTCAAAGCGAAACTGCACACAGAATTGATGGGGTGGAAACAATACTATGGACAAGCTACGGGGGACTTTGTGTTACAAAAAATTCAGCTTTTCCGAAGACTGAACACTGGACCAGACGAGGAAAATGCAGTGGAGACCATCATACAACTAATGAAACCAGAACATCAGAACCCAATCAATACTGGTGCAAAAACCAAAAACGTTTATGGACCTCAACGAAGCAACATTCACGGTGACAGACCAAGTTAGGGAAAATCCCTAACTGAGAAAACACACCGACAAGCTGGTAGGCCCAGACACAAGGTAAGCAACTGGGTCTACTACCGGAACCACCCACAATCCAAGGGGGACCAAGGCTTTCACGCACGCTTCGCCCTAAAATGGCTTTGACCAATTAGGCTGAAGAGGTACCTGGGAGGCGGGGTATTCACCACCGAAACTAACCCGGAGCACAAACTACATAGTTCGTGCTTTAAGCGCACGCCAACTACGAGAGAACCCAATAATGACCCCATTACTATTACAGATGGCAGGCCACAATCCCCAGCGGGTGGACCTGGGGAGACGGTTCAACCTCACCAATTCGGACTACCGACCCGGCAGGTCAACGGTGGCCGACATCGTCCAGGAGTTGCTGGACGGCGCAGCATCAAATTTATTAATGGCCAGGCGCTTGGCCGGACGGGCCGCGGGAATCCCCACGTGGGAGGAACTAAGGACTGGACAGACAAGGAACCACCGCGACCGGCCCAGTACCAGGAGTATGCAGACCCAGACCACAGGGTCAGAGGAGATCGGAGGCACCGTGACGTCACGAGGGACGCAGACCGATCCACCCACAACTCCCGTACCAGGACATGTGGGGAGGTGGGCCACATCGGCACCTGCCTCGGAACTGGTGACGCACGAAGCGTAATTGAATACCACCTTTTTTTAAGGAAATAAGTCAGTGGAGGGTTTCCTCCTAGGTACTACTATTAAATATAAAATAAAAAGCTGTTAAGTGGGTGTCACTCTATTGTACAGTAGGTCATAAGTGACAAATTGAATCCAACCTTTATTTTTAGAGGAAAATGGTTAGTTGAGTAAAACGGTATCCCACATTTTTAGGAAAATGGACCCTGTGAGGATTTGATAGTTTTGTGGACTACCAAAAACCACCCACAACCGAAGGGGAACACTTCGGTCGTGACCTGTGAGCCGCACCGCGTGAGACCCGAGGGTCAAGTCGGTGGAGCTCACAGGCTTTGTACACACATGGGGTAATGAAACCCTCAAGATTTATGTTGGGAAAACAAGAAATTACTAATAATAAGTTAAGATTAGATTAGGTTGATGTATTTTACATGGACGTACAAATAATTAATTAATTAACAACATTGTCATTTTTTTTATAGGATATAGTAAACAGTATAAGGGGACGTATGGCAAACGCACAAAATAAATATGGTGGCACATGGCAAATATAATAAAATGCAGGGAAAGAGAGAGAAAAAAAACATAATTAGGATATTATAATATTATTAATTTACATATTGTTTGGGGTCAACGTCACCTGGCCCGGTCAGCGCCAGAGCAAGGCGGTCGGCGACCGGCCTGTGCCGTCTAAGCACGTTTTTTTAAAAGGTGGTCTATTAGGTTCAATTTCTACTAACGGGGGGAATAAAGGGGAGTATTGATACGTTACGACGTGGATAGCTCTTGTGGTACTCCGCAGATATGGGTGGGCTGGCTGGACGCCACCGACGCACACGTGGTCGGCATGGCCCACCTGGTCGTTGGAGAACAATTTTACGTAGTTGAGCCGAGGTAATGCTGTCTCAGGTGTTGAGGCCCCCACAGCCTGTTGGTGAAACGTTAGCCCATCATTGTATGGTTGCACACCAAGATACAAGAAATGAAGTTGAAAATGTCACGTTCAAATGGTTTTTTGACGGAGCGCAGGATACAATTTTGCTGGAACGTGAAGACAAAAACGTACGTCGTGTTGCTTCAGAGGTCGGTGAAAAGGCGAGTGAGTACGGGTGAGACGCAGTGTTCCGTGGGCCGCAACGGTCGATGTTGTTTGAAAATCCAGCGAAGTGGGGCAGAGCAGTGTAGGTTGTTGGGGGGGGAATATACAATAATTTGAGGGAATATCAGTCCAGACTGCCCTGCCGGCGCACACCGGCAGACACGACAGACGCGCCCAGCGGCACCGACCGACGGCCAGCAACGGCCGTTGGCGACGGGACACTGCAGATGGTGGGGATTGGGGGATTGGTGTTTATATAATATTGGTCGATTCACTGTAGAAGCCGCGCGCGGGTTAATTGATATTTTATGAAAGAGAAATATAAATGGTTTATGACATGGGGACAATATTAATATGGTGTCTAAATTCTGTGACCTTACATAACCCCCCCAACAAGTTGTTGAAGTTGTTACATAAGTCGGAACTGAGAACCACTTGTTGTAAAAAGAGAGGAGCTGAATTTTGGGGACCATAGACATATAACAATTTACTAAAGGGAATTAACTGATTTAAATAGGCCACTATATTACTAACGGGGAACCATATAATAAGGAGAAACCTAATCGGGGAAGGGAGAGGGGACTCTGAGACAGTCTATGCCTTTTCTGGGGTCACGACTGTAACAGGTACGACCATATTATGGGGACTTAATATGGAAGGGAGAAGACAAAAAAAATAAAAATAAAACTATTGTGTGCAGGCAAGATAACACGGACCTTGCACTGCGTACGTAACTCTGGACATTTTAATTTAACACACATGGCAAGCCATGGTGGGACCTAACATTATTAAGGGGGGCTATCAAGAATGTTCCTGCATGTTGTGGTGAAAGAGCGGTCAAGAGGCGGGGTCTGGTGGCTCCTTTACCCCCTTGCGGGAAGTCACCCTCCAGATCATTGAGCCGCGGGTCAATGGTGGTAAGTGTGGCCCGGGGCCCCCTACTTAAACGCGCACAGGGACAGCTGGTTTTTACGCCAGCCGTATGTGAACGCGTAGGAGACTGACCGCTAGGCCCCAATGGCAACCACACTCGGCCGACCAAGCCCGGACCCTCACTGGGATGGAGCGTCACCACAACACCGGTTAAATTAAAAAGAAGAGTGTCGCAGACTCTTTGCCGGCCAGGGAGCAATATCCCTGTGCGACGGGGGCCCTACCGAGCTGGGGGGACAACGAATCTGAAAGAAACAATATGAGAGACAGAAAAAAGGCGGGGTAGTAAGGGGAGAAAGGGGGGGACCACGCGGAAGTAAACGAATTAAATGACCCGGGCCTACGAGAGCTTTATTTTACCAAAATTTTTGGTACCACGAATAAACGTGGAGCGAGGCTCATACCCAGTAGTGGTCCCGTGTTAGGCAGGACACACCAGGTTTAACCCCCTATTTAACAGGGATGACCCAGGCCTTCCCATAAAGACCGGTTACATAAGTTGTTATAAAATATTACATATTCTCATTTAATCAATAAACCATTTCCCTCTAGGGTGGTGTTACCATGGTGGGTGGTTTGTACGGCTTTAGGTGAACAATATTATGGGTACCTCGTGGCGTGTCATCCTCCGGACCAACTAATTCATAAGCATTTACAGTCTTAATACTTTTAATTTTATAAGGACTATCATATAGAAGGAAAAATTTTGAGATTTTTTTGTCAATTTGACTACTTAATCGGTGTGTTTTTACAAGAATGAGATCATTAATTTTAAAAAGGGGAGCATTAATTGTTTTATCATGACGTTTTTTACGGGCTTCGGATTTTGTTAATTGTATTTCATGGGCTAGGGTTAATTGATGTTTATAATTTGGGGGAAAATCATTATTAGGAAAGTGTATAAATTGTGAAAGGGGGTTGTGTGGTACATTTCTGAGGAAAAGTTCTGAGGGAGAGTGGGCAGTGGACTCGTGATAGACGTTATTTAATGTCCACTCAATGTACGGAACGTACTGGGGCCAGTTAGAGTGCTTGGAGTGACAATAGGTCCTAAACATACGGCCAAGGTCTCTCATAACTCTTTCCGCAGGGTTAGACTGTGGGTGGTAGATACTAGTATGAGTGACCTGAATTTTGTACTTCTTCAATGTAGTTTGCCAATGTTGGCTGATGAACTGCCGACCGTGATCAGAGACAATATTTTTAGGAATACCATAGGTAGGAAAATAATCGGTAGTCAATTTTTTAATACAAATTTTGGCGTTGGCCTTTCGGAGGGGATATAGTTTGACGAACCGAGTGAAATTATCCATGACGACGAAGATATATGTGAATTGAAACATTCCAGTGGGAAGGGGACCATAAAAATCGACCAGTACTTTATCTAGTGGTCTGGTAGAGAGTATCGGCTGCATGGGACCGGCAGTGCGAATGGTTTTGGGTTTACACCTCTGACACAGACCACACTCCTGAACTATGTGGCGGACAGTCCTACTGAGAGAGGGGAAATAACAGATGTTCTTTATAGCTTGGGTGGTTTTACGGGGGCTGACGTGAGCATAATACTCGTGAAATAATAAAACAATTTGTTTGACCAGGTGGTCAGGGATGTAAAGGGCCCAATTTTTTGCCTTTTTATATTTGCTTGTGAATAAAACTTGATTTTTTAAAGTGTAATATTGTAGCCAGGATGTTGAAGAATTCAGTTTAATTGTAGAAATAATTTTTTGTATTCGGGGATCTTTAATTTGCTCATGAGAAATGTTGTTGAACAAAGGAATGATATCTGGAGGTATTGGGGGAGGGAGAGTGTAATGTAATATGATAGGGATACCGAGAGGGTGTCTTGATAGGGTATCGACAGGATTCTCTTTGCCAGGGCAGTGATGTATTTTGAGGTCGAATTCCTGTAGAGCAAGGGTCCACCTAGTGAGACGAGAGTTTTTTAATTTACATGAGAAAAGGAAAATAAGAGCTTTATGGTCGGTATACAAATTGATCTGATGGCCTAAAATGTAAATTTTGAATTTCTGACAGGCAAATAATATCCCTAACAGCTCCAGTTCGGTTACGGTATAGTTGCGCTCAGCACTGTGTAAAGACCTACTTGTGAATGAGAGGGTATTACGTTGACCACTGGGGTCTAGCTGGAAAAGTTCCGCACCGAGACCTATGTAAGAGGCATCAGTTTGGATACAGAATGGTTCATTAAAATTGGGATGGGTAAGGGAAATTTGTGTAGCGAAAGCGGTTTTTATTTTTGGGAATCTATTCTATTTTGTTCAGTGAACGTCCAGGGGGTGTCTTTGCGGATTAAATGAGAGAGAGGGTGTAAGAGGGAGGAATGATTTTGGGAGAATTTGCGATAGAAATTGCAGAAGCCAAAAAAAGACTGAAGGTCCTTCTTGTTACGGGGTTCGGGAAAATTTTGTAATGCCTTAATTTTGTCGGGGTCCATAACCGTACCATGAGAAGATATAAAGTGTCCTAAAAATTTGATTTGCTGTTTATTAAAATAACATTTTTTAAATTTAAGAGTTAGGCCTGCCTGGGTTATTTTATGGAAGATCCATTCTAACGTTTCAATATGGTTTTCAAAAGAAGAGGAGGAAACCAAAATATCGTCCACATATGTGTGTATGTCATTGGAGTGGGGACAAGGTATAGAATAATTATTTAACGCAGCTTCGAGCCCTTTACTAAAAGCAGCATTCGATATATTAAGATCAAAAGGTACAACACAAAATTGATAGGAACGCCCCTCATAAAGGAAACTGGTGTATTGTCGAACGGAAAGATCAAGAGGGATTTGCCAATATCCTGAAGAAAAATCGAGTGAGGAGAAAAAAGATTTGTTATTAAATTTTGCAAGAATTTCATCAATGGGTGGGGAGCGTCTCGTGTGGGTAAGATAATAGTGTTCAACTTTCGGACATCTAAGCACAAGCGAATAGAGCCGTCAGCTTTAACAACTGTTACTAGTGGGTTACTATAGGAGGAGTCTGACCTCTCAATCACCCCCCATTGAATCATTTTGTTTATTTCCCTTTCTACCACGGGACGACGAGAGAACGGGACGGGATAAGGTTTAATTTTATAAGGTTCATGTGGTCTAATGTTAAATTTGTAAGAGAAAAATTTGTGGAGGCCAGGTTTATCTTGAAAAATTTGTTGATTTTGTTGAAGAAGGGAAAATATTAAACTTTGCTGAGAATCATCAAGTGTTATATCATTACAACAATATTTTTTTCATTTTCAAACGGGAGGGGTTGCTGTTTTAAACTGGAAAGGGGTTCATACATATTAAGATGGTGATCATTTAAATTAAGACTGTTAAGTGAGTTTACAAGGCTACTGGGGTCGTGGTCCGCAATTAGTTTAAAAGGTATTTCATCATTAGTAGTAGAGAGGGAAATTATTTTTTGCTTATAGTCTATGGTTACCTCATTTTCTAACAGCCAGTCTGTCCCAAGAATGAGAGGGGTAGAGAGCAAGGGAACGACTAAAAAGATTAGTCCATCGTGCCAAACTTTGTCAAAAGCTTTTTCCATGTCTAGGAATATGGCTGCGGTGTGTCTGTTGTTGTTAGTATTGATTACCAGATCGTCTATGAGTTTAGAAAGTTGGGTTGTCGTCGAATGACCATGTCTGAACGCATGTTGTTCAGCTCTCGGCTTGATGTGTTTCGTGAGGAGATTTTGAAGCACCTTCTCGAATACTTTGGACATTGTAGTAAGTAATGATATTGGCCTATAGTTATTGGCTAAACTGTGATCTTTGTAGGGTTTGGGGATCATAACTATTGAAGCAGTTTTCCAAGGTTTAGGAAAATGAGAATGCCTGAGGCAAGCAGTGAAAATATTATTTAAACTAACAACAGCAGAGGCTGGGAGGTTTTTGAGTGCAGCATTTGGTATGTTGTCGCAGCCTGGAGCTTTGCCGGTTGGTAAATTTTTTATTATTTCCCATATTTCCTTGGGGGAAGAGAATAGAGTTGATTTGGTTGTATTTCTATTGAGCTCTTCAATTGAGTATGTGACTTCTGGGAGGTCGGTCTCTGGTTGAGAGTGAACTGCTCTTTCATTGTGTCGGCAAATAGTTCTAGTTTGGATTTGGTATCATAGAATTTTTGGCCAGAGATAGATTTCAATGGAGCAATTGCTGGTTTTTTGTGGAGTAGACGACGATTTAATTTATAAAGGGAACGGTCTTGGAAGTTGAGTGTGCTTGTGAATTTGTCCCATGTTGATTGGCGGTGTTCCTTCAGGAGGTTTCTGACGTACTATATTTGAGAATTTAGCATAGTCTTGACTGCTAGGTTTCTTGTACGTTGCCAGTCTTTCCTAAGGTTCCGTTTGATGGTGATCTCTTGTAAAATCCTGGATGGGAGGGGCTCAGAGACTTGGGTTTGGTTTGCAGTATAAGAACATTCCGTCATTGCTGATTGGATTGATGATATAATGAGTAGGACCTTGTTATCAATTTCTGAAGGATTTTTCAAGTTGATTATCTTTTTAGGATAATTATGCAGTAGTACTTGTTTGAATTTTTGCCAGTTTATCCTCTTCTTGGCTGCTGGAGGGTTGCTTGTTATGGGAGAGTCGCTTATGGTCATTACAATCGGATTGTGATCAGAGGTTAGCTCGTTATGGTTGGTTAGGGTGAGTTCGCTATAGGGAAGGTTTGCAAGTGCGATGTCCAATATTTCAGGCCTGTGTTGTGGATTGTAAGAGTGATGTGTTGGAGAGTCTGGTGCGCAGATTGAGTAGGTGTTGTACGATTCCATGTGCTGTAGGAGAGTTTTGCCTGCCTGGTTTGTGGTGCGGCAGTTCCAGGACTGGTTTTTTGCATTTAAGTCTCCTGCCGCTAAAAAGAGGCCTCCGTGGTTGGTTATGATGTCCAGATCGTTTGTTTGTAAAGGAGTATTTGGGCTTTTGTACATAGATGTGATACGAATTTGTTCACTGCCGAGCTTGATCGTAACTGTGGTTGAGTCTAGAGTAGTATTCAAGACTTCATGGTTATGTACTATGTTCTTACGTATAAGTATGGCAGTGCCACCAGCTGGTGGAGATCTGGTCTGAGTGGGCGATCTTGTCTGTAGGTGAAGTAATTTGGTATTTTGAGAATTTTTGATGGATTTAATCTAGTTTCTTGTAAGAGGATGATGTGGATGTTGTTTAGTCGTGCGAATACTTGTAGTTCATTGGTTTTATGTTTTATACCATTGCAGTTCCAAAAAAGAATATTTAAGTTAATTGATATTTTATGAAAGAGAAATATAAATGGTTTATGACATGGGGACAATATTAATATGGTGTCTAAATTCTGTGACCTTACAACCCACCCAGGTAGTTAGGTCTCATTATATTGAACTGGTATTTACTTTGGCACTAAGCAACCTATATTAAGGTATGTGCAGTGTTGGGTAAATTACTTTTAAAAAGTAATTATGTTACTTGACACGTTACTTTAATAAAATTGAAATGAAATTACTTTATTTTTCTAATGTAATAAAAGAAACTTATTATTTTAATTTCTAAGTCATTCTACAAGAAAACTAACTAAATAAATACACTACCAATAGTAAAAATGTATAACAATTTGAAAAAGATTTACAAAACCTGGTAAGTAGATGTCGTTCTGCTGAGGCGCTTTTCTCCCGAAGACTTGTTCACAGGGAGTACGGGCCTAGCGTTAGGTGATGACGAATCCGTTATTATACCAGCCGCTTTAAAGTCGCGTAACATGTCAGCAATTATACGGCGATCGGTAGGGGATGTACCATACTGCTTAAAAGTTACCGGCGTACTGCCCGGTGTCTCGGAGATATCCATAGAGATAGCGTTCGTGCAACCGAGCTCCATGATGTTTTTGACGAAAACGTCGCGGTGTTCGTTAAGCAATCCAACCAGTGATCTTCTTTGAACATCGGTAAAATCGGCACCGAACTTGACGTCGTCGGCGGTTATGGGCTCCTTCGGCGGGCGGACCGGTTCTGATTCGGCAACAAAAACATTTTTGGAGCTTGTCTCGGCTAGTGCGTCAGCTGTTACGCAGCTGGTAGTCTCGAACACAATTTCCCCGGATTGCTTATAATAGTTGACGTGTGGTAGGTCGAGCCACGTACGACCGACCAACACGTCAACGGGTAGCGAGTTATCTGGTACGACCTTTAGCGTATGGTCGGCTGCCAGCACGTTGTCAATGGTGACATCGGCGTCACATTCACAAATTGTCATGGTACTTGGTGCGTTGGCGTTCCCCACGGTGAAGAGCGGGCACACGGTGTCCCGTACGATCAATCCGCACTCACGGGCAAACGAGGATCGAATCAATACTGCCGAACTTCAAGTGTCAATCAGCCCGTCAACGGGTCGTCCATTTACATATACGGTTTTGATAAAGGGATTTCTCGATGTCCCACTCGCGGTTATCGCGTCGGCACGATATGCTTGGTCCAGCAGGAGCGGTGACGGAGTCGTCGGTAGCGACGGTCGGGCAACGTTTGACTGGAGGCCGGTTCGAATTGCAATTTGTGCACTTCATCGGGCGTTTCGGTTTTGGGCAATCACGCGAAATATGCCCCTGACTACGGCAGTTGTATCAATAGAACGTGGCTTGACTCGATGACATTTCTGAACTCGGCGGACGTGTTGCGACTGCCGTGTCGGTCGACGTTTTCGGGTGTGAGGTGACGACTTTGTTTGACACGTAGTTTGTCGGTTCGGCAGGAGGTTTCGATTTCGGCTGTCGTAGTTTGGCAGTCAACGTGTTTGCAGAGTCGAACTTCTCATTGCGTTGATTACCATTCACGTATGTCGCCTAAAATTTCGTCAATATCGGTCTGACGTCGCCCGAACACACAGTCGGACTGTTGTTGGGATCTGAGGCTTTCTAATACATAATCGTGCGTTTCACCAAAGGTCAAGTCTAATGATCGACACAAACCAACCTTTGAGTAGAAATAGTCAATCGTTGGTTCACCCGGCGCTTGAATGCGGGCTTCCAGTTCACGCCACAAATCAGCTTTTCGTAAGGTTCGTACGAATGCTCTTCGGAAGCCTTTGAGGAAATCTTCCCACGCGTGGAAGTCCTGCATCAGACACCAACTGCGTGCGGCACTGGAGAGGTGCGAGCGGACGTACAACAACCGGTGACGCAAAGGCCACTGATTTACCTTCGCTAGACCGTCCACAGAGCTCACCCAGTCTTCAGCCTGCGCGCTGGACTCGTGGCCAGTGAAGGTCCAAATCGCGGTCTCTACGTCTGGAAGGATCCGGTAGTCGACGGTTGGCGTCGGTACGGTTTCGGTTTTAGGGTACGAAGATTCGAGAAGGCAGAGGTTAGCGCGTAACTCAGTGACGGCATTAAATAAGTCTGAGTATTTTGGAGCCTTTAGGTTGTCCGTCGACGGTGGACTAGTCTCGTCGCTCATGACGATTCAAAATTTCTAATTGATTACAAGTTACGGTGAGCGTAAACAAAACGATCGGTACACGCTGATAAGGGAAGATAACGGCGATTGGTACCGTGGTAATAGCGGAACGATTACCCGTTATCGGGTCGGCAGTAAACGGCCCGATAACCAACGGACGTGATCACGCACACCACGTGTCGGGGAAAACCCCACGGCACACAGAACAGTAGAACACGGAAACGCGAATACTCTCGTGAATTTCGTTACGGGGCGTTTGTGGGGTAACGGAAAAAAAAAACAAATCAACGTAACGGCGAACGCACTATAACTAAACAAAAAAAAATGATCGCGGCGAGCACGCGGAACACACAGGTGGATAGACTCTTACAAGGGAAGAATCATTATCCCACTTCTGAGTTGAAAAGAAAATTAAAAGAGGTGGTGTCAGGATAATAAATCTAATCAACAACGTTTGAGTTAATTTACAATGAGTATGGTTTATTTAATAAAACTATAATAACACACGACGGCTTAGAGCTAACGGCTTAGAGCTACGGCAGTTCGGTGCGCGGGCACACATGTCGTGCCCGGCGAATACGGCGAAACAGGAAGCAGCGGTGTACTCACTGCTCGGAGACGGTCTGGAAGGGCCGTCCGACAGTGTTGCCGCGTTAGGCAAAAAGTAGCTAACAGTGTAAAAAACAAAATACTAGAGTTCTCAAATTTAATCGGTTACACCTACACGTCTGATTTAATTACTTCTAAAATTATTGACGTTCTTACTAAATTCGGATTAAAGCAAAAAATTGGTGCCTTATCGGCTGATAACACTAATTTTGGTGGATTAAATAGAAAAGGAAAAAATAACGTGCACACAAAACTTCAGACAGAATTAAAAAAAGATATAATTTTATTAGATTGCAACGCTCATATCTTACATAACGCTGTACAAATCGCGTCAGATAATTTACCTATTGAGTATTACAGAAACTATTACAGTTAAACTTTTTGGATTTTCCACATTTTACGGTGCGGGTAGAAAAATTAAAAGAATTTTGCGATTTTGCTGATGTCCAATACCGTGGTATTTTATCACATGCCAAAACTCGATGGCTCAATCCTGCAATTGACAGAATTATTTTAATGTTTGATGGCTAAAGTCGTATTTTCTAAGATTAGAGTCCTTAGATATTGGTTGACTATTTTCAAAACGTCACTGCTCTATTATATATGAAATTTATACAAAGTATGCTTAAACTGTTCAATAACTATATTCATAAAATTGAAGGGGAAAAAATGTCGGCATTTGAATTAATTGATATATTAAACAGTTTATTAAATAACTTAAAAAACAGAAAGAATGAACATTCTATATTATATCTATATTTATACCTAAAAGTTATATACAAATACCTATGTAATTATATACTTACTAGATAATTACCTATTTTTTATGAATTTTTTTATCCCGGATTTCCAAAAAGTAAGTCATCAAAATCATGTTGATGACTTTTAATTTTTTTTTCTTTGATCCTATTAAACATTTGTTTCATACTTCATCGACTTTATTTTGGATTATTTTGTTTATACCGTAAATTTTAAAATTTTTACGTAAATGTGCAAATTATTTTGAGTTAGAAATCCATAAAAATTTTTTTTTTCAATCTAAGATATGAAAATGTAATACAAGATTCCTCATAAGTTTGTCTTTGGCAACTGCCTTATTTTTCTTTGCAAATTTGCAAGTCGTAACAAACTGAAATGTTTTAATATTTTTAACTTTTATTTTAGATTTCAAAAGTAATGATGGACGTACCTATTGATCTTACAATGATGTGTGTTTTTTGCTGCCTGTCATTAATTTTTAGGGTAATAAAAATAAAAATGCTCTGTTTTTTACTTCATCATCTTTTCCTGATATGAATGTGAATCTAGTTATGGTGTACTTAAGAAGTCAAAATTGATTTTATTTTATTTGAGTCAGGGCTTTTGATTGGCTTGCATTTGAAAAAAAATCCGTTTTACGTTATTTACAATTAAATCGTTACACAATGTTTGCGTTTATCGTTATTCAGAATTAAAACGTTACCCAATTTTTCCGTTTATCGTTATTCAGAATTAAAACGTTACCCAATTTTTATTTTTATCGTTATTCAGAACTATAACGTTATCCAAGTTTTGCGTTTATCGTTATTCAGAATTAAAATGTTATCCTAGTTTTGCATTTATCGTTATTTAGAATAAACTTTAACCACGTTTATTATACAATCTACTGCATTTAAGGTATTTTTGCTAAGGAAACAAAAAAATCGCCTTAAAATAACGAATACTTTGATAAAATAAACTCATTTTTTAAATTTTGTTTTTACTGCCTTTTGACTTAGGAGGGCAGTATAGACCTGTTCTATTTCCAACGTACCGATTAATCTAGTGAAGCGATAAGAATTCTGAAAACAGATTTGAATTTGTCGTCAAGTCTACTTTTCCACATTTTTGATAGTATCCCCCCAAAATCATAAAAACGATATATTAAAAAGAGTAATAAAAAAATTTACATATTTTAATTTTTGGAGAAGTTTAAATTAAAAAATCAAAAATGTGGGAAAGTCGATCTCGAGAATACTTGACGACAAATTCAAATCTGTTTTCCGAATTCTTATCGCTTCACTAGATTAATCGGTACATTGGAAATAGAACACGTCTATAATCCTATGTTGCGCGTGTGTTAGACAAAGACAGAAAATCACCCCATATTAAACGTGGTGGCACAATAATAATAATATTGTTGGTCTGTGGGGTTGATCTGGTGGGTAAAAACATAAAATACTTCGATTCAATAATATTGTTGCCTGTTGGTCTGGGAGGTTGTAAAGTAAAACATACGAACTAAAATCTAAACAAGGTTCCAGAAGTACCAGGAACTCATGGGCTAATCGTAACTTTTCTTCAGTTTCGGCGGCGGCGGCTCGGCGGCTGTTGTGACGACACGCGGCAGCAATAGCTACTCTATAGAAAAAGATTCTGAGAGGAGACGGTTTGTCAGTGTGGCTATCCGCTATTCTATATTATATTTATATTTTTATTAGTTATTACTTATTAATTATTATGAATACTGAAGAAGGTACCTAAGTTTAATTATTATTATACAATTACATCAAAATAACTAAAATCGTTATTCTTGGTTATTTAATATGCAGGTACGGATTGGGCCAGGGTTCTATACACCAAGTAGCACCCCGGGCCCCCATTCGTATTTATGATCCGGGCCCCCGATTACCACAGTCGGGTCCTTTTTAATTTTACTCTTATCGTAATGTAGAATATAAAGATAAATTAAAATAGAAATCTACAATATTCTGTTGTTATTATATTTATAATATTACATCGTGTCATCGTATCATTCGTGTCTACGTAATTAAAAGAAATATAGATAAAATAACTGCATAAAAGTAAAAAGGTAGGCAAGTGGGTGTCGCTCTGCTGTACAGTAGGTTACAAGTGGGTAGTGTTTGAAGTATGAGAAATATTTCACTAAGTTGTGAAATATTTCACAAAAACGTGAAACATTGAAATTTTTTTTAACACAAATAAAAACACAATTTATTTATTTTTTTAACACAATGTTCAGTGTTCTAAATTCTAATGTCAGAATTCAGTAAGTATAAAATATACATGTATAATATTTTATACCTACTTGTATCATTTAAACATTAAAATATTTAAAAATTTTGAATACCAATTTAAATGTATAATACCAAAGGTTAGGTATACATACAGGTACCATATAGTGATGAAGGTAATTTATGACAATTATATGTAAATATAAAACTTATTTCAAAATAAAACAAAATCTATTAAAAAACTGAAATATTTCATTTTTTTAAATTTCATGAAATTTTCAAACACTACAAGTGGGTCACTGTATAATGGATGGTATTACATTTGAATTCAATGATATTATATCATTGTATAAGAAAAACGATTCTGAGCGGAGACGGTATGTCCTTCTAGGTACAAGACATATTATATACTTACCTATCTATAGTATTAAATTATATGGAATTTATGAATAAATTATTTATTGCCCCTTAAAATATGCACAGTCTTATCATTGAGCATACTTCTTATTCCTTATACTATGGTAGATTGCATGGATAGGCCATAATATTTTGATTTTTCAGTTCCATATATCCCCGAATAAAAAACTTATCTATGGTATTAAAAAAAATTGACCTATAATGAATTCCAAATTAATCATATCACAATATCCATTAGGTACTTATAACGCGTTATACACTAACAACAAACCCTGATAATATCATAGATATATAGTAGTATACATTAGAAGTTTCAAGTACCCACGAATAATAATATTATACAATCACAACAAAATAACTAAAATAGTTATTCTAGGTTTTTCATTATGTAATTTCGTCCAAATTTGAATTTATAAAATGTCTGTAAAAAATAACTGTGTTCATATATTTTTTAGATTTTTTGGTTACAGTATGAACATTTATGAGAACCTTTTTTTTAAATTTGTAATCCTTAGCTATAAAAACTGAACATTTTATAATTTATTAATTACAAATGATTGATAATTTTCGATTAATTTTGATACATTTTGTCAAAATTCGATCTTTAAATGCTTATAAAAAAAAATTGTGCCTATGTATTTTTAATATTTTTCAACTAATATTGTAACAATATATCAGAAGCCTTGTATTACATTTTTACACTTTTTTAGGAAATGCTAATATGAACATTCAGTGAAATTTTCATGTATCTACAGTTATTCGTTTTTGAATTACAATAAAATAAAGAAATCGCCAGGAGAAAAATCAAGGGACAAAAGATCAAATTTTGATAGTAAAGATAAATATCGTATAGAAGTTTTTCGAAATGTTATGGATACAATTTTGATGGCCATAGATTTAAGATATACCTAGAAAAAAAATCAAAATGTTTTAATAGGGCTTTCTCTGATTTGTCCTGGACCTACCTATTTTGAAAATATACATAATCATGTGGAAACATTTGGTAAAAAATTAGAAGTTTTTGCATTAATGGCTAACGTTGAAGTCACTGAAGTTTTAGAAGAACTAATAGCTTTTGCTGCATCGTACAAGACCATGATATCTCTTTGCAATTCAAATTACATTATGCCAGTTGAAGAAAAACAAGAATTAAGTGAATATGAATCTGGAGATGATGAATGCAGTATGGTTCATGAAGGTAAATTTCAAAGTTCATTATAATAACTAACAAATAACAAAAATTTAATTTTTTGTTATATTTTTATTTCAGGTAATTGTAAAAATAATGGTTGGTGCATTCCATGCGCATTTTCTATCTTACACAAATATTATTACATGGGTTCATCGCCTTCAGCATTCAAAAACCTATATAAAATATATGTAGTTGCTATGACATTAGCATGCACACAAGACAACTGCGAGAGGGCCTTCTCTAAATTAAAAATAATTAAAACCCGCTTAAGGGCAGCAATCAACCAAGAGCATCTTGAAGCGTTGATGTTGTCATCCATTGAAAATGATCTCATTCCAAGTAGTGATGAAAGTATTAATTAATTGGGTGAAAGTTCTAACGAATTAAGTAGATTACTTTTATTTTAAATTATTTAATTTCAATAGGTATTTAAAATACGATTATTATATTTCTATTGTTAACTCATACATTTAAATCAAGGAAATTATATAAATATACTCGTATATAAGTTATACGTAAGCTATATTATATTTTTAATATTGTATGGTATATTTTAATTAATAAAGTATTTAAGTATGTTTAAAATTGAACTATGTGAATTGTGAGTGTATGAACAGAAGACATTTGTTCTTATTCATAATATATTATATAGCTACCTACTTGTTATGTTGGCATTAAAACTTTATAATTTTAAGAATAATTGAGTATTCAATAAAATACATGTGTTCCTTTGGGTAAGTTTAAACTTTAAATCGAAAAATCATCTAAAAATGCATTTAGTCTAAGCTACCTACATAAAAAAATTGTTACTATAAGTATCTAATATCTATATGACGTTCCATGTCTGCATCATACTCCCAAATAAATAGAGATGTGAGTTTGTAAGCTACAGTGGCATAAAACTGTATTATACATTTATACCTACGAGGTATTATACACATGGTGTAAAAAAAAAATTTAAGGCTTTATTTTTAGTTATAACTACAATTAAAGATAATTAATTAAGTAGGTACCTATTATCCATTTTGATATGCAAACAATGAAGTAATAAGCATACTGCAATCAAATTATTGGCTTATTGCCATTTAATATTTATATAGTTTTAGTAACTCAAATATAAATTTTTTAGTAGTACTTATAATGGATCTTCAATAAAATACAGTATAATTATAAAAGTTTAAAATATAAACTATAATTTTATTCATATTTATTTAGTATTAAGGTATTAAAAATGACTTAAATCAATTTATTGTAATATAATAATATTGTAAATTTAGGTACAATGAAATAGTATATAACTATATAAGTATTAAGTATAGTTTTCTATTTATTTCTATTTAAAAATTAAACATTTTTGAAAAAAGCAGATACCCTAATACCTATGTTTACTTAAACTTTTTAAAGATTAAATAATTTAGTTAATATAATTTTGTTTACTAAATCTCTTACTTTAAATATAAGTACTCGGTACATTCAAGAAAAAAAAAATGTGGAACCAAAAAGTTAGTAAATACCTATATTTACCTATATGCTAGTTGGTAGATAATAAGGTTACTCAAATCCTAATTTATTTTGAAGTTTATTTGATATTTTAAGAATAGAGTTTACTATGAAATGTGAATTGTAATTAAAATATTTTAAATTTAAGTCACTAGGTATATGGACATATGGAACTTACATCATGGTAGCATGATTAAATATTAATTTGGTGAATTAGGTCTAAAATAATTCTTGTATTATGTGTTTTTAAAATGTTTTCTGACCTTCTAGCCATTTTTTCAATTAATCCATTTTCCCCTTTGTTAAATTGTCTATAATTTAAGGTACTGCAAGGTTCTATACGGTATAATACTGGTATAATACGGTATTATACAAAGCAAAAATAAAATACCATATTTTAACATCTCATACAAACAAATAACATGTTATTCTTAATTTTTTTTTTTATATTTACTTATAAAATTAAGGACTCTTTCCTAATTTAGATAGGTTTGAAAAAAAATTACGGGCTCCTAATTAATTTGCACCCCTGGCCAAAAGTAACCAGTTCGCCCCTGTTAATATGTAATTTCGTCCAAATTAGAAAATAACATAACTATAAAAAAAAATGTGTTCTTATTTAGCCCTGCGTGAGGTAGTGATAGAGTCACAGCGCTCTTATTTTGGACAGTTAAGACACGATTTAACCTACTGTCATCGAGTTTCGGACAAGCCACTCGCGCGCTTATGTCTGTTCATTGACCCTAATGGCATCATTAGGGTTGGTGGTCGACTTCGTCATTCACACTTGTCGTATGAACGTCGGCACCCGATACTCTTAGCGAAACGTTCATATCTCGCTTTATTGGTGTGCCGCCGTTGGCATCGCATTAGTTGTCATGCCGGACCACGCGTCGTGACGGCAGTGATATCCCAACAATTCTGGATCATGTCAGTAAGATCAGTGCTACATCAAGTCAGCAGTGAATGTACCATCTGTGTTTGATATGACCAACAACCACCTCAACCTTTGATGGCCGATCTGCCACCGGGCCGTGTCCAACAGTGCCGGCCGTTCGCGCGAGTGGGCATTGATTTCGCTGGTCCATTACAGTTACAAGAGACCCGTCTTCGCAAAGCACGGTCTTATAAGGTTTATGTGGCTGTTTTTGTGTGCTTCGCGGTGAAGGCGTGTCACCTCGAGGTTGTGACCGAGCTGTCTACAGCCGCGTTCCTTGCAGCATTCGACAGATTTGTTGCCCGGCGTGGTCTGCCGTCCGACATTTTCAGCGACTGCGGGACCAACTTTGTTGGGGCTGACCGACAGTTGCAAAACATTAATCAATAGCCCGGAGGGACAATCCGCGCTAAGTGATTCGCGTCCACATTGTTCGTGGCATTTCAACCCACCCAGTGCGCCACACTTCGGCGGATTGTGGGAAGCTGCAGTGCGTTCCACGAAACGATTATTGGTCCGTGTCATGGGCAATCATCACTTTTCATACGAAGAATTTCCGACAGTGCTGTGTCGAGTGGAGGCTGTCCTTAACTCACGCCCACTCACGCCGCTGTCATCTGACCCCGCCGATTTGGATTACTTGTCGCCGGGACATTTTCTTACCTATTCCTATTCACACGCAGGTTCTATCAGCTACAATTACCCGCCGCAAGTGTCGTACGGCCAGCTTACTATAGCTCCGTGACGGTGCGCAAACAACATTATTACATACGTTATTTTACGCGATTTATTGTTACAAAACAACAGCTACGTAAATATGTACCTATTATTACTATTTTAATACTATAATAATAATTATTATTATTAAATAATTGTATTATTAATATAAATTTATAATTAATAATTATATATTATATAATTTTAAACATTTATATTGTATTTCTATTTTTATAGAATTATTATTCACAAATAAAAATAATGATTAGAAAAAATGTAATCCATAAATATAATATATATAATCCTCAGTATATCACAGTAAAACGTGCTTCATAAAAATAATTGAAATCTTCAAAAAAACTACTTCGGAGAAGTAAAAAAGGCTTTCTGTGCGTAAGTTGAAGAGATTGGGAGAAAAGATAGAACTTTGGTGTTAAAAAAGATGTAAAATCAATCTCAAAGTTCTGTGCCAAAAAGGGCCACAGTTGAAAAAATAGAATTTGGGGCTTAATAAAGAAGTGAAAGCAATATCCAAATTATGTGCCTCAACTTGAAAAAATATCTTATTAAAAAAAAATTCGAGATGTTCAACTGTACAAACATTAAAAAAAAAATATTAGCACAGAACGGCGTACAATAATGATGCATTAATAAAATTAGCCATAAATTGTCGACTTGTTTACGAGTTAATCTGTCTGATTCGAATTTTTGTTGACAAACTGTAATTCACGCCGTTCTGTGCTAATATATTTTTTTAATGTTTGTACAGTTGAACATCTCGAAATCTTTTTGTATAAGATATTTTTTCAAGTTGAGGCACATAATTTTGGTATTGATTTCACTTCTTTATTAAGCCCCAAATTCTATTTTTTCAACCGTGGCCCTTTTTGGCACAGAACTTTGAGATTGATTTCACATCTTTATTAACACCAAAGTTCTATCTTTTCTCCCAATCTCTTCAACTTACGCACAGAAAGCCTTTTTTACTTCTCCGAAGTAGTTTTTTTGAGGATACTATATCACTCACAAGAGGATCGCAGTAGTACAGACAACAGAGTAGACAAAGTACAGAGTGAATCCAAAATAAGTCTATACTCTATATTTCTACAACGCACATATCGGGACATCATTAATTATTATTAATAATTATAATAATTATTGTTATACTAGGTAGGTATTTGCTAGGGGCAATTCAGTTTATAATTTATCAATACCTCCAACAAATGTGGGTAGGTAATGTCCCGGATACGGAATATTATATTATAATCAATTCTTAGATTTTTTTCCAAGACAAAAATAAATAGTATGAAATAAAATATATTTCTACTAAACCAATATAGGTACCTTACTTTTAAATAAATGGATTTTAAATTTTCAAATAATTTCGTTTTGAGTTATTTTGAGTTTAATGATATTCTATAAATTACGTTTTGCGATATTTTTTTTGTTTAATGATATATTATAGATTTTGTTATTCGTTATACTTTGTTTTGAGGTATTTAATACTTTTTGATTATCGCTTTCCGTTATAATTACGTTTACAAATTTCAACCGTTATTTTTCAAATATAATGTTATAATCATAACTTTATTATAACGTTTACAAGCCCCGATTTGAGTGTAACTCAATAATTTATAGTCGTAGTACTTTAAATTTTCATCAAATGTTTATATAACTATATTACATATATGATACAATTTCCAAAATAAAATAATTTTCTTTTATTCTCTCATGTTATTATTTAAATTTAAATTAATTCGATAACGGTGGTGCCATCTAGTGCGTGCGTGAAGAACTGGCACACACAACAGTTGCTGCTCAATTTCTTAGTTAGATAGCACTGTCATATACAATTTACAATGAAGAAAAGTACACAGAAAAAAACTGAATACATTGTAAAAAAATGTATTAAGGGGGCTGGAGCGTAATCCATTTTAAGGAGTAAAAACTAGGTATTTTATAGTTCAGTATAATATATGGGTCTTGTGAATGTGTTGAAAGTAAATTAACATTAGTGTGTGTAATTCGTAGTACCGATCACGACATCACGTTGTATATCGTATATGGCCATATGGGACCAGACATCATAGTTACCGCATATTATGTACATTGTAAGTCTGTCATTTTACATTTTCGCATGCATGTGTCACCACATATTATAACTAATAAAATTACAAAATTTTCAAAGCATCGGCAATTCAGAGACGAATAAAAATCAGTGTTTAAAATTAATATCAGAACATAATTTTGGGCGTAGTGATTGTAGATGTGAGCTATATTTTCGACCGAAAATGAATCACGCTCCAGCCTCCTTAAGGAGCTTAAGCTCTGGGGACATAATAATATGACATCGGCCTACTGTGATGCTATTGCTCAGTAGAACAGTGGCTCAGTCCACCCCTGGCCATGAGGCTCGCTCGTGATTGTGCGAGCGGTATTTTATATTACCACACGAAATGGGTATACGTAAGTGTTTCAAAGTTTAACAAGTTTGTAGTTTTTACTTAATCCAACCTTCAGTGGATTGGATAAAATATGCATCCGATGCTTGTCCAGTGGTTTTTAATATAGCTTCACGCGTGGGCGTCATATGGGGGTGGACATTTGCACCTGTCTGATTTAAAAAGCAGCCCAATGGGCCTATGCCCGGTTAATTTTGACTAACCATTATAAAAATAGCGCAGAAACATGCCTTTATTTATTAGAAAATATTATACTGTGTAGGTACTAAGAAATTATCGTCACAATGATAAATTGGTAATTACTAATTAATAGTTGGAATATATTTATATATAAATGCATGTGTGGATGTGCCTGAAAGTATTTATTTTATAAAAAAAAACAAATCTTTTGCACGGGAAAACTATATAGTATTATAATATTATAAAAGGTATGAAATATACCTATTTTGATATTTGTATTTAATTAAAGCTGTCCCGCTGACTTGGCCCGGGCCAAACATTTCTATTTTTAATAAATATATTTGTTAAAATGTTCATGCTATATATCTTCTAATTATAATACTAATATTACATAATATATTAATATGTAACCAATGCCAATCATTTAGATAAACAAAAAAACTTTTCTTTTTTCGTCAGCAGAAAGAAAATCAAGTGTGAGCTACCCTTTAGCTACCTATATAGGAGTACAAAATAAAGATAAGAAAAATATGATTTAAACATTCTCCATGGAATTTATTGATAAACCATTTATTAAAAACTGTCCAGTAGTTTCTGTATCTATTAACTTCGGATGAACCAACATACATTTTTATCTGTATAACCCGACTTCGCCCGTAAACAAATTAAAATATAAAGTTAAGTATTTTAAATACAACTCTTATGTTTAAGTAGATATAATAGATACATGAAACATTTAAATAAGTAATAAATTCTAGATTTTATTTTGTCTTTTTAAATTTTTTAATGCCTACTATTCAAGTAATTTTTTTATGTTTTTATGGTTATTCT
The DNA here is from genome assembly GCA_949089665.1 of Macrosiphum euphorbiae. Classification (NCBI taxonomy): domain Eukaryota; kingdom Metazoa; phylum Arthropoda; class Insecta; order Hemiptera; family Aphididae; genus Macrosiphum; species Macrosiphum euphorbiae. The sequence goes on along the minus strand of CARXXK010000002.1, from coordinate 90,232,638 downwards.
AAATTACCAGCTAACTCAAACATTCAGTATATTGGTATAGGTAGGATATTTTAGGATATTAGTTGCATTAATTAATGTACCATGGTGTCCATTGTCCATGAACGCACTAAACACATGCATCTATATTTCATATAATTTATGTATTTATTCACTTAACATTATATAAATATACAATTATAAGTAAATGTACCAATATAATATAAATTGTTAGATAATTTGATAATGTAATAATTTTAATTATTCATTTAATATTTTTTTTTTTTTTTTTAATAACTTATTTAATACGAATGTACAAATACACATATTGCGAAAATGTATGTAAAAGTGCTTTTATAAATATATTTTTTATCAACTATCATCAACCCAGATGATTAAACATTGTAAAATAATTGAGTATTTTATAATTTATACATTTTTAAAACCTAAAATTTACTTATAATTTTAATTATACTTGGAGAAAAAAATTGTCAATTTTACAAAAATACAGTATTTATTTAATTAGACTTATAAATGAAATATAAATGTGAATTCCTTGTAGGTAAAGTTAGTAAGAATATAAAAAAAAAAGGTGGGTAAGTGGATGTCGCTCTGCTGTACGCCTGTACTGTAAGTTACAAGTAGGTCACTGTATAATGGATGGTATTAAATTTGAATTCAATGATATAATATCATTGTATAAGAAAAACGATTCTAAACGGAGACGGTATGTCAGTCTAGGTATAAGACATATTATATACTTACCTATCTATAGTATTAAATTATATGGAATTTATGAATAAATTATTCATTGCCCCTTAAAATATGCACAGTCTTATCATTGAGCATACTTCTTATTCCTTATACTATGGTAGATTGCATGGATAGGCCATAATATTTTGATTTTTCAGTTTCATATATCCCCGAATAATATTTTTAAATTACAACAAAAAACCAAGATGGTTAATATTGATTTTAATATGTAATTTCGTCCAAATTTGAATTTAAAATGTCTGTAAAAAATAACTGTGTTCATATATTTTTTAGATTTTTTGGTTACAGTATGAACTATTTATGAAAACCTTTGTTTTAAATTTGAAATCTTTAGCTATAAAAACTGAACATTTTATAATTTATTAATTACAATGATTGATAATTTTCGAGATTTTGATAAATTTTGTCACAATTCGATCTTTAAATGCTTATAAAAAAAAATTGTGCATATGTATTTTTAATATTTTTCAATTGCTATTGTAACAATATATCAGGAACCTCGTATTAAAATTTTACACTTTTTGGCCCAAAAGATAAAACTTGATTGTTATTTATAGAAAAAAAAACTAAAAAAATTTAAAACTGAAAATGTCCGTAAACAGCTCAAAAAGAGTCAGAATATTTTCAAAATTTTACAGTGTATAGGAAATGCTAATATGAACATTCAGTGAAATTTTCATGTATCTACAGTTATTCGTTTTTGAATTACAACAAAATAAGAAAATCGCTGCATGAGAAATCGAGTGTATATATCCAATAATGTTGTAAGAATTTGAATTTCAAACGCTCATAAAAATTTAATTTGACTTTCCGGTAGAGATTTTTTTATTGATAAAGGTAGACAAACTTATGAGTAATCTTGTATTACATTTTAAAATCTTAGATTTAAAAAGAAAAATTTTTACGAATTCTTAACTCAAAATAATTTGCTAATTTTCGTGATTTTTCCATATTTTGTCAATTTTTTAACTTTAAATGCTTATAGAAAAAAATTGTGACTAAGGATTTTTAATATTTTTCATCTGCCTTTGAAACAATATACTAGGAGCCTTCTATTAAATTATCAAGCTTTTTTAACCAACTAATAATTTTTTATTGATATTCATAAAAAAATAAAACTAATAAAATTGGAAACCGAAAATGTCCCTAAACGGTTCAAAATAAATCAAAATATTTTGAAAATGTTATCGTGTATAAACAACCAGTGAAAATTTCATGTATATACGTTCATTTGTTTTAAAGTTACACTAAAAACCAAAATCGATTTTCTCGAAAACAGATTTTGAGTAAAAATTCCCGTTTTTCCTTAATTTTTCTTTTGTTTTTCATGGCGCTTTTGAAAACTACTGAGAAATTTTTACTTTTGACCCCCCCAAAGTACCAACTGGATTCACTTTCCTATCAGAAAAGATACTGTTGAAGAAAATCCAAGTATTTTGTCTTAAAAGGTGATGACAGACACACAAAAAAAAAAAAAAACCATTGTAAAATCAATACATTCATCGTTTCACTCAGAATCTAAAATATAAAATATAGTGCCATATAGGTAGATATATCTTGGTTTTTTTGTATCTCAGTCACGGTCAAATTAAAGTCGGTGTTTGTGAACTAATTCGACCGAGATTGACAATTCGCCAGCAGTAGATTGGATTTAGGCATTTAGTACTTGATATACGTGGTTCGATATAACGTGGTTCAAATAACTATATACATTTTCCTAAAAACTCCAAAAATGATTTGAAATTTTCACAAAATCGGTAAAGTAGTTTTTGATTACTTATATAGGCTACAAACATACATTCATCTCCCACATTTGTTTTAAGATCGAGATTTAAGGGCGAGATTGTATGCATGCTTTTACCGCATCTCCACAGAGTAACCAATGGCAACAATTTAAAAACAAAATTCCCATCGTAAATCTCAAATCCCCATTTGAGCATATCTCTGGGTTGGACCTTTAGGGTAAAATTTTGAATCTAAACCATCTGATTCCAGTTCACTTTGTACGGTTGAACATTAAGAGTGCGATATGCGGACACTTTGAACGGTTGGGTAAAACTTTAGACTGTAGAACACGGACACTTAATACTATTACATAGGTACATAATGTATAGGTATAACTGTATAAGTATAATATAAAAAAAGTCTATTGTTTGAGAGAGTAATATTATTACAAACATAAAAAAAAATTACCAAAACGGTTTTTGAGTTTTAGCCATGACCAACTAACAGCTTTTCATTTTTTTATTATGATATAAGATATATATTTTTCCGCCGTGTAGAAACTTCCTTACATACTTACCTTTTTTTTCAATGTGGGAACTTGAATATCTCATTTATCTACAGTGTTAAGACTTAGGAACAAACATTTGTATTTTTTTTTACCTGATAGGTAACGTGTAGGAACTTACATTCACTGTCACACTATTACTTTTTGTTTAAAATAACTGCAAGTAGACTATGACCTGTTTTTGACCTTTTCGATCTTGACGCAACTCGGTGAATCCCAAACGGCTCACATCCATTGTTTGATATTCCCGAACGGCTCCTTTCGAAAAAAGTTTTACGAACAGGTAAATAAAATTCACTAACGGCAGTGGTCGAAACTCGAAAAATGTTTCACGAATACTTAAGTTCCCAAACGGCTCAGGTAGGTATTCGATAAATATTTTTAAGGTTATTAACATATCTACTGATCTGTACAATCTGAGACGCAAATCAAAGCTTGCAATCATGTAAATACACTAATGTAAATACAAATTTACACAATGTACTCGTAAATAGCACCATATTGATATGTATTTATATATTTTTAAAGCTAATTTTTATAATTCACTTAGTATACAAAATTTAAAAAAACACAAATGCATTTTATTTTTGAATTTTGAGTTTATGATTTTTTATATTATACATACCTACCTATAATTTTTTTATAAAACGTTAATTTTTGTAATTTGCTTACAATATACCTTTTTCAAATGTAACGATTTAAAAACTCCATGTGAAATATTATTTAACACGACCTCCTCCCCCCATTCTTTAATTTTGGAAATTACATTTTAGCTTAGTTATAGCATTTTGGCTTTATTATATTACAAACATAATATGTAATGTATGTAAGATGTCAGTGGATGTGGACTTATTACATTTCATACACAGTCACTTAAAAAAGACATTTTTTTATAATTCCCATCTTTTATAATAATATTTGCATGTTCAATAGGAAATAAAAAAATAATAATTATCAGTGATAGTAATATATTATAATAATATATAGTAATATCTTAATTCTTGATTCATACACATGTGTCAATTGTCAACACTTTGGTCCGTAGATATTTGATAATAAATACAATTAACAAATGTACAATAGTTAATCTATTGTATAAAGATATATACACTACTGCTCTAGGCGAAGAACAAGCGCGATATAATATAAACAAACATTTATAAAATAATAGCAAGGTACTCTAAACCATACAAAAGATAATAAACTAATATCAAAAATTTCAAAATAATTTTTGATATTAAATAATTTGTATTATTATTATTTGTATTATTTGATATCAAAAATTATTTTGAAATTTTTGATATTAAAATTGTAAAATTTATTAGGTATATCTTTTAAAACAATATTTATATCGACATTTTAATAAAAACTATTTCGGGCATTAGTCTGTACCATGCCTATAGCCAAGTGAAAAAATAGTTGGGTTACCTACACAAAAAAAAATAAAAATAGTTTTGTTCCCTTTTTTGAACCTCATTTGAAAAACCAAATCTAATTAAATCTCATTTACCTCATTTGAAAAGAACTTAAACACAAGATAACTATTGCTCGGATTTAAATGCCCTTTAAAATATCGAAAAATGCATTTATAACCTAAAAACTCTAAAAAAAAACACTCAAAAAATGAATTTATGACCTTTAAGGTTTAAAGATATCCTAAAAAAATAAACTATGCATATAAGAGTTTGTTGTTAGCGTAGTATGTACTTGAAACACATTTATAATATCTTAAAAATAATTAAGTCAAGCATTTTAGAAAAAATATGTATATGCATAGAATTCCAAGCCCTATACTAATAGTAATAACCATCTGCATTAACTGCCATATAACACTATAATTTCGATAAAAAATATTAAGTAAATATTTTTTGCAATAATGAATGTTGTAAAAGTAAATGCATTTAAATTAAGCTTAAAAACTAATTGTTAATTACATGTAGAATAGGTGTATACCTACTGTATATATACAAAACAAAAATCTGATTTATTTTCAAATTGTTTTTATTTAAGAAAAAATGAAATACTACAATAAGTACCAAACCATCCCAAAACCTGATTTTCCCATAACAAATGTATACAAAATATCTAAATGATGATCCATAGATTTAAAATTAAATTCATGATTGCATTGTTAATATAATATTAAGACATTGTGTAGATGCTGATATTTTTCAACTGAACATTAAAATACAATACCTACGTAAAACCGTTAGATAATTCATTTGAGTTTGTGTATACAATTAAAATAAAAATATTATATACCATAAAACGTAGAATACGTCAAATCTTTATATAATTCACTTTGGTTTGGATATAAAATAAAAATGTTATATTATGAGCAGTCTATAGCCAATTAATAACTGTAATTGTTGTCAATTCAATGCAACCCGAGCAATTTAAGTTTGCAAGCGATTTGATCGCCATCCTTTTGATCCGATAGACGTTGCTTGGGTTTAAATTTCACAATAATGCATGTCATGTTATCGACACCTTTTGAACGACGTTCAGCCGAGAAACATTTGCCGAGTAACTGAAACGAACGATCAATTGTAATATTAATAGCCTATTATGTATATTAAAATAGCCAATACAATAAAATCGTTCTATATAATAAATTATATATTTCTCCTCACTTTTTCGCAAATTTCCGATAGCTTTATATCGGGTTCGTTGATGTGATTTGATATCAAGTCTACTGTTGCCTGACTACTTAATGAATCCCATATGCCATCACATCCCAAAACTATAAAATCGCCGTATTCTGCGTTTAATATTCTGGCCTGTACGTCGGGTAGAGCGATGACAACTTGTTCTGTTTCCCGAAGCAAATTATTCTGCTTATACATGTGATCACCTGTATGATGATAAAAATATGTTATTGAGTTGTAAACAAAACGTGCAAATAAAACTTTTACCAAAAGCTCGAGACAAATTGAGATCGCGATTGATTCGTCCGTCGTACGTGACTCTTGCTCCAGCTGCGCGAATTCTTAATAACTCTGGTTCGTCCCTAGGCTTATGGTCTTTTGACATATCAATGGCTCTAGTACCGTGAACAGCAACGACACACCTGGAGTCTCCGATGTTAGCTACAAAAAGCTTTTTCTTGTCCACTATTAACGCAACGACTGCGGTGCAACCACTGTAAAAGCCATACTGCAAAAATAAAAAATAAATTAAATATTTTTATGAAATCAGTAACTAAAATATAGATACAAAAGTTGAACCAAGTGAATTTGTGCATTATTTAATTTAGATTATGTTCAAACTGTTAAGTCAAAATAAAATAATCTATATTTTATCTGCAGTAATTGAGTAATAAATGTTATATATTTTATTGTTGAAATAATATAATCAGGCCCAAAAACTGAATTTCGCCTAAATAAATAAATTTAATTAAAAATAAATAATAATTGGTTTAGTATCTAACAGGTAAATAAACTATAAAAAAAATAATTCCTAATCTCATGTACATTAACTGTATGATTATATATAATATAAATTATTAGTAACATTAACAATCATACTAGTTACCATTTTATTTATATCTTCATCGACTTCATTGCTGTTCTTGTTATCCTTTTTGTCGTCTACATTGACATCTAACGAGAAAATTGTAATAATAATTGTAAGATTATTCAATAAGCAATATGTATATAAATCCATTTTTAACCTAAAATAATTATGGCAATTGTTATTGAGTAAGTTTAGTGAATACAATGTAATAAAATCGAAAAGCACACAAATTTGTATAATCCTATCAAAATAAATACATTTACTGCCAACTATATTATTATAATATATTTTTCGTAAATATGAGGATTCAAAATGTTTGTGTGTAGTTTCTCTGATTTTAATAATTATTTAAAACAACAATAATAGCCAATAGGAGTGACTACTGTTAGTTGATTCCTTTTTTGTCAATACAGACATCACCGTTTCCGGTCAAGCTAATAATCAACTGCATTACCAGTATATATTATAACTTACCATCTGCATTCGCTGGATCATCTTGTGCAGCAAGAACTTTCATTCTATTCAAAGCGGTCTTGGAGCGCAAATATAAGTCAAAATCTAAGTATGCGTTTTTCAGAGCATTTTCATAATCGCCGATGTTAAAAGGTTGGTTTCTTATCATATCAGGCAACACTTCAACCGCCAAACGAGCTACCTCAGCACCACCGTGTCCGTCAAACACACCAAAAAGCGACATATTTTTGTCGAAGTCAAGTAGACAGAAGTGAGCATCCTTAAATGATAATAATATAATAATAAGTTATTATTAATGACCATAATAATAATAGATATTTAACTATGACGCATCATTATTTACACTCGTAAATCGTAAATGATATTATTATATAGTCGTATCCATGTATCGGTTAACATCGACTCTCCTATATACATAATAATATATAATCGTTTTAGAACGAGGGACCTTTGGTTTTTTTTCGGTTTCGATTGTGGTTCCGGGTATACAATACTTCCATTAAAAGATACTGGTTCAAGTACCAGTTTTTTGTAAATATAAATGCATAGTCAAGGTTAGGGCGCCGGTAAAAAAAAACAGTGCAGTGGGTCAGACCCAAATTATAATGGAAATAAAAACAAAATTAATAATCAATTTAAAAACGTATATTATTTGTTTAAAAATATAGGTTTCGGTTCCAGTTATTTGAATATATTTATACAAGGTTCCGGTGTCCAGTATTTTCAAGGTTTGTGAAATCGCATTGCTATTTAGAACACTACATCTGTTTGACAGAGGTACAATGATCATAGTTAGAATAACACGTGATAGTGGACCTCGTATTAATTATTATCAGGTTAGCTGTCTTAATAGGACGCCACCCCGCATACACAGTACACACGTACGACATAGACAAAACTCCTTTACGCAGTCTGCGTAGAACTAGCTTAATCTTGGTTCTAGAGTAAAAATACCTATTTTAAAATGAAAAGAAGACAATATTTTAGAAAGCTAAATTGTGTGGTTTTTCATTTTTCCGAATATAACACTCAATATATTGTTTAGAAATAACGACCATTTCAAAATTGTAAAAAATTGTAACTTTTTAAAAAAGCACAGTCTTGAACACCGAAATAATCTCATATTTCAATTTTATAATAGGTATTTTTATTCTATAACCAAAATTGAGCGAGTTTTACTCAGATTGCGTAAACGCTTTTTGTCTATGTCGTACCCGTACGTGAGTAAAACAGAAACAACACATGTGGCGTCCTCTTAATGATACAATTTTCAAATTATATGGAAAAAAACAACATAATATATTCGAAATCATAATCATATTCTCTTTTCTATCTATAATACAATATTATCAACTATTGAAAGTGAAAGTGAAAGTGTCGAAAATAGTTGTAAGAAAGTTGATATAGGTACCTAATACAAAACTGTTTATAATAATGTAAGTACATCACAATTTTCGGTTAAATAAAAAATTCTATTCCTAAATATTCTTGGAGCATTTAATAAAAGTATTGATTTCAATATAAACACCAGCTATATACCTTCAATATAAACACCAGAAACCCCAGAGTCTTATAATATAAATTGTATATTGTGCATGTCGATCGATTAACGTTAATCCGCGAACTTAATATGTTGTCAGTAAGGGAAGGTTGAATAATAATAAAGGTGTATAATAAGAATTTAAATAATATTATATTTAAATAAAACAGTCGAAGTTCAAACATTGCAAATATGTAAAATACACGTAAGTACAATAATAATGTTTAATAATGGTAAAACTTTTCCTTAGCCGAACACCATAGGGAGTTAAAAAATGGCATCTATCAAGTGGTGTCCACTATTTGGAGAGGTATTTTCCAACGGATATTTATGCTTGGGAATTTATAAATGTCTGTAAATAGAAGTTTCACTGAAGTCTAACGTGCTAGTTCAGTGACTATGTTACATCTAAATAAACTGTATTTTGGGGTCTCTTATATATTATGGTGCTCTCCGTGCCTTCTTTCCTATGCCAAAGTCCTTTCAACTTGTTGTTATTCTTGTATGTATGGATTTCTAAATCAGTAATTATTATAATGTGTTAGTCAATGTTTGAAATATTGAGTAGTTTCCGAAATTAATTGATTGGAATCAGTTATTATGATACTAATTATCTTTAATGTAAACAATCTGTAACGTAAACAATGTAATCACTTACTGATAACCACTGATAAAAACTCTTAAAGAAAAACAAAAATACTAATTACCTATTATGTTTTTCTGATTTCTTTGGTGCTAGACAACTTTTAATATAAATCCTCGATACTTTCTTCTTGGTTATGAAATTAAATTTTTGATTCATATCACAACTATTATTTTAAAATAAACATATTTACGTCTGTAGAGTAAAAAGTTTTAGTGAAATCCGAGTGAATCCGTAACAATATTTTATTAAAGATGGGTCCATTAGTAAAAGTGGAAAATAGTCATAACCGATAAAAATAATGAAAGGTATAATAGTAACTGGTATAATAAAATAAGCCAATATAACGTTATATTATAGTACTGCTAGTGTTTAATATATACCTATAATATAATATAGGTCCTATATGAGTTATTAGTTTATTACCTATTGTAACATAGTTGAATTTCGGAAGGAGGAGGGGACTAATGAGATGTTTCAGAGATCAGACCCCTCTTCTCTCCCCTCACATTATTGTTTGCTTATATTTATAACTAATATATAATAACTAATTACTATATTAATTGTGCTATAATATATAACATTACTTCTTGTCTGATACGCCAACCCTGCATGGAACTGACGCCACACACCAACGTGTCGTCTTCCATGTCTTCAGAGACTTTTTCGGTTATCGGATTGTCGAGGTAAGTACCCATGGTCGTTAAATATATGGTTATAAACGATGCTATTATATTGTATAACAATGATAACAACGATAATAATAGTATGTGGGTGCAAGGCGTACGACGTACACGCACGTTAGTCACCCTGTATCGAATGACAACGACTGAAATCATAACGACGACAGTCATACGATATCGGTGTGGCTGGCTGGCAGCTGAATTTTTATCCAGCAACACAAGATGGGTCAGACTGCCAGAGGCCAGAGGGGATACTATAATGGTGGAGTCGGCCCAGGTAAGTGCAACAGTCAACATAAGGTGCATAGCTATAATATTTTGGAAACATCGATAATTCCAGTTTTCGTTGTATCGATATAGGTTGTGCCTAACACGAAAATATCGAAAATAAACGTTGAAAAAGGACAAACGATTTTATATCGCGTGTTAATTTTGAAGATATGCGCCCATAATCGATTTTTTAATAACGGTAATCTACAATATTACTATAATATATTATACGCCTATACATACGCCTATTTCGTAAGGTTATGCAATATGGCCGAGTCGTAGAACATTGTTTTTTTTCTTCAAAAAAATACGATTTCCACATTTCAGCCATTGGCCGTACTATACACGTACCGTTCATAATTTAAATCTAAGCTCGCCGTATATTATATAGATGCACACGGACGTCAAAATAGTTTTAAGACGAGGAAAAAAACCGGTTTCGTGACGGTGGGAATTCGGGATCGCCGACTGCAGCTGCAGGAGATTAGAACTGGTTGCGGTGTGTGTGTATATTATCGAATATAATAATATTATGGTGTTTTATAATAAAATATCCGTGTCACATCTATGCCTATATCTACGTTGTACCTGTATACATAGGAGTGCCCTTGGATACAACGAATGGTCCTTTCACTGCACCTGCCACCAATTTGTTGTGGATTCTGTCAGTGGCGGCGGCTTATTAATATTTATTTAAGAGGCTTCAACATAGTATACCTACAGCCCACATACCTATGAATAATTTAATATTAATGAATTAAAAATCTAAATAATATTATTATAAAATTATTCATCGATGCCAGAAGTCTAAGATAAATCAGTGTTTTATCTTTTATACTGTCAGACGTATCCACACGTGTTGACCTACACGTATCCACACGTGTTTGACCTACACACACATACACAGCCATTTCCCATTAAATACCTATAAGCCATTTGTAATATAATTGTATACCCAATTAAATGACGTATTTAGGAGTGGTCTCTGGGGGTCTACCGATCGCCAAATTCTGAGACCCATTACTTAATACCAATGATGAATTTTTATTTTTACTATACCTTACATTGATAATTTTATAATTTAACATGTACTAATAACATATTCATTAAAATAAAATAAAATATTTAAATTACTAATGAGAGTCAAAAATTAATGTTGGGCGCATACTATTATATAGTCAGATATTATAACCATGAAATAAGTTTAAACCGAATTTCAGCCCTGGTTATGTAAGTTCATATTACATCTAAGTTTTTGATAGTAATAACGACAGTCGGCAATTATAATAATATAGGTTTATAAGCTTATAACATAATATTATTACTTATATTATAGTGGGAGGAGGTAAACTTTACCGATTGTATGGTAAACTCTTTTAATTTTTAATACTAGTAAACTCTCCCGAAGGTATTACTAGAGTAGACTCTATAGTTAGTAGGTCATTAAAATCGGGAGAGCTTACAATCACTTATTATGATATGAATGTTTTATTGTTCATAATTATAAATGTCTATAACAGCAGTACTCAACCTTAGTGAGTTGGTGACCCAAGATATTTACACAAATTTTCACTTGATTTTTCTGAAAATAATATTCAATGGGTGTTACCCACCCACCCCCGCCCCTTATTATTTTCAATTATCATGACTAAAAGAAACTATTACTTTTCATTTATTTATTTTTAATTACAGGTATTACTTATATTAATTAAAATAATAACCAGTCATAATATTAATTAGGTTCTACTATTTAATTACATATCAACGTTTAATTTTTTGGGTAACCCATATAAATTTAAAATTTATTCATGGTCCAAAATTGAGTCGAAACACTGGACTCTATCTTCCTATAATATTATCCTTGACATTGAAAATGATGACAGCTAAAAATTAACAAATTAAAATTATTAAAAAAATATGATACAAGTTTTTACCAGTACCATCATTAATATTTTAGAAAATAGGAGGACTAAAAAAATATATTTAATTAAAACTACAAAAAAATATATATTTTAGTCTGTTTATTGTAATTATGGTAAAGATTAGAAATTAGAAGGAAAATTAAGTTCCGTAATATATAATATTAATTTTATATTTTTATTCGTATTTAGGTACACTAATGAAAACCTAGGCCGCAATTAGGAATACATTTTTAGCGCAAGACGCGAATAAATAGTACAGCCACCCAAAATTTGAGAGCCTTAGATAGGTAATAATTTCATGAGCAAATTTATAATATAAGACTCGTTCTGGGACGTTAAGATTTGACAAATTATTGGCAGGTTTACCTATTTAGTATAGTAGTATAAAATATTTATAATTATTTGGGTGACACCCAATCGTGAACGTTTTCAATTTTTGTAACACGATGCAAATGAGTCGGCTAATTAAAGAATACATTTCTTATATCTAAAAAACATACTATTATGACTTTTTTATTTTAGTCAAAGCCACGTGAACTACACTAATATTCTGGCATTGGTTTTAACACTTAAAGCTTATGATAGAAATAATTAGTTAGCAAAATGTTATGGCTATATATCCAAAAATATATAAAAATGAATAAGTTTTATTTTATTCGGAATTTGGGGAAACATTATTAAAAACTAAAAACAATAAATCAAATAAAAATATATAATATAAATTAAATACAAGTGATGTTGGTATATGATAACTACAATTGTACCTTTTGTTTTACAATAAACACTAAAATAAAAAATTGAATTGATTAAAATATTTGATTTATTCAAAATGTTTTCTTTTATGTAAATTAAAACTGTCCAGTTTTATTTTTAACTGATTAAGCTTGTATAATTTTAATGGTATTGTAGAAATATTACCTTCTCCTCTTCAGTTACAATGCTCTCTTAAGATTTGTCGTTCAATTTACTAGGAACGAAATTTTTATATGCTCATCAAGTGCCAATCGACATTCTTTCATTTAATGCTCTTAAAATACTTGCATCGAAATTGTTGTCTCTACATACCTATTCATTATTAATTATAATAAATTCTTCTTTACGATTTCTAAGAAAATGACCTAACTCATTAGTTCGCCACCTTAACCAACCTCTTTCGGACTTAATTATTTCCGTATTTAATTTTTAACTTAAAATAGTACGAACGAGCTTTAAACGAAACACGAAGACTACTACACTTCTGTATAAGACTATCTTTGTAAAAATATAGAGCTGGTTAACATAAAATCATTACAAATTAAGTGAAAATATTCAGGTAACTGGATGTACATGTAATGCAGTGTAATATAATTTTACTACCTATAACTCTACATCGTATTTTACCACCCACCGTAATAATGTGTACACTGACAAATCTGGCAACGTCGCACGAAAAAAAGCAGGTGAAAACGATTGGAGAAATGTTTGTTCACTGCAAACGTATATCACCGAAATATTTATGGTATTATGGCAGATTACAACTATACTGCCTGTTTGCATAAACAACCTCTAAACGTTTAATGAATCATTAGTGAATGATCACTTAAACATAAATAATGGCACTATTCGTTCAATAAATTTTAATGGAATTGTGCACATATTCCTAAATACGCCTATGTTAGGATAAGCTTAATAGGTACTAAACGACGTTTTACTCTATCATATAATCCAATGATAGGTATAGGTATATAGTAATACGTGTATATGTACCTAATACATCATTTTTACGGTGCGCATCTTTTAATATTTTAACATAAATATTATGTTTTTGATCAAAATTGTTTGCAAAACATACGTTTTCGTTGTCATGGTTACTTATATACAAAAACATAATTATGATTCATAGATTTTCCTTGTAGAGTAGCGTGCTATACTGCTATGGTTTTTTACCTATAACTAGAGAAATACGTTTGGTGTTTATCGTTCTGTCGGGTCGGTTAAAACCATATGATGCCGCTGCGCACCAGAGTACCAGACACAAAATCCTGCGCACGCATATGTCTATATAATATTATATCAATATAAAGATAATCTATAAGCCATCGTCTGATTGGACACGGCTCTTACAACGAATTCCTCGCGGTGCGTCGTCTTTGTCCTCGGCCAAGTGACAGCGAGAGGGTGCGAGGCAGTGGGAAGGAGGCTGCACCGGCGCGGTGTTCACCTGCATCGCAATTTACACAATATATACCTCCTTTTCCTCCCCCCATCTGTGTCCGACGTATAGCGAAAGCATACGATGTTGAATATGCTTATATATTATTATACTATTATATTTTAACATGGCGCTTTGTATTAGGTTTGGGGCCTAATATTAAATCTATATAATTTATTATCATGTAGGTACCTGCGATCGAGTATAGCCAGTATAGGAATGCGACCCTCGTTATTATACTATCTATTATATTTTACATTTCGTTATCGGCTAATCTAAACCAGTTATGATGATGATAATAATATATTCTATTACTCGATAGTACCTAATATTATTAGGGTGATGGAGAACACCGAAAAACCGCTCTCTACACAATTAAAATTCCTTGTTGCATCACCCAGCGCCCATTACGATAAATTAAAATATAATATTATTATTACACAACCATCGGACGCGTTCCGTGTAAACCGACGAAGTGGAATATATTATTAATGCTATAACTATACATTAAATTAATAGGTACATTATTATACATACACGTTACGTAACCATCCGGTCCGGTCGGATTCTGGTGTCATTGATGGAGCGGCGGGTCCGTTGACCGTTCACCCCAAATCCTGATAGCGATAGGCTTATATTATACATGGATGGCTATAATATATTATACAGTTTAAAATGCTTATGCCCACGTATAGATTGTATAATTAATGGTATGCATATATTATGTATATAAATTATACCATAGTCGTAAATTGAAACGCTTTATTTTATAGCACGGGACTATATCTGGTATATATTATGGATAGTTGGGCCAACTGTTGCTGCAAACGACACTTTTATCTAAATTATAATTATTCAACATTAATACGATGTCGCAAGAACTAGTATATTATAATTTTGAGATTCGGGATTTTGAAATTACATTATTTTTTCATTAAGAATCATTTTCTCACAGCGATGTCACTTAAAACTATTTTATTTTTTATTTGAATTGGTCAAAAAAAAAACTTTAAAAAAATAAATGTCAAATGTTTTTCCGCACTTAATATTTGTTAAGTGAAACTTACAACAGTTTGACTTCATCGATGATATTATGTAGTCGAACTCGAACACTAACCGATTTCCAACAGTCGTCGATCAGTGTCAATGATGTAACAAATAATAATAATTTACATTCGTACTCATACATGCGTAAGATGGCGAAGCATGTTTTTAAATATCTACTTACCTAAATAATTATTTTGTAGTCATAGCTTATACGGTTATTTAAATATTTAAATTTATTTTTAGGATTTTCGGTTATTATTTGAGGATTATGTGTTTAGTTTTTGGCCCTCAAAAAGTGTATAGTTTTTTCCCAACACTGCCGGTTGGCCACGAAAATTATGATTACCAATACAATTTATCGAGTACTATACTGATTATAGTTAACAATTAGGGTTACATTTTTATATTACATTAGGTTTATACGTGTGGGTAAATAGACAATACCTACTCCGATAAACCTATTCTGAGGAAGCAATTTTCCACATGAAACATTTTTCGCGAGACGAATAATTGCCATAAAATATAGGACCTAAATCCACGGGACGCTAGTGGTACATAAATCGCGATGGTAATTATTGTTACTGGTACTTTCGAGGAATCAGCATAGTTTCTGCACCTGTATGGCTGTAATTTTACGAATTGTATTTTTAAAAACTACAATACGAAAACAGGATTAATCAGTGTCGGATTGACTAAACATTTTCGCCCGGTAATTGAACGTGTGACACAGTGCACACCCATAATATTATTATAATTAATAATAATTTTCCATAAACAATTATTTTTTTTTTTTTTGTTGAAACCTTTAATTTTTATAATTTATTTTAATATAATATACTTTCAACATGAGAGTTAAATTATATTTATGATCACCCAAATTACCAACTAGATTCACTTTCCTACCAGAAAACATGTTGAAATAGAAAATCAAAGCATTTTTACTGCCTCAAAAAGTGATGACAGTCACAACATTTTTTTGAAAAAAACTCGCCTAATTACAAAAACAATACATTAATATAAAATATTAAAACAAATGTTATAAAATTATTTTCTAGGTATGTTCTACGTTTGTAGAAAAAATGGCAACATATTATGCGGCTGTAACGTGCTGCTCTGAGTGTTACTTTATTAATAACTTCACAAAGCCTCAATTGTATTTTATTATATGATAGATCTGATAGGTGCACAGATTAATAAATAATTATACAATTACGTTATCGATCCCGTAATATGAATGTACTCAGCCAACGCTTGGCAGTTGGCACAATTTTAAGATACACAGGCTGGCCCTTTTTCGCTATTTATTCAGTACGTATAGTATGCCTGTAGTCTGTACTAGATACAATTTTGGCCAGTACCGTGTCCGTAAGGTAGTGGTCCCAACTCAATACTAGGCACGGGCCAATTTTTTAAATTTTCCATCCTCTTGAACCACGACTTAAATTTTACCCCCTCACGCTATTCTTTTGTAGTCTATAGCAGTGGCCCAAAAAGTTGGGGCTTGATGGGGCTTAGACCCTTCAAAATCACTCAAAGCCCCCTAAAAAAATAATAGTATACCATTCTTAAAAGTATGTACCTATAAATTATAATTTTAAAAAAAATGGCCCCAATAAACATTTTTCCTATTTGCGCCACTGGTCTATGGTCTATACCATATTTCGCTCTTTATAAGTACATATCAGAAACGTAAATCAGTAAATCAGTAAAATCAGAAACGGAGTTTCTATTGTGGAAAAATATTTTACGTTTTTAATGACTACTTATAGTTAAAAAAAAGGTGTTACAAATTAAAATTTTGGTATTTAATATAAATAAATCGTATATACATTAATAAATCGTTATCGATCGCGCTATATGCTGCCAGCCATTAACCATTAATGATTAATGTGTAATGGAAAAATTAAGTACACTAAACCGTAAATACTATCAAATGCAATTTTACTCATTTTTTATACTTTGGCAAAGATGAGTCCAGCAGTTGTGATTTGGAAACCACTACCGTAAGGACTAGCCAGCTGTAAGACACACATTTATTTTATTCTTTACTACACTCAAACAAATTAATGTCAGTCTATTTATAATGATCAATGATCACCCACAGTCATATGACAAGTACGGAAACACATAAAAGCTCGGGTATCAAATCCCTCTTAATATTAAATTTAGCCTAATTGGATTTTAAGTGAAGTTAAAAGTTTAAATTTTAAATTTTCTTAAAATGACTTCATGAGTAATTCAGATCGGTTTTCAACAATGTTTTGTTATTTTTTTCGGTGCGATGAACAAGAGAAGAGCATGTTATGGCACAGAATAATGATTGTTTTCAATCCCTTTGAGAGGTTTCGATACAAACCGTTTTCGAGAAATACATACGCAATTTTCTAAAGTGCATGTGTGCGTGTTATGTGAATCGTGAATGTGTGCGAAGTAATTTATCATAAGTATGTGTGACTGTAGTGTAAAAGAAATGGTTGGGCGTCCCCGCACATGCAAGCACATAATATTATTATCAATGACGCGAAGTCGACCGCACTCTAAATGAATAACATTTATTTCGTTTTAATTGTTTTGCCTAAAATGATCAATCTTTTTCAATTGTATACCTATAACTTTTTTGAAGCCGAATTCGTCATGAAGATTACTTAAAAATTACATTTTGCCATTAATATTTTTAGTTTTATTTTATTAAGAGGACGCCGCACCCCCATATGTTGTCTCCGTCTTACACGCGAACGACATAACAAATTGTACACTCAGCAGATCACATTTAGCCCCGTTAATTTTAAAATTAGAGTAAATTGATCTCTTATCAAACTTAAAGGTAAGAAAATTATATCGGGCATCTCATCAGCTTTTTGGTATATTTTAATTTTAAATTTAGTTATGAGTATTAATAGATGTATAAACAATTTCCAATTTTAAAATACTAATAACTGAATTTAAAATTAAAATATAACAAAAATCCGATGAGTTGCCCTAGATAATATTCTTATCTTTAATATTTTATAAGAGGTCAATCCAGTCTAATTTTAAAATTAACGGGGCTAAACGTGTAAAATTTGCTATGTCGTACGCATGTAAGACGGAGACAACATAATATGTGGGTGAGACGTCCTCTTACGTTTAAAATTATAAATATTCAAAATGTAATTCAAACATTTTGAAGAGTTTAAAATCTTAATTTAAAAAAAAAATGGATCAGATATTGTATTAAACATCATGACAATGGCTCCGCAGGTTGGGGCAGAGGGGCCATTGCTCCCCTGATAATTTTTAACCACGTGTGCTTTAATATCAATATTAGTATAAATATTATTAGATTATAAGTAATTCTTATATCTTGACCCGGGTGGGATTTTATCATGCAGGCGCACTTGCTTCATAAACTATAAAGAACTTAAATATGTTTTTAGAAATTTTTACCGATAACAGGAGCGTCCCAAAAGGGGGGGGCGATGAAGAGTGAGTCATGAAATGTTCTGTTTTTGCTAATAGATAAATACAATTTATAAATTTTGTTAATTGTTAAAAGACTAACATTTTTCGCCCTCCCCCATCCATAGAATTGACCTGAAGTCGCCCCTGTCCGATAACCATATTATGATAGCCTGTACACTTTGCAAAAGATAGGTAAAGTGAAACCTCTAAATGCCGGACACCCTTGGTCGCTGTTTTCCGCTATTTTGTCGTGTCCTCTACTCAGAAAGTTCAGTTTGTATAAAGATTGTAATATTATTGGTTCCTAAGAAAGCGTGACCTATTTGGAAGTGTCCCTTATTTAGAGGTAGTAAATACAACCAAGATCAAATATTAATTCTTTTTTATATTTATGTAGGTATGTTATAATGATAGGTAATAGGTATATACAGAAATACTATAATTTTAAAATTTTAAATAGATTTAATTTGTCAGAATAGTATTAAGTTGAATATTAGAGTATAAGATTATTTGAAAACGACCAAAATTTGTTTAAAATTTTAATTATTATTATACTAACTTATATTATTTATTGAAATTAAATTTTTAAGAAAATAAATATCATGATATTTTTATTCCCAAGCAAAAATATTGTATGAACATGTCGACAAGTAAATATCCTAATAATACAAAATATGCAATAATATCTAAGTTATATACCTATTACCTATGTTATTCCTGTTGTTTATATTGATTTGTTAATGTTACTTTGGAGTGTGGACTATATAATTACATTTATCGAACATCACTGGCTTCAGTGAAAATAAAAATAAACAGATACTAAAACATCAATAATAAATAAATAAATAAATAATCAAATATCGAACATTATTTTGAAGTTATAGGTACTTCAGCAAAAAGAAAAAAATTAAATTTTATCATTTTTGTTAATTACTCTTATCTGGTTTCGTAAATTGTAAATTTCTTCTTATAGTTCATATTTGTTATTATTATCAAGTTAGTAACACTCAAGCTTTAGTGATAGTTAAGACTCTAAAATTAATAATAATGTACAGTATAATTAAGAACATCATCAGTGAAATATAGGTTTTATTTTTTAGACTCTGAGTGGAATGATGAATGTATTGATTTTACAAAGATGTGTGTTTTTTTTTTTTTTTTTAATTTTTTAATTTTTGTATCTGTCATCACGGTTTGGGGCAATAAAACAGATTCGATTTTCTTCAACAGTATCTTGTTTGATGGAAAAGTGAATCTAGTCGGTGCATTCGGAAGGTCAAATTTTAAAATTCCCAATAGTTTTCACAAGCGCCGGGAAAAACAACATAAAAATTAAGAAAAAACGAGAATTTTTATGCAAAATCGGTTTTCTACAAAATCGATTTTGGTTTTTGGTGTAACTCTAAAACAAATGAATGTATATACATGGAATTTCCACTGGTTTTTTATACATGCATTTTCTATACACGATAAAATTTTCAAAATATTATGATTTGTTTTGAACTGTAAAAGAACATTTTCATTTTCCTTTTCTAAGAATGTCAATAAAACTTCATTTGTTGGGTAAAAAAGCTTGAAAATTTAATACATGGCTCCTACTATATTGTTACAATAGCAGTTGAAAAATATTAAAAATCCTTAGTCACAATTTTTTTTTATAATTATTTAAAGTTCAAATATTGACAAAAATCACGAGAATTAGCAAATTATTTTGAGTTGAGAATTCATAAAAATTTTTTCTTTTTAAATCTAAGATTTGAAAATGTAATACAAGATTACTCATAAGTTTATCTACCTTTATCGAAAAAAAATGTCAACTAGCAAATCAAATTAAATTTTTATGAGCGTTTGAAGTTCATAATTTTACAATATTGGATATTCACTCGATTTCTCATGTAACGGTTTTGTTATTTTATTATTATTCAAAAACGAATAACTGTAGGGCTGTCATATAGTATGCGGTCTACCGGTGAATTTACGAGTATAGTATGCGGTCTACCTGCTATTTACGAATATAGTATGCGGTCTACCGCAAATAAATAAAGTATCAATTATATCATAATATTATAGTATAATTGTTGTCAAAAATGATGAATATTGTGCATTATTGTGCATTATTGTGCATTATCTTAAATAATTAAAAAAAAATTAATAATTAAAAATTTGTTTGTCAAAAATATTGTTGTCAAAAAAAAATATATAATAATAATTTATAAATAAAAATTATGTTGTTTATATTACAAAAACTTCAGCCATATCTCTCAAAAATGCATTAAATAAATCCGATTTATTTATTCCTCGCCACCATCTTTTTCAAGCCGCTTTTGAAAACTTAAAAAACACACAACATTGTAAAATCAATACATTCATCGTTCCACTCAGAATCTAAAATAAACTTAGGCCTGTCTAAAAACCGGCCGGTCGCAGGTAGGCCGCATACTATATGACAGCCCTGTAACTGTAGATACATGAAAATGTTACTGAATGTTTATAATTTCATTTGCTATACAGCATAAAAATTTGAAAATATTTTGACTATTTTTAAACTGTTTACGGACATTGACAGTTTTCAATTTTCTTAGTGTTATTTTTTCTATAAATATCAATAAAATTGTATTTGTTGGGTAAAAAAGCGTGAAAATTTAATGCAAGGTTCCTGATATATTGTAACAATATCAGTTGATATTAAAAATACATATTCCCAATATTTTTTTTTAAGCATTTAAAGTTCGACTTTTGACAAAATTTATCATATTGAAAATTTAATATAATTATTTTGTAGTTAAAAATGTATAAAATGTTCAACTTTCATAGCTTAGGATTGAAAATTTAAAACAAGGTTCCACTTAAATAGGTTAATATATAAATTACTTTATTCACAATAATATCATCAAATATACTTAGTAATATCATAGGCTGACTGACTGTTTTCGCTCAGAATAGTTTTTCTAATACAAAGATATTATATCATTGAATTAAAATTTGACACCATCCATTACACATTACAGTGACCCACTTGTTTTTATATCACTTATACAAAAAAAAATGGTCATTGTTTCAAATTATACTATTGTTGTGTTTTTCAATTTGAATAAATATTTGTATTCCGATATCGAAAAAATAAAAACGATATTTCACAGACAAAGTTCTCCGTTTTATTTGGTGAAAATTTCGTTTCTTAGTTATGACTATACCCTTCTCCATTATTTCCCTCGAAAAACAGTTTTTTCTATGTCTTACATTTTATAAGACAGTGACAACACATGTGGGTGTAACTTCTTCTTAACGTCACAAAATAAATATCACTTAATGTCACCATCTACGAATATGTCGTTATATGTTAACAGGCCCGTAAGGGAGGCCCGGAGGGGCAATTGCCCCTGGCGGCAAATATAAAAATTAAGTTTCAAATAGGTATTGAAATGGTCAAAAATGTAAAATTTATTTATACAATTTTACCTAATGAGTATAATACAAAAATGTAGAATAAAATATAATAATATTTAGTTAGTATGAATGTATAATAAAAAATAACTAATAATATTATAATTACACCAAAAATAGATTTTGAATGTAGGTACCTAATAAAGTTTTAATAAAGTTATCAATAGTTATCTAAAATATAAAACTCGTTTTCAACTCGAATGTCAATAAAATGCTTTGGGCATATTGTTGTTGTAAACATATGATTCGTATTTAGTTCTATGAATCGTAAAGGTCCCCACACACTGCAGCGGTGACGATGGCGGTGGCGGTGAATTGCTGTAGGACACAGCATTCTACAGTATGCTGTATACTGTATGCTGTATTCTTTTCTATGGGTGAAGCCAAGACAATAGAATTTAACGTCACCGCCACAGTGTGTGCGGACCTTTATACATGGAAAATTCATACTAAAAATAGAAAATATACAGTGATGGTAGATGGTGATAATTAATTACGAGTCTACGACTGCCGATTGACAATTGATTGCACTGCTGTTATTATAATATTGTCAATAACGAAAATCCAAACACAATTATTAGGTAGTGAATTATTTGTGAATGAGTGCTGTAGTGCTGCATAGAATATAGATAGTAGTGATGTACCTACTTCTGTGGTCTGTTTATTGTTACCAATGTGTGGTTAATATCATATTATCTACGTATTTACGTATTACGTGTGTATATTCAAAATTTCAAACTGTAGGTAAGTATTATAATTTATCATTGATTTTAAAATATTATAAAATCAATAGTATTATACTATTATATATTTAATATTTATATTGTAGCAATGACTATTATGATTAATAAATTACAAAATGTTAAATGGTGCTTTAAATTTTAACTCTATATTTTCTTAAGAGTTACTGAATATTAGTTACGATATAATATATAATATATAAGTATGTACCTACTGGTCCTACTGTTTAATAAAAATATTATTTTTATTAAACAGTAGGTACTTGATACATTATTTTTAAGAAATTGAATTCTCTCCTTATAAGTCACGGATTCACATTCTGAATAGGTACATTTTATATTTTGTAATAATTTTTTATATCTTACTTAGTTATGGCTCCAAGAAGAAATAGGCTTAGTGAGGCTGAATACAAGAAAATAGCTAAGCTCAAAGAATTTAATTTGAATAAAATTGTTCAAAAAACTATTAAAATCGACACAATGTTCAAAAATATGTATTTTATTTATGTTGAGTGTAAAGTAAAGTAATAATAATATGAAATTTATATAAATACATAATAAGTTAAATTTTTATTTTTAAGAAATTAAATATTATTACTCTAAACAGTCTAAAACAATCCTAATGATTATATTATTACTGAAATTTAAATAGTTAAAAATTACAACTGAGTTTTAATTTACATTAATGTAACTATTTACTACTACAATTGGGTAATATCAATAAAGTTAAAAAATTTTTTTTTAGAGACGGGGGGGAGGCGGCAAATTTTATGTTGCCCCTGGCGGCAATTTTGGTTAATACGGGCCTGTATGTAAATAAATATAAAAATAATAATAATAGATTCGAAAGTATATATTATTCCACATATTCTGTCTAATTTCTCACACGATTGAAAGTAGGTAGTAGGTATTATCTACATAATCATAATTATTATGAGGTGGTTAATTTTGATGAAAGTCTAAGGTTTAGTGTCATAACTTAACCCTAACCGAACAGGGAAAATGGAAAATAATTAAACATGGTTCTAGGTAAAAATTATGACCAATTATTGTTGAATTATAGAAGTAAAACTCTCGTGAAATATCGATTTTGTGATTTTGAACAAATGGTTGTAAGTACTAATAATGTCTATACTACTGTGCCTTATGCAACTGGTCGACTCATAATAATATTATACTTTTATTAAATAAATAATATATAGACATGTTCATTTTTATTCTTTTTTGCAAAAACTATTAAACCGTGTAGAATGTAGATATATAGGTACTATATATATTAACGTATAATGCATTTCAAAATGCAATAATCACTCGGCGTCTTGGATAGGCTATCTAAATACACCACTGTCGCAGATAAGTATATTATTATGGTTTATAAGAACAAACTGCAAAGGTAGTTGAAACATATTATATTATTATGTTTTAAAGATATGTCCTTCGACCATATTTGTAATCTCGAAAGTGCATTAACGACTATACCATGTATTTAGCCCTTGCATGTTTTATATTATAACAAATGATATAATTGTTATTATTTTGATTTATTATGTATATAAGAGAACCATAGTGGTAACAATAAGTGATAACAATATATTTTTATATTAATTGCAGTCCTGAAAATGCTGTTAAAGGCATTGTTCTTCGTATTCAGTGATAGGTAATGAGTTATAATATTTTCAACAAACAATATTCAAAGACGATATGCACTATTGTTGTATTTTTACATTTTTAACACTGAAATAAGACAAAATGAAAACCAATATATTAATTATAATTTGTTTCTGAGAACTATTGTTTTATAGGAAGTAACAAACATTGTATCATATTAATGAGTATAACAATAAATTAACAAACAAGCATCATCTAAGACAAGGCCACAAGGGTCTCTAACCTACGGCCTGGGGCCCGATTCCAGCCCGTCATAGCTTTTTACACCGGCCCACCAAGTTAATTAATGTTTTGAAAATAATATATTTTATATAATATTACTAAAAACAGTTCTTAAATGTATTTTCGATTTCAATACCTCTCTATCCATGTCTAAAAAATGTTGGCCCGTTATGCCGAAGCACATTATAGATTTAACCCGTTGTAAAAAAAAAAGATCGGAGACCACTGGTCTAAGACATGACGAAATTATTATTCGAACTGTGAGCAAATAATCCTATCCGTGATTGATTCATATGAAAAATTAAGGGAAGAAGTGGAAATAGAGTGCAACAAACCAAAATTTTTCAGGCTCGCTAATAGCTAACGTGGCTGAAAATTTTAAGCTATTCAATGAAGAGTTTAAGTAGTCTTCGAGACTATAGAAAAAACCTCATTGTTATAGAAAGTACAGGTAGGACATTTATTAAATTTAATTGAATTAGTAGCAATGGTATAAAAATGTGTAGAACCTTCAACGTTGGTTCTAAAGAATAAGCAGTTGAAATTATTATTTTTTTTTTTTATTCTAAAAAAATATTGTACTTCTAAAAGAAATGAGGGAATTCTTACGAATTCTTAAGAAGGCAGCAAGATAATATATTAATGAAACATTCGACATAGTTTATGTAGGTTTAATAAATGTATTAAAAAGTTGAGATTTCAAACATACAAAAAGCTGTTGAGAACTTTAAAACAGAGTTTGTTCTTGGCATAACAACAATCGTCAATTAAAATTATTGTGCGGGAAGATCTTTTACGGCATATAGTGATAGGTAAGTGCCTATATTATTATCAGACAACGGAACAATAAAGTGATCGAATCACACATAATTTGTATAAGTTTTAGAATCACTTTGACTAATAAAATAAAATGTCTTACTTCTTGGTAGAGCGAACGCTCTCGTCATTATTATCCTTATCCAAAACGTAGAGTTTGCGTCTACGACACATTGACTGATTTAAGCCTAAGTTATACATAATTTATGTTGTTTAATGTATTTTCTTTGTAGCTTTTAGTTTACTCAATACTTATTATCAGCCGATCGAAATTAAAAGACGGGTTGATCGGTTCCCGGAAAAAGTATCTGTTCATAATCGCACAAATTCGCACATCGTAACATTCATTGTCTTCGTCGGCGGTGCTTTCGTTTTGCACGTCATCACTATTATTTTTTAGATACAAAGGGTCAAGGTCTTTTATCCTGTTCAAATCTTTATTCTTTTGTATCGGGTCAGTGTTGAATGCCATTTGTACTACAGTATACTTGAAATCGTCCCAAAAACTTAAATACATTTAACAATTAAAACAAAACAAAATCGGGATATATAATGTTTACAAAATGTATAGAAATAGATTAGGCATGCTAACATATTATGTTGGTATGTGAATAATTTGATAATTAAATAATAATATTATTATTTTTATTATTATTAATTTTCTTTTACATGTATATTATAAATATTATGGATAAGTATTTTATTTTTACTAGGGCTGTGGATTTGTAATAACATTTTTCTAAGCTTACTGTAAATTAAACTATACTAAACATTGCTTCGTTAACACAACGTTTGAATTAGGTATTGAAACTATTTTAAAAAACTATAAAAAAAATATTATAGTTTGTACAGAATGTGTAGGCCTATATTACGATGTTGGTTGTTTGAAAATTATAAATTATCACTGAGATTCTGAAAATATAAATAAAATCAATAATATTCCGTATCAAACCGCCAACTGGCCAACTGGTGACGGATGACGTTATAGGTACCTATATTATAATAACATTAGTATAGATAAAATTATAAACTCTAAAACCATTTAATTTGTATTAATGGTTTAATAAATCACATGTTGAAATATGTTTGGTTATTTTTAGAATACCTACAGTATAAAAAAGGGGGTTTGGGGGGACTAGCATCACATGGATTTGTTTAAAACATTAACAGCCCCCTTAAATTTTAAACTCAATTTTTGGCTATCACCCCAAATCTAAATTTATTACACACTCAACTATAATATATATGTACGCTACAGTTGTTTATACGAACATTTCATGTAAAGTGTTTGCAATAATTGCAGCTATTTGTATAGCAGTTGGCTTCGAAATATCCGAGTCCGAGATCGTCACGTTTTTCCCTTTGGACTTGGTCGTAGACACGAAACTCATCGTACATTCGGTACTATTTGGAGGTGGTATCATATTATCACCGGCGTTTTCAAGTGCAACAGTGATGCCCATGCGCAATTTTTCGAACAACATAACTTTACTCAACTTTTCAACTAGACGTAAAAATAATTTGTTCATTATCTATTTTTTTTAGAAATGTCTAGTTCAATATTAAGTACACTTAAATCCAAAAAAATTGTCCTCATTCGATATTGCAAAATCAAGGACATAGTACCTTTCCTGACTACTACATCTATAGATTAAAACTCACAGGAAAAAAATACGATCTTCAATAATCTAGTTTTAAATTAAAAAATAATGTAATTATTATTTTATTTATTGATATAGTGTTATCATCATCAAACATAGAGGAGATGTACGACCGCTTCATTAGGTATGGCTTAAAATGGTTTAGGAAGGGCTGAGCCCTCATACTCCCCCTTCGTTTACTCCCCCTACATTTACCCACATGGCCTTACGCAGTACCAATATTATATTTTATAATAGTTTATATTGCTAATATAAATAATTATAATATTATTTAAAAATCATCATTCGTCATACCGATAACTAAAGACATATAATGGACAATCCAACGCACAATGACGACTCCTTGTTGAAGATTAAAACGCGAAAGTTGTATGTTTTTTACGACGCTGGATATCCTGTCAGCCAACCAAGCATGTATCCAATTCTCTTCAATATTATGAAGTTTTAATTTAGACGCAACTAACCTTTTGTGTAATTTTGTACATTATAATTTGTATATATTAAATATACATTATTATAGCTGATAGTTAGTAGGTTTAAGTACTATCTATTTTTAATTTTTAAATACTTAAAGTAGTTACTCATGCCACTATACATTCAGCGGTACTTACAAATTATATCAAATGTATAATAATTAAAGGATAGGTATACTCACGTTACGCACTCTTGTGGTTTCATATTTGATAACTGAAGTTTCATCAAGCTTTCAATTTGCCGACAAGAAAAAGTTATTTGTTCGTTGAGTCTAATATTTGTCTTGCATATTAGGGAACTTGGATTGGCATGGAGAATTGATTCAGACATTATTAATGCAATTTACTCATAAAGTTTCTTCAAACAAATATCCCAGAATTCAGATTATGATTATTTATTTATTTTGTCGCCATGGCTAAATATGATATTTATACATTTTTAGATTCTGAGTGGAACGATGAATGTATTGATTTTACACAATGATGTGTGTTTTTTTTTTATTTTTTTTTTTTGTGTCTGTCATCACCTTTTAGGACAGTAAAAGTACTTGGATTTTCTTCAACAGTATCATTTTGATAAGAAAGTGAATCTAGTTGGTACTTTGGGGGGTCAAAAATAAAAATTTCTCAGTAGTTTTCAAAAGCGCCGTGAAAAATAAAAGAAAAATTAAAGAAAAACGGGAATTTTTACGCAAAATCTGTTTTCGAGAAATCGATTTTGGTTTTTGGTGTAACTTTAAAACAAATTACCGTAGATACATGAAATATTCACTGGTTGTTTATATTTGCATTTTCTATACACGATAACATTTTCAAATTATTTTGATTTATTTTGAACTGTTTAGGGACATTTTCAGTTTCCAATTTTATTAGTTATTTTTTTATGAATATCAATAAAAATTTATTTGATGAGTAAAAATATTTGAAAATTTAATACAAGGTTCCTACTTTATTGTTTCAAAGGCAGATGAAAAATATTAAAAATACTTAGACATGGTTTTTTTTTAAAGCATTTAAAGTTCAAAAATTGAGAAAATACGGAAAAATCACGAAAATTAGAAAATTATTTTGAGTTTAGAATTCTTAAAAATTATTCTTTTTAAATCAAAGATTAAAATGTAATACAAGATTCCTTATAAAATTATCTAACTTTATCAAAAAAAAAATGTCTATAAGAAAGTCAAATTAAATTTTTATGAGTTTAAAATTCAAACTTTTACAACATTGGATACTCACTCGATTTCTCGTGTAGCGATTTCCTTATTTTGTTGTAATTTCAAAACGAATGACTGTAGATACTTGAAAATTTCACTGAATGTTTAAATTAGCATTTTCTATACACCATATAATTTTGAAAATAATTTGAATTTTTTTGAGCTGTTTACGGACATTGTCAGTTTCCAATTTTTTTAGTTTTTTTTCTATAAATATCAATAAAATTTTATTTGTTGGGTAAAAAAGCTTGAAAGTTTAATGCAAAGCTCCTGATATATTGTTACAATATCAGTTGAAAAATATTAAAAATACATATTCCCAATATATTTTTTTAAGCATTTAAAGTTCGAATTTTGACAAAAATTATCACATTTAAAATTTAATAATAATTTTCTAGTTAAAAATGTATAAAAAACCTAGTTATTTTGTTGTGATTGTATAATATTATTCGTGGGTACTTGAAACTTCTAAAGTGTACTATTATATATCTGTGATAGTATCACGGTTTTTTGTTGATGTATAACGTGTTATAAGTACCTAATGGATATTGTGATATGATTAATTTGGAATTTATTATAGGTCAATATTTTTTAAAATTCCATTTACATGTATATAATATGACTTAAACCTAGACTGACATACCGTCTCTGCTCAGAATCGTTTTTCTTATACCTACTTGTAACCTACTGTACAGCAGAGCACCTTTTTAGTTTCACAATTGTGTTTATGTTTTTTTCATTTTTTTTTTTTATCCTGTATACAAAATTTCTACCAGAAGGAGTGCTTTAATTTCAACATTTAGTACTTTATATATTTTTAGCAAATCGGATGAAGATGGTACTTTAGAGAGGTCATTTTTTACTTTTATCAATAATTATTTAATGCCACTGTAAAAACCACCGAATAATTACGAAAACCCTCTAAAAATTGGATTTTAATTTCTAACGCTTTGTTTATCACCATAGAAACGAATAAAAAAAAATAATATTATAATATTAGTTCAACTTATAGGCTATAATAAATAATAATAATATAAAATATCCAGACTGACAAACCGTCTCCGTTCAGAATCGTTTTTCTTATACAATGATATTATACCATTGAATTCAAGTTTAATACAATCCATTATACATTAACTCCCTTGTAACCTACTGTACATCAGAGAGACATCCACTTACCTGCTTTTTTTAAAACTAATCTTTGCATTAATATAATATATTAATTATTTTAAATTTTTAACACAAATTTTTTCGAAGATATTTACGGTTTTCGAAATATTTAAGATTTAGAGTGGAGCGATGAATGTATTGATTTTACAATGATGTGTGTTTGTTTGTATCTGTCATTTTTAATCGAGGATTATCTTGAAGTCTTGATAAACAGTTTGGAATAGAACTTGGAAGACGACATCTGGGAGTGCTTGTTAACGATTCGACCACGGAGGAATCGTTTAATGAAGGGAAATTTATTACTATGACTATATTAATGTTATCGTAAGATGTCTGTTATTTCATATCAATAAATTTAATATTTGTAATAAATTAAATTATGATTTTACATAAGTTTTCCTAACTTAATATAAAAATTAAAGAAATATATGCATATATAGGTTGGGATTAGTATGCCGTGAGGGAAAAAGGTTAAGTAATGTTTTTTTTAGATTTTTTGGTAAACAAACATATAAACATTATTTTTAAAAATAATTAATTACAAAATTACAATAATTGTTTTTCTTCGTTTGAATATCTTAATTTTATCAAAATTTGAACTTTAAATATATATAAAAAAAACTGTTCTTATAGGTATAATTTTTTTATAGAATGAGAAATATTTATATTAATGATATTATTGGTATTAATGATACTAAATACTTATATTGATATACACCGTGTCACTTAAGATGATTGGTCGTCGTATGTTTGTTATGACTAAACTATCAATGTCAACTTTTATACTTAACCTCAATTATATCCAATTTAAAATCCTTTATGAGTATTAAAATATATTGTTTGTTGATAATAATTTTATTTATTTAAAATAACAATATTAATCCATAGGCTATATCATTAATTATTATTTTTAATAATTGTTATGCTGATCAAGTTACTTTTATACTTTTTACTACCTACCATTTTGGAATTTATTTAAATCTGCAGAATTCAGATTTACCTATAGATATAATAGTGATATTCATAGGTATAAATTTGGAAATCAAAACGATGATCTACTTTATTATATATGTTCCAAGTTTCTAACCAGTATAGGTATTCTAGGTTCTTATTGGTTCTATAGTATTCTAAATTTCTAACCATATATTGGGTAAATTATAGTAAATTGTAAGTGTCACAGATTATGCAAATACGGGCATAATATTATGACATATTATATTGTATGTATAATAATATTATGATTGATTTTTTTAATTATGTTTCATATAGTAAGTATTTAAGAATATTTAAAATCGTCAGTAATCAATATTAAGTAAAATTATAATCGTGATGATAAAATAATATTTTTTCCAATACAAATTGTCTATTGAAACCGATTGATTTTTTAAGGATATTATGTTCTAGAATAAATGTATATCTCTAAAATGTAACCGTGGCTATTTTTCTTAAATATCTATATTTTTGTTCGTTAAATAAAATGCATTTGATTAAAAAACCTTCATTTGTAATTTCAGTTTTTGTAAAATTAATTTTCGGTATACCGGCCTTAGGTACTCGAATGCTTAGTGGTTACTGGTTACCCCTCACTATAAGTATATACACATACCAACAATATAATGTCATAACTTTAATATGTTTGTAACACACAAACTATGATGCTCTGTGGTTCTATCATAATCAAATAGATAAAATATTTGCCAAAAATCTAGGATTTTTATGCTTTTATACAATACCTAGTACTTATGATTTATTGTTTGCGTATCTTTTGTCCTGTCGCTTTTATCTTCCATCAAAAAGTACACTATTACATACTTTTACCTCGGTGTCGCATTCATAAATACCTTAGGTTTATTTTCTCCATAGTAATATTATCTATGTTCTACGCATAACGAATCATAACATTATAAATCAAATAGGAATTTTCAATGATGTCTTAAGATAGGCGTACCTATTAAGTCAAAAATATGTATCACTGATTCAGTATCAGTAGTAATACTTCGAATATCAGTCGTATAATATAGGCACCGAAAAACAATTTATTATTTAAAGCGCACGCCCATGGTTTATTCGTACTATACCTACCTATAATGTTATTTTTAAATCTTAACAACAATTCAAAATTAATTATCGCACTCGTCACGTATAGTACAATGCCCGACAATCAGGAATTTAATTACGGAAAACACTTCCGTATGTGCCTACTCTAAACGACTATACCTGCATATTGCATATTATATACCGATAGGTTTATATTGTATATGACGTGTAAGTACGACGATTCGAGTTATTTTCGGTATCGTCTGTGGCCGGAAATATATTGTGTAGTACTGATGAGGTGAGAATCCAAACAATGCGGCCAATGCAAACCGCCGCAAATGCTAAGTAGAAAGGACGTTTCAACTTTTGACAAAGGCGAATTTTATTTTTAGTACTGTGTTTCAATATAAGGTGGAAAAGGTTGCCATTTGGTATTTATTTTACACAGTATTATAATTTTAAATGTTTTGAATCTTCGCTGTCCTGCAAGGTCCGCAATAATATGTCGTCACCGCGTTAAGCATGGGCAAAATAAATATGATTAAAATCTAGAATTTTGTGGAATCGTTCACTGCTGATATCGAAATTGATTTAATAAAACTTTTGTCTAAATCACCTATCTAAAACCATTTTTATACGTGGTTAGTTTTCTGTGATCGACGTAGTTATAAAGTACAGATTTTTTTAAAAGTAACCTAGGTGAGTAGTTTATATTTTATAATATGTACTAAATGACCAATATTTATTAAAAATATCTCAATTCTTAATTCAAATTGGCATATGTAGCTTTAAAAATTGATCAATAAGAAAAAAAATATATTTATTATTTTAAAAAATATCAAACACAAGTTATGTATATGCATCAGAGCTTATGCATACCTATATGTTTAATGGTTATAAATTATGATATGGTTGAGATCATTAGATCAACACTCGATTTTTTTATTATCTATATTTAATGTATTTATATGGGACTTATATATGAGGGTGGATCATCGACTGTGTGAATAGATAATAATTAGTAGGTAGTTACCTAATACCTATATTTATCCAGGAGTCAGGACTAGCACTTTTTTTCAAGCTTTGCCACTTATATAGGTTAGGTTAGGACGGGAGTGGCTAAACCTGCACTAGCTAGCTCATAATTTTCTAAACTTAAAGTATAGAGTTCAAAACATTCATACTAGAATAAACTTATAAATATCACTGTGGTAAACAGGGACACTTTAATTGTTTAAAGAATTTCATTACCTACATTGTGCTAGTATATATTAGATACCCTATAGTGGATTCGTTTGTGGATATATGTATGTATAAAGAGTGGAATAGATGAAATATGATTGTTTGTGACGCCTGCGCCGAAAGTTTAGTTTCCGATGGCATGGCGGTTGAAGCATTGGAAAGCGATCTTTTTCCGTCCAGCAGGCGGGAAAGTGAAAATCCCCAAAAGTGCTGGGCACACATATCACGCGTATCCCCTTCACAACCAGACACTGAAATCTATACCACGGTCCTTACGAAACATAAACTTTTGGTTACATCTTATATTCATATTATAACCTCCTTGCATAGATCCCTGCAAAAGTGCATTAACTTTGTTGTGATTTAATTTTTTTTTATTCTTATTTTATTTGAATATATAATAATTATTATTGGTACTGAAATCTATACCACGGTTCTTACAAAGCGTAAGCTTTTGGCTGCAACTTATATTCATATTATAACCTCCACGCATCATGACGCTCAAAATAAATAAAACCAAATCTTTTCTTTCATAAAATATTGTTTTCGTAGAATAGTTTGGTTGTTGCATAGATCCCTGCAATACCTTTGCAGTGATTAATGAGCTCAGAGGCGTGACAAAAAATAGTATGTGTGGCTCGTGCGGAAAGGCAATTTTAGTCTTGGGCGAAATGAGGCCTCACACTTGGATCGTGACTGAAATAGCTCACTATTGAATATACTATTTAATAAGCGAAAAAAAACCATAGACCATACTATTTTATTATAAAAGAGATTGGAGAGTGTATTTGGCGGCCGGATAGGTAAAACTCAACTCCAAACAATAACCGCAACTTGGTTATTTTTATTTATTATTTGATCATACATCACTAGGTAGGTATGTAAATTTGTACCTCCATAATAGTTATCAAGTTTAGTCATACATATACAATATACAGGCATAAATAAAGTAGGTAGGTACCAATATTTTTTACACATATAAATAGGATTACACTATTAAGTCAGAATAATTTTTTTCTATATTTTAATCAATATTTAGTTTTTAAACGAATAAAAAATAGCAAAATACAGTAAACAAATAAAATTACTTTAATTATAAACAACTGTAATATAACATTTCCAAAGAATTCATAGGATAAACTATGAAAGTAAATTAATTAAATAGCAATTAAGTACTACGTACATTATTATATACTCCTACTTTTGATTATGGACACAATATCGTCTACAATACCTACTAGTCAACAAATGTAAACTATAAATATTTAAAATCATAATTTTGCTCGATTCAATAACAATATTTATCCTTCTAATAACCAGGTAATCAAATGTTTACAATTTAGATCAAAATAATCACAGCGTTGATTTACTTAAATGACTAACTTATATTAGCATAACCAATATTAACCATAATATTATAATAATCGTATAATGAATTTAGCAAAATAAGGATTGAAAATTTAAAAAAAAAAAAATAATAGAATAATATTGAAGCTTGTATATTATAATTTATAATATAATAATATTATGAACCAAAATAAGTATACCTAACCAGGCCAGCAACCTGTAGGTATCGAATATTGCATAATAGTAACATAAAAACAATTATTATAATGGCACTTGACAGTTGACACATCATTCGTTTTAAGTCTAAGAAAATACAAGATTAAACGCTCGATATTTTCAATAATAATAATAATAATATGAACTATGGTAGATAAATATAGATGATAGATTAATGACGGGAATCGGGAAGAACGGTATTAAGAACACATAGTTGTATTGTAATTTATAATAATTTTTTAAAAAAATAAGGTTACGTGATATTATCGTCCCTATTTCAGTTTTAACTTTTATGTATATTATGTAATAATGTAATAATAATAATAATAATAATAATAATATCATAACAATAAAGAATGGATGAATTACTTAACAATTATAAAATATACATTGAAAAGCTAGATATTTGATTTTTCGTCAAATAATTATTCTAAGTAATTTGAAAACATTCAATAGTTTTGTTGATATAGTATGATGTTAGTACTAGTAGCAACGCAGAAAGCGTAATTTGTAACACGGTATTAGGCTTATTATTTTGTCCTGAATTACACCCGTCGAAATCACAGGTGAGAATACATCCGTTCATGGTGTGATCTTGGTATTTGAATTCACCGCACTGAGAGTCCATAGTTTTCATGGCACATTGTCTGATGACCATAATTTCATGGGTTAACACTGCAATACAATTTTGAGTTATTATTTATTTTAACCTAACCAACAATACCACACGCGTTATACAACCTAAAAGTACACAAGTAGACGCCATAAATTGCAAAAATGTATACATCGTATACACCTAGTTACTTAACAATCATACCTTTTATAAAAAAATAATATACTTAGGTAGGTAGGTGCCTGCTCTATTAATCAATAGATAAGATATCAATGAAAAATTTATCTTTAAAAATAAATTTTAATTTAGAAGAAAGTAACACTTAGTATACTTTAGATCTTCATTTAAACTTTAAAGAATACCTACCTAATTACTCATTTTACTAAATAATATATGTGTAAAGTGTATAAGATATAAATATTTGTATTAAAGTTTTTTGTGGTATTTTTACACTTCTTAGTTACTTGGAAATCATATTATTTGTCTGTTAAAATATTAAGTTCTTTGACAAATTGGTAAAATCACAAATAGGTATCTACTAACGACTTAATTTAAAATATAACTATAAAATAAACAATAACATTGACTTAGGCGCTATCAGAAGTCAAAACACACTATTTCAATCTATACTAAGTAAAATTAAGTTATAACAATAATTTTATGTATAATCTTAAATAGCTATATTTATGTAACAATATTTTATATTATTGTGATTAAGATTTAATATGACATTTTAACAATCTAACCTAACTTTTACTTTATACATTTACTATTAGCGATCAAAACTTATGAGTTATGACCATACTTAATAATTGTAAATAAGATATTAGGTATAGGTACCATTGCATAGGCGCAAATAGGGGGGGGGGCTTTAGGGGCTAAGCCCCCCCAAACACTTCAATAGCCCTCCCAAACATTTTCTGATTTTTTTAAGCCTTTTTAGTATTATTATAGTTTATGATGCAAAATTCGTGTTTGTATTTTTAAGATTATGTACCTAATTCGTAAATGAACAAATTTTATTTGTCATGGTATTATTTTTAATTTTTATTATTATTGTAGACCTGATAATGTACTGCTGCGATTCAGAATTTTTATTCCGGGCAACGGAAAAGATAAGATAAATTTTGAACACCATACACCGAATATTGAATAACGAATTGAACAAAGTTTGAGTCCATAACTCATATTGAGTTGATACATTTAAAGGGCGACGAAGTGCACGGGATCAGCTAGTATTATATATTATAATCGGGCCATACTAATTAATATGAATAATTAATGATCGATTATTATTTATTTTTATTATTATTATTAGTATTCACTCACTAATCTATTGTCTGGATAAAAACAATACTACAAACAATTATCCATCGATCTGTCGAATAAAAATATAAAAAAAATAATAAAACTATCAATAATAAATAATTCTGGATACTTCTTCTCATTTTTAAAATTAATTAAT
Source organism: Macrosiphum euphorbiae (assembly GCA_949089665.1). Lineage (NCBI taxonomy): Eukaryota > Metazoa > Arthropoda > Insecta > Hemiptera > Aphididae > Macrosiphum > Macrosiphum euphorbiae. The sequence continues at coordinate 90,195,543 of CARXXK010000002.1, read as the reverse complement.
ATTTTTTTCTTTCTTTTTCACTCACTCACGTGTACCATTCAAAAGAAGTTTAACTTCCCGCGCTCGTACTGGTAACACACATGTTTTTTTTTTTAAACTACTTTGTTTTTGTTTGTATATTTGTGGACAGCCGTACAGGATACTTTTGATATCAATTCTTCAAACTTAAAATGTGAAATTAATGTAATGAAAAACATGATGAAAGAAGTCAATTTTGAAAATATCAAAAAACATCTAAATGAAGAAGTATTTCCTAATTTATTTAAAATTATGCAAGTGGCAATAACATTACCAGTGAGCTCGGCCACTTGTGAAAGGTCCTTTTCAACTATGAGAAGGATCAACACATATGTCAGAGCTAACATGACTCAGGGCTGATTTACTAATTTAGCAATGTTTAATATCGAAAAAGATATTATAGTAGATACTGAAATAATATTAAACACATTTGCTAAATCCAACCGACGAATACAGCTCTAAAAATGTATTGGGCACATTTTTTTAAATAAAAATTTGTTCTATAATTATATTAGTTTGTTGTTACTTGTTGCTCTAAAGCCACACATACAGTATTAATAATTCCTATTGTTTTCCTAAAAGTTATGTGGTGTATAATGTATAATTATAAATATAATTTTGACAACTATTATAAGTAGATGAATTAATAGCACATTTGAAAAAAATATTTAGTAAGTTTTATTTTCAGTCAATATTGTAATTAAGTAAGCACTAAGCAGTATAAGATATACCTATGTTGTACTAAAAGAAATTTTTAGGTGTTAAATACTTGTATAAATGCTTCATTCAGTACCTAGGGCTTCAGCCCCCCCAAATCTCAAACGCTATTTGCGCCTATGTACCATTGATAAAGTCATAAAGACAGACAGGAGGTGTCTATTTACTGTAAAATAATTTTCATATTCCTAAACAATAAAAGTTTTAACCCAACGAAGGCATAATCAAATAAACAATACCTACTTTTTACTGAAGCAATTAATTTGAATAATTGTTTGTAAAAACAAAAAAAAGTTAAAAAAGGTGGGTAAGTGGATGTCGCTCTGCTGTACAGTAGGTTACAAGTGGGTCACTGTATAATTGATGCTATTAAATTTGAATTCAATGATACAATATCATTGTATAAGAAAAACGATTCTGAGCGAAGACGGTATGTCAGTCTAGGTTAAGACAAATTATATACATATCTATGGTATTAAAAAAAAATTGACCTATAATAAATTCCAAATTAATCATATCACATTATCACAATATCCATTAGGTACTAATAACACGTTATACACCAACAACAAACCCTGATATTATCATATATATATAATAGTACACTTTAGAAGTTTCAAGTAGGTACCCACGAATAATATTATATAATCACAACAAAATAACTAGGTTTTTTAATATGTAATTTCGTCAAAATTTGAACATAAAATGACTATAAAAATAAACTGTGATTGTATATTTTTTAGATTTTTCGGTAAGAGAATTAACTACTTACGTGAAATCTTGTTTTAAATTTTCAATCCTTAGCTATAAAAACTGAACATTTTATAATTTATTAATTACGATGATTAATAATTTTCGAGATTTTGAAAAATTCTGTCAAAATTCGATGTTAAAATGCTTATAAAAAAAAATTGTGCCTATGTATTTTTAATATTTTTCAACTGATATTGTAACAATATATCAGGAGCCTTGTATTAAATTTTTACACTTTTTGGCCCAACAGATAAAACTTAATTAATATTTATAGAAAAAAAAACTAAAAAAATTGAAAACTGAAAATGTCCGTAAACGGCTCAAAAAGAGTCAAAATATTTTCAAAATTGTATGGTGTATAGGAAATGCTAATATAAACATTCAGTGAAATTTTCATGTATCTACAGTAATTCGTTTTTTAATTACAACAAAAAAAGGAAATTGCCACATGAGAAATCGAGTGAATATCCAATGTTGTAAAAATTTGAATTTCAAACGCTCATAAAAATTTAATTTGACTTTCCGGTAGAGATTTTTTTATTGATAAAGGTAGACAATCTTATGAGTAATCTTGTATTAGATTTTCAAATCTTAGATTTAAAAAGAAAAATTTTTACGAATTCTTAACTCAAAATAATTTGCTAATTTTCGTGATTTTTCCATATTTTGTCAATTTTTGAACTTTAAATGCTTATAAAAAAAAATTGTGACTAAGGATTTTTAATATTTTTCATCTGCCCTTGAAACAATATATTAGGAGCCTTCTATTAAATTTTCAAGCTTTCGCAACCAACAAATAAAATTTTATTGATATTTCTAGAAAAAAAACTAAAAAAAAACTAAAAATGAAAATGTCCCTAAACTGTTCAAAATAAATCAAAATATTTTCAAAATGTTATCGTGTATAGAAGATGCAAATATAAACAACCAGTGAAAATTGCATGTACCTACGGTCATTTGTTTTAAAGTTACACCAAAAACCAAATTCAATTTTCTGAAAAATCGATTTTGCGTAAAAATTCCCGTTTTTCCTTAATTTTTCTTTTGTTTTTCCCGGCGCTCTTGAAAACTACTGGGAAATTTAAATTTTGACCTCCCCAATGCACCAACGATATTCACTTTCCAATCGAACAAGATACTGAAGTCGAAAATCGAAGCATTATTTCGACTACTTATCGTGTACACAGACACAAAAAAAATAAAAAATAAAATAAAAAAAAAACACACATCATTGTAAAATCAATACATTCATCGTTTCACTCAGAATCTAAAAATTGTTTTAGAATAAATTACTGTATGCTTTTTTTATGCATTTAATACTACCTATACAAAGTATTTATGATTTCATAATAAAAATTTATTAATTCATATTTAGAAACATTTACATACCTATCCATTAAAATAGGAATGTGAGTATGAAACATACCTAATATATATTTTCATTTTTCAGGATATTATTTTATACTGTTATACCAAACAAAATATTTAATGTAGCCTGTAGGTACATACAATGTAGAAACAAATATATACAGCTATGTAATTAAAATTTGTGGTTCTATATAAATAATTAATTATTGAAATATGCCTATAAAATATTGACAAAATATTGATAAATAAGTCTAATGTAGTATAGGTATTTATATTTTATTCAAAATTTGAACCAATTTTACCTACGTCATGAGAATTTAAATAAACACACTTAATATCATCTAACAACAGATTTGTGTTTTACTTACCATTTCTCCCAATGATTTTAGTACAAAAATTTGCTGGAAACATTCCTACATGACCTCTTTTTGGAACCATACACTTTTCTATGTATGTAGACATTGCAGGGTTAAACGGATCTTCACAATTTGCATTACTTCCATTCAAAGATGAACATTTAAAGCAATTTATACACGATGTGCCTAAAACAATAAGTATATATTATGTTTATTTATCAAAACTCAATTGACAACAGTTATGAATTATAATTATGTCATTAAAAGTAGTCAATCTGTTATGATGATAAATCACAAAATAATGCGATAATTGTATTGTACAGTGTAGTAATATTTTCCTATTTACCTTGTAAAATACTCATTAAAACTATTGAGATATCTAACAAGTATATGATCATTCCTTTTAGAATTTGCCTTTGAAGGACAATACCACAATCTGAAAAAAATAAAACAACATATTTTTATATTAGATATTATATTAGTTATATATATTACCTAGCATCTTAGCCACTAATCACTACCTACCTATTATATAGGTATGTCGTATGTGTCTAATTTATTTGTAAAATTTACTAATAATAAATTCATTATTTTATTTATATGATTGTGACATTTATAATTTATATACCTAGTAAGCTAATCTATTGTACAAATTGTTCTTATAAATATATATTAGTATACATATTATAAAGAATGTACATAGGAACTTTGTAAAATGAGTCCTGAGAGAAACTGAAACCTCATATTATATCCCTTTGCTTCCTCTGACAACTTAGTATCTACTTACAAAAGTCAAATTGGTAAAATGAAATAGATTGACTAGTATTAACATAGTGTACATTGTAATATATGTTTTTAATAGAAGTACATAGTTTATGTGATCAGTGGCATAGCCAGGATTATGAAAGGGAGGGGGGTATTATAATGTGGTACATTGATCCATAAATTAAATATTGAGTTCACTTTAGTCTATACTTCAATTAAATGTAACAATTGTATAATAATGCAACCTTAATAATCTAGATAAAATGATCTACTTTGATATCTCATATTCTCATATTTCATACTTCACAATTTATGATTTACATTTTGATTTGACATAATATGGTAAACTCAATCTATTTATATGTATTACTCATATTTCTATATATGAAAGTAAAGGATTACAATTTTAGAAGTATTTATAAATATAATATGTATGGGTATTAAATAACTACTAAAAATATAATAATTAAAACAATTTTAAATGTTGTTTTGATATATTTAATATATATATATATATATATATATATATACTTGTTTAAATGAAAATAATTTACAAGCTCTAAAAGTTTTTAATTAAAATATTTAATGTTATTTTCTAAAGCCCCAGATATTATAAATATCTGGAATTACTGAAGGATTCAGGTAACCTACATTAGTTGCAATATCATATTATATTTTTGAAAGATTGAAATTAAAATAATATTTTGCTATGGAATTTATTATTGTTAAAACTTAAAATGTAGATTGGTAAAGTATTTATTAAAATCTTTATTCCGGTATTAGTACCTACAAGTACAAAACAATACAACAATATCAAGATATAGCATTTTTAATTAGAAAATGATTTAAGGTTCTGATAATTATCATCATGATGATTTTTACTGTAGTAAAAATGTAAAATACCAAGGTAGATACCAATTGAAAATTATACAAAATATAAGCATAAATAATTAAAATTTTAAATAATTTTTCTATATGCAAAAATCTGTAATAAAATAATATATTAATTCTTACTTTTGACTTATTTAAATATTAAATTAAATTTATGAATGTAGAACTAAAAAAATATATCGGATAGGTATTTATAGTAAGGTAATTATGAGTTTATCATTTATTAATTTGTCTTTTACCAAACCATAATTCTAAATCGAACAGAAATATGTAGGTACCGATAACGAATTCCCTTTTACCGGACATAAGACATTACACATAGTTATTGGTATTTTATTCTGTTAAAATACAATTATAATTAATTAGGTACCTACCTATAGGTATTAAATTTACTTACTGGGATATTATGCCAATAATGGTTTATTTGCTATCTGCTAGGGATCGATTATTGTTTAACATCCTTATAAATTATATTATTTTAAGTAAAATACCTCAGTAGGTAGCTATTAAGAATTTTGAATTTTACAATGTTTATTCTAAACTTAAACATGTGCGTAAATAATTAATAATTATAGACAATCTCGAACCTCGATGAGGTTTAACGCAAGGGATTACCAATAAACTGTAGTATAGTTAGACGACGGCGTGACCGTCCACAATCAATCCACTACGGCACTACCTATCCACATTCCACTAAACAAATAAAATTATATACTTATACGAAACAAATAGTAGGTACCTATATATAAGACTCAAAACTTTTGATTTACGTATTCGGTTTTTACAAACAAAATTCAATCTTTTGGGAATAAATATTCCGATATTTTAAGTGTAATAAATATTAAACGTTACATTAATATTCTATGGTTTGGCTTTATTGTTTTCGAGCGCGCTAATTAATTTTTAAGGCTGGTACCTGTAGTCTGTAGAAGATAATATACTAAGGTCGTATTTTCGAAATACCTACAAGTTCAACCAACCATATTTTATACGTGTTCTAATCGTGTTGTATTATTAAAAAAAACTTATTTAAACATTTAGACACATGGGTACAGTATATATGAACATAATATAATATGAATTCTAAGAAATTTCGTACAGTTTTAAATACTTTTAATAATAAATACAGCGTTTGAATGTTTTTATTTGAAAAATATACTCACGGTTAATAAATACATTTTAATCAAAAACATTATAGCTATCAAGAAAATAAAAATAAATTGGTTTTATTATTTTGCTTTTTTAAATATTTCGTAATATAATATACCAAAACTACTATGCATGTGTATATTATATTATGCAGCGTATTTTACCATGCTATATTAAATTAACATAATATAATATACCTATTACCTACCTATAACCTACACATAAACAAATAGTACCTAGTGTTTTTATATCGATAAAATATATCAAAGTGGAAATAAAATAATTTAAAAAAATGGATAGATTAATGTTATAATATATCAATATGTAAATGAGAAAATAATTTAAATAGATAAGTAATTGCTATTGAGCCTATATATTGCCTATTTAACATTTTTAATAGAACAGGCGAGCATTGGATCAGTAGTTTTTTTACCTAATATACCTACTTTACAAAAATATATCACTAATATTTCAAGTACCTACCTACCTAAACAGATACTAATATAAATTTTAAGAAAGTACAATTTTAATTTGTTTATTAAAAAAAAACACGTAAATAAATAATGTAATTACTTTTCCCATCTCACTAGGCACTGGGTGTTTAATTTATAGTACTCAGCTTCTTATTTTATTAAATAACTTAAATGCTTCCAAATGATTAGCTAACTAAAATGTATAATAGTAATTTAGCATAATATAATACAATATACTATAAGTCCAAAAAAATTTCGTTTTAATGTAGGTATACGAGCAGTGCGGAAAAGATAAATTAATAGATTACAAGTTTAATGTAGATAAAATAATTAAAACTCATTGTGAAAGATTTTTATTCATTATCAGAATGTCTGAATAAGTTAAGACAAAAACTTATTTTACTTTGGTCTCTAAGATAATAATATGTACATTTTTTGTATCGAAGTAAATTGTAGTTTCATTCAAGACTGTTAAAGCAATGGCAATTGTTTTAATAAAATAATGGAAAGAATTTTTTTTGTTCGTAGGTATACAGCTATTTAAACTTTTCCATGATGTTAATTCACGATGTATAAATTAAATAAATCAACTGCAGGTAATGCAAATACGAATATATATCACCAATTTACGCTTACTAGCTGAAAATTGTGCACATAAACGAAATTACGACAACGATTTGTACAACACATCTACTTATTTTAAATCTATTTACTTCGCAAAAATTAAAAAATGTACCTATAGGTATATATTGATGTAATGTGTCGTGAATTCGAGTTGTAGGTATATTATACCTATATTATACAATGTGATCAAAAATAATGTGTATCACACAACACGGAGAAACCCGTTCTAAATTAACGTCCAACATAATATTATATAAGCGCGTATACTCACAGTCGTTTATCGAATCACATAGATAACTGCGGTTTGTGTTCACACTGCTGCGGCGTATGGTTTCGCGTTACAGACGTCCCGCTGGAAGCTGCCGTGTTAACCGCGACGTCAGCTTAATCGCGACAATAAGCTCGATAACATTTTCTTTTCACCAAAACAATGGCCGTGAAACATCGGTGTATGTAAATTATTTGAGTATACATGCTTTAAAATAATAAAAATTACTACGTTAACGTAACATTATCTACACACCCAAGAGGGTAGTCGGGTGCCGAACGTAATAATCGAAGGGATGATGACGTAGGCGGCGCCCTAGCAACCGTTGTCAGGGATGGGATACTGGAGCAGTTGTCTCTGTTTACAGTATAGAAAGAAAGAAAAAAATATCCCATTAAACTGTTTACCGGGAACTACTATATAGGTATACAATATATGTGATACATGCCATATATAATGGTCAGAGCTTTTATTATTTTTAATTATTTATATACGCGCGCGTGTCAGTGTCAATGTGTGTATGTGTGTGTGAATAAGCTAAAAAAAAATGTTTTTATTACGACATGAACGCGTATATTATGATTCTGTGTATTGGAGAGATTATAGTCAGTGAACTCATATATATGTATATTCTGTCGAGCGACGTGCGATGCAACGTGTGTGGCGGCAAACTGAATTATATATATACGTGTTACCTAAATATATATATATATGATTAGGAATGGCCACATTGTGAGCTTTCGGATTGATGTTCACAGCTGGTGTTTTGTACAGATTTGATTTTCTCGGGTAAAAAACAATTTTCAGTACCTGCTCTATAAACATGTAATCGAGCCCTTCATCTGCTGCAATGTGTGCGTTTCAAATAATATTTTTAAAATTATGTCATGAACTCATGAATAAAAAATTCTAATATAAATGTTTAGTGAATACTGAATAATATGTCAATAGTACTCAAGTGTTTACGGTTATTCCGTTATGGAATCGATTTTGTCAAAAACGGGTGTCATGTTAATATTCCTTATTTCCTGCTTTTTTTTGTAAATATTTTTCTGAATTATTAATAAAAGTCCTACTTTTTGATCAAATCTCCAATTAATTCAAATTTGCCACCGAAATCGCCCACGATGTTGAAGATCGAAGCATTTTTATTGCTCAAAAAGTGTTAACAGACCAAAAGAAAACACTATAAAATTATTTTAATACCAGTATACCACTCAGAATCTAAAATCTTGGGCAATGATAATATTTTGTGAATAATTTAAAGTACTTGATTAAAGTATATTTGACTTATAATATTTTATAAATATTTTCTTTTCATTATGACAAAATATTGTACTATATGATTGCATAAAAATGTTGACTTAATATTTTTATAGAGTTTCCGTAAAAATGTTTTTTAAAAATATGTGATTAAAATGTTTTGTAAATGATTTTTATAAAATATTTTCAAACATTTGAACTTCGTGGCCAAAGAATATTACTAAAATATTTTCTAATTGTTTACACAACTTTTTAAAATATTTTGACAACTATATTATTTTCCTGAAAATATTTTTACCATAGTTAGGAAATATATTTTATATGCTTTGTGGGACACTGTGCAAATAAGTTATGAGTGTTAGGCTTAGGAAAATTCAGCTATTAGTATTATACATATACTTGACAATGTGGTATGTGGTTGTAGATGACAATTTTAAACTCTGTGTCCAACGTCAGCTTTAGGAGCAGTAAAAATAAATCAATCATTAACTTTGAGGGTGTTACTGTCTGGTAGACAGTTTGATCTTGTTAAACTTTATTGCTATAGAAGTGGTCAAATGTCAAAAGTAAAAATGCCATTACGTATCAAATTATCGGGAAAAACAACAAAAAAAAAATTACAAAAATAGTGAATATTCAAGCAAAACCAGTTTTTGACAAAATAGGTTTTCTTTCTGTGTAATATAACTATAAATTATAAATACTCGTATATGTAGTCATTTTATATAAATTCATGAAAGGAAGCACTTCTAAAAATGCTACGGTTATGTTCAACATTATAGGATTCAATCATATTAAAATATTGATTATGATAATAAAATGAGATATTTTTTAAAAGGAAAATGTTATTCGATAGAATATTGGTAAGAGGACCTGTAACTACTAAAAGTATAAAATTTGGAGTCTAAAATATTTTGAATCATTTTGAGCCAATGGCGGATCCACAGCTTAATTTTGGGCCATGCAAATGTACAAAAATTGGCTAAACATAGTGTAAAACAAAGAAAAAGTACGTTGATTCTGGTAGGGCATATGTCTTCTTTGCCCCCTCTGAACCTGCCACTGTTTTGAGCTTATGCATAGTCATCTGAATTTTTTGATTTTTATTAGTTTTTTTAAAAAAAAAAATTTTAAATGCGTAATATAAGGTTCATTATAAGTTTCTGTAAGTGGAAATAAAAAAAAAGTTGACAGTAAATCCACAATAATTTTTTATGAGCGTTTAAAGTTAACATTTTGAACAACTTCGTAATATCAAAATATTTTGAGTTAAAAATTCCTAAAAATGTTTTTTTTATATCCAAGATTTGAACATTTTACTCATAAGTCATAAGTTTGTCTACCTTAATCAAAAAAAAAATGTCTACCGGAAAGTCAAAGTAAATTTTATTAGTGTTTGAAGTTCAATTTTTTACATCATAGAATATTCACTCCATTTCTTATAGAGCAATTATTTTATTTTGTTGTAATTAAAAACGAATATCCTTAGATACTTGAAATTTACATTTTATGTTTATTTTATCGCTTTCTATAAGTATGGTAGGCGTAGGGAAGTATGGGTAACAGTTTTAATTTACATTTGTTCAGTTTTTTTTTTTTTTTTTAAAGTCAATAACATTTTATTCGTTGGTTCAAAAAGCTTCCGGTCAAAAAGTAACAAAACGACTAAGTATCTAACTTGAAGACGAATATTTCCAAAAAAACAAAACAAATAGGTAGGTACCTAACGTTTGTATAAATACTTATTTTATAGAAAATCCATAAATTTGTTGGTACCATATATTTTATTAAAACTATTATGTAAATTTATATTAATACATATCAATGTAGTTAATTATTTTCCTATTAATATTATTATTATTATTATTACTTTTTTAAAATAAAATAATTTATAGGTAGGTAGGTACTAGGTATATAAATCTTTCTTATTATGAGTGTGTGTGTGTGTGTGTGTGCGTGTGGACAATTTAGTTTTACAAAGGCGGAAATAATACGTTAAATGGCCAGGAGCGCTGATGAACCATTAGATAAAAGATTGATAAACTTTTAATACTGCTCTGATGTCTGAACACAGATTTCTATATATTGTAGTAGTATAGAAGTCTGTGTGTCTGAATTCTTACTTTAATTTATATGAACTATCTTAGTTCACGGTTCTCACCACTTGGGCACTCGGTACATACCAACAAGATAATAATATTATTAAATGTTTATTTATCATATTCTATAGTGATAAACACTGATAAGAGATGAATTTGCTTTTTGATACTTATATAAATGATTGTGACATTGTGTACCTAATCATGTTTTATATGTATGGATAAAACATTTGAATAAACCAAAATACAGTAATGCTAAATAGTAATTAAGTTATAGAACTCGTTATTACTCTTTTTTTTAGCTTATTATTAATTAGTATTATTATATTTTGTATCATATAAAACAATATTTAATGGTATGTTTTACTTTGATTAAATCATTTTTGTTTAGATTTAAATTAAAATTTTTAGATTTTAGAAACAGTATTTACTAATGTTAATTATTCATACTTGTTTCACTATTTTAGATTAAAAGTATAATACATTTAAATTGTTAATTTTATCAGTGATAAATCAATAGAACAATGGAATTCCAAACAACAAGAATAGAGAATAAAGATCTTTGCAATGTTCTACTGAAATGGGTTCGTTTTATTTTACATAACTTATATTATTTTGTTTCTAGGTAGTAAATAGTAATTACCTAAGTTGGCACCTAATCTTAAAAAAAATATATTATTTTGAATAAGTTAATTTGAATACAATGATTCAATAGTTCAATAGATGAATATTTTGAATGTGTGATAAGCTACCATTACGGCAATATCATTATAATTTTTAAACTGTTAAGCGTAAAGTTAATAATACACTAGTCAATGACAATAAAAAATTAAAACATTATAGTTAAACTAAAAGGTTTATAGCTCAAAGTTGTACAGATATATGTACAGATAATTTACAGATATATGATGATAGGTAGTCTACAGAAAAAAGTGACCAGCACAAAATATAAAAATAATATCTAGAAACCAGAACATTTTAAAACTATTTTATTAATTCTACATTTAATTTTATAATTATTATTTATTACTCAATTTAATAATTTACTATTGTTACTACATGTGCGTATATTTTTAGTTGCAAACATTACATCTCAAAACTCCACATCGAACTTTGTATGATATTACTGATGGTGTAGCACTTGCTGAAGCATTGAATCAAATGTAAGTATTTCCAAAATTAAACCAAAATTGTTCTTAGTCATTAAAAAGCGGGTAAGTGGATGTTGCTTTGCTGTACAGTAGGTTACAAGTGAGTCATTGGATAATGGATTGTATTAAACTTGAATTCAATGATATTCTATCATTGTATAAGAAAAACGATTCTGAGCGGAGACGGTTTATCAATCTGGATATTTTATATTGTCATTAATCATTATATCATGTAAGTTGAATTAATATTATAATATTATTATTTTGTATTCTTTTCTATTGTAATAAACAAAGCGTCAGAAATTAAAATCCAATTTTTAGCGGTTTTTTGTAATTTTTTCGGTGGTTTTTACCGTGGCATTAAATAACTATTGATAAAACCGAAAAAATAAACTCTCTAAAGTACCATGTTGATCCATTTTACTAAAAGATAAGGTACTATATGTTGAAATTGAAGAACTCCTTCTGGTAGAAGTTTTGTTTATAGGATATAAAAAGAAAAGAAAAATAAGCACCATTGTAAAACCACTAGCTTCCTCGCTCCGCTCAGATTCTAAAAATGTATATTTATTATATTTAAAATATAAAAAAATTTTGGTAGGTACCTAAAGTTAGCAAAGCTGGCATATTTTATTGAAATAAATTACAGTTTATTATTATTTAGTTGAAGTTTATATATATATTTTATTTCCAGTTCTCCTGAATGTTTTGATGACAGTTGGTTTTCAAAAATAAAAAAAGATGTTGGAAATAATTGGAGACTTAAGGTAATTATATTTTATTTTATGCATTTTAAGTGAAAGTAATAGTTTGTATAGATTATTACTGCAACCATGGATTTTGTAAATATATTTTTGGGTAGGTATTTTAAGAGTTGCACTTACTCATGTCTGCCAAATATTTTGTAAGGTAGTGTAAACTTATCATTTAACACAATTCAAAATAATTTACAACATAAAATTAATTTTAAATGAATATTATGAACATCATTAACAATTAAGTTATTAACTTAAAATTATCACTTCATTTCAGGTTAGTAATTTAAAAAAGATTGTTGAAAAAATTCAAGATTTCTATCAAGATTGCGACACACAACATATGGGCAATTTTGTAAAACCAGATGTTATAAAAATAGGTAATATATTGTGTTATTGAGTATTTAACTTATAAGTGCGTAAACACACTGTCCGGCTACAGCCGCAGCGGTTATTTTAGGATAGTGTGGTTGGTCTAATTCAAAATGATGTATTTCGATCAAACCGGACAACCAGATGATTTATACTGTTGCGGTTATAATTGTGAAATCGAACAGCAACCGGACAGTGTGTTCCCAATCTAAGGTGTATGAACAGTTTTTTGCTAATATTTATTGACTAATTATTGAAATTTTTTACTTCTTTATTGAACTTTTTCATCCATAGTATTAATGAAGGACTTATTAAATAGAGATAAATCGCAAATATTTTTAAAAATCTCTTAATTTAGAGAAATTGGTAGTATATTTTATGAATTATTTTATTTATTTAATTTTAATCTTGCAAGTATTTTACATGTCCTGTACACACATTGTACTAAATTAATAATACATTTAATTTAAAGAATTTTATACCTAATAGATTATATTTTTCGCAATATGATTCTTAATTATACTCGCAGTGCATTTTACACTAACATTTTTGATTTCGATGTGTTTTTAAAGCTTTAGTGAATTTTTTGGGATTTATTATGCATTTATAAATTTTTTTTGAGATTTTAAGGTTTTTTAATGCATTCAATTCATAGCCATAATAATTATCTCTAACCATTTGTATGAATAATATTTGCAAAAAATGTGTATGCCTATGTTACTATGTTTGTTTGCCATATTATATACATTTTATAAGATTCTGAAAATACAAATATAAGCAATAATAAACTATTTCTTATCAAACCGTTACGTGGACGGGAACTGTATATAATAATAATAATTATTGTTATAAATTACCAACTCTAAAACTATTTTATTTGTTTTAAACATTTAATAAATTATATGTGAAAATTTGGTTTCTTAAGAATACTATTTAAGCAAAGGTGTGTGAAGAGCTCCCCACTGGTTTGCTTAAAGTAATGTACAGCCCCCAAAATTTAATTAAATTTAAGCCTATGTTCAATTGATTATTTAATTTTTAAAATTTAAAATGTCTATAAATAGCTTAATGAGTCAAAATATTATGAAAAATGTACCATGTATATATGATAATAAAATAATTTGGGGAAAATGTCATGGTTATTCATTATAGAACAATAAGAAAATAAGACAATTGATTTAGGTAGTCAAAACCAGGGTTTACCTAAATATTTTCGGTTTTGACAATTTGTTTCCCCAATTATTAGAAAAGTATTAAGAATTTTTACTTTTGAACCACAACTAGATTCACTTTCCTACCAGGAAAGATAATATAGAAGTGTTTTTACTGCTCCAAAATAAAAAGATGACAAGACACAAAACTTAATAAAAAATACATCATTGTAAAATCAATTCAACTAAGAATCTATGAGAAATCAACATATAAAATAAATTATTTGAAATAAGATAATTTTATTTACCTAAGTACTAGTAAATAAAATATTTTTAACAGGAGACCAAGATGATACAATGGAATTAGCTCGTTTATTGCAACTCATATTGGGATGTGCTGTTAACTGTCGCAATGCTCAAGGTTAAAAAAATAACTTAAAACAATGGCTTAGAAATAGTTAATTTAAATAAGTTAATTATTTTAGATTATATAACAAATATCAGATCAATGGATGAAAATTCCCAGACTGTAATAATGCAGTCCATACAAGATCTGGAAAGGATACAAGGACATCCGCAAAGCATTATAGCTACTAGCCTCGGAGTAGATACTGATCACCAAGAACAAATTCAACAACTTATTGATGAACTTCAATCTGTTACCAAAGCTAGAGATCAAATGACTCAACGCTGTCTTGAGCTTGATTCTCAAGTAATTGAAATATACTTATTTTTATATATTTTTTAAACTTTGTTTGTACTTAAGTCATATAACAATTAAATAGATATGTTATAACTGTAATTAAAAATAACTATATAACTCTTTTCAGATAAGTTTATTACAAGAAGAAAAAACTTACATTTTAGATGAAAAAAGACATTTAGAAGAACGACTTTTAGAAAGTGTTGAAGATCCCTTAAAGGGCAGTGGTCAGAGAAGACAGATTGAAGAACTAAAAGAAGAATTGTACAAAGCTGAAACGTGTAAGTTTTATTTACTAATTAGTTATAAATGTTACAAACATTTAAATTAAGTATTATTACACTGCAAAAGTTTATACTGTCGAAAACTTAATACAAAATTCTTTGTTAATAATTGTTACAGGAATTAAAAATATCAAAACTAATTAGTCCTTAATATTTTTTTAAAAATTAAAAGATTATTCTCTCTTTTGAATCTCATTATTCCTCCATGTACCCAACGATGTAAAAACGTATTTTAGATTCAAGGCATTCAGCCTGTCGTAAAATGTTAATGGCCTCTGTTATAATATACTAATAATAAAATACATATTTTAGCTAGAGACGACTATCGAATAAAACTCAAGACACAAGAAAGAGATATGGCTGAATTAAAAACTAAATTTGATTTATTACAAGAAACCGCTGGAGAAGCGAGACTTCTTAAAGACGAATTAGATATTCTTCGAGATACGGCTGATAGAGTTGAAAAATATGAATCAACCATACAGTCTTATAAAAAAAAACTAGAAGAATTAGGTGATCTAAAACGACAAGTGAAGATATTGGAATCAAAAAATATAGCTTATATTCAACAAAATATGGAACTAGAGCAGGTAAAGTTTTTTTTTATATTATTATATTATACAGTTGACTCGAATATCCACATTTGTACTTCTTATGTGTTGTTAGCTTAGAATTCTTGATAGTTCAACTGGTTTTCAAATTAACAATTCAAATAATAAACTTCAATTTCAGTATTAAAAGTTTATATTTTATTCATTTTTTTAATTTTTATATGATTTAAATATTTATGCTTAAATTAATTTAAAAGTTATTTAGATTATTTTTATGTTTATAGGAAATTAAGAAATCCTCCGTGTGGAAATCACAATTAGAAATATATAAAAAACAAGTTACTGAACTTCACCATACATTAAATGATGAGACAAACAAAATTGATAAATTGGAATTTGAATCAAAAAAGTTATTAGAAAACTTAAACACCTTGCAGAAAGAGAAAGATGTAATCAATAATAGATTATTCTGTTTTTATATTCATTAATTTTAAAATTTGTTTAGAGATTAGTTATTGAGAGGGATTCATTAAAAGAAGCAAATGAAGAATTAAAATGTTGTCAAACTCAAATGAAAAAGACCAGTACACTTGAACACTCTCAAACAACTGCTAGCGATGACATGGAATCAGCAATGGACCTCAAGTTTGTTATTATAATAAAATTAATGTTCTATCAACACCTATCTTATTTTATATAATTTTATAAATATGCAGACAGAAATTAGTGAGGCTTCAGCATGAGAACACAATGCTAAAAATGAATCAAAAAGAACCAGAAGAAGATAAAATTTCGGTACTCCAAAGTATTTTGGATAATACGAGACAACAGTATAATGAACTGCGTTTAGACAACAGGTATTTCTTCTTATATTATATTTCTTTAAAAAAATAGTTTTTTAATTTATATAGTTCATAATAAGTCATTTCATTTAATTATGTTTTTTATATTTTTAATTACTTGCTCTGGTAGTAAATTATTTATAATTTATTGTATGTAACATTTACAAAATTACTGAATTTTAGAAAAGCTAATCAAAAGATATTAGAATTAGAATCCGAATTAAAAGAACAAACAGAAAATACCAATGAATGGAATTCCAAAATTAAAGAACTACAAAGTCAACTACAATGTGAAAAAGATACACGATCATTGGATATTGAAGAAAAAAATACGACAATATCAGATAAAGGTGGGTGAAATAATGTTAGGTAGCATATAGATTAACAATTAGTAGAGTGTAAATTATTGTGTTTAAATAAATTTTAACTTTATTTATCTAAATTCAAACCTATGAATAAAAATATATTATTTTTCAGATCAATTTATAAATATTTTGCAAAATTCTCTTCATCAGAAAGATATGGAAATACAAGAATGGGAAGAGAAACACAAAAAATTCATAGAAAAAGCAAAATCAGTTGTTAAGTCTATGGACGCTAAAAATGTATCATTATCTGATGTTGACATAAGTGTATTAGAAAATAGACTATTGAAAGCCAATAAAGAAATAAGTGATTTAAAGGTATGTATTGTAAATGTATCATGTATACATGGAAAACTCTTATTAAAAATCGTAAAGCCAAACTATTGGGCTGTTGAACAGTTTTGTTCTTTAATGTATGTAAAAAATGTGTTATTAATAATGTATTGTTATTTCAGAAAGAACAAGAAAACTACAAAACATCACTAGAGATTGAAGAAAAATTAATATCCACTGCATTTTACAAACTAGTAAGTAGTGTAATTATAATTTGTGCAGAACTGCAGTTAGTGCAATGGGTTGTTGAACTCCATATTATGAAAATACAAATAAAAGAAAAATTAAAATAAAATAATATTTATACATAGTATATATTATTTTGTTTATTTAGTATTTACTAATAATATTGGATAGCCATGTTAAACCAACATTATACATGTTTTAATATTTCAAAATAATCCTATTTTTTAACTATTGAAAATTACTAATGACTTTGTATGTATTATTTATAATCTATAGGCACAAACTAAGATGCAAGAATCTGTTGATCAGAGAGTAATGAATCAAGGACTGCTACAAACTCAAACATTTTTATCAAAGCACAGACAACAAACAAATAAAACAGTTGAGTTACCTATTATTTTATAATTATCATTTTGTAGTGAAGACCATTATTTTCCAAAATCAAAATACCGTTTTCTTGTACAGTCTGTTTGTTTTAAATATTTTCCATGAATATCAAAATGATACATTTAATAGCAATCAAATACCATATATAACCTAGTGTGTTTAATGACCTTGGGACCAAACAATTATTATCTGTTAAAGTACCCACATGCATTACTACAATAATATACTAAATAGTACATTCTGAATTGACCTATAACCAAATTTAGAAGTAAGAATATTATTTAGTAGTGTTTTTTTAATACTTTAATTTTAAAGCAAGTTATTAGTATTTTAAAATTTACAAACAATTACTATTTTATAATGCTCATAGTTCGTTTTAAAATTAAAATATAAAAAAAAACCTGTCATCCACCTGATAATATTCTTACTCCTAAATTTGGTAATACATCAGTTCACTATAAAATTAATTTTAACAGAGTTAAATGAATTATTCAGAATGCACTATTTGGTATGTTATGGGTTTATAGGACGGAGACAATACACTCGAGTATGGCATCTTCTTAAGAGTTTCTGCATGCTATAGTGCTATCATTTTATGCTTTGTTTTTCTTGTAACAGTTGTAACTTTTATGTATCTGATTAAATGTCTAAGCTGAGGAGGTATGAACCTCTTATAATTTCAAAATGTCTTATACATTTTATGTTGCTTAACACTTTATTTATTATATACATTTTGATAAACCCCTTTATTATAATAGTAAAATACAACATAGCGATATAAATCAATTTGCTAATGATTTTAAGTACTTTAAGTACCAAATTCTGCTCAAAATAATAACATCAATGTAAACATAATAATAATGAAAGTAGTAAATAATATTATAACTATGTCAATGCATCTAATTTACTACGTTTATATGATGGCGTTAAAACGGTTTAAGACTAAACCGTTTTGAAAGTTAAAACGCTCGTGCTATGTAGTTAAAAAATTTAAAACCGTTTTATTTGCTGAAACGTTTATATGTACATCTGATAAACCGGTTTAAGCAAATAAAACGGTTTTAAATTCTTAAACTACATAGCGCGAGCGTTTTAACGCCATCATATAAACGTAGTAATTAATCCATATTATAAAGAAATACTTACATGGTACACTTTCCTTAGAATCAAGTTTTAAGTAATAATATTATCTAATAGTCAATTTATAATAATATGTAGGGCAGAGGACTTGTAGCTCTAAAAAAGCTCTAAATATGCAAGCACTTATGCACTAAAAAACCCCATAATATGCAATTAAAATATGCACTTAAAATTTTTTTTAGCCTTTTTATTTAAATAATAAATACATAAATACTAAATACTAAATACTAAAATATTGATTCTTGTCGTGTCTAGAAACGTTTTATAAATAAATCCTAATCGAATAAAAGCCCGCATGGTGTACACACGTATCTGTGGTGGTGATGTCGTAGGTATAGTTTACGTTAAAATCGTTATCGCTTCTAAGAAAAATGTGTGCCCGAGCACAGTCAAAAACCATATTAAACGACAAAAATTAAAAATAAATAAATTTTTATCCAAACATTTTGACTGTATTGTTTGAAAAAAAAATGTCACTGTAGAAAAAATCGATTCAAGTAAAATATGTCTCAAAAAATATAAAATAGCGTATAAAAGTGTAAAATATGCCCTAAAAACCAAAAAAACGTAAAATATGCATTTATATGCACAATAAAATTTCAAAACTAGCTTTGTGGAAGCATGAAACGTATTTGTTTCGCACTCTGCTATTTTTGTGGCTGTGCAAAAAAAATATGCAAATGCTACAAGTCCTCTGCCCTAATAATATGTATTTAATGTATTTATATATAATTTTTTTTTTTTGTTCCACGTTTTTAGGTAGTACAAAATCTCGGAAAGTATAGAGGTAAATCTCCATAAAATAGTAATAAAGAGTTAATTTTACAAATGTTCTAAGTATTCAAGAAACAACAATACAACAACTAATATAACAAAAGAACTGTAAGTAAGTATTATGCACACCAGTTTAATTACTAAATTATCATTTCCATGTAAACTATTTCTATTCTGACTCCTGTATCAATTATTTGTTTATTTATTATTAGTAAGTAGTAACATTTATAAGGAAAGCTAGTAATTAATAGGCCCAACATCAAATAAATCCTACCTTAATCTTAAACCTGATACCGAGCTTGTTTGGATAACATAAAATAGTTTTTATAACTCATTAGTCGCCCCTAAGTCTATTTTATACGTAATATCATAATTTATGTAGTTATTTTGAGACTTACAGAATCTGTTATCCCTTCTACGTAGGTCTTAAGTGCAATATTTTCATTATCTACTATCCTGATAAACTTAAAAATTGTCAGGCCAAAATATTTTGTCCTTAAACCCTTTAATCCTAACTCAACTACCAAGTAACTAAGAAAATACATGGAGAGTCCAGACTTCAGAATATATTGTATATCACTGTTTATAAATCTAAATAATTTGTTTGAAAAAATATATATGAAAAATTAATTTATGTTGGACAAAAATAATAAACTAGATTTATACCTAAATAAGTATAAAAATTCAAATCATAGAATTCAAATTATTATTGATTTGTATTTGAAACTTATTTTATTATTTTAATAGATTTGTTTCTTTTCCAAAATTCCTGATTATTATTTTTTTGTATACATTTCATTCTTGTTGAGTTACTTATTTGTATCAGACCTATGTTATGAGATACAGCCTAAATACAGAATGTTAACTTCAGTAATATTGTATCACTGTATCAGTGTACCTAATTAGATATTTTTCAAACAAAAATAAATTTGTATATCTTTATTTCTTAAATATTTGAATTAAACACTAAATGGTCGTACATACTTCTCTGCTCCACATTTCATTTCTTGCATCTTCGTGATAGACTCTAAAAAAGATATTTCATTACATAATAGCAAACGGTAATATACAATATAAATCAATCTATCAGGCTATTCAGATATGCCACTTCAGTAATTGTTTTTTGCCACCTAGGTCTAAAATGTCTCAAGTTACTTTTAATCAATTTTATGAAAAAAAAAATGTATATTATTATAAGATATGTAGGTATTAAAATATTATAATTGTAAGTTTATTTAAACAGTTAAACAGCTATTTGGAAAAATAGATATAATTTAATACCATTTTTTATATACATTTAGTTAGGTACTAATAGTTATTAGATATTATAATTAAATATGTACCTAATATATTAATATGCACTTAGTGCATCGTTAATAGTGCACAATAACAATTTAATTTAAGAACTTCAATTGGTATTGTTTGGCACTCATTAATGTTCTTTAAATAAAATAAATATTTTTTATAAAATAATTTAAGCTACAAAGTTAACATAATTAACTTGATTAATAATAAATCATAGTTGGTGAAAATCATATCTCGTGTTTAATTAAGGTTTTTATGTTATCGATGTTTAGGTATATTAATAATTGTATAATATTTTATTATTATTGCTCAGAAAAATAATTTACTAAACAGTAAAATAGAAATATGGAATATGATATTATCATCGATAAAATTGATAACCTTCTTAGAAAGGATTTATTTTGTTATATTAATAACAGATAAAGTATAAACAGTACTTTTTACTTTTTTAACATTTATTTTGACAAAGTTTTTTATTATTGAGTTTATTCATTGCCCTCCAGTTATTAATTATTATATTACATTTATAATTATGTACCTATATGTGTGACGTGTGTACACCACTTTACCGTTATACTTGTTAGACAATTATGAATAAGTGAATCTATTTGTTATTATTATTTACTGTGTGTTTATGTCCTTAGTAAAATAATAATTATACCTACTTATTACTTGTAGACAAAATTATTATATAATATTATATCATAGAATTAGTATATCTAAATATTGTTAAAAATAATTATTGTGAAGTTTGATACTGGTACCTAATTATTTGTCTGGAATACCGCAATAATATATTATTGAATCAGGGTAATTTTTTTTTTAAATTAAACATTTGATCTTCACGGAAACAATCACATGTTTCGATGTAATTACTAATTAGGTACCTACATACATTTTATTTATATTATTATTGTTCATGTCAAAATTAAAATTATTTTTTTTTAGTTTAATACATTTTTTATATTATGCCATTTATGTTGAAATCATTGAAACTGTTAATTCCGATATATTATGTCATTATAATTGTTTAAAATATAAAATTAATAATGTAATAGAATATGAGTTAATTTTGTTTTTGATGTTTTTATACATGGTGTATTTCCCAATCGTTTAAGACGAACAATTTTTTACTAGCTGTTGCTACCTATTGACATTGTTACAAGACAATTAAATATTAATTTATTGATTAATAATAAACTATAAATAATAATGGTTAAGCCGATAACATTGCACTCCTGTCACTTTGGTTAGTACATGTTTGTTTAGACGACCAACATAATATTTTATTATTTTGCTTGCTGTGTAATGTTTTATTTATTAACTAGCTCTAAGTATAACTCGGGGCCCGTTGGAATCGCTGAGAGTGGGTACCGATTTTGGAGACAATGAATTATAAAAGTCGCAAAGGTTGTAAGACGAAAGTTTAGGATTTGTGATAAGGATTAGTGATATGGATTGGAGATAAGGCTAGACGCTTTGGCGGGAATGTTAAAAGTTTGAGTGTCTAGCAATCCGTCACAAACGTTGTAAATGGATAGGCTGGATACGATCTTCAGGATCACCTATATAGAGTATACCTGCACATAGAGTGGTATGTGCCGTAGCATGACCGGTGCTTTATCTTATGTAAAAAGTGTAAAGTCGAAAACCGTGTTGGAGTTTCTAGCAAGTCAGTCATCTCAAGTCAAAATCTATTAACTTTCAAGTTAGCCACTTAGGTAGGCAATCCGACTTTGTCGGATCGCGGACTATGTGCTACAGCAAATCAGGTAGGCAATGGTGGATTGCAGACCCGACATCAAGCGGCTATAAGTGAAAACCCTATCACACAACTTACGAAATAATTTACGAAAAATTCAAACTATATACATACAAACAAATATGATATGTATTTATTGTGGATATAATATAACAATGAACATTTTGAGAAATGTGCAATTATAATTCCTAAAAAATATTAACATATAGGTAGATAGTTAGATACATACTATTATATTAACCAATATACATATAAACATGTACCTACCTATAGTGTATATATATTAATTAAAACAAAAATTGCAAAAACCTGCATGTTATTTGTTAAAGTGTCTATCAAGTCAATCATCACCGTTTAAGACGAAACTAAAATGAGCAATCCGTCTATCACCTATTATATAGTAGGTATATCACATAGAGTGGTATGTGCCTTCGCATGTCCGGTGCCTTTTCTTATGTAAAAAGTGTAAAGTCAAAAACCGTGTTGGAGTGTCTAGCAAGTCAGTCATCTCAACTCTCAAGTCAAAATCAAGATTAACTTTCAAGTTAGCCACCTAGGTAGGCAAACCGAAATAAAATACAAACTATATTTATATAACAATCATGGAAATTTTAAAAAATATGCAATTATAATAATTCCTAATAAAACAAATATAATATGTACCTATTTATTGTGTGATATAAAATGATAATGACTTTAAATAATAATAATGTACGATATGTTCCTGTATTATTATATTATTATTTAATTTATATGAAAAATAACGTGAAAAAAAATGCAAAAAAAGTCGGGATTCGGGCGGCCGTGTAAACCATATGGCATTAACGGTTTCAACGCCCGGACGGCGTACGACGGATTCGAACCCGGGACCTAGTGCTACCTACCTAACGCCTAACCTACTCGGACACAGTTTGAGATATGAAAGACAGTGAAAACATTAACAATTAAGCCGTGCGACTACGCCACTACGGAGCGACGTAAACCGATATATTCGATGTACATCGATGTTATCGCATATAATTCGCTTGTAATACGCGCATCTCCCATATATTATATATTTAACGGGGCGTGTGAAAGCGTTTTCCGTTAATAATTATTAAATCATAAGGAAAAATTAAATTATACACGTATATACATGTATATATACGCGTGCGGCCGGTCGGTCGCCGGCGTAATTTCCAAACGCGATTGCGAGGCGAACGAACCGATTTTGGGGGAAAAGCGCATATAAACGGCTTCAAAAAGACTCGATTCGGGCACAAAAGGGTGCGAATAGACGAAACGGTGGGAGAAAAGGAAAATATCGGCAAAAAAGTCCTGTCGGAGTGTATTTATTGATCGACATTGCACGAATATAAACCGCACACCGGTGGCTTCGAATTAAGTATATAAAAGGGCGAAAAGATATCGTGTAAAAACAGCTAATTTTCCGAAAATCGGCGAAATGATAGGAAAAGAGGTGATAACGAAAAACGTTTTAAAACCGACCGCCGCCACTGCGAAGGTACGCGATTGGTCGCGCTATAAAGAATCGACGGGACATGGCCGGCGGGCTGGGGAAACGGAGCAGTGCTTCATTTTTTACGCCATGGGTTCGCTATAGCCGGCGTTTTCCTTTCCATTGGTACACTATAGACAGCTGATTTCCTTGTCATTTTATATATTAGGATTATTGAACTCTTGACGATATTTTTTCGATCTGTAGTCTTTATAATGTACATTGTGTATTTGTGTGTAGCAGACAGCAATGTACAGTGTGCACTGTGCCCGGTGCCGTGTAAATAATAACATGTTCAAATACCAATTAATTATCTGTTTGGTTTGTATTAATTGCTATTTATAGTTCTTATTTAAACATGGCTTTGTTGGAAAATTAAATACCGTCTTAATTAAATATGGTTACACCCATTAGTTTGTGAACAACATATCATAAAATATTTAATATTTCATTGTAATGTATATTAAATTATTAAATATTATATTATACGGGTCACGGGTGCATAGTATTGTTGGATAAAAGTTTTTGCGAAATTTTTTCAACAAATTCAAATGTAAACTGTAATTATTATACATTTTGATCATTAAATATTTAAATCAATCTCGTTTTTTTTTCAAGTTTAATTTGTTTAATTTGGTTTTAATCCATGATAATATAAAAAACATGGGTTGATCTCAAAGGTTAGATTTGGTTTTTAGTCTGCGCAACACTTTACTTGCTGCTTGCCCATATTATCATAAAGTTATTATTTCTATACGCTTTCACCTGCATACCGAAGGATTTGACAGTTAAAAAGTTCCGATAATTGTATTACTAATTATAGTTGTTTCTATCGAAGACACAAGGACACATACATATCGGTTGAATTATTTAAATTAGCCATTAGTTTACGTAAAGAATGTTTGAACAAAATATTTAAAATATATCAAATAAAAATTTAGAAGCAGCAGATAATTTATTATTTTTTATATATTTTATAGTCTCCACTTATTAATGACAATCATTACAACCAGGATGTTGATGAATTTTTGTTTTTACATTACATTAAGCGTAGGTGGAGTGCCACAAAAATCAAAATAACTGCAGATAAGTTTGTAATATCCGAATTACAGTTTTAAGTATTGTACCAATAGGCTATGTGTTTTTATTTA
The DNA here is from genome assembly GCA_949089665.1 of Macrosiphum euphorbiae. NCBI lineage: Eukaryota > Metazoa > Arthropoda > Insecta > Hemiptera > Aphididae > Macrosiphum > Macrosiphum euphorbiae. The sequence goes on along the minus strand of CARXXK010000002.1, from coordinate 90,170,089 downwards.
TTTTGTAAATGAATATTTCGTGTCTCGTTTCGTATTTTAAGAAGGTAATCAAATAATTTAATCTTTTGTCCTTTTTATACTATAAATAGATAATTTAAATAATTAATCATTATTAGTAATATAGTATGCTTGCTTTTAATATTATTTATAGGTTAGGTAAAACCTAGGGTTAAAATGTATACAATTAATATTCAATTGTATTACACTGAAAGATAGCTATTACTCCATAGTCACCACCCATAAAATATCAATCATCACACATTTATACATTTAAAGATTTTTTAAATTTTGTTTTAATATGTACCTAACCTATTGTGGCTCTATAAAAATGTAAAATATAGTACATAATTTGAAGTCATGTACGAGTATACTCCGCATTATCGGTGATTTAATAATAATTAGGTAAATCTTATAGTTATAAATTACCTATATATAAATTAAATGGCATTCGTTTAGCGTGTGACCAATATTGGGTCCACCGTGATCTACTGCAGGGACTACAATTGTTTGTAGTAGCCAGTAGGAAATACCAAGTGTGGGATACGAAATTAAAAATGTATAAGTGTAATAACTAATCACTTTTTTTACAGTTTTTACTTTATTAATTGAAAAATGATTTGATGTTACATTGAGAAATAGATAGATAAGAATTTTAAATATTGATAATAATAATAATTGTTAGTAGGACTCAGAGTTAGTTTTTACAAGTTTTACTTATAGATGCAATGTTTAAAACATTATATAAAATAAAAAATAAAAATATTTTGAATGATCGATACGTTAAATAATACAAATAATTATCAAACAATAGTTATTGAATGTAGGTACCTATTCTTTTAAAATAACTATTAACATACGTATGTTGTTTCAAATCGTGATGTAAAAGAAAATAATATTATTGTTAATGTTTGAAAATTATTTATTATATATTAATTTTTTTCTAATGATAAGTTAACCTTGCGTATATTTGTAATTAAATATTAATAATGTTTTAATTACACTAATTAGCTTTTAAAAAAACATTTGATCAATCAATTTCATGTGATTGTGAGTAATATTGACATATTGTTGTCTACTGTCTAGAGATCATTTATTCTAGAATCTGGGATTTTTTTCCCGGCGATTTTTATTGAGCTTTCCTAATACCACTAGTGGTACGCGTACCATTGGTTGAGAAACGCTAGGCTATACTAATTTATCTACATATCAATAATTCAGAACTAAATACTGTAAATGGGGTCGAATACACAAGCAATTGAATGTGTATGGTCAATATTAAAATTCAAAATCTTAATAAAAATGCATGGAACCAATGAAAACTATTACCACGTAACTCAGTTGAATGTTATAACTATTCAATAAAAAAAAAACTAACTTATCTAAGTATAAATAATTCCAACAATAAATTTGTTTATATATTTTTTCATTTTTGTTTGGTTGGTATAACATTATATATTATATTTTTTGTATGATTATTTTTAGTAATAATTGTTTTTGTTTGATATATCTGATAAACGCGTTTGAATTATATTTTTTTTAACTATATGAATTGTATTTTTTTCTTATATAGGCCACACACTAAACCTAAAAATGCCCGGTAGGTCATGTACTCATGTGTTAAACGTATGCCAATTAAATAATTTATCAGTGCTTTTAGATATAAAGACGTCTGTCCTAGTGACTCATCTAACTCTGATGTTATATCGTATCATAATTATATTTTGGTCGAAACCTCAACGGCTCAATCATACACTGCCTCTAATATATAATAGCTATTAGCTGTTATTTAGTTATACATTTATACAGAATAGCAAATTAACCTAAATTAAAAATTATAATTATATACAGAAAATCATATCCAATCACAATAATAACTATTTTGTTATCTGTAAATGTCAACCATTTAAAATTTAAATAAAAAAAAATATTCAATTTTTGTGAGCTGATACAAAATGCATGTATGAGCCAGTAGCCACCCCTCTATAGCGACCTAAATAAATTTAAAAATAAGGTAATAATACTCTCACCTAGTCTCAAGGAGTCTATTGATATAACTTTTATTGAAATTGGTGCGAAGTCGATCAAAAGTTACACCATCACAACATATACCTACGCACAGAAGAGTTATATATAATATAAAGATAGATAATAATATGTAGGTTAGTATCTTTATATTGTGTTTTAATTTTTCGATTTAGGGTTTATTTTAATTGTTTGAAATTCTTCTTATCGTGCAGCTTATAGGCACCTGTCGGCTATCATAATATAAAATTATCATCAAATTTAAAAGTTGTACTATACTACTATGCATTTATTCATATCATTGTTAATTTGCACTTCATTATTAAATTACCATAATTAATTATGGACTGTCCATTTAAAATTTCAAACTATAAAAAACAATTGTACAACGAATAATGTTCTCACATAAAATTATCAAAATGTATGTCTATAACCTAGGTATGAGGTATTTGTTTTACTTTGATAGACTGTGATGGTTCAACAGTATGCTACCTAAATAGATATTATAAATAAACAATAGGTAGGTAGTTCAAATATCAATTTTATTTAATTAGGTGCCTACTATGTAAAGTACTAAAGTGTATATACTAATAAAACAGTACTATTTGCGTTATAAATTTTTTTAAACTATCAAAACTATAATATATATTACCTATAGCAATTTAAGACTTAAGTTATTGTAATATATTTTACAAATCTACAATTACTTAAATTACTTTAATTAAGCTCTAGGTATAACTTAGATTATATCCGTTGTAGTTTGTGGGATGGGGGCCTTCACACACGTATCAATGAGGTTCAATATATGTTAAACACCATGGCGGGTTACTATAGTTTTAATTTTTATAATCTGTCATAGTTAAGTCGTATTTAGTCGTAAGTTCTATTAGATACCGAAATCTACCATTTATAATGTTCAATGTCGTAGTCATGGTTGGGACTCCTAAACAGATGCTTCGGCATTTTAATTTTATAACAATTTTTATTTAAAAAATATTTTATTTCTAATGTGACTATATTTGATGGGATTCGATCGGATCGGTAATATTAAACACTTGGTCAACTATATATTTGAATTTTCAATTTTGTACATAAATGATAGAATATAGTCAAAATCGGTAGGTAATTTATTACTTTATAATACGTGAGTTATGAGTATAAATAGTATAATATAAAATATTAGAATTTAAAAAGGTGGGCAAGTAGGAATCGCTATGCTGAACATTAGCTAAGTGTCGAATGAGTCATTGCAGTAATAGCTGTGTTAAATTTGAATTCATTGATATAAAATCATTGTGTACGAAAAATGATTCTGAACAAAGACAGTTTGTCCGCCTGTATTATTATATGTATATATTTTATGAATGTGTTGCGTTAATGGCCAGCCTTGGTATTTTAACATTTTTGTGATTGTGACGAACTTTGTCAACATTTTACTTTAGTATTTTTTTAAATAAAGAATAATTTTCTATCGACAGTAATTTATAAAAAAAAAAACTAATACAAATAGGTAGAAAATTACCTATGTCAATTGATGGCTTAAAAGTAGTCATAATATATTTAGAAAATTTTATTTTGCATTGAAAATGGTCATTTTATGTTTTGTGAAAATTGCAATTATCTATTTTATGGTTATTCGTTTTTGAATTACATCAAATTAAGAAAATTGTTCCATACAAGAAATAGTGAATAAATATTTTAATTTTAAACGTAAACATTAAAACGAAAACGAATGGTGAACTTGGCCTTTGCTGCAGAGTTGTTTTTAAGACCAATAAAAATATTAATTTGAAATTCGGGTAAACTATTATTTTTGTTCAAGGTTACAAACTTATGAGGAATAACACTTATAAAAAAATATTGTGACTGTATTTTACAGATATTTTCTAATAACCGCGACGGCACCGCCAAGACAAAAGACTTTCCGCCACCCTCCGCCGCTGCGGTATGTGGCGTACTTTATTTGTGGTTACAGTCAGTCATTACTTATTGCTGTAAATATCCAAATTAATATTACCAAGTTAATAACTAATAAATCTAAGTTCTAACGACGATAATAAACAATAATAAATAATAATATAAGTCGTCAGCCGTTGCTCAATCGACTAGGTACTAGGTAGGTAGGTATATAGATATGAGTTTATATTTTATATCTATAGCTATAAAATGCGTACAATGGTATGTATAATGTCATTATTTTAATAATAATTGAGAAGTTCTCAAGATTATAAGCTGATATAATATTATTATGTTTCTAGATTTGACAAAATGTTCATTTCATATTTATATTTAATCAACAGAACGAATAATAATAATTATTAGGTAGGTATAAAATCAGGGCCCTCAATTATTACTATAATTAGATCGGGACCAGTCCAACTCTGCAGTCGAAAGAAGACAAAATATTTTTCAATTTTAATCAGGGAAAGAAAATGTTAGTATCATATTATACATTTGATGAAAATGTTATGTTCATATAGCTCTTAACGGTTATCGGTTTTTGAGTTCTATACAAAAATTATCGATTTTGTCGATACAAATTCATGTTTTTCTTTAATTTTAATTTAGTTTTTCCCGTCACTTTTGGAAAGTACTGAAAATGTTCCATTTTGACCTCTTAAAAGTACTAAACTAGAAACTAGATCTAATTTTCACCCAAAAACTACCCATAAAGTTGAAAATCTAAGCATTTTTTCGACTACTTTTCGCTTATACAGACGTCTAAAAAACAAGACACCTAACCTAACCTAACCTAACCTATCATTGTAAAATACAATCTCCGTCTGACAGTCGCAATTGTATATATTTTGTATGTAAGTAAAATATCTTAATAATTATAATTTAAATTTAACAATTTAATATTAAACAAATATATTGTTTCAATTGTTATTGCTTTTTAAAATAAGTCGGGTGTAACTGGTATAAGTATAATAGTATTATAATAGTGTTTTACTGTTTTATAAGCATTGTATTGTATGACAGTTTTTATCGTTGGGATATTGGGTTTTTTTATTTGTATTACAACGATTATTTTCTAGAAATGTTTTTTTAGGTTTATTTATATTTTTAACTGTCAATCAAACTGTCTATCAGACGTGTGTTTTTTGACGTCGACGCCCATGCACTAAAATTAAATGAGTATAATATCTATTAATGATTAATCAGCAACTGCGTATATAGTAGGCATCTATTTTATAATATAAAACACAATGTACGTGCATTATAGCCTGTAGGCCCCTATATACGGATGTCGGGCCATATGCAGTGCTATTGAACAAATAATACATCTGTATTTATAAATTCTAACAATTACATACTTACATCGCATAGTATTGCGTTATTGACATCTGACGACAGCTGCTCGTGTCTAAGTGGGAAACAGAATAACAATAATATGACATTGTGTAGTCGTGCCAAAGATTGAGATTTCAGAGCTGCGCAATGGCTACTTCAGAACTTAATAGATATACTTGCATATTATTATTATTATATAATCAATTAATAATATTATAACTGCGTATATTCTACATTTGTTTATTAACAAAATTGTAGATTTGTGGAAAGCTTTTAGGTATATAATATAGGCAGAGATAATGTAGAAAAAAATGTACCTACTCAGCTGCAGAGTACCTACTATAGAATGTTGTTACTATATTAAATAGGTAGGTACTAAAATATAGTAAATGCTTATACTTTATATTGTAATTTATAATATTACGTTATAATCAATCGACTTTTTTAACAACAAATTGAAAATCTATTGTTATTAACAAAGTACCTATCATACTTAATATGTATAATATTATGAAACTATAAACTGTTTATCCGTTTAATATAATGTTATAATAGTTTATAAGTAGGTAGGTTTATACGTGATACCTACGTCCTAATCACTATATTATAGTTAAACCTATGTAATCAGTAATCGTACGAGAAAAATAACGCTTGCGTGATGTACATGAAACCTAGTATTATATTATTTAATAATATAATATTGTGTACCTACTGTCGATGCGTAAATAATTGTGAATAGTCTCAGTGGCGTCATTTCTTGAATCGAAAAATCGTAAAATATCAAAACATACCATCGCAAAATTATAAGTGATAATATTATATACCTATTTCATCCTAAATTATTATTATTTAGAAACACAATCAATTATGTCAATGATGATAATTAATAATTACTATTTAATTTTACTTATGGATTATAATATAGCGTGGCGTACCATATTATGTACTACGGACTATGATCTATTGACTGTTATAAAAAATTACTATAATAGATATTATAATTTATAGAGAAGATTAAATAAAAATAAACATTTAAAATACAATTAACTTAAGATAAGTCTTGTAGTTATGCTGTAAACAGATAATTAAAATTTTTATAATAATCGAAATGTATAGTTAATATATGAATCTATTAATTTAATGTAGGTACCTAGTACCTACCTATAATTAAATCATTTAATTTAAGCTAATATGTACCTAATACCTATATAGTTGAAAAAAAATATTCACCTAACTATAACCGCTATTCAGAGGTTTCACTGTATAACTAAAACTTTAAAATGTTCAAAATAGGTTCAGCTTTAAAAACTAAGATTGAGCAAACGTCTTATCTACCCAATAATGACGCCACTCAGCCACTGTATAGTGTATAGGTAGGTATTTTTTTTATTTTTTTTTGGATAACCCACTGCAACATAGGAAATTGGGTGTGGGGAGGGAACTTTAGGGTTTTGGGCTGGGTAGGTTGTTAAGCGTGTGTGTTGTGTTTTGGTAGAATTTCTAATGGGGCACCCGTAGGTTTCTGAGATGCCCCGGGCGGGGGGCACACCTTGACTTGCCCGAAGAAAAATGCCACCCGCGGCCGAGGCATCGAGCCAGCGTCGGCTGCGTCCGCTCGGCCGCTCCGTCCTCCATAAGTAGGTATATTATCGTCTACAAGCTCATCTATGGTGCTGGGTGTACCTAACCACTATCCACTGTCGACAATATTTCTAAATTATATTCGATACTCGCTTCTTGCCGAAACTTTAATGGCCATTAGAATGTTTGATTATTATTAATGAAAATTAATAATTACCAACTCAATATTATATATGTTCAACGTGAATATGAAAACATAATATAATATTATTTAAATTATTTCTTTAAATTGGCCTCAGATTTGTGAGAAACACTAAAACAAGCATTTCATTTTATATTAATATATATAGGATTTCTAGTTTGGATAAATCGTGAAAAAAAAAACTAAAACTTTATAAATAATAATAACTATAAATGGCTTTCCGGCCGTATTTAAAAAAATTACCAAAGAGAAACAAGTCAGTGACCATATTATATTACTCTCACACATTCAGTGGCGTAGCCAGGGGGGGGTTTTGGGTGTTTAAACACCCCCCCCATTGACATTTTCCTCCCTAATAAAAATATTGTTTATAGGGTTTGGGACTGCTCGCATTATTTTAGATAAGTTATAAATTTGTCTTATGAAATATTTTAAATGTCTAATCAAACAAAGTTTGAATTTGCATATTTTAGGAAAAGTGTACATTTGAGCAATTTTTCGCATATTTATGCATATTTTGCATTTTTCTAACTTAAATGTAGGTACATACAATTGTCGGGAAAAATCATATTTGGATAACATTGAAAAATATCTTTAAAAATATTATGTTTGGTTAGGTACAACATGCTCTAATTTTGCGATTTGGGGAGGCCGAAGCCTAAAACCATACTATTATAAAATTGAATTAAAAAAATTTAGTAAATGATTGGGAGGGCTGTTAAAGTATTGTTGGTGGAGCTTGGCTATACGGTTTGCCCTATTTTCGCATAGTTATGGTATGTAAGATTTTATAAGTCTCTTTGTGACAAGACTGTGTTAAAACTATAATTGACATCTACATTCTAGATTGTACGAAAAAATGAAAATCAGTAGATACGTGTTCGTTTATCACGGTGTTCGCATATCACGTTATTCTTTATTACATATTTATTAACCTAGTATTTTATTCCAGTATTTTTAAAAATCAAGTTGTTTTATTTCACAATAGTTTAAAAATGTCCAAAACATGCAATAGTGTACTCCGTCCATCACATTAATCAATATAGGTACCTACCTATATTAAAATTAGTAAGCCCGTGTATAAATTATTTATATACCTACTTATTTTTTAGTTTTTATTACCAAAATTGTAAGTTTCGAATTTTTCAAAAAAAATAACCTGTATATATTACGACTTTGACCATCATATTCATAATATTTTGCAACAATCGTCGAACTAATGTATTTACGACTGTAAAACTTGGTTTTATCATCTTAAACCCCCATTTCATATCGGCTACCATGCACACATTCATATACATAGCTTGGAGAGACACGCCCTGCATCGTGTTTCCGCCTTATCGAATTGACGCTATGTCGCTATCGATACTTCAGCATTTCGTGGAAGTGAAAATCTCATTTCAAAAAATTCACTTGTCCTGACTATTACGAAACGCATATTTTTATAATGCCTACGCATTATAACACGCTACACAGTGTTCAAAACTAGTAGGTATATATTATGTCTATAATATGTTAATTTGTATCCATAGTTTTCTAGAAAAGTCTCTTACCGGTCGTCGTTTGCATAATATTTTTGTTTTTGTTTTTGTCGTTCAAAACCAGTTCAAAATGATTTCCTAGAACTCATTGAATTATTTTACAGAAAACAAGCCCACTCGCAGCAGTTTTGAGAAATTGGTTTTTTATTTAATATTATTTAATAATTAATATCATGTAGGTTCAACTGTTATAAGTATAATATTTTGGTCAACAAACTGTGATGCCGCCGATGCCGGTACAGGATTTTAAGACTGGCGACAGCGACCTCATATTAGGTGTATGCATATTGTATATTATTAGGAGTATAATATAATTTGGTGTATTAAAAACGGAAGACGTGGCCATAAAATATTCAAATTGACAAAGAACTTAGAAGATTAACATATTGTATGAAAAACATTAGTCTATCTGCTTATGTACGTTATTAGAAAGCGTTTCGGAAAAAAGTCAATTTTAACTCTCTTAAAATGCATGTTCTATCACCAATGCAAGGATGCAGTTATTCAAAATCTGATTTTTTGAATTTTTAATATGCTTTAAGACCAGATTATCAAATTCTTGAGATTTGTTGTTAAAGAGTGTCCTGTAGAGATACAAACTTCTATTTTTCAAATGAGAACACCCCTATTAAACTATAAATTATACCAAAGTAGATATTTTTACTGACATTTTTGACGTAACAAAATCAAAATTCGTAGTAGTTTTTTAGTTATTTAACTTTGTTTTATAAGGATGAAAAATTACCAAGGTAATGGGCTTATAAGATATGGGAGCTATGGTTATTTGAAAATTGTATAGTCATTAATATTAATAATTTGTAAAAATGATCCAAGTATAATAAATGGTAGATCCAATTTTATATTTATTCAAAACCATTTTTAAGGACTATTATAGTATTATCCTTAATACAAACATTTTAATAACTAAGAAACTACTCATTTGAATTTTGTATTATTTATATTTTAAGTTTTTTGTCCAAGCAAACCTTTTTGTATCGACATTAATTAAAAAACCCAATCAAAATCAAAATTTTTTTATGCCTGTGATAAGCTCAAAACGAATAAAAATATAATTTTTATTTATAAATTATATGGTACCTATATAGAAAATGCTAACATAAACAATCATTAAAAATTCCATGTATCTAATGAATTTTTTTTTAGAGTTACACCATAGCCAAAATCGATTTTGTCGAAAACCGATTTTGTGTAAAAATTCCAATTATCCTTAATTTTTTTTTCTTTGCGCTTTTGATAACTACAGGGATTTCTGAATACTGAAGTTAAAAATCGAAACATTATTTCGACTACTTATCGTGCACACACAGTCGAGGGACGGATCCAGGGGGGAGCTAGGGGTTAGGCCCTCAGACATTTTTTTTTTATAAATATAGATATTATATATTAAATAACAAATAAACAAAATCTAAACTTCTTTTCACATTGTCACCTTATATATTAAATAATCAATAATTTATTTATCACATTGATTACCTATACCTATTACTATGACAACATTTTTTAAATTAAGAATAAAGTATAATATTTTATTATAATTGTACTTGTGTTGTAAAAAAATTGTTGGGGCCCTCCTCCCCCCAGATCTTTGCTCTGGATCCGTGCCTGACACACACATCATAGTAAAATCAATACATTCAACGCTCCGCTCACAATCTAAAATGTTACTTACTTTTAGTTTCAAAAAACGTAAATTTTACGTTGTGGTGGATTAAATGCCGCTTATGAATGGTGGGGCTGGTGAGTGGGTCATAAATGTTTGCTCCTCACCAAAAATTAGTTCAATACTGATCGTAGTAGGTATTAGCCATTATAGGTATCGTGATATTTGCTGTCTCGATTCCAACGATCGCGTTTCACTATCATCGTGTGGACTTGGCAACAAGTTAGTAATGTAGAAATCCACAATTAGATTTATTGTCTATATCTTGTGACCTTTTGTATAGCCGTATAGCCGTATAGGTACTATATAATATATATAATAAAGTACCTACTACTATAGAGTATAGTATTACTTAGCTATTCACGATAAATAATTTACCTATATCCAACCAATGTACCTACCAAATTGGGAGGAGCTCCTCTTCAATTTTTTTATATTTTGAGAACACACCAAATTATTTTCATTATAACAGGGGGTAAGGAACGTTTTATTTTGTTAAAATAATATTGTAATTTTGTAATTATTATTTCGTATATAAATATATAATTGTACCTATTCAATATGATATTAAAATTCAATAGGTAATGATTTTTTTATGATAATTAATAACGTGGTTAAAAGCATGGACCAAGATATAAGTCCGCGGTCAAAAGTCTTTTATTTATTTATAATTATTACAATTTATGATTAATTACCTAATTAGTTAGAAATGTTAGAATATAGTTTTATGTAACCATTAATTTTATGTCCATAAATGACAAGTAAAATATATTTTATTGTAATTGTTAGTAAATGTGACTGAGTATTTATTTAGTACCTATATTATATTTCAAGGCTATTGCTATCGTGTTTTTAGGGTCCAGATGACAATTTCACTTTGAGTATTCTATAGAATAATGTGTTCACACACACGTGTTTCGACATATTTTTCTCTATGCGACCGGTAAAATGCTGGAGACGATTTTAAATGCGTCCCAATGATTGTGCCGAATTCCAAGTATTTGGATACTTCTTGGCTATATATATATATTTATATATATATTATGGATATTATATACTACGTACAAATGTACATTTATCATTTCCCTAAGCTGACAGTAGACCTTACTACCAGTGGCGCCGAACACATATGAAAAGGGTAAATACCCCAGAACATTTTTAGTTGATGGGGGGGAAGGTGGGTCATGAGTGACTGCTTTTATATACGAAAGGTGGGTAGGGGGTGGCCTTAAAAAAGGTTAGGTTAGGTGCTTAAAACTGCTTACCACCCTAAATAACATTTGAAAAAAATAAATAATTGTCAAGGATATTTACGTGCCGTGAGAAACCGTACTCGCACCACATGCTCGACTTGTAGCAAATACCAATAAATATTCAATTTATACTACTTAATGTTGAAGATGGATGGTTAGGGGATGGACAGTCCTGCTTGAGTTTAATAATTGTAATGAACTTTTTTTAAAAGTATAATATCTGAGTTCTCTTTTATTTTTCCAAATCGAGCACAATATGGCTATATCAAATGTGTATAACAATATATTATTATTATTTATTTATTTGTTTATTTATTTATTGGAATATACGGGCTTACTACTATTACTACTATTATTATTATTCAGGGCTTGCATTAAAAAAAAAAAAATCCGTTTTATGTTATTTACAATTAAAACGTTACATAATTTTTGCATTTATCATTATTTAGAACTAAAACGTGATACAAGTGTTAGGTTTATCGTTATTTAAAATAGTGCTAATACCTATTAAATTTTTAAAAAAATAACTAATGTGGGTATAAGTAATGGTCCAGATATAGAATATAATAAATAATAATATAATATGATCAATTCTTAGATTTTTTGCATGAAATAAATCTTTCTACGAAATCAATAGACCTTTTAAATAAATAGATTTAAAAACATTTCGTTATGCGTTATTTTTCGTTCAATGGTATTCTATAAATTCCTTTTTGCGTTATTTTCCCTTTAATTGATATTCTATAAATTACGTTTTTTGTTATGTTTTGTTTAATGATAATATTTATTATATAATATATTTTGTTAATCTTTATGTTTTATTTTGCGGTATTTAATTATTTTTGATTATTTATTCCGTTATTATTACGTTTACAAATTTCAATCGTTTTTTTGTCAAATATAAATAATATGTATAACGTTTGCAAGCCTTGTTATTATTAGATAATTTATTTACAATTGGGCAGATAGTTTTTTAAATTACATATACAATTTTAACAAAAATATAATAGTATACAATTTTGTAATAGACAATAGTAGGTACAGCATAATGCATAAATAAGAACAGTGAAGTAATTAAGTTACGACTAAGTTAGGTAACAGAACTATAAATTAATGTTAAAAATCAAAAAATTAGTAAAATTTAAGCCGCGAAGCATCCACAATATGGAAAATATGATATTTTGAAAGTTTCATGGGGTTTAGGCACAGTGCCTAATGCATATTATAGTGCCTATGCGGTAATGCGGTCCATATTACCAATATGTACCCGTTATGCAATATTCATAATGAAATGACTACACTTTTTTAATGAATAACAATATTATATATGTTTGTTATTTCTAAAATAGGAGCTTGTATTTCGCCCCTGATCAAAATGAAATAATGTAAAATTAATACAATCACAGCAATAAAATTACTAGGTATTAAGGTATACGTTTTTCGTTCGTACAACAGATCACTCGAAAAAAATACTGGAGAAAACTAATTTTATAGTATCTATATGTATACTTACTTAACGACTATAACGAGTCAGAATACTCAGAATTATTTCGAATTCCACAGTTCGGTATGCCGCACCCAGCTAGCTATGCACTATAATAATTTATAATATATATAAATTATTTACCTATTCCGGGTAGGTGTAAGTATATGTAGATGGTCCTATATAGGTATATGCTTAGTTGCATCTGCAGGCGGTGCATACTATGAAAACCTGTATTTTTTTGGATGTTTTTTTATAGGCATGGTAGTATGCATAAAATTAAAAAAAAAAAAATAAATAATACTTAAAACTTTCGAAATACCGGCTTGAGAGACGCACGATGCGTTGATAAGATGGTCATTGCTGTCCATGGTCTTCGAGGTCTTTGTCTCGCGTTTTTACATATTACTAGATACTTTAAGTATATCCTATTATATATATAAAAGAAAAACTGGTTTCTATTTAAAATTAATATTATATACTATATACTTCCAAGAAACGCACGCTATGTCTTAACCCATGTGCCTATATACAGCTATACAAGCGCGTATAATAGGTAGGTATTTTATAATATTAGGTACATATTATAATACATGGTTGAGCTTGTAATATTAAAATTCCTTGTCAACAAAACGAATAGGTAAAAAAAATGATAAATATATATGTATAGGTAGTTTTTTTTTTAATTTTGAAATCTGTTTTGGAAATACTTGTTTTGAAAACGAATTAAGTAATGCGTTCACGCGTTCACATTGCTCCGCTGGAAAAAAAAACAGATAAAACCTACCTACCTAATCCTATAGTGTATTTTTAAATATTTGCTCCTCAACGCATTATACATTCTATAAAATTTTTACAAGAATCTTTCGAAAAACAAATATTTCAGAAATGTTATTTAATCAAAATCGTAGATACTGTATACACATTTTGAAAAAATTAATTGATTTGTAGGTCCGTTTGTGTAATAATACATGTTTAATTTGTTTCAATTATAAAAATAACAATTTAATAACAGCTAGTAGGTATAAACTATAAGTTATGTTATCCTAAACACATAATTTAATAACGTACATTTTTCTAGTTATGTTTCAAAATTATACGGTCGTTTGCAGCGAAGAGCATTTTACCATTGTAGGTACCTATGCAACTTTTTGTTTTAACAAACACACTGTAGAAGTTTGCCTTTAAGTGGGGCCTGAAGTCTGAAACCGTACCGAATAGATTTTGGACTAAAACCTTTTGAAGATGTTGATGTTTTCCATTTGATGATTTTTCTTTTCCAAATTCCAATAGGTTCTATTTATTTAGAGAGAATAAAACTATAGATTATAATCTAGTATTATACAAAGTAAAACCTAAGTAAACTTAAATAACTTTAAAATAGTAGATCATCAAGCATATATGGTTCTTACTTCTTGAGTTGTCCATGACATTTTGAACTAATATTATCACAAGACTCAGAATTTACCATGCAAAAATATCACACAGTATCTATGTTAATAGTAGAAGAGTAAAAGACTCCTGCAATGTTCATATCGTTATTAAACATGACCCATGTCCAAATGCCGCACATATACTTACCAAGGAATGAGAAAATTATAAACTTCCGGTCCTGACCTGACACAAAGAATACGGTTCGTCCACTCGTCCAAGTGTATGGACGCAATACGCATTTTGGAACATGATTTATTTAAGATATATAGTTCGTTCCGGAGGCGGGTAGTTATCTCATAATTCATACTTCATAACAACGCTATAATATTGGTCGAATTTAAGTTCTCACTAGAATTCACTTAGAAACCTAAGTTCCCACACGAGACATTTCAGATAAAAATCCTTAAAAGTAAGTTCATACAAGAAAAAAAACTTAAAATAGCTAGGTATGTTATTTCTTACATCCAAAAATGTATTGCTAAACGAAAATGTTAACATTTCAATAGGTCCTAAAAAGGAGGACAATTTGGTGTCGCTCTGCTGTACAGTAGGTTTCAAGTGGGTCACTGTAATAATATCATTGTATAAGAAAAACGATTCTGATCGAAGACAGCCGACAAGTCAATCAGTCTATGATATTACCTACTATAAGTATATTTTATGATAATATTATTGTGAATAAAAGTAATTTATATATAACCTATTTACACGGAACCTTGTTTTAAATGTTCAATCCTTATAGCTATAAAAGTTGAACATCTTATACATTTTTTACTACAAAAACATTTTAAAATTTAAAATTTGATAAATGTTGGCAAAAATCCAAATTTAAATGCTTATAAAAATAATCGTGAATATGAATTTTTAATATTTTTCAAATACTATTGTAACAATATATCAGGAGCCTTGTATTAATTTTTCATGCTTTGTGTCCCAACAAATAACATTTTATTGACATTTGTGGAAAAAAAATTGAATCATTGAAAGTTTAAAATGTCTATAAATAGCTCGAAAACAGACAAAATATTTTAAAATTTTATCATTAGGAATGTATAAAATAAACGATATAATTTAATGTGTATAATATACGGTTATTCGTTTTAGAATTACAATAAAATAAGAAAATCGCTACATAAGAAATCTAGTGAATATGCAATGTTGTAAAAATATGAACTTCAAACGCTTATAAAAATTTGATTTGACTTTCTTGTAGATATTTTTTGTTTGATAAAGGTAGACAAACTCATGGGGAATCTTGTATTACATTTTCAAATCTTAGATTAAGCTATGACTAAGTACTTGGGAGTTTGTACTAAGAATTTAAATGTAGTCAGTGTGATTAATATGTGTTGCATAAGAAATGTCTTTAATCCAATTTTTAACAACCAACGAGTAGGTAGGTACCTAATTTGAGAATTCAACAAAATGAATTGTCCATACAATTTTGTATCAAATGGTAATAAATAATAATGATAAGTCTAGAATGTACAGAAAGTAATGCATTATATTTTATCACCGTGTAAGAATCATATTGTATGGAGGTAATTTTTGTTTGTGTAGAACTTTACACATATAGGTAGGTGCAGTGGATTTTTCCTGTAGAAAATGATATAAAAATAATATGTAACCGATTACCTGTGCTATATCGTGCTATGTTTTGTGAAGGCACTTACCAAATCTCATTGTATTAGTACCGAATACCTATAATGGGTAGAAAAATAAAAAAATTAAAGTACATTATATATCCATTATAGGCACCATCGACTTAGATTAAAACGTAAGTATCGACAAACGCATTTATACATTCTCAAAAACAGCTGAAGTAGTTCTAATGCAGCCTTCTGCAATAAGAACAATGTTATCGGACAAAACGTTTTATATTATTACAAAAATAGGCTCAACATTATATCTTTTTTGCGTAGTTTTATTTCTTTCTGTTATCCTACGAGCCACGTGCGTATATTAATAATTTATCAACATGCAAGTACCTATGGGATACTAAATCTGTAAATGTGCGCCTCAGATAATAATATTATAATAACACATTAATATCTATCACTTATGTACCGGCAGTAATCGTAATATAGGGGACATAAGGAAATAATTCTTCAAATTCTTTATATTTTGAAAACACCCCTATTCCCTAATTATTTTCATTAAAACAGTAGGTACGT
Organism: Macrosiphum euphorbiae; assembly: GCA_949089665.1. Classification (NCBI taxonomy): domain Eukaryota; kingdom Metazoa; phylum Arthropoda; class Insecta; order Hemiptera; family Aphididae; genus Macrosiphum; species Macrosiphum euphorbiae. The sequence goes on along the minus strand of CARXXK010000002.1, from coordinate 90,153,424 downwards.
TGTTTTTAAACAAAATATTTTTTTTTCGCCAAATTGTATTCATGAATTATGACTCTAAACTGCAATTACATACCTATACGGTATAATATAATTTAATTTAGGTAGGTAGTAGGTAAATTTAATAATTCAAATTATTTTTAATGTTAATACATTTCTATTGTTCAAAAATTATCTATTTTAATCACTCTCAAGTAGGTAGTCGTTAGTGGTTAGTGGATAACTTATAAAGGCTTCGCTCCCGGCCTCCCCGTAACCGCAACTTAATTTAAGCCAAGTTCAATTATTTTAATGGATGATATTTTTTTTTTTTTAAGTGTCAAGAGTCCCCTTCTTTTAGTTTTATAATTCTGCTTAAATGCATTAATTGTTAAAATAACCAATGCAATTCACCGATTACGGCAACCGCATTTGACGTGCGATAATAATACAAATAATACAACAACCTGTTATTGTTAGTGATACGACTTTTGAGGACCTAGGAATAGGTATAGATTAAATTAATTAAATTTCATATCTACGAATACCTACATAATTGCAGTAGTTTTAATATCTATGGTAGTGTCGAATGACGATTATACAGTAGACAATATTGCCCAAAACGTGTAGACTTGAGTTCGTCGATTTGCGATTTAAAATTTAAATACGAAAGTATAAGAATTATACATAATAGTTTGGTCTTGCGACTCAAACCTTATTAGGTAGTCGCGTTATACTATTATTACAAAACATCTAATAGTCTTATACTTAGTTATAACTTATAGACAATAGAATAACAAATTATTTTAAAATACCTACTACATTACATAATTTTGGATAGTTGGATTTATCTAATTACAAAAATAGGTTATATCAAACTATTGTTATTTGCATTAAAAAATAGCAACATTATTTATTATAATTGCACATCTAATGTACATATTGGAAATGATAATTACAGCTGAATTTATAATTATCGTCATTATAGTGTTATAAATAATTTATAACTATAATTATTATGAGCAATTATATTATACTCGATAAAATGAACAAATATTAAATCCTTAAAATTGTTTTAAAACTCCTCTACAGTTATTTGTATTTTTTCTGTTTCCAATATAATTTTGTGCTGTTGGAGATCCAATCTAATTCTATCTTTTTTTATTAATTTAATGAAGTAGGTACCGAACATTTATCTGAATCCATTATGACATTCTTTAATAATTCAAAAATATAAATAATTTATGTAAATTTTATAGATAAATTAAGATTTAGATATATTTTTAAAGCTAACTATCACTTCTTTTGAAATAACATACACAATATAGCAATTACCTATGTAATATTATAGTTGATGTGTAGTCCAAATAATTGTTATATTATGTGGCAACCTACAAGTGGTTGTTCATATACTCAAATTATCTAATACCACAAAAACCATGTATTTAAGTGTTGGTCAGGTAAAAATGTCTAGTCTAATACAACCATAGACATATCATAAACCTTTTACTAAGTATACTTAGTAAATCAGTTAGTAAATATACAGTGTATATTAGTAGTAGGTAAAGAAAAAATGTAAAACAACACAAATATAATAAATAAGTAATATATTTTAAAATAAAAAGTTCATACATCACAAGTAGTTTAATTGCACAATACACCTATATTGATACTTGATGACTATTATTATTAAAGAATGATACAAAAAATAAATTGTACAAAATTTAGTTTATAAATAAATTCCTAAAATTTCGTATTTTCATTTAAATGTAATGATAAAATTAAGTTATATATTACTATGAGTAATAATTATTTGTTAACAAGTAACACAGTCAAGACTGATACGGAGTATATTTTGGAAATGGTATCAACGCAAATAGAAATCTGAAATGGGTTTATATTTGGACAAGGAAGGAATATAAGGAAGAGATGATGTCTTTAAGGAATTCTTTTTTAACGCATCATTGTGAACCAGTGCTTGAATTGAGAGGGCACAGAGACCTCTATCTTTTTAAAAATATTTATGTGTACCCCACAGTGAAGCCGAACATGGAGGTGGTTCAACTGAACAGCCTTAAAAATCGTTTGGGAAAACAATAGAGTATATACTTCCTAGTTTCCTAGTCTTTCTGCTATTATTTTGTAAGACACAGAAATATCATTAAATTATTCATACAAAATCAGTCGTTTGAAGGGGTGGGTGGGTCAATTAAACTATTTGATCTGCCAGTTTTTATTTAATTCGGCGCCACTGGTATCCCTTCTAATTATATCCTATAATCAATTAGATATATATACAGTATCCCGTGAGGATTTACTCATTGCGATATCTCCTGAAATAATAGAGATATCGTAATTCTGTTTTCTTATTAAGACACAGAGGTAAGCACTACAATAACTAATTTTTTATTTTTTTTTTTGTTTTGGTAAAAAATTTAAAAAATTATTTTTTTTAATTATTTAAAAAAATATTGAAGATTGCCATTTTGTAGAGTTCATTTTTCTGAAAATATTGACGTTTCAACATTTTAATTTCATTAATTTCCTGATTTTTAATAATTTTTTTAATTAATAAGTAAAACGGCAAAAAACCGGTTTTTGTCCGGTCGACGAGTCCCCCTCTACGGCTAATAGGTATATCCTCACGGGACACCCTGTATATACTCAGGTATACACATTTTTTAAAAAACACATGTATCCTCTCCCCCTTTTAAAATTTTCCCAATTCAAGCACTGTTGTAAACAAATACAATGTAATAAAAGATACAATTTTGATTAATTGTGATTGATTTTCAGTTTCAGAGTGCAATAATTACTTACAAAGTTACAAATAAAGTAATATCATATATTGTTTAATCGGATTAAAAGTAGATATTATGGCCAACATTTTAAATAATAATTTAATTTTACACTAATTAAATAATATTAAAAAAAAAATAATGTAATACAATGTAGTAATAAATATATGTTTATTTTTAAATTATGTTTGTGAAAAATATAATAAAATTGTATTTTACCATTAACTATGCTAAAATACCATAGTTGGTTAATTTTACGAATAAGTTTATCTATGAGTAGTAATCATTTTACATAATTACATGAAAAAAAAAAAAAAAATGTTTGGGTAATGTTCATAATTAAGGGTAGTTCATTATTTTGTTCATAAAAATGTAAATTAAATTGAAACTCCATTCAAAAGTTTCTTGTCAAAGAGGAACTCACCAAGAGCTCCATGTGCTTCCAACATCTTACCAAGATTGGATATTTTACCAGCTAAGTCACGCTGACCTTCATATTGTTCAGTCAAGAAATCACCAGTTAACCAATCAACCAACTGAAAATAATTAAGCAAAACCCATTTATTGAAATCTATTTAAATGGATAACAAAAAAAGGTGGATTGTTATCTGAGATAACATAATTTACTTATATTATAATACAGCTACAGTCATACAGAAAATATTTATTTTTATAAACAATATTATAATTACTATTATTTAAATAAGTAAACCTTTCACCTTTATCATAGATATAGAATGAGCTAATTTACACTTAATATATGGAACTAAAGCATACCTAACTAATGGATTTTTTTTTTAAATATAGGTAAACATATAGATTAGAAAATCATAAGACATAAAGCTAGTTGATAATGAATGTAATAGATACCTACATATTTATAAATGAATAAAGAAGAGCATGCAAGTTGCTTGTTTTTACACATGATTTATTAGTATAAAAATTAATTTAACTAATTATTTTTGTTGTTATATTTTTCTATAAAATTTATTGTTTAAATATTGATTTTACCTACTAAAATGGTGAACATAACATGACACAAATATAACAAAACATATCGTAAATTAACTATGGTGAATATTAGTTGCTTTAGGAAATAAAGTAAACATACAAAACACATGTAGAAAATGTACCTAACTAATTTAATGTAAATAAACTAAGTACGTATATTAAAAACATTGTCATATAAAAGTTGTGTAAAATCAATAATTGTCTAGGTAGTTAATTGTGTTAGTATATTCAGTGACAAGAAGATATAGGTTTTATAAGGAATTCTTTACAAAATGTATACATCTGAAATAACAAGCTTATAACATGATGGCAAATAGATGAGTTATGATAAATAGAAAAAAATGTAAACAAAAGAAACCATATAAATGGTTATACCTAGTATAGTTTTAGTTTTTCCCAACGAAAAACAAAAGGTTTAGAATATTATATTGTTAGTCTTGATAATAAACGAGGTAAATATAAATATTGCAATAATATTTCTGTCGGCCCACCCAATCAGCAACTAGCCATAAGCCAAAAAATGTTTAAAAGTATAACATCTTGTACACAGTGCACTAAGATACATGAGATGTTATACTTTTTAATAATTTTTAATTTGTATCTTAAGTGCACTGTGTACACAATCATGAAGTTATCAAATACAATTTTGAAGCTCAGTAATTTTCTAATAACTTATAAAAGTATATGAAAATTAAGGATGGAATTTTCATCCATAATAAAAATAAGTAAGCAATGGTTTTGTAATTGTATTTTGTATTTAATTAATAAGGTTTGATTTATTATATGGGAATAATTTAAAGATAAAAATAGTATCTTTGTGTTAACAGTGTCAACAGTACTTAAAAAGTGCATACAAATGGTTAAAACTATTTTTAATAAATCTTAAACTTGATAAGTTTTTTATACCTTCTTTGTTTATGTAATACTTAAAATAGTATTGTATAACAGATAATAAATAATTAATATAGTTGAGAGTTACCTATTATAAGTTAATTATTAATAATGATAACGTCATATTAATTAATACTCCAAGTACACTATACATACATTAAATCATTTATATTAAATAGTTATAACACCCCATTAAGTAACTCAAGTGATCCTAGAAGCACTCAAATTGATAAAGCCATAGTGACAAATCAACAAAGAATAAATGTTGAAGTATTATTTTGATAAAAACTTAATAAATATCCATCCATCCATTCATAATTTTTTTTTTTTTTAATTAAAAATATGTCACGTAACATTGATAAAATAGAATACTACTCACATGATAGTCATTGAAATCTTGTCCATCACGTCCAGGTTCCTCACATGTGGTGGCAATATCTCTTATCTTACGAGTGACATGAGCTTCCAATTTTAAAGCATCCTTCAATGCACTTAAGCCATCAGTCCATGCTTCAGACAAAGGTTGCTATAAATAAAATGAGTAATAAAATAATAAAGTAACCAATAAAAGTTATATAACTTGGGTAATAGATATATTTACATACAGGGTCACGGATTAATTGACTGATGTCTTTGGTCAAACCTCCTCTCATCAACAAATACCCAATAATTTTAATAGCATGGTCGCGTTCTTCGCTGGCACTATCAAAGAATATTTTCGCAAATCCTGGACGATTCACTGTGTCCTTCGAAAAATGTGCTCCCTAAAAATACACAATATCAGCATCTTTATAAAATTATTTTGTTTCCATTTACATATTTTGAGTTAATTTTCTAGTCGTGTAAACCACATATTATGAAAAATAATATAATTATTGTTTTTAATTACCATTGCAAAATATGTCATCGCTGCAGTGAGTTCTTCCTGGACCTGCTCTTTCATTTTTTTCGTACATGGATCAACCATGGTGATCCAATCGTCTGGAATTTGGACCTGAGGCAGTTTACCTGCAAAGGGAAATATTAAATACGATTGTGACACACGTAGATAGCTGGCAATTTGCAGCATTTAAAATACATTATGAATAGGTGATTGTAATAATACTTACAGGTCATTTTTCCTTGTGCCTCTTGACTGGCCACGGCGAGAACGGCTGCCACACAGAGCAGCGAGAGTTTGAACATGATTTCGGTGAGCGAACGAATGATGGGTATTACGAAGACTCAAAATAGAGACTGAAACGGAAAAACGAATGTATAACAAAGACGAACGACAATACTATTATAACAATAAATTGTGCGCAATGGACGAGACGGGACGTTGGCGATAGAGAGAATCAGTCGACGACAATGACGGGCAAACGGTAATTATAAATGTTATATATATAATATTATTATGTTATGTGTTTCGAGAAAATAATAATAACGTATCGGGGCTAGGCGGGGGGTAGGGGGCGGGGCGAAGAGATGCGGAAAGGAAAAAAATTAAAAACAACATTAAATCGTTCAAAAACATTACGACCGCGACTTGTTCTATGTTATAACATATTATTATTATTATTATTATGTTAGAAAAACGATGAAAGTCGTACCTGGAGCTCAAAACGGTCCAAAGAAATGAAAATCCTTTCGAGCGGCGGTGCTGTGGGCGAATAATACCGAGTTACAATACTCTGTACTCACAATGGAACGTTGGAACACAATGCGTACGACAGCGGGGAACATATAAAAACGTAATCGGTCGGCACTCGTTATCAAGTCGAGTCGTCGGCACTCGGCGGCGCTCGCTCGAGGTCCACCGCTCCACCCCGTCCACCTGTATCGGAAACCGAACTCACCCTCACCACCGATCGACCTTCTTCAGGTGGGGGGGTACACCGCCCCGAACCTACCCGTCTTTCAGGCGCACCACGGTCACCGGCGCCGCCCACCGACCCCGCCGAACATGCCTCCGCCATCCCGCCAGCCCGTCGAAATACCCAGAAATGCGTCCCGCTGCGTCGTTATCCTTCCTTATTATTCCGTCGTATTCTGTTTGTCTTGTTAATCAGAAATTCGGCTGGCCTGCGCAGGACGCAACTCTGCTGTAATAATTTTACCATCGTACGTTAAAATATATATAATATTTTCATTCCACTGTCGATATTCCGTGTAATATAATTATATGTATATATAATATATACATATAAATGATTAATCATTATTTTCTCTCCGTTCTGCGTTTTATCTAATTTATTTAACGGCGCCGATTATTGTTGACTGTTGTAGTTGTCCATTGTGTGCTGCTCTTTGTATTTGCCTGCCGTTGTTTACCAGTCCCCCCTGCGCGCGCCGCTCCGATTTCCTTCTCCTTTCTCAACGTCACCGCTCGAATCGCTTCGAGTGCATTTAGGGTCCGCCGACCAGTAACAGTCTATTTCTTCGTTCGCCTGCACTTCTGTTTCCGCGTCCGTCGTCCATTACTAACGCACAGAGTGAGTATGATTATTTTATTGTTGTACGATGGCGTCGTCCGCTGACCTTTTTTTACCATACTATATTTATTAGTATTATTATTATTATTATTATGATTATTTATTGGTATTGCTATTTTCGTTTATCCCATAATTACAATAATTACTATCTGCGCCTGTTCTACACCCTATAGTTGACTAAGGAGAAAATTACAAACAACAAAATTCTTGTGACAAAATTAGACATAGATGTAAACATAATATTGGATTGTGTCGTAAAATATTCCAATTCTCTATGTCACAATATAGTGAAATCATTTTGGTTATTTATGCATAATTACTGTGTGTTATATTATTATTATTATTATTATTATAGTAAAATTATTACTATTATATTACCTATGTCAGTATGGGTATAAAATAATATGTTGTTGCCTGTTGGTTTCTTTGTCTCTTATTTTTATCTTATGTAACTATTAAATATTAAAATATATATAAACTAAATAATTATTTTATTTACCTATTTATAGTAAGAAAAAATAATATTTTTTTTTGTTAAGATAATTGTAGTTAGTAAGTATGAGTCTCATTTATAAGTTAATGGTTTTAAATAGGTAAATCTAATATGAAGTTAGTTTATATTTAATGCATAATAGTACCTACATAATACCAATTGTCAACAACATATTATTTTATAATAATGCAAGTTATATTTTAACATTTCAAAAACGACTTAGGAAATGATCCTGTGTGATTCAACATAAAAATAAAAATGCCTAAGAGATTATTAAAATTATGTTGGCCGATCATTGACGTTTGGTTTATTTTATCTGTAGCTGTGAAATTACGCCGGACACAATTTACCAACACCCGGCAATGCCGCCAAGACAATATAATTTTACCTCCACCCACTGCAGCGGGTGGCGACCTTTAATCATTAATTAATGCACTAGTGACATTAAATTAATAGTAGTTAACTATTATAGGTCATATGTAACCTATGAAGTTTTCTTAATTAAATAGTTTATTTGATAGGTAGGAACTAAGATTTAATTTTTAATTTCAATAAATCATAATACTTACCTATTTACCTAATTGTGTATCGTTATTTAACTAAAGCTTTCTCATAAAGGATTATGTGTATTATATATTATATAACATTGATTCAATTTGATTTAATATACCTAATTCAGTAATATATTTCTAAAAATCTAAATTTTGCAACTATATTGTTGCGATAGTTTTTTTGACTTTAGTTTTATTATATTATAATAATATGTAGTATAAACTAAAACAGTAAAAATGCAGTTGTAGAGCCTTCAACATTTTTATATAGGTGTTTAATATAGATTTTAAAGTTTATGTACCTTATTAATTATTTAATTTTTATGCCTAAAGTAATGCATACCTAATATATAGTTTGAGTAGTACCCTATTCACATATTATAAATTAAATATAATCTTAATACTGATAATTAAAATATTTAAAACTTAAAAACTATAATAATATATAAAATGCTGGTAGATTAATGACAATAAGATGTAATGTATTTAATGATAAACACTCAAGTGGACTATATTATTGTCTAGTACTCTAGTGTCTACTCGTGACTTGTATAGTAATAAGTGATGGGTCATAGTTATTTCTTTTTATCAGTAGTTTACGTAATCATAAGTATTCGTATGTGGTAATTGTGTAGTGATAGGGTTGTATGCTTTCGTTCAAGTGTATATACTTACATAATGGATGTAAGCTACATACAACATACATAGTTTAAAATTTAAAAAGAAGCTGCATAATAAATTATATTTTTTTAAAGTATTGGTAAAAGATAGGTTAACATATTTTTTATTTTGAAAACTAGTTTTTATGACTTTATTACACACTTAAAATTGTTAAACCAACAGAAAAGAACATCATTTTTATTCACATTATCACTTTAATTTGTTATAATAAATTGGTATTATATGTTTATGTGTAACTTAGAAGTCATTAATTATAATGGAAGCAATTTGCTAAATATAATATGTTAAATTGATATAATCCTCTATGATTACCATTAAAACAATAAAATAATTGAGCATTTAATTTAATTTAAGCTTATACTTGCTGTTGTAAGTCAATATTAAAAATATAATAAATAACAAAAATATATTTTGTTATGAGTTATTGCTGATTTTAAGATCTAGTTTGGTCGCCTGTTTGGCAGAACTTTTTTTTTGAATGCCCATTAGGTTTTTGCCATGCATAGTTTTAGGGGATAGCTGTCGCTAGTCACTTTCTACCGAGCTTTCTACAGTTGTTAGCACAGAAAGTCGAAGGTTTTTTTTATCTTAGATGAACAAAAAAATGTATATTATGTACCTAATAATAGCAGTAATGGATGCTTGATGATCTTACAAACAAAATTTTCTTTAGGCATATATATTATAATATTATAACTATTACCTATATAGTCATTTACGACACATCAACTATGATAACTCTAAATTACATGAATTTAAATATACAAATACCTACCTTTTTTATTTAACATTATGTTAAAAATAATTGTTTAGGCATTTTTTCAGTTTTAGAATATTATTAGTTTGTTTGTTATATTATTTATTTATTTTTGAAGGCATTTTTCTTAATTTTAAGACATTTAATTTTTGTGCCCCAGTAATAACTATTAAGTTGAGACCAATAAATACTGATATAATACCATAATTTAATTGAATTATAATTTTTTTATAATTTTCAGTATCAAGATGAGTATTAAATTGTTCGCAATTTGTGTGACAACTATCCTCTGTGTAGGATATGTTGCTGGTGAATATTGTTACAATGATGTTGTTGGTGCATGCAGCCCAGTTGGTTAGTTTAATTTTTAAAAAAAATTCTTAGCTCCTATATTTGTTTTTCATATTTAATTTTGTTGTATGCTTATTACAGGAGGAGAAGTCCAAAACTGTAATTCAAGATATGGAGCTTTCAAGGGTGATGAATTATTGGTAAATGTACAAGGTTATGCCAACACACATATTTTGCGTAGTTTTCAATTCTTGCTAATGGTAAATATTTATTATTTTTATATTCAATAATTAATTCGCTTGTTATTTTTCACCCTTGAAATTAAATATTTTATTTTTATCTATGTAATCAACAATAAAAATAAAACATAACATTATCATCTTATATTTATAGTATTAATTAAAGATTTTAATAATTATTTTACTAATAACTTAAGCATTATTTACTTAATATTGTATTAAAAAAATTAAATGTAGGTACCCATACTCTGTCTCAAAAGAGATTAATGAGTCGGTCGACCAAGTTTCATCAGTGCCGCGCTTATGTTACCAACAAGTACTACCTGGTATTAGCGTATTCACATTGTTCTCTATGCACCAATCTCTTCATTTATGATGGGCAAAAAGTGATTGTTCTTCTTTGAGATAGAGTATATTATGTAACTTTGATTGTGATTATCGAGTGTTTCATTCTATACTCGGGCTATCGTAAGAGCACTTCTGGGCGGCGACCAATACCGTGTATTTACTGCGGCAACTAGGTGGTAGAGTGGGAAAAACTTGGGTACAAAATCGCTGCGCTCAATCAGTTGGATGTGCGAAGGAGTAGCTCTCTTAGAATGGCCCGACTATATAATTATTATTTTATATCTATTATGTCAACTATAATTTCAGTTTTTGTAATTATTTATCATAAATATAATTTTAATTGAACAGGAGACATAAACTATGTACTAATATTTTTACTGAATCATACTTGAAACTTATTTTGTTATGCTTTTGTTTCTTTTAGTCTTCTCATTTTGGTAACTTTGAAAAGAACCGTGGTGGTTTTGAAAAGCTTTACAGACAATTGTCTGACAATACATGGGAAAAAGCAATTGATCTTGTGAAGTTTATTGGTAAACGAGGAGGACACATGAACTTCCGTGCACGTAAAGACGAGAAGAATGAAAAAGTAATTTGTGGTTTTTTGATAATAATATTTAAAAACAAATTTAACTGATCATTGAGTTAATATAATATTTTCTATTCCGTTAGCAAATTGATTTTGAAATGTATGAATTGGGAAGTATGGCAAGAGCTTTGGATATGCAAAAAGGTTTGGCTGAAGAAGCACATTTCATTCATGCTGAAGTCACTCGCAGAAAGGAACATGATCCCGAGGTGAGAATTATTTTTAAATTTATTTAAATAAAATAATCATGATAATTTAATATTTGTTTGTCATTTTATCATAGGTTGCATCATATTTGGAGAATAACTTCGTACATCAACATTCTGATATTATAAGAACATTGGCTGGTCACACCAACGATTTGAAGAAATTGATTGGCAATCAACCTGATCCAAGCTTGTCCCTTTATCTCTTTGATGAATATTTGCAGAAATCATTATAAAATAATTACATATAACTTTTGTATGCCATTTATTATTATACTTTTAATCCCAATATTATTTAGAACAAAACAAATACAACTTAAAATAATTCTAGTAATTAAGGAAAGTATTTATATTCTTTATAATTATTTATTATACCATGAAAATATGTGAGTTGCCACTTTTGGCAACTTAATTTATTATTATCATTTAATTGAACAATTTATTATTATTGTTTTGGATATTCGTGTACATTGTACAACTCACTTTAAAATATAAAAAATAATGAATATTACATGTCTATTAAAACTATTATAGTATATCCATTATGTGACATTTTGTTTATTTCAATAAAGTAATATTTTTTAACCTTTATATTATTATTTTTCTGGTACGACTAAAATAACTTAAACATGATTAAAATGTTAAAATATTTCTACAGTCCAACTTGAAATTTGTTTAGAACCTAAGTTTGGATTCTTCACCAAAATAATTTGGTACATGAAATTATAACATGCCTTATTGGTGTATTTTTTTTTTCATCAACTATGTTAGGATGAATATTCGAAAAAGTTTAATTTAGCATAAATTTTCTACAGATTATATAAATGTGTTTTAATAAAAAGAATTGTTTGTTTTGAAAACAGTTTTGACCTATTATGAAACGTTTAAGTAACAACCTTATCTTTGTTCTATCGTTGGGTTTTACGGTATTTTAATTTTTAAGTGAGTTATGAGTGTGTAAAACGTTAATATTTGAAAATGCTCATAATTCTCATAATTTTTTTTTTTAACTAAGTCAGAAATTAACGTTTCCTATAGGCTATATTGCTATAATCCTATAATATATCAATAATGGATATGCTATTATTATGCTATCGTAATGTTGACAATGGTATATTTTTTAGCAGGATGATAAACGTAAGGAAATGATATTTATAGTAATACCCGAGTACAGTGAATACCGTCGATTACAGATTTACCACGGTTGAAACCATCGATATATACAACAACATATAAATCCCTCAGTAAATTGACAGCTATGGTTGTAACCAGGTACAACGAGAAAGTTTGAAGTGAATAGAGAGAAACCAAATAGGTTAGTATTTGGCATTTGTCACCGGCTTTTCATCATAGAACATGACTGTGTTCATGACAAATTATATAATATAATATTGTAAATATAATGTATCATGTCTGTGAAAGATCAAAGTGTGACCTGGTGGCTGGTGAAGAAGACGAATTACACAGAGAACGACGTAGACCGGACGTTACTGCGTTTTCGATTGACCAACACTCGCGGCGGTCCACCAAAAGTACCAATGTTGAGCGTCGTAACTAGTATAGCATCCGATTACACGCACAGTGGTTCGAAAGTGAATATATTAGCCGGTCTTTATTGACCATTTTAAAATTAGGAAAACTCAAATTTTTTTTACACAGTATGGTTAAGACGTGTTGACATCAAGTAATTACTAACAGCTGTTTTATATAGTCATTTTGTAAATCAATCTGAAAGCCGTTTATTATAGGGCGATGTACAACCTGTACATACCTACTTTGTAATATAATAATAATAATAGTAATAATAATCGTAGTCCACACACTATTTGTATTTACTTAACCTAATAGCTGGTACTATCTATTGTTATAATTTGTTATATTATATATCACTCTGTTAATTATGTCTTATTAAGTTTATAATATTATTAAATTTTTAATAACCGTTTCGAGTAAATATTCAAAAATAAATAAATTATATTTGTAGTTTTTCTGAATTCGTAAGCAAGATATTTATTTATTATTCTGGTCCAACAATATTTTAGATTCTGAGTGAAACGATGAATGTATTGATTTTACAATGATGTTTTATTTTTAAAGTGAGAACTTTATTGCGCGCCCTTGGTCGGGGACGTATTTCGTCGAACGTCCGCGTCCGTCCGATGACAGGGCATGGTGCGCGGCGCGCGCATGACAGCTGCGACTCTCCTCTCGGCTCTCTTCAGCATCTGTGCGACTGTGCGCGCGCAGGCAGCCAAGCACAGATTCTTTTTCGTCTCATTTTATACAACTCTGTGCACGGCTCGTAATACCGCTGATAATATTACCGTCAATCAGGGTGACTTGGAACGATTTTCACCTTTTAACTACTGTAACACATTCATTATTGATATTTAAATTCTGTAAAAAATCATGCAGTGTTGCACTCCTCCAAGGAATAGATTGAGCAAAGAAAAAATAAAGGCCTTAAGTAAATTAAGGTAAAAAATGTAGTCAGTCCTCATATGGATCTTATAATGCAAAACGTTATGACTGCAACAGCAGCTGTATCTGAAGTCGGTTGTCGGCGACATTTGCAGTGCTACACGATATACCACTAATACAGGCTGCAATATTAATTTTAATTACAGTTTACATTTTACCAAATCAGACAGTCGAAAATATAAGAAAATTCTTGCACTTTCATTTGTTACCATACAGTGAAGCTGTTTCACTTATTTTAAACGAAAAGTATCATGAACTAGGTAGGTACCTCTTATATTGACACGAGACTTTAACGTTAACTTTGCTGATACACAAAAATCACAGCCTCTATTACAGTTTCTAAAAGATAATTTTAATTTGACAATGAATAATGATCCCTTGAAAACTACAACAAGATATGACACTACATTAGATGCAGTTTTCTCTCGATTTATCGATACTCTTGAATCAAAAACATTTATATCGTATTATAGTTATCATAAGCCTACTAGAAAATAGACACAATATTACGATTGAACCCGTAGACGATAATATTGTTGATGTTGAAATTGTACCAAATATTGAAAGCGTTGCTGTTGAACCCGAAGAAAATAGTTAATATTTATGTGATAATTTATAAATTAAAAGTTAATGTAGAACCTGCACTAGCTATTGAAAGTGTTACCATTGTATTAGTAGAAAATAATTAATATTAAGATAACATATGTATATTTGATTGTTATATTGTAATAATATTTTGCATTTATAATAAAATAATGACATAACATTAATACAATTTTATTATCAATTACATTTATCATATCATGCCATCATAATATCTAACCTGAAAATATAGTTCTCACTTTTGCGGTACGTCCCACGACGCAGCCAGTTTTTTTATTTTTGTGTCTGTGTAGGTACCTACACGATAAGTAGTCGAAATAATGCTTCGATTTTCAACTTCGGTATCTTGTTCGATTGGAAAGTGAATATTGTTGGTGCTTGTTAAGGTCAAAATTTAAAATACCCATTAATTTTCAAAAGCGCCAAGAAAAATTAAGGAAAAACGGGAATTTTTACAAAAAATTGAATTTGGATTTGGTGTAACTTTAAAACAAATGACCGTAGATACATGCAATTTTCACTGGTTATTTATATTTGCATTTTCTATGCAAATATAACATTTTCAATATATTTTGATTTATTTTGAACTGTTTAGGGACATTTTCATTTTCATTTTCCACTTTTTTTTAGTTTTTTTCTAAAAATATCAACAAAATTACTGTTGGTTAAAAAACCTTGAAAATTTAAAAGAAGGCTCATAGCATATTGTTTTAAAGGCAGATGAAAAATAATAAAAATCCTTAGTCACAGTTTTTTTTTATAAGCATTTAAAGTTCATAAATTGATAAAATATGGAAAAATCACGAAAATTAGCAAATTATTTTGAGTTCAGAATTCGTAAAAATTTTTCTTTTTAAATTTAAGATTTTAAAATGTAATACAAGATTCCTTATAAGATTATTTACCTTTATCAAAAAAAAAAATGTCTACCGGAAAGTGAATTAAATTTTTATGAACATTTTAAATTCAAATTTTTACAACATTTATTTTGACAATCACTCGATTTCTCATGTATAGCTATTTCCTTATTTTGTTGTAATTCAAAAACGAATAACTGTAGATACATGAAAATTTCAATAAGTGTTTATATTAGCATTTCCTATACACCATATAATTTTGAAAATGTTTTGACTCTTTTTGAGCTGTTTACGGACATTTACAGTTTTAAAATTGTTAAGTTTTTTTTTTCTATAAATATCAATAAAGTTTTATCTGTTTGGCCAAAAAATGTAAAAATGTAATACAAGGCTCCTGATATATTGCTACAATATCAGTTGAAAAGAAAAATATTAAAAATACATAGGCACATTTTTTTTTATAAGCATTTTAAGATCGAATTTTGACAAAATTTATCAAATTTAAAATTTAATAATTATTTTGTAGTTAATAATTTATAAAATGTTCATCTTTTATAGCTAAGGATTGAACATTTAAAACAAAATTCCACATAAGTAGTTATTCTGTTACCAAAAAGTCTAAAAAATACATAAGCACAGTTTATTTTTACAGTAATTTTAAGTTCAAATATGGATGAAATTACATAATAAAAAACCTAGAATTTTAGTTATTTTGTTGTGACTGTATAATATTATTCGTGGGTACCTACTTGAAACTTCTAAAGTGTACTATTATATATCTATGATAGTATCACGGTTTGTTGTTGATGTATAACGCTTTATAAGTACCTATAATGGATATTGTGATATAACTAATTTGGAATTGTAGGTTAGGTTAGGTTAGGTCAATTTTTTTTTAATACCATAGATATGTCATTTATATATAATATGTCGTAATCCTAGACTGACATATACCGTCTTCGCTCAGAATCGTTTTTCGTATACAATGATATTATATCATTGAATTCAAATTTAATACCATCCATTATACAGTAACCCACTTGTAACCTACTGTACAGCAGAGCACCTTTTTTTAAAAAATTTTCTGTGCAATAGGTCTTGTAACGTAAACCATTATGTAAAATATTTATGTATTTTTTTTATTTTGAAGATCAAATAATTGAAGATTTATTATGATTTACTACCTATATTATTATTTCCTTTAAAAGATTATGAATACAAATTACTCAACATTACACCATCCACAATACCAACATATTGTAAAGAAAGCTCTCAAGTACCAAAATATATAAACATCGTTTGCGTTTTCAATGTAATAGGTACAATTAATAATGTTACTATTATAAGTTGGAATATAGCCATAAAACCAAATTACTTATACTAAATTTCAGACAAAAACTCGTTTATGAATTAACTGGGTGGAAATTTAATATTATAATTTTTTTATAATAATTTGTATGAATCATAATGCTCTATATTATATACATTCAATTTTCATAATTGTTTTTTGAAAAATAAAAATAAATTTTAAATATAATATTAGTAGGTAGGTACTAAATATTTTGTATTATTAATACAATAGGTACCGTTAAATATTAATTTCTGAAAAAGAATAAATTATTTAAATTGGTGTCTTTATCACTAAGTATTGCCAGCATCTTCTTGTGGTACAAGTAAGGCCTTTACGTCATTCAGGAAATCGTTGAATTTTTTATTAGTAACTTTTGAGAGACGAAATATCTGACGAAACTATAGTAACTGCATGTGGAGTAAGTCTCCATTGAAGTATAGGTTGTCTAGAATTTTTCCTAGTATGAATAGTATGATATTCTCTAATTTTCTTATAATCTCTATAGTTTCTCGCCTCCTGAGCTTCTTCAGACAGTGCCCCTTAAATTAAAATACAAATTTTGTCGCCAGTGAATTATTATTATAAATGTCGACTCTGGACCGTCGTTCGACCGCGCCGAGGTGCCGTGTACGTTGGATCTTGCGATGTAATTTTTAATTTTAAGACTGTCGCATTTTCAGACCACAGTTCCGTTCCGACCACACCAAGGTGCCCATCTGGTCATATTAATTTATTATTATTATTTGCTGTTCGAATGTATGTAAACCGACTCCCATAATATGTGGAGTTCTTATTTCTGATTATTATTATTATTATTATTATTGTTTATTATTAATCATTGTAGCGCTTATCTTATGATTGCCCTGGCCGTTTATGAATATAATTATTATTGTATTATTGTCAAATATACATATTGCTCATTGCGCCCAATCAGATTGGATGATATAATTAATATTGTGTTACGCATTACACTGTGGGTGACCGTCCTTCAGTCACCAGCATCCCATAAGTAGTTGTCGCTAATCGCGAACTAAAAGTAGGAACGGCGTGGCGCACAGCAACCAACTATACAAGTATCACTCATACCATGTTTTAAGGAGTAGTATTTAGGCATTTAATATTAAATGTACATTTTGTCTGAGTCAATGTGTGAGTAAAGTAAATGAACATTAGTGTGTGTAATCCGTTATCGCACTTATCGCGACGAAATTTGAATTCCCGGATTTCCGATTTATTTGTCATAAAATTGTCATAAAACCAAGTAGTTTCCTTCGTGAAATATTGTTTTCGTATAACTATATCCTAGTTGTTGCATAGATCCCTGCATTATCTTTGCCGTGATCGGTGAAGGCAGAGGCGTGACAAAAAATAGTACTTGTGGCTCATGAGGGAAGGCAATTTTAGTCTTTGGCGAAATGCGACTGAAATAGCTCTGCACTTTCCGGCCTTGGCACACAATAGACTATTTCAGTGCGCTTTCAGTCATTGAAAACTAAACTAAATATTTCATGAAAAAAACGATTTGGTTTTATTTATTTTAAGCGTCACACATGGTGGTTATAGGTAATATAATTATAAGATGTAACCAAAAGTTTATGTTTTTAAAGACCGTGGTAAAGATTTCAGTGTCTGTTTGTGCAGGGTATACGCGCGTGAATGTGCGCCCTGCACTTTTTGGGATTTCCACTTAACCGCCCGGCACTTTTTGGGACTTTCACTTAACCACCCGGCACTATAAGGGATTCCCACTTTACCGCCCGCTGGACGGAAAAAGGACGCTTTCCAACGCTTCAGCCGCTATCGAAAACCAAACTTTCGGTGCAGCCATGCAGGAGTGACAAAAATATATACTATTGCGCCGGCTGTAGAGCAGAAATTTGATGTAAATAACTGTAGCAAAAAAGGAATACAAATTCAACTTGCTTCGATCGACTTATATTAATTTTGAAAAGATGAGCGTATTTGTTAGTCTATTTTCTAGGTTTGTTCGGAAATAGATTTAAGACTTTATTTTTAGTTAATATAATATGATGCATAGTAAATTTATATTTTTATCAAAATCAACTTATACTTGACTTAGTTGTAGATAGCGACGAAATGAAAAATATAAGAATCCACTTCCGAGCAAACGTAGAAAACAGGAATACAAACTAAATTTACTTTTCAACATTGAAATTGATTTACTAGATGTATGTTTAATTTTCTTTTGCTTATTGAGTTAAATGTATGAAAAAAATCGGTTGCTCCAGCCCCCTTAAATATTGTTGATTATAAATATTATGTCGTATTTGCAAATTGTAAGCATCAAACATAATAAGTACAATTAGGTACCTACCTACCTACTTAGTACTTATCAATAAATACCAATTTATATTGATGTTATTATTTATTAGTTATTCGTTAAAATTTGTTTTATGTTTAATAATTTTGTTACAGAGACTGTACCCATGTTTTCAAGCTTTTCATTATTGTATCGTTGTTTTAAATAGTTGCCTGTAAAAATAAAGACAATTTAAACTTAATTTTGGATAATAATTAATAAGCAATTTCCTCAGACTTCAAATGGTAGTGTTTTTTATGGATGTTCGTCATCAAAAAAGTCCGCTATAAATGGTGAATATTTTGATGCAGAACTGCCAATACCTACCCTCTTATTATTTCCAGATTATAGGTTTTTGGATTTTCTAACAATATAATAAAATATTATAATTAATAATACGAATGATTTTCACTCTAAAATAGAGTAAGTACATTTTCAATAACTACTACAGTCAGTGACGTAGACAAGGGGGGTCGTGGGGGTTAGATCCCCCATTGGCACTTTTTGGGATTTCCATTTTACCTCCAGGTAATTCTTGGGATTTAAACTTTATAGCCCTGCACTTTTATTGATTCCCACTTCACCGCCCGCTGGACGGAAAAAGGAAGCTTTCCAACGCTTCTACCGCTATCGATAACCAAACTTTCGTTGCAGGCGTGACAAAAAAAAATATTACTCAACAAATTACAAAATTATTTTGTAAGATGACAAAGTGTAGGCCCAAACAAAAAATGTTGGTTCTATCAGACATATTGATTTACTTAACTAAGTAATTTGTTATAGAAACAATTTCGTTTTTGTTCATTGTTGTTTTGTAATACATCAACATCACTAAAGTGTTATTACATTTCATTAAGCACATGCAACAGAATATTATTTTTAACAATATGTTTGGTATTTATAATAAATGTTGGAGATTAACACAGGTGCTTTAGTTAATAATACAAAACTATTTGTAACAAAACCATTTTTTCAGTTTATTTATTACAAAAAATATAGTATGAGGTACTTATCTGTATATATAAAAAGACTTGTCCTGGGTGATTCATCATAGCCTAGCCGGAACTGCTGGGTCTAGAGACTTGAAATTTTGTACAGAGGTTCCTTAAGCAATGTAAGGGCGCACTAAGAAAGGATTTTTGAAAATTCGACCTACAAGGGGGTAAAAGTGGGGTTGAAAGAATATGATAGTGGCGCCATCTATCAAGCAATATTTAATTTAAATATACAATATTGGTATTAAAATGAGTGAATTAAAAATAAAAATAATTTATATTGATATGATAATAACAATTTAGACATCTCTATGGCTGATAGATATTAGATGATTTATCTCAGTAAGCTGATTGACTGCTATCAACGCACAGCTCAAACCATTGGACGGATCTGGCTGAAATTTGGCATACAGATAGCTATTATGATGTAGACGTGCGCTAAGAAAGGATTTGGAAAAATTCGCATTTTAAATAGGTGCTGAAACAGGGACATTGAGATTCACGATAGAAATTGGAAATTTTATTTTTATTTATTTATAGTTGCCATTGGTTACAGTCTACATTAGAAATTAGCATTTATTTATTGGTTAGTCGGACAGATCAGGTACAAGCTTGCATCAAATCGAATTATTGAACATTGCCTACCAGGGTGGCTGAGTTGCACTTACCGCAGCAAGTTACACCCAAAGGAGTTCAACAATCATAATTTTTTTAAGAGTTGCGATTTTTTACGAGCAACCAAATTTGTTATATTAATCCACAGTATTATATCAAAATAAACTTGGTATAACTTTGATACTTTAGAGTTAAATCATACACTTCCGTACAAACATCACGGGGTCCGCGATCTACCGCAGGTAGATTGCCTACCTGATAATGTACTGCTGCGATTCAGAATTTTTATTCCGGGCAACAGAAAAGATAAGATAAATTTTGAACACCATACACCGAATATTGAATAATGAATTGAACAAAGTTTGAGTCATATTGAGTTGATATATTTAACGGGCGACGAAGTGCACGGGATCAGCTAGTGTAAAATATTATAATCACAAATTGGTTGGTTAAGGGAAGCAGTGTGTGTCATACAAAATATTTAATTATGTTATTAATACTAATCATTTTGTACATGTAATCAAATGTACCTATTCAGTTACAAGTATATTATATTGTTCCTCCAACAATATATAATCAACAAAAATCAATTTGTCTACTTAACTGAAAGTAATGTTGTCACTGAGTGACTGAGGCAACTAAATTTCACAGTTACCACCAATATATTTTGGTTCCTAC
Source organism: Macrosiphum euphorbiae (assembly GCA_949089665.1). Lineage (NCBI taxonomy): Eukaryota > Metazoa > Arthropoda > Insecta > Hemiptera > Aphididae > Macrosiphum > Macrosiphum euphorbiae. The sequence goes on along the minus strand of CARXXK010000002.1, from coordinate 90,132,219 downwards.
AACGATACCTTTTTTTCAGTGCAACTTTTTTACTGTGGACCGTTAAGTGGGAATCCCCAAAAGTGCTGAGCGTGAGACACTGATCGATGAACGCAAAAGAGTGAAAAAAAATAGTATGTGTGGCTCATGCGGGAAGGCAATTTCTGTCTTTGTGAGAAATGCGGCTTTGTTTTCGCCTGCGGTTGTGATATCATTTTCCGCACTTACCACACAATATACTATTATAGTTACATTTCCTTAACAATAACTTTAGAGTTTTCATCTCTATCGCTTCATATGGGCAAATATGCAGGACATACTATTCATCATAATTTACTAGTCCACGCGATAATTAATAGCCTCCAAGTTTCAGATCTTTATGGAGAGGAAACCGTCCACACCCAGCAGTAGCGGATTCAGAAGTCACCTAAGGGGGGGGGGGGTGACTTTACAAAAATTAAATTGTCTTTTTGTTTAGCCAAATATTATAATAGAAAATAACGTTTAAAAGACAGCCCGAGGGGGGCGAACTCCCCTTCACCCCACCCCGCCCCATCGTATCCGCCACTGACACCCAGGACCCAGGGCATGGTTGATATGTATCGGTCCATCGATATTTTCACTTCTACTCGGCCCATTTATATATTCACTGCCTCGAAATGACGTCTAAAATTATTAGTAGCTTATAGCAGGTGGCCAATGGTATTTTAAACATGAATTTATTTTCACTCAACGCTCACATGGATGGCTCAAATTTTAAGTCCGGCTCTGTCCACACCCCCATAAACACGCCTATGTTATTATTATATAAATGGACAAGTACGTTTATTCAGCATTCTGAAATCATTAGAAAATTAGTACATATTATATTATTATTATTCAATTTCCGATTGTCAGTTCTGATGATGTCTGATATATTCGGTAAAGATGCAGTATGGAGGTAGGTATATGTATGTGTAGGTAAAATAGGTACAATTTTACTCACAAATTTAAAGATTTACGCGTTGACTCCAAAAGATTAAAGTTCTTATTGCCTGAGTTCCTGAAACCAATTTCTTCGTTTATTTATCTCATGATTGTTTTTTTATACTTACAGTATTTTTTTTAGGGTAGCTAGGTGCAATTTCTATTACTGTGAATTATCTTCTATTATTTTATATTTTTATGTACCTACTCTTTAATCGTGGCTGCGCTTACAATAGTCAAATTAAGTAAAGTCAAATTAAATTAACTATTGAAGGTCTATAGGTATATAGGTATATAGGTATATGGGCAACTAAATTCTTCATGCATATTTAATAATCCTATAATAAATATTGGTTCTCATTAAAAACAATATATGTACCTATATGCACTAGTTGAATTAGGTAGGTACCTATTGTATATAGTAAAAGAATTGTGATGACGTATTCGTAAATGTATTTTATGAAATTTTATTACTATTATTCGTTATATTGTATTTATACATATTCTGATGTTTTCTCATCCGGTTTAATTCGTATTCCAAGTCTTCCTTTCTTCCGTTTTGCAACAACACAGAATCATTATTTTTCGTTGGAACATCAGGTACATTTTTTATTGACATTGTGGACGGCGTCGCTGTTGGATTATTAATTGTATTTGTTAGTTTCGGCTTGTCTTGTATCTTTTCACCGCTAAAATGGACGGTCAATGACAATAATTATTTCTTCGTATCAAATTATATAGGTATAACAAGTATTGTAGTCTAGCTATGGGCAGGACTGCAGGACAAATTATGAAATTCATAATATTATGTTGTTTTATAAACTGAAATTAAAAATATGTGTATACTTATTACAAAATCATATCTGGAAAAATTAGAGATAAAAGTAATACACAACACTGAAAGAAACGACAAAATCAAAATGTTGAGATTTTAATTGTATAGTTTTCGTATATTATTATTCGTAAAAATATAAAAAAATAGTGTAGATATATTAATTATAATAGACGAGTTACCTAATATTTGAAAAAAAAAATTATTCACTTTTTATCTAATGTTAACGGCTAAATGTTAACTGTTATATGGAAAATTAAAGGGAAAATTAATGGGAAATAGATGTTACCCATATCAAATGTTTTAACATCTACAGCATATACCTACCTATCATTAAACATTCCTGATTTTAAATAAATACATAAAAAAAAAAAAAAAAATATTGAAAACACATTTCATGTATTATTTTATCAATTACCGACAAAAATTATATGTACCTATCATAATTCATAACAATATATTTTAAATCTACACATTTAGACGTAGGTATATGAAAAATATTTGAAATGGTAGGTAACTGTTTATTTACTTACATGCCTACTGCCAAGGCTCAAAATTGAATGAGTTAAGTGGTGGTCAAATGATTTTTTCAAGGGAGGGAGGATGTGACCGATTTTTTAACATGAACTATTTTATTATAAAAATTATAATTTATGGTTATCAGCTCTTAAATATTGAAAAAATGGTCATGCCGGAATTAGACAGATCTATTCCCCCTATTTTACCGTAACTGAATGAGTTTATAACAGAACTATACAAACTACATAACAGAACTACAGGATAACGTACAGATAACTTTATCAAGTACCTAATTAAAAGTTAGTAATAACAAATTAAAAATAGTGATAATACAAAATAGGTGATTAAATCAATAATTAAGTTAAAGGAAACAATTATTTAAAAAGCTAACAAATAGAATTTGTAAAATTATGAGTACTGTTGCTAGAATTCATACATTTATAGGTACCTATACCTCAATATTGAAAGGGTATCTATAATATTTCTATTATTTACCTAGCTTAATAGTTATTATAGTTTATATTTATAATTAAAATATTTAACAAGATGTATGTTGCATGCCGTTAGTCGAGTATTACTATTATCAGACGATATGCGTAATTACTATTTAGTGTAGAATTATTATACAGAGCTTGAAACCATTATCGAAAATTGTCGTTTTTGAAAATTTTTTTATACTGGTAACCGGTTTTAATTGAATATCGGTTTTCTAAAAACAATTATATCACACCCATATGTTGTATGGTTTAAGAATAGTTTTAAGATACCGAATATTAATTGTTGAATAAGTAGGTAACCACCAAACAAATGGCATTTGCAAAATAGGTCTTTAATCTACATGTTTATTAATTATTAGTGATAATTATTTGCAGAGCCCAGCGTAATAATAATAACCATATTTATAGAAAGTATAGAACTTTACAAAAGCCAAAATATAAACATATTAATATATAAATCAAATAATCCTAAAAAATAAACAATTGAATACAATTGCATAGTATTAATTATATTTCAATATTTGTGAACTTAATATTTAAATCTACATGATCAGTTATCAGATTACCTGATGACCGTTTGATGGGGGTCACTTATTTTATCACCACCTGATTTTTCCAACATTTTTTTAACTTCAATTTGTGTAGTTGGGTTTACGTCACAAGTCTAAAAAAATAATGAAAGTACATAAAATACTAAAATTCCAACGAAAATTTAACTAAGTTAATGAATAAATAATTAATAAATGTTAATGGCATGATAAACTTACTAAAACTATCATTAATTTAAAGTCTAAGGAACCATTTTATGTTTCTTAAGAGGATGTCATATCAGCTTGTGTTGTCTTCGTCCTACAAACGCATAATATAGGTACCTACCAAAATGTATGTCCGGCAGTTCAAATTTTGTGTTGTTGGCTTAATTGCAGTGAATACATTATCTGTATTGTTTTTTTACGATATTCTTATGTTTAAGTGAGTTATGAGTAGGCATGTAAAATATTTATATTAGAAAATTTAAAGTCAAATATGTCATATGCAAATATAAAATATATATTAGAAAATGCTCATAATTCACTTAAAAATTAAAATACCTTAAAATATCGACGAGATATCACAGATAATGTCTTTACATTTAAGTTTGATAAGGTCAATTCACTATAATATTGAAGCCAACAACCTAAAATTAGAAATCCTGGACCTAAATTTTTAAATATTACCTATGCTTTAGTATAAGATGGAGGTAACACATACAGGTATCGGGTTACAACGTCCTCTCAAGCACATTAAACAATTCACAAAATATGATAACCTTTGAATATTGTAAATTATTTAATCTATAAAAGAAATACATATAAATATTTATTTTTACATTTTAAAAATTAATTTTTAATTGGTATAAAATACATATAATCATTTATTTGTTAAAAAATAGAACTGTACCTACATAATATAGGTAATATTTTAAAATTTTAATCTAGTTATTGATAATCTGGTAAATTTAGTAGTGTAAAAAATAAGTAAATGTTCTAATATTTATATATTGTTATAATACCCACATTTTAAATAACCTGTAGAGGCTTTATGATTATTGGGTTTTGCATAATCTAATGTTTTAAATTATCACACAACACAAAATAAAAATTTTTTCAATTTGAAGGAATGTTCAATAATGGTAGGTATAGGTTTTACGTTTCTACTCACATTGTTCAATAAGTTATGAGCAATTGAAAAAAGACTCATGACGTCATTGGGCCCGGCTCATCGTAATTGCCTATCTTGTACGTGTAAAAATTTTATTTTTTAAATTTCATTTACATATAAATGTATGGTTTTATGTGTTTAAGACGATCCATGTATAAGAATTTTAATATAACGACCATTACGGAGAGTAAAGATTTATTGATATTCAAAAAACTAAACGTTATATCGCATTTCTGATACTTTTATCGTCTTAAACACACAAAAACACACATTTATACGTAGACTAAATTTCAAAAATAAAATTTTTAGATTGGTAAATAATTGTGTGAAGCGAGGAACTTTTATACGTATAAGATAGGCAATTACGATGAGCCGGGCCTAATGATGTCACGCGGCTATTCTACATTTCTTAATATCTCTTAAAGTAATCATTTTTTTACATCGGATTTTCACTAAATCATTTAATATAGCTATAACTACAATAATTTAACATTTGTTGTGTGCACCTTTAATATATATTTACATGAACATAAAACTTAAGAACTTCGTATGAGTTTGTAAAATTATAACTACAAATAATATCTTCATATTATTATGAACTAACACATTATTAATAATTAGTGTGCGTAATTTATGTGCCTTAAATTAAAAATAATAATAAATGTGAAGACTTGTTGCATCTAGTTTATAGGTAGGTATACTGAAAAATTCTTATTTTTTGATAAATTAAAAAATTATAAATATTTACTTTAAAAATCAATTACATGACTCATAAAAGTGTTATATTATTTTTCTCATACAAATAATTATATTAATTATATCTTGATAATTGAATATTATGTTACTTTTGATTCGTCTTCATCAATGTCTGGCACTTCCAGGTGAATTTTTAACTGGCATAACTTTTCCAGCACAGCAATACCTTGAAAATAAAATTACTTTTGTATTTTTATATACTCTTTAAATTGATCAATTTAAATACTGTAACTTAGAGTTGTTAATAATAGCTCTTACCTTCTCCTCTATTGTTACTGTATTTACATTCCCATGCATCAAGAAGCATATTATAATATCTGGAGCTATCGAAGTATTTATGATATTTAGAAGATGTAGTGGTTGGAAATACTTTTTGAAATCTAAAATCATAAAAAATTTAGTAGTATGTTTCTGCTTTATATATTAAGTTACAAATGTATAAAAAAAATGTATTAATGAAATACATACGAGCCAACTTGTGTAAGTTCATCTTCATACACAATAAGATGTCGAATATCATCTGGTAGTAGATCATCCAATATGCTATCAATATACTAAACAAATAAGATTAGGTACAATTAATTTATATGTACTTTTAATTGTAAAAAAAATTTTGTACTTCTTCTCTGGATTCAATATTTGTATAATATTCTTGTTTTTCTTTTTCTTTAGCAGATAAATTGAATGTATATAATCTCTTGTCATAACATAGTGTTGATTTGACTCCTAACACCTTGAGTAAAGTATTCTACACAAACATTTTAATTTAATAAAAATATTAATTGATGGTTAGTTATGGAAATTAGTTATTAAGTTAAATTAATATTTGTGCAATTGATTATAACTCACATGTGTACTACGAGACATTTTGTTTGGGATATGATAACCAGCCATATTCATGAGATCTTTGACTAATGGTCCTTTGACAGCCAAGTCAAGTGGAGAAGATGAATGTAATGAAGGAGATATATTTACCTAACATGGTACATGTTTTATTAATCAATTAGTCAAAAGTATAAACTTGTAATTTTAATAAGGTACCTCTAATATCCAAGGTTTAAGATATTCATCAAACAAAACATCTATTCCAAATAACTCATATGCGTTATATCTATTGCTCAGATTTGAACTACACATTTGACTCATAGGTGATTCACCACTAATGACAGTTTTTACAACTAGATCTTCTAAGCTCTTCCATAATTTTTTAACATCAATCTTGCGTTCTTTCTCCATATACGTCCATAGTGAACGTAAAGTCCTATGTAGTTGTAATTAATTAATAATCGTTATATTATTCTAAATTTAGATAATAACATTAAGTCTAAAATAAATACACATCAATACAATATATTTACCATTTATGACCTTGACATGCATCAGCATCTTCATTTTCAGTATACTGACTACTAAGTCTGTTAATGCTGTAATTTGTCAAATGCATGTATCTATCAGATATAGTGGTAAGATCAGATGAATACTTAACTGAAATATTAAAAAAAAATAAATAATAGTACCAATGATATAACAAAAAATATTATACCTGAAGCAAACCGTACAAGCCCATTATCATAAAGATACAAACGAAGAGGATTGATTGAAGTGATGAGTATATAGAGTCTTAAATCAAATTTGGTGTCATTGATTAAATATGGATTATCTATGTACCTTTGTACAACTAAAGGTATTTTCTTTGGTATTTGAGCCCATTTTGATATAACACGAATTCCAGATCCTCTAGCAGATGCTGGCTATAAATAAAATGAAAATTCTAGATATTAGTTTAATCATTATTTTTAGGATTCATTTTCATAATAATACCGGTTTAATAATCCATTTGTCTTCATCATTTTTCTCCCAAACTTGTCGTAAAATTCTAGCTTCTTGAGGTAATATATATGATGTGGGCATAAACCCAAAATGTTCTTTGCCATATTTTAACATTAATCTTTGCAAATTTTTCCACAACCTATCTTTACGACCAATTTGAAAAGTACCTGGAAAATGGTTCAGTTTTTGCTGTTCCCAAAGTTCCTTGAAACTTAATGATTTCATATGTTTACCCCAAGTTCCCACCCAATCATTTGATTCTTAAAAATAATAGTAATAAACACAAACATTAATTATTATTATTGACATTTAGGTAGGATAATACAAAAGAAAAAAGTACAGATATACTCACGGGATCGAGGTAACATCATTAATTCGTTAGGCGGAGGAGCTACACCACAGAAAGCGTCAACAATAGGAGGTGTAACACCACAGTGATTTTGTAAGGAAATGGGATTGTCATTGGACTGATTACGTATGACCGAAGGATCAGTTGTATTTTGAACTAAACAGTGTTCACTTCTAACGAGTTTAAAACCACTATTTTGAATTGTTCGACGTACAACAATTGGAGTAATAGAACTTAGTTTCCACTTTAATAACTTTTGCAAAGACAATGGAAATGATTCACCTGTAATAATAATTATTATCGAAAAATGAAGAATTTTCAACTAAGTATTAAATAAAATGGTTGGTAGTTACCTTTAATATCATGTGATGAAAATCTTATATATGGTGGCATATAAGGAAATAAACTACGTCTTAGGGCTGAATGATATTCAAACTTATCTTTTTGTTTTTGAGCACCTAAACATTTTTTTTATTGAAAATTATCATTATTATACAGCTATACATACATTTATTTTTATTAAATTTGCATTTGAAACATAATACCAGAAAATAAATGGTCAAAAGCTAATTTATTTGGTTCATCAGTCATAAAATCTTGTTCTATCCTTTTGTTTAGGGTTTGCACTATTGGAGATTCTAAGGATTTTCGAGCATCTATTATGGAAACAGTAGGTATAGAAATTAATATTAACAAATACATGGTGTATTATACTATTATGGCAAGTTTTAGTTAATATTTACTTTCAGATGTTAAGTCCATGTGTGTTTTTAAAGAGCTGAAATAATATAATTCAATAATTGTATTTAAAACTTAATTGTTAAATTAATTTTATTCTTACTTAACAGGAAAAACCGATATGTTATTTATATTATCAGTTCGGTTTTTAGTTATAAGAGTCAATGTTTTACTATTTTCATCGCATAACTTTGGTTTTTGATTTTCATAGAGATCATTATTAAGCATTAATTCTGGCTTCGGATTTATTTGTTCAATAATTTGTTTGTCTTCTTTAGTAATTATAACTGATTCTTTTGCTTTTGGAGTATCTTTGATATTTTTCATTGGTTTAAATGTTTCTTTTGATTCTACAGGCATAAGTGTAGCTATTCGTACATGATTGACAAGCGTTTTCCGACTTAAAATGTCCATGAAATCCTTATTAATTGGATTTGTATTATTCAAATTATTTATTGCAGCTGAAGATGGGCATCCTTTCTTTAGTATACAATTTGTAGAAATAAGAGGCTTAGGAGTAATTGTTGGTAATACCTAAAGTACAATTGTATATCATTTAAAACACACATAAATAAAAATATTATTTTACTGAGATATTTACCTTACGTTGACGATGAACAGGGGGTTGTCTTATGGGCATATCAGACTTTTTAATTGGTGTAAAATTAAATTGATCAATATTTTTGAACTCTTCTAGATCTTCACGATTCTCATTTTCTTCTCTCTGTCTTGAATTATTATGGTATTGAAAAACTTTATTGTGTCTATCATTCTGTTCAAGTTCATACATTGGTTTCGTTGTATAATTTTTCTTTTTATTTTCTTAAAAATTGAGTATTTTTTTATTTTATTATGTAGGTATTATCTAATATTTTAATAATTTTTAAAAATTTGATCATCTGTTCGTAGATTACAATACATTTGATTTATAATTAATTAATAATATATATTTTTGATTTTAAACAATGATTTTTAATAAACAAATTAGAAATTACTTATCCTACTTAGTACTTACCAAATGAATGTGGAGATTTGGATAATGCATTTGAGTAGTTTAAATTGTTCGATGTAGGACCAGAATTCAAAATTGGATAGGGATTTAATTTTAGCAGTTTTTCTGAACTACGGTCCGTTGTTTGTTGAAATTCTGTACGAAGAGTTTGTATACGGTCTATGGTACACCTCCGTTCTTTAATCCGATCTGCTGAAAATTCATTATGCTCTTGCTGCTTATCAAGTGGTCGAGATTTTTTTGTTTTATTCATATGGACATCGCATACAGGGCAAAAATAATTTTCTGGTACAGTTCCTACATTTGTCAGTAAATTAAGCAATAATATAAATTTTGATTTTATATAAGAATTTTTTAATAAAATAATTAGATATTACTTATTCTATTTACCAAAAGAATTAGGATATCTGGATAGTACATTTGAGTAGTTTGAGTCGTCCAAAGTAGGATCAGTATCCAAAATTAGATAAGGATTTAATTTTAGCAGTTTTTCTTTATTGCGATCCATAGTTTGTTGAAAGTTTGTACGAAAAGTTTGTAAATTATCCTTTAGATGACACTGTTCTTTAATCCCATTTTCTGATGAAAATGTTTTATGCGATTGGTGGATATCAAGTGGTCGCGATCTTTTTACTAAATGCATGTGCGCATTGCATACAGGGCAAAAACAATTTTCTGGTACAGTTCCAGCGTGTTCAGAATTAATGGCCATTTCTTTTGTTAATATCTCAATTTATTGTTTATTTTATATTAACTTGTATATTATAGTAAAATAACTGTTAGATTTGTCTGTAGAAATAAAAACATAATTTCATAAAATTAAACACAACAATAAATATAATTACATTTATTTGAAAACATGTATCTAATTGACCAAAAGAGGAGAGCCAGGTTAGATGTATTTTAGGTAGATGAGGTCAGACGTTAGTAGTTAGATACCTATAAACTTAATATGATTTTTATAAGGATTTAAATTAAATATTGTGTAGGTAGGTGACACTTTGTCATAATTACAACATCAGTTCAAATATTCTTTTAGTCTTAGTGAAAAATAGGAGGTACTAGTTAGGCCTACATAGTTTAATCAATGTATTATATCAGACAATTTTAAAACTATCTACTTAGATCTAATACTCTTTTAAAAAATTTAATTTAAATCTAATCATAAGTTCAAACATGTTCAAACTGATTAAAATGTAGTTGGATTAGACGTTTAGTTCAGACATAAATAGGTAGTTATTATATAGGTACTCTGTACAGCGAGAGAACATGCCATCGTCCAACGAAAATCAGTTCTTCTGAGCATACACACGCTACTATCTGCCATAGTATCATTCCATCGATGGAAAGATGTCACATGGGGATACGTAGATTTGGTTTGTTCTCTCGATGGACAGAGTATAGGAACGAAATTAATTAATTAAGTCATGTACTAACTTACAGCTTACAAGAATACGTATAGATATTATAGAGACTTACTGTATATTCACAATCAATTTAAATAAATCCACTTCATAGTCTTCAAGATTAAAAAAAGGAATTTATTCAAATATTTGGATCGCGTAAAAAACGGGATTTTAATTTAAGCCCGTATCATAAAAAAATTAAAGTTAAAACACAATGTAATTAGACAGAGGAAAATGTCAAGAAAAACTCACCATGGATACTCTTACGATCATATATTATAATAAAAACATTAAATTATATTATAACGGGGACGACGACTTCAACAAGTGTGATTGTTACACGTGGTTGGAAACTGCGAAAAACGTCGATTGTAATAATATAACACCGTAGTGGGCGATTAGTTGGTTTTCTCCCTAAGTAATAGTTATGGCTTATAATCAATTGTATAATATAAGTAGCACAAAACGTATTCGGAAACTCTCTTCCATACACCTACGTCCCCGGCATTGGCGAAAAAAACTGTTGGCGTCGTTTCATGTGATTGTAACTGAGCAGTGAATAAGAGAATGCAGATTACTCTATTTTATAGTTTTATATTAGCTTATACAAATCACAAATCAAACAACACTGTAAATGTATAATTAGACTATTAGATGAAAAACTTTCTCAGCCACTTTGGTTTTTTTTAGTTGAACTTGATTATTCGATTATTTTTTTATCAAGTGATAAAAATGGGCGATTGTAATGACTTGTTAACTTTCCCGATGTAAACTCTCCCAATTCTACTCCAGTACTACCTGATGGGTAGGTACATGTTGTAAACTCTCCCGAGTCCTGAGTCTGTACATAATAACTAAGTTTATACACTATAATTGCATAATTATAATTTAATGTTTATAATAATATGAACATTTTAGATTCTGATCGGAGCGAGGAAGTTGGTTTTACAATAGTGTTTATTTTTTTTATTTTTTTTTTTATCCTGTATACAAAATTTTTACCAGAATTAGTACTATACCTAGTTATTTTACTTAGTGTTATATAATACTGTTTAATTGTTTTACTATTTCTACTTATTATTTACAATAAATGATCAAATCAGATTGGACGCATCTTATTTACATAATAATTATATTCCTGCTATCTTCCCCATTAGCCTAAATTTACATAAAATAACTATTTTTTCCTCTCTAAATATTGGGTTTTTGCACTGGTCTATGGGAATGTTAAGTACATCATATACCAAATATAAAATTTACCTAAATATATATGGAATTGTGATTCCATTATTCCAACTAAAGTGGTGAGTCTAATAAAATATACAGATTAGACAATGGACTTAATAATAACTCAATTTCAGAAAAAAAAAAATAAATACTCTTATACGAGACAAGAGAAGACAATATCACATTTGGAACAAAAAAACTCTACCAAATTAATTAACAAATAGACATTTAATAAAATAATTTAAGTACCTATCTGGTTATACCTAATTCAATAATGATAAAACTACGGTATCAAAATATGCATAATAATATTTATAAATAATAGCTAATGTTAAGATTTAAAATCTTTTGTAATTCATTGGAAATTAGATTTTTAAATATGTAGCATTCATTTGTGGAAAATGCAACCTTGATTATAATAATAATATCAAAAAAGGAAGCTATTATTTACATGCCAAAAATGAATATAACGTTCTCACCCTATTTACTCTCCGGGAATACTATTTTGGTGGCTCATTATGGAAATACTTTTCAACTGTCTTATCACAGTTATTTAATATTTTTGATCAACCGGATTTTTCCGACGTATCAGAATAATATATTTGTTACGTAATGTCGTAATCATAACTTGAAAATATCCTAGCCAACTGAAAATGGCACACTCTTATCTAAACCTAATATATTAATTTTGAATATGACCAATTTTCACATGTTTACGTTATTGTTATTAGTTTATTACATTTGTTTCAAGCAACGAAATTAAAATGTACGTGTTTCAATATTTTTAATTTTTTTATTTATCTCATTTACGTATGAACTGGATTTTAATGAAGAAAGCAAAACTTCAGTTTTTATTTTTGTCACTGTTGTCCCACCTCATAAAAAACGTCCTTGTTTACATAGTGTTCTTTTACCTGATAAATGTTTTAAATTAACTTACAATTTAAATATACTTAATATGATATTTTTAAACTTTGTATTACTTACTTATTAATTATTGTACGGAGTCTGACCAATGTGAAACATATCAGATTTACGTTCAGATGAACCGATCCGTGTTGTTAGTTTTTTTATTGAATTTATCTATTACAAAACTTTAAGTAGGCCTTTTTCATGATATACAATTTCTTATGAAACTTATAAATCTGTAAAATAATACCATTTTAAAACCGACATATAATTACAGAAAAATTAAAATATCACTAACAAGCTAAAAGTTATGATGAAGTTAATACAAAGCAAGTTCCTCATCTGTTTGTAATAAAGATCAAATATTAAAAATTTAAATTAAATTGATGATATTTTTGTATCACTGTATCAGGTCATAGGTAATATTATTATATTAGGTGCAAATAGTGTATGTGAGTTAACTGCATTTTTACTATTTGACTAACTTTTTTTATTATGTACATAATATTAAGTTTTGTTTATTTTCTAAATTATTACGGACATCAAGTAAATGATCAAAGTCCATAATTCGTTCATAGGAGATGTACCATTCATATAAAATGTTCTTAAATTATAATAATATGTAATTATTACGGTGTATGGCCATAGTTCAAAATTTTATTATGCTGATACTTAATTTATTTTAATATCTAATTAGTTTAAAATGTACATTGCAGATTTTGCACTTTACAATACATATTTAGTAAAACTATACTTTGATTAATTGTTTAGACAAATGTAGGCTATGTAATTTATCTTACGAATATTGTAAATATTTAGAATTAAATATAGAATTAAAATTTTAAGTATTTACATTATATTACTGTGTTAAATATTTTTGTGATTTTGTTAAAATCGAGAGTGTAGCTAATGGCTATGTAAGTATGTAACCTTGTAATTTGTGTAGGTACATGTTTTGCTAATAGATAGTATATTTAATTTTATTAACAATGTCTACTTGACATTGTCCAGTCCACATTAATAACAAACTCAAAACAGTTTTTTGAAATATTATAGCATTATTTGGTCGATCGGCGGGATAGACAATAAGTGCATACACAGTAGTGGGTCCAGAAGTCAAACAAGGGGTGGAGAGCTAATTAAATAAAATTAAATTTTCTTTTTGTTTAGCCAAATATTACAATAGAAAATAAAGTTAAGAAGACAGTCCGAGGGGGGTGAATGCCCCTTCTCCCCCCCCTCGTATCCGCCACTGTACATACAAAAGATCATAAATTGTTTACCGTTCACTCGCTCAACGCCGAAGTGGTGACTGGTGCATGCGCGTTACACACAGTCACACATATTAATGATTATTTACAACGCACACATTTACAAGACCCGCATGTATGCAATTTGAAAATTGCCTATTCTGAACTCCTTAAAAACTATCCGCCACTTATCCACATAATATTAATATGATAAGTTTAGACATATCATACGTTTTAAGATATAAACAGTAATATAAATATCATAATATTTTATAGGCAACTTGGTTTTAAATTTCAATATTATTTTCCCACTATATCGCTGATAGTTATTAGAACATAATTAAAATATAACGATGACTATTATACAGCTCATCAGTCCTGATGGGTTGTGTGTAAGTGTTTTTCGAAATAAGTCAAAACTTTTTGACATTAAGTGAATAATTATTTTCATTACACAACACGATTATAAAAATATTTAAACTAATTGTAAGCTATTTATGCCAAGAACCAATAATTAAAATGATGTCTTGAAAAATTCGCAAATTGCAGTCGCTTCTTTGATTTTCTATATTCAAGAATAATTGATTGGTTTTTACTTTTTATTTTATTTGACAGTATTTACTAAATATATAATTATACAATGCACTTATTGCATGTACCTATATTGTAGACCTACTGCCGCTATTTATATGTTGTCTCAATATTATTATAATAATATAGCTGAACTGATTTCTATTAGTTGAAATGAAAAAAACTATGGGTATAATAGATATGATATATTGATATAATATATTATAATAATAGACAATAGTTACAATATTTTCTCCTTTAACAGATTTTGATTTCAGAAAATGTTTCTCTTTTGTTGATATAAAAGTATTTATTTAAGGTAATTATCATAGTATTTCAGTATTTGATTAATACACTTAGCATACAATATAATTAAACTTGGTAGAATATAATATTATTTTACTTAGTATTAAATGCATAAATGTTAAAATAAATATTAATAATGCCATTTCCTCAGGATTATAATATTGAATGGCATAATAATAATATTACATTTTAATGAATATATTTAGTAGGCAAACTAATATGGTAATATGTGTAATGTGTATGATGATTAGGGCATGGGTTGATGACTATTGCACATTTTTTGGAACAACATAATAAATACGATGCTTTCCTAGCTGAAAATCTGTTTCGATAACATATGAGACCTGAGTATAACAAATACTAGAAACGTAGGTAACTAATTTTAATTTTTTGCTTTTTTTCGTTTTCGTTTTAATTTATTTTTGTATTGGGACATTTTTTACTTTTTAAATATTTGAGAAAACAATTAGGTGCAAGTTAATATCCTATTTTTCATTATTATATTTTTATATTTTTTACAACTTTATTATTTTTAATATCTGTAAATTTGAATCAATATGACGTTTGTTTGTACATTTTATAACCAATATGTAATTGTATAAATTTCAACAGCGTTATTAGCATTTTAAGTGTTTGGGTTATTATCATATACAATTTTATAGTGAATTTTTTGTGTGTTTTTTTTGTAAATGCATTATTTGAGGGCATTTGTATAGGTGTCCTAGAGATTCAACATCCAGGCCCTAATGATAATAATAATTATTGTAAGTAGGTAATTTTTGAAAAATAAAAATAAAAATATTTAAATATAACGTTAATACTTAGTTTATTAAAATACTCGTTAGTATTTGACAAAATACATGAATTGAGAATTTGTGAATATGATTTAAGCCCGTGTAATAATTATTCATGAATAGCCCTATATAATATCTTCGTATATATGTAGATATAAATGTAAATTAATCTAATGGATATTGTCTTTTTTTATGTCATAGATTAAATCGACCGGTCGGTAGTCGTTGAAACTTGCAGTTGTCCTAAAAACCGAGGAAGAAATATGGTAATTACTTTTTATTGAGTGTTATAATAATATATTATACTAAAGATGATTTTTGATCATCACTAACCTCATATAGTCATATATATATATGTATTATATACATATTGTACTATATGATATTGCTATCGCGTGACCGCGCACTATACACGTCATAATAAATACAACGTTATCGACTAAGGATTATTTAACTATATCACTACTTCTCTAAGTTCTGCCACTGATCAGCGAGTACTAACTATGGTTTTTTTGGGGGGGGCTAGTAATGACCTAGGTAATCCGACGAGAGGACATCAGGAGGAAAGTGAAATTCCGTTCGTTCGGGTGGTGGGTTTTCGCCTGCAGCAGGATTGACGTTGTCTTCACGGTGCAAGCGGCTAAAGCGCCTGCGTATGTTCGTGGCTATGGTATTGGGCGAGCCGGGTTGCCGTTGGTTGTGCACGTTCTGCAAGACGAACATGACGTGGCAAAAGATGTAGTCTTCCATCATTTCTCTGAATTCGTTTTCTTCGCTTTCTTCGGATTCTTGCGGCGATGTCACTCGCTCCGCGCGTATGAGTCTGTACATGGGAGTCGGACGACGTCTACCGTGCCTAGCTAGAGTATAACGGAGACTGGGAAAGAAATATACCAACGGTGAGAGAATTATGCGGTACACTCGCCGTGCGATGGACCGAAACAGGCTGACTCGTTCCGGCGGAAGATGGAGCTCTCCGGGACAGAATTGTCTGCGACAGACCGGGCACGTACCATGCTGCAACGAAAAATACTATTTAAGTCAAAAGCAATAATATTTAGGACACCTGACCGTCTATAGGCTAGGCAGTCCCGTGCTAACTTTTATTTCCACCCCAACAATAATTGGCACCCCTATTAAACATATACATAATTATTATTTAAACATTTGCCGCCCTTTAAAATGTTACAACTTTTGCTATCCATGGCACTTCCCCATTTACCCCCTCCTCCCTTGGCTATGCTTTACATGTATATCCATTATATTAATAGTACATTATATATATTATAGCACTGATAAGAATCCGTGTTTCCGAATTTCAAAATCATTAACTACCTATGCAGGTTGAATAGCGTATGAACTTAGTTGTTTTTGCTGCATCGCTGTTTTGCAAGGAATACGAGCAATATATTATAGTTACTCTGTAGAAACTATCAGATTTGCATAAAATGTAAAATTTCCAAATAAAAAATACAAGAAGATATACAAATAGTAGTGTATAATAATAAGTGTATAATATATTTGATGAAATAAAAAATATAAAAACATTTCAAATAAAAAATTGAATTAAAAAGCGGTCTAATATAGGTAACCGCTTTGCTGCACAGTAGCAGCTACTGTACATCTGTACCTACTGTTGTAAATTATGTGGAGGGTGGTCACTCTGACAGATCCCCCCTCCAATAGAGTATGTATGTACATTGTACGCTATAGTGTATGTACTTTAGTAGCCAAAGGGCAGCTTAGGACGCTGTACGCCTGCAAGCCCGGTTTAAGGGAGGCAAGGGGGGCACGGTCCCGGGGCCCATTGATTAAAACTGGTGGCTCATCTCTATCCCCAAAAAATAAATATTCTTAACGCGTCCAATACAGTTTTGAAAAAAAAAAATTAATTTAAGTAGGTAGATAAATTATTATTAATAATTATAAAATAAAATTGATCTCAATTGTATAGCATGAAAAATTATTATAAATAACGCACTATGGTTGCCAAAATTTTTTTTTTTTTTGAGCATTTTAGATTACCGATTTAACTATTTAAGTATTTAAAAAGGTAGTTATAAGAAAAAATTATTAGCTCCTATAAATTAGGTATTTCAGTTAAAAGTATTAATGCATATTATACTAAACTTTAGAGGACCATAGTTAATAACTTAGCGAACCAAAATTTATCATTCGACTGTCAAGATGTTCAGAAAATAATCTTTACCATAATCCATAAAAAATATAGTGGTTACCATTTGAAAAAATAAAGTCGATTTTATTATTGGTACGTATTGAGTGTTTAAACATTTTGAAAATGTTATAAAATAATTGACTGTTAAAAATAATGAAACCTTTTTAGATTCTGAGTGGAACGATGAATGTATTGATTTTACAATGATGTGTGTTTTTTTTATTTTTTTTGTGTCTGTGTACACGATAAGTAGTCGAATTAATGCTTCGATTTTCAACTTCAGTATCTTGTTCGATTGGAAAGTGAATATCGTTGGTGCATTGGGGAGGTCAAAATTTAAATTTCCCAGTAGTTTTCAAAGCGCCGGAAAACAAAAGAAAAATTAAGGAAAAACGGGATTTTTTACGAAAAATCTGTTTTCGAGAAAATCGATTTTGGTTTTTGGTGTAACTTTAAAAAAACGACCGTAGATACATGAAATTTTCAGTGGTTGTTTATATTTGCATTTTCTATACACGATAACATTTTAAAAATATTTTGATTTATTTTGAACTGTTTAGGGACATTTTCAGTTTCCCATTTTATTAGTTTTTTTTTTTATGAATATCAATAAAAATGTATTTGTTGAGTAAAAATACTTGAAAATTTAATACAAGGCTCCTACTATATTGTTTCAAAGACAGATGAAAAATATTAAAAATCGTTAGTCACAGTTTTTTTTTTTAAGCATTTAAAGTTAAAAAAATGACAAAATATGGAAAAATCACGAAAATTTGCAAATTATTTCGAGTTAGGAATTTATAAATTTTATCTAAGATATGAAAATGTAATACAAGATTCCTTATAAGATTTCCTACATTTATCAAAAAAAATTCTATAAGAAAGTCAAATTAAATTTTTATGAGCGTTTGAAATTCAAATTTTTACAACATTGGATATTCACTCGATTTCTCATGTAGCGATTTCCTTATTTTGTTGTAATTCAAAAACGAATGACTGTAGATACATGAAAATTTCACTGAATGTTTATATTAGCATTTTCTATACACCATACAAGTTTGAAAATATTTTGACTCTTTTTGAGCTATTTACGGACATTTTCAGTTTTCAATTTTTTTAGTTTTTTTTTCTATAAATATTAATAAAGTTTTATCTGTTTGGCCAAAAAGTGTTTATAGCTAAGGATTGCAAATTTAAAACAAAGGTTCTCATAAATAGTTCATACTGTAACCAAAAAATCTAAAAAATATATTAACACAGTTATTTTTTACAGACATTTTAAATTAAAATTTGGACGAAATTACATATTAAAAAACCTAGAATAACTATTTTAGTTATTTTGTTGTGATTGAATAATGTTATTCGTGAGTACTTCAAACTTCTAAAGTGTACTATTATATATCTATGATAGTATCACGGATTTTGTTGATGTATAACGTGTTATAAGTACCTAATGGATATTGTGATATGATTAATTTGGAATTTATTATAGGTACCTATTATAGGTCAAATTTTGGTTTAGTACCATAGATTATAGATATGTATATAATATTATGTCTTATACCTAGAATGACATACCGTCTTCGCTCAGAATCGTTTTTCTTATACAATGATATTATATCGTTGAATTCAAATTTAATATCATCCATTATACAGTGACCCACTTGTAACCTACTGTACAGCAGAGCGACACCCACTTGCCCACTTTTTTTATTTTTATTTTAACGAAATTCTATATCATCGATCCATAATTGTCGAAAAAAACTCGCTTACAACGACATAAGATACACCTTATAATATTTTTTTATAGTAAACAATTATACAATAATATAAAGTTGTTAATATGTAATGATTATTACATATTATTATGCAATTATTTTGAAGTTAAAATTGAAAGGGGGCCCACTAAGTGTATGGTGTCCCGGGGCCCAATTGATCCTTAATCCGGGCTTGTACGTCTGTCTTGATAAACTGTTATAAATTGTTAATTCTTAAATGTTAATTGTTAATGTCTTTTGTTCCTCATCAGTTAGACTGTTTTGTTATTAATAAAGCATTGACCATTCTAATTAATCGTGTTGTGTTCGTTTAATTTTACTAAGCAATGATCTATAACACTTCAGTGTCGAGTGTACCTTGTCATCGAGAAGGCTCTGTAATGACTGTGTTACATATGAATTCAATAATAAATCATTGTACCTATACTGTGAAAACCTGTTCTGAGCCAATACGTTCTTACATGTTTGTAACCAAGGTTAGAAATTTCTCTGGCAGAAAAATGTAAAACTGCAAATTAATATCATTATGTATTAAATATAATTTTATTTGAAAACGTCAAAAAAGAAAACTAAAGAAAATTAGTATGGACTCATTTACATTTTTAGAAATAAGAATAATTAAAAAATGTAATTTATTGTTCCTAAATAGTTGTGTATAGGTACTTTGTACTTACTTATAATCTATTAGTTATTTATAATTGAAATGAAAGGTAAATTATTGTTTACTTAACTCGAGAGAATAAGTATTGTATTAATTTAATACATATTATCAATATATTAAATTATTAAGTACCTATACCTACTTACTATGTACTAATGTAATATCTTGCAAACAAAAACCGTTTTTTTTTCCATATTATTCACAATAATGAACAATAACTAATGAATAAAAAAACAATTACCTACCATAATAATCCAATGAATGATGCATCTCTCATGAAATATATGGCTACAAATCAATTTTATCGCTTCCTCACCAAGTTTATATTCGTCCAAGCAAACGGTACATTGGAGTCGCTTATCTAAAAATAAAATGTAGTCAATAACGTTTATAAAATAGTTTTTTTTATAGTTTTAATTTTCTATGGGATGACAAATCATTTAAAATTCTATAAGTTCGGGTGAGTCTTGTTTTAAAATGGTTCTGCGATTTTTTTTAAATAGCATTACTTTGCTAATAATCTAAAATAATGACTTAACATAGTAGCGTATGCAGGATTTTAGTTCGGTTAGGGTTTTACATAAGACTATTCACAGATTCGTAGAGGGTTCATCTCCATATTTTACATTATTAAAAAAAAAAAACCCAATTTATAGAGTTAGACTCATTAAGTCTACTTTTAGAGTATTTAACCTGGTAATCTATAAAGCAACTTCAAGCTGTAATAAACTTTGTAATAATCGATTATACATGATGATTATAATGATACGAAATGTACCACCACCCCCCCCCCCCCACAAGCCGCCAAATTGTGTACAGTATACATCATGTAGGATTTTAATGATATGAATATAATATGTGTATACTGAATTTCTGGATTAAAATCTTTATATCACCCCTCCCCCTTAGTTACCCTACTGTGCTATATACTTTTGAGTTATGACTATATATGAGTAATGATTATGTATGTATTATGTATATTTCAGGCTTCAGCATAATTATATAATTATAATAACATTGAAATATTTAAATGTTAATTGTTGAATATTTGTTAACATTTTTAAAAATTATACGATAGTGTATACTGTATACTCTAATCATGAAAACTCTAATTAAATGTTTGACAGCTATTATTTGAACCAGATGATGTAATTCAATACTTTATTGAACACTCAATCATTGGGCAGAATATATTTTGTCAACAATGTTTAGTTACAAATTATTATACATATATTATAAATACAATATTTGTTATGGCATAAACATATTTTACCAATCTGTTTTTGAGTAATATGTATTGTAGTCAATACATCCTTTTCATTATTGTCTACATTTGAACCATCAGTTGCATGTTGACAATGACCCGTACCAGTATTAGCATCAGCATTAATCTCCGGTCCATTTCCGGGTCTGCCCCTGATAAAGCTAATAATTACGACAAAAAAAAAAAAAAATCTATACATTTAAACCTTTTAATTATAATCATAGTTTGACATGACGTAATTGTAGTAACTTACGCCCGACTTCCATTATACTGTAAATAATTGACTACGTTTCTTACAGTATTTGTGATTTTTTTAACGAAAT
Source organism: Macrosiphum euphorbiae (assembly GCA_949089665.1). Taxonomy (NCBI): domain Eukaryota; kingdom Metazoa; phylum Arthropoda; class Insecta; order Hemiptera; family Aphididae; genus Macrosiphum; species Macrosiphum euphorbiae. The sequence continues at coordinate 90,110,376 of CARXXK010000002.1, read as the reverse complement.
TTGGACTCCTAAAACAGCACATAAGTACATACATTTATATTTATTTATTATTTTGTGTAAACATAATATGTTTATATTACCTATTCATCACATAAACATTTTATTTTAATTTGTAACGTTATTAGTTATTGTATATTAATGTTATAATAATGCTGCTTGCGAGTGTACTTATAAGATAAAAATATATCAAGCTAAACATCTCAGGCTTAGCATCTAAGACTTACAAGACCATTTTTGGAGGAAAATTTAACTGTACCTATGATGGAATATAGTAATATGGTAGAAGCGTATTTTTTTTATTAGTGGTAACCTAGTCTTTTGAAGATCATTTGTAGAAGGTATAACCATATAACAACTCTAGGTTTTGATGTTTTGATATTTTAACATTTATAACATGTTGTATAAAAGTAACATAAATAAAGGTGCATGAAAAGCACATAATATTTAATCATGAAATAGTTTATTTTTAGGTAAAAAGCAGATTTTGTTTCAAAAGGAACTAAAATATCGGTATGGGTGATTCTCGGAACTTTTTATTACTTAAATATTACCTTTCAAGTTGATCAGCACTTTTATCATGGTCCAATGGTTCTTGATTAGGTTCATTCATTTTCTCATGGCATAATGGTTCTTGATTAGATCCATTCATTTTTTCAGGGTTCAATGATTCTTGATTAGGTTCATTCATTTTTTCAGGGTTCAACCGTTCTTGATTAGGTTCATTCTTTGTATCATCGTCCAACGGTTCTTGATTAGGTTCATTCTTTGTATCATGGTCCAACGGTTCTTGATTAGGTTCATTCATTTTCTCATGGCATAATGGTTCTTGAATAGGTTCATTCTTTGTATCATGGTCCAACGGTTCTTGATTAGGTTCATTCATTTTCTCATGGCATAATGGTTCTTGATTAGATCCATTCATTTTTTCAGGGTTCAATGATTCTTGATTAGGTTCATTCATTTTGTCAGGGTCCAATGGTTCTTGACTAGGTTCATTCATTTTCTCATGATCTAATGGATCTTGACTAGGTTCATTCATTTTATCACTGTCTTATTTAACTCCACCTAAACATGTAATGTAAAATTTACAATTTCATAGTATAAGCGAACTATTTTCAATAGTTCAATAAAAAAGCTGGAAAGTATAGGTAATACTCTGCTGTACAGTAGGTGTCAAGGGTACCTCGTCATTAAGTAGGTCAATGTAATGGACGTGTTAAATTAGAATTCATGATAAATAATTGCGACAAACATTCTGAGGAGAGACGGCGTGGTTTGTAAGCCTATATTTTTAAGTATATTTTATTATATACTTATATATACGCTTCTCAACAATTATATAGATGCACCTGACCTTTTATCTCAAGTTTTATTTAAAGTTCCCTCTCAAAATATTCCTAATCATATTCCTTTTTATATTCCCACATATTCCACTTCCTTTAACCACAACCACCCCATGCACAGAATGCTTAGGTGTGTCAATTGAGTTTAATCTTTAAGTTTGAACCTCGTTATACACTTTTACGTTTATATTATTACTAGTTATACCATATATTATTGTTATCATATTATATTTATCTTTTCACTCTTTTGTAAAAGACGGTTGGAGTATATAAATAAAATAAAAATAAAAACTAAAATAAAATTAAGTATTATTTGTATTTATATTATATTGATTTATTTTATGATTAGTCATACGTTATACTGTATTATTATACAGTGTATAAAATGCAATATCTTAAAATGAATCTAAATATTTTAAAAATATGATTATAAGATTAGGTATATAAATAAAATCGTTATTCTTTATTAAAAAATTGTGCTTTTATATTATTATGTTTTCGGGTTTCAGTAAGAAGTACTTAATATGAGAAACTTTGTATAAATTGATAACCAAATAGCTATTAAAATTGAACATTTTATAAATTTTCATAAATTTTGTGAGACCTTGTATTCAATTTGTATTTAAATAGTTTTGAGCCTACAAAATAATTTGAATATGTTCGTAAATTTTGTCAAAATTCTAACTTTAAACCTTCATCAAAAATGTTTGTATTTTAAATTTTAAATTTGTTTTTTTATTGCAGTATTAATAACTAACGAGGAACACGGTATTGCATTTTTAAGCTTTTTGTTTATAATATTTAGAAAAAAAAAATCAAAAATGTTGAATGTCTATAAATAGCACAGCAAGATTCAAAATATCTTGAAAATAATATCCCATTTATAAAATCCTAATATTATATTGATAAGTATATTCGTTATTCATATATCTACGGTTCTTCGTTTTTAAAATTACAGTGGTGGATCCAGAGGGAGTGTTGGGGTGATCGCCCATCCGTTCACAAGAAAAATTGTTGTATACGTGAATACGCCTAAAGAAAATACTATTAACGATAATTCGGGGCACCTAACACTGTACTAAATGAGTGATGAACAAGTTGTTATCATAAAAGTGCCATACTTTTGTGTGACTAAGCCCCTAAACCCCCTTAAATAGCCCCCCCAATATCACGAGCTGGATCGACCCCTGTTGAATTCAACAAAATAAAAATAACAATGGGCAAGTTAAAAAATGTTTGTTAACAATTTATCATTTTTATTATATTAAGATAGGTACGTTGTTTTAATTATAAAATACGTACCTTTAGCATTATCTATACATTTATCTTTGATCCAATCTGTTATGATTAATAAATAATAATTAACTTATAATATGATCTATGTTTATCGTTTATGAGACAACTATACAATATAATATTAAAGCGAGTTTGTTATGTAGGTTTGCCATACCTACCTACTGTATGCTAATAAGTATTAAGTAAGAAGTCTAATATTGGTTAAAATTAATTTATTCTGATTACAATGTAATTTATTGTTATAATCTTATACTACCTACTTATTTCTATATAAATACTAAATAGTTAACTCACCAATAGACATTAGTAAAATACCTTCAAAAAAGAAAAACAGTACAATACCTACATATTAAGTTGGCATGTTACAACGTTTTACAATAGTATCCATACAGTTATAAATTATAATGTTATAAGGAATCAAATTTACTATTAATACATAATAATACATTTAAACAATTTAATAAACACACCAAATTATTCTATAGACTCTAATTATTCTATAATCAAGTTTATGCATGAAGGGTTGGAAATATTAATTTATTTTAAAACAATATGTATATTATTTTGTGTCTGAATAATAAAAAATAAAATGTATATTTACGTTTCAGTAAGTAGCTATAAATCTAGTTGTTATAATTTTTTTTAAATCATTTTTTTAGGTCTTGATTTCTTAAAAACTAATACATAAATTGATTTTTTATTACTTTTAATTACTTTTATTCTGATATTTTTTGTAAAATAGGAAATTTTAATATTAAATCTATTGGAGTTTGAACTTCCGATGATTGTAGTGAAGTGCTAGTATATCATGGGACACCCCATGGAATGATGTGGGTTAGTAGGTCGTAACTGGGAGGAGTACTCCACCCATTTAATATTATTATAAATAAGAATTATTGGTTTGATTCTTGAAATTTATTTATGTAAACTTTTGCAAAATACTATGTCTTATAACATGATTTCAAGAATATGTTATTTAATAAAAGTATATAAGTAAGTTGATAAAAAAAAATTATTATAGTAATATTACTATGATTAATATTTATATATTAACATTTTATAACTTGTAAACATTATTTGAGGATAATAAGTACCAGAATACTAGAAGAAATGTTGTATATATTTAAAATGTTCATAAAATAATTATTAAGAACTATTATATATCAATAAAGAAGTGTGTATCGTTACAGTATACTTGGTATATAGTATACACAGTACACACGGTATACAAAATCTAAGTGGGTGCATATTTGAAAAAAATGTCCTTAGATTAATTTCAAAATTCAATAAATGGGGGTGAACATGCTCAGTATATTAAATAATATATCATACATAAATATAATAATTTAAAATTAACTTAAATATATAAATTCACTCACTTTTCAATAAAGAGTAATAAATAATAATATTCAAATAAAAAATGTTCTGGTAAATTTATTAAACTGCGATACTCGTACCATACCTTCGTATATCGCAGGCGCTTGAGTTGTCGATCGTTTTTATTAGAGTTCCATTAATCTCAAATGGCACACGTCTAGGACTTGTAAAAACCTAAAAGAAAATTAAGTGAGAATAGAACAATAAAAAAAAAAAAATTAAAAGCCTTACGTTGTCAACACAGTATGTGTCATTGTGACAACGCGAAATCGAGAGTGGCTTGATTCGACCCATAAACACCAGAATACAACAGAGTCTCGAGAGCGCAGGTTCACCACATCCCGGTTTTTTATGTGTATAAAATACAGGCTCTGATACCCTGGCTAAAATATAGATGACACGGTATTGATTTTTCGTGTTTGGTGTGGAAATGGGGTGGTTTAGTGACGACGGCGCAAGACGTCAAGGCGCAAGGCGTCAAGTTAATTTCACGAGTCTCCTTAGTATTATATAATCTGTATCCATTGTATAATACTATTATGTTACTACTATTACTTATATCATATATGGGATCTATCCCCCCCCCACCCCCGTTAATACACCTCTGTACTATTGTTACTATTATTATACATTAGTTTAATTATTCACACAATCAATTATTGCATAATATGAAACTGTATACTTACATAATTCGAAGAATATTTACACGATTTATATGTTCAGTTTTCATCTGAATTTTATAGCACCTATGTTTTATTCGAAACGCGCAAACTCATTGAGATTTTACAATTTATTGTTTTCCTAAATATTTTTATTTAATACATATTATTTATAAAATTCAAGGTTATTTGCGTTTAATATTAATTATATATTATATTGATGACGTCACATTCATTATGTCTCGGGGATGAGGTTTTTGGTTAGAGCCAGTACATCATAAAAAGGATAGTCCTCTTTAATGATGATTGCTAGCTAAATCGCAGTTAAAATGTCTGTCACAAAAAATAATATATTAAATGACCAATTTCGATTTAGGTACAGAAATGATTGGCATATTATATTGCAAAATCCCTTGTAAATAAGACATAATATTATATTGATAACAGTAAATATATAATAAATATGCACGTGCTCATCAGTCTGCGTACATTTTTCTAGCATGTCCGAAAAATCAATGATGTATCTCGTCAATCTATAATTTCATTAAAAATCATCTGTAAGTCGTAGACACTTAAGTAGTGTCATTAACGCAAATCGGAGTGTGTATCATTATCTTCATGAGCAATTCAATTTTGACTTAAAATTGTTTAGTTTATCAGTGCAAAATATGTACTTTTTTAGAGACTCGATATTATGTTAGTCTATTCTCTTTAAAAATATACATACCAAAAATTAATAAGGGACAATCAAATGGCTACTTGGAAAAAACTTTCATTGGGTTTCGATTGAAATCAGTGAAAAATCCTACAAGTTATAGTTATTTATTATTGTATACCTACGAACCCGTTTAATTCGAGACGTACCAGGAGACTGCAATATATCTATACAAATATACAATAATGTGCACCTGGCATTGCATTTTATAATATGTTCGGCTTTATTCGGTTTTAATCAGTAGCGTCTCAGACCCGCGAGGAGCAATGGCCCTAAGCCCCTGACACACACACGACACACTTCATAACATATTATCTTATCAGTGTTGTATTATATATTTTGCTATATATTTACAATTTATATAACATGCATAAATATGTCTACAAAATTAGCAGTTATTTACTAAAATTCAAATTACCTAAAATTAAGTTATAATTTTAACTCTATGAATCAATTTTTGTTAGTGAGTTTGCCTAATATTTTTTTTATCAATGTTAATAATCACACTTTTATGTTCCCTGCTAAGTTATTTCATTTTTTTGGCACATTGTAGTCCGTCTGTCCCGTAAACAGAAATTTAATACAGGGGAGGGGGGTTCATCATATTAAAATAAATACTTCAAAATATTTTGGTAGTGTTCAATTTTTGTAAGTATATTTATATACTTTCCATGTTGCAAGGTGGGTTTAGCCCACTACCCTCCTACAACGGTTATGGCTCTGTATTTCGTGTTTGGATCTATATAGCTGATAACTAAGGTCACAAGTAACTGAGGAAATCCACAAAATCAATACAAGTGCACTGATATCCTTTTCATGAGTTCTATTGTTATAGTTAATGAAATTAATTATGAGAAGGCTAATTTTGTAACATGAGATACTAATCACCCTTAGCAACCCTGGGATTTATGTCTAAGTGGTCATCTATTATCTATATCTCCCCTAAAACAAATTCGGTGTCCTGGGGCAGTTTTTTCTATACTATCCTCCTGATAGTTAAAATGGGTCAATGGGTCTGGCCTAGTTAATGATGTATTATAATATATTAGAACATAATTGTTAATACTATAAATTTAAAAATATTAAATACATTTTAAAATAATAATGGTTTCAATATAAAGTCATTCGGTAATTATTTAAGTTACCAGTGAATACGTATCCAGTGATTGTGTACTAATAGCTTAACGCTATTATATTATGTAATCCGAATGTATTATACGCCTCTGTTCCAAGACGACCAGTCATCTGTTATATAATATTGTATATTGCACTTGCACACATCTAGGACTAATTTTTATGTACCTACCTGCAACATTATAACATTAAATATATATTAATGTTCTTTTAGGAAAATTATTTTTGAAAAAAATATTTTTTTTATATACAACATAAAAGGGTTCATAAATATACATAATAATAATATAATATTATTGAAAGCTAATATTTTGTTGTGTACGAAGACATTATTGACAAAATCGAATGTGGGGCGTTTCCACCTGTTGGCTTTTGTTTGAGACCCGTGCCGGGGTGGTTTGGAGAGTGCCTTCGTATCGATTTAGGATGGTTGTGAATTGCTCAACGTAAATTTATCACATCCACAAAGAAACTGCGCAACAACTTGTTCTCCATTGTCCCCTAAAGGTTAAAGTTGGAAAACCCAGGTCAATATTTTGTCAATATTATAGGTAGGTGATATAACTGATATTATTGATAGGTAATATTACAGGGTGTAACAGAAATACTTGACGGATGAAATACCTTTCGTTTTAATCAATATTAAAAAAAAAATTTTATATATCATTTATAGTCACTTACGCTACATGTACAATATAAAATAATAATACTATATTCATTTTTTAATAATGAATATAACAAATTTAAATTAGGTTTAAAAATTCAAAATGCCAATTTGTAAATCTGATTATAAGAAAAATGTTGATGGTAAAAACATTTATTGAAGTAAAGTAGTTTAAGTTATAGAATTTTTTTAAATATCAATTTTTTTTTTTTTGAGTAAATTAATTTAGAACTAATACTGTACTAATGCAGTGGTGCATTTAGAATATATGCGACCCGGGTAGAAATAATTTTATTTCTTATTTTAAAATTATCATACTATAGATATTTAAAATCAGATAAAGTAAACAAAACTTTTAAAACAGTTTCTAATTGTTATATCTTATTGGATGCAGTTGGGTGAAAATAATGAATAAATAAGTACATTTTCAACTTTTAAAAATCGCATGCTTATATTGTCGAACTACGCGTACCGTAACATTTTTATGTGATATTGATTAGGTGTGTAGCAGTGCTGGGTTTTTTTTTAGGTGACTTACACAAGATCAATATTTTACAAATTAAAAAGTAGGTATAATGATAATAAATAATAAACTACTATACACTATAACATATAAAATATTAGTAACAAACGTTGTACTCAGTCTTGAAACATAACAAGGTGACTTAGAAATAAACTTTACTTAAAAAATTAATTACCTATTTTTTAAACAATTAAACATAATTACTTATGCCTATTACAATATTTTCTTTTTTTTTTTTTAAATAGCATTAAACATATTAATGTTTTTACAAAATTAATTAAATATTTAAGGTTGATACCTATCAGACTCCTCACTCTCTCTCTCTCTGGATGTCGTCAATTCTGTACCCATTGTATCATTAATATTTGTAGTATTATTTAAACGTGAGCCCGTAAAAAGAAAATGGCGGGCTGTCAGACGCCACTCACGTACGCTAAGATAACTGAAGCTATATACGTGCATTGGTGCAATGGACACAATGAGTTTTTTTCCGATAACCTCGAAAATCTGAAGCATAACCGATCATGTACCTCTAAGCTATGGAAGCTTGCTCCATTTCTAGATTGCAAAAGCGTGATAAGGGTGGGTGGAAGTTTACGACGAGCAGATTTACCGTTTGAAGTAAAATGTCCAATTATTTTACTTAAAGAAGCATGGATGACTAGGTTATTGATCGACCACGTGCATAGTGGTACAATTCACAAACAGTACAAACCATTAAACAGCGACATTTTTGGGTACTATTTTACTAAAGTAAAATCGGAAAATCGCCCAGTCCATCTCGAGACCAGCCCATGTCCAAAAGCAGAGCAGTGTGAACCTCTACTGGCACAATGCTTCTGCGCCAGAGCATCATCAGAAGCTGATCAGTATTTCTTCATTAAACTTCGAAGACACAAACACATTTTCGCTCTATCTTCTTCAAACAAATAACTTTCTGTCGTTCGCTATAATTTATTCAAAAAATCAAATTTAAATATTACGTTACAGTAATACACCACGTATGATCTTATTGATTCTAAATTCATACTTAATGATAATCCAAACATATCCAATCATCTTTTTGTTTACATTTTTACCTACACTAAATCTCTTAAAATATACACAATATCTATTTGCTTTACACCATGAAAGGTAACAATTAAAAACTCCATTTATCCTGTCTGTCCAATTTATAATATAGTTATAATACAAACGTTATGAGGATTAAAAAAACACCTTCTAGTATTCGAGAGAATATCTATTCGCATTTGTTCTTTGAAATATTGTATTTGAGTATAGTATAACATTCATATACTTACATTCATATACAAACATCCTAAAAATTATATCCACAGTTATTAAACATTACATGCCTGTTACTACAAATAAATACTGAGACATTGTGTATATCAAACAAGGACAAATCATTACAAATAAATATTTAGGCATTGAGTAAAACTCGATCAGTTAAAACAAAAAATTTAAATCATAGTGTAATGCAATATTACAATAACATCGATATACAAATATCAAAACTTGTAGGTGTAGGAATGGTTGGAAAGAATGCAGACAGAATAACGAGACACTTAAGTTTCGACGATACTTTTATTTGCACAGATCGTAAACAGTATATGTGACAATAATATATACACGTTGTTACGACGATGACGGTCCAGCAAAACCTGCTGCTACCACCGCCGCTGGCCGGTGGCGGCCAGACCGATTGTCGGTTGCGATCTCGATAACGACCGCGACATACCCCCCTCCCCCCCGAGTCCGCGAAACGCACCCGAGCAACTAGACTACTCCGTGTCGGGGTGCGGGGCCACGGACGTCACCTCCATCGCCTCGATCCATCGCTCCACCACGACCAGCTGTCGCTCCTGTGAGTCAGCTGATGGAGTTACCGGTTGCGGCTTGGCTGTCGGCGGGGTCGGCTACTGCACCGGTGGCTATGCAGGCTGTGGCTGCACTGCGGGCTGCTGGGCTGGCTGTGGAGCTGGTGGTTGAGGCTGGAATCGCCCCCGTCTGTCCCGCACATCGTGGCGTTGGTACGCCGGCGCCGCTCGGCGGGTTGGTACTCTCCCCGGAGGTCCTGCCCGAGTCCTGGCGGCTTCTGGCTGAGGGGTGTTAGCCCGAGTGGACCGACGTCCCTCGACGAACCCCCTCTCGAACAGGGCCCATGCCGTCGGGTTGTCTCGGATCCAGCCAAATGACGCGGTGGCCGCGCGTTCAACCGACCAACCGCTCACCGTGTCCTCCGGTCCATCCCCGGAAAGCCTCCTGGCTTCTCGGAGCAGCTGCCCCGCCATGGCCCGTAGCTTCGCCACGTGGGTGGCAATCATGCCACGGGATGGCCGGTTGTTGCGGTTTGGTGGCGGGTTATTGGCGCGTTCTGCCATCAGAAACAAGGTATGATTAGTTAGTGCTCTCTGATGATGACGGTCCTACAGCTCGCATAATCGCTGAGACATGTAACTTAGTAGGGTGTTTACAATCCGTCAAGAACACTCCGGTTCCTAGGGGTTTTCGCAACTTAACCGGACCTAACCATTTCGGGGCGAACCCCGCGTGAAAACGCTTCTCCGCACTTGACTGCGCTTTGTAGTATACAGAATCCCCTACTCACAGATTGCTTCTTTCCGATTATTCTGGGGGTAGATGGGTACTGGGGGCTTTGGGACCGGAAACCACCGGGTCACCCCCCTCTATCACAGGAACATCATCCGGTTCCCCAAGAATCTTCGATTTCTACCGGAGGGTTCCGCACTGCTCCGGACAACTCCGGACCATTTTTGCCCTCGTCCGGAGATCCTTCGGAAAGCTCGAGCTGCCAAACTCCGGGTGCCTTGATCTCCCGGCCAAACATAATTTTGGCCGGTGACTGTCCGGTGTTTCGGTTTTCTCTGTTTCTTACGGAGAACAACACGCGTGGCAGGTAGATATCCCACAGATGATGAGGCTTATGAACAAGTAAGGTTCGAAACCGTTTCTTTAGTTCTTGATTTGTCCTATCTACCGGGTTGGCACGTGGGTGGTATATTGGAGTCGTCTATCCTTCCACTTCCCACCTCCTTCGTGCGTCTCCCATTACCTTGGACACTAACTGCGGCCCATTATCTGACAATAATGCCCTCGGGTATCCGAACCGTGGGAACAACTCCCGTTCGAATGTATCCACATTCGATTTGGTCGTCGCCTTTCCTAAGTGGTACGCCTCTACCCAGCGACTGTAACAATCAGTTACTATCAAAATCGTTGTCTTACTCCTCTGCGTTCGTGGGTATGGAACCATAAGATGGATGCTCAGCACCTCCCATGGTTGCCGTGGGACTCAGGTTAGATGATGGTGGGACCGATCTTCTGGTTTGCAATTCAGTGTTTTTACACGTGCACAGACGTCGCACGCCCGCATGTAATTATACACTCCTTCACGCATACTGGCCCAAAAGAAACGACTCTTTATGCTTCGGTACGATTCTTTCCACCCTGGGTGATTCACTACTTCGTGGTCGTAAAACCTATGTAGCAGAATCTGGGCTCTGTCTACCGGGAAAACCACCCCCTCTTCACCATTCGCGATGGATCGTGGGTGGCGGTGCAACACCTTGTCCTGGATGACATACAACTTTCGAAAACGACCGAACCTTGCAATGTCTCCGGAGAGTATAGCAACTATCTCCCGTATGTGCTGGTCGTTTTGTTGCCACTCTCGGACAACTTGCAATGTGAAGTGCCCGTCGTCCTTCTTCGGCTGGATCGCTCCACACTGGGTTACACCCACAACAGATCCTTCGGACACGCCGGACAGATCACCGAAGACTCCGGAAGTTTCTCCGGACACTCCGGGCCGAATCACAGGGAGGTCGTGGATATTATTCTCCAACGATTCTTCGTCCACCGTATTCGGTCCCACCGGACAGCGGGATAGCGCTGCTTATCGCTGCTGATCGGCAGCTTCATTTTCTACTCCGGGCACGTGTCGGATTTCAAAATCGAAAGCCCCGAGTTGTAATGTCCATAGCGTTAGTTTGATGTTGGTACAGCGAGCTTGCTGTAACCATCGGAGTGCCGCGTTATCTGTTAACAACATAGACTTACCAGACTCAAGATACGGCCTGAACCTGTCAACCACCCAAACTATGGCTAGACATTCACGTTTGACAGCCGAGTATCTTCCAAGTGTTGGATTGAGTTTTTTGCTGGAGTAGGAAATGATTTTCCTGTCACCACTCTCCCCAAGCTGGAAGAGCATGGCACCAACTCCGACTTCGCTTGCGTCGGTCTGTAGATTGAATGGCTTACCCGGAAGAGGAGGGCAGAGCCGTGTCGCGGACACCAAAGACTCCTTCAACTTCCGGAATGCATCTTGCTCAATTTCAAACCAACGTTATTCAGTCCCTTTGGCCAACAGACTCGTGAGTGGTGCTATGATCTCGGCGTAGTGTTGCACGAACTGACTGTACCAAACACAAACGCCTAACACCCGTAACACGTTTAATTCCTGAATCGCAGTCAGTTTTTCCGGTTCCCGGTCTATTCCTTCACCGACCACGACGTGACCTAGGAATTTGATCTGCGCCACCCCGAATGTACATTTTTTTGGTTGGCACGTCAGACCGTAAGACTGGAGTCGCTCTAAGACTCTCTGCAAGTGGTTTGGATGTTGATCGGGACTCTCCGAGTATACCACAATATCAGCCAAATAAACCATTACAAATTTACCAACTAACCCACGGAAGACTCCGCTTACCAAGCGACAGAATGTGGCGGGGGCGTTTTTAAGTCCAAAAGGCCTTACTCTGAACTGGAATAATCCTCTTTGGGTCTTAAACGCCGTGAGTGGACGTGTCTCTGGTGAGAGACTCACCTGCCAATATCCTGATTTCAAATCCATAGTCATCGGAAACCCCGGAAAAACTCTGATTTTTCGGTTTTCCCCGGTCAATCTGTTCCGTATGTTCACCCATCGGCTCTCAAAACTCACATTTTGAGTTTTGACCGGAAGATTTTGACTTTCGTCAGGTTAAATCTGATTTGCTCCGGATATGGCGCTGGTTGATGGTTGTTGGGAATTTCCATGGCATGAGCAACTTGTTTGCTCCACCCGTTAGGTCGACCTAATCTTTTCTTCTGCTAACTTCTGCTCCAAGCGATCCAAGCTTGCTGAGAGTAGCGATTGTTAATTGTTGCTTGTCGACCGTTATTTCCAACCCCTCCAGCCTATCTAACATCTGCTCCATGAACTGATTTATCAAACTCTTTTCAGAGTTGACCTCATCCTCCCTGGTCTGAGCCTCCGATGTTTTCCCTTCCGGTACCTGGGCTGACGTCTCGTCAGTTTCCCCAAACCATATTGATCTTGGATCCAAATTTTCCTTAGCCCTAATATACTCTTCTAATGCTAGGAGTTTATCGGCCTTGGACCCCCGGTCTCAATACCACGTTTCAATAATTCCCTGTTGTTATCGACAATATTTAACTCACTAATGCATTTAATAACCATTGAGGAGATTAAATTTCATTGCTATTATCTATCTAATTAAATTATGATGGATACGAAATTACGTAACTCGGGCTATCGCTAGTAGAGATTTGTACTTCCCAATGTATAAATAGCCTAAACCAAATTTAGCACTGTAGAAATTACGCTGAATTATGCAAATTTTGCTACAATTTACCACCTTAGATTGGACAAGCCCTTAATATTTTATTTATAATAAAAAATCAGAATAAAAAATATTAGAAACCGGTATGATCAGGACACCTATTGAAGGTTCTTTTAACCCGATATGTGCTAATTTACTTTAATTTACGTAAAATAATTTTTATTAAAATTAGCACTTATCTTACTCCTTTTCCGACTGAGTCTCTTGTAGGTGTAGGAACGATTGGAAAGAATACAGACAGAATAATGAGACACTTTAGTTTCGACAATAATTTTATTTGCACAGATCATAAACAATATATGTCACAATAATATATACACGTTGTTACGACGATGACGGTCCGGCAAAAGCTGCTGCTTTTCAATTCTAAGTTTATAAATGAACATTATTATAATCTCGATAATACACACCTACCTTGCTATCTATTAGTTATATATTATATTCAAATTGATATATTAATAAGTAATAATTAGTAATATATTAGAGTATACCTATATAAGAAAATAAGTATACCGAATACTCTACCCAAGTCTGCTAAATTAGCCACCAACGAGAAAAAAATCCCACTATTTATCCCTTGATCTTATTTTCACAACCACTATCTTACTTCTTACTCTTTTTTATTTGATTTTATTCTACTACAGACTTGAACAAATCAAACCATTCGGGAAAGTAGGCGTTGATTTTGGGAGACCATTCGACTTAAATGCTGCTCTGTTACGCCGACTGTGGGTCACTAAGGCGTACTTAAGCATTCCTAGTACTCACAACGACTGGTCTCCCTCTAGCATTGATGTTGGGTTACTGCTGACCTTGGTTGAGCGGTATGGTTTTCAAGATGGATGGCCGTGTCCTAACCGATAAGATTGGGTATGAGCGACTATCTGGTTGGTGACTCCTAGTACAAATGTTCTAATATAAAAAAAAAATTAATGGTACCTATTATAGATATAGGTTAAATACGTTATAAACTAAATGCTTTAGGTTTATGTAGTAATAGATACATTAAGTGAAAATATACACCTTGGAAATACTCGTCGAACAAGTATTCCGAAACAAAATCCATCAAATAATTATTTTAAAATAGATAACAAAAAGTGGGTAAGTGGATGTCACTCTGCTGTACAGTAGGCTACAAGTGAGTCACTGTAATTCAGCGTTTCCCAAACCATGGTGTTCGCGCTGCCGTCAACGATCTTCGCATGCCATTACCACTCATAGTAATTCCGCCGACCGAATCACACACACACACACACACACACACACACACACACACACAACACAAATTATTGTATTTATTATTTTTATGTCTATTGTGTCGTCCGTGAATTATTATGTAATAGTTAAATGTAGATAAACGAATTATGTAATGCGGCTCGATGTGTGGAAGATTTAACACGGCCGCCCATCCCACCAGTTCGCCACAAACGGTCAAGCGATACGCTGTATTTTTTATTTTACGTCCAAAAAGTTATGTCAATGCAGGAACCCGCAGCATTTTTGTATGGGGTAAGTCGCCGTTAATTTAATATTATTGTTTTTTTTTTTTTATATTTCCGTTTTATACTAGAATAAATTATAATTGTTACGTGTACGCTAATCGCCACTGATTGCATATTGTACTATTGTCAGTTCGCGCTGATCTCCGCGAGCCTTTATTATTCTCATTATTACTATAGTACAGGTACAGGACCAGCTGGCCAGACTGCGCTCCACAACCCTGTGAGTTTTAAAATTATTATTATTATTTATATTTACTGTCATTATTAATGTTAAAATAATTGGCTGAGCAAGCTCATACTTGTAATTATTTCCTATCATATTTGTTGAGCCAAAAGGGCTAAATTTGTTTACAATTATTTGTCGTGCCAGAAGGATACAATATTATTATTATGTTTAAAGAGTTTGCTAATCTATATATATAAAAATGGAGACAAAAAATTCGAAATTGCATCAGTTGAGAACGGCTGGGCCGATTTTGCTCAAATTTTTTTTAAATTATAGAGAATGTCGGGGAGCGAGTTTATAGCCTTAGAGTAAACTTTAGAGTAAACAAATATAATAGTTGGCACATTATTCATTTTATTTTGAAACATTATCGTTTTATGTTATCTATGAACTTTTTCAATCAAAAACGACTATTGTTTTTTGGAGAGAATTTTTATGCTTGAACCATGCCTCCTATGAGAAGAACAAACATTGGACGGCGTACACGTAATGCAAGAAACATTAATGAATTTAGACGTGCTCATAATACTCAGGCCAGCGCTGCACAAACGCCGCTCAAATTCGACAACATGTTAATATAAGAAGAAGTTCAGATGTAGCCTTGAATCGCGCTGCTTTCGAATACGATTCCGCATTCGCTTACAAAGATCTTTTGTGTGTTGATATCGGCTCATTATATATCGTATGCCAGCATTGCAAGGCATTGAAGTTTCGATTGGAAACCCCCGGCTTTTGCTGCTCTGGTGGCAAGGTTAAATTACCAGTTTTAGCTCAACCACCAGAGCCATTGTATTCGTTTGTCTATGGAAATACAATCCAATTAAAACATTTCCTGGCGAATACACAAAAATATAACGGAAGTTTTCAAATTACGTCATTTGGAGCAGAAGTTATTGAACAACCTTGCTACAACCCGAGTTATAAGGTAAAGGCGTTTGTAATAATAACACATTTTTTTTTTAATATTTAAAATTTGGACACAATGCATTCTGACGACCACAAAATCATTATCAGAGCAGACAAAAGACCCTCTGGAAGCCATGAAAGATAATTCAATGCTCCCACTATCAATGAAGTCGCAGTGGTGATTGTTGGCGAAAATGTGGCATCACACGATATTGTTCTTAAGCGTCGCGATGTTGGAGAATTGCAGCGCGTGTACGAGACTCATCGGTCATATGATGCACTTCAATACCCGTTGATGTTCTGTCGAGGAGAGGATGGCTATCACTTAAATATTAAGATGGTCAACCCAATGACGGGTTTGTATACAGGTCATCATTTCTTTTTCATACTATAACTAAGTTTGAATTTATATTTCAGGAGAAGAAACGAATAAAAATGTCAGCTCAATGAATTTTTATGCATATCGATTGATGATTCGACAAGATGTTGACAATCATCTATTGAGATATCGCCGGTTCTTTCAACGGTACTGCGTCGACATATACGTCAAGGTCGAAACGGAGCGTCTCAATTTCATTCGCTTCAATCAGTCAAAGTTACGATCAGACGAGTACATCCACTTGCGTGATGCCATCGCTACTAAGGAGACGCGGCCAACATTGGTCGTTTGACTATTCTCCCGTCTACTTATATTGGAAGCCCGCGCCACATGCATGAATATGCTCAAGATGCGATGGCGTACGTGCGGAATTACGGACGACCTGATTTGTTCATCACGTTTACTTGCAATCCGAAATGGCCCGAAATTACAAATCAGTTGCTGACAGGACAAACACCAAGTGATCGACATGACATCACTGCACGAGTATTCAAACAAAAAAATCATAGTACTCATGAATTACATCGTTAAGCCGAAGGTCTTTGACGCAATCCGTTGTTGGATGTACTCGGTTGAATGGCAGAAGCGTGGTTTACCACATGCGCACATTCTGCTTTGGATGTTTGACAAGGTCCGACCAGATCATATTGATTCGATCATTTCTGCCGAAATACCAGATCCAGAAACAGATCCTGAGCTGCATTCTGTTGTGACCACGAACATGATACATGGCCCTTGCGGAACTCAGAATCCTGGGTCACCGTGCATGCAAAACGGAAACTGCAGTAAGCGTTTTCCGCGTCCGTTTGTGGCTGACACAATCAGTGGAATCGACGGATATCCATTGTATCGGCGTCGTTCTCCAGATGACAACGGCAGATCAATCATAATGAAAGTAAAGGGAAAAGATATGGTGGATAATCGCTGGATCGTTCCATATTGTCCACTTTTGTCGAAAACGTTCTCAAATCACTGCAATGTTGAGTATTGCAACTCCATAAAATCTATCAAATATGTGAACAAAGGGAGTGACATGGCTGTGTTTGGCATTGCTGATCCAAATGCAAACGATGAGGTGATGAAATTTCAACTTGGACGTTACATGAGTTGTAATGAGGCAATTTGGCGGCTGTTTTCATTTGCAATTCATGAACGTCACCCGACTGTCGTACATTTGGCAGTTCACTTAGAGAACGGCCAGCGTGTATACTTTACGGAAGCGAACGCAGCGCAAAGAGCAGAACGACCACCAGCGACGACAATGACAAATTTTTTTTCGTAATATATTCGGAAATGCCACGCAATATACATGGAATGCTGCATCAAAGAAGTTTCAACGCAGGAAGAAAGGTGATGCTGTTGCTGGCTTCGCAGATGTCTATTCGACTGATTCCCTCAGACGAATATACACAGTTCATCCACGCCAAGACGAATGCTTCTATCTTCGCTTACTTTTGGTGAACGTTAGGGGCCCGACATCCTTCAATTCCCTGCGTACCGTCGATGGTGTACTGTGCACAACTTTTCGGGAAGCTTGCCAATGCTTGAATTTGCTCGAAACGAGTCACATTGGGACTTAACACTCGTCGATGCAACCGTTTCTGCGCCAGCAAATCAAATTCATACGTTGTTTTCGATCATCATAGCCACATGTCATCCATCGAACCCGAATACATTGTGGGAGAAATACAAGGACGAGATGGTTGATGACATTTTGCACAGAGTTCGAACGACAAATTTTAATTTTGATATTGAAAGTAACGACGAGATGTGGAACGAAACATTAGTTCTGATCGAAGACATGTGCGTGCTCATGTGTGGGAGTCTGTTGTCAACTTTGGGAATGCCAGCGCCAAATCGTTCGAGGCACGCTACATTCAATCTTGAATTACAGCGGGAGAAAAACTATGATCTAGATGAGCAGGCTGAAAGAGTCCGAAAAAATGTGCCACTGTTGTATTCCGAGCAGAAGAATGTATACAATTCGCTGATGAAGGTTGTTGATGATGGAACGGGAGGCATTTACTTTCTCGATGCTCCTGGAGGGACAGGCAAAACGTTCGTCATTTCGTTGATTCTGGCAACAATTCGGTCAAGATCACAAATTGCGTTGGCTGTCGCATCCTCTGGCATTGCTGCCACATTGTTGGAAGGCGGTCGAACTGCACATTCAGCTTTGAAGCTGCCAATGATTCTTCTCTTGGTTGACAAGCCTACATGCACAACGACCAAGAATTCAGCGACAGCGAAATTGATGCGAGAATGCAAAATCATCATTTGGGATGAATGGCACGATGGCACATAAACTAGCTTTGGAGGCAGTTGACCGAACGATCAAAGATTTACGAGGTAATTCGAGACGTTTTTTTGGGGCAATGATAATGCTCTCCGGAGATTATCGTCAAACACTTCCCGTCATTCCGAAATCTACTGCTGCCGATGAAATTAATGCATGCCTGAAATCGTCGTTTTTGTGGCGGCATGTCAAGAAGTTGAAATTGACCACGAACATGAGAGTTGCGTTGCAAAACGACCCATCGGCTGCTGAATTCTCGAGACAACTGCTATCGCTTGGTAATGGACACATTCCGATTGATGTTTTGACTGGATTAATATCGTTTCCGGCAAATTTTTGTGAGTTCACATCGTCGAAGGAAGAACTCATTACAAAAGTGTTCCCAAACATTGATGTCAATTATAACAATCATGATTGGATGAGTGAAAGGGCAATACTAGCAGAGAGGAATAAGGACGTCGATAGCTTGAATTTTACAATTCAGAGTTAACGAAGAGAAAACGAAGCGGTCAACTATCCGACAGAATTTTTGAACTCGCTTGATGTGCCCGGAACTCCACCGCATAATTTAGTTTTAAATGTAAAAAAAAGTGGGATCGATCATAATTATGTTGCGGAATCTAAATCCTCCTAAATTGTGTAATGGTACACGATTGTCCGTCAAGAAACTGATGAACAATGTAATACAATCAACGATCATCAAGGGCAATTTTAAAGGGGAGGAAGTCCTTATCCCACGAATTCCGATCATTCCAAGAGATCTTCCATTTCAGTTTAAGCGGATTCAGTTTCCCGTTAGATTGGCTTTTGCGATGACAATCAATTTATTAATCGCAAGGCCAATCGTTGGAAGTCTGTGGGATCAATTTGGAATTTCCATGTTTTTCGCACGTCCAGCTGTACGTTGCCAGTTCGCGTGTTGGAAAACCGTCTTCGTTGTTTATTTTTGCACCAGAAAACAAAACGAAAAACATTGTTTATCAAAATGCATTATATTGATTTCTGTAACAATTCATTACAATGGAATACTTGAATTTTATTATCAATATATACTTTATTTGAAGGCGTATTAGAATTTTTATTCAGGGCAACGGAAAAGTTAAGGGGGCTGGAGCGTGATTCATTTTCGGTCAAAAACATAGCTCACGACTTCAATCACTACGCCCAATATAATGTTTTGATTTTAATTTTGAAAGCAGATTTGAATTCGTCACTAAATTATCTATGCTTTGACAATTTTATTTTTCTGGTTTTTTATTTTTTTTTACTTAGGAATTTACTAACAAAAAGAGTAAAAATTGATCATTTTTATAATTCAAATTTAAATCCATTGATATTGAATAAGAAAAATGTACGACAGTCAAAGCATAGTAAATTTAGAGGAGAATTCAAATCTACTTTCTAAATTTAAATCGGAACATTCTACTAAGCGTAGTGATTGAAGTTATTGGCCGTATTTTTTGAAAAAAAAAATGTTATTAATTTTATAAGCCAATATGTGGTTGACATGTGCATGCGCGTAGGTAAAATCACAGCCGTACATATCCGGTCACTATGATGCCCCTATACAACGTAATCGCTATTATTCGGGGAATCACACACAATTATTTAATGATTATTATTTATTAGTACCTATTGTAATGTTATGTACAGAATATATTATATTATAAAGGTATAGGTAATAGGTTTTATTTCCGTGGTATTATAATATTCATTATGATTATTCAATAAAATTATATTTTACATTATACAGGTATACCTGTTTAAAAATGTTTGTCTAGACACTCGATGTATTGATATTTTTTATTTTATAATATATGGTATAACTTTCAAAATATTTTGATCTTTTTGAGCAATTTATCATACTGAAAGTTTACAAATTATTTCGCAGTTAAAAATGTTCAATTTTTGTAGCTAAGGCAAAAATATATTTAAAAATTTAAAATAAGATTCTACTTAAGTAATTCATACTGTAACCAACAAATTTAAAAAATATATAAAAACAGTTTTTTTTACAATTATTTGAAGTTCAAAGTTGGTCGAAATTAAGTATACCTATGTAGTGCAGTAATTTAAAAAAACCATTTACTATGAAGTATTATATCTATTATTTATTACCATTTAATTAAGTACAATAATATTATTATTATGTTATCGTAATTAGGTAATAGTTATTGTAAATTCGGTGAATTGCAGCATGTCTAATGACAATGGCTATTATGTTAAACCAGTTTTTGAACGGATAGTGAGTTCGGAGAGTACACAATTACGAATTACACACACTAATGTTCATTTACTTCCAACACATTGTCATGGACCCATATGCACTGCAATATAAATTGCCTAGTTTTTACTCCTTAGAATGGACTACGCTCCAGCCCCCTTAAGATTAATTTTGAAACCATACACTGAATATTAAATAACGAATTGAACAAAGCTTGAGTCACATATAGTTTGTACACTTAATGGGCAACGAAGTGCACGGGTTCAGCTAGTTATTATATATAAATTAATGCATTACACAACTTAGTACCATTATTTATATTACCCTTCAGTTAGTTCTTTTTAGTTAATAATAATATTTTTTCCAGTTATTACTTATTATATATTAGTAATGATATTAGTGTACCGACAAAATAAGTCAAAAAATATAATTTTATCATAACACTTATTAGGTAGGTATAATAGATATAAGTATTAAAAAAATGATATTTATATTTTCATTGTCTTGATGACAATATGTCAATATGTCAGCGCTTGATTATATTTTTTGACTTATTTTGTCGGTACACTAATATCATGACTAACATATAATAAGTAATAACTGGAAAAAATATTATTATTTTTTAACTCTATAGTGTGCAATTATTAAATCTTTACGTAAGGGTTCCTAAACTTTAAAATTCAATAATTTATAATTGGCGGAAAAAGGAATGACGTTTTTTCTGATTTGGCGGAAAAAGGTATTGGCGGAAAACAAAAAGGTAATTTTTGGCGGAAACCGGTGACACCCCACTCAACAGGAATTGGACAGGTTCGCCGAGCAAAACCTGTGAGTGCTGTAGTGTAGGTGGGTGTGTAGGTGTGTATACGTGTGTGTGTGTGTGTGTGTGCTTAAAACTAAAAAGAACTAACTGAAGGGTAATATAAATAATGGTACTAAGTTGTGTAATGCATTAATTTATATATAATAACTAGCTGAACCCGTGCACTTCGTTGCCCATTAAGTGTACAAACTATATGTGACTCAAGCTTTGTTCAATTCGTTATTTAATATTCGGTGTATGGTTTCAAAATTAATCTTAACTTTTCCGTTGCCCTGAATAAAAATTCTGTTACGCCTTCAAATAAAGTATATATTGATAATAAAATTCAACTATTCCATTGTAATGAATTGTTACAGAAATCAATATAATGCATTTTGATAAACAATGTTTTTCGTTTTGTTTTCTGGTGCATAAATAAACAACGAAGACGGTTTTCCAACACGCGAACTGGCAACGTACAGCTGGACGTGCGAAAAACATGGAAATTCCAAATTGATCCCACAGACTTCCAACGATTGGCCTTGCGATTAATAAATTGATTGTCATCGCAAAAGCCAATCTAACGGGAAACTGAATCCGCTACTCATTTAGCACAACAGCTTGGGTTTTGAAATATATTGAGTTCTTTAAAAGGGTCATTAGGCATCTAACAGCAGCAGATCTCTAAAAAGCAGAACAATGGTTGGTAAGATATGCTCAAAAGGATGAATTTGTAGCTAACTATGAGTAAGGAACTTAAAAACAACAGTAAGATACGAAGACTATCCCCCTTTATCATTACAGATAATCTAATTATAGTCAGAGGAATACTACGTCATTCAACACTTTCGAATGAACAAAAACATCCTATAGTTTTACCGTTTGGTCATAAGGTCACGCAGCTAATTTTTACATACTTTCATGAAATACTGTTACATGGAGGGCCCCAGTTGTTGTTATCAGAAGTAAGACTTCGGTTTTGGCCTCTAAAGGGTAGACTAACAGCTCGTTCCACGACATCACGTTGTGTTACATGTGTTCGAGCAAAGTCTAAATTTGAAAACCCGATCATGGCTACCTTGCCAAGTACCAGAGTACGGCCTGCAAGACCATTTGTGTCAACAGGGGTTGATTTTGTGGGACCCGGGACCCTTGATGTTCGAAGTGTCACAAGCATAAAAACATGGATTGCAGTTTTTGTGTGTCTGGCAACTAGAGCAATACATTTGGAGTAAGTGGTTGGTCTGAAGAGCAATGCCTTTTTTGCCACGCTGCGACGGTTTATGGCACGAAGAGGTAAATGTTCAAAAATATAAAGTGACAATGCAACTAATTTTGTGGGCGTTCAACGAGAATTAGCAATCTATCTGCGAGATGTCGATGTAAATGTAGCCAATTAATGAATAGATTGGCACTTTAGCCCTCCAGCAGCACCCATTTTGGCGGAATTTGGGAATGTGCCGTGAAAAGCACCATATGACTAGAGTAGTTAAAGATGCTAGTCTCAAGTTAGAAGAGATAGGTACTTTACTTTGTCAAATTGAGGCATGTTTGAACTCTCGTCCATGGACACCGTTAAGTTCTCATCCACTAGACTTAGAGCCTATAATACTAGAGCATTTTTTAATTGGTGGACCATTGCTCCTAGTTTCAGAAGCTGACATATCAAATGAAAATATGAGCACATTAAGGAAATGGAGATATGTACAGGCTTTGATACAGACGTTCTGGAAACGCTGGTCAAGGGAATATTTAAGGCCGTTGGTTAGCTCAAACCGAACAAATGAAAATTGGAGGTATTGTTATCATCAAAGAAAAATGTGCACCACCAGGAAAATGGAAAATATTAAAAAATACTGAAAACTCATCCGGGATGTGATGTAGTTACATTGAAGACATCGAATGGCAATGAACTGAAACGACCAGTTGTCAAATTATGTAGCTTGTCTAGCTGTTACTGTTTACCAGTAGACTGTAGAGGGATAAAGTCCCGAATTTTTAAAATCATAAGTTTCAAAGGGGGAGAATGTTTGCGCCAACGCCGATACTTTTCTCCGCGTGTTTATCTCAAATTAAAGGTAGACCGTACTCACGGGCTTCGCAGGACGATACACACACCCACACCCACACACACTTACAAACACGTACATTTTATCATAGGTAATTATTATTGTTGAAATTGTGAATTATATTATATAATATGTTAATTTTATGTTCATGTTACGGGTTTAGTCTACAGGTATTGAGTTATTTTTCGTTAGTACAGTATTGTATCTTTTTCTCGCAGCACTGCAAATTTGTATTTTTATTAAATGTGTCTGCAATAAATTTGCAGCATTGTTATTATTATTATTGTAAACGCAAACATCAATTTTTAGTGTTAAATTCACACCCACAAATTATATATAATTACATTATTATATTTATTTTATATTTCGCAGGCACAAATTGCCGTTTTTATTACTATTGTATTTATTAATTATTGTGTATTTTGCAGGCAAGAATTGCCGTTTTATTATAATTGTAGACCTTATGGTATTTGCGTGTGTGTGTGTGTGTGTGTGTGTGTGTGTGTGTGTGTGTGTGTGTGTGAGAATCACATTATTGAATATTATTATTTAGACGCAGGTACAAGCTGGCCAGTGCACCGTCGGACTGTGAGTCTTTAAATTATTATTTTGTACTGGTTATTATTATGAATATTATTTATATAAATATGTAATGTATTGGTTATCCACATAACACTATATATTTTGTATTATCCATTACTTTCACTTGTAAGGCCTGAAAGACCGGATATAATAAATGTGCATTATTTAAATTATAGACCAATACCTTATCATAAAAAATCCGTGTTACTATTATTGTATATAATATATTTAAGTATCCACCGTACACACTTATAACACACGTAGTTCATCAGTATTTCCTCGGCAATCCCTTCCACTACTGATCGAGCTATTTACACCACATTCACACGCACACGCACACACACACACAAATTTCGGTCGGCCTATTAATATAGCATTATTATAGGTATACTGTAGAAACTATAAGCGCACGAGTATTAGATAACCGGGATCGCGTTCTATATTATTATTCGCTCCCGGCTCCTACAACACTTATATTAATCTGTTTTATAAACTACAATAATTTTGACATTATTTTATTTGATACTTTAATGTTTTTATATAGGTATTTAGTATAATATACCTACCATATTATATAGGTATATAAATTATATAAATATTATAGTGATGAGAACAACAGCATATATGTAACTATATCTTGATATATCTTGCCTGATCTTTCAGTCATAAGTAATCAATCCAATCAAAATCCCATTTCTTTACAAAAACACTCTGGTGTTACACCTCCTGTTGTTGACACTTACTGTGGTGTAGCTCCTCTACCTAACGAATTAATGATGTTACATCGATCCGTTATATTTTGAACTAAACAGTGTTCACTTCTAACGAGTTTAAAACCAATAAAATCGTTGGTAGTTACTTAATGTGTATCTCCATATACGTCCATAGTGAACGTAACGTCCTAAGTACCTAGTTGTAATTAATTAATAATCGTTATATTATTCTAAATTTAGATAATAACATTAAGTCTAAAATAAATACACATCAATACAATATATTTACCATTTATGACCTTGACATGCATCAGCATCTTCATTTTCAGTATACTGACTACTAAGTCTGTTAATGCTGTAATTTGTCAAATGCATGTATCTATCAGATATAGTGGTAAAAGCAGATGAATACTTAACTGAAATATTAAAAAAAAATAAATAATAGTATCAATGATATAACAAAAAATATTATACCTGAAGCAAACCGTACAAGCCCATTATCATAAAGATACAAACGAAGAGGATTGATTGAAGTGATGAGTATATAGAGTCTTAAATCAAATTTGGTGTCATTGATTAAATATGGATTATCTATGTACCTTTGTACAAGTAAAGGTATTTTCTTTGGTATTTGAGCCCATTTTGATATAACACGAATTCCAGATCATCTAGCAGATGCTGGCTATAAATAAAATGAAAATTCTAGATATTAGTTTAATCATTATTTTTAGGATTCATTTTCATAATAATACCGGTTTAATAATCCATTTGTCTTAATCAATTTTCTCCCCAACTTGTTGTAAAATTCTAGATTCTTGAGGTAATATATATGATGTGGGCATAAACCCAAAATGTTCTTTGCCGTATTTTAACATCTTTACGACCAATTTGAAAAGTACTCGGAAAATGGTTCAGTTTTTGCTGTTCCCAAAGTTCCTTGAAACTTAATGATTTCATATGTTTACCCCAAGTTCCCACCCAATCATTTGATTCTTAAAAATAATAGTAATAAACACAAACATTAATTATTATTATTGACATTTAGGTAGGATGATATAAAAGAAAAAATTACAGGTATACTCACGGGATCGAGGTAACATCATTAATTCGTTAGCTGGAGGAGCTACACTACAGAAAGCGTCAACAATAGGAGGCGTAACACCACAGTGATTTTGTAAGGAAATGGGATTGTCATTGGACTGATTACGTATGACCGAAGGATCAGTTGTATTTTGAACTAAACAGTGTTCACTTCTAACGAGTTTAAAACCACTATTTTGAATTGTTCGACGTACAACAATTGGAGTAATAGAACTTAGTTTCCACTTTAATAACTTTTGCAAAGACAATGGAAATGATTCACCTGTAATAATAATTATTATCAAAAAATTCTAGAATTTTCAACTAAGTATTTATGGTTGGTAGTTACCTTTAATATCATGTGATGAAAATCTTATATATGGTGGCATATAAGAAAATAAACTACGTCTTAGGGCTGAATGATATTCAAATTTATCTTTTTGTTTTTGAGCACCTGAACATTTTTTGTATTGAAAATTATCATTATTATACAGCTATACATACATTTATTTTTATTAAATTTGCATTTGAAACATAATACCAGAAAATAAATGAAAATAAATAAAAATTCATCTGTTCGTAGATTACAATACATTTGACTTATAATTAATTAATAATATAATTTTTGATTTTAAACAATGATTTTTTAATAAACTAATTAGAAATTAATTATCTTACTTAGTACTTACCAAATGAATGTGGAGATTTGGATAATGCATTTGAGTGGTTTAAATTGTTCAATTTAGGATCAGTATTCACAATTGGATCGGGATTTAATTTTAGCAGTTTTTCTGAACTACGGTCCGTTGCTTGTTGAAAGTCTGTACGATGAGTTTGTATACGGTCTGCTGAAAATTCATTATGCTCTTGCTGCTTATCAAGTGGTCGAAATTTTTTTATTTTACTCATATGTTACATTGCATACAGGGCAAAAATAATTTTCTGGCACAGTTCCTACGTTTGGCAGATAATTAACCAATAATATAAATTTTGATTTTGTATAAGAATTTTTTAATAAAATAATTAGATATTACTTATTCTATTTACCAAATGCATAAGGATATCTGCGGGATAGTACATTTAAGTAGTTTGAATCGTACAGAGTAAGATTAGTATCCAAAATTCGATAAGGATTTAATTTTAGCAGTTTTTCTTATAAGGGCAAAAACAATTTTCTGGTAATGTTCCATCGTGTTCAGAATTAATGGCCATTTTTTTTGTTAATATTGAGTATGATTTATTGTTTATTTTATATTAACTTGTATATTATAGCAAAATAACTGTTAGATTTGTCTGTAGAAATAAAAACATAATTTCATAAAATTAAACACAACAATAAGTATAATTACATTTATTAGATACCTCTAAACTTAATATGATTTTTATAAGAATTTAAATTAAATATTGTGTAGGTAGGTGACACTTTGTCATAATTACAACATCAGTTCAAATATTCTTTTAGTCTTAGTGAAAAATAGGAGGTACTAGGTAGGCCTACATAGTTTAATCAATGTATTATATCAGACAATTTTAAAACTATCTACTTAGATCTATTACTCTTTTAAAAAATTTAATTTAAATCTAATCATAAGTTCAAACATGTTCAAACTGATTAAAATGTAGTTGGATTAGACGTTTAGTTCAGACATAAATAGGTAGTTATTATATAGGTACTCTGTACAGAGAGAGAACATGCCATCGTCCAACGAAAATCAGTTCTTCTGAGCATACACACGCTACTATCTGCCATAGTATCATTCCATCGATGGAAAGATGTCACATGGGGATACGTAGATTTGGTTTGTTCTCTCGATGGACAGAGTATAGGAACGAAATTAATTAATTAAGTCATGTACTAACTTACAGCTTACAAGAATACGTATAGATATTATAGAGACTTACTGTATATTCACAATCAATTTAAATAAATCCACTTCATAGTCTTCAAGATTAAAAAAAGGAATTTATTCAAATATGTAGATCGCGTAAAAAACGGGATTTTAATTTAAGCCCGTATCATAAAAAAATTAAAGTTAAAACACAATGTAATTAGACAGAGGAAAATGTCAAGAAAAACTCACCATGGATACTCTTACGATCATATATTATAATAAAAACATTAAATTATATTATAACGGGGACGACGACTTCAACAAGTGTGATTGTTACACGTGGTTGGAAACTGCGAAAAACGTCGATTGTAATAATATAACACCGTAGTGGGCGATTAGTTGGTTTTCTCCCTAAGTAATAGTTATGGCTTATAATCAATTGTATAATATAAGTAGCACAAAACGTATTCGGAAACTCTCTTCCATACACCTACGTCCCCGGCATTGGGCATAGGTAGATGAGGTCAGTAGTTAGATACCTCTAAACTTAATATGATTTTTATAAGAATTTAAATTAAATATTGTGTAGGTAGGTGACACTTTGTCATAATTACAACATCAGTTCAAATATTCTTTTAGTCTTAGTGAAAAATAGGAGGTACTAGTTAGGCCTACATAGTTTAATCAATGTATTATATCAGACAATTTTAAAACTGTCTACTTAGATCCAATACTCTTTTAAAAAATTCAATTTAATTCTATTCATAAGTTCAAACATGTTCAAACTGTTTAAAATGTAGTTGGTTTAGACGTTTAGTTCAGACATAAATAGGTAGTTATTATATAGGTACTCTGTACAGCGAGAGAACATGCCATCGCCCAACGAAAATCGGTTCTTCTGAGCATACACACTCTACTATCTGCCATAGTAAAACCGGTATCGATGGAAAGATGTCACATGGGGATACGTAGATTTGGTTTGTTCTCTCGATGGACAGAGTATAGGAACGAAATTAATTAAGTAAGTCAAGTACTAACTTACAACTTACAAGAATACGTATAGATATTATAAAGACTTACTGTATATTCACAATCAATTTAAAAATCCACTTCATAGTCTTCAAGATTAAAAAAATAATTTATTCAAATATGTAGATCGCGTAAAAAATGGGCCATTAATTTAAGCAAGTATTATAAAAAAATTAAAGTTAAAACACAATGTAATTAGACAGAGGAAAATGTCAAGAAAAACTCACCATGGATACTCTTACGATCATATATTATAATAAAAATATTAAATTATATTATAACGGGGACGACGACTTCAACAAGTGTGATTGTTGAGTACAACGACGACAGTGCAGGATACGAGATGTAACCGCATGCAGGCACATAGTGTATTATTATGGTAAAGACTCACTACGACCAATCTTCTAAACCAGAGACATTTCAACCGACGGAAAACTGTTGTCGACAATCTATTAGATTGAAAACATGTGGTTGGAAACGGTGAAAAACGTCGAATGTAATAATAATATAACACCGTAGTGGGCGATTAATTTGTTTTCTCCCAAAGTAATCGTTATGGCTTATAATCAATTGTATAATATATTTAGCAATGTGTTCCAATAGCCAAGGTTAGGACCACACAAGTATATAATATTATTATTACAGTATTACGCATGGTGTACGTGGCACAATATATTAATTACTATGAACGAGTGCCACAAGGAAAAGTTATTTTCTAAAGTACTAGAGGAGCCATAGCGAGTACTTAAGTGGGACCTTGTAAAGAACCATGTAATCTGGCTGTTGTCTACAATATAAAGGCTCCCCAGCAGGGAGACCAGACACACTATTTCTGCGTGACGACTAGTTGACAGTATTCATGCTAGAGATATTTGTCTTAAATTGTAACATTACTCTGAGTGCTTAAAAAGTATTAACCACTAACCTTTGGTCAATAAATTTATAATAATAATTAATTTGGCTACGTGTAACTTCATTTGATTCGACCTTGTCAACCGAACTCCACATCGGTTCGCAACAAATGAGTGAGGCTAAATACATGGTAATATATTTAATTGTATGGCATTAAGCATATAGGTAAATATAATTTTATCACAACTATTACTTATGTAATAATTCAATTTTGTAGCATTGTATGACGGAAATTCAGAAATGCAAATGTCTATTGTTCATGAAGCTCAAGTTAATTGTATTTCATTTTGCACTTGGGATCCAAAAGAGTTGTTTTCAACTAGTCATGATGGATCTGTCGGATATCTATGGCGACACTGTTAAACGTACTTTTGATACTGTCAGTAAAATATATTTACTTAAGAGATGATCATTGTTGTAATTATATTAATTAAATTTATATTATTTAAATAAATAGATTTATAAATCAGAACGGAAGTGTATAAGTAGATCAAATATTAATCACACCACATGGCACAGTGACTGTGAAAGAAATCTTCGCATTGGAAGTGGTATGTTCTATGACTGATGTCTGTTAGTTGTTATACGTCATTACCTATAGATCAAGTGTTTATAATTTTACTTAAATATTTAACATTTCATGTAGACACACGATTACCAGATAAAATTATCAATTCTGCCTGGTGCCATAAAATATGTGTGTGTTCAGTTCCATGTCAACCATTGTTAAAACATTACTTTTTAACTTCGTCTGAAATTGGGTAATCCTAAATGTTGGACTATATTTTTAATTTTATACTGTATTAAAACATACTAATATATATAATAGGTAATGGGTAATTCCATGTTTTGTTGACGATGATCATCAGTCGACTGTTGGCGCGTTCCGTACCGCTATCAATCGCTGCGTCGCTGTCTGTATAATTAATAAATATACATAGTTATATGTAGTTATACAAGTCTTGTCGCGCGTGTACTCGTGTCCGTCCGTCCTCCGTAGTAGTCTGCGCAGTCGTCACTAAAACCAGTAAAAGTAAACCACAACTATCTGTATTCTGTATTTCTGTTGTTCGTCTGTCGACTTGAAACTTCCTACTTTCCTAGTAAAGTTCAGCTGAGACCGTGTCATTTCGGGCTCCGGCGGCATTCGTGATACATGCCATTATAGTGCGCCATACTCATAATTAGCTTAATTTATTGACTTATTGTATTGTGTTTGACTCTGCAGTGACCGTTGCGTACGAGCTGCCGTTCTGTTATTTATCGTTGTTTCGTCGTCTGCAGTCACCATTATAATATATTGCCAAAATCTGCAACCACGTGTCTGTCGTATATAACACTAGCTCCATCTAGTCTGGACATCTTAAGATGTATTATTAAAACATCTTATATATTATATTAGATATAGGTATATAGCTAGGTACCAGCTATAGTTATATACGAGGTTGTATACTTGTATATATTGCTGCAGTGAATAAAGGTGCGTTCGTGATTTGGACTGCGGTGACAGCTAGTACCAATATTATAAAAGGGTAATTACACCTTTAATTATAACTATTATTTCTATTATTATTATGTGATCTAGTATTCATATATATATATATATATATATGTATACATATTCACATTATTATAATGGTTTGACCTATCGCGACGATATGCGACGTGCCTCCGCTGCTTTCGGTATATAATTTTTAAATAATAAATATTCATCCGCATTGTATAATATGTATATATATAAAGCTACTGTAAATATATTTATCATATATCATCACCTTATTAGGTTTAGGTAAGTATAATAAATATACTATATAATATAATATATAATATATGGTATATATAGGCACAAATATAAGTACTAAAAAGCTATCAAATAAAAATATAAAAATATCTTGTCTTTTATACATGTCATACCTATTATATTATAATATAAAACCTCGTGTAAAACCTAACGCATATTTTATTACAAAAATTATTCTTTTTATAACTATACAATAATATTGGATTTAAACGTTCAATATATTAAATTATACCTAGGTAGTAATAAGTCGTGTAAAATTAACAATATTGAAACCAAAATTATAGCAGCTATGAATTATATATATATATATATATATATATATAGGTACCAAAAATATAAAACATATTTATCAAAAATAACAGAATAATATTAGATTAAAATTAATTATTAACTTTTATTATGATAACAATTTGGAGAAAACACCTATACCTATATAGGTACATGTTTTTTTTTTACTTTTTTTATAGGTATTTCATCCCTATTATATAGCCTCGCATATAACTTGTATAAGCACCTTTCAACTATGATTAAGAGCTATAGAAGTAAACGTAGAAGAATACAAGAAGAATTAAATCTGTATGATACGTCCTGCAGCTCACCAGAATTCCATGATAATGAACATGAAAACTCAAATTCGAGTAAGATTATTTCATTAACAGAAAAGTTACCACCAGATTACAGTAATTATGATAAAAATAATACAATGAATTTAAGTTCTATTATTTAACATCAACAACTCAGCAACAGAGCATTACTAATGTTATTAATAATGTTATTGAGCAAGAAGAAATAAATATGCAAGAATGTTTTGATAACGATTTGACTAATTGGGCAACTCATTCTAATATAACACATAATAGCTTTAATGCATTTTTAAATGTGCTACGTAAACACCCTTGTTTTAAAAAATTACCTAAAGATTGTCGAACATTATAAAAGGTTAAATCAAATGAAGCTATAAATGTCCGTGATATTGAACCATCAGGGATTTATTATCATTTTGGTTTAGAAAATGGAATAAAACAATATACAAATATTTTGAATTCATGTGAAGATATTAAAATCGTTGTCGGAATTGACGGTCTTCCAATAGCGAAAAGTAGAGCCACACACATTTTGCCCATTTTGGGATATGTTCGTCCTTTTAATAACAATGTATTTATTATTGGCATATACCTACCATGGTTATGAAAAACCTAAAGATTCTAATAACTTTTTGAATGATTTTTGTTGAAATATACAATTAATAATTAATATTAGTATTCAAACCATGTAAACACACGTGCGTCTACAATGTCTTTTTCTAATAGATACTTATGCAGTTACGATATAGCTGTGTAACACCTTTACTATCGCTTTCTATATTATATACGGATACGGGATGGCCTCGATTGTTCATATAAATAGGGCCTTTGATGTATGTAATAATCACTTGCACAGACGCTGTCATACCGAGTGTAGCGGTGTGTGTATAGTCACAGTTTAATTGTCCAGTTGTAAGTTGTTATATAATTATACTTATACATAATCATATTGTCGTGTTATTACTTATTATATTAATACTAATATCATTAGTCCATCGAGCTTCACTTTCAACAATTTTGTTATTGAAGCTAAAACAATAGTTAATCAAGATGTTGTGATGAATGGTAAATTCAAAAATGTTTCAATAGATGCCATCTGCTGTGATGCCCCAGCAAAATCATTTGTATTAAAGATTAAAGGCCACTCTGGGTTTTTTTCATGTACCAGATGTAAACAAGAAGGCGAATATTTACAAAATAGAATAAGTTTTCCTTTTCAGGAAATTTGTGGCAAAAGAGATCATAATGATTATATAAATATGTCTCATGAAGAATATCATATTTCTGATACTATATCTCAATTGGTTGAAATAAAAGGAATAGATACAGTTTATTCGCTTCCTTTGGATTATTTCCATCTTACATGCTTAGGTATTATGAAGAAATTAATTAATATGTGGATTTCAA
This sequence comes from Macrosiphum euphorbiae, assembly GCA_949089665.1. Lineage (NCBI taxonomy): Eukaryota > Metazoa > Arthropoda > Insecta > Hemiptera > Aphididae > Macrosiphum > Macrosiphum euphorbiae. The sequence goes on along the minus strand of CARXXK010000002.1, from coordinate 90,076,670 downwards.
ATGGTCCATTAAGTGTACGTCTTCTAAGTAAAAAATTTAATGAAATTTCATCTTATTTGCTAGATTTAAAAAAATTTGTACCCTGTGATTTTCCGAGAAAACCTAGAACCCTTTCTGAAGTTCCTCTTTGGAAAGGAACAGAATTTAGATTTTTTTACTCTATGTTGGACCTATAGTACTTAAAAATGTTTTAAATGATGATTGTTTCAAACATTTCATGTCACTGAATATAGCATTCATAATATAACTAAGCCCTAATCTTGGAAAATATATTGACTTCGCAAGTCAACTATTAATATATTTTGTACAAAGTTAGAGTAAAATATATGGTATACACTTATTATCACATAACGTGCATGGATTACTTCACGTGTGTGATGATTATGATAGATATGGCCCTTTGGATAACTGCAGTACATTTCCCTTTGAGAATTTTATGAGTAAACTAAAAAAAATGTTAAGGATAAATGAGAAACCACTTCAGCAAATTGTCAATAGATATGAAGAAAAGATTAAAAATAAAAAAGTTGAAGACATAAACCCTAGTAAAAGTGATCAAAATAAGTTGAAAGTATTACATAATAATGGTCCTATTTTAAATGGTATAAACAATCAACATCAATATAAAAACTTGCAAATCGGAAGTTCTGCTGCTATAAATATTTAAAATAAAGCCGACTGCTTTGCCATGACAAAATGTTCTGAAATCATTAAAGTTGTCAATATTATACATTCATCGTTCACAAATAAAACTCAAATACTTGGACATATATTTAATGATAAGCAACCATTATACTTGAAACCGTTGAAATCGTCAATCTTGGACATCTACTCAGTTGGTAATCTGTCATCATTAAAATGTTGGGATGTGTCAGATATACAAAAAAAAATGAAAGTATTTTCATTTAAAAATAAACAAATAGCTATGCCAATAATTCATTCAAGTTGTATTTAAAGTTTATTTAACAATTAAAATTGTGATAATCATGATACTTACTGTAAATAATGTATAATATATAATAATTTCTGTTTTGATGTTTTAGTTATGTTAAGTTAATTTTTTAAATATAGTTCCATTACAATAATGTGGGCAGTGGTAGTATTTGAAAAAGACAATTCTGTTGAGGCAGTTCCATCATGTTGGTACATAAAATAATTAAATGGTATATGCTTTTGGCCAAAAAATTCAAAAAATTGTAAAAAATTATTGGAGAGAAGATTCATACCAAACTCCATCGAATATGACCTATATTTACTGCTCACCCATTATCTCTTTACATGACCATTACTTCTTCACCCTTGAATTTAGTTTTAGCTCATAAAAATAGAATATTATTTAGTTTTTCAAAAGTTACTATTGGTTACAGATTTTATAGTACTTAATTATAGTCTATATAAATTCATTCTAAAACTTAAAGTAGGTAATTGCTCAAGTAATTTTATTGTTTAATATATTCGCTTATATAATAATAAAATAACATATTTTATTTACTTCTATCATGTTTTAGATAGTTTATTATAATAGTATAACATTAGATACTATATAAAAAGTATATTATATAATAATACAGTATACTATAATAGCAGTAGATACAAACTAATTCATTGTTTTTTTTTTGTATTCATTATATTGTGTTATAGTATTATAATTACTTAGATAACATATTATACAGTGTACTATTATTGGTGGAAATATTAACTTATCGGTATCAATAAATATATTTTTATTTATTATTGTTAGATAGTTTAACTACTGCAAGACAAAAAGCTTCTAAAGGTCAAATATACTCAGATCTTTCGTCAGCTGATGATGACATTCTAATTAGAAAAGAACGTATAAAAGAAAACTGTCACCAAGTTTGTCACCTGGACTGCAAAAGAAGAAACCATCACATACCATCACAAGTCTATCACAACAGGACTTATCTGGTAAATTAATAAATCTTTATATATTCAGCAGAAATCATTTATAATGATACCAGTTGTATTGAAATTTCGGGTTTTATAACCTAAAAAAGTAATGGTCTTGGAAAACCCCCTATATTATATTATGTGTGTTGTATTATAATATGCTAAATATTATTGGTTGTTATGACTATCATTTATTATGATGTCCTTTAAAGATAGGTAATTATAAATAATTTCTGCTGTATTATTTTATATAAGTATATATTATTATACAGTTTGATAATTAATACTATTATTCTTAATTTTTAGATTATAATGGTGAAATAGTAAATAGTCAGCTTATAAATGAAAACAAAGGTCAAACACAAAATAATTTTAATATTACTACACCAATAACTAAAAAACCAATGCTAAATCGATATTTGTTTGATTGCTTTTCTGAACAAAACACAAAAAAAAATATTGCACTAAGTAAATATATTTACCTGTTATATAATATTAATTTATAAGTATTATCTTAAATTGCAACTAAATAAATTTTCAATAATCAATGCCATTGTGTAGTTTTAAATTTTATTTTTTTATGTAATCTTGCTGTGTATTATTACTTATTAAAAGTTAAATAAATATAGATGCATATATAATAATAATAACTATGAGGTATCAAATACCTATATAGTAACCTTATTTCAATATAACTTATATAGATAGTGATGATGACTCTGCAGGTATTCCATCAATATTAAACGTAAATAAGATTAAACATGATGATCCTAACAACTACAGTGAGTATTTCAAAATATAAAAAATGGCTATGTTTAATTATTTAAATTTGATTTAAGATTATGCCAAACAATCACTAAGGATTTGTACAAACCTGAAATATGACATTAAACGTCTTCATGATGGGCAAGACTATCTAAAAATGATGCTCGAAAAAATATTTAATCAACTAAATAATCAAACAAATTCAAATAGTGACAGTTGTTCCTTAAATTATTATGATATACCACATATAACAAATGAGAATGATTTAAATGAATGGGAAGATACTATAAAAGACTCATCATATTTGTCAAAAATTCTAAGAAATAAAATTAGTTGAAACATTGTGTAATTACAATTAATGTATTTTATATGGTTTAAATATTTATTTTGTATATAATATATAAGAAAATTGATCTTTTTGTTTTTTTAGGCTCAACAACTTTCACTTATGGGTAGCCATAGTATTTCAGAAACAGTAAGAAAGTTAATGCAAAGATTGTTTTCTGATAAATTTTTAGTTGACTACTCCTTCATTGGTTTTAAAGGAAAAAAAACATTTTATAATTTAAGGACCTGTGATCTTATTAAGCGTAAGCTATAAAGAATTTGATGATATTATTTATAGACGTATTAATAGGTTATAACTATATATAGTTTGATATTTATATGATGTCACCTATCAACATAATTTAAATTAATAATATTAAGATAGGATTTATCTGGAGAAATAAGTTAACAATTATATACTTAACATGTTGAACGCCGATGTCGATTTAGTTGTGTCTATACTACGGGTTGACGTTGGCGTTTAATGTGTTAAATTAGATTCAAATAGTATAATATTTGTGTACAACCACACCAGTTATATAATGTCATGTTTTTTTTTTTTAATCATCATTTTTGCATTTCCTACAAAAACCAATTGATCAGAGAAGTAAATGTGTTAAAATTAGTAAAATCAAGTTAAAAATTGAGTTAAAAATGTTATTATTTCATTTCTTTGATTTATAAATATTTTTTGTATATTATATATGTAGTACAACAGTAGCGTGGCGAAGTGAAATTTTTTATCGGGCAATTTTTTTATGAATGACCTACCTGGTGTGCTACCGCCCCTTGACTACTTAATATAATACTATTGTTATTTAAGTTATTTTTCTTATTAAATATCATATTTAGATGAAGTTAGTCTTGCACTACAATTTCTCACTAAATCCAGTATACTCACCCACCCACCCACCATTTTAAAACTATCGGACAACTGCCCTTAAAAATCACGGTCAACACTAAACTATACCTTATTAAAATTTTATTCCTTTACTTTTTTATTTTTAATATATTCTGATCAATAATATACTTATTTAATTTTTAGTGACACTAACTATAATAGAAGTATAATAATATATCATATTATAATATATAATATACTGTTATATACTTATATATAAATATTAGGACTTATAAATTCAAATGTACAACTTTCGAAATTAGATATGTAGAAATAACAACTAACCAGTGTAAATATAATAGATTTGCAAAAGAATGGTTTTAAAGAATTAAATATAATATATTATTTCTTATTAATAAAGTTTTTATTATAATTATTACTATCTATAAGTCAATATTATGCATTGTAATGTTAGTCTAGGGTATTATATAATTATATTTTATATATATATTTCAGTGGCAGTGAGAAAAGTTCCTTTATTTCAAAATGCTTCCGACAATGAGATTGAAAAGCCTTTAAAATCATTTATGGCACAAACCTCAGCTAGATTGAAATTAAAAGCAATAAAAACAAAAGTAATTCCAATAACTACCTACTCTCAAAATACAGACGCACCTGAAAAAGATCTATAACTTAAAATATTTATATATTGATATAATTTTTATTATTTTGTCATCATTATTACATCATTATACATTTCATTATTCATGTAATTTATAAAATATTATATAATTTAACTCCTCCACAGATAATAAAATAGCTTGTATTACTTTTGATTTGTTTTTATGAATACAAAATTTACCCATACTATTTATAATTTTAATTGAGATTATAATATTTTATCGAATTACTATTACATTCTTATAAAACTGATATCAGAAATAATTTGTATTTATGCTTCAATGTTATTATCTTTTCAAATATTGTCTAAATATACATGAAAATATTTTTAAATTATCTTGAGTTAAACATTTTGAAAATATATAACTCCAATGGTTTTAAGATTTATTACATTGAATGTTTCAAAAATATTTACTACAATATTTTGGAAATAAATGGGTCAAACGTTTTGAAAACATTGGTACTTCTGCCAAAATATATTTTGAAAATATTTTTGTAATATCTTAATATTGTCCTCAAATGTTCTAAACATATTTTGAGCATATAAATATTCTGTTACATATATGCAGTGATGTAGTCCTAAAAAAATTCATGGGTACACGCCTTAATCATTGTAAAAATTAACTTGGGGGGATATGCCCCCCAAACCCCCCCAGTCCTCCACCATTATTTGAAACTCGTTCAATACTTCATCTATTTGTCTATATAATATACAATAGAACCTCATAAATTTTGATTGATATATTTTAAACACATAATAATCCATTAAAAAAAATGCATAACCATACATTTTCTTAAAATATAATTAACAAATTAATGAAACATACCTATTATTATTATTTTTTATTATTATAAAATATTTTTATATTATTCAAGACGTAATTCCCATAGTTTGTAATTTAGGTCTTGGTTTGGGTCTGTAGTGGTATAATATTAACTTTTCTTGACTTGTTGTCATCAGCATCTCTATGTGAGGTTAACCAACTTTCGATAGTCTTTTTTGAATACGGGTAATCAAGGATCTAACATAGTAACATCATGTTGGTTAACGGGCTCGTTTCCTAGGTTTAGACTTCAGATCATAGGTAGGTAAACTTAAACCCAATCAGCTGATCGAGTTTCACTTCTATATTTTTCTATGAACATTTTATTACTATTATCTACTATTTATAATAAACAAATTACGCTTATCTTTTTTTTTATTATTGAATTATTGTTTGTAATTTATTATATTATATTACCCAATAATATTTCCTAAATACATTTTATTGACTAAGTATAATTGGATAACGTTAATACGTATTTTTCATGGCCCGTGTACCCTCGAACCACGATTTTCGTTAAGGGTACACTCATTAATCTAAAATTGGGAGGTGAGTACACGCCGTGTACCCGCGTGTACCCTCCACTACATCACTGCATATATGTATATATATATATATTTTTAAAATGTCTTGAAAATGTTAATTTGCTGTGTGGGCAGTTCTGCTTGATTCTTGCCGGAGATAAGCAGCTCCAGATCATCTGCGTACGTGATCACTTCAGTACCTATATTCAGCTCCTCTGAAAGAAGTGGATTTACAGCGTATTTGCACTGGTCAGGGCCATATTGCGGACAACCCGCAGGTGTCGAGCGTGGGCACCATTCGGCGTTAGCAATGTCAGATTTCCAGTGCGGCTCCTTCCTACTCCCGCGGAATGATATTTCGGTATCCAAGTATTCCCAGTACTCACAACGACTGGTCTCCCTCTAGCATTGATGCAGGGTTACTGCTGACCTTTGTTGAGCGGTATGGTTTTCAAGATGGATGGCCGTGTCCTAACCGATAAGATTGGGTATGAGCGACTATCTGGTTGGTGACTCCTAGTACAAATGTTCTAATATAAAAAAAAAAAAACCTAACCAGTCGGGGGACTGCCGGTAGAAGTGAAACCTTCTTAAGCACGTTGGGCACCCCGTAAGAAAGCATTTGCGGGTGAGGAAAAAAGTATGAAATCGCGACACCGCCACCGCCACCGAGAGTACATGTATATATATACTGTATTACTGTGGTATATATTGTTATACTTAAGTGTGAGCGTGTATGTGTATATATAGTAGAACAATTTCACTTCGTTTTTAAAAATTTTGTAATGCTTCGGAAATAATGTACCACGAATTGTTTTATTTATCAATATAAAATACTATACATAATTATTTCAGTTATTTTACATAAAGCAGGCGGGCGTTGTTGTTTTCCCGTAACTGCCGTCTGCTGCGCGCGCAGCTTTGATACACTAATGTGTATACCACAGTACATTATATAATATACTCGCGGTGGCGGTGGCGCGAGATCATACTTTTTTCCTCGCTCGCAAATATAATATATACCACTGTATATATATCTACTCGCGGTGGCGGTGTCGCGAGATCATACTTTTTTCCTCACTCGCAAATGCTTTCTTATACGGGGTGCCCAACGTGCCTAAAGAAGTTTTCACTTCAAAAAAATTAATGGTACCTATTATAGATATAGGTTAAATACGTTATAAACTAAATGCTTTAGTTTTATGTAGTAATAGATACATTAAGTGAAAATATACACCTTGGAAATACTCGTCGAACAAGTATTCCGAAACAAAATCCATCAAATAATTATTTTAAAATAGATAACAAAAAGTGGGTAAGTGGATGTCACTCTGCTGTACAGTAGGCTACAAGTGAGTCACTGTAATGCAGCGTTTTCCAAACCATGGGTCGCGAAATGTTATTGATGGGCCGTGACTTGAGGTTATGATTACGGTTATTTCAGCCGTAAATTGATACCTTTATATTGTATAATAATAATGTGAAGTCCAACTAGTATTGTAGAATGTATAATATCAATTTTACATTGGATATCAATATATTTTTAGTAATCTTTCTATTATTTTATTAAGATTATGGAATATTTCTTATCTTCTCGGTAATGTGCTAATAACTATAGTTATTATATATTATATTATATTATAAAACAATTTAAATTAATCAAATTGTATACAAGTTTTAATTTTTTGATGGATAAATGGTATTGTTCGTAAAACTACAGCCGGTGGTATCAGCTAACCAGTTCCGTTTAGTTTAGGACAAAACTTACTAGGGAAAAAAATTAAATTAAAACATCAGATAATCGTAGTTACAGTACAGATTACGTTAAATTTGGATTTGTATTTTATGTAATTAATAAAATGGTTCTACCACAATGCGTTGTATGTGGAGACATTTTAGCTAATGGAAATTTAAAACCCTCCAAATTAAAAATACATCTCGTGGCTAAACACCCGAATCTAAAAAACAAACCTACAGAATATTTTGAACGTTTAAATGACCAGTTTAAAAGAAATACAAATGCAATGAAAACTTATTGTCATTTGTATTTATTAATCAGTACCTATTGTATCTTATAAAAATTTAATGATAATATTAATGATAATGAAAATATTATTTATTTATGGCATAATTGATTTTTTTTTTTTTTGAGTAGTGGTCGGGTACCAGTAAAGATTAAATGTATGGGCCGACATTGCAAAAAGTTTGGGAAACACTACTGTAATAGATATTATTAAATTTGAATTTAATGATCAGTCTTGTAAAGTATTCGTAATACTTTTTGAAGTATTTAAATGGTATTCTAAATACAATTTTTTTAATATATATTTTAAGTATTTTGAATACTTTTAAAAGTATTTTTAATAAAATTTAAATAATTGTATTAAAATACCATAAAGTCAATTTTATTAATTTTAATTTATAGTTTTTCACAAAAAATTGACATCAATAAAAATAATATTGTTTTCGTTGAAAACTAATATTATGTTTTTGTATAGTAAAAGTAGGTAATAACAATGTTTAAAATTAAAGAAATACCACATCCAATTTTATATTATGGTTTCTGTATTGGAATTTTTTAAGAAAACTGAATGTCTAATAATTTTAAAATAGTTCCATATTAATAGTTATGATACCACTTTTTATTTTATTTTTTTCGTTAAATGTAATCAATATTAGTTGAAATATATCTGAATGCAGTATGAAATATGTGAACATAATTATGTTTGGACCAAATTGGCTACTCATTTAGCACAACAGCTTGGGTTTTGAAATATATTGAGTTCTTAAAAAGGGTCATTAGGCATCTAACAGCAGCAGATCTCTAAAAAGCAGAACAATGGTTGGTAAGATATGCTCAAAAGGATGTATTTGTAGCTAACTATGAGTAAGGAACTGAAAAACAACAGAAAGATACGAGGACTATCCCCCTTTATCAGTACAGATAATCTAATTGTGGTCGGAGGAATACTACGTCATTCAACACTTTCGAATGAACAAAAACATCCTATAGTTTTACCGGTTGGTCATAAGGTCACGCAGCTAATTTTTATATACTTTCATGAAATACTGTTACATGGAGGGCCCCAGTTGTTGTTATCAGAAGTAAGACTTCGGTTTTGGCCTCTAAAGGTAGTCTATCACACGTTGTGTTACATGTGTTCGAGCAAAGTCTAAATTTGAAAACCCGATCATGGCTACCTTGCCAAGTACCAGAGTACGGCCTGCAAGACCATTTGTGTCAACAGGGGTTGATTTTGTGGGACCCGGGACCCTTGATGTTCGAAGTGTCACAAGCATAAAAACATGGATTGCAGTTTTTGTGTGTCTGGAAACTAGAGCAATACATTTGGAGTAAGTGGTTGGTCTGAAGAGCAATGCCTTTTTTGCCACGCTGCGACGGTTTATGGCATGAAGAGGTAAATGTTCAAAAATATATAGTGACAATGCAACTCATTTTGTGGATGTTCAACGAGAATTAGCAATCTATCTGCGAGGTGTCGATGCAAATGGAGCCAATTAATGAATAGATTGGCACTTTAGCCCTCCAGCAGCACCCATTTTGGCGGAATTTGGGAATGTGCCGTGAAAAGCACCATCTGACTAGAGTAGTTAAAGATGCTAGGCTCAAGTTAGAAGAGCTAGGGACTTTACTTTGTCAAATTGAGGCATGTTTGAACTCTCGTCCATGGACACCGTTTAGTTCTCATCCACTAGACTTAGAGCCTATAATACTAGAGCATTTTTTAATTGGTGGACCATTGCTCCTAGTTTCAGAAGCTGACATATCAAATGAAAATATGAGCACATTACGGAAATGGAGATATGTACAGGCCTTGATACAGACGTTCTGGAAACGCTGGTCAAGGGAATATTTACCACAACTTCAAGTTCAAGGCCGTTGGTTAGATCAAACCGAACAAATGGAAATTGGAGGTATTGTTATCAACAAAGAAAAATGTGCACCACCAGGAAAATGGAAAATATTAAAAATACTGAAAACTCATCCGGGATGTGATGTAGTTACATTGAAGACATCAAATGGCAATGAACTGAAACGACCAGTTGTCAAATTATGTAGCTTGTCTAGGTGTTACTGTTTACCACTAGAGGATAAAGTCCCGAATTTTTAAAATCATAAGTTTCAAAGGGGGGAGACGACACACACACACACACACACTTACAAGCACGCACATTTTACCATAGGTAATTATTATTGTTGAAATTGTGAATTATATTATATAATATGTTAATTTTATGCTCATGTTACGGGTTTAGTCTACATGTATTGAGTTATTTTTCGTCAGTACAGTATTGTATCTTTTTCTCGCAGCTCTGCAAATTTGTATTTTTATTAAATGTGTCCGCAATAAATTCGTAGCATTGTTATTATTATTATTGTAAACGCAAACATCAATTTTTAGTGTTAATTTCACACCCACAAATTATATATAATTACATTATTATATTTATTTTATATTTCGCAGGCACGAATTGCCGTTTTTATTACTATTATATTTATTAATTATTGTTTATTTTGCAGGCAAGAATTGCCGTTTTATTATAATTGTAGACCTTATGGTATTTGCGTGTGTGTGTGTGTGTGTGTGTGTGTGTGTGTGTGTGTGTGTGTTTGTGTGTGAGAAACACATTATTGAATATTATTATTTAGACGCAGGTACAAGCTGGCCAGTGCACCGTCGGACTGTGAGTCTTTAAATTATTATTTTGTATTGGTTATTATTATGAATATTATTTATATAAATATGTAATGTATTGGTTATCCACATAACACTATATATTTTGAATAATCCATTACTTTTACTTGTAAGGCCTGAAAGACCGGATATAATAAATGTGCATTATTTAAATTATAGACCAATACCTTATCATAAAAAATCCGTGTTACTATTACTTTATTTAATATATTTAAGTATCCACCGTACACACTTATAACACACGTAGTTCATCAGTATTTCCTCGGCAATCCCTCCACTACTGATCGAGCCATTTACACCACATTCACACGCACACGCACACACACACACACACACACACACACACACACAAATTTCGGTCATAGGTATACTGTAGAAACTATAAGCGCACTAGTATTAGATAACCTGATAACCGGGCCCGCGTTCTATATTCTTATTCGCTCCCAGCTCCTACAACACATATTAATCTGTTTTATAAACTACAATAATTTTGACATTATTTTATTTGATATAGGTATTTAGTATAATATACCTACCATATTATATAGGTATATAAATTATATAAATATTATAGTGATGAGAACAACAGCATATATGTAGCTATATCTTAGTTTAATGATTTTCGTAGAAGAGAAACGTGTAAGTACCTATTTATTATAATATTTTATTGCATACTATTCGTCCAAATATTCAAGACGATTTTGTAATTTTACACGTGAGTAAGTGACAGCAACAGTATTCTGCTAACATCGATGGGAAGAAGACTTGGTAACATTTATTATTATTAGAAAAGGGATAAAAACTAGTCTCTCCTCTCGCCTCCGTCACTCCTTCCGGATTCTGCTTTCTTACTTTTGTGTCTCAAACGCATGACAATTTTATACAGGCGCAACCATAAATAGATTATTTTAATTTCATACTTAAAATATTTTGGATTTCACTTAGTTTAAATAATAACGTGTGAATGTCTTAAGTGTTGGGGAGAGGCCTGCCAAAAAAAGCATCAGCTGGATTATTTTGAGTGACATTGGACATATTATTTTTCTTTTTTTGAATAATTTATTTCATTAACGTGGTTGAAGCCGAATCTGGCGTTTTAATTATTGAACGTTTTTGAATCAATTTTCGAAATGGCTTAGACGACCGGGTTTGTTCAAAATTTTGCAATTGCTCACCGTCTATATCGTTGATGTTCTCGTCAATTTGAACTGCAGCGTTTTCATTTTAATTTCGTCCACGTCGTCATCGAAATTCCCAACTACAACTTCTGTTCCCCAAAGTGTCCCATTCTTGTAGTTATATATGTATATACTATATATACTGTACCTACATAATATAGGTAATATTTTAAAATTTTAATCTAGTTGTTGATAATCTAGTAAATTTAGTAGTGTAAAAAATAAATAAATGTTGTAATTTATATATTGTTATAATACCTACATTTTAAATAACCTGTAGAGGCTTTATGATTATTGGGTTTTGCATAATCTAATATTTTCAATTAGCACACAACACAAAAAAAAAGTTTTTTCAATTTGAAAGAATGTTCAATAATGGTAGGTCTATACCTACCATTTTTACATTTCTACTCACATTATTCAATAAGTTATGAGCAATTGAAGAAAGACTCATGACGTCATTGGGCGGGGGCTCATCGTAATTGCCTATCTTTTACGTGTAAAAGTTCCTCGCTCACCCAACGATTTATCAACCTATAAATTGTATTTTTGAAATTTCTTTTACATATACATGTGTGGTTTTATGTGTTTAAGACGATACAAGTATAAGAATTTTAATATAACGACCATTACGGAGAGTAAAGATTTAATGATATTCAAAAAACTAAACGTTCTATCGCATTTCTGATACTTTTATCGTCTTAAACACACAAAAACACACATTTTATACGTAGACTAAATTTCAAAAATAAAATTTTTAGATTGGTAAAAAATTGTGTGAAGCGAGGAACTTTACTTTAACGTATAAGATAGGCAATTACGATGAGCCGGGCCTAATGATGTCACGCGGCTATTCTACATTTCTTAATATCATTTTTAGATTCTGAGCGGAGCGATGAATGTATTGGTTTTACAATGATGTATGTTTTTATATTTTAGATTCTGAGCGGAGCGATGAATGTATTGGTTTTACAATGATGTATGTTTTTATATTTTAGATTCTGAGTGAAACGATGAATGTATTGATTTTACAATGATGTGTGTTTTTTTATTTTTTTTTTTATTTTTTTTTTTATTTTTTTTTTTATTTTTTTATTTTTTTTGTGTCTGTCATCACGTTTTAGGACAGTAAAAGTGCTTGGATTTTCTTCATCAGTAGCTTTTCTGATAGGAAAGTGAATCTAGTTGGTACTTTGGGGGGTCAAAAGTATAAATTTCCCAGTAGTTTTCACAAGCGCCGGGAAAAACAACATAAAAATTAAGGAAAAACGGGAATTTTTACGCAAAATTGGTTTTCCAAAAAATCGATTTTGGTTTTTGGTGTAACTCTGAAACAAATGAACGTATATACATGAAATTTTCACTGGTTGTTTATATTTGCATTTTCTATACACGATAACATTTTCAAAATATTTTGATTTATTTTGAACTGTTTAGGGACATTTTCATTTTCCATTTTTTTTAGTTTTTTTTCTAAAAATATCAATAAAATTTTATTTGTTGGTTGCGAAAGCTTGAAAATTTAATAGAAGGCTCCTAATATATTGCTTCAAAGGCAGATGAAAAATATTAAAAATCCTTAGTCACAATTTTTTTTTATAAGCATTTAAAGTTCAAAAATTGACAAAATATGGGAAAATCACGAAAATTAGCAAATTATTTTGAGTTAAGAATTCGTAAAAATTTTTCTTTTTAAATCTAAGATTTGAAAATGAAACACAAGATTCCTTATAAGATTATCTACCTTTATAAATAAAAAAATCTCTACCGGACAGTCAAATTAAATTTTTATGAGCGTTTGAAATTCAAATTTTTACAACATTGGATTTTCACTCGATTTCTCATGTAGCGATTTCCTTATTTTGTTGTAATTCAAAAACGAATAACTGTAGATACATGAAAATTTCACTGAATGTTTATATTAGCATTTCCTACACACCATACAATTTTGAAAATATTTTGACTCTTTTTGAGCTGTTTATGGACATTTACAGCTTTCAATTTTTTTTAGTTTTTTTTTCTATAAATATCAATAAAGTTTTATCTGTTGGGCCAAAAAGTATAAAAATTTAATACAAGGCTCCTGATATATTGTTACAATATCAGTTGAAAAATATTAAAAATACATAGGCACGATTTTTTTTTATAAGCATTTAAAGTTGGAATTTTGACAAAATTTATCAAAATCTCGAAAATTATCAATCGTTGGAATTAAAAAATTATAAAATGTTCAGTTTTTATAACTAATAGTTGAAAATTTAAAACAAAGATTCTCTTAAATAATTCATACTGTAACCAAATATCTAAAAAATATATAAACACACTTATTTTTTACAGACATTTTAATTTCAAATTTAGACAAAATTTCATATTTAAACCAAGAATTACGATTTTAGTTATTTTGTTGTGATTGAATAATACTATTCGTGGGTACTTGAAACTTCTAAAGTGTACTATTATATATCTATGATAGTATCACGGTTTTTGTTGATGTATAACGCGTTATAAGTATCTAATGGATATTGTGATATGATTAATTTGGAATTTATTATAGGTACCTATTATAGGTCAATTTTTTGTTTAATACCATAGATATGTATATAATATGCCTTATACATAGACTGACATACCATCACCGCTCAGAATCGTTTTTCTTATACAATGATATTATATCATTGAATTCAAATTTAATACCATCCATTATACAGTGACCCACTTGTAACCTACTGTACAGCAGAGCGACACCCACTTGCCCACCTTTTTATATTTTTATTTATATTTTAGATTCTGAGCGGAGCGATGAATGTATTGGTTTTACAATGATGTATGTTTTTATATTTTTATATTTTTATATTTTTGTGTCTGTCATCACGTTTTAGGACAGTAAAAGTGCTTGGATTTTCTTCATCAGTAGCTTTTCTGATAGGAAAGTGAATCTAGTTGGTACTTTGGGGGGTCAAAAGTATAAATTTCCCAGTAGTTTTCACAAGCGCCGGGAAAAACAACATAAAAATTAAGGAAAAAACGGGAATTTTTACGCAAAATTGGTTTTCCAAAAAATCGATTTTGGTTTTTGGTGTAACTCTGAAACAAATGAACGTATATACATGAAATTTTCACTGGTTGTTTATATTTGCATTTTCTATACACGATAACATTTTCAAAATATTTTGATTTATTTTGAACTGTTTAGGGACATTTTCATTTTCCATTTTTTTTTAGTTTTTTTTCTAAAAATATCAATAAAATTTTATTTGTTGGTTGCGAAAGCTTGAAAATTTAATAGAAGGCTCCTAATATATTGCTTCAAAGGCAGATGAAAAATATTAAAAATCCTTAGTCACAATTTTTTTTATAAGCATTTAAAGTTCAAAAATTGACAAAATATGGGAAAATCACGAAAATTAGCAAATTATTTTGAGTTAAGAATTCGTAAAAATTTTTCTTTTTAAATCTAAGATTTGAAAATGAAACACAAGATTCCTTATAAGATTATCTACCTTTATAAATAAAAAAATCTCTACCGGACAGTCAAATTAAATTTTTATGAGCGTTTGAAATTCAAATTTTTACAACATTGGATTTTCACTCGATTTCTCATGTAGCGATTTCCTTATTTTGTTGTAATTCAAAAACGAATAACTGTAGATACATGAAAATTTCACTGAATGTTTATATTAGCATTTCCTACACACCATACAATTTTGAAAATATTTTGACTCTTTTTGAGCTGTTTATGGACATTTACAGCTTTCAATTTTTTTTAGTTTTTTTTTCTATAAATATCAATAAAGTTTTATCTGTTGGGCCAAAAAGTATAAAAATTTAATACAAGGCTCCTGATATATTGTTACAATATCAGTTGAAAAATATTAAAAATACATAGGCACGATTTTTTTTTATAAGCATTTAAAGTTGGAATTTTGACAAAATTTATCAAAATCTCGAAAATTATCAATCGTTGAAATTAAAAAATTATAAAATGTTCAGTTTTTATAACTAATAGTTGAAAATTTAAAACAAAGATTCTCTTAAATAATTCATACTGTAACCAAAAAATCTAAAAAATATATAAACACACTTATTTTTTACAGACATTTTAATTTCAAATTTAGACAAAATTTCATATTTAAACCAAGAATTACGATTTTAGTTATTTTGTTGTGATTGAATAATACTATTCGTGGGTACTTGAAACTTCTAAAGTGTACTATTATATATCTATGATAGTATCACGGTTTTTGTTGATGTATAACGCGTTATAAGTATCTAATGGATATTGTGATATGATTAATTTGGAATTTATTATAGGTACCTATTATAGGTCAATTTTTTGTTTAATACCATAGATATGTATATAATATGCCTTATACATAGACTGACATACCATCACCGCTCAGAATCGTTTTTCTTATACAATGATATTATATCATTGAATTCAAATTTAATACCATCCATTATACAGTGACCCACTTGTAACCTACTGTACAGCAGAGCGACACCCACTTGCCCACCTTTTTATATTTTTATTTATATTTTAGATTCTGAGCGGAGCGATGAATGTATTGGTTTTACAATGATGTATGTTTTTATATTTTTATATTTTTATATTTTTGTGTCTGTCATCACGTTTTAGGACAGTAAAAGTGCTTGGATTTTCTTCATCAGTAGCTTTTCTGATAGGAAAGTGAATCTAGTTGGTACTTTGGGGGGTCAAAAGTATAAATTTCCCAGTAGTTTTCACAAGCGCCGGGAAAAACAACATAAAAATTAAGGAAAAACGGGAATTTTTACGCAAAATTGGTTTTCCAAAAAATCGATTTTGGTTTTTGGTGTAACTCTGAAACAAATGAACGTATATACATGAAATTTTCACTGGTTGTTTATATTTGCATTTTCTATACACGATAACATTTTCAAAATATTTTGATTTATTTTGAACTGTTTAGGGACATTTTCATTTTCCATTTTTTTTAGTTTTTTTTCTAAAAATATCAATAAAATTTTATTTGTTGGTTGCGAAAGCTTGAAAATTTAATAGAAGGCTCCTAATATATTGCTTCAAAGGCAGATGAAAAATATTAAAAATCCTTAGTCACAATTTTTTTTTATAAGCATTTAAAGTTCAAAAATTGACAAAATATGGGAAAATCACGAAAATTAGCAAATTATTTTGAGTTAAGAATTCGTAAAAATTTTTCTTTTTAAATCTAAGATTTGAAAATGAAACACAAGATTCCTTATAAGATTATCTACCTTTATAAATAAAAAAATCTCTACCGGACAGTCAAATTAAATTTTTATGAGCGTTTGAAATTCAAATTTTTACAACATTGGATTTTCACTCGATTTCTCATGTAGCGATTTCCTTATTTTGTTGTAATTCAAAAACGAATAACTGTAGATACATGAAAATTTCACTGAATGTTTATATTAGCATTTCCTACACACCATACAATTTTGAAAATATTTTGACTCTTTTTGAGCTGTTTATGGACATTTACAGCTTTCAATTTTTTTAGTTTTTTTTTCTATAAATATCAATAAAGTTTTATCTGTTGGGCCAAAAAGTATAAAAATTTAATACAAGGCTCCTGATATATTGTTACAATATCAGTTGAAAAATATTAAAAATACATAGGCACGATTTTTTTTTATAAGCATTTAAAGTTGGAATTTTGACAAAATTTATCAAAATCTCGAAAATTATCAATCGTTGAAATTAAAAAATTATAAAATGTTCAGTTTTTATAACTAATAGTTGAAAATTTAAAACAAAGATTCTCTTAAATAATTCATACTGTAACCAAAAAATCTAAAAAATATATAAACACACTTATTTTTTACAGACATTTTAATTTCAAATTTAGACAAAATTTCATATTTAAACCAAGAATTACGATTTTAGTTATTTTGTTGTGATTGAATAATACTATTCGTGGGTACTTGAAACTTCTAAAGTGTACTATTATATATCTATGATAGTATCACGGTTTTTGTTGATGTATAACGCGTTATAAGTATCTAATGGATATTGTGATATGATTAATTTGGAATTTATTATAGGTACCTATTATAGGTCAATTTTTTGTTTAATACCATAGATATGTATATAATATGCCTTATACATAGACTGACATACCATCACCGCTCAGAATCGTTTTTCTTATACAATGATATTATATCATTGAATTCAAATTTAATACCATCCATTATACAGTGACCCACTTGTAACCTACTGTACAGCAGAGCGACACCCACTTGCCCACCTTTTTATATTTTTATTTATATTTTAGATTCTGAGCGGAGCGATGAATGTATTGGTTTTACAATGATGTATGTTTTTATATTTTTATATTTTTATATTTTTGTGTCTGTCATCACGTTTTAGGACAGTAAAAGTGCTTGGATTTTCTTCATCAGTAGCTTTTCTGATAGGAAAGTGAATCTAGTTGGTACTTTGGGGGGTCAAAAGTATAAATTTCCCAGTAGTTTTCACAAGCGCCGGGAAAAACAACATAAAAATTAAGGAAAAACGGGAATTTTTACGCAAAATTGGTTTTCCAAAAAATCGATTTTGGTTATTGGTGTAACTCCAAAACAAATGAACGTATATACATGAAATTTTCACTGGTTGTTTATATTTGCATTTTCTATACACGATAACATTTTCAAAATATTTTGATTTATTTTGAACTGTTTAGGGACATTTTCATTTTCCATTTTTTTTTAGTTTTTTTTCTAAAAATATCAATAAAATTTTATTTATTGGTTGCGAAAGCTTGAAAATTTAATAGAAGGCTCCTAATATGTTGTTTCAAAGGCAGATGAAAAATATTAAAAATCCTTAGTCACAATTTTTTTTTATAAGCATTTAAAGTTCAAAAATTGACAAAATATGGAAAAATCACGAAAATTAGCAAATTATTTTGAGTTAAGAATTCGTAAAAATTTTTCTTTTTAAATCTAAGATTTGAAAATGAAACACAAGATTCCTTATAAGATTATCTACCTTTATCAATAAAAAAATCTCTACCGGACAGTCAAATTAAATTTTTATGAGCGTTTGAAATTCAAATTTTTACAACATTGGATTTTCACTCGATTTCTCATGTAGCGATTTCCTTATTTTGTGGTAATTCAAAAACGAATAACTGTAGATACATGAAAATTTCATCGAATGTTTATATTAGCATTTCCTATACACCATACAATTTTGAAAATATTTTGACTCTTTTGAGCTGTTTATGGACATTTACAGCTTTCAATTTTTTTAGTTTTTTTTTCTATAAATATCAATAAAGTTTTATCTGTTGGGCCA
Organism: Macrosiphum euphorbiae; assembly: GCA_949089665.1. Classification (NCBI taxonomy): domain Eukaryota; kingdom Metazoa; phylum Arthropoda; class Insecta; order Hemiptera; family Aphididae; genus Macrosiphum; species Macrosiphum euphorbiae. Next base: position 90,057,580 of record CARXXK010000002.1, on the reverse strand, counting down.
AAAAGTGTAAAAATTTAATACAAGGCTCCTGATATATTGTTACAATATCAGTTGAAAAATATTAAAAATACATAGGCACGATTTTTTTTTATAAGCATTTAAAGTTGGAATTTTGACAATATTTATCAAAATCTCGAAAATTATCAATCGTTGGAATTAAAAAATTATAAAATGTTCAGTTTTTATAACTAAGAGTTGAAAATTTAAAACAAAGATTCTCTTAAATAATTCATACTGTAACCAAAAAATCTAAAAAATATATAAACACTCTTATTTTTTACAGACATTTTAATTTCAAATTTAGACAAAATTTCATATTTAAACCAAGAATTACGATTTTAGTTATTTTGTTGTGATTGAATAATACTATTCGTGGGTACTTGAAACTTCTAAAGTGTACTATTATATATCTATGATAGTATCACGGTTTTTGTTGATGTATAACGCGTTATAAGTATCTAATGGATATTGTGATATGATTAATTTGGAATTTATTATAGGTACCTATTATAGGTCAATTTTTTGTTTAATACCATAGATATGTATATAATATGCCTTATACATAGACTGACATACCATCACCGCTCAGAATCGTTTTTCTTATACAATGATATTATATCATTGAATTCAAATTTAATACCATCCATTATACAGTGACCCACTTGTAACCTACTGTACAGCAGAGCGACACCCACTTGCCCACCTTTTTATATTTTTATTTATATTTTTTTTATTTATATTTTTGTGTCTGTCATCACGTTTTGGGACAGTAAAAGTGCTTCGATTTTCTTCAATAGTACCTTTTCTGATAGGAAAGTGAATCTAGTTGGTACTTTGGGGGGTCAAAAGTAAACATTTTCCAGTAGTTTTCACAAGCGCCGGGAAAAACAACATAAAAATTAAGGAAAAACGGGAATTTTTACGCAAAATCGATTTTCCAAAAAATCGAATTTGGTTTTTGGTGTAACTTTAAAACAAATGACCGTAGATACATGAAATTTTCACTGGTTGTTTATATATGCATTTTCTATACACGATAACATTTTCAAAATATTTTGATTTATTTTGAACTGTTTAGGGACATTTTCATTTTCCATTTTTTTTTAGTTTTTTTTCTAAAAATATCAATAAAATTTTATTTGTTGGTTGCGAAAGCTTGAAAATTTAATAGAAGGCTCCTAATATGTTGTTTCAAAGGCAGATGAAAAATATTAAAAATCCTTAGTCACAATTTTTTTTATAAGCACTTAAAGTTCAAAAATTGACAAAATATGGAAAAATCACGAAAATTAGCAAATTATTTTGAGTTAAGAATTCGTAAAAATTTTTCTTTTTAAATCTAAGATTTGAAAATGAAACACAAGATTCCTTATAAGATTATCTACCTTTATCAATAAAAAAATCTCTACCGGACAGTCAAATTAAATTTTTATGAGCGTTTGAAATTCAAATTTTTACAACATTGGATTTTCACTCGATTACTCATGTAGCGATTTCCTTATTTTGTTGTAATTCAAAAACGAATAACTGTAGATACATGAAAATTTCACTGAATGTTTATATTAGCATTTTCTATACACCATACAATTTTGAAAATATTTTGACTCTTTTTTAGCTGTTTATGGACATTTACAGCTTTCAATTTTTTTTAGTTTTTTTTCTATAAATATCAATAAAATTTTATCTGTTGGGCCAAAAAGTGTAAAAATTTAATACAAGGCTCCTGATATATTGTTACAATAGCAGTTGAAAAATATTAAAAATACATAGGCACAGTTTTTTTTTATAAGCATTTAAAGTTGGAATTTTGACAAAATTTATCAAAATCTCGAAAATTATCAATCGTTGGAATTAAAAAATTATAAAATGTTCAGTTTTTATAACTAAGAGTTGAAAATTTAAAACAAAGATTCTCTTAAATAATTCATACTGTAACCAAAAAATCTAAAAAATATATAAACACACTTATTTTTTACAGACATTTTAATTTCAAATTTAGACAAAATTTCATATTTAAACCAAGAATTACGATTTTAGTTATTTTGTTGTGATTGAATAATACTATTCGTGGGTACTTGAAACTTCTAAAGTGTACTATTATATATCTATGATAGTATCACGGTTTTTGTTGATGTATAACGCGTTATAAGTATCTAATGGATATTGTGATATGATTAATTTGGAATTTATTATAGGTACCTATTATAGGTCAATTTTTTGTTTAATACCATAGATATGTATATAATATGCCTTATACATAGACTGACATACCATCACCGCTCAGAATCGTTTTTCTTATACAATGATATTATATCATTGAATTCAAATTTAATACCATCCATTATACAGTGACCCACTTGTAACCTACTGTACAGCAGAGCGACACCCACTTGCCCACCTTTTTTTATTTATATATTTGTGTCTGTCATCACGTTTTGGGACAGTAAAAGTGCTTCGATTTTCTTCAATAGTACCTTTTCTGATAGGAAAGTGAATCTAGTTGGTACTTTGGGGGGTCAAAAGTAAACATTTTCCAGTAGTTTTCACAAGCGCCGGGAAAAACAACATAAAAATTAAGGAAAAACGGGAATTTTTACGCAAAATCGATTTTCCAAAAAATCGAATTTGGTTTTTGGTGTAACTTTAAAACAAATGACCGTAGATACATGAAATTTTCACTGGTTGTTTATATATGCATTTTCTATACACGATAACATTTTCAAAATATTTTGATTTATTTTGAACTGTTTAGGGACATTTTCATTTTCCATTTTTTTTTAGTTTTTTTCTAAAAATATCAATAAAATTTTATTTGTTGGTTGCGAAAGCTTGAAAATTTAATAGAAGGCTCCTAATATATTGCTTCAAAGGCAGATGAAAAATATTAAAAATCCTTAGTCACAATTTTTTTTTATAAGCATTTAAAGTTCAAAAATTGACAAAATATGGGAAAATCACGAAAATTAGCAAATTATTTTGAGTTAAGAATTCGTAAAAATTTTTCTTTTTAAATCTAAGATTTGAAAATGAAACACAAGATTCCTTATAAGATTATCTACCTTTATAAATAAAAAAATCTCTACCGGACAGTCAAATTAAATTTTTATGAGCGTTTGAAATTCAAATTTTTACAACATTGGATTTTCACTCGATTTCTCATGTAGCGATTTCCTTATTTTGTTGTAATTCAAAAACGAATAACTGTAGATACATGAAAATTTCACTGAATGTTTATATTAGCATTTCCTACACACCATACAATTTTGAAAATATTTTGACTCTTTTTGAGCTGTTTATGGACATTTACAGCTTTCAATTTTTTTTAGTTTTTTTTCTATAAATATCAATAAAGTTTTATCTGTTGGGCCAAAAAGTATAAAAATTTAATACAAGGCTCCTGATATATTGTTACAATATCAGTTGAAAAATATTAAAAATACATAGGCACGATTTTTTTTTATAAGCATTTAAAGTTGGAATTTTGACAAAATTTATCAAAATCTCGAAAATTATCAATCGTTGGAATTAAAAAATTATAAAATGTTCAGTTTTTATAACTAATAGTTGAAAATTTAAAACAAAGATTCTCTTAAATAATTCATACTGTAACCAAAAAATCTAAAAAATATATAAACACACTTATTTTTTACAGACATTTTAATTTCAAATTTAGACAAAATTTCATATTTAAACCAAGAATTACGATTTTAGTTATTTTGTTGTGATTGAATAATACTATTCGTGGGTACTTGAAACTTCTAAAGTGTACTATTATATATCTATGATAGTATCACGGTTTTTGTTGATGTATAACGCGTTATAAGTATCTAATGGATATTGTGATATGATTAATTTGGAATTTATTATAGGTACCTATTATAGGTCAATTTTTTGTTTAATACCATAGATATGTATATAATATGCCTTATACATAGACTGACATACCATCACCGCTCAGAATCGTTTTTCTTATACAATGATATTATATCATTGAATTCAAATTTAATACCATCCATTATACAGTGACCCACTTGTAACCTACTGTACAGCAGAGCGACACCCACTTGCCCACCTTTTTATATTTTTATTTATATTTTTTTTATTTATATTTTTGTGTCTGTCATCACGTTTTGGGACAGTAAAAGTGCTTCGATTTTCTTCAATAGTACCTTTTCTGATAGGAAAGTGAATCTAGTTGGTACTTTGGGGGGTCAAAAGTAAACATTTTCCAGTAGTTTTCACAAGCGCCGGGAAAAACAACATAAAAATTAAGGAAAAACGGGAATTTTTACGCAAAATCGATTTTCCAAAAAATCGAATTTGGTTTTTGGTGTAACTTTAAAACAAATGACCGTAGATACATGAAATTTTCACTGGTTGTTTATATATGCATTTTCTATACACGATAACATTTTCAAAATATTTTGATTTATTTTGAACTGTTTAGGGACATTTTCATTTTCCATTTTTTTTAGTTTTTTTTCTAAAAATATCAATAAAATTTTATTTGTTGGTTGCGAAAGCTTGAAAATTTAATAGAAGGCTCCTAATATGTTGTTTCAAAGGCAGATGAAAAATATTAAAAATCCTTAGTCACAATTTTTTTTTATAAGCACTTAAAGTTCAAAAATTGACAAAATATGGAAAAATCACGAAAATTAGCAAATTATTTTGAGTTAAGAATTCGTAAAAATTTTTCTTTTTAAATCTAAGATTTGAAAATGAAACACAAGATTCCTTATAAGATTATCTACCTTTATCAATAAAAAAATCTCTACCGGACAGTCAAATTAAATTTTTATGAGCGTTTGAAATTCAAATTTTTACAACATTGGATTTTCACTCGATTACTCATGTAGCGATTTCCTTATTTTGTTGTAATTCAAAAACGAATAACTGTAGATACATGAAAATTTCACTGAATGTTTATATTAGCATTTTCTATACACCATACAATTTTGAAAATATTTTGACTCTTTTTTAGCTGTTTATGGACATTTACAGCTTTCAATTTTTTTTAGTTTTTTTTTCTATAAATATCAATAAAATTTTATCTGTTGGGCCAAAAAGTGTAAAAATTTAATACAAGGCTCCTGATATATTGTTACAATAGCAGTTGAAAAATATTAAAAATACATAGGCACAGTTTTTTTTATAAGCATTTAAAGTTGGAATTTTAACCTAACCTAACCTAACCTAACCTAACCTAATCTCGAAAATTATCAATCGTTGGAATTAAAAAATTATAAAATGTTCAGTTTTTATAGCTAAGGATTACAAATTCAACACAAAGGTTCTCATAAATAGTTCATACTATAACCAAAAATATATGAACACACTTATTTTTTACAGACATTTTAAATTCAAATTTGGACCAAATTACATATTAAAAAACCTAGAATAACTATTTTAGTTATTTTGTTGTGATTGAATAATATTATTCGTGGGTACTTGAAACTTCTAAAGTGTACTATTATATATCTATGATAGTATCACGGTTTTTGTTGATGTATAACGCGTTATAAGTATCTAATGGATATTGTGATATGATTAATTTGGAATTTATTATAGGTACCTATTATAGGTCAATTTTTTGTTTAATACCATAAATATGTATATAATATGTCTTATACCTAGAAGGACATACCGTCTCCGCTCAGAATCGTTTTTCTTATACAATGATATTATATCATTGAATTCAAATTTAATACCATCCATTATACAGTGACCCACTTGTAACCTACTGTACAGCAGAGCGACACCCACTTGCCCACCTTTTTTACATTGGATTTTCACTAAGTCATTATAATATAATATAGCTATAACTACAATAATTTTACATTTGTTGTGTGCTAATTTAATATATATTTACATGAACATTAAACTTAAGAACTTCGTATGAGTTTGAAAAATTATAACTACAAATAATATCTTCATATTATTATGAACTAACACATTATTAATAATTAGCGTGCGTAATTTATGTGCCCTAAATTGAAAAAAGTAATAAATGCATCAGGTACACTGAAAAATTCTTATTTTTTGATAAATTAAAAAATTATAAATATTTACTTTAAAAATCAATTATATGACTCATAAAAGTGTTATATTATTTTTCTCATACAAATAATTATATTAATTATATCTTGATAATTGAATATTATGTTACTTTTGATTCGTCTTCATCAATGTCTGGCACTTCCAGGTGAATTTTTAACTGGCATAACTTTTCCAGCACAGCAATACCTTGAAAATAAAATTACTTTTGTATTTTTATATACTCTTTAAATTGATCAATTTAAATACTGTAACTTAGAGTTGTTAATAATAGCTCTTACCTTCTCCTCTATTGTTACTGTATTTACATTCCCATGCATCAAGAAGCATATTATAATATCTGGAGCTATCGAAGTATTTATGATATTTAGAAGATGTAGTGGTTGGAAATACTTTTTGAAATCTAAAATCATAAAAAATTTAGTAGTATGTTTCTGCTTTATATATTAAGTTACAAATGTATAAAAAAAATGTATTAATGAAATACATACGAGCCAACTTGTGTAAGTTCATCTTCATACACAATAAGATGTCGAATATCATCTGGTAGTAGATCATCCAATATGCTATCAATATACTAAACAAATAAGATTAGGTACAATTAATTTATATGTACTTTTAATTGTAAAAAAAATTTTGTACTTCTTCTCTGGATTCAATATTTGTATAATATTCTTGTTTTTCTTTTTCTTTAGCAGATAAATTGAATGTATATAATCTCTTGTCATAACATAGTGTTGATTTGACTCCTAACACCTTGAGTAAAGTATTCTACACAAACATTTTAATTTAATAAAAATATTAATTGATGGTTAGTTATGGAAATTAGTTATTAAGTTAAATTAATATTTGTGCAATTGATTATAACTCACATGTGTACTACGAGACATTTTGTTTGGGATATGATAACCAGCCATATTCATGAGATCTTTGACTAATGGTCCTTTGACAGCCAAGTCAAGTGGAGAAGATGAATGTAATGAAGGAGATATATTTACCTAACATGGTACATGTTTTATTAATCAATTAGTCAAAAGTATAAACTTGTAATTTTAATAAGGTACCTCTAATATCCAAGGTTTAAGATATTCATCAAACAAAACATCTATTCCAAATAACTCATATGCGTTATATCTATTGCTCAGATTTGAACTACACATTTGACTCATAGGTGATTCACCACTAATGACAGTTTTTACAACTAGATCTTCTAAGCTCTTCCATAATTTTTTAACATCAATCTTGCGTTCTTTCTCCATATACGTCCATAGTGAACATAAAGTCCTATGTAGTTGTAATTAATTAATAATCGTTATATTATTCTAAATTTAGATCCTAACATTAAGTCTAAAATAAATACACATCAATACAATACATTTACCATTTATGACCTTGACATGCATCAGCATCTTCATTTTCAGTATACTGACTACTAAGTCTGTTAATGCTGTAATTTGTCAAATGCATGTATCTATCAGATATAGTGGTAAGATCAGATGAATACTTAACTGAAATATTAAAAAAAAATAAATAATAGTATCAATGATATAACAAAAAATATTATACCTGAAGCAAACCGTACAAGCCCATTATCATAAAGATACAAACGAAGAGGATTGATTGAAGTGATGAGTATATAGAGTCTTAAATCAAATTTGGTGTCATTGATTAAATATGGATTATCTATGTATCTTTGTACAACTAAAGGTATTTTCTTTGGTATTTGAGCCCATTTTGATATAACACGAATTCCAGAACCTCTAGCAGATGCTGGCTATAAATAAAATGAAAATTCTAGATATTAGTTTAATCATTATTTTTAGGATTCATTTTCATAATAATACCGGTTTAATAATCCATTTGTCTTCATCATTTTTCTCCCAAACTTGTAGTAAAATTCTAGATTCTTGAGGTAATATATATGATGTGGGCATAAACCCAAAATGTTCTTTGCCATATTTTAACATTAATCGTTGCAAATTTTTCCACAACCTATCTTTACGACCAATTTGAAAAGTACCTGGAAAATGGTTCAGTTTTTGCTGTTCCCAAAGTTCCTTGAAACTTAATGATTTCATATGTTTACCCCAAGTTCCCACCCAATCATTTGATTCTTAAAAATAATAGTAATAAACACAAACATTAATTATTATTATTGACATTTAGGTAGGATAATATAAAAAAAAAATTACAAGTATACTCACGGGATCGAGGTAACATCATTAATTCGTTAGCTGGAGGAGCTACACCACAGAAAGCGTCAACAATAGGAGGCGTAACACCACAGTGATTTTGTAAGGAAATGGGATTTTCATTGGACCGATTACTTATAACCGAAGGATCAGTTGTATTTTGAACTAAACAGTGTTCACTTCTGACGAGTTTAAAACCACTATTTTGAATTGTTCGACGTACAACAATTGGAGTAATAGAACTTAGTTTCCACTTTAATAACTTTTGCAAAGACAATGGAAATGATTCACCTGTAATAATAATTATTATCGAAAAATGAAGAATTTTCAACTAAGTATTAAATAAAATGGTTGGTAGTTACCTTTAATATCATGTGATGAAAATCTTATATATGGTGGCATATAAGGAAATAAACTACGTCTTAGGGCTGAATGATATTCAAACTTATCTTTTTGTTTTTGAGCACCTAAACATTTTTTGTATTGAAAATTATCATTATTATACAGCTATACATACATTTATTTTTATTAAATTTGCATTTGAAACATAATACCAGAAAATAAATGGTCAAAAGCTAATTTATTTGGTTCATCAGTCATAAAATCTTGTTCTATCCTTTTGTTTAGGGTTTGCACTATTGGAGATTCTAAGGATTTTCGAGCATCTATTATGGAAACAGTAGGTATATAAATTAATATTAACAAATACATGGTGTATTATACTATTATGGAAATTTTTAGTTAATATTTACTTTCAGATGTTAAGTCCATGTGTGTTTTTAAAGAGCTGAAATAATATAATTCAATAATTGTATTAATTAAAACTTAATTGTTAAATTAATTTTATTCTTACTTAACAGGAAAAACCGATATGTTATTTATATTATCAGTTCGGTTTCTAGTTATAAGAGTCAATGTTTTACTATTTTCATCGCATAACTTTGGTTTTTGATTTTCATAGAGATCATTATTAAGCATTAATTCTGGCTTCGGATTTATTTGTTCAATAATTTGTTTGTCTTCTTTAGTAATTATAACTGATTCTTTTGCTTTTGGAGTATCTTTGATATTTTTCATTGGTTTAAATGTTTCTTTTGATTCTACAGGCATAAGTGTAGCTATTCGTACATGATTGACAAGCGTTTTCCGATTTAAAATGTCCATGAAATCCTTATTAATTGGATTTGTATTATTCAAATTATTTATTGCAGCTGAAGATGAGCATCCTTTCTTTAGTATACAATTTGTAGAAATAAGAGGCTTAGGAGTAATTGTTGGTAATATCTAAAGTACAATTGTATATCATTTAAAACACACATAAATAAAAATATTATTTTACTGAGATATTTACCTTACGCTGACGATGAACGGGGGGTTGTCTTATGGGCATATCAGACTTTTTAATTGGTGTAAAATTAAATTGATCAATATTTTTGAACTCTTCTTGATCTTCACGATTCTCATTTTCTTCTCTCTGTCTTGAATTATTATGGTATTGAAAAACTTTATTGTGTCTATCATTCTGTTCAAGTTCATACATTGGGTTCGTTGTATAATTTTTCTTTTTATTTTCTTAAAAATTAAGTATTTTTCTATTTTATTATGTAGGTATTATCTAATATTTTAATAATTTTTAAAAATTTGATCATCTGTTCGTAGATGACAATACATTTGATTTTTAATTAATTAATAATATAATTTTTGATTTTAAACAATGATTTTTTTATAAACTAATTAGAAATTACTTATCCTACTTAGTACTTACCAAATGAATGTGGAGATTTGGATAATGCATTTGAGTAGTTTAAATTGTTCGGTGTAGGACCAGAATTCAAAATTGGATAGGGATTTAATTTTAGCAGTTTTTCTGAACGACGGTCCATTGTTTGTTGAAAGTCTGTACGAAGAGTTTGTATACGGTCTATGGTACACCTCCGTTCTTTAATCCGATCTGCTGAAAATTCATTATGCTCTTGCTGCTTATCAAGTGGTCGAGATTTTTTTGTTTTATTCATATGGACATCGCATACAGGGCAAAAATAATTTTCTGGCACAGTTCCTACATTTGTCAGTAAATTAAGCAATAATATAAATTTTGATTTTATATAAGAATTTTTTAATAAAATAATTAGATATTACTTATTCTATTTACCAAAAGAATTAGGATATCTGGATAGTACATTTGAGTAGTTTGAGTCGTCCAAAGTAGGATCAGTATCCAAATTTAGATAAGGATTTAATTTTAGCAGTTTTTCTTTATTGCGATCCATAGTTTGTTGAAAGTTTGTACGAAAAGTTTGTAAATTATCCTTTAGATGACACTGTTCTTTAATCCCATTTTCTGATGAAAATGTTTTATGCGATTGGTGGATATCAAGTGGTCGCGATCTTTTTACTAAATGCATGTGCGCATTGCATACAGGGCAAAAACAATTTTCTGGTAAAGTTCCAGCGTGTTCAGAATTAATGGCCATTTCTTTTGTTAATATCTCAATTTATTGTTTATTTTATATTAACTTGTATATTATAGTAAAATAACTGTTAGATTTGTCTGTAGAAATAAAAACATAATTTCATAAAATTAAACACAACAATAAATATAATTACATTTATTTGAAAACATGTATCTAATTGACCAAAAGAGGAGAGCCAGGTTAGATGTATTTTAGGTAGATGAGGTCAGACGTTAGTAGTTAGATACCTATAAACTTAATATGATTTTTATAAGGATTTAAATTAAATATTGTGTAGGTAGGTGACACTTTGTCATAATTACAACATCAGTTCAAATATTCTTTTAGTCTTAGTGAAAAATAGGAGGTACTAGTTAGGCCTACATAGTTTAATCAATGTATTATATCAGACAATTTTAAAACTATCTACTTAGATCTATTACTCTTTTAAAAAATTTAATTTAAATCTAATCATAAGTTCAAACATGTTCAAACTGATTAAAATGTAGTTGGATTAGACGTTTAGTTCAGACATAAATAGGTAGTTATTATATAGGTACTCTGTACAGAGAGAGAACATGCCATCGTCCAACGAAAATCAGTTCTTCTGAGCATACACACGCTACTATCTGCCATAGTATCATTCCATCGATGGAAAGATGTCACATGGGGATACGTAGATTTGGTTTGTTATCTCGATGGACAGAGTATAGGAACGAAATTAATTAATTAAGTCATGTACTAACTTACAGCTTACAAGAATACGTATAGATATTATAGAGACTTACTGTATATTCACAATCAATTTAAATAAATCCACTTCATAGTCTTCAAGATTAAAAAAAGGAATTTATTCAAATATGTAGATCGCGTAAAAAACGGGATTTTAATTTAAGCCCGTATCATAAAAAAATTAAAGTTAAAACACAATGTAATTAGACAGAGGAAAATGTCAAGAAAAACTCACCATGGATACTCTTACGATCATATATTATAATAAAAACATTAAATTATATTATAACGGGGACGACGACTTCAACAAGTGTGATTGTTACACGTGGTTGGAAACTGCGAAAAACGTCGATTGTAATAATATAACACCGTAGTGGGCGATTAGTTGGTTTTCTCCCTAAGTAATAGTTATGGCTTATAATCAATTGTATAATATAAGTAGCACAAAACGTATTCGGAAACTCTCTTCCATACACCTACGTCCCCGGCATTGGCGAAAAAACCTGTTGTCGTCGTTTCATGTGAATTGTAACTGAGCAGTGAATAAGAGAATGCAGATTACTCTATTTTATAGTTTTATATTGGCTTATACAAATCACAAATCAAACAAAACTGTAAATGTATAATTAGACTATTAGAAGAAAAACTTTCTCAGCCACTTTGGTTTTTTTTAGTTGAACTTGATTATTCGATTATTTTTTTATCAAGTGATAAAAATGGGTGATTGTAATGACTTGTTAACTTTCCCGATGTAAACTCTCCCAAATCTACTCCAGTACTACCTGATGGGTAGGTACATGTTGTAAACTCTCCCGAGTCCTGAGTCTGTACATAATAACTAAGTTTATACACTATAATTGCATAATTATAATTTAATGTTTATAATAATATGAACATTTTAGATTCTGATCGGAGCGAGGAAGTTGGTTTTACAATAGTGTTTATTTTTTTTATTTTTCTTTTATCCTGTATACAAAATTTTTACCACAATTAGTACTATACCTAGTTATTTTACTTAGTGTTATATAATACTGTTTAATTGTTTTACTATTTCTACTTATTATTTACAATAAATGATCAAATCAGATTGGACGCATCTTATTTACATAATAATTATATTCCTGCTATCTTCCCCATTAGCCTAAATTTACATAAAATAACTTTTTTTTTCTCTCTAAATATTGGGTTTTTGCACTGGTCTATGGGAATGTTAAGTACATCATATACCAAATATAAAATTCACCTAAATATACATGGAATTGTGATTCCATTATTCCAACTAAAGTGGTGAGTCTAATAAAATATACAGATTAGACAATGGACTTAATAATAACTCAATTTCAGAAAAAAAAAAATTAATACTCTTATACGAGACAAGAGAAGACAATATCACATTTGGAACAAAAAAACTCTACCAAATTAATTAACAAATAGACATTTAATAAAATAATTTAAGTACCTATCTGGTTATACCTAATTCAATAATGACAAAACTACGGATCAAAATATGCATAATAATATTTATAAATAATAGCTAATGTTAAGATTTAAAATCTTTTGTAATTCATTGGAAATTTGATTTTTAAATATGTAGCATTTGTGGAAAATGCAACCTTGATTATAATAATAATATCAAAAAAGGAAGCTATTATTTACATGCCAAAAATTACGTCCTCACCCTATTTACTCTCCCGGAATACTATTTTGGTGGTTCATTATGGAAATACTTCCCAACTGTCATATCACAGTTATTTAATATTTTCGATCAACCGGATTTTTCCGACGTATCAGAATAATATATTTGTTACGTAATCATAACTTGAAAATATCCTAGCCAACTGAAAATGACACACTCTTGGTGTGTATTTTTTAATGCGTATAATTACGCACTTCTTCACGCATACCAGCCCAAAAGAAAAGACTCTTTATGCTTCGGTACGCTTCTTTCCACCCTGGGTGATTCACTACTTCGTGGTCGTGAAACCTATGTAGCAGAATCTGGGCCTTGTCTACCGGGACAACCACCCCCTCTTCGCCATTCGTGATGGATCGTGGGTGGCGGTGCAACAAATTGTCCCGGATGACGTACAACTTCCGAAAACGACCGAACCTTGCAATGTCTCCGGAGAGTATAACAACTATCTCCGGTATGTGCGTGTCTAAACGCCGTGAGTGGACGTGTCTCTGGTGAGAGACCCACCTGCCAATATCCTTATTTCAAATCCATGGTGCTGTAAATCTTCGCTTCACCCATTCCTATTACCATGTCTTGAAGGTCAGGCATCGGATAAGCGTCCGACTCTGTCTGCATGTTCAGACGGCAATAGACAACTCAAAATCTACGTGAGCCATCTTTTTTCTTCATGAGTACCACCAGTGCAGTCCATAGAGTTATGCTAAGTTCAACAAAACCCTGTTCCTCCATGTCTCGCACCATTTCGGCAATCCCCTCGTTTTTCTCTCGGGAGTATCCATAAGCGTTTAGAGTCACCGGATTTAAATCCTTGAGACGATCTGGTGCTCTATCACCCGAGTTGTGCCTACCTGTCCGGAGAAAACCTCTGGATATTGGCATAGGACTTCTTTGACCCGCATACCAAACTCTCCTTCAGGTAAACCTGCGGTTGTTAAGTCCACTAATACGGTGACCGGAGTTACTGGATTTCTCCAACTCACGGAAACACGTCTTTCTTTCCCCAGATGGATTATGCAACCCCTTTAGTCCCATGCTACTTGTTGCTCCATGAGGAAATCATGGCCCAGAAAGACATCTTCAATGAGATCGTCGAACACTGCTGCCCTGAAGTTTACCTCCAGATCCACTATTTAGGCCCAAAATTCGGAAAACTCCGTTTTTTCTCGGGTCCGACCATCCGCCATCCGGACAGTCTCCGGTTCTTCGGTAAAACTCCAACCAAACTTCTTTGCCACCCACGGTTTGACGTATGTTCGCCGCTTGGGAGTCCAGTAGCGCTACTACTGCCCCGAGTGCAAACACTAGTTCTATGGCCGGTAACGGAACATCCGTTACTGTAGTTTTCACGTTGACACTGTTGCAATGGCTGGAGACTCTAACACTCCGGTCCGCAAATCCGAAAAGCGTTCTCTCAACTCGAACTTTGAGTCCGTATCTGAGTCTCTCCTCTTGCACTTTTCCCGTTGATAAGAAATTAACTCCTCGGAAAAATCTTCGGATGTGACCGGACAAATTAACAACTCTTGTGTTAACTCATCTTGTTTCACATCACTTGAAATGCTGTCCTCGACATTTTTATTGGAAATATCACTCACCTCGGTGAGGTTTTCACTTTTGTCCGAAATACTTTCGATCCTTAATGATTTTCCCGACGTGTTTCCAGCTGGTTGGAGCCCGTTTCCATCACCGAACCATTTACCCGATCCATTGTCACGAACTGTGGTTCCTTTACCGGAACGTCGTTTTCAATGGGTTTTCTCGGGTGGCTTCGGTGATTTCTATGGATAACTCCTCACTCCGGAGGTTTCCTTCGGGTGATCAACGTTTTTCTCCTGAGGAATTACGTTCTTACCAGATTTCACCGGTTCAGAACACTTTTGGTCCGATTTCTTCGGGCCCTTTCCCGAGTCTTCGGTCCGTAGCGCTGCGAAGTTCTGTTTCTTCGGATCAGTTCTTGTAATTTGTGGTTCCTGTACCGGAACATTACTCACTGCCCGAGATGAACTTCGTTGCTTACCACTCTTCGGACGATTCGTGACTTTTTCGCCGGTTACTTCTTGGGCGGTCGGGACCCGGCGGTCCCGCCGGTCGTTTTTGCGTTTCCCGACTCCGACTTTCTCTTCAGACATACAGCTTGCCAGTGGTCATGACTACCACATACTCTGAATCCTGCTCCCGAAGAAAGTCGTTGCTTCGGATTCGGCAATTGGGATTTCTCAGCACTCTCAGCTTTATGTTTATCCAACCATTTTAACTTTGGTGGTACGCTGGTGCTCACTCCCACCTTATCCGTAATTACTGCTTTGCTACCATCCAGAACATGGGCAAGCGCTCGTTATTCGCTGAACGATTTCAGTCACGGTATCAATTCTAAATTCATCACGCATGAGTCCAATCACTGTCACATAACCACCGCTTCTTCTGTCAGACCAAGGTTTAACCTCCGATACAACTGGTACTTATGTATGACGTACTCCCCCCAGTGAAGTCTTTGTCAACAATTCTGATTGCAGACTCGACTGCAACTCGTCCCCGTTGAACTTCTCCAATAGTTCGGACCTGAACTCTTGCCATGGCCAGTCCAACGCTCTCATGGTTCCCCACCATGTTCCTGCCTGTGCCTTCAGCTGAGGGGCCAAAATGGTCACCCATCTAGCCTTGTGGATACCAGTTTCTTCAAGTATTGCCTCGGCCTGGAGCAAAAACCGCACTGGGTCTTCCTCCTTCTTACCGGCAAACTCTGGTATCGACTATATTCAACTCATTTTGAGGAATGAGTAAGCTATCCGGGAAATGCACGCGTTTTACACCGGAACAACTACTCCGTAACGTTTCCCCACGACTTCTGCCGGACACATCACCAGACACTCCGGACCGGTCATCGGAAACTCCGGAAAAACTCCGATTTTTCGGGTTTTCCCCGGTCAATCTGTTCCGTATGTTCACCCATCGGCTCTCAAAACTCACATTTTGAGTTTTGACCGGAAGATTTTGACTTTCGTCAGGGGAAATCTGATTTGCTCCGGGTATAGCGCTGGTTGATGGTTGTTGGGAATTTCCATGGCATGAGCAACTTGCTTGCTCCACCTATTCGGTCCACCTAATCTTTTCTTCGGCTAACTCCCGCTCCAACGATCCAAGCTCTCGCTGAGAGTAGCGATTGTTAATTGTTCCTTGTCGGCCGTTATTTCCAACCTCTCCAGCCTATCTAACATCTGCTCCATGAACTGATTTATCAAACTCTTTTCAGAGTTGATCTCATCCTCCCTAGTCTGAGCCTCCGATGTTTTCCCTTCCTGTATCTGGGCTGACGTCTCGTCAGTTTCCCCAAACCATATTGATCTTGGATCCAAAATTTCCTTAGCCCTAATATACTCTTCTAATGCTAGGAGTTTATCGGCCTTGGACCCCCTGGTCTCATACCACGTTTCAATAATTCCCTGTTGATATCGACAATATTTAACTCACTAATGCATTTAATAACCATTGTGGAGATTAAATTTCATTGCTATTATCTATCTAATTAAATTACGATGGATACGAAATTACGTAACTCGGGCTGTCGCTAGTAGAGATATGTACTTCCCAATGTATAAATAGCCTAAACCAAATTTAGCACTGTAGAAATTACGCTGAATTATGCAAATTTTGCTACAATTTACCACCTTAGATTGGACAAGCCCTTAATATTTTATTTATAATAAAAAGCAGAATAAAAAATATTAGGAACCGGTATGATCAGGACACCTATTGAAGGTTCTTTTAACCCGATATGTGCTAATTTACTTTAATTTACGTAAAATAATTTTTATTAAAATTAGCACTTATCTTACTCCTTTTCCGACTGCGTCTCTTGTAGGTGTAGGAACGATTGGAAAGAATGCAGACAGAATAACGAGACACTTTAGTTTCGACAATACTTTTATTTGCACAGATCGTAAACAATATATGTCACAATAATATATACACGTTGTTACGACGATGACGGTCCGGCAAAAGCTGCTGCTTTTCAATTCTAAGTTTATAAATGAACATTATTATAATCTCGATAATACACACCTACCTTGCTATCTATTAGTTATAAATTATATTCAAATTGATATACTTAATAAGTAATAATTAGTAATACATTAGAGTATACCTATATAAGAAAATAAGTATACCGAATTGCGAATACTCTACCTAAGTCTGCTAAATTAGCCACCAACGAGAAATAAAGCCCACTATTTATCCCTTGATCTTATTTTCACCACCACTATCTTACTTCTTACTCTTTTTTATTTGATTTTATTCTACTACAGACTTGAACAAATCAAACCATTCGGGAAAGTAGGCGTTGATTTTGGGAGACCATTCGACTTAAATGCTGCTCTGTTACGCCGACTGTGGGTCACTAAGGCGTACTTAAGCATATTTGAATGTATTGCGACTACTGCTCTACACACAGAGCTTGCATAGGACTTGTCAACACCAACAATTATCGCACTTTAACGCTTCATCGCACGACGAGGACGCTGCACGGGACATATATAGTGACTCTGTGCCTAACTTTGTGCTAGCTAATCTCTACTTAAAGGAAGTACAAGAAATTCTGAAGTCTCCTAAGACTATTCGTTTCACTTCATCAAACCAATTAACCTGGCACTTTAATCCTCGTGCCTCACATGGAAGGCCTTTTTGAGGCACCAGCTAAAGGGTTAGCTTAGGGATAGTTCAAGATCAAGTCCTTACCTACGAAGAGCTAAACACTGTCATTCACAAATTAGAAGGAACCCTAAATTAGAGGCCATTAGGCACCCTCTCCAGCGACCCTAACGATTTTTCACCACTCACCGCAGGGCATTTTTTGACTATCGGTCCCCCAGCCTCTATAAAGCAACCATATTGTTGAAATATACAATTAATATATGTAGTCAGCCTTGATACGTGTGTACAATTCAGTGAACTAGTTATATACGAGCGTAATACTCACTCTCTTTACGGATGTAACATGACCTCGGTCATTAGTCCGTTAAGCTTCACTTTCAACACATATACACAAGACCAGTGTGTTTTGCTGCGTTTATGTTATTGTTACATGCGGCCCTTCAGGGATCCAAAAGCTTGTTGCACTTTTACAATAAAATGTAGTCAATTTTAAATATAAATCAATTGTAATTTATTAAAACCAATAATAATTAATATAGTCGTGGTGAATTGCAGCGTCGTGAGTTGACTCGTTGTAGTAGTCGATAATCTCCATGTAAGTCGTGTGTAATGGCTGGTGGCTAAACGGCTCGCTCGGTCTTGGCGGCTCTGGTACATCTACTTTGGCTGTCTCGCTGTCCCCTATATATATGGTGGCGGCGTCCTTTGAAGTGAGCGGCGCGTGTACAGTCGTCCTTGATATGGACCTCACGAGTCACGACTATGAAAGTGGTATTCTTAGTCGAATATTCTTATTCCTGGTTGTTTTTATGAGCAAATATATGATATTGCGTAATCCCAATTCTGGTTGTTATTATGAGCAAATACATGATATTGCGTAATCCCATTACATTATGTTTATTGTTTTGTACCTACGCTGCACGGTCAAGTTTAAGTTTAGTTTGTTAAATGTCAATCCACCGTCACCTCACTTTCACCTCACTGTCATTATGTCACCAGCACCACGGAGAAACATAAATGTCACAGTACCCTCTCCGGTTTTCATGAACCTTATTATTATTGTTACTAGATTAAGAGCCTACGCCTGCTGGTGCATTTGTGTCCAGTAGTATCTGGGTACCTGGGAGTTGTCTACCGCCACCGGCACGAACGGTTATTCGCAGGAAAATTTTTTTGTACGATCCATTTCATTATCAATATAATAAACGACCATGGTAATAACCACGTTATCGGTTATGATTAATTCTTATCACTTATCACGGAAATAATGTGTACGTCAGGACAACTACAAGCATCACAATTTTCAA
Organism: Macrosiphum euphorbiae; assembly: GCA_949089665.1. NCBI lineage: Eukaryota > Metazoa > Arthropoda > Insecta > Hemiptera > Aphididae > Macrosiphum > Macrosiphum euphorbiae. The sequence goes on along the minus strand of CARXXK010000002.1, from coordinate 90,038,496 downwards.
CAATACAACACAAGCATTAGTCTCTGTTTTAGCACATGCATGAATAGAATATTATATAAATAAAATAAATAATGTTATTCATACATGAGCATGTATATGTATATACACATACATAGCAAGTAGTGCATTAATAGAAAGGTCTAATCGTTTGTATTAGATGGTCAGGACAAATATTAATAATTTTGGAATATAAGTATTTTAAATTTTTATTTTTTATACGATACACTTATATACATGCAGTCAAGAGTTGTTACAGTCTTTAAACAGGTATGTAATAACTAATAAATTAAATTGACATGAAAAAACACACATCATTGTAAAATCAATGCAATCATCGCTCTACTTACTCAAAACATGAAGCGTGACGGTCAATAATTATAATATTACAATAAATTAAAATATAGGAGTTATATAAATAATATTATTATGTGCAGGTACCTATAATTCACTTAATAGAATAATTAAAAATCTTAGTCAATAATACATATTTTAAACAACCAAAAACGTCAAAACAATTATTACAATAAATTAAAATATAGGAGTTATATAAATAATATTATTATGTGCAGGTACCTGTAATTCACTTAATACTTTTATATTTTGGTGATCAATGTGCACTTTTATGTTAGGTGGGCAAACATGACCAGTCTTAACTGATCCACCACTCTTTGAAGATTTATACCCCTGTTTTATTATTTTATGATATTATTCTCAGAGATATTATTAACTATTTAAATTATTAAATTTAATTTGTTCATGATTCTTGGAGCAAATGACCTATGACAATAATAATAAATGTATTTTTTATCTTCATTTGTTTTGGATGATGTTGACTTTACATACTGACACAATTCTTTTTCTTCTATATCTTTTTTCCAACAATTAAAATCTGTCATATTTTTAAAAATCAGTAAATTAATTTGCACATGTGCTTATTAAAGTTTAAAATAAACATTATTATTTAATATTTACCTTCGATGTTTTTAAAATTTAGAAATGTTGACTCAATATTCACATTATGTACAGATTTTAAATGGGAAATCAATCCGTTCATCTTATGAAAAGACTTACTACATGTAGCAAATGAACATGACATATTATTGTCGGTGATATTTATGTGACCTTTGACGTGTTTAATTAACAATGACTTAAGATTAAATGATTCATCACAATCATTACAGAAGTACACATTTTTTTTCAAAAGTTTGTGCTTTTTAAAACCCTCATGTTTTGTCCTTAAATGCTTATTTAAACCTGAAATGGACATAAACTCAGCTTGGCAAACCTCGCAGGAAAACATATTAAAAAACAATATGTTAATTTATAAAAATAATTATACGTCAAAATAAAACTAAAAATTTGGAAACTGCGGAAAATCTACTAGTCGGAAGTGACTGAATAAAGAAAGTTCACTGTGGTTGTGATGACACACGGAGTACACGATCTACTAAATTGACAATATTCCAATAATCCTGAAGTCGAAAAGCATAAAATATATTCTGTATAGTATAATAGTATTATAAATATACACGTTTATCCCCAATTAATTTTTGAGTGTCCAAATTTTACTTTTATGACCCAATATTATGATAAGATAAAATGCAATGAATAGGTAAATAACATGGTGTCTATGGTGATGTACCATGTGCCCATGTATGGCTAATTTTATTTAGTACATTGTATTTTTCCGATTCTATCTAATTCTGTCTAACACACCAGCGTTATACGATTTTAGTCGGCTTTTTGCCAAAAATAAAAACTGATCCGGGCTTGGTCGATTTGTTCTTCGAGGAATACTACTCTAGAAACCGTTTCCAAAAAGTTATTATTTAAAATATTACATTATATTATATTATTTTATATTATTTTATTTTATTATATTTATTTTTATTTATTTGAATTTAAAAATACATAAATTTGAATTACGTTTGAATTTGAGGGAAATGCATGGGAATTTTTGTATTTCAGTGTTGGTTGGTATACATTATTTCCGTGATAAGTGATAAGAATTAATCATAACCGATAACGTGGTTATTACCCACGATTATAAAGAACAGGTTAAGCGACGTGGGCTGGATCGTCAGTCAGAACTCGTTACGGCGTAGTTCCATTAACTGCCGAGCGCTGCTAGTCAGACGTGTCAGATTTTTATTATTTGATATTGCGTGTGTCGTGTACACGATTATAAAGAACTTAAAAAGTTCTAAAGTTCTTTATAATCGTGGTCGTGTATGGCCTATCGGCTATCAATTTATCACGATTTGGAAATAATTGCACTTAAGTTAAAGTATAATATATTTTTGTAGGAACTTAATTATTTTAATGAGTGTATGCATTAATGCGGATAATCGAGAATTTTAGGTGATAACGTATTTGTAACTAATGATTTGCGAACATTTTTTTGCAATCTACATTTTAAAAATTTCAACTTTCTTAATTTTCAAATAATATCATCATAATATGTTCTATAACTTCTATTGCAGTACAATTATACCATAGTTAGTATCATATACTATTTGACATTTGTTTGTATTCTTATTTAAATAATCTGTCTAGAAAAATAACAAATACCTTAATTGGTACAGGGGTGGCAAAAACTTTTTTTTTCCTATAAAGTAATTTCCTTAAATTACCACACCAATTTTTTTACACATTGTAAACACAGGTTATATATGACTATACAAGTATAAATTATAAACTAGTATAGTTATCTAGGTCTTGGAGACTGGAGTTTACTGAAAATAAAATAAAATATGTTCTGTAGAGTATAAGTTTTCCAGGAAACAACATGCCAAGAGGGGTGCTATAGCACCCCTCTCTGGATCCAATTTTGAGTCCTAAAAAAATTTTGAAACCTAACCTAAATAATTAAAAAAACAATTAAAAATAAAGTCAACGTTAAGTAAACTAATGAGCTGAAAAGCAAAAAGCAAAAATGCGTAAGCTTCAATTTTTTGAAAAATAAAAACAAGATAATTTTAAATATTTATTAGCAAAAAATGAAGAGGATATTGCATATATTCTTACTAAATTATAAAAGCTAATAGTTAAATATGTAATAATTTGGCCAATTTCCTTTTTTTTTTGGGATAGATTTTCTTTCCTATTATCTTGTACTGCAAAATGACGCATGCGCATGATTAGGTAATTAGTGATGATAGACATAAGATGATTAATAAACTAATTATTTTTTTTTTAGAAATTATGACGATAAATATTTATTTGAAAATGAAGATATCACTAAGTCATCCGTTGAATGTATTTCTACATATCCTGTTGAGATAACAAATTGTAATAGTGATGTTTTATTTATTGGAAATGAAAATAATTTCAAAAGTATATCAATCTTAATAAAGTACCTAAGTGTTGCTTATTTAACACTACAATTATGTAATAGTTTTATTTTTTTTTTTTTTTTGTTATGTCATGTTAATTTACATACATTTATTTGGTTCAATATGTATACAATATACATACATAATTAAATCGTATATTTTACGGTGCTAATGATGATTATGTATTTGAAAATAAGGAAAGTATTGAGGATCTACTGAATTTTTGCGATCCTCCATTTTCACCTACTCGTGTTACAATTTTTAACCATCATGAAAAACAGAAGAATATTGTTGTCAGTCCCACTACATATTGGTTAAAGTATATACTTAAGATAAATATTTTGCAATTTTTTTTATTTATTATTTTAATTACAATTTAGATATAATAATGATAATATATTTTGTAATACTATTTTTTTTTTAGTTTAGTCGACAACACTTATTATGATATTGTGGCTAATGACTTAAATGCATTAAACAATATTTCTCCATCAGCAGTTATTTACACTAACCATGATAGTAATTATTATTCCACTAAAAACACAGAAACTAGTCACGGTGAACAAAATAGACCTGTTCGTAAAAAGTTTGTACTATATTAAATATTATTTAGTAATTCTATAATAATGTATTCTTAAAAATATTATTTCTTATCACGGTTTTTTTTTTGACTATGTTATATAGTTTTACAGAAAGGGAAAACGAGGAGAACTCAAAAAAGTCGTCATTGAACCAGAGCAGTGGCGTGGTGATTGGGGTTTTATGATGCCTAGGCCTCATGGTGGATTTTTATTTTTAAGGGGTGGGGGGTTGGGTTGTTGGGTAAATTTGTGTTATTATTAATAGTTATACAATAATGTCATAACTACAAATAATACATAAAATTACGAAGAAAATAAAAATAAAAATTTTGCATAACGACATACTACAAAATAACTCGTAACTAAACATCAATCTTTGAATCAATAGTGTCATAAGTTAAAAAACTTAAACTAACTCCTAATTTTAAAATAACAAAACATTTTGAGGTAAGAATAAAGCATGAATATAGTATGTTATAACACTCTACTTCAATTAAAATAAGTTTCTAATATGAACATTCAATATGATTTTATCGTCATATAATTGCAAATAAAATTTTCAAATGCGTTTTGTGTGAACCACGATGTTTGTGTTATGGTCGTTGTTGTAGCAAACAAGCGACGTGTATATCAAAAATGTTCTTGATATACATTTAGATTATTCGGACTCGGGACTATGTTCACTGCATGCTGAGTAATTTGTTATTTTTCTTATAATCCTGCAGAGAACAACATATTTTACGAAATTACAAGAGCCTATTTACTATAATTTATTTGATTTTATAAAATAGGATATGAATATATCATAATATATCACCTTGATAGCTTTCATTAATGGTATGACAGATGTCCCAGCTTTTTTATATTTAGTTATCAAATTGTTGGTGTGGGTCATAAACTCCTCGTCCTGTTGTTTCCAAAGTTTTAATTGTGCATTATATTTTTCAACATCTACCCGTTTGTTAGCTCTACTAGCTGCTCTATTGTTATCCTATATGAAAAAATAACATTAAATAATTAATTTAGCATAAAATATTAGTTAAAATTTCTGATTTCACGTATTTACACATTGTAAATTGAGATTCTTTCGAAAACAGTTAGTTTCTCTGGTCTTTGCCTGTTTACTTGACTCTTCGAGTAAGCATAACATCTCAGTCTCTCTTAGGCGCCTTTCCAGTTCCCACTGATGACTCAGTGTCAAACGTTCTTTTTCCTTTCTATTTTCTTCATCCAAGATCTTCTTACTGGCCTCGAAATCTTCTTCTCTATTTTTTATCAAACCCTTATTTTTAAGTTCTTCTCTTTGATACCTAAACAAGAATTTATCTAACTTGTAAAAAAAAATAGTAGAATAAACCTAAGAATGTACGAACTTCCGCTCTTTTTCTTCGACTGCGTTTTGAAATGAAACCTCTTCTTTATCCTGACCCGTGTCTGCAGTTTCAACCATTTTTTCTAATAATTTTTGTTTTTCTTTTAAAATCTACAAACGAATTTTATATTAATTCTTATAAACAAAACCTGTAACATACATGTTGCATATTATACAGCATTTATGCATTCTTCTAACGTAGTATAAGTATTACCAAAATAATATACATGTATATATTATATAATAATATGTACTTATAGGTTATTTCAATAGTACGCCCACGATATAATTTTATCACGTTAAGAAATTATTATAGTAACAAAGTAACGTATCTGATCCAACCTGTATTTTAAGCCATGGTACCTTAGATCATATACTATACCTATTACCTAGTACCTACACTTGTTTATGATCTAAGGTCCTTACGCTGTCATTTTATTTTGTTTGATAACAATAATATAGGCTATGTGCAATAATCTTGTATATTTAGGAAATCATGAGTACCTATCAGATTATGGTCAGTGGGGACTGTCCTGTGTCCATCGGTCATTATTGAGTAAACAATTTCAATGCATACATCATTGAAATTTATACTGTTAACAATAAAGTTGACTATACAATTCGTTTGTATTATTATTCATATTACTATATTAGTATTCCATGACAGTACATATTAACTTAAACATTTACCTATATAATAATTAATATTATTAGGTGAGTTGGTACATACTTCTATTTCTTTCAGTTTTCTTGTTTTAGCTATTTTCTTCTTTGCCTCAGCCATTATTGATACTACTAAATTTTCCTCTTGATCTTCTAACTGACGCAGCTTAATGTTTTCAGCCACAATTTTTCTATTTTCATTTAAGTGATTTATTAAATTCTCTCTCGTTGCTAGAGTCTTAAACATAATGTAGGTAATTACAATGATATACGTATGAATGTATGATGTAACAAATTAACACAATAATATAATATATTATATTACTTTAGCTTTTTTTTTCTCTCTATCTTCCTCGATTTCATTTGCAATTCTCTGCAATTCAGCTTTACCTTCTTCTCTTAATTTAATATCATTGTCACGCTTTATATTCTCTCGTTCTTTCAATCTTGTAACACCATAATAATATATTAATATCATATTTATAGTATATATTATATTATATAGATTTTTTTTTATTGTTCTTAAGCCAGGAAACTATGATCATGAGCTGATTGTAGAGGGAGAGGGGATAAGGATAGATTAGAACACATGTGTGTATGTGTGGCAAGGATTTGTTACTATACTTCGGCCCACGAGAGAACATTATCTTTTCGCACGAATGTAGGCTGATGGCACTGACCAGTCCGAGCTACAATTCCCCCACTTTGTGCCGCGACGGTATAGGTTGCATAAATATATATTATAGCGTAGAGCGATGGTTGCCGATCGTACTGAACGTTAACGACCAGTAATTGTCGTTGAGTGAGAGACGCGCGGAATCGGAAGCATTTTGTTCGGGACACGGTCTTTCGTGGGCCAGTGTATAAAAGCCCGGGTGGTGACCCATCCGGGAACTAGTGACACCGACTAGTACTTGCACTCAGAACATGATTTGTGAATGAATGTAACCAGCAACACACAATATATAGAACATATTATATGTTAATACTAGGTACCAAATAATAATTTATATTTTACATTTATATTGGTTTACAACATATATTACTATATTATATTAATGATATTTTTTAAATCAGTTAAGTTAAGGTCATTATTAATTTTTCAATTAAATTATAAATGAAGTTAATATACATTTTTAATACATCAATTAAGTTTAAAATTAAGTTGACAAAGACCATTAGCTTAACTTAGATTCAATTAGTAAGTTAAAAAAAAAAGTCAGTCTGACATTAAGTTTCAATTGGGTCACTCTATAATGGAAGGTATTAAATTTGAATTCAATGATACAATATCATTGTATAAGAAAAACGATCAGTCATGATATTACTAAGTATATTTGATAATATTAAGGTGAATAAAGTTATTTATAATATATAACCTATTTACGTGGAATCTTGTTTTAAATTCTCAATCCTTATCTATAAAAGTTGAACATTTTATAAATTTTTTAATTACCCAATATCACTTAGGGCCTTTCTTACAATGTCCGGTAAAGTGTCGGTTAACGCTAACCGACTGATAACAGATTTTATTACCGGCAGAATTCTTCCGGTTAAGTGTCGGTTAACTTTAACCGGACATCGTAAGAACGGCCCTTAGTTATTTCGGTTAATAAAATATGTATACCGTATACGTATACAATATACACTATAGATAGGTAGTAGGTACATTACCCGTTTTGAATCTTACATTCTTACCCATAACATACCTATATTTGTAATTATTGAGATCATGGTATTATTTATATATTGCTTTGGGTGTTCGTAACAATACTTTACTAATTATATTGTTGGTCGGCACACAAAATAAACCTTTTCAAAAGCAGATGAAAAAAAATTAAAAATCCATAGTCACAATTTTTTTTTATAAACATTTGAAGTTCAAATATTGAAAAAGGTGCTCTGCTGTACAGTAGGTTATAATTGGGTCACTGTATAATGGATGGTATTAAATTTGAATTCAATGATATAATATCATTGTATAAGAAAAACGATTCTGAGCGGAGATGGTATGTCAGTCTAGGTATAAGGCATACTATATACTTATCTATGGTATTAAAAAAAATTGACCTATAATAGGTACCTATGATAAATTCCAAATTAATCATATCGCAATATCCATTAGGTACTTATAACGCATTATACATCAACAACAAACCCTGATACTATCATAGATATATAATAGTGTACTTTAGAAGTTTCAAGTACCCACGAATAATATTATACAATCACAACAAAATAACTAAAATAGTTATTCTAGGTTTTTTATTATATAATTTCGTCCAAATTTGAACTTAAAATGGCTATAAAAATAAAAGGTGCTTACGTATTTTTATATTTTTTGGTAACAGAATTAACTACTTACGTGGAATGTGGAATCTTGTTTTAAACTTTCAACCCTTAGATATAAAAGTTGAACATTTTTAACAATTTTTAACTACAAAATACTTATACCAATTTTAAATTTGATAAATTTTGTCAAAATTCGATCTTTAAAGTTTAAATGCTTTTAAAAAAAATTGTGCTTATGTATTTTAAAAATGTTCAACTGATATTGTAACAATATATTAGGAACCTTGTATTACATTTTTACACTTTTTGGCCCAACAGATAAAACTTAATTGATATTTATAAAAAAAAAAAAATAAAAAAATTGAAAACTGAAAATGTCCGTAAACAGCTCAAAAAGAGTCAAAATATTTTATTTAATTAAATATTAAAAATTTTATTTTGTATAGGAAATGCTAATATAAACATTCAGTAAAAATTTCATGTATCTACTGTTATTAGTTTTTGAATTACAACAAAATAAGGAAATCGCCACATGAGAAGTCGAATGAATATCCAATGTTGTAAAACTTTGAATTTCAAACGGTTATAAAGATTTAATTTGACTTTCTTACAGACATTTTTTTTTGATATATGTAGAAAATCTTATAAGGAATCTTGTATTACATTTTAAATCTTAGATTTAAAAGAAAATTTTTTACGAATTCTTAACTCAAAATAATTTGCTAATTTTCGGGATTTTTCCATATTTGTCAATTTTTGAACTTTAAATGCTTGTAAAAAAAAACTATGACTAAGGATTTTTAATATTTTTCGTCTGCCTTTGAAACAATATACTAGGAGCCTTCTATTAAATGTTCAAGCTTTATTAACCAACAAATACATTTTTATTGATATTTTTAGAAAAAAAACTAAAAAAAAAAGGAAAATGAAAATGTCCCTAAACAGTTCAAAGTAAATCAAAATATTTTGAAATTTTATCGTGTATAGAAAATGCAAATATAAACAACCAGTGAAAATTTCATGTATCTACGGTCATTTTTTTTAAAGTTACACTAAAAACCAAATTCAATTTGTGAAATGATTTTAAATTTTGTCCTTCCAATGCATCAACGATATTCACTTTCCAATCCAACAAGATACTGAAGTTGAAAATCGAAGCATTATTTCGACTACTTATCGTGTACACAGACACAAATAAAAAAATAAATAAATAAAAAAAAAACACACATCATTGTAAAATCAATACATTCATCGTATACCTAACTATGATTTATTTAATATAGATATAATATAATGTTTTAACTAATGTCTAATACGATTTACGAATACGAATTAAATCACTTAAAATGTTTTATCTCACTCTTTTAGGAAAAAAGCAGCATTAGCTTTTTTCGTTTCAGCTTGTTTCAATTTCTGTTCCCATTGATCCGTCTTATATCGTTCAGCATCTAAATTTTGTTCCATCTTTAATAAACGATCTGCTTCCAATTCCTTCGCTTTCTGATCCTCATTGAATTTAATTTGAATAGATCTCTCTCTAAGCACCTATAATAATAATATCCGACCATCATAACATACTACATAAATTTGATTATATAATAATCATGTGAAAAATGATTACTAGGTAACGTAAGTTAAACAACCTGAGACAAATTATAAAATAACTATTTACTAGTATAATATAGGTAGGTAGGTACCTACTCTATTTCAAATGAGAAAGCACCAGGCGGCGAATGAAAACCGGTCGAAACTCCCTCAGGTCCCGACAGTTTCATTATTCATTTTGTGGTGGGGGTGTGTTTCTGGCCGCCTTTGATAAGGGTGCGTTCTCATTTGAAATAGAGTATAGTAATAACTAATATTATTGAATATATACAATATAAAATCTATATTATATGAACCTTCAACCTACCTATATTATGGACGTGTATACCTAACCTATAATTTGTATGCTTATAAGTACCGTTCGTCCTTTCTACAATTATATCAAGCATATAGGTAGTTTATATGGATATTATATAGCCTAGCTAAGCTATAAGTCCTAAATGCTAGTGTTGTTTGATATATATGAAGTAATATTGTAATAATGTACCTATTATGTATAATAAAGCATAAATCATCGCATAGATTAAGTATATTGAATAATATGTGATTATCTTATTATTATTCTATATTCATGACTTAATATAAGTACATAATATTATAGGTACTAATTACTAGTACTATTAATACAACTATATAAAATCCATACCTCCATCTTGTGCACTTCTCTGGCGAGCGCTTTTGTCGAATCTCTGTCCGACCATTTCTTCAACCGAAACTTTTCTACAATGGCATTTCTGCGCTCCAAAATTTCGAGTTTCATAATTTCGTCTCTTTTAAGTTGTCTGGCTTCATTACTTGCTACTAACTTTCGTCTGTTTTCTAGTTCTTTCTTTCTTTTATTCTAAGAAAAAAATAAAGGTAATTATTTTTTTTTAATTATAATTAATAACCATACCAACTGTATATTATATATATGTTTATTTGGTACTTGTACATTATACACTTTACGGTAATCACCACCTAATATAGGTACCTATTCGATTTTGTGTTAAACTCAATTATGTCATTGTGCCTATACCTAATGACGGTTAACACCTAGACAGGTATTATTTTATAAACAATTTTGTAAATAAAAAGGTGGGCAAGTGGGTGTCGCTCTGCTGTACAGTAGGTTACAAGTGGGTCACTGTATAATGGATGATATTAAATTTGAATTCAACGATATAATATAATTGTATAAGAAAAACGATTCTGAGCGGAGACGGTATGTCAGTATATGTATAAGACATATTATATACATATCTATGGTATTAAACAAAAAATTGACCTATAATAGGTACCTATAATAAATTCCAAATTAATCATATCACAATATATATTAGGTACTTATAAGCGTTATACATCAACAAAAACCGTGATACTATCATAAATATATAATAGTACACTTTAGAAATTTCAAGTACCCACGAATAATATTATTCAATCACAACAAAATAACTAAAATAGTTATTCTAGGTTTTTTAATATGTAATTTCGTCCAAATTTGAATTTAAAATGTCTGTAAAAAATAACTGTGTTCATATATTTTTTAGATTTTTTGGTTACAGTATGAAGTATGAACTATTTACGAGAACCCTTGTGTTGAATTTGCAATCCTTAGCTATAAAAACTGAACATTTTATAATTTATTAATTACAATGATTGATAATTTTCGAGATTTTGATAAATTTTATCAAAATTTGATCTTTAAATGCTTATAAAAAAAAACTGTGACTATGTATTTTTAATATTTTTTATCTGATATTGTAACAATATATCAGGAGCCTTGTATTTAATTTTTACACTTTATGGCCCAACAGATAAAACTTTATTGATATTTATAGAAAAAAAAAACTAAAAAAATTGAAAACTGAAAATGTCCGTAAACGGCTCAAAAAGTGTCAAAATATTTTCAAAATTGTAGGGTGTATAGGAAATGCTAATATAAACATTCAGTGAAATTTTCATGTATCTACAGTAATTCGTTTTTTAATTACAACAAAAAAAGGAAATTGCCACATGAGAAATCGAGTGAATATCCAATGTTGTAAAAATTTGAATTTCAAACGCTCATAAAAATTTAATTTGACTTTCCGGTAGAAATTTTTTTATTGATAAAGGTAGACAATCTTATGAGTAATCTTGTATTAGATTTTCAAATCTTAGATTTAAAAAGAAAAATTTTTACGAATTCTTAACTCAAAATAATTTGCTAATTTTCGTGATTTTTCCATATTTTGTCAATTTTTGAACTTTAAATGCTTATAAAAAAAAATTGTGACTAAGGATTTTTAATATTTTTCATCTGCCTTTGAAACAACATATTAGGAGCCTTCTATTAAATTTTCAAGCTTTCGCAACCAACAAATAAAATTTTATTGGAATTTTTAGAAAAAAAACTAAAAAAAATTTAAAATGAAAATGTCCCTAAACAGTTCAAAATAAATCAAAATATTTTGAAAACGTTATCGTGTATATAAAATGCAAATATAAACAACCAGTGAAAATTTCATGTATATACGTTTATTTCTTTTAGAGTTACACCAAAAACCAAAATCGATTTTTTGGAAAACCGATTTTGCGTCAAAATTCCCGTTTTTCCTTAATTTTTATGTTGTTTTTCCCGGCGCTTGTGAAAACTACTGGGAAATTTTTACTTTTGACCCACCAAAGTACCAACTAGATTCACTTTCCTATCAGAAAAGCTACTGTTGAAGAAAATCCAAGGACTTTTACTGTCCTAAAACGTGATGACAGACACAAAAAAAAATAAAAAAACACACATCATTGTAAAATCAATACATTCAACGTTTCACTCAGAATCTAAAAATATACAAATAGGTGTGTCCATCAAAATCTCAAAAAACCGTGAAGCATGTATAGTCTATATATTTAGAAACATATAGTTCAATTTAGTTTTACAGAATTTTATAAATATTCATTTAGGGGTAGGTACCAGTACAGTAGCGTCCCATGTTTCTTTTATGGCTTTGGATGTAGCTTGCCGTTCGTCTTTTAATCGCTTTATCATCTCAATTGTAGCTATATCATCATCCTTTTTGGTCAAAATCTTTTTTAGTCTTATCCATTCAACCTTTGGGATTAAAAGAGCTTGTGTTTTTTGGTTATTATTTACCACATCTATGGCTTGCATTTTATTGTCTATCGACCAACAAAAATATATATGATTTCAGACAATTATTCTAATAGTGCCTAATATATTTTTTATGAACTGTGAAGACAAAGTTTGTTTCCAACGCCAACAGAGAATACATAACTTTTTAATTTTTAGTCTTAGCCAACATATTTTTATAGATTTAATGATTTGTTAACCAGGGTTAAAAGTTTGAAATCGAATTGAAATTTTTGATTGTAATATCAATTTTGATAATTTATATAAGTTTTTTTCTGAATTCAATTTAAAATAATATATATATTATTTTAATCAAACTTGGGCCACACAAATACACTATGCGATTTTCGCCAATGGAAACGGAACCTTGAATGGCCGCTGCCGCCAGTCTACATCACGATTTAAGGTAGTATGGTTGGATGCTCGGAATATTGGTACGGTCTATACCATTTACAACAAAACAAATAAAAAACGCGGAAAACTGGTACTATTCAAAATTTAATTTTCAGGGGTCCTAAAATATTTATAATGTTTATAATATAATTTTGTTAAATCACCATCGTCAACAAGTTAAATTTAAATAATACTTAAAACAAAAAAAAATATACTAGCAATCAAAATTACCAAAAAACACTAATAAGTACTTACAAAGTAGCAGGCAGGTAAAATAAATATAAAATATAGGTACAGTAAAATATAATAATATACCTAGTTTATGATTAATAATATAATTATTTCGTATACTTTGCTATATTATTTAAAAATTGTCCTAATTGAATTTCTTTATTTAAGAAGTTCTCACATTCGTTGTATAGTTTGTCTTGCAAAGTACATTCACGAAGTTTAGAGAAAATATTGGGCTCCCAGACTTCCCACTAACATAAGTTTCGTCAAAATATTTTAGTAACGGTAACAATTCTACAGGTGTCGTTGTATATAAATAAACCATTCTATCTATTACTTCACTAAAGGGTAAAAACGCTAAAGCGTTAATCATACCGTAACTTATTCTAAAATCTATGTTATTTCTGTATAAGGAACATATGCCTAATTGTTGAGCTTTTCGCCATGTAGATTGGCATAAATGTCCATATTAGGTATAATTTTTATTGAAGTAATACCTAACACTCTCAATCCACTATTGCGAATGATATTGTACTAATGAGAACTTTCTGTATATCGCATTATTTTCACTCGCAGTCACTCGTGAGTCGTGTTTTCCCATCAATCGTCGGTAGAATAAAATTAAAAATAATCGTTGATATTTTATTCTTTTTTTTTCATAAAAGTTTGGGAAACCTTTACTATTGTGAACCGTACCAGTATTCCGCGTTTATACAGACCGTACCAGTTTTTTCCGTTTACCGCATGGTTGCCCATCCATCAGTGAATATGCCTTTTATTCTGCCAACAGGATTTAATCCAGAAATCAGCTGCTTTTATCCACTACTAGCGTGCTTAGTAATCTGATTTTACAGTTTGTATTTTTACCACCATCTTGGCCTTTGTAGTACTACTAGTGTTGAATATTTTTATTGATTTAATGATTTAATCTGTAGGACAGTTTATCACTAACGAATGTGCAACCATACTATCTTAAATCGTGTTTTACATGCACGAAACGGTCTACTTCTCTCGTGGGACGAAGTATAGATAAAACCATTATAGTAAATTTCGTAAAATTTGGTTTTAAAACTTGAACCGTGAACACAATAATTTTACTTAATTATAATTTAGTATATGTAGGTATACAATAACAAAATATATTAAATTTTAAACCACACCATCGTCTTAAGCACATAAATTCACTAGGATTATTCAAAAATAATAGTATTCTTGTCATATGCGGTCTACCGCACTCGGGACACCTGTGGTCTACCTATAATTATTTTCAGCTAATCGATTTCAATGACGATTAAAGCTTTATCTTATTAGCTTAAGGGGATTCGATACCGTGATTTTCTGTTTTTGTCTAACACACGCTCGACATAGTATTTTAGACGTAGTTTTTGCCAAACATACCAATTAATAAAATGAAGCGATAAGAATTTTGAAAACAGATTTGAATCTGCCCCTTCAAGTCTACTTGAAATCGCCTTTCCCATATTTTTGATTTTATCCCCCAAATTCTTAAAAATATCATATTCAAAAAGTAAATTTAAAAATTAAACCGTGGGTAGAGCGTTTATTTAGTACTGTGTGGTACAACCAGGGCCGGCGCTACCAAAAATTTATAGGGGGGTGGAATTAAAAATTTGCCGACTCGAAGTATACAATTTGCCGACCCCCAAATGCAAAAAATGGCGTCTTTTTCAAAAACTTATAAAATAACAATAAATAAAAACAACTATAAATTATATCATTAAACATTATATTTTCAATATATTTTTTCATAATAACATTTACAATTTTTGATTAGTTTCTTATACTTCTATTCCACGATGTTTCAAATGGGACCACTTCTTCACGAGCACCATGGTATCAATTGTATCTAAAATATCCTTATTAGTATTAAGTAACATTCAATTTTGAAGACGGTCAGCATTCATGGTAGATCGTAAAAAGTTTTTTATTAGTTTTAGTTTACTGAACGCTCGTTCATTGGAGGCTGTACTTACAGGGGCTGTAAACATTAATCTTAATATCTTGTTCATATTAGGCAAAATATTTTTATACATTTCTGATACATTTAAGATATCCAAAACGTTTTTAGCGTCCTTGCAACGGTGAGCCAGCACAAGATATTCAGAATAAACTGCATCAAAATCCTTAATATTGGATACAGAACATCCTGGAGGGAATAAATTTATTATCTTTTCAAAGTCTTCTGCTGAATGTTTATTACTCAAAGGCACTTTTAAAAGATTAAATAATAGTTCAACAGTAGCAATGCATTTTTTTAAGTGTTCGGAAGTTAATGTTGTCAGAGTATCTAAAACTTTTTTAAATTCAGATCTGTAGAAAGTTTTTAAATCAAATATTGCCTGTGAACTTGGATTAGAATCAAATCTTTTTGGCAATAGTCTTCTCCTGTGTATTTTGTTGAAATCAGATTCAGGATTAATGTTTAATTGATGTGCATAATTAATAGAACTATCAATCAAATTATCCATGCCTATCGAATCATTGTTAATATCATTGAAAATGTCAGTAAAATAGTTAATAGCATTAGAGCATCAATTATGTTGAGATCTTTGGCTTCAAAACTTTCAGTTAAAATTTTCATTTTATACATCACGTTTTTCATAAAATATAGTGATACTACAAAGTCAAATGTGAGTATTTTTTTGGCGATTCCTAAAGCTTGAGATCTTGTGTTTTTGTCAAAGTACTGGGCTGTAGACATTTCTTCTAGTGTTTTTACAATTGAGTCAAATGAAACCCATACAGCTTTTATTGACTCTGCTCGGGCTGTCCACCTTGTTTTCGATAAATTACGTAACTGTAAAGAATTTTCAATTTCAGACAGACTTTTTTGCAAATGAGCATATCTTTTTGTACTTGAAGAAAAGAAAACATACATATGTTCGAGTACCAAAAATAAATCTCCAACTATAATATTTATAGATATTTATAGATAATCGTGGTCGACAGTCCATAAGTCTTACAATATTATCTATGCAACACTGGAACAGTCACGTTGGTCATGGTCACACAAATCACCCGACTACCCGAGTGCCCGACGCGCGTATGCCCTTGCCGATTGCCGAGTGCCGACCAAACTTGGCCAAAATTCAAAACATATAATAGTGTATTAGTGTAATAAAATTCTCTGTAGGTAGTAGTTACGCCGAATACCCGGAATACCCCAATACTAATTTATATTTTTATGATTTTTCGTTTACATAATTATAGCACATGATAGTATGATATATTTAGTAATATTACGATAATCACATATTATCATTTATCATACCCATACGGTTATATGGCAATTAATATTAATGAAATAAAATAATTAGAAAAAAAAACTTGTTTGCCGACTTGGGAATAAAATCGTCAAATTGCCGACTCAGAAATCTAACTACCGAGTTTGGGGGGGTGTCACACCCCCCCATGCACCCCCCTTTCGCCGGCCCTGGGTACAACTGTTGAGGAGCCATTTTGCGTAACCGTTGTTTTTCGATATCTACGTCGGTGATCAGATAACATTCAAATAATTACAGCGTGAATTTAAATATTATAATCATTATTATTAATACAAGTAAATAATACAGTTGACTAATTGAGTATTGTAATTTTTGTTACTTAAATCTAAATTATTGGAAATATACAAAACTTAACGATTATGTACTATGGTGGTACCAATTTTTTTTTGCATCAAGGCGAAAAATGTCTTATTGCGCAATTGTGTCTGTACCCAATTATTAATTGTCTGTAACCTATTATTCTACCCATACACCATGGAAACATCCACCTACCTACCACCCAAAAAATAGTTTTTCAGAAAACAAGACTACCCCCCAGGTATCCATAATTGCACACTTTATTTCATTTTTTTCTTTTTGTGCATTAAATTGCTTATATTTTCATAACTGAGTATTTATAAAATAAAATAAAATTCCAAAAATGTAACATAACATAAACATTTAAAATAAGCAAAAAAAAAGATTATTTCGTCAAGAATCAAGAGGTACATGAACATTGTTTAACTGTGTAGGTGGTACGTAGATATAAACAGGTTGAGAACCACTGAACTTCTGAAGTAGATAAAACAAATATTTAAATCGGCAATGTTACACATTTAAGATTTAGCTTATCAAAACATATTATTTTCTAACTGTCCACACAGCAATTTGGTCGTACATATCCCATTAAGGATGTGCCTAAAAAATAACCCCGGAAAAAATAACCCTGAAAAAATGAACCCCGAAAAAATAACCCCGTGAAAAAATAACCACGGAAAAAATAACCCTTTAATAAAAATTTATTTATTCGACGTATTGTTCCACTCACGTAGGTTTCGTCAAAATATTGAAATAACTCCTCTGCACCAAGACGAATAATTAATTTTAAATATTCAACACCTTCTTGTAACCTATTTAGTGGTAATAAAAAAGCCAAGTCATCTAACATAGGTACGACAGAATTCATTAAAATCATAATCTTCTTGCTATTTATTTTTAATCCTAATTCTGCCAATTTGCTGTGAGTACTCTGGCATAGGTGATAGAAACATCCGTTTATTATTAAATGTTCACCTAATACATTTTTGCTGCATTTATTACTGCCTTTTCGAAGTCTATTTTTATATTTTGTGGATCTGGAAAAAGATTGTTCTTTTCGCAGACTGATAAAATAGCTTTGAATATTATTTCGTAAATAGATTGATTTTTTTTTCAAGTAAACAGTAAAGAACAGTAAAAAATTCACTATATTTTTCAATTCGTATGATGTAGAGCTCTGAATTGTTTTTATCGTGAGTATATACAATAATTTATCATTGAATCCAAAATTAATATTGTACGTAGGTAATAGCCAATAGGTATGTTATACATTTTGTATTGATTTGAGATTAATTTGCAAAATCTCATATTATGGCCCATGGGGTTATTTTGTCGGTGGTTATTTTTTCGAGGGGTTATTTTTTCGGGTTCTAAATTTCCGTGGTTATTTTTTCGCGGTACCCCCATTAAGTATTCTAGTTTTAAAAAAAAAAACTGAAAATTTTTGTAGGTACTAAAACTTTTGTGTCGTATGTGGCATTCTATATTCAAGAGGATCACTAGTATAACTGTATAAGTCATCAATAGTTTGCTCTTATGTTTCCTTGTGATGTATACTGACATACTGTCTTGAAAAAAAAAGCAGAAACTAAATTATTATGTCACAGTAGTCAGCAAGTATAATACTATGAATGTTAGCTTCAATTAGAATTTAGATTCATAATGTTAAAATTAAATTTTATTAAAGACTACACTATAATTATTGTAGCCATAATAGCTAATGTACAGCTAAGTATATTTAATCCAGCTTATTTTAGTTTTGTGTTAAATAGGCTAGACCTGGGGGCTGGGATCACCAAATGGCGGCATGCAGACAAGAATAAAAAAAAGTGAAAACCGTTAATATTATACATTCTAGCATTATATTTATAATTTTTGTTAATTTACTTTTACCAATGTCCTCAATTTTGATTTTTGATACAATTTCTAGATTCCTAAAGTGGCAGTTCAAAAATATGAATTGGTGATCCCTGCGGTCTAGAATGTCTAGTTAAAGAACATTCTAGATGGAAGGGTTAGATATAAATTCTAAAATGCATGTTTGAAGATGCTAAAATAATATAATATACATTATAATATCAAAATTACATAGTTTGATATTAAAGTATTATCTTTGTATTTCATATTTTAATAAATTCTATTCAACATTAATTTTATCCTACAAAATATGAAAGTTGATTTTTGCATTAAACATAACTTTATCTATTTTTTTATTAATATTACTCTTTACAATCATAATAATGCAACACCAATTAAGTAATTTAACAAAAATGTTAATGTAGTAAAATTTATTTAAAATAAAACAAAACAATAAATATTCTATTAGTATAAAAAACAAACATCAATCATATTAATCGTTCAAAAAACCTTCCAAGTTCTCATACTCGGATTTAGGACTATTAGTCGTCTTTTTATTCTTTTTTTCACTTTTACTCTTGGCTTTTTTTTCTTTTACCTAGATTTTAAACAACATATATTTGTTATTATTGTTAAAAAAAATATTTTATTTATATGAAATATTCTAGCAGTTATAATAATAAGCTGTATAAACAAATCTATATATTGTAAGTGTTACAAAGCTGAAACATGATCATTAGAATTTACAGATAGCAGGTATATCTTGCTTACTCTTTGATATGTAAATATGTAAATACAGCCAAGGTTACACAACTGGGAATGATACTTTAACTCTAGAATTCCTTGTAAAATGTATCTTTATTTATTGGCTTTCAATTGACCAAATACAAAAGGTCGTAGTTTTAGCACGAACACTTTTTAAAAATTGTTATCTTCAATTTTATTTTTTCATAATAATCATTTTACATAGTAACACCTCTCTAAAATTTGATTAAGTTTTATTAATTCTATCATTAAGCTATGTGTTCCCCTCTTAATATTATGTATACAACTACATAATATAATATTGTGAACTAAATTTTATAGTAGTTTAAATTAAAAAGTGGAAGTCACTGCTGTATAATAGGCTACAAGTGACCAGTGGGTCACTGTAATGTATAGTGTTAAATGTGAATTCAATGATATAAAACTATTGTATACGAAAAACAATTCTGTGAGGAGACTTCGAGACGGTATGTCAGTCTAGACAAACTGTCAGCCTATAATATCACGAAGTATATTTGATGATACTATTGTGATTAAAGTAATTTATAGGCATTCGTACAACAGTAAGTTAAATTAATTTTTGCCAAAAAAATAACATTCGAAAATGTCATTACATGTATAAAATATAAAAATATAATTTAAAAGTTGTATATAACCACGAATAATATTTATAAATTACAACAAAATAACAAACATTTTTATTTTTGGTTATAATATTATGTAACTTTGTCCAAATTTGAACCTATAATGTCTGTAAAAAATAACTGTGTTTTTAATATATGTAATAAAAGGTATAATATTATAATATATGTGTTTATTATATTGTTTAGATATTTTAGTTACAGTATAAACTATTTATGAAAATTCTTGTTTCAAATTTTCAATCCTTAGCTAAAAAAGTTGAACATATTATACATTTTTAACTACTACTTTCCATTTTGATACATTTTATCAAAATTTGAACTTTAAATACTTATAAAAAAAATCATACAAATGGATCTTTATTATCTTTATTATTTCTCAATAATATCTTACATTACCTTTTTACTAACATTACTTAATCCATCCACACGCTTTGATTCTTCATCTTCACCGCCCTCTGGTCTTGGTCTTGTAGTATTTTGAATAGAGGACCAATTGTTTATATCATTTGATTCAACATTGTTCTTTTCAATCTTAAGTTAATAAAAAAAATTTAAATTACTATTTTAGTATTTTAGGTATACTTTGTTATTTTTAAAAATTATAACAGTATAACTATTAAATACATTTTAAGTGTTATACCTTAATTCTATCAATATCTGGAGTAAAATCATCAGGATCTACATCTGCTTGATAACTAGCCACCATTGGATTTCCACAATCATCGTCACTAAAACATCAGGAATTTATTTTTATTATATAACTGATTGTGTTTCAACTTTTCAAGACATAATATTTTATTCTCAGGAATCATAAGTTCAGTCGACAACACTTATTATGATATTGTGGCTAATGACTTAAATGCATTAAAAAATATTTCTCCATCAGCAGTTATTTACACTAACCATGATAGTAATTATTATCCCACTAAATACACAGAAACTAGTGAACAAAATAGACCTGCTCGTAAAAAGTTTGTACTATATTAAATATTATTTAGTAATTCTATAATAATGTATTCTTAAAAATATTATTTCTAATCACGGTTTTTTTTTTTTACTATGTTATATAGTTTTACAGAAAGGGATAACGAAGAGAACTCCAAAAAGTCGTCATTGAACCAGAGCAGTGGCGTGGTGATTGGGGTTTTATGATGTCTAGGCCTCATGGTGGATTTTTATTTTTAAGGGGTGGGGGGGTTGGGTTGTTGGGTACATTATGGTAATCAATAACATACAACATAAATTAAAATATTTACAGTCACATAATAATTATATGTACTATATATTATTACTACTATAGGTAAATAGCTTATAAATTATTACCTATTGCATCTATATTTTGTTGATGTTTAGAATCTTAGTTAAAATTCATAACTTATATGCAGGGCTTGTAAGTCCATGCATTTTGTATATCAATCTTACTAAGGTGTATTTAATGCTAGATGAAATAGGAATTAATTTCAAGGTACGATGGTTATGTGATTGGTATGTGAAGCTTAATAGGTTTATTCATAGGTATTCATCGGTTTTTATATTTTTTAGGAGGGCATATTACTTATAATTTTAATATTACTGTATTAATATTATTATATTAACATACATTTTTTTCTATTGAAATAATACGGAAAAATTAAAATTTAATGAAAAATGCAATAATTTATAATTTTTCACTATATTAAATATATGAGAATTGTTGCTATGTCAAATTATTAAAAATATGAATAGATAATTCTTGCTATTTCAAAAATTGCATTTGATGTCTTCATTTTTTAATCCACTTATTTTTTAATGTATAGTGTTAGATTTCGAGTGCATATGAATGCATATTTCTGAACTTTTAAAGGATTATTTTGCCAGTTTTTAATAAGTGCATGCTTATTTAATAATTTTTAGGGCTTCAACTTACAATTCCTGCTTATATGACACAATGTAAATATCAATATTTAATTTAAGCTAGGTACAAGTTAAAATTATAATAAAACTTGTGCCCAATAAGCCTATACTACCAGTGGCGTATTTAGGAATTTGTCATGGGGAGGGTCCAGACAATTTTCATAACACAGATCCGTGGGGGGCTGCATTTATATTACAAAATCCAATTTTCTAGGACTTAATGACATTTCATTAATTATTTCATCAACATCTAGATGTATGTTTTATTAATAGACATCATAGCTAGTCCATTTAACCTCGTCTACATAATAATACAATTAAAAATACAGTATAAATTAGTTATATTGTTATATCCCTACCAAACACACATCTCCCAGAGAAATAAAAAACTTAATACAAAAGTTAAAAATCAAAAAATCACCTGGACATGACCAAATAACAAATAAAATACTTCAACATCTTCCTAAAAAATCAATAATTCTTCTCACATACATTTACAATTCTATGTTGAGAATGTCCTACTTTCCGTTAATCTGGAAACTATCTGTAATTATCCTTATACATAAACCCAACAAACCAAAAAATGAACCCTCCTCATACAGACCAATTAGCCTGTTACCAGTATTAGGGAAATTATTTGAAAAAGTGATGCTTAAACGAATTAGACCCATTCTCAAGTCCCACAAAATTATTCCAAATACCCAATTTGGTTTCAGAGAAAACCACTCCACAACCCACCAGATCCACCGAATTGT
This sequence comes from Macrosiphum euphorbiae, assembly GCA_949089665.1. Taxonomy (NCBI): domain Eukaryota; kingdom Metazoa; phylum Arthropoda; class Insecta; order Hemiptera; family Aphididae; genus Macrosiphum; species Macrosiphum euphorbiae. Next base: position 90,015,396 of record CARXXK010000002.1, on the reverse strand, counting down.
CGACAAAATAGCCTCGTCGTTTGAGCTCAAAAACTTCTGTCCGGGAGTATTCTTAGACGTATCACAAGCGTTCGACCGTGTCTGGCACACCGGATTACTCTTTAAGCTAAAAATGTTCCTCCCGACTCCACTCTACTTGTTGACTAAATCATACCTACAAAACCGCTCATTTCTCGTCCGCCAAGGAGACTCCCTCTCATCACAATTCCAAATCTTAGCAGGAGTACCTCAAGGAAGTGATTTATCACCAGACCTCTACAACATTTACACAGCTGACATTCCCAACTCCGAAAATACACTGATAGCCACTTACGCCGACGACACGGCAATCCTCTCATCCCATTCCGATTCCACAACAGCATACCAAAACCTTCAAATTCATCTTGATAATATTTCAAAATGGTCCACCAAATGGAGAATAAAAATCAATTCAGACAAGTCCTTTCACATTCCTTTTACTTTGAGAAAACCTGTTCTTCCTAATATCTATTTTCAAAACAATCCAATCCAAACCACAACTCAAACCAAATACTTAGGTTTAATTTTAGACAAGCGTCTAACTTGGGGCCCACACCTCAAAATCAAAAGAAAGACTCTTAACTCCAGACTTCATCTTTTACGGCCTATTCTCAAGTCCAAACTCTCTATTGATAACAAATTACTAATATACAAATCTATGTTAAAACCTATCTGGGCCTACGGCATCCAAATATGGGGATGTGCCAAGCCTTCCCAAATACGGACTATACAAGCCTTCCAGTCTATTTCCCTTCGCCTAATAACATCTGCGCCATGGTACGTCTCAAACCTCTCACTACATAAGGATCTTAAAATTGAAACAGTCTCTAAAACAGCCAAAAACTACTACAAAAATTTACACACCAAAACAGCTAACCACACAAATCCACTGATTTCCAACTTGGCCAGTGAATTCATGCCTAACAACCCTCCACGTCGATTAAAAAGACACTGGTGTCGCGATCTCCTGAATCCCGACCAGCACTAATATAAAAAAAAAAAAAAAAAAAAAAAAATAATAATAAATAATAAAACCTCTCCCCCAAGCTAGAGGGTATCCACACTGGTGGGCCTCCCTCCTCAAGCCATTCATGTTGTTGTATTCTTTCATTACCAAATTTACTCATTGTATATATAAAATTACAGATTGTAAATATTCTATTTTATCTAATAAAAAAAAAAAAAAAAAAAAAATATTGTTATATAGTAGATATTAAATATTTTCCAAAATAATTAAAAGATTACTTCGTTCATTGTGGATCTTAGATATGTTTTCAACCTTTTCAAGGTTGAAAAAGATCTTTCAGGTGTTGCTGTTGACACCGGTAATGTGCAAAACAATTTAATTAAAAAGTGTATATTTGGAAAGTCAATCTTTGGGCAGCTCAAAAGTGCCACTAACCCACTTTTGATGTTTACATCTTGACTTGTTATTTTTAATTTCCACATTTTAATTTCGACATAAGCATTATCATGTTCAACTGGTGGTAAATAAAACTCAACCAAATTCTCAAATGATATTTTTTCTGCATCAGTAAATGTTAAGCTAAATAAACATTCAAACTCTATAAAAATATACAAATTATAATATTTAATACCAATTTTTATATTAACCTAGATAAATCAATATACCTATTACCTTCAAAAACGGATTTATGATTTAAAACTCTAGTTGTAAGTTGGTTGATAAAATTGTCAATAAATGGCATAAACACTGTCACTCTATAATAATCTTCGGATTATTTTTTTGCTTACTGTCGGCACCGTCTCCGCTCAGAATCGTTTTTCTTATACAATGATATTATATCATTGAATTCAAATTTAATACCATCCATTATACAGTGACCCACTTGTAACCTACTGTACAGCAGGGCATCTTTTTGTTTTTGCATATTTAAGTGTATATTTCAATGATATAACCAATGTATAAATCCATATATATTTCGTATGTTTTTAGTACCTACACATAATTCCGGGCCTTACTTATTACGTTATTTTATATTTTATACACATCAATAATATCATAAATAAAATATTTTTATTACGTATTTATTCATACATTTACACTTAAATTTAAATCATATTATTTATAAACTAAAACTAACTATTAAATTGTAATTTTACTATTTGCTTATAATTTTTATGTAATTAAAAAATTATAGGTATATTTGATGTTTCAGATTTTTGGCTACGGGAGATTCCTTTAAGACAATTTCATTTAGTTATCGTCTAGGTCATACAACTATTTATAGAATTGTAATTGAAACTTGTAAAAGTATAGTTACAAATTTAATGTCAGAAGTAATGCCATCACCCACAGAAGAAAGATGGAAACAAATTGCAAATGATTTTTGGACCAATTGGAATTTTCCTAATTGTATAGGTGCGTTGGACGGAAAACATACGTCTCTATTTAAGCTTCACCACATACTGGTTCAAATTATTTTTACTATAAAAAAACATTTTCTGGCGTGTTACTTGTATTAGTTGATGCACAGTACAATTTTATAGCCGTAGACGGGGGCGCTTATGGAAAAAACAGCGATGGTGGAATATTAGCACACTCTAACTTGGGAAAATCGTTAGAAAACGGTTCGCTAAATATTCCAAAAGATGGATTTTTACCTTTAACCACCATCTCTGCTCCATACGTTATATTATGAGACGGAGCGTCTCCTCTGAAAACGTACTTGTTGCGACCATATCCAGGGAAGCAACTAGATGATTCTTCAAAACAAATCGACAATCATCGTCTTTGCAGAACTCGTAAAGTAGTGGAAAATTGCTTTGGGATTTTAGCACAAAAGTTTCATGTTTATAACAGGAGGATACAATCGAAGCCAGAAAATGTGGATTATATTATTTTATCAACATGTGTTCTTCATAATTTCATAAAAAAATGTAATAATAGTGTCACTGAAAATGTTCAAAATATGAATGATCTAACTTCAAACATAACTTTGAATGATATACCTATGCAAGGAGGTGGTGCTGGGCGAGCAGCATTTGCAACTCGAGAACTATACAAAAATTGTTTTAATTCCTCAGCTGGTTCAGTGCCTTGGCAAAATGAAAAAATGTAATTAAGTGTATTTTGTACAATAATTATTTAATTAATAATATTATTTAAAATAATATACCTATATTATTAACTCAATCGTATTAATATTTGAATTGATACGATTTGTTTTGAAAAAAAAACACATTGACATTCAAGTTGATTTATTGAATTTTGAATGTAATACATATTATTATAATAATTATTAATTAGTAATTACCTATATTTACGTTATAAAATACATTTATTGCATGGAATAATAAAACATAGATACCTATTATTTATTTTTTGTCACGCCTGCACCGAAAGTTTGGTTTTCGACCACGGTTGAAGAGTTCGAAAGCGTCCTTTTTCCGTCCAGCGGGCGGTAAAGTGGAAATCCCCAAAGTGCCGGGCGGAAAAGAGGAAATCCCCAAAAGTGCCGGGCGGAAAAGAGGAAATCCCCAAAAGTGCCGGGCGGAAAAGAGGAAATCCCCAAAAGTGCCGGCCGCCGGGCGCGTATCCCCTGCACAACCAGAAAGTAAAATGTATACCTACCACGGTTCTTACAAAACATAAACTTTTGGTTACATCTTAAATGTATAGTATAACCTCCTTGCATGACGCATAGATCCCTGCATAACCTTTTCCATGAACGCAGGGGCGTGACAAAAAATAGTATGTGTGGCTCGCGCGGGAAGGCCATTTCAGTCTTGTGCGAAATGCGGCACTCGCCTACGGCTCGTGCCGCACACGACGCCCGCGACTGAAATGGCTCACTTCCCGCCCTTGCCACACAATATACTATTCTATAACCAATAATCTAAACAAAATTTTATCAATGTATAAAAAAATGTTATCTTCAAAATTTGGTGTTCGAAATAGTACCTGAACATTGATTTTTAAATGAATCTTAAGGGTAAAAAAAAAACCATTCGATGAAAAAATACAATATTCAAAAATGATTCTGAGGGTTCTATAATTAATTTATGAATTTTAATTTTTTGATGTTTTAGATGCCATGAGAACAAATTTTAACTTCAAATATATTTTGTTGGTAAGGCGCAAAAAATTTTTTATGTATACTTATCAACTAAGGAATTTCGTTATTTTTGTATTCGATTTTGATTCTCAAATATTTAAATTGGATGTTTTATACATTTTTAACTATTTAGTAGTTAAATTACTACTCATTATTTGTAAATAATATTAATTATTATAATATAATATAATAATAATTAATTATAATAATATAATACGGTAGGTATAATCAATTTAAAACAAATTTGTCAAATTTAGATAAAATTCAAAATTTAAATTTAAATAAGTCACTTGGAAGTCACTGGTATGTGCAGTTGAAGCTCGCCAAGTGCAGACTGTCACAAAAACAAATCGCATGGCTGTTTACATTGTTCCGTATTTTCCATATCCGTATCAGTGAAATTCCCAAAAACATTGTCTCCGACAAATTTTAAAATAAGGAACGGACATGTATAAACATGCCCATTTCATAACGAGTAAACAAACTTTAAACGTCGGGCACGGAACGGACGGTACGGATACGGAACAGTTATGTGTAAATAGATCTTAAATCTGGGCCAGCACTAAGGCCAGCACTGGGTTAGAAATAGTCAATAGACAAGAGATGTAAATAGTAAATGAAATATTTAAGTATATTTTAAAGGCTATATTACCTATATTATATTATGTATACGGTTTTTATTTTATTAAATTGAATTTTCTTATTTTTCTCTTCGAATGGCTTTGAGATTAAATGTTGTATACACATTACACAAATACATAATATGCACAGCAGTGGCGTAACTGGATAAAAATCTAGGGGGGGGGGGGGTCAATAAAATTAACCTCCCGTTTGTCCGTTCCTATAGTCATAATCGCGATTTCAAGAATATAATAATATTCAACAAGAGAAACCTAAAAAAAATATAAACTTTTATAAAGTAATTAGAGGAAAAAAATATTTTAATATTATAATATGTTATGTTTAGAGCTGGGCCGATAATATTTTTTTCCGATATCCGATATTCTGATTTATATTGCCGATATAAAACCGATAACCAATCCGATATTTTATTTCCATGAACCGATATAAAAAAAACTTAAAAACCTGATATATTTTTCAAAAACTGATGCCTGATATAAAAAAATAATGTAAGTATGTAACCATATAAATCATGTGATATATTAAAACATATTAGATTTCCCCAAGGAAAATTAATAATTAATAACCTTAAATTTTCTTTTAGTTGAATAACTGGACAAAAAAATAAAACAATATAATAGTAATACAAAATTATAAATATTAAAATAATCAAACTTGAAATCACTATACTAAGTAATAAATATTAAATCATTATTAATTAAAAATTAAAAAATTTATACATTTAAAAATTGAATTTAATGATACTATAATAATTAATAATTTTTGGCATATTATCTTTATCAACTTTTATTTATCAATAAAACCATAACCTCGGTAAGCAGGAAAAAAATTAAATAAACGGAATTTAATTTAAATTGTGATTGCATCGTGTTTGCTATGTTTACCAAATTATTTATTGTTTATATTATAATATTATGTTAAAAAACCGGCCAAGTGCGAGTCCTACTCGCTCACGAAGGGTCCCGTACCATCATCAGCTATGTTGGTAACACTGCTTATATTATATATTCTAGGATTTTTAGTATTGAGGAGAAGTAATGCTAACGTGGTTCCTCTTCCGTCCCTCGATTAACTCGAAAAAAAAAGAAACATAATCTGTGAAAATTTCAACTTTCTAACTTTCATGGTTCATGAGATATAGCCTGGTGACAGACGGACGGACGGACGGACAACGTAGCCTTAGTAATAGGCTTCCGTTTTACCGTACTGAACCCTAAAAATAGCATTATCGGTATAACCACCACCATTACATACAAATTGATATGCAACTGCATTATATTGGTTTCACTATCGGTTTTTTTTCAATCCGATAGGTACCCTATAAAGCGATAGTACCAATATAGGGTATCAGTATCGGCTCAGCTCTAATTATGTTAACAGTCTTGTTCATAATACTTTTTATACGTGGGTTATTTGGGGGGGGGGGGACAGTGCCCCGCAATTACGCCACTGATGCACAGGTACATAATATAAATAAATATATGTACATATATATATCGCACAGCTCTATGTTGTTAAAATAGAATATAAATATAATAAATGTAAATAATAAAATTATTATATATTATCGAGGCGACAAAATGCTGTTGCGTCGTCGGGCCGTATTATAAATAACAATATTTTTCGTGTGCCGGTGGTCGGTCAGACGGTTCGGTCGTCTTCGTCGTCGTCCTCCGATCCGGTGCAACTGCTCCTGAGCGACCTCGTCTCGTGAACCACGTCCAGCCTGTAGCAGAGGTCGTCGTTGTCCTGGGCCGCGGCCCCACCGTCCCTGTCCAGCAGTAATTTGTAGTACGTGTTCATCTCCTTGCCGGCCACGACGGCCGCGGGTATGGGCACGCGTATCGTCGGCGTCGTGTCCCGAGTGGTCAGCGTCTGACTCTCGCGGCGCCACGCCGACGAGTTACGGTGCCTCAGCTTGTCGTCGACGGGTATGAACAGAGACGCGAACACGGTGAGCGCGACGAACGCCACGCCCCCGACCAGCAGCGCGTACTTGAGCCCGTCGAAGAAGACCGGCCCGACCCGAAGGTACACGAAGAACTTGGTCAGCATGCTATCGGGTAGCTTTTCGAATCCCTGAAACGCCACACAAGACAATATTGTTTTAGAAATATATTTTGACATGACTTGTATATGATGTGCCGATTGTCAGTATAATATTGGGTTACCATATTATTAAAGCAACCTCATTATATTTTTTAGATTTTGCGATGAATGCATTAAATTTACAAGACATACCATGTACCGATGTATCGATACTCCTTGATTTAAATAGTTTTTCCTTTTGTAGGGTTTTATTTTTTATATTTTACTATTTGGATACTTTTTTTTACAGACGTTGTAAAATCATATTATTAGTACATATTATTATATCATTTTTTTTTTATCATTTGCAGGCTATATCCACTTTATGAAATAAAATACCCAATTTTATAACAATATTATGTTTATATTTTTGGCGTTTATTTATACATTTATTGAATATGTTATACAACTAAAACCCAAATATTTTGAAAAGAGGAGAACTTTGACTGAATTATTGGTTTTATTTTTTCGAGATATCTTTTAAGAAAATTAAAAACGCATACAATATTATACACGGCCAAAGTTATTCTCTTTTTGTGATGAAAATGTGGGTCGCTACATGGATTGTGGCCCGAGTTGTTTTTAATCGTGTGAAACGTTACTATTTAATAACATATTTTGGATGATTAATAATCATTGATTATACTGTTCAGCTAAATACGTAATACTTGGGCCGTTCTGGTACTGTATATGTCTCCTTTAAGATGATTTATCGAGATTTTTGATTAGAGTAGGATAAAAAGGTATGTTCTGATGGCTTATCCCTTTGTCCCTCGTCCATGAGCCACACCCCTTGAGCCTTGAGCATTGCTCGTAAGCTGTTCCTTGCAGAGCCCTGAGCCCACCGTCCACCACACCCGCCGACCGCTCGCGTACGTACGTGACGTATATTTACCCTCCTCAACCCACCTACAAAGCTACCTGATCCGCCACCCCACTCGACACATGACCAACATATATTTCTCTCGTATGGGAAAACGCTTGCACGCACGCGCATGCAAAGACTCACATGATCAATCTTTTTTTTCGTTAAATAAATAATGAAAAAAAAGACTGGGGGGATTCAAACCCTAGACCCCATCCCACATAACTAACGCTTTAACCCACTAGGCCATGGACCCCATATAGTATACCTATGTATGATCCTTACGTATATAGCTGTATCCGTCATGAACCCATCACTCGACTCGTCACGTGACCAAAACATATTATTGTACAACCAAGATATTATTGTACATACCATATTATTGACTATTGTGCAACCACCATATTATTATACATACCATATTAATTATTATTTTACATTCCATATTAGTGTACACAAACCCCATATTATATTCGAGCCGCCGAACTTAAGTCAAACGTAATGTATAAATATTTGAAGGTTACATTGCATATTTTTTCTGAAGTAACCTACCTGTACTTATCTATTTTATAACCAAAGAGCAAATCTTTTTTACAACATTTTTAACATACACTATGTCAGTGCACCAAATTGTAATTTTTATTGTTTCACCAATTTGAAAGGATTTAATTTTTTTAACACACATAATTATACCAATGTGAGTACCTATAATAATTATTATATACTATAATTAATGCATTAAGATTTTTAAAAGTGGATTATATAATTTGTTAAAAATGATTTGAATATAATTTAGCAAAGCACCTCACCTTTTTAAAATGTCTATCCTTTAATGAATAAATTGCGCATTTAATATGTATAGTATTAAAAAAAACTTTGAAAACGGCTCATTCGAAGTTCAATAATTTATTGATGAAATTTATTAATTTCAACAAAAGATTATCTACCCAGTAATGTACAGTATAAAAATAAGGTTTATTTGGAAAAAATAATTTTGTGAGGACACTCTAGCATAAATAATCTAAATAATTAAAAATCTAGTATTTAAGTAAACTTCAAATTTTCAAAAATGTGAATTTAAATAAATGCATAATCTAATTGGAAATGTTAGTTTGTATGAATACTGCTTAGTGAATCAATTATTTGTCTATGTATAATATATATAGACATTATATGCATTGTATATGTATTGTAATTGTATAATATTATGTTTAATGTATACCTAACAGTTACATGGTACAAGGAATTGTTTAAGAAAAACTTCAATTGAAGTTATAACAACCGACTTTCCAATAATTAGAATCCAAACTGGGTAAATTAATTTGAAACAGATAACTTGTTCACGTACTATACCGACCTATTTTCAGTGTTAAAATATTATTCAAATTCTCCATTTATTAGAATTGCGCGTTAACCTCATGTCCTCATTAGCGTCATCGAGATAGCCTTAACTAGCTGTGAACCTATTAAAAGTAATAATTTATTCATTTTGTATCAGATAAAATTAAAATGTAATATTTCATATCATTCGTCTTGTAATGCAATTATTTTTATTTTTTATTTTATTGTGAAACGTCCATATGACTTATTTCTGTTAATTATTTAGCATTTAACGGAAATTATTTATCCGTTTTATTTACTGTTCTATGTTGTGTAGTTACTTATTAATTATTATTATTACATTTTATGTTGTCCCATTATTATGAGCGTATAGTCATAATAAATAACGACAGAATGATATTGTGAGCTAAATAAATGGGCAGGTACTTACAATATCAGTCCAAAGTAATGGTACAACCAAGTTACTAAAATTTTCCATATTTGCCATGTCCGACATGTCACCTAGAACAATGTTAATTTGCAATTTGACGTACACTTGTGTGGACAAACCCGTTTCCTATATAAACACAAACAATAGGTAGTAAATAATACAATAAATTGTAGTTACACTTTGATTTTCGATCTCTGGAAAACACACCACAGCAACATGGAATGTAATCATCGTAATATTATATTATATATTACTATAGGTACCTACTTATTTTTTGATTAAAATTATTAGGTATCGTCTTACCTCGTTGATGAAAAAATAGGTTTCGTGCTGTTTTTGATCAGGAGTCATTCCGTCGATGGCGTCTATTAACGATTGGTCGGAGTTGTAAAAGTGAGGGTAAGACAATGCGACAGGAAAACCTTAAAACAAAACCAAAATAGAGTTGAGCTTTAAAAATCTGCTTATAACCGGCTGTTGAGCATAAAATAAATTGATGCGTATATGACGCCGTATAGTATCATAATAATATAATATACAGTCAAGTATTTTTCAAACGGAAATAGTATTGCAAGGGGAGAAATCGATTTTAAATATCAATAAAAATCGTAAAAAAGATTTAAGAAATCAGAAGTAATATCAAAATCAAATATTTCTTTTGATGATAACTGATAAGTATTCAAAATTTATATTGAAATTGAAAAAAAGAAAAATTATGTTCAAAATCCAATTAAAAATCATAATACAATTAAATTGATATTTTGCAACACTGCAACAATATAAAAATCATAAAATCATAATATAAATATTATTTTAAATTTAAATCAGAAAAAACAAATATCGATAAGTAAATTTGAATTTGAATTTAAATTAAGTCCCTTAGTAGGTATTGTAGGGTAGTTGACAATCTTACCATAAAAACAGTCGGTGACATCGACCAATCCCGGTTTCAAACATTTGTTTTTACGGCAAAAACACTTATTAGCCGGGTTGTTGGCACCGTTGTCCAATGATCCGTCTTCGAAAATATATTTATTCACTGGCAAGCCATCGTGCAAAAACAATTCACTATTTTTTACCTAAAACCGATCGTAAAAAATAAGCATGAGTGTTATTCGTGTTGATAGCGTTTAGTGATGGTTACACATTTTATCTGTTCATCGAAACTAAACGAAATCACCACAAAGTTGAATACTTGAATTCACTACAATGTATCAGTGCAAATGGAATGTGTTTGTTAAGAGGACGACAAACCACAACTTCTCAAGTGGTTGGACATGGTAAACCTTATCGACATTTTAAGAAAAATTTGAATACCTACTTACTCAAAATAACTTACACATTTTCAAAGCTTAAAAGTTAAAAGTTCTCGTCTCTTTATGATTAATTATAGCCTAAGTGGTTGTTGCACAAGTAAAACAAGTTTCAAAAAAGATTTATATCTTTTAAAAAAAAATCTAACTTTTGCATCCCCGGGAGTCCAGAAGCAACTGGTGGTTTGTAGTTATACGTGCACCATAATACGTACCATCGGAATTGCCCTGCAAAGAGACTTCCTGAAGAACACCAGTTGTGTGCTGTTGTCTGTTACAGATGGGTACTTAATACCATCCGTAGAACCCGAAATTTTGTTGCAATGGGCTTCTGGCCATTGTGGCAGATATGGTTTATTGTTGTAGTTGTCTATAGTCCCGGACTTGGCCGCGTCAGATGAGCCTGTGTAAAACGTTGCAGTGTCGCCGCTGAAGTCGTACATCTGAAAAATGACACAAAGTAAGAACAACGATTACTTCAAGTCTCCCTCAAAAGAAAGAAGCTACGAAATGAATAAAATATGTTAGTTTATAGCTAAATAATTTATATTATATTATATACGCATTAGACAACATTGTTAATGGTAGTATTTTGGTCATATAGCAACAGAAGTTGAAACTGATTACCGGCTAACAGATTAAGTTAGGGAAAACAAATTCTTCGAGATTTTAGCAGAGTTCCTGGTTTCTATACTTTAATGCAGTGCTTGAATTGGAAAAAAATAGAAGGGGATGCAAAAGTATAAAACATTTGTGAGTCCCCGAACATTTAAATGTCTTATTGTTAAGTGGTAGCATATGTCTCCCCCCCCAGCAATAATGATATTTTACATCATACAGCAATGAAAAAAATTTTATTTTTATTTAAAAATTAAAAACAAAAATATTTTAAAATACATAATAATAATTGTTATTTGTTTTATAAATTTAAATATGCCCATACATTTTTATATGAATGATCTATGTCATGTTCGTCTCGTTTTGGACTTCGTGTTTCTTCTGCACTTCTTTTACCTTTTTTAATCCAACTTTTTGCATAGTGGTCTGGTTTAAACAATTTAACAGGTGGTTCAACACAACTAATAAACACTAATGATGCTATGTGTTCAGAAGTTAGTACGTCTCCCCGTGAACACCCCCACAATTCAACCACTGCTTTAATGAAAGAAAATATCATATGATTGAATAGCAATTAGAAATACAAATAGGTACTTACCTATAATATTATTAGTAGTTATTACAATAGTAGTGAACATGCGTCGTCAAATGTAAACATTGAAATAATATTATTGAAATTCAATTTCCCTATACATATTTTAATCAGGGCTAAAGTATTTTCAGTTAGAACCAACCACTATGATTTAGAGATATTTCAACATTCCTAAGAAAAGCAACAACTTTATCTATAAAATACATTACCATTGAATAATATAGGTACCTAATAATATAATGCTTTAATAAAAATTTATAATAATATAATAAATCACAAGAACGTACCAACTACCAACCTATGTTATTAATAATAAATACTTTGCCAAATACTTTACAAGTTTACTGCATATCTCTTATTATGATTTGTGTTCAATGTATCTCAATGGTCACCCACCGAAAATAGTTTACACATACATTATTATTAAATATAATAATGAACTACTCAGAACTAGGGGTCGAAATTTCAAAAAAAAAATGTTTTTCCGAAAAAAAACCCAGGTTTTTTCGGTTTTTTTTTCTGAAAAATTGGGAAAAATTGGTTTCATTTAAAATTTCCTGAAAAATTGTTTTGACGAAAAAAAATGGGTTTTTTACCCGAAAAAATTGAAAAATTGAATCAAAAATGGTTTTTTTTTTTAAAACCGAAAATTAATATATAGTGGAAACAATCTAGTAAATAATGATAGCTTATAATCATATTACATACATATTATATATTATATATTTTAAATTTTCACTGGTTGTTTATATTTGCATTTTCTATACACGATAACATTTTCAAAATATTTTGATTTATTTTGAACTGTTTAGGGACATTTTCATTTTCCATTTTTTTTTAGTTTTTTTTCTAAAAATTTCAATAAAATTTTATTGTTGGTTCGAAAGCTTGAAATTTAATAGAGGCTCCTATAGTGTTCAAGGCTGAAAATATTAAAAATCCGGAGTCAGTTTTTCTTACATTTAAGTTCAAAATGACGGAAAATCACGAATAGCAAATTATTTTGAAGTTAAAATTGTAAAAATTTTTTCTTTTAATCTAAGATTTGAATCTAATAGATTACCAAGATGTCACCTTATCAATAAAAAATTTCTACGAAGTAAATAATTTTAGAAGCGTGAAATTCAATTTTACAACATTGGTATCCATCGATTCTCAGTGGCAATTCCTTTTTTTTTGAATTAAAAACATTACGTAAACATGAAAATCACTGTTTTCTATGAGCTATATATAAATTATACCACTACCCCAGTTACTCATAAGTACCAATTCGTTATTACCATTTTGGCAATTTTTTAGCATTTTACAATTTTTCACTCATATAATAATAATTACAGTTTTTTTTTGCTATCACTTCTAAAAATATACAGGTTATTCTTGAACTCGTGCACATTTTTGGTACTACCTGTCCAATTTTTTTTAATACCATATTGTAAATTGATTAACGACTCTACCTTCTCCCAGATCTTTTTCTTATACACTGATATTGTACTTGAACAAATTTAAGCATCCTTAGACAGTGACCCCTTGTACCTACTACAGCAGCGACATCCCTTACCCACCTTTTAATTTTAATACAATAAGACGTTGATAACCGTATTTTTCAAATGTGAAAATGACCATGACAGGTTTCTTAATCTATTTGTTTTAAATGTTTTTTTTTACATAGATTATTTTAATTAACTGAGTGTGTAATCGTTTATTGTTTCAATTTGTTTTGCAACTAGGTAAGTCATTGAAAATGAAAATACATAAGGTAGCCGAAGATATTGGTATAAGATATCCTACACGTATTAGATAAAGATTAGGTAGTTTGAGTTTTTACTGGTGAAACAGACAAAGCAGAAGCGCTTTTAGAAAATATTATTATTTTTCTGCACAATATAAGTTGTAGGTAGGTATATCGTATCTTATGAAGTATTGAAATGTTGTTTATAATGTTTCCATTTGTTTATTTATTTTCTCCCTGTGGGTAGGTGTATTATAATTGTATGAATCCTTGGGGATATTTTTTGCTTTACCCGTGAATGCAGGGAATTATGAATAGATTTTCTGAACCAATAATTGATGATTAAACTTATAATAATAATATTTACTATGCATAATAATTGAAAACTTCTCTAAACTATTGAATCTCAACGATATCGAATAAATATAAATTTATACTCTACTTTACCATTTACGTACTTACTTATTTAATATGACTTAGGTATATTTATGTATATAGCAAAATTGTATAAAATGTTTATTTTTTACATTAATGTATGTATTCTTCTGTATACTTCCCTTATTAAAATTAAATGTATTTATTGTTGTAGGAAATCTCACGAACTCGTCAAAATAAAATTGCCTGTTTTTGTTCACGTGCAATTCATTAATACGCACTTGCTCATCTTGTTTACCGTCTGACCAATACAATATTTTTATTCATAAAAAATAACTATTATTAGAATAATTACTTTTCAAGAGTGATGTATTATATTATTATGTGCATAGTTATTAATTATATATACTGAAGTGAAATTCAGTGTGTAAGTACCTATATATAGTTATAGTTACCTACTATTATAATATCAACAGTTCGTACACGAGCGTGTGTATTTGTTTTCCTTTAACAAACAATTCAATTAAAACTAATGTTTTTTGTGCAACCAGTAGATTTGTTATGAATTATTAATAATCATGTTTTAACAAATCCGAGGCCAACTGTGCATCGAACAATAACCAGGATTGTTTGAATGGTCTAGTCGATTATTATATTCTGGGTGTTTAAACTTGAGTATTATAATATCATACATAATTAATAAATTATAAGCCACACAGTTTGCCTAATCCGAACTTCGGATAACATTTTCGTATGGCAACTACACGGACATGCCGATTAGACAACATATTATAGCCTTAATGCTCGTGCACACGAGTTATAATTTTATACACTTTGTGCCGTATACGTTTATTATAATTATTCAGAAGTGACGAAGAAACTTCCGAATAGACGTAAAAAATAAAAACAAATAATTAGGTATGCAACGGGTTTCGTTTTAAGCACTTGAATTATTATATTATTATTATACAAGTGATCCATTTTAGTGTATTATGTACATAATTAAAGTATATTATTACACTATTATATTATTATGTTATTTTTCAAACAAATTATATTTTTCTTGAATCTAAAGTTTAATTTGTGATGAAATTACTAATTCATAAGCAAAGTGCTTATACAATACTTATAAGTTCTAACTAAAATCTAACAGTTTGAAATCCAAATGGTATACCTAACAATTCTCAGACAAATATTCTCCTTTATAATATGAAATAAATATGAATTTTGTCTTTCAAAAAGGTAAAAACACCTAATAATTATGAAGACAAATAGTAAAATATGTTTTTTTTAAAACATTGTTTGGTAAAGTATTCAAATTAAAATTTTATGAAAAGAAATATTTTAAAAAACGTTTATACTCAACAAGATAAATGTTTTCTGTTAAATAATTACTCTGTACAATAACTAAATGTTGCTATCATAAAAATTAAATGCTTATGGATATACGTTTTTATAGTTTTGTGTCGAAAAAATGGAATAACTTCTTAAATGCAACAGCTAATTTATGTATTTATTCAGTTTAATAAATAAACATTAGACGTATAGTCGTATAGACATAAATAATAAATTGTGCCATTATAGGTACTATATATTTTTTTCATCAGAAAATTTTACAATATACCTACCTAATAAGTAATAACAATAATAATGACTCGCCAACGATCTCACAAATGACTCTTTGGTAAGTACATTGACTTTGACACTTTGACTACATGACGTTAACATGTAGGAACATGCTAAATTTTTGATTTATTTACAAATATTATTATTTATTATAATATAATGAATCTATTAATTGCAGGCAAAATGTATAAGCAAAAATATAAAATATATACCTCACTAAAGAAAATTTTAGTAACGTAAAACTGTAAACTTAACATAAAAAAGGAATTTGATAGTTTGTATGTAATGTATAGTATATACATTCAGCATTGTATAGTATAGTAGGTATATACATTGTATATATTATACTAATATTACTAATACTATATAGTTTACCTATTTATAAACATATTATATAGTACCTATACATATATAGGCATATCATACCTAAGTTTAAAACAATTGTCGAAAAAAGGTATTTTTACTTAATAAATTAGTTTTGGAATCGTTATTTTTTATGTCAGTGAAATGGGTCCCCCAACTTTGTCCAATCAATTTCAAACCTGTACCTACAAATATTTAGGGCCAAATTCACTGACATTAATTTTTTCAGGAATTGATCTTAATTGTTAATGTGATACTCTTTATTATTTTCTAAACTTACTCTTTCTATAAGGCCCAGCTTTTCAAACGTGATCCAGGATGGCAATAACTTGTTGCCTATAGTCACTAATGGACTTTCGTAACCAAACATGAACTCCTTAGCCGTTTGTCTGATAAATGGTTTGGATTTCGTTTGGCGAATAATTAGATTGACACCCATCTTGGTGATCATAGAAGATTCTGACACAGCACTGGCAAAACTCTATAAACACACAACGAGAAAAATAATTGTATAGACATAATTCTAGGATTGGAAATTTGATTATACTGCAGAACAATAATAATTGTTAATTAAGTATTATAAAAATATTCGTTGGTCTGAGTTTCAAAAATCCAAATCTTTAAATTAGGGGTCTGAAATCTACGGCCTTCATAGTTCATACCAATTTTATGTGGCCCGAAATTAAAATTGATAATGTATATAAAAACAGACATTATGTATAAAAACGACTAACTAAGATGGAAATATGGACTGGGAAACGGTGGATTAAAACGTTTATTTGTAGATACCTTGTTAAATGAATATATCTATCAGACATCAGTTAAAAATTAATTAAACAAAAATTGATATGACCATACATTTTTATTTGAAACAAAATAAGAAAGGTATATTAGAACATTGTGGCCAGTGAAAAATGTATATTTATGTTTTGGTTTTTGACATCAAAAAGTTTCCCAACCCTTGCTTTAAATTATAATAGTAGTATATAATTTGATGTAACTATAATATGCTAATTACCATTTGGTTGAAGCTTTATACATTTAACAATTAAAAATGTATAGTTATAGGTACTCAATTTTTTTTATTTGATATCAATAGTAGGTTACATTAAAAAATATTTAAGGATTAATTATTTTTCTCTATCTGTTTTAATTATGATAATGTGACAGAGATAAGTCACTAAAAAACGAGTGAGGACGGAGTGTGTACTTTGGTTGATATGGAAGGTTTACCACGTACGTAAAGATGGTGCTCTGACTTTGGCGTAGCAACTCTAAAATATCTTCACCAATATTTCGGGAGTTAATTTCGAGAATTTGAGAGTTCACTTTGCCGTTTGTGACATTTTTTATCGAAATTTAAGAGCGACACGGGTGGGTTACGTGGAGTTGCACGCCATATACTTATTTTTGTCTGCAGTAGCTTATAAACGGGCAACTCGCAAATCCTGAAAGCAATAACTAGCAAATTCTGGCAATCAACTCTTTAATAGTTTGCAAAATATGGGTGAAGATCTCGAGTCGCTACGCCCAAGTGGGCGGGCCAACTTCACGTATAAGTACTTCAATTTACCGAGCTTCAAAATAATTATTCGTTCGTATGGCAATCGGATCATCGGACATATTATTTTGACCGGTACCTCTGTCCGCATTTGAGCTTAATTTATTATGTCTACAGCAGTAGGTAACATGGCCGATGGATCTGTGTCATTAAATAATATTTTATTGTATCGAATAACTTACCATGAGAGCAACGTTTGGTAATATAAACACGTCCTCTTCTTTTCTAGTATTCAGTTCCGGCACCCATTTCAATGTGAATACAGGAGTTATCGTCATCGTATCGTTAGTATTAAACGTTACGTTTGTATGTGTAAAAATTTCCCTGAAAATAATTCAATCTTACTATTCAAATATAAAGTAGGTAGGTACATGCGTTATCAAATGAATCGTTTCAAATATAATCAAATAAGGTACATACAGTACAGCTATAGGGATAGGTATATCATTTTCAACTGGTAGATAGGTACCTAATAATACACTAAGCAATGTTAATAAATAAATGCCGGTTTAAAGTTATGACGTATTGTATAGCTAAGGACAATATTGATCTACTGTATGTTGAGGTAGTTATAACAATTAAATATAACTGGTATTAGAAAACGAAATGTAAGTCAATTTATAATTATTCACATCATATTTTATGGCCATGATTTAATACTTAATATTTGATATTGCTGTGGAAAGTCATGTTACGTAGTAGGTGAGACATTGAAATATCTTAAATGCTTTTCTATAGAGTCTTAAATATATCATTCCCAACCCCCCCCCCCTCAAGTCGGAAGGTTTCCACAATGGTGGGACAGCTTTTCATGTGATTCAAATGTTGTTATTGATCTCATTTTATCAAATTTACTTGTGCACGTATGCATAGTCAATTTATGTGAAGCACAAAATATTTACTATGCATACGGACCTAAGTGTATATAAAATATAACTAATTGTAAATATACTATTTTATTAAGTAAAAAAAAAGAGGTTGAATAAAAATATATCATCACAATAGCATGATATACGTCAATTCACCGCGGCTAAATTCATCGCGCGTCAATTTATCGTGGTCGCAATTAATCGTACTTTAATTTATCCCCAAATTGTATTATTTAAATAATCACAAAAAATCACAAGAACATTAATCACAATAAATATTGTTTGTATATACATTATTTACAAAATTTACAATTGCAATTGAAAATTATGAGCTATTCCTAGTAAATAGTCTTCGATAGTTCTATTTTCAAAATCATAGCATATTTGCTTCAGACGTTGAGCTTTATCATTGATACTTTTTTTTTGCTGGTGGACATTCTCCAGCTATATATTGTTTGATTTTTATTTTATTCGTGCTTTCCTCTTTTTTCAATGCTAATATAAATTTCCATATACTTGGATGACATTGATTCAAAATCGATGCAAAACAATTGTGTCATCCTTCAACAGCATTATTTGTTCTTGGTAAATCTTCAGAAACCAACGAAAAGCAGTTAAATTTAGTTAGCACAAGCTTAGCACAGAATTTCACATCGACGATTTCATGGTCAGGTTTGGATTATAAACAAATTATATTAATTGATTCTTAAATTAGTAACTCATAGCACAACTATACTTAGGTGCGTAATATTATTATCTATGTAAAGGTGTTATTATTCTAAACAGTAATAATATTATATACATTTCGTAACAGAAGTAAAATAATAGGTTATTTACTTATTATAGTGAATAACAATATTACATCTATACGTCATGTTTCTGATATCCGATTATTAAATAGAATAAATTATTAGGTATAGGTACATGAGCACAGTGTTGTTATTAAAGTAGCCTTAATTAATTGAATATAAATTTTAAGTACCTTTGTAGGTATTGGATTCTATCATGGTTCCCGTATTATTAAGGTTTCTGAATTTGAAATATTTCACTTGACATTTTTCAATTGAAATATTTCAAAATTAAAAATTTCACTCTTCTCGAAATTTTTCAATGAAACGATGAAAAATATTTTTTCTTCTTTTAAACGTGTTCGGTTATAGATGATTAGAAATAATATGATGATTACACATTTAGAAATACATTGTATTAACTAGTTATCTTAATAGCTTATTGTGGATGGACCATATTTAGATTGTATAAAATATTGTTTTATAAAAAAAAGTGCATTCGAATAACGTTCGATAACTATAAGTAGATATTTGACTAAAAATATCATTATAACATTGTAATAATATTATAATTGAATAATTACAAAATGCTGTCTAGGAGTCTATTGTGTATATTTAAATGAAACGTTCGATTTGTCAAGCCGTATAAGGGTTTTCAGAAATCGAATACCTAAGTAAAAATAAAGACAATTTTGAGGAAAACTAGGAATTATGAATTAAATTTGAATTATTTGAAAATCACTTGAATATAACTATTTAAGGTGGGCCGGTGGGTCTTTAGGTCTTCTTGCCTTTTCTATACGTTAAAAGTATCCATTTTTTGACCATTGTATAATAACGGTTATGTGTTCCATAAATTCCGATAACAATTTTTAAAACATATTTTAATATAATATCAAACCTTTACTTTACATCGAATTTTTTTTAACATTGTGATTACTGATTTAAGATATTCATCATATGACTTTAATAAAAATAATATGTATTCAAATTAAATTATCTCTACTGCTAAGCTTTTAGGACTTCAGTTGATATTTGATTTATAGGTTAGGTTAGCTAAATAAAAAATGTATATTAAATAAAATGTAATTTCAATAAAAAAGGTAAGTTAAATAAAAAAACCCTACAAGAAAAAACTAAAAGATAATATCTTCCAAATAAGATATATTATTTTTAAATTTAACTATGCTTTTTTTTATTAATTTTCCTTTAATTTTTCATAAAAATCTAAAAAACCTACATAAAATAAATATCAGCTGAATAAAAAATCGAAAATTCATAAAAAAAAGCCTAGTTAAATAAAAAAATGTCATAAAGGATAAAAAAATCTAAAAAGGATAAAAACAGCATAATAAAAATGTATATTTAATAAAAAAAAATGCCATTTAAATTTAAAAAATTTCTTAATAGGATAAAAAATCTAATATTATATTGAAATATTATTTTTATATATTGATCTTATATTTTTTTATTTAACTTAGATCCTTTTATTAATATTAGATTTTTTATGAAATATCAATATTTTATTCAACTGATTTTTTATCCTATGGTGAAATGTACATTATAAAGCGAAATTATTATATAATATAAAATATAATGGGAATACTATAAAAATCAATCTTTAAATACTTGGTATTAAAATGAACATAACATCTTAATATGTTTTATGTCTGTGTAGTATAATAATAAAATAAAAATATAATGATGCAACACCATTATAGACAACTTAAAAAATTTGAATTTGACCTCAGTACCGAATATTGAATTAAATTTTACTCAGCCGATTTGATAAAATTTAAAAGTAGTTTCCGGGAAGCTATATAACACACTCATTATTTTTTATTTTTATTATTTGTGCGTCTACATATAAGTAATGTGTGTGAATGGATTTTGAACGCATACAATCATTTCCGTTGATTGTAGATAACTGTTTCAAACAGTTTTACAGATATTTCTCTAATGATTTCTCAAATCCACAGTATTATATTTTCAAATATAACGTACCTATATTTTTCTCATCTATAAAATAATTGTATTTGTATCTCATTAAATTTGTTTTTAATCAGTATCGACTATATCGGCTATCAGGGCTCAACTAATCGGTCTCAACAGATTAATATTGTCGATGTAGCAGTTGCGTATTTGTATGTATTTTAAATTCGCTAATATATGAGTATAGATTCGAGATTCCAACAATTATATTATTATTTATTATGTTATGATAACCCTATGTTATGATATTTATGTGTATATTTTTTGTAACATTGTTGCCAAAATTCATCAATCCTGCTAGCGCCTGTATATGGTAGTATAGAATACACACTGTGATAAAAATTGTTAAAAAGAAAACGAAAACGAAATCAAAATTTGTTAAGTTGAAAAATGTGTGACGGTGGTCCTACTTCATAGCACGCTTATCACTCGTAGGTAATAAGTATACGTATATAAAAATGTGTACATAATATTGACCAATATTACCTATTTTACATAGGTATATAATATATGTATCCCCAATATATGTATGCATTATCCCCATATGTGGAACTGTACGTCTATATATAGTATGTACATATACTTAAATACCTTCTTTTTAATTGAGTTTCTAGAAGGTTTAATGCCATATGAATAGTATTTTAGCAGCCGATAGCTTCGGGTACTTATATGTATTGGCATTCACCGATCACTAATTAACCTCACACTAGGGCGAATATTATACCTACTGCAAACTGCCTTGGGATTAAAATAATATATTTTCTAAAAATATTGTAAATATTATTAAGACAGGTTTTTATATAATAATTAGGTATCTATTATAGTGTTTAATGATAAAATTAGTAAAACAATTATACGCTATGTATTATTTTACATGTTTCCATATTTTATTTTCGTTATTTTTTATTATTATAATTATGTTTTTTTCAGTCTAAGATACATATTAACAGCAGTGTTATATTTACGCACTATGCATGATAGTGACGTAGGTACCTACCCATTTTATGTATAGTAATTAGTGGGGTTACTTAATTTTTATTTTTCCTCAAACTATAATCAATTAAATGTTGTAAGCTGCGAAAATTAATGTGATTATATGTTAATAACATAATTAGTATTGAAAAATTCTAATTGTTTAAATTAAATATATTGTGAAAAAAAACCATTAATAGTAAAAAAATAACATTATTATGTAATATCTATCTTTGAGCTTTATCGCATAAAGTCGATCGTGATCTCTCTGTTTTTATATTGTGTTTTCTGTGTATAATCAATTTTAATCAATTTTTCCGTTTGGAAAAAAACTTAGTGATGAAAAGTATACACATTAAAAAGTGTATTGAATAACATTGTGGTTTTGCTGACGTATTATACAAATTAAGAATAAATCATACGTACATATTTACAAAAAGCAACTTAATTCATAAAAAAATAAATATCAGATAATATAATTATACAGATATTTTATTAAAGTGTATGTCATACAAATAACATTAAAAATATTACCATTGTTTGTACCATTATCTGATTGGACCCAACATTTTGAATAAACACTTGAGAATTTTAAAGATTTTAATTAATTAATTTTTCTAAAATAGGTTTTAGTAGAAATCACTAAATTTTGAACTAAAACAATTAAGAAATTCGATTTGGTAGGTACAAGTATATTATAGGTCTGCATATTAATTTTAAAACATAATAATAATCAGAAATAATTAATTAATTAATACATAATACATAATTAATCTTACTTACAGGTAAACATTAATTTTTAAATAACCTATCACTGCATCAATTTTCAAAAAGTAAGGTAATACAAATATGGTAGAACGGTCGACGGCAATATATGTATAATATTATTAAAATATAGTAAGTAATAGATATTATAAGATTGTTTAGTAATTGCGTATTTAATAATTAAATCATTGGCTGGGCCTGCTACATCAATGTAAATAGCTACTTTAGAATTAGTTTTCCGCATTTTATGTGACAGGAATCTTTATATTAGTTTCCTTGAGCTTTATTATTCAACATATCTTTAGATTCTGAGGGGAACGATTAATTTATTGATTTTACAATAATGTGTGATTTTTATTTTTTTTATTTTTTTTGTGTGTCTCTTATCACCTTTTAGGACAGTAAAAGTGCTTGGATTTTCTTCAAAAGTATCTTTTCTGTAAGGAAAGTAAATCTAGTTGGTACTTTGGGGGGTCAAAAATAAAATTTTTCCTGTAGTTTTCAAAAGCGCGGTGAAAAACAAAAGACAAATTAAAGAAAAACTGGAATTTGTACGAAAAACGATTTTGGTTTTTGGTGCAACTCTTAAACAAATTACTTTTGGTACATGAAATTTGGACTGAATGTTTATATTAGAATTTTCTATACACCATAACATTTTCCAAAAATTTAAAAAAAAATGTCAAAAACTAAGATATTTAATAACACTGCCGTCATAAGCCACTAAGCAGTAACTCCATTTTTGTCAAAATCGAGTTTTTGGTGTCTATCGATAGATATTTTAATTCTCTATCGATTCCCGTAATAAAATTTAAGGTTTTTCTTATTAGAAATCCATATAAATTGATAAGAACATAACAAGAAAGACGGTATATCCATGATTTCATTAAGATAAGAAGCAAATAAGCAGTATGTCCAAATACTAGAACAAAAAGCAGTAACTCCAGGGATTACCCTGGAGTTACTGCTTTTTTCCCTAGTAATCGTTGTATTCAGAAAGCAGTATCTCCAACAAAATCCAAATTATTGGTGTAAACTTAACGTCCCAAAATAGAATTAAAATGTATACCATAATGTTACTGATAACTTGATAAGGGAATAATATAATCACAATTTAAAAAAAAAAACACATTTAAACCGTATTTGCTGTGTAATAAGTCACTATAAACATCATATTATTTTGAAAGTACTACATATTTTGTGTACGCGTTACTTATTAAGTGTAAATCAGCTTAAAAATGAATAGCAGATCAAAAAAAATGGTTCAAATGGTTTCCAAAAACCTATATTGAATACAAATTCTAGAATATATAAACATCACTTTACAAACACATGCCAATGATATCAGAAGCCATTAGGCAGTAACTCCAAATAAAAGTGTACTTACTGCTTTCCATCTTCTGACTAATATAAGCCAATAAGCAGTAAGTCCATTATAACCCATAAAAATGTATAAAAAACCTTTTTTTTGTGTTCAGTAGATTCCTCATGAAAAATACAATAATATGAAATCTCTTTAATGTTTAAAATATTATTATTTTTACTCTACGGACTAATTTAGTGTTGAAAACTGTTTTATTGTTTCCTGAACATAACGATTTTTGGAGTTACTGCTTAGTGGCTTATGACGGCAGAACATATATACGTATCTTGAACAATGAACATAATCCCAACTGGTTTTATTTTTCATTAATATGTTATTGTTTATAAATTAACATATTAGATATGGCAGGTAAATTGGCAAGGCTGCATAGTCGCAAATAGTGTTTGTTATTTGGGGGGTGGGGGTAGTGCTAAAGCCTTACTTTTAAAATATTGAATAAGCTTAAAACAAAATGTAGGAAATGTTTGGGGGTGCTCTATTTACATTGTTAGGAGGCTTAGCCCCTAAAGCCTTTCTCCTATTTACACCTATGCAAGGCTGGAAGTTAACTATGTTTTTTAACTTGCTAAGTTAAGTTAATATAGAAAAATGTAAGTTAAGTTTAAAGTTAAAAGTTAATTTAATTTTTTTGTAACTTTAAAATTAGAAAATAAAAGTAACTTAACTTAGTTAAAAATAAGTTTTTTTTTTAAATATAAAATTAATAATTATACCTACCTACTTTTTTTTAGAGCTAACAAATAACATAATAATTCAATAAACGCCTTACAATTTTTAAATAATTGTTTGTAATAAAATTAGTTAGTGAAGGTACTTATATATTTTGTATAATATTATACTTTAATCAATGATAAATCCAATAAAATAATTAATCAATTTTTATGTATTTTTTAACTTAAATGGTGCACAACTATACTAAATATTATAATAATAAAATTAATTATTATTTTTATAATATTCACAATATATTATAATATCGACAACACGTGACACAGTCGAGACTCGTAGACAGACTATACTATTGTTTATGACTTTATGTCCACTACGACTCCATTACTAAAATCAGTAAAATCTATTATCGCCCACACTTTTTGCTTATAATTGCCTATTGGGTGGTTTATTGAAAAATAAAAATGAATCAGCGTCCCGGGTATTTATTTAATCAGGTAAATAGTAAATACAATGAACTACCACGCTACTACGGGTTTGAATTATTTACACCGACGGGCCAAGTTATAGCTGTAATTCTATGAATTAGTAAAACTATAATAATAAGTTATAATATTAATAATGATTAGGTAGGTAATTACCAGGGCTCGGGACTTAAAGCACTTAAAATCATTAAAATAAGCGCTTAAATAAGCACTTAAAAACATCATTATAAGCACTCAAATAAGCATTTAAAAAACTTAAATTTAAGCAAAAATATTTATTAAAAAAAAAAAAAACAATAAAATAAAAATAAAAATTTATCTTTATATTATAAAAAAAATTAAACTTCATTTTCAGGACTGAGGATTTTATGGATTTTCCAAGGGATTTTCTGAAAAATAAAATGTAAACAATATTTACAAATAGTTGAAAAAAAATAATTTTTTAATAAATTTTAATAAATTTTTTTATTTAAATTATTTTTAATTTTAATTCTATCAAAAACAACTTTGCAGTAGAAAACCATAAAAAAGTATGAAAACTGGCCAAAAAAGCAATAAATATCATAAAAACTTGAAATAAGCATTTTTTTGAAAAATCACTGAAAAAAGCAAAAAAAAGCACTCTCAAATTTCATAATTGAATGTGTTGTAACATGACATACACTTCTATAGTACTCTGCTACATTTTATGTCAATCTAAAAAAATAAGCAAATGCTTTAAGTCCCGAGCCCTGGTAATTACTAATGAGTGTACAAACATTACAAACGAGTATAATCTGATACTGAGTAAATTGTTATATTTTTCTACGTGGTTACTCCTATAACATTTCCGTATATAATATTTTCTGTGTGTATGCAATATAATAACTATTATTATAAATTATTATTTACTAATTAATATATAATATTTCGGATTTTTGTTTTTATAAAATTGAATTTATTTAAAATTTGTGGTTTAGAAAAAAAATTAACTAATTATAGTGATAATAAAATTAAGTGAACTCAATTAACACTTATTAATTAAAGTTACTGAATAACATGGGAAAAAATGTAACTCGTTAATTAACTTAGCTAAAAGTAAATAAACTTTAAATTATCAACTCGTTAATGCCCAGCCTTGTTTATTGGAACATAAAGTATAAACCACCACCAAGGCACCAACAGAAAAGTCATTTCCTAGAAGAATCGCCGTAGGTATTAATAGTTTTGTATACCGACTCAGTGGCGTATATAGAAATTATTTTTGAGGTGGGCTATAGTAGATAGAAACTAGCAAGTGATCTATTACTTTGAGGCTACTGTCCATATATATGTTTAACAGTTTCTATAAATATATTCGTATTTGTTATTTTTCAACAGGCTATGAAATATTATAACTTATAATGGTACCTAACAAAATATATTGTCGTTCTATTTAAAAAGACTGTAATTTCGGGGGGGGGGGGGGTGCTGCAGTCCACTAGGCCCACCCCCTATATACGCCACTGTACCGACTATTGTAAAATATTTATGTATTCAGTACCTACTACATGGGCAAGACCCTGTCGGCTATTTCCAATCTTAGACAGTAAAAATAATATTACAATCATTATAATGATAAACTTGATATTGAAATACAATAGAAGACTATAGACAATAATAATGTTATTATATAAGTACATGAGTGTTACGGCTAAATTAAAAATAGTTATCTATCAAAAAGTGTCGGTATTTGTGTTTTTCAAACGACAATACCTTAAATATTGGATATTCACTCGATTTCTCATAAAGCTATTTTGTTATTTTGTTATTATTCTAAAACGAATAACTGTAAATACATGAAAATTATACTGATGTAGTCAAAAGTCAGAAGTATATCTTATAATTTGGTATGTTGAACTAATTTTTACACTACATAATATTATATTAATATTATATCATATATTATTGTTATTCGTTTATAGGTAAGTCAAGCATGTTGTTATTTCAATTTATTTTTTGTGTTTTTGTTAGATCCAGTACGCTCCTCTTGCTGGAATTTAATAGTTTATACATTTATAATATATTATGATGGTATGATACGCTCGCAATACATAGGTACCTACTTCTAAAATAATGTTTTTAAATATGAATTTAACATTCGATACACACCTGTAAACATATGGTCCGACTTCTTCAAACCGCAGTTTTTTGTCTCTCCCAGACAAGAAATCTTCACTGTTCGTTACGTTGAATATGTATACCTTTAAGTAAACATCTGCTGATGGTATTTTCCACATTTCGAACGCCTCGCCACCTTCGGCCATTATGAGTTTCTGAAAACGAAAATATTTCAACGATAACATAATGCGTTTTCGCAAGTTCGTTATTCAATAATCATTATAATTTATGTACAATGTCGCCAAATTATAGGATTGTTTCGAAATATCGATGAATTCGACAATTGATAAACGTCGATTTTATTATCGATCTCTGCAGTGAAAATAGTAGAATAGTGGATACTCCACAGGATTAATGTATTATGCGGACTAGCAGAATTCTCGGGGCCGGAAAGAAAAAAATATTCAAATTTCAGGGTTAACACTGTGGAAGGTCGAAAAATATTATAATATAATATTTAAGTAGGTATAACCAAACGATACCTATCCTAACGAATCAACTAATGAGTCGATAATTCAGCTGATCGGTAAAAATATATAGGTATATATTATAGGTAAAAATATATAGGTATATATATTTTTTGTACTTCCAATTAAACATTCCAATTTTTTGTAATCGATACTGAAATTATTATTTATGAAATTAACATATGTATATTTGAATTGCACATAATTAAAGTTTGCAGTTATCAAATGTCATCTTTTTCCTATTGGCTAAAATAAAATATCATACAAGAACCAACGTCATGTTAGTATTTTACATAATGTATTGAATTCCCCTTCACCCCAACTTCTTTGACGGGTTTAGAACGGGTTACTATTCTTAGGTAGGTATGTACCACAAACACCTACTGTAGGGACGGAAGAGTGTTATTATATTTTACTATTGTAGGTCGGTATTATTATACATTTAAGATATTTTTATTATGACTCAGATCATTTTCGATTGGCATCAGAATAAATAGCCAAATAATAAATACCTACTCACATAAGTATCTTATCAATGTCGCAGCAACCGCAACTACGTTAAAAAAAGTTATTATTATTTTATATTTATTTACTTCCTACCACTTAAGATAAATTGCAATATATTATATAACAAAATGATGACGCGAGGCATCGGACAACTCATCGGGATAACCCCGGTGAATAAATATGTGGCTGGAGAACATTTACTGCAGTAAAGACCAAGGTTGAAATACCATAGTATTGTCTACTATTCGCGGTCACGGTCGTCGTGGTTATCTCCGAATGTGCAGCTAGAAATATTTTAAGAAAATATAGGTATATTACTACTTTACCGGGCACCCTTTTTTTGGCCATTTTTTTTTTTTGAAATGTATGTAGTTAATTACGCTGAAAACGATAGTGAAGTCAGAATTTGGCTCACGGACTTAGTTTTGAAGTTATGGCCTTATAAAGTTTACTATTTCGCGATTTTTACGTATTCGCGCATCACAATAGTTTACTACGACTATTTCAAATATTGATATATTTTTTTTCGATGAGTGTCGCAAAACGTTCCTTATGACCTACTTGAGTTGGTGTTGCATGGCAAGTCGAGAGATATTTTAGATTAGCTGAGCGAAGTGACGTTGCCGAGGAGCGCATCGACTATTGCAGCAAATCGTGTAATCACTGCCCATACTACGACATAACCACGCTGGCAATAAACATACTTTAAAAACAATATTTTTGAAAACCAAAGTTCACCCGGATTGAATGCACGAATAAATAATGATAGTGAAATAGTGAACTTCATTAGGCTATAACTTCAAAACTAAGTCTGTGCTCCAAATTCTGACTTCACCATCGTTTTCAGCGTAGTTAACTACATAAGTTTCAAAAAAAAAAAAAAAAAAAGGGTGCCCGTAAAGTATAAAAGTTCCACTAATGGACTAGCTGTGACCTCGTATAAACTAAATATTATATTATTATAGGTATTCTATTAAATATTATATACTATATAGGGACGAGGAACTTATTAGCTTATTAGATTATTAGCTCTTAAAAGGCTGAGGATCTTTAACAATGATATTTAAGTTCAATAGCTTACAATAGTTGATTTTACAATTTTGACATACATTTTACATTTGATTACAATCAATTACAATTTTGTTATAATATTTATGACATAATACAACCATAATGTAATTTACAATATTTTGCTTTACATTCGTTTTTTTTTTTTTTTAGTTAATATAATAAGAAAATATTTAATTTACCTGAAATTATAATACTAGAAGTGTTAAAATGTTAGTCAAGTGTATAATATATAAATTATTATATAATTATAAGTATATAGTATAAGTGTTTTATTTCCTTTTTTGATTACAATATTATATATTTTCACAGCACTTAAAGAAGAACTTAATCTGTGCAACAGCGTGCTCTTTTTTTCAATAGCACCATCCAATCATTTTTTATAAGCAAATTAAAAAACCAAATGTTTAGAAGCAAATAACTTGTATTGTATATATGTTATTGAAAAAAAGAGCACGCTGTTGCACAGATAAAGTTCTTCTTTAAGTGCTGTGAAAATTTGGTAGTTCTACAACAAATATGGTGCGAGAAAAGTTGTCCCTCGCAAAAGAGTTTTTGCTATGTTGTACATTTGTAAGACGGAGACAACACATGCGGGTGTGGCGTCCTCTTAAGTCAAGAAGATTGTTATTAAACCATGATTTAATAGTATTAAAAATAACATTTGCTTTAATATAATATAATTCTTCTATATTTTTATCATGTATAAGAATAACTGTGTCATCAGCAAAACACATAATTTCAGCTTCTGTATTAATATTAAGTAAACCATTTATGTATAGAATAAAAAATATCGGACCCAAGACTGTTCCCTGAGGTACACCATGGTTGACTGACAAAAATTGACTTAATTTATCATTCATTTTGACTATTTGATGTTTATCACTTAGATATGAACTAATTAGCTTATTTGCAATACCTGGGATTCCCGCATAATTTAATTTCTTAAGTAATAACTGGTGGTTCACACAATCAAATGCCTTCTTAATATCTAGGAATATACCTAATACTTTATTATTTTGGTCAAGATGTTCATGCACATATTTATTAAGAAAAAAATGGGCATCACTTGAAGATTTTCCCTTTAGAAACCAAAATTGATTATTAGAAAAAATGTGTTTTTGTCTAGAAATGATATAATTCTATATTTATTTTAATACATTTTTCATAGATTTTAGACAAGGTTAATGATAGGGAGATTGGTCTATAATTACTACACAATAGTTTATCTCCCTGTTTATGAATAGGAGTAACCATACATTTTTTAAAATAAGTTGGATATGTGCCAGAAGACATAAATAAATTAAATAATATCATTAGAGGGAGGGATAAACTATCAGCAATATTTTTAAGTATAAAGTTTGTGATTCCATATTCAACAAATGTAGAGTGGTCTTTAATTTTTTTTATATATTTTAATATTTCGTCAGGAGTTATAGGAGTTAGAAAAATTGAATCTTTTACATGACATTTAGAATTTAGGTTATCCCAGTTTTCTTTCTTAAAATTATTTTTAGTATATTATTTTCAATTTCATTACATACATTAATAAAATATTTATTAAATTCATTTGCAATATATATACTATCTTTTAATATGCAATCATTATTTTTAATTTCATTTATAATTATATTTTGCTTATTGGTTTACCTGCAATCTCATTGGTAAGTTGCCATATTTTTTTACGGTTATATTTATATTTTTTTAAAACTGCTTGATAATGCATTTTTTTTGCTTAATTATCAAACTAGTAAGTAAATTTCTATATTTTATGTATTTCATTTTTAAATTAAAATCAAATGGACTTAATAATAATTTTTTGGACATTTTATGTTTATTTTTTATAGAGATCACTAAGCACTTGGTTGTCCATGCTTTAAGCTTATTAAATTTATTTGAATTATTAAATGAATTAACATTTTATTTATACGGTATAATGTAACAAAATAACTAATAAGTACTCAGCCAAAGTTTCATGCAATCTGCTAAGATCTCCAAATGGTTTCGAACTTGTAGACGTATTGGACATTGTTTGTGTGACATGTCGATTTTAAGTTGTATTCACCTGACACGATTACACGAATACGTGATGTACAAATATATTTATATATTCTTTGTTTATTTTCAATACATATATTTTATTATTGACCTTATTATTTTTATTTTAACTCGTCGTGTCTACCTATTTTAATTAATTGATATTTACTTAAATAATTCCGTTCATAGAATTGTTTCAAGTTTACTTAGCGTTATAAACATGTTTCCGTACGTTGACCTCGGCTGGTTTTTATTTTTCTTGACTACAAAATGTTATAATATAGTGGTTTCTTGTTTTTAATACTGTATACTGACTATCACTTTATTAGTAATTAACTGTTTCTTAAATTGTATTTATTTTTTCTTCCTTCATAGTTTATACCTGACCTAATAGATTATATTGTTCCGCAATTTCTGATATTATAATATGATTTTTATTACTTTTAAATTTTAATTGAAAGCCATATCAACTGATAATATTAAGTATTATAATTTTCCTTCCGTAATTTGTCTGAACTGTTTACACCAAAATGTATCGCTAGACATTCTAACTCTGATATACAGCGTCATAAGAGACAAAGAGACAACGTCTCCTCACCATGGGCGTAACTAGGATTGAATAGTTACAGGGGTTAGAGTCCTACAAAACCAAATTGTAAAATAAAATGTGGGGGCAAATACCCCCACACTCCCATTATAAGATTCATTGAAATTTATTTGTTACAAAAAGTCCGCTAAAACCAACATTGAATATAAACCATACATTTTTTGGGTCATCTTCCTCCTAAGCATTACTTGATTTTTTTAATTTAAATAAACTGTACATTTTGGTAATTGTATACAATAAAATCTAACGTATTTACGTATACCGTAATCAAAAATAAAAATAACGGCTGTGACAGTCTGTAATAGTACATACCTACATACAGTCTGCGCACAGAAAGTAAATTTAGAACAGACTGAGAATAGGAAAATGATTATATTATAGTAGTATTCAACCACTGTTGTACGAATGTGCGATACAACTAATATAGGTAACTATAATAATTAATATTATAAGAATAGGTATACCAACACGGGACACGGGAAATTATTTAAAGGTAATAAAATAATATAGTAATATTATATATAATAGGGGCGTTATATAGGTAAGCTTGAAGCTAATATGTAATAAGTAGATAAGGTATACACCTTGAACACATAAACACATTTCTTCCTTGTAAACTATGAGTTATGACCAATTACAATAAATGCTTACTTGGTACATATCTACACTGTACACAATGCCAATTATATTATATATCATAATATTTAATGATATATTAATTTATTATTAATTTATTATTTTACACATTATTTTTTTTCGTAACGATTTGGGTTCTACAACCCTAAGGCGGGTCTAAAAAGTAAAACCTCATACGGGGGATAAATAGAAGTACGAGGGGGTTAAGCCTCATAAGCCCCCCTCCCTAGTTACGCCGATGCTCCCAGCATACAAATTAGAACACGAGACAAATGAATAATTATTATTTTGTTTTATAAAATATTTAAAAATGTGAATTTTATTTTATTTTGTACAATATATGTATGATGCATGTTTCAGTATTTGTAAAAATAGTTTTTTCGTTGTACCTAGTGTTGTACAGTTATATTCTCATAGAATTCTTAAAATATATTAGAATCGCGCGATACGGCCGTGCGTACGAGCTGGGGATATGGGTCATTCCAAATATGGTATATCTAAATCTAATAGACGTTGAGAACTTGAGACGCAACGTCTTGCAAACATAGGCCCGCAGGTACAGGCAGTACAAGGTTGGGCAAGTTTTTAAGTCGTTAAGTTAAGTTAATAAAGAAAAATGGAAGTTAAGTTTAAAGTTAGAAGTTAACTTTACTTTTTTTAACTTGTAAAAGTTACAAGTTAATTAGAAAATAAAAGTAACTTAACTTAGTAAAAATAAGTTTTTTTTTAAATAAAATTAATAATTATACCTACCTACCTATTTTAAAGCAACAAACAATATAATGTTTCAATAAATCAATAAACGTCTTACAATTTTTAAATAAATGTTTGTAATAAAATAAGTTACTGTAGGTACTTATATTTGTATATTATACTTTACTCAATGATGAAATCCAATAAAATAATAAAATAATTGTTATGTATTTGTTAACGTAAATGGTTCACAACTATACTAAATATTATAATAATCAAATTCATTGTTATTTATTAGAATATATAATATCAAATATTATGCAATTAATAGTGAGAATTTAGAAATACATAAATACGATAAACTACCATAGTACTACGGGTATTATACTGATATTTACACCGACGGGCCAAGTTATCGCTGTAATTCTATGAATAAATATAATAAGTAATAATATTAATAATGAATAGGTATAGGTTAGGTTATAATAATATGTCGTGTATGGGAGGTACCGAGTAAATTGTTATATTTTTACCCCTATAACATTTCCGCCTATAATATAGTTATATAATATTTTCTGTGAATATGGCAATATGCAATCTATACTATTATATAAAATAGTAAGGGTTTTCTTGGACCGCGCTAACCGAAAAAATACTGAACCGATTTGGCTGAATTTTTTTACTGCTATACTTGACAGTCTGCTGGATGTTATAGTACCACTTTTGTTTAGGAAAATCCACCAGAAAAGTAGGAAATAGGGGTGTCAAGAATACAAGAGTGGCGTGATCTGCCCAGAAAAAAATAAACTAAATAATTAAAAAATTAGTTTATTGTTGCAGATTAAAATAATAATAGTGTATTATATATTGGTTGCTATCGGTTAACCGGGCATGTTTGTTGATTTTTATTATTATTTTTCGTCAATATGTGTATTGTGTATATAGGTATGTATAAATAAATTTTTGTGTGTAAATTGTACCTCTGGGAAGAAGATAGATTAATTTAAAAAGGACAAATTTGGTTTTCTTTTTCATCGGATTTTGGTAAGGTTAGGATTTTGTATTAATTGATTATATTAATCCACTGTAGGCGAAATTAAGTAAAAACGACAAACTTGGTATAACTTTGATACTCAAGAGCTAAATCATACACTTACGTACCAACAACATGGGGTCCGCGATCTACCACAGGTAGATTGCCCACCTGATAAGTGATAATATACTGCTGCAAATCAGAATTTTTATTTTTGGCAACGGAAAAGTTAAGATAAGTTTTGAACATCATACCCCGAATATTAAATAACAAATTTAACAAAGTTTCAATCATATAGAGTTGGTACATTTAACGGGCAACGATGTGCACGGGATAAACTATATTTAATAAAAATATATTTATCATTAATAGCGCTAGAAGCATTTCAATACGTTTTCATTAACTATTTTTATATTTACTTGCCGTTCACATTAAACAATAAAATTTGAATAAAAATGTATACATCTCATCGTCCGGAGGCCAAATACACAACCAATCACGGGCGAAGCTGTGATATGTGGGCTATATAATATATAACAATATATAATAATATATATATAATATAATAATAATTAAAAAACATAATAATTATAATATATAATATAATAATAATTAAAAAACATAATAATTATAATATATAATATAATAACTTACTATTATTATAAATTATTATTTACTATTAAAATATATTTAATATTTCGGGTTTTTTTTTATATAATTAATTTTACGAAATTGAATTTATTTTAAATATGTGGTTTGGGAAAAAATCAACTTAACATGCCAATAAAATTGATTAACTCGTTAAGTTACTGAATAACATGAGGAAAAATGTAACTCGTTAAGTTATAATTTACTTAAAAAAAAAAAAATTAACTCGTTAATTAACTTAGTTAAAAGGAACTTAACTTTTAAACTTAACTTTAACTTATTAACTCGTTAATGCCCAGCCTTGCTGAGTTGGAATGCTAATGTGAGTGGAGTTTACTATGCGTACGCTATAGTCGGCACGTCGAGTTTACTATGTACGCTATCGACGGCACGTCCGCCGTTCGTAATTATCTCAGTCCTCAATATTTATTTATGTTTAATATAGTATTCCAAATTACGTGTTCTAACTTTTAAGTAGGTATATACATATTCGCGTTTTAAAATTCTTTTTTAGATTCTGAGTGAAGCGACACTGATTTTACAATGATGTGTGTTTTCTTGTTATTTTTATTTTAGATTCTGAGTGAAACGATGAATGTATTGATTTTACAATAATGTGTTTATTTTTTATTTTTTTTTTAAATTTTTTTATTAATTTTTAATTTTTTAATTTTTTTTTGTGTCTGTCATCACGTCTTAGGACAGTAAAAGTGCTTGGATTTTCTTCAACAGTAGCTTTTCTGATAGGAAAGTGAATCTAGTTGGTACTTTGGGGGGTCAAAAGTAAGGGGTTTCAGTAGTTTTCAAAAGCGCCGTGCAAACAAAAGAAAAATTAAGGAAAAACGGGAATTTTTATCCAAAATCTGTTTTCGAGAAAATCGATTTTGGTTTTTGGTGTAACTTTAAAAAAAATGACTTTAGATAAGTGAAATTTTCACTGGCTGTTTATATTTGCATTTTCTATACACGATAACATTTTCAAAATATTTTGATTTATTTTGAACTGTTTAGGGACATTTTCAGTTTCCAATTTTATTAGTTTTTTTTTTTTATGAATATCAATACAAATGTATTAGTTTTTTAAAAAAGCTTGAAAATTAAATACAAGGCTCCTACTATATTGTTTCAAAGGCAGATGAAAAATATTAAAAATCTTTAGTCACAGTTTTTTTTTATAAGCATTTAAAGTCCAAAAATTGATAAAATATGGAAAAATCACGAAAATTAGCAAATTATTTTGAGTTAAGAATTCGTGAAGATTTTTCTTTTTTAATCTAAGATTTTAAAATGTGATAGAAGATTCCTTATAAGATTATCTACCTTTATCAAGAAATAAATGTCTATAAGAAAGTCAAATTAAATTGTATGAGCGTTTGAAATTCAAATTTTTACAATATTGGATATTCACTCGATTTATCATGTAGCGATTTCCTTATTTTGTTGTACAAAAACAAATGACTGTAGATACATGAAAATTTCACTGAATGTTCATATTAGCATTTCCTATACACCGTAAAATTTTGAAAATATTTTGACTCCTTTTGAGCTGTTTACGGACATTTTGAGTTTTCAATTATTTAAGTTTTTTTTCTATAAATATCAATAAAGTTATATCGGTTGGGCCAAAAAGTGTAAAAATTAAATGCAAGGCTCCTGATATATTGTAACAATATCAGTTGAAAAATATTAAAAATACACAGGCACAATTTTTTTTATAAGCTTTTAAAGATCGAATTTTGACAAAATTTATCAAATTTAAAATTGAATAATTATTTTGTAGTTAATATCATCAAATATACTTAGTGTCTTAGTAATATCATAGACTAACTGGCCGTTTTCGCTCAGAATCGTTTTTCTTATACAATGGTATTATAATTGAATTCAAATTTAATACCATCCATTATACAGTGACCCACTTGTAACCTACTGTACAGCAGAGCGACTTTTTTTTTCTTAATTCATTTTTGTTCAAATACCTACATATTTTTTCCATTTACATATTATATTATCTAATATTTATACTGAACATTTTATCCTCGTTAACTGTGAATATCACACTATTATAAAATACGTTTTGGTTTTTTTCGTGTTTTTATGAACGAATATGTTTTTTACTTTTGACTATTTAGTAGTTATTATTTGTACAACAATTTTAGCTCGCGGATTTAATATTAAGATCACGGGACTCGGTATTCTAAATAATTACTTTATTTTTTTGCTGTATCTACTATTGCATTATTTTTTTTTTTTTAATTAGGAACTCGTGACCTAGGATACTGTCCTTTATATAATAGTTATTAATTATATATACTATGTTTATAATTTATTCCTATAGTTTTATTTTTATATATACCAGTGTTTTTTTTTTTTTATCTAATGTTTTTTCGCGTATGATGAATGTATGATGTAAATATAACTATATAATATTATAACTTTAAATGCACAGAATAATATAGTAATACTAGATTCCGGTGTTTGTCATCCCGCCTACGGCGGAAAGACTGTGTGGGCGGTGGTGCATCTTTGTCGGATATGCTGGGTTTTTTGATCCAGCCTGCGGGGGGAAGGGGGGTCGTCGGGTATTATGTTTTGTCGTGTTGGCAGCACTTTTTAAGCGGTAATTTTTGAACTCGGAAGAGTGTCTAGTCGTAAGTCACGCGATTCAAGTCGATCGTAAGACACAGCCAGCCAGGTAGGCAATCCGACTACGTCGGATCGCAGACCATGCCCCATTCGTGTGTGTGTTGAAATCGGAAATTCGGATTCTGGGTTTGAGTGTCTAGCTATCAGTCATCTCGGGTAAAAGTCGATTCCCGAGTGTCGGATGCAGTGGGGGACACTGGGGGTGTAAGTCGCTCGTATGCGAGTAGCTAATCAGGTAGGCAATCCGACTACGTCGGATCGCAGACCATGCACCGGGCGTGTATGTCCGGTTCTCGTATGTGTGTTGAAATCGGAAATTCGGATTCTGAGTTTGAGTATCTAGCTATCAGTCATCTCGGGTGAAAGTCGATTCCCGAGTGTCAGATGCAGTGGGGGTGTAAGTCGCTCGTATGCAAGTAGCTAGTCAGGTAGGCAATCCGACTACGTCGGATCGCAGACCATGCACCGGGCGTGTGTGTCCGGTTCTCGTATGTGTGTTGAAATCGGAAATTCGGATTCTGAGTTTGAGTGTCTAGCTATCAGTCATCTCGGGTGAAATCCGATTCCCGAACGGACAATCCGCCTACAGCGAAAAGTGCTCGAAACGGCCGTTCAAATATGAAAAAGTATACAGGAGGTAATAAAATTGTATTTGTTGATAATTATAGAGAACAGTTATCAGGTGTTTTATGTTAGGCTTCACTGTAATCAATGTAATCATTGTTATGTTTTCGCGGTTATAACAAATAAGTCGACAAAATCTAATTTTCTGATTGGATATTTTCTAAAATATACCTTCCATGTATATTTATTTAATTATGAGAATTAAGTCAAATTAACAAATAGATAATTATATTGGTGAATAACAAATTTTATTGAAATGTACTACTATCCTATTAAACGTAGGTATCTATAAATGAATACACTACACATACTCTCGTTTCCGACACACTACTCCACCCCGGGACTCAAATTTTCGAAAAAAACGGCAAATGAAGCAGTCATATTACAGTCGTACTATTTTTAAATATAGTATAAATAATCTGTAGCAGTATTTAACCAAATCGGAATCACGTAAAAACTGTAATATATCAAGTAGGTACTACACGTAGGTTAGTTATATTATAATGTATTATTAAAAGAAACATGTAGGTGCGTCGGTAAATGTTAATTATAATAATTTTTTTGCCCAATAAATATCGTCAAACGAATAATAATAATATATATAATATAATAATGCAAATTAAAAAAAAATTTTTGTTAAAAATGATAAATGTGACGAAAAAAAAAAACGCAAAAATAAGAAATTTGATTTAGTACGGCCGCCGCAAATAACCGAAAATCCCGGACGGCGGTTTCGAACCCACGACCCTCGACTCACCTATCCTAACGCCTAACCAACCTAGCCACCTACTCAGACGAAATTTCGAGGCAAATGTATGACTCTTAAGCCGCGTCGCCGTGCTCGCGGCGATAAAATAAAATTCTTATCACTTTCCTTATCAATAAAAACAATATTTAAGAAAATCCCAATAAATCCTATCAAAAACTCAAAACCCCGAGTTTCCCCTTGGCGAGGTGGGTGTTAGTACTCTCCCGGACCAAAATCCATCAAAAAATTCAAATCCAAAAAGGGGGGGAGGAGGTGCCCCCGTTCCCTAAAGCGGAAAACGGTAGTATTCATAA
Source organism: Macrosiphum euphorbiae (assembly GCA_949089665.1). NCBI lineage: Eukaryota > Metazoa > Arthropoda > Insecta > Hemiptera > Aphididae > Macrosiphum > Macrosiphum euphorbiae. The sequence continues at coordinate 89,975,668 of CARXXK010000002.1, read as the reverse complement.
AAAGAATGGGTTCCCCCTTGGTCCGAGGTCTTTAACTTGAATTCCGGCCGAGTTATACTCAACTCAAAATGTGGGGGGGGTGGGGGCTTTGGTTCCCTAATGTTGAAAATTCATCTGGGGCCTAAAAAATTGAGATGCCCATTGGTACGGGGTCTCTAAGTCGAATACCGGCTAAGTTATACTTGGTCAAAAATAATTACTCGTTTAATGGGTCCCCCCACTCCGCCCGACGGTCGCGGGGTAATCGATTTATAAGACGTTATTATCACGTCAAAAAATTGAAAAACACGGGTTTTTTTTTAATAATAATAATAATGTTCGAAAATATTCGTTGATAAGGAAAAGGGAGGAGATAAGCGAGCGGAATTTATAGCGAACGCGCGGGAAGTATTGTGATTGGTCGTCATGGAAGAAACGCGGAGTGCCGTGAGCGCTCCCCGCGGATCTTATACGCGTTATTAGCGTTTTATTATATAAGACTAGATTCCGGTGTTTGTCATCCCGCCTACGGCGGAAAGACTGTGTGGGCGGTGGTGCATCTTTGTCGGCGATGCTGGGTTTTTTGATCCAGCCTGCGGCGGGAATGGGGGGTCGTCGGTTATTGTGTTTTGTCGTGTTGGCAGCACTGGTTAAGCGGTAATTTTTGAACTCGGAAGAGTGTCTAGTCGTAAGTCACGCGATTCAAGTCGATCGTACGACACAGCCAGCCAGGTAGGCAATCCGACTACGTCGGATCGCAGACCATGCACCGGGCGGGTATGTCCGGTTCTGGTGTGTGTGTGTTGAAATCGGAAATTCGGATTCTGGGTTTGAGTGTCTAGCTATCAGTCATCTCGGGTAAAAGTCGATTCCCGAGTGTCGGATGTAGTGGGGGACACTGGGGGTGTAAGTCGCTCGTATGCAAGTAGCTAGTCAGGTAGGCAATCCGACTACGTCGGATCGCAGACCATGCACCGGGCGTGTATGTCCGGTTCTCGTATGTGTGTTGAAATCGGAAATTCGGATTCTGAGTTTGAGTATCTAGCTATCAGTCATCTCGGGTGAAAGTCGATTCCCGAGTGTCAGATGCAGTGGGGGTGTAAGTCGCTCGTATGGAAGTAGCTAGTCAGGTAGGCAATCCGACTACGTCGGATCGCAGACCATGCACCAGGCGTGTGTGTCCGGTTCTCGTATGTGTGTTGAAATCGGAAATTCGGATTCTGAGTTTGAATGTCTAGCTATCAGTCATCTCGGATGAAAGTCGATTCCCGAACGGACAATCCACCTGTGGCGGATCGGATGCAGTGGGGGTGTAAGTCGCTCGTATGCAAGTAGCTAGTCAGGTAGGCAATCCGACTACGTCGGATCGCAGACCATGCACCGGGCGTGTATGTCCGGTTCTGGTGTGTGTGTGTTGAAATCGGAAATTCGGATTCTGAGTTTGAGTGTCTAGTTATCAGTCATCTCGGGTGAAATCCGATTCCCGAACGGACAATCCGCCTACAGCGAAAAGTGCTCGGAACGGCCGTTCAAATATGAAAAAGTATACAGGAGGTAATAAAATTGTATTTGTTGATAATTATAGAGAACAGTTATCAGGTGTTTTATGTTAGGCTTCACTGTAATCAATGTAATCATTGTTATGTTTCGCGGTTATAACAAATAAGTCGACAAAATCTAATTTTCTGATTGGATATTTTCTAAAATATACCTACCTTGTATATTTATTTAATTATGAGAATTAAGTCAAATTAACAAATAGATAATTATATTGGTGAATAACAAATTTTATTGAAATGTAATACTATCCTATTAAACGTAGGTATCTATAAATGAATACACTGTACATACTCTCGTTTCCGACACACTACTCCACCCCGGGACTCGAATTTTCGAAAAAAACGGCAAATGAAGCAGTCATATTACAGTCGTACTAATTTTTAATATAGTATTTATAATCTGTAGCAGTATTTAACCAAATCGGAATCACGTAAAAACTGTAATATATCAAGTAGGTACTACACGTAGGTTAGTTATATTATAATGTATTATTAAAAGAAACATGTAGGTGCGTCGGTAAATGTTAATTATAATAATTTTTTTGCCCAATAAATATCGTCAAACGAATAATAATAATATATATAATATAATAATGCAAATTTAAAAAAAAAATTAACACTTTCGTTAAAAATGATAAATGTGACGAAAAAAAAAACGCAAAAAAAAGAAATTCGATTTAACACGGCCCCGCCGGCGTTCGAAACCACGACCGTCGAATCACCCGTTTTTACGCCTAACCTACCTAGCCACCTACCGAGATGAAATTAGGAGTCAAATCTATGACTCTTAAGGGCGTTTGAGCGGACCACCGTGTCCGCCACCTTCGGACGTTCAAAACGCGAGATTTGCGAAAAAAATCGAACCTCGAGGCGCATGTATATACATGCGTATATATGCCTGTATATAGCGATACCTACACGGTACCTACTCTCGTTTCCGACACACTACTCCACCCCGGGACTCGTCTGTGGCTATAAATATAGCAGGGAACGCGAATAAGTAGTCGACGGGGAGGGTGATATGACCGAAAGGGGCTAAAACTATAATTTTCAAAAAAAACGGCAAAAAGAGCAGTCATATAGTCGTACTATTTAACTGCCAGAGTTTAATCAGTTCTATTAGATCTATTAGTTTATTAATACCGTATTAAACAGTATTTAACCTAAAAACTGTAATATATCAAGTAGGTACTACATGTAGGTTAGTTATATTATATTGTATTTATATAAGAAACATATAGGTGCGTTGGTCACGGTAAAATCAAGTATTATTATTATTATTTATAAAATAGTACAGTATCATTATACAATTTAGTTACAATTTAAAATATCTACTTTAATATATATTAATATTTTTTTGCCAAAAAAAAAAAATGTGACGAAAAAAAAAACTCGAAAAAAAAACATTCAAATTATCACGGATGGCGAAAAATTATCGAAAATCCCAGAGGCCGGGTTCGAACCCACGACCCTTGAGTCACTTATCCTAACGCCTAACCAACCTAGCCACCTACTCAGATGAAATTCCGAGGCAAATGTATGACTCTTAAGCCGCGTCGGCGATAAAATAAAATTCTTATCACTTTCCTTATCAATAAAAACAATATTTAAGAAAATCCCAATAAATCCTATCAAAAACTCAAAACCCCGAGTTTCCCCTTGGCGAGGTGGGTGTTAGTACTCTCCCGGACCAAAATCCATCAAAAAAGCAAAATCCAAAAAGGGGGGGAGGAGGTGCCCCCGTTCCCTAAAGCGGAAAACGGTAGTATTCATAAAAAGAATGGGTTCCCCCTTGGTCCGAGGTCTTTAACTTGAATTCCGGCCGAGTTATACTCAACTCAAAATGTGGGGGGGGGTGGGGGCTTTGGTTCCCTAATGTTGAAAATTCATCTGGGGCCTAAAAAATTGAGATGCCCATTGGTCCGGGGTCTCTAAGTCGAATACCGGCTAAGTTATGCTTCGTCAAAAATAATTACTCGTTTAATGGGTCCCCCCCCACTCCGCCGATGGTCGCGTTATTTTTTCGTCAAAAAATTGAAAAACACAGGTTTTTGAATTTTTGAATCTCGAGCACTTGAACCGTTTCTGAATTTTTCGTTTTACATATTATATTACACACGGAAATATCCCAATTTTCATAATATATAGAAATACGGAATAATAATAATAATAATAAAGTTCGAAAATATTCGTCGATAAGGAAATGGGAGATAAGCGAGCGGAATTTATAGCGAACGCGCGGGAAGTATTGTGATTGGTCGTCATGGAAGAAACGCGGAGTGCCGTGAGCGCTCCCCGCGGATCTTATACGCGTTATTAGCGTTTTATTATATAAGATATTATATTATAATAATGATTACATTTTTTTTTGTTTATTCCGTGTAAATTCTTACTTTTAAATTTTAAACTATTACAATTTATTTATAATTCATTATTACATGATTGTTTGGCTTGTCTTTTTTATTTAAATTAATATTATGGTGGTCTATCGAAATTATCATAATAGGTAATTATATAGTACCTAGATCAAAATTATATCTGGTATTGCCTACTATTCGGGTTACTACTCTTAAGTAGGTATATACCGCAAACAACTACTGTGACGGAAAAGTGTTATTATATTTTATTATTGAAGGTCGGCATTATTATACATTCAAGATATTTTTATTATGACTCGAATCGTTTTCCATTGGCATCAGAACAAATAGCCAAATAATAAATACCTACTCACATAGATATCATAATATGCAATATCGCAGCAACCACAACTACTTCAAAAAAAGTTATTATTATTTTATATTTATTTACTTCCTACCACTTTAGATAAATTGCGATATATATAACAAAATGATGACGCGAGGCGTTGGACCACTCATCGGGATAAACCCGGTGAATAAATAAGAGGCTGGAGAACATTTACTGCAGTAAATACCATGTTTGTAATACCATAGTATTGCCTACTATTCGCGGTCACGGTCGTCGCGGTTATCTCCGGATATGCAACAAGAAATACTTTAAGAAAAGGTATATTACTAATTTACCAGCATCCTTTTTTTGCAATTTTTTTTTTTTGAAATGTATGTAGTTAATTACGTTGAAACGATAGTGAAGTCAGAATTTGGCACACGGACTTACAACCAAGCTGGCAATAAACGTACTTTAAAAACAATATTTTTGATCACCCAGGTTGAATTCACGAATGCTTAAAAATTGAGAAATAGTAAACTTCATTAGACCATAACTTCAAAACGTAGTCTGTGCGGCAAATTCTGACTTCACCATCGTTTTCAGTGTAGTTAACTACATAAGTTTCAAAAAAAACTTGCAAACTATACTTTAAATAGTAAATATTATAAAAATAATCAAATTCATAATTATTTATTATAATATATAATATCAAATATTATGCAATTAATAGTAAGAATTTAGAAATACGTAAATACGATGAATTACCATAGTACTACGGGTATTATACTATTACTTACAAAGACGGGCCAAGTTATCGCTGTAATTCTATGAATAAATATAATAAGTAATAATACTAATAATGATTAGGTATAGGTTAGGTTATAATAATATGTCGTGTATGGTTAGGTACCGAGTAAATTGTTATATTTTTCTTTTTTAATGAAGCGGTTACCCTTTTAACATTTCCGTCTATAATATAGTTATATAATATTTTCTGTGAATATGCAATATAATAACTTACTATTATTATAAATTATTATTTACTAAAATATATTTAATATTTCAGTTTTTTTTTTTATATAATTAATTTTACAAAATTGAATTAATTTTAATATGTGGTTTGGGAATAAATTAACTGAAGGTGTCAATAAAATTAAATAACCCGTTAAGTTACTGAATAACAGGGGGGAAAATGTAACTCGTTAAGTTATAATTTACTTCTAAAAAAAAAAGTAACTCGTTAATGCTCAGCCTTCTAAGGTACTATAAAGACCAGCGTCATATACATATACATATAAATACACATTGGTATAATGCATGCATGATCCATCCTAATTTTTCTTTTATTGAATTTAATACTGATCTTCGGAATTTTATTTTTATTAATTAAGCACCGAGTTTTCATTTCTTTAGATTTTGTATACCATTTAAAGGGTGTATTTATACAATTTTGATATAAACTTCTATTTATTAAATGAGAAATTGAGAACCGACGTTTTTTACTGTGAATAGTGAAACAGAAGATTTTTAATGAGTACCTACCTAGTTTGTGAGTTATTAAAATGTATATACACCTACGAAGGATAATAGTTCTTAAAAATTTGTTTACAAAAATATTAAACATATGTAATTTTGGATACTAGGATCTAGACAGTAAACACAAGACAGTACTACAGTAGGATCAATGATTAAACCATTTTTACAGTTTAGAAAACGTTGATAGTTATAGATTATTGTTATTTACTAAAATTATAAAATTATCATAGCCCTCGTATCTTTCAAACTATCTTGAATATAATCCTTAGTACACAAAGTTAAGTAATTCAAAAAAGACTAGGTTGAATATTGATGTATATAATATATGAGCGTTAAAAAAAAGTCATCTGATTAATAGCTTACAGAGAAAACGGATAACTCTCATTTGAATAAAAGAAATTTATATCACCACAGGATATTCCTTCAACAGTATATGTAAATTAAATTTAAATTTGATTAGTATTCGTTATTAAAAGATAAAATTTGAGTAAGCATGTTTAGTGAATATACAATATGTTAAATCCATCGGGGCTTGGAGAAAGATAAAATGTTTACATTTTCCCAAAAATGTAAATAGGTATACCAATATTAACCAAATTAAAATACTATTTTTTTTCATTAATTTTTAAGTTTTTTACAAGAAAAAAAAGCTTTTATATACTAAAAATTCAAAACAAAGCACCTAAATGTATAATAAATAATTTATTAACAATTAATAAAAAAAATTTTTATTTTTAATTTGTATATTTTTTCCTTGTACCTTGTACACTTATCAGCTTAAATTGTATTCTACTACCAATGTTCAAAATATTTTATCCACCCATTGAAGTTGCGTTCATATACTGTGAGTTTATTTAATACATTTTATAGCCTACTCATAGATAAGTCCTTGAGCAGTGGACCCAATATGGAAAATTGGATAACATTATAATAATAAAAACAATAATGATAACATAATATAAAATTTTTTTTTGTTTCATAATATTTGGACGAATGATTAAGCGTGCATCGTTTCTCAAACTTTGATACACTGAAAGCTCATAGTTGATACCTGAAGAAAATCTCCCTTTATAAAAAAAAAGGTGGGTAAGTGGATGTCGCTCTGCTGTACAGTAGGTTACAAGTGGGTCACTGTATAATGGATGCTTTTAAATTTGAATTCAATGATACAATATCATTGGATAAGAAAAACGATTCTGAGCGAAGACGGTATGTTAGTCTAGGTTTAAGACAAATTATATACATATCTATGGTATTAAAAAAAAAATTGACCTAAAATAAATTCCAAATTAATCATATCACAATATCCATTAGGTACTTATAACACGTTATACACCAACAACAAACCCTGATACTATCATATATATATAATAGTACACTTTAGAAGTTTCAAGTAGGCACCCACGAATAATATTATATAATCACAACAAAATAACTAGGTTTTTAATATGTAATTTCGTCCAAATTTGAACATAAAATGACTACCTATAAAAATAAACTGTGATTGTATATTTTTTAGATTTTTCGGTAAGAGAATTAACTACTTACGTGGAATCTTGTTTTAAATTTTCAATCCTTAGCTATAAAAACTGAACATTTTATAATTTATTAATTACGATGATTAATAATTTTCGAGATTTTGAAAAATTCTATCAAAATTCGATGTTAAAATGCTTATAAAAAAAAATTGTGCCTATGTATTTTTAATATTTTTCAACTGATATTGTAACAATATATCAGGAGCCTTGTATTAAATTTTTACACTTTTTGGCCCAACAGATAAAACTTAATTGATATTTATAGAAAAAAAAAAACTAAAAAAATTGAAAACTGAAAATGTCCGTAAACGGCTCAAAAAGTGTCAAAATGTTTTCAAAATTGTAGGGTGTATAGGAAATGCTAATATAAACATTCAGTGAAATTTTCATGTATCTACAGTAATTCGTTTTTTAATTACAACAAAAAAAGGAAATTGCCACATGAGAAATCGAGTGAATATCCAATGTTGTAAAAATTTGAATTTCAAACGCTCATAAAAATTTAATTTGACTTTCCGGTAGAAATTTTTTTATTGATAAAGGTAGACAATCTTATGAGTAATCTTGTATTAGATTTTCAAATCTTAGATTTAAAAAGAAAAATTTTTACGAATTCTTAACTCAAAATAATTTGCTAATTTTCGTGATTTTTCCATATTTTGTCAATTTTTGAACTTTAAATGCTTATAAAAAAAAATTGTGACTAAGGATTTTTAATATTTTTCATCTGCCTTTGAAACAACATATTAGGAGCCTTCTATTAAATTTTCAAGCTTTCGCAACCAACAAATAAAATTTTATTGATATTTTTAAAAAAAAAACTAAAAAAAAATGGAAAATGAAAATGTCCCTAAACAGTTCAAAATAAATCAAAATATTTTGAAAATGTTATCGTGTATAGAAAATGCAAATATAAACAACCAGTGAAAATTTCATGTATCTACGGTCATTTGTTTTAAAGTTACACCAAAAACCAGAATCGATTTTTTGGAAAACCGATTTTGCGTAAAAATTCCCGTTTTTCCTTAATTTTTATGTTGTTTTTCCCGGCGCTCTTGAAAACTACTGGGAAATTTAAATTTTGACCTCCCCAATGCACCAACGATATTCACTTTCCAATCGAACAAGATACTGAAGTCGAAAATCGAAGCATTATTTCGACTACTTATCGTGTACACAGACACAAAAAAAATAAATATAAAAATAAAAAAAAAAATAAAAAAAAAGGTGGGTAAGTGGATGTCGCTCTGCTGTACAGTAGGTTACAAGTGGGTCACTGTATAATGGATGCTATTAAATTTGAATTCAATGATACAATATCATTGTATAAGAAAAACGATTCTGAGCGAAGACGGTATGTCAGTCTAGGTTTAATACAAATTATATACATATATCTATGGTATTAAAAAAAAAATTGACCTATAATAAATTCCAAATTAATCATATCACATTATCAAAATATTCATTAGGTACTTATAACACGTTATACATTAACATCAATAACAAACCCTGATACTATCATATATATATAATAGTACACTTTAGAAGTTTCAAGTAGGTACCCACGAATAATATTATATAATCACAACAAAATAACTAGGTTTTTTAATATGTAATTTCGTCCAAATTTGAACATAAAATGACTATAAAAATAAACTGTGATTGTATATTTTTTAGATTTTTCGGTAAGAGAATTAACTACTTACGTGGAATCTTGTTTTAAATTTTAAATCCTTAGCTATAAAAACTGAACATTTTATAATTTATTAATTACGATGATTAATAATTTTCGAGATTTTGAAAATTCTATCAAAATTCGATGTTAAAATGCTTATAAAAAAAAATTGTGCCTATGTATTTTATATATTTTTCAACTGATATTGTAACAATATATCAGGAGTCTTGTATTAAATTTTTACACTTTTTGGCCCAACAGATAAAACTTAATTGATATTTATAGAAAAAAAAAACTAAAAAAATTGAAAACTGAAAATGTCCGTAAACGGCTCAAAAAGTGTCAAAATATTTTCAAAATAGTAGGGTGTATAGGAAATGCTAATATAAACATTCAGTGAAATTTTCATGTATCTACAGTAATTCGTTTTTTAATTACAACAAAAAAAGGAAATTGCCACATGAGAAATCGAGTGAATATCCAATGTTGTAAAAATTTGAATTTCAAACGCTCATAAAAATTTAATTTGACTTTCCGGTAGAAATTTTTTTATTGATAAAGGTAGACAATCTTATGAATAATCTTGTATTAGATTTTCAAATCTTAGATTTAAAAAGAAAAATTTTTACGAATTCTTAACTCAAAATAATTTGCTAATTTTCGTGATTTTTCCATATTTTGTCAATTTTTGAACTTTAAATGCTTATAAAAAAAAATTGTGACTAAGGATTTTTAATATTTTTCATCTGCCTTTGAAACAATATATTAGGAGCCTTCTATTAAATTTTCAAGCTTTCGCAACCAACAAATAAAATTTTATTGATATTTCTAGAAAAAAAACTAAAAAAAAACGAAAAATGAAAATGTCCCTAAACAAGTCAAAATAAATCAAAATATTTTGAAAATGTTATCGTGTATAGAAAATGCAAATATAAACAACCAGTGAAAATTTCATGTATATACGTTCATTTGTTTTAGAGTTACACCAATAACCAAAATTGATTTTTTGGAAAATCGACTTTGCGTAAAAATTCCCGTTTTTCCTTAATTTTTATGTTGTTTTTCCCGGCGCTTGTGAAAACTACTGGGAAATTTAAATTTTGACCTCCCCAATGCACCAACGATATTCACTTTCCAATCGAACAAGATACTGAAGTCGAAAATCGATGCATTATTTCGACTACTTATCGTGTACACAGATACAAAAAAAATAAAAAAATAAAAAAATAAAAAAATAAAAAAATAAAAAAACACACATCATTGTAAAATCAATACATTCATCGTTTCACTCAGAATCTAAAAAACACACATCATTGTAAAATCAATACATTCATCGTTTCACTCAGAATCTAAAAAATGGGATGGATTATTATATACATTAAATGTTATTTGGTTTATTTGATATTAATAATAATATAAATTATAACTTTATATATTTAATTTTCTTTTTGTGCATAAAATGTTTATATTGTCATCATTTTGTAGTTTCTAATAAAATAAAATTCCATACATGTAAAATAACGTATACATTTTTGACACAAAAAAAAGGTTATTTCGTCAAGTGGTACGCGGATAAAAAAACGTAGAGAGCCGCTTATGTTGTGTTTAATAAATGGTAAATGGGTATTAAAATGTGTGACACTACTGTATCGTTTTTCTTAAAATTATATAATGGTAAAATACATAAAACAATTATAACATTTAATATAATATTATTACGACTGTCACCGGAGGACTTCCGTCACTTACCCAATTGAGTATTAAGTGATATGGATCGAACACGGCGATTAGCGCACCCAAAACGAGAGTGGAAAAGCCAATTAGCGTCAACGATATCAAACCTGAAAACAAATTAAACGAATTAATTATACATGTAAATCCGAAACATCAATATATTAATATATTATAATAATATTATGTTATTTATGTACTATTTCATACTACGCGTGTAATACATGCACATTTTAAGTAGCCAAAAGTTAACACGCTATGACGAAAACACAATATATTCAAATCATTGTTCAATGCAGGGCTTGCAAATGTTATAATAACGTTATATTACTTATATTTGACAAAAAACGATTGAAATTTGTAAACTTAATTATAACGATGGTCAAAAATATTTAAATACTGCAAAACAAAACATAATACCTATATTATACAAAGTTAGACGTAATTTATAGAATATCATTGAACGAAAAATAACGCAAAACAAAATAATTTAAAATCCATTTATTGAAAAGGTTTATTGGTTTCGTAGACACATTTATTTCGTGCAAACAATCTAAGAATTGATTATTATATCATACGAGTATTTCGTATCCGGGCTCATTACCTACCAGCATTAGTTATTATTTTTAAATTTAATAGGTCCTAACACTATTTTAAATAACGATAAACGATAAACTTGTATAGGTAAAGTTTTAGTTCTAAATAACGATAAACGCAATGGACGCTGAACGTTTGGTCACATTGACCCAAAAGCCAACACGTTTGGTACAAATATGAAATAGACACAACGTTTGGACACATAAAATAAAAGGTATTTTATAATTTTACCCGGTAAATCAGAGAACGTTTGGGTACACAATACACATCAGGGACGCCCGGAGGGAGGGGCCAGTGGGGGCCATTGCCCCCCCTGAGATTTTTCGTGTCACTTACGAAATTGGAAGTTTTTTTACATAAAGTTGATCTTGAGCGACTATTCGACAATCCTTGTATCTAACAAGTCATATAGGAGGTATTTAATCGCAATAAAAGACATTACGATTATTTTCAATACTTTTGGCTGGTTAGGCGCAATTGCCGAAATCGTGTATGAAAAACATATTATTATAATAATCAAATCAAAATACTTGGAAAGCAATAAAGCAAACGGGATTATAAATTATATCGTATAATGTACGACGTTTACGACAGAATTACAGATAATATAATATTAAAACCGATTAGCGGTTTCTGCGATTGCGATATCGATATCTTACAAATTATAATTCCCAATATATGTTCACATTTCCTTTCGATAGCATTTTTCATAATTGACCGTATTGAAATGTCTGCGCAGTCAGTCTGTACTCTATTCTCTGTAGCAGTGCTTTCAATTTGTCTTATAATCTGTTTACCACCGCACATAAAATGAGCAAAGAATCAAAAAACAATATTTTGAAACACTTCAGCTCGACTACCTCAACATCAACAAAAACTATTAAAAAACGAAAACTTGACGACGAAAAGAAACAAGCATTGTCATAGTATGATCTATGGAAAAATAAAGAAGTCGAACCCACCATGAAATTAATTGATATTCTCGATTACGCCACATATTACCCAGCGGTATGCCAAGCTATACAAATTGCAATTACTTTACCTGTAACTTCCTGCTTAGTAGAACGATCGTTTAGATACGGTTTTTAAATCAGTATTTTCACAAATTGTATTCAGTGTATAAGTTCATACTTAAAATAACTTTTTAATTATGTTTCAGCACTTTACGCCGTTTAAAGACTTGGATTAGAAATAGGATGGGAAACGAAAGACTGAGTAGCCTGGGGTTGATTAATATACACCGCCAAAGGTATGATCATAAACAATTTTTATTTTTTGAATTAACAAATTGATGATTCAATTAATTTGTTTGCTTCAAACAAAAGGAGATTGTCATTACTTTTTGAATAATAATAATATGATGATAATATGATATAAATTAAATTAAATAAAGTGGTTTTTTGTTTAAAATGTATTAAGTATGTTCTTTCTTATAAATATTAGAACTAATAGTGTAATTTTATATAAAGTTAAATTTGTTTTTATTTAAAAAAAATTTTGTTTGCCCCCCCTGAGCTGCATCTCTGCGGGCGTGCCTGATACACATATTATACAAGACACGTTTGGCGTTTATGTACACTTTATAAATACGTGATCTACAATAGTGGTATTATACTAATATACTTTATCTCCAAAACAATTAATATCAATTACTTATATTATTTTGATTATTATATGATTATTATCGTAGTATACGCGACTACGAATTTATACGTAATAGATATTGTACTTGTTATCGACTAATAATTCAGATAATGTTGAGTATATTTAAAAAAAATACAATGAATTTAAAGTTGACAACGATATAAGTAATTATCTATATGACATCGGTCCACTTTTTGTAGGAAAAATAAATAAATATAGATAAGTAAATAAATAAAATAAGATTTTAATAGAATTTTCGTAATGAATGACCAAATGTTTAAATATAATATGACAAAATAAAATAATTACTATTAATAATAAAAAATAAAGTAATAACATTTTCGGGAGACTATTATAAGAGCCAACCTCCTTGCGGTGTCTCCTGGGTAACTCTAATAGTCTGTAAAAAAATAAAATGTGCATCTAAACGTTGGTACCCAAACATAGTATTATCTTAAAAATATTATGTTAGCCAAACGTTATATTAATTTTTGGGGCCCGAAAAAAGTGTAACTAAACGTGAGTTCCCAATCGTTCTCCCTAATCTCATGTAAAAATATTGTTTTTGCCCAAACGTTTTACGGCCAACTCAATAATTATGTAACGTTTCAATTTTAAATAACATAAAACGGAATTTTTTTTTCAAATACAAGCCCCGGTTCAAAGCAATACAAACAACATTAATATTGAAAATTACGGTTCAGGTAACAGGTGTTATATTTTGTCCATAAAAATGATGCATATAATACGCCGTTTGAGTGTTTCACTGACATAAATTGGACATTAATTTACGGGCAGCTATAGTTTGTGCACGTTTACTAAATTACCCAACAACTTTTTTGGCCACATTTTTACAACTCCATTGAGCGCATATTATGAAGTAACATTTTTGATTATTGAAATGCCTATGGAAAACTTTAACTCTGCTTGTTTTCTTTGGTTATTCATCATATGGTTTTCCTTCACATAGGGATGGGTTGAAATTTTAATTGGGTTAATAAATACATTATATAATGCAAAAACATAATCGGAGAACTATATAATCCGCTCGGTGGAGCAATAATAGCTATTAAATTTTTTAAATAATATGTTATCTCCATCAGTTTATTCTGTGTATATTCTGTTTATATTATTATAAAGCATAATATTAAGTCCATATTGAGTAGGTAAATGAAATTAACCGATTAATACATAGGTGCCTGTATAGTAATCTACTATGAAATTAATCAGATGTATTGAGCAATAACTATGACCGTTACAAAAGTAGTTATATAATAACACGGTGTATCAATGTATTATACTGTTTTGGTAAAACAAGAAAAAGCCAGCTTTTTCAATCGTATTATTTTTATTAATAACTAATAACGAATGATGGGTATACGCATATAAATAGGTAAATATGTATAAGCACAGGTTCGGCTCGGCTCTGGAAAGGCATTTTACTGTACTACAGCTTGGCCAACTTTGAGAGACACCAATTCGATGTTAATTTTATCATTATTAAAATAAAACAATGTGCAGGGGCAGGGTAGAGGCAATGCTAAATTAATCCTCACCAGGTCTCACGAATGAAATAGAGGGAAAAAAAGGTAAATAGTTATTACTATATTATACAAGTGATAAAATTTACTAAAACATAAATAGAACCGTTATAATAGTAGTTATAATAATACGGTGTATAGGTATACACTGTGTAGCAAGGTATAACAAGAAAAAGCCAGATTTTTCAACCGCATTATTTTTTAAGAACAACGAATGATTGTAAAACGCCTATACTCGTGCTTGTAGGTTCCTAGGCAACCTAGGCTATTCAACCTAGGCTAGGCAACCTAAGCTAGGCACCTATAATAGGTAATAGTGATCATAGTTATTCAAAAATCGATTTCATCAATTCATCTATATTAAGCACATCTAGACCAGTAAAATATTATAGTGCCAGATACTACCTAGTATTTAGTAGGTACTTATATAACTTTACTATAGTGTTTTGTATCCTAATCGTTATATTATACTGATATAATTTGACGCTATCAGCCGTTCTTGAACGTCTTGTAGAATACCGTATACAATCATGGTATAATAATATGTTATTCGCACACCCATAATAAGTAATAACCCTCCGCCATAAAATTGATTAAGTACATTATTTTTTTCCTCGTATGGAGAATTTAACGTCGTAGAAAATAATTCCCACTTGCAACGCAATATTGCGTTCGAATGAGCATCAGCCAGTGCCATAAAATATGTACGTCAAACGACGTGGCGCAAGTCGAACACATCATGTAACAATACAGTCGTCTGCAATCGTCATGGTATCATAACATTGTGTACAAAACGGCTGCGAAACAATGTAAAATATGGTGTATTTAGGTATAGAATATACTTGTACAATACAATTTCAAATCAATAACAATTAACAACGCTATAGACGCATATACCTATTTTAGGTACAATGTCCCGATCGCGAACAAAATTTTTAGTGTTTTCGAGTCGCACTTCTATGCAGGTGGATAAGTACTGGAGTTTAGGAAAGTGAACTTTTTTTAAAAATATACTTCTTCTTACGTCGTTCGTTATGTATATAATATGATAGAGATCCGGCGACTGAGGCGCCATTTTAGTGGAGGGGTGATAGAGTGAGAGGGTCGTGAATTCGTAAAATCTCGCTTTAGGTTGACGAACAGATCCATATAACCATATTATATACGTACGACCTATCGGTGACTATCCTATAATATATTTCCTCGTTGTATGCTATCTGTACTCGTGTATATTAATATGTTACTTATATTATTACTGTGGTATATTCATAAAATAATTAGTGCGTATAAGATGAAACTTAAATTTGACACGATTTTGAGAACAAACCGACGGTGGTGGACTTCGTTTACCTAATGTACACTTTTACTAGACTACTTGAAGCAAGATCTATGCACATTTTCAATTTTCAATTTTTGAAACATACGTATACCTACTACCTATACGGCTACACTCAACTCTAGTTAAGAGCCATGACCGGTCGCTCAGCAAAATGAACTTTCTCATAAATATCATATGTTTGTGACTTATTAATAATGTTCTGATCAATAATAAATCTCTTTATATAATATTGCCTTACTAAATTGTTTTATTATAATAACTTTTTCTTCCAGTAATATACTGATGTCTAGTGTAATTTTCAAAACATGAGTGATACCAAAAATGTCTAAAAATTAGATATAGGCATATAGCACACTACCGTACATCGTGTGCACATGCTGTACGATGCACCAATCTATGATAATATTATCATAAGTTCGTATACCACTTTAGGACCGTGTGCTGTGGCACGTGTTTAAGAATTTCTGTACTGTGATAATCTAGAACGGGGGTCCGTCAGTGGCGTACACAGCTATTTTCAATGGGGGGGGGGGCTTACATATAAAAAAAATTATACACATATATATATATATATATATATATAATACATTGATGAATCAAAACGATGTACCTATAGTAATTATTTTGTACATAATGAGTAATCGGTTCATTAGCAATGACTTAAGGTGAAATTAAAAATATTTTTACAATTCTCGATTATTATTTAAAAAATATATACTTATTACCTACAGGTAATTATTTAGTATAACTACAAAGTTACACGCGTACATACAATATGTATATAATAATATATTATATACAATTCAATAAAAGATGGGTATAAAGAGAAATTTATTTTTACCATATTAATCATTTTTTTGTACCTAGGTCCTAGGTTGATAATATAATGTATTAAATATTTACCTGGTTCCTCCGAGTTAATTGTATCATAAATTAGTGAGTTAGAAAAATATTCGTTTATTCTTTTCATTTTTATTGTTTTATAAAATATTTAAACAGTAAACAGTACAATTTACTAAACGTCCAGAGCGTCAGGAATTTGATTGAAAACTGAGAAACAGATTCTATACTATAGTATTAGTGATACTGCGATAGCTATTAAGGCATATTATATCGGATTACACGATTGTCGACCCTCATATTTGTGTTTGAACAAATTTTCCAATAATTTCATTAATTTGTAACAAGTTATCAATAATATCTACAATATATTATAACAACAAACTGGGTTGCTTATAAGTTATAATATAATGGAGTATAATTTGGAATATAATATTTTTTTTAAATTGTCATCATTTTTATTATACATTTTTACGTTATTACGTAAACTGAAAAAATACTAAAGGGGGGGTTTGAACACCCAAAACCCCCCCCGTGTGTACGCCACTGGGGTCCGTAGATGGTTACTTCGGAATCACGGAGAAAATTTGAATTTATTTCGTTTTAATGTCGCTTCTAATCTAGCGTCTAATTTTTGCAATTTAGCAACCAATACGATTAAGAGAAGATTGTCTTTGTAATATAGTATAAGATTTTATTATATTAAAATCTTTATGATACCTATTATAATCAATATTAATTCAAGGAGGGGAGGGGGCTTGAAAATTAATTTCTTACAATTTAATCTTTATTTGTTCTATTTGAATAATTTTAGACATTTAGGTGAGGATTTGAAAACTTCAACTTCTCAACTTTTTTAGTAGAAAAATGCTCTGATCATAAACTTCGATGGAGGTTTTTGGAAACAAATTAAGTCTAGTTGGGACTTTAGGAGGTCAAAATTGAAAATTCTCAGTATTTTTTAAAATAATCTGGAAAATAAATTAAAATTTGTTAAAATTGTTTCGTAACCTTTGTTAGACCGTGTTTTCGATTGGATTGTATTTGATTAAATGTCATTATTTTTTCTAAAAACGTCAATAAAAAAATATTCGTTCGAAAAAAGCCTAAAAATGTAATACATGTTTTTATTATTGCTATCGAATAATATTAACGGTACATAGTCACGATTATTTTTATACTTAAGAATTTAAAGTTCAAATTTTGAAAAAACCACAATTAATTTGGAGTTTAAAATTTATGAAATATTAAATTTGTAAAGCGGAGGCTTGAAAATTGTATATAACTTGTCTTATTTAAGTGGTTCATACTTTTACGAAAAAATAACTGATATAATTGTACGTAATTTTAGGAAAATAATTGCTATGCAAATTTAATGTTTATACAAAAATTAATTTGTTCTGGTAAGACGTAGGTATATGAATTTACGTCTTGCGTACTAAGTAAATGAAGACAATTAAAATTTAATAAATATTATTTTTAAAAATTAATCATAATACTGGTAGTATGGGTGGCTTCAGCCCCCCCCTCGCGTACACCACTGCCATGGAAACTATAAGCATGAATATTTTATTAAGAAAATGTTTTTTTTTTTGGGGGGGGGTGGGAATGTTATTCACAGATAAGGCCATCCTAATTATACCTAAATATATATAAATGTACTGTTGCCCACACGAAAATTTAGTACTAGAACCGCACCTGATATCCCATCATCCTATACGCTGCCTTCAACTATACGTATTCTTAAATACGATTCCGAACTATACGTGTCCTCCTTATTTGACATATTAATTGTATATATTTTATATTCACAAGTTGCGTTTTGATCTAAAAATCGCGTATGGTATACAGAATACCGATAAACAGGGGCGTGCTTATAGATAAGATCGCATACTGATATCACTATACTGTGAGATTGTGTCTGCGGGGCTTTCAGTTGACCTATTCGACCTTCGCCACCTATACATTATAAAAAAACAATACTGAAACGCACATCGCGTATTATGTACTCGTATAATTTATTTTAGAATTTAAATATCTGTATGCAACAGATTGGCCGGAAATCGGACCGAAAGATTTTCGATGAAAACTATACACGTAACAGCGGTTTAGTCATGTTGGCGCGTGTTAACTCAGCCACAAGTATGTTTTTTTACTGTAAACTTCTCCAGTGAAGAAAATCAAGAAAAAGTATAAAATTAATATAAAATATTATTTTAAAATAAAAATAATAAAAATAATAATAATTAATAGTCGTCCACATTAAAATATAATAGGTAGTTAAGTAAATAATAAATTTGACCAAATTAAAAATTACTAACCTATCAGCTAAGAGTATACAATTTATATTATAGTAAAATATTCATAATTTTCGTAATAATAATTAATAATCGTTCACATTAAATATTTAAATCATTGTAAAAAAATCATAATAAATAATCGTTATAATAATCCAAAAA
This sequence comes from Macrosiphum euphorbiae, assembly GCA_949089665.1. Lineage (NCBI taxonomy): Eukaryota > Metazoa > Arthropoda > Insecta > Hemiptera > Aphididae > Macrosiphum > Macrosiphum euphorbiae. Next base: position 89,956,542 of record CARXXK010000002.1, on the reverse strand, counting down.
TATGAAGTTATGTTATAAATTATAATATGAAAACTAAAATGATGTGACACAATTTGTATATATTCTAAATCTAGTAATAATCCATTAGTGTACCTTTTTATAGCATTCTGTAACACTGTCATTTTAGATTCTGAGTGAAACGATGAATGTATTGATTTTACAATGATGTGTGTTTTTTTTATTATTTTTTTTTTTGTGTCTGTCATCAACAGGACAGTAAAAATGCTTAGATTTTCTTCAACAGTATCTTTTCTGATAGGAAAGTGAATCTATTTGGTACTTTGGGGGGTCGAAAAGTCAAAAGTAAAAATTTTCCTGCAGTTTTCAAAAGCGCCGTGAAAAACAAAAGATAAATTAGGTAAGGAAAAACTGGACTTTGTACGCAAAACCTGTTTTCGAAAAAATCGATTTTGGTTTTTGGAGCAACTCTTAAACAAATTACTTTAGGTACATGAAATTTGGACTGAATGTTTATATTAGCATTTTCTATACACCATAACATTTTCAAAAAATTAAAAAAAAAAATGTCAAAAACTAAGATATCTAATAACATATATACGTATCTTCAACAATGAACATAATCCCAACTGGTTTTATTTTTCATTAATATGTTATTGTTTATAAATTAACATATTAGATATGGCAGGTAATTTGGCAAGGCTGCATAGTCGCAAATAGTTTTTGTTATTAGGGGGGGGGGGAGGGGGCTATTTACATTGTTGGGAGGCTTAGCCCCTAAAGCCTTTCTCCTATTTACACCTATGCAAGGCTGGAAGTTAACTATGTTTTTTAACTCGTTAAGTTAAGTTAATATAGAAAAATGTAAGTTAAGTTTAAAGTTAGTTAGTGAAGGTACTTATATATTTTGTATAATATTATACTTTAATCAATGATAAATCCAATAAAATAATTAATCTATTTTTATGTATTTTTTAACGTAAATGGTGCACAACTATACTAAATATTATAATAATCAAATTAATTATTATTTTTATAATATACACAATATATTATAATATCGACAACACGTGACACAGTCGAGACTCGTAGACAGACTATACTATTGTTTATGACTTTATGTCCACTACGACTCCATTACTAAAATCAGTAAAATCTATTATCGCCCACACTTTTTGCTTATAATTGCCTATTGGGTGGTTTATTGAAAAATAACTTTGATAACTTTGATCAGCCCACAAATAGGAGAAAAGCTGTGTCATTGCTTATATAATTGTCAACAATGTAATCCGAAAACTTAATTACTCTGGGGTCGGATGGCATGATTGTTTCTAAAGTAAATGCAAATACATCCGGAACTTTTTCGGGAAATAAAACAATAATCCGAAACATAGACGAAGCCACTCATTTATTTCCGATTCACTTTTATATTCAACACTCAGTCCAAAGTTTTGAATTGCTCTCCACCATGACTGATTCAGATGAAATCGACATCCCACGCGCAATGGATGTCAACTAATTTAATGTGAGAAGGCATTTGGCAATGTGAGCAGGTAAGAAAATAAAACTATACCAATTTCATTTAAGAAAATGAAACTGGTGGAGCTTACATTAGACCTTTTATTTTTTAATTACCTTTTTATCTAACCGGTATTCTGGTGGAGCTTACAATCACCAGTCATGTCATAGCTGTATTTAATATTATAGTGGCTGGGCACTTGGAAACACAGTTGGTGCAAAATAATATTGCACTTGCACGATGCACAACCATAGACCTCCTGCTTTTATCTTGGTGAATATAACTTTACAGTTGTGTGAGTCGGACTATACATGTTTTCCCACAACTAATAAACACTAGACAAAAATATATTATAATGATTTATTAAAATAGTTTTTTTTTCCCCAAAATCACGATTTTTGAGAAACCAAACTAGGTAGGAAACCACTTATGGTCTACGGATATCTCTTTTTAATAATAAAAATAATACGAGTTGGAAATAACACGTTATTCAGTTATTGTTTCGTTTGAGGCTCCCATACACTTTTTGAGGATTGATGATGGTTTGGTAAAAATATTCTAAAGAAAAGCTGCGCACGATTACCGGGTGTAATTGCTGGTGCCAATAAGAGCCGATAGTATATCTTAATACCAACTCATTATCTATATACGGCTACACATCAAACGCACAAGGATTCCTTCGGTTTTTCTACACAATTATACATTATATAACTTATTATTTATTAGGTTTGCTTAATAACCACTTACTCCGATAGTATCAATAATTATATTAAATATCGATTAAATGTGTTTCACACATGTTTTCACCTCCCACAGCCTGAGCCCTATATAATACAAAATAATTATAGGTCTGCAGTTTTCGGAATATATTCGATACCCATCGTTAACTATACCTACCTACATATTATGTGTAATACTGTATGTTATAAATGTTATACACACACTCTAAGTATGTTCTTCCTTCATATAGACATGTAATGTATTCATAATAAATTATTATTGTAAATTATTATTTACCTAAATAATATAATATTTTAATGTAATTATTATGATCGCATACATTTTCATTTCGTATATGAGCAATCATTACCTATTTTATTTAAATATACTACAACAGAAATATGGGAAGTGTTTTTTTTTTTAATTATAATTATTATACTCTTTGAAGGACAGTGATATGGCTAGTCCGTAGCATTGCTTAAATATACAAGGTTATTGAAATAGTAGCCCCCCTATATCATTTTATCACGTTAAGGAATTAAAATCAGGGACTGGGACAGTACCAAAATTGAAAGGTTTTGGACCGAAACCTTTTGAAAATCTTTGAACCGAAACCGTACCGGAACTCTTAAATACATTTTTTTAGGAACCGTAACCGAAACTGAGACCTATATTTTGATGTAGAGGTTTTTACAGTTTTTTCTGTTTTTTTTCGGTTCCAAAATCCAATAGATATTTTATCTATGGTGTAAGTAAGTAATAACTAATTATTAGTAAAAATAAACAATTGTTAATAATAATAATAATAGTAATAATAATTATTATAAAATGGTAGACTTGTAAAAGATCAATGCTAAGAAATAAGAATATTATTATGTGTACAACAAAATTGTCATAAAAAAAAAATATCAAAAATCCAAATTCTAATTTCCATGTAGGTAATCGATATCAATATTATTATTGAATCGTAAATCGCAATTTGCAAGAACTGATGTAGAATTTCTGAAAATAAAAGCAATTTGGACGTTTATAAGTGTTTCAGAATTCAGGGTAAGTTGTCATATAACTTTTTTTTTTTCCATGTTTGAACCGACGGCGCCGCGGGGACTGCTTTCGCAATGCTTCCGCGACGCCGCAAAGTCTATTATATAACTTATAAATTATAATTGTCACCTTACTAATATGCCTGCATTGATAATATTAAATTCCTAAACCTAATGCTGGTATCGTTAACTCTTCACCAAAAACGTCAAGGGCCCTAATTATTAATTAAGTGTAAATTAAATTAATGAATTTATTGACGAATTCAAAAATGTTGTTCCTTTTAAACCTTATCATTATGATTGTATATCTATATATTGTTATTTAATATTTATTAGAATGAATAATAAAATAAAATAAATATTTTTAGTGCATTTGATATCTTTTAAACATTTGTCTTTATCTATAGTTGTTTTCAAAATAATTGTGGCCTGTGGGCTCTAACTTTTAGTGTGCACCCCCGGAACCAAAAGTCTGCGCACGCCTATAATGACTATATACTATGCTTTGTACGACACTTCGACTGTAGGTACCTACTACTGAATGGTTCTTCCGTCTTTCGTTACCGCGGTATATATTGTTTAAATTTATATTTTTATGTATAAGTTATAAATTATTATATCAAACTGAAACATGAGCCGCTCAAGTGTGTTATTTTTTTTTTATAATTTTTTTTATTCATTTTAAATATTAAAATTTATTTATTTATTTTAATTTGTTAGTTTTAATAATTCATTTTTTGTATAATATTACCTAAATTCTGAAATAGTTACGCTTAATTACAAATACCTGTCACTAAAAAGAAGTTATTTATATGCTAATTTTTCTTTTATAGTACTTTATTGATAAAAATAAAATAAAATAAAAAGTTAAATAATAATGGTTCAAACCGGTATTAACCGAAACTGAAATTTGATATTTTTAAAAACCGAAACCGAAATTTTGTGTTTTTGAGAACCGAAGCCTAAACCCAAACCGATAAAATCATAAAGGTTCCAGTCCCTGAATTTAAAATGGTAACGTAAGACGATGACGTATGCTTTATATACTATGGTCTATGATATTCTATGCTATGATATGGACCGTACCCTTTAGCGGGCATTTTATTATTGTTTGATAAGAATATGGGCTAAGTGCAATAACCTTGTATGTTTAAACCATGTTCCATAGTAGAAAAGAAGACATGAAAGGTTGATAAAATATTAAACTTATATACATATAGCATATTATATCTATGTTGCTCTCGGGTGATAAATTTAAAGTTTAAACGTTCCTATACAGTTTTCTTTTTCATTTTCCATGCCAATAATCCTTGTTAAAAATGTATATTGTTATTATACCGAACTATTCTCATATTTACTATGGTCTACTATAATACTATGAAATTCATCTTGATCGCAAACCTGTTTGGTATAATATTATATTTAGAGGGACGCCTGGGATAGTGACATATGCCAAAAATATGTTTACCGGTGGGGAGGCTCAATGCATACAAATTACAACACTATAGATCAAATATTGAAATATATAAACGAAAAGAAACCGTGCCTTTGAAAATAAAAACAACTTAATTAACAGGTACATATAAAACACGAAGGATTCTATTACATGGGTGTCTTATACATGTTTATATTAATTATAAACAATGTCGCGGATCACTACACTGATATATAATATGCCATAATCGAGTGGTTTTATAGTAGCCAAAGTTGTATAGGTCATGAAATACTCATAAAATGTGTAGATAACAACAATTTAACACCGATTATTATTATTTTGCCTATGTTTAACTTGTCTCAATTTGCTTGGCTCAACGATTAATTATAATATGTAGCATGTTAAGCTATGTTGTTATTTCTTAAATATTAAACAACGTGCATTGCAGGATGGTTCATAATGTTTGTACCTATAACTTATGTGTTTGAAAAATGACTCCAGGCGGATCTCATAACTGGTTCACCGAAAAGGTTAATTTACATTCGGTTTTCACGATCCGGAAGGATGCAATTTTTTAAGATTTTTATTCTCTATAACAAATGTGTTGTCCGGCTAAATAAAAATACATCACTATAAAAAACCAACAATATATTATTATGGTTCAGTGACCGATATAAAATTGTTACGTTTAACGAAGAAGCTGATAAACATAACTAATAGTGTAGGTACATAATCATTTTTTATTTAATACGATTCTATCGTGAATCATTAGTATTTCTCGAGACATATTTTCCCGGCCCCAGTCAACTAATGTTCTTTATATACATATTATTTAGGTATAAATATTTGAATTCAATAATATTGAAATCGTATATAACTAGATTACAGCTGCAGATATTAAACAGTACTATTAGGTATGTATATTGTATAGGTAATGGTTAAATTCCCAGTAGACTTTAAAATAAACAAATATATTAAAATATTATTATTGTTGATATACAAATGCATATTTAATATTTATAAAATATATTTTAATTTTAATTAACTTTAACATTAAATTGTTCGCAACATTTATTGTAATTTTGTAAATTTTAATAAATATTAATTATTTTAGATTCTGAGCGGAGCGATGAATGTATTGGTTTTACAATGATGTATGTTTTTATATTTTTATATTTTTATTTATATTTTTATTTATATTTTTATTTATATTTTTATTTATATTTTTGTGTCTGTCATCACGTTTTGGGACAGTAAAAGTGCTTCGATTTTCTTCAATAGTACCTTTTCTGATAGGAAAGTGAATCTAGTTGGTACTTTGGGGGGTCAAAAGTAAACATTTTCCAGTAGTTTTCACAAGCGCCGGGAAAAACAACATAAAAATTAAGGAAAAACGGGAATTTTTACGCAAAATCGATTTTCCAAAAAATCGAATTTGGTTATTGGTGTAACTTTAAAACAAATGACCGTAGATACATGAAATTTTCACTGGTTGTTTATATTTGCATTTTCTATACACGATAACATTTTCAAAATATTTTGATTTATTTTGAACTGTTTAGGGACATTTTCATTTTTCATTTTTTTTTAGTTTTTTTTCTAGAAATATCAATAAAATTTTATTTGTTGGTTGCGAAAGCTTGAAAATTTAATAGAAGGCTCCTAATATGTTGTTTCAAAGGCAGATGAAAAATATTAAAAATCCTTAGTCACAATTTTTTTTTATAAGCATTTAAAGTTCAAAAATTGACAAAATATGGAAAAATCACGAAAATTAGCAAATTATTTTGAGTTAAGAATTCGTAAAAATTTTTCTTTTTAAATCTAAGATTTGAAAATGAAACACAAGATTCCTTATAAGATTATCTACCTTTATCAATAAAAAAATCTCTACCGGAAAGTCAAATTAAATTTTTATGAGCGTTTGAAATTCAAATTTTTACAACATTGGATTTTCACTCGATTTCTCATGTAGCGATTTCCTTATTTTGTTGTAATTCAAAAACGAATAACTGTAGATACATGAAAATTTCACTGAATGTTTATATTAGCATTTCCTATACACCATACAATTTTGAAAATATTTTGACTCTTTTTGAGCTGTTTATGGACATTTACAGCTTTCAATTTTTTTTAGTTTTTTTTTCTATAAATATCAATAAAGTTTTATCTGTTGGGCCAAAAAGTGTAAAAATTTAATACAAGGCTCCTGATATATTGTTACAATATCAGTTGAAAAATATTAAAAATACATATCCACGATTTTTTTTTATAAGCATTTAAAGTTGGAATTTTGACAAAATTTATCAAAATCTCAAAAATTATCAATCGTTGGAATTAAAAAATTATAAAATGTTCAGTTTTTATAACTAAGAGTTGAAAATTTAAAACAAAGATTCTCTTAAATAATTCATACTGTAACCAAAAAATCTAAAAAATATATAAACACACTTATTTTTTACAGACATTTTAATTTCAAATTTAGACAAAATTTCATATTTAAACCAAGAATTACGATTTTAGTTATTTTGTTGTGATTGAATAATATTATTCGTGGGTACTTGAAACTTCTAAAGTGTACAATTATATATCTATGACAGTATCACGGTTTTTGTTGATGTATAACGCGTTATAACTGTTATAAGTATCTAATGGATATTGTGATATGATTAATTTGGAATTTATTATAGGTCAATTTTTTGTTTAATACCATAGATATGTATATAATATGTCTTATACATAGACTGACATACCGTCACCGCTCAGAATCGTTTTTCTTATACAATGATATTATATCATTGAATTCAAATTTAATACCATCCATTATACAGTGACCCACTTGTAACCTACTGTACAGCAGAGCGACACCCACTTGCCCACCTTTTTTATATTAAACGTGTGATGTTTATACTGTTAGATACTAGCAGGTGAATTGATTTTATTTTTTTCAACATTATTCAAATATAAATTAGATAATTTATTTTTATTTTATCAAAATATGATTGAATAAAATATCATGATTAAAAAAAGTAAAAACGTAAATTTATTTTGAGAACATTGTAAATTTGTGACCGCCTAGTCGCACCTTCTGCTAACCAAAATGTACTAATACATGGTAATATATATTTAGATAATATATTTTACATATTAAATCGGCTTTAAGTAATAAAATATTATTATTAATTAGGACTATACAAACAATGATTATTACGTATTTTTGAGATTTTAATGTTAGGTATTTATGTACAATTTTACATGTATAGGTCCGTAAAATAGTACAATTAAAATGTCGTAAAAAAAGCTCATAATAATATCACAATTTTTTTTCCTATTTAAATATTTTGATAACAAGTCAAACAATAAATTATATGGGTCAAGACCAAATTAGACCCCAGGAAGTTGGTTCCAAGCAGCTAGATTTTGTGATTTTCGGAGCTATATTATTATACTATATATATAAATATAGAATATATAGAATATTATAATACAATGATAAGATGCATATTATTTAGTGTCATAGAATAATTCAATAATAATGTAATATAATATTTTGTTTCCGTCATATACAACTTGATATTTTTCGTGAATTATTTTTGTATCTATACACGCGATAGTACGCTTAAAATAAAATACAAAAATAAAAACACATTGTAAACGAATCCTGTACCTAACTTTTAAGTTTTAATAGTCTGTTATTGTATTGTTATACATAAAATATTAATTGAATTTGTTTATAGCTTCATATGGACATTCTTACGCTGTATATTTAATGAAAAATGAGAAACTGCAGAGTGCAGATAAATTAAGTTTATTGAGGGTTATTTTTTTAATATAATTACAGTAAACAATACCATATTTTTAAAATAATTCTATTAGTAGATGTTAGGTATTGAAGTACTCGTCTAACTTGAAAATGCATTCAAGTTCAATAGTATTATGACGCGGAACTCAACAACTAGACGCTGTATTCGTTACCGCTCTAACTGCAAGGTTGAAGACGTCTACTTATTTAATGCTTTAATATGTTACTACCAAGTTATCATTGTGAGTTTCAAACTCAAGTTTATTTTATACACTACCTCTAAGTGAAACTTGGGGGCCCGTTGGACTCGTTGAGAGTGGGTACCGATTTTGGAGTAAGAGTCGTTTGAATTATAAAAGTAGGGCACTAAAGATACAGGTATGCTACGCCGCCATTTTGCGACTAATAATCTTATGTGAATATGAATTTCTCCCCTTTATTTTATCATTTTGTCATTGATAAATGAGTCGCGAAATGGTGGCATATACCTACATACCCATTATATGTAGAGCCTTAATAAAAGTAGCGACAGTTGTAAGACGAAAGTGATAAGGATTAAAGATAGGGATTGGAGATAAGGCTTGAAGTTTAAAATGTTTAAAATGTAGAGAGCCTAGCAATTCGTCACGAACATTGTAAATGGGTACGATCTCCAGGATCTCCAGGTATTTGACCGTTTCTTTAGGTTGGTAAAATTGTTAAAAAGTGTAGTCGATAGGTGTATTCGATTGTCTAGCTATTAGTCATCAAATCACGTAGGTAGCATAGAGTAATATAGAGAGGGTCGTCTAGTCTATAAAGTAATTCAGAAAGTGAAGCAGGCCAGTATGAACAGTACTCACTTGCCGAAACTATTGGCCGCGTGATAGCGTGCAAATTCTAGCCTCAGATTTATTATATTTTGTACGTCTTTTATTTTATATTTATTTTTTGTTTGTAACTAAAACGTAATAAACTTGCATTTCGTACAAACCGAATTTGTGTTCAAACCGCATATCAATACAAAGCAATTGATTGTGCCGATATCACGTACAAACCGCACATCCACAATTGAAACAAGGCCGTAACTAGAAAAAAATTTCGGGGGGGTCTAACATTTTTTTAAATATAGATACTTCATTTTTACGTTAAAAATATAAAATTTTATTATTATCATTATTAAAAACATAAGTCATTATTATAATATTCAATTTACATAAACATAGGTAATAGTTGATTGTTTATATACATATAGACTTATTCAAATTACTTAAAAGCACAAATTAAAAAAAGATAAAATAAAAAATAAAATTTTTTCAATATTAAATTTACAAAATAATTATTAATTTATAGTCCATAAGCATGCAATATATTGACTGTATTATATTAGTAAAATAGCTCTATCTTTTTGAAGAGCAAATTTATTCAGGACCCACTTTAATCCTAAATAATTTGGATTTTCTGTGACCGAATTTTCATATGTAAGTTTATATCATCTGTGACAATCACCTTTTATTGTAACTAGTACCTAACCGTATCTATCAATCCTAATCTTTATTACGACGTTGAAATAAAATAAAATGATAAATTTTATCTTATTTTAAATTACTGCTTTAACGAAAATATACAATTATTATTTAATACAATTTATAGTTAATAAACTATATTCACCGCTAAAATGTTTTTACTTTTAAAAATGTCGGGGGGGGGGATCCGGTCCCCCCAGTTACGGCCTTGCTTTGAAAACAAACGAATTATGCGAATGTCGGGGATGAGAAAATTTGAGAAAATGTCGAAAACGGCATAAAAAGCGTAACATTTTTCGAAATCCGTTTTAAAACCGACCGCCGCCGCCGCCGCCGCGAAGATACGCTATTGGTTGCGCTATGGGAATCAACGAGATCAGGCCGGGTGGACTGGGGAAACGGAGAGGTGTTTAACTTATTCCTCCACGAATTCCTCCATGAATTCCTTATGACTACCTTGAGGAATTATCGAAATTGTTATTTTATAGAATACGATTTGTCCTCGTAGGCCAAGGGCTGATGATTTAATTAATCCAATTATTAACGATGGAATTATTAGCTACTCATACGAAAAAAAAATGTGTACATTTGGATTCGTTATTATATTAAATTATCATTTTAAGGAAGTTGTAACGTTTTTAATTACATTGCATAAGTATATACTATACAATAAATAGGAGAATATTTTATTTTACGTTACGATCATATCATAATGATAATATAATTTATACACAGATGACAGGTGATATGAATTATTTATAAATATAATATTTATAACATTCACATTAGAACAAATATCATTATACTATTTATAAAATTAATTTATAATATTATTTATTCAAACATCTACAACACAACAGCATTTCAAATGTGGAGAATTCCGGGTAAACGATATACACTGTTACAAATATAATGCTATTACTTATTACCTAGTTATTAGTTTGTTACTGATAAATAATAATCATGTAAAGATTTATATTGCTTCGATTATTTAAAATATTATTATACAATCACAACAAAATAACTTACATAGTTATTCTAGGTTTTTTTATTATGTAATTTCGTCCAAATTTGAACTTAAAATGACTATAAAAATATTGGCTTTCATAGAAAAAAAAACCTTAAAATGTTGGAAACTGAGTATATCCGTAAATAGCTCAAAACAAGTCAAAATATTTTGCAAATTTTTTCATGTATAGAAAAGGCTAAAAAAAACACACACACACACACACATCGAAAATTGTCGAAATTATGTAAAAAATGTTATAACGCGTCCGAATTTTCTTAGTAGCTTTCGACTATTCTTTGCATCACGCCTGTCGGAAAAAAACGGAGATTCTTGCTGTTTTATAATATAAGAGATAAAGAGATAATAATATATTATATAGACCAAGTTATATAATTGAGTACTATTTCCTTTTGGAAAATTTGTATAAATTGTACCACTCGACTAAAAAAGGATTTTATGTGTAGCGGTTCGAACAACAAGTGAATATAATAAGTGCATTGGTACGTTTTGGGTCATCTAAGAAGTTTGATTTGGTATCGATAGTATAAATATAAAATGTTTAATATCAATGTATCTTTTGCCAATCGTAGTTCGTACTATAAAATATGCTCTAATTTCGATACAATATTAATATTGAATGTCAATTCAATCTTTAAAACTATATAAAAAGCCCCCGATTAATGTCTATTGTCCCTTGATCTGAAACCTAGTTTTGTTGTGAACTCAATGATCACGAGTTTCGTTTTTCACTATCCATCTAATAGTATTTAAAGAATTAATATCCAAAAAAATATTTAAACTATAGATGAAAATGCTATGACCACAAAGAAAACAACATACTCGGGTAGTGTTTATTTTAAGATATTTTTGGAATACTATTTTTATGCCTATATTTAATATGGGAAATTGATAACTATATCAGATATTTTATACTCAAAGAATATTTGTAAATATGTTGATAACTATTGATATGAAATTCATCAGATATTATTATTATAAAATATTTTGCAAACTAAATTATGTAAATACTAGAGAACAATGGCTAAGACAAAACACAATATGGTTTGAACATAAATATTTTCATTGTTCATACAGAAATTGATACATTAGTTCATTATTTTCTTAAAATATAAAGTGTATTATCAAACATTTTACACATCAAAATTATATAATATGTGTATTAAGTTATTAAATTAGTACGGTTTGTAAATAATTCAGATAGGTACTTATAACTTAACTTTTATTTTTTGAATTGATTTGAACCAGGGCTGGCAAACATTATATTTGACAAATATAACGATTGATATTAGTAAACGTAATTATAACGGAAAGCGATAATCAAAAATAATTAAATACTTCAAAACAAAGCATAACGAATAACAAAATATATAATATATCATTAAACAAAAAATATCGCAAAACGTAATTTATAGAATATCATTTAATGAAAAAAATCTCAAAACGTAATTTATAGAATATACCATTAAACGAAAATTAACGCAAAACGCAATTTATAGAATATTATCATTAAACGAAAAATTACTCAAAACAAAATTATTTGAAAATTTAATATCCATTTATTTAAAAGTAAGGTATATTGGTTTCGTAGAAATATATTTTATTTCATGCTATTTATTTTAGTCTTAAAAAAAAAATCTAAGAATTTATTATATTATATTCCGTATCCGGGACATTACCCATCCGCATTTTTTTGGAGTTATTGATAACTTTTAAATTGAATTTCCAATAGCAAATACATAGTATAGTAATAATAATTTTTATTAATAAGGATTAATGACCGGATTTATATGTTTTTACATAATATCGTTACTGGGTCTATGCAGTCTTATGAGAGTAAAAAATGTGGACAATTCGTAAATGATGAATGTGTAGAAAAATTTTTTTTTGCATATTTGAGAACATTTCATGGGTTAGAGAATATTTAACCCATTTAGCATATTTTTTAATATTTCGTAAATTATTGCGAGAAAAAATTTGTATTTATTTTAATTTTAATATTATGGTACCAGAAAAAAATTTTTTGAATATTTAAAATTTTTTTATTTTTATAATTTAAAACTCTTACTAAATTGCATAGTACCCCATTAAAATACGCAACTTTTAATATACCTAATTAATACCTCGCTACCTAGTAAAATAATTTCAAAATGCAAATTAAAGCATATAATGATGTTTATTGATTATTTTTGCATATTTTTACATATTTTGCATATTTTAGCATATTTCTTAAATTTTTAAATGTATATAATGAGAATATTTGAAGGTTTTTAGATAATATTAACATCATATTTTAGATTTTAAGATAATTTAAATCCGGTCTTTATTAATGATTAATGATACCCAGTAAATACGCAGTAGAAGTATAGAGTATAGACTTATTTTGTAATTATTACTCTATACTTTGTATACTCTGTAGTCTGTACTACTGGCTACTGCGGTCCTCTTGTGAGTGTTAAAGTATAAACTGTTTTTAAAACATCTGTTTTATTTATATTAGCTACATATTAAAACATATTATAACGCAATCATGGGTAGAACAATTTCTAACCCAGTACTGAAAATGCAAAGGTGGGGGGCATTAACTTGTTAAAAAGTTAAAGTTAATTTTTTTTAACTTTTTAACTTAACTAGTTAATTATTTTTGTTTTTAGCTTATTAACTTATTCAGTTAAAATTGTATAAAATACCTAGATGTATGTTATATAGTATACCATTTATACCAATATTAAATATTAATAAAATAATAAATTATAATTCTCTGGTAACGATGTTGAAAAAATGTAGTAGTAAATAACTTACTGGATTGTTGGAAAACGTTGGGTAAAATAACGTTTTTATTCTAAATAACGATAAATGCAAAAACTTGGATAACGTTTTAATTCTGAATAACGATAAACGCAAAAATTGTGTAACGTTTTAATTGTAAACAACGTAAAACGGATTTTTTTTTTCCAATTCAAGCCCTGATTTGAACTTTTGGTACATCTAAAGAATTGCAAATATTTGTAATGTAATGTTTACTGTACAGAGACATTTTAGACATACTTATTTGGAAAATACCTATATAATATGTAACGATGGTCGTCATCGACACCGAAAGAGCGACGAGAGCTATAGGCGAAGAAGAGACGTAAAAAATATAACGATTATCATGTTATTGTACAGGTTTATAAAAAAATGCTATGAATGAAAAAAATAATCGTAAAATATTTCGTGTCGGTCGTTTAGTGTTAATTAATTTTTATTTCAAGTATCTAAACATGTATATATTGTGTATACATGTTTATGTATATATTATGTATAACGCGTACGACGCTTGATCTATATAGCATCCAGACATAGCCTTCGTCACAACCCGTCAAAACTCGTCTTCGGTAAAATGTATTCTATTTTAAATTTGCAGATGCAGAATAACGACAATATAATAATATTAATATAAATATACGTTAACCACTTAGTATATAGTAATTAAAACGTGTAATACACTAATACGATACACACGCGATTAATACGCATAGATAGGTCAAATAATTATAATGCATGTACATATTTTGAGTGTATTATTGCTGTAAAATGATTGAATATTGTGTCGTTGGGCACTTACCGTGTCGGAAACGATTCAAAAAAATCGTTACGATTTTCATCATGACCATCGTGCGTTGTTCAATACAATCTTTATTACGTCGATCGTCTAAAATATGCGTATGTGTATCTTTGTTCGACTCGCAGGTATTTGTCATCGGCGGCTTCGTCTTTTTATAATACTATAATACTACTAGCGCGATAATGATTGAAATTAATATACGAGTATATTGTGGTATATCTCGTTTGGGATAACTGTACCCAGCTCTGTGATAGACGGAAAAAAAATTTCTATTGCGATAGCGAAAAAAAAATCTCCTCCGTCGCGTCGTCTCGGCGTGCGTCACATTTGACCGCGCCACGCTCCTATATAATATTATTACAACAATATTATTACTATTGTTGTACCTATAAGTATAGGTGTCGAGTAAAATCTTTTTTTATAGTAATAATAATAATGATAATAATTTTATATCGGACACTCGGCGATTGAAAAAAAAAAAAAAAAAATTAAACAAGAAAATTCTTTCAAAAAACACGGGGAGGCGAAACGCTGAGTAAAAATTACGAGAACTAAAAAAGACGAAAAAAAATGGTCAACAGAGTGTCTCTATCGGCAAGTTAACTTGTCCCGGGATCATCTAAACGTCGACTGACGCGTGTGCGTGTACACACTGCAGCAGCTGCCGTGTCTATTGAGTGCATAGTTTTTTTTTCGCGGTGGTGTGCGGTGCGATGACCTCGAGACAACGGTCGGTGCGTATATCTCGCCGATTCCAAAACGGTGCCCCACCGATGCGAATCGGACCTACTGCAGCCGATACTATTATATGCCCGAATACCCGATAATATTTAAATTAGTAATTATAATATGGTGGGCTCAGGTCAGGCTGTGGCCGATTATTCCCCTCGGATATACAATATCCCGCTCCTTAATTTTATGCATACGATGACGATGATGATTTATATTATGACCAACGAATTGTCGAGGCACTGCGGCATTAGTCACCACCACCACCATCACGGGCACCATCGTCGCCGCCCCAATCGGACGAACAATGCAGTGATCATGCGTGTAGAATACCACCACCACACGGTCACCGCAACCTCGGTATACGCGCATTCCGCCAATTTCCTGGTCGGTTCCCGCCTCCTTTGCAATCGGTCAAACGTATACATATGTATTTATTCACATAATAATGTATACCTATTCAATATATAAGACGAGAAAAACTGCTGTGGCGTTTTATAATATATTAGATAAACTGCATATTTTATACACGTGTAGCATGTGCCCATACATAATATTATAATTACTATTACTAACAGGTATAATAAGTAGATTCTTAGATTAACAAAGTAAAAGTATGCATATATCGTCGTTTTTTCCGTATATGTATATATATATATGTATGTATCGTGCAAGTTATTTTGTCTACTAGATCTAAGCTGAGCTTGAGCAGTCCGCGTATTTATCACCAGCAACAAGATTTTTAGGGCGGCAGGTAGGTATATTATAATACTGATTTAAAGTAGAAATTTGAAATCGACGTGAAAAAAATGCACTGGGTTGTTCGCATCACATAATTTATTAAAAAAATTGAAGAGGCATTAGAGATTTTCCTACTTTATAGTTTTCGGATCATTTCCTACTTGACGGCCGTACGTCACACCAGCCCCCCCCCCCCATTTTCAAAATATTGAAATTTTATTTTTCTATCTTTTAGTATGCTGTTTGTATGAATTGGTAAGCATTGTTACAGAATTTGTAAGACCAAAGTGGCTCAGATATATCAAAAACCCGTCGGTAGGGGTGGCAAGACGTCAAGCCAGCCCCGAACATTTGCTATTTGAAATTTCAAATGTATACAATAAAAGCTCTAAAATTAAAATTATTTGAATAATATAGGTATACTTAGCGTATTTTTGAGACATTTTTAATTTCGCAAGTGGATTTATTTGAACATGATTAATTTTGGATAATTTATATTAGCTTAAATATTATTCCAGGCGCACATATTCCTCTACTTTTCCTATTATTTGTAGTTCACATAGCTTATTTAACTCTTTTCTCAGTGGTTCTTAAAATGAAAATGGAATTTTTCTTGTTATTAAACTATTGGGACAAATTATCTTTTAATTTTATTTCATAATTTCCTTCTATACCTCCCACTCCTTCAAATACATGTTTAAATTCTTTAATTGGGCTTATATTTTCATCGTTTTCATTTATTTCTTAGAGACGTTTCACTATGCCTAACTTTAAACTATCCTCAAGACCCAGTATAGCTACTTTCTTCTCCACTTTTTTTTTTTTTTTTTTTTTTGTTTGCACCACTACATGGGGGTCGCACGTTTATCACATTACTTGGCCCCCATGCAGCATCGTTTATTTATAGTATACATCATTTGATTCCGGCTCGCATGAAACACAGAATACACATTCGTATGTACATCATGCCTTACACAGTTTAGTTAACATATCTACATAGGGCAGGCGGGACAACTGGACGAGCCCCGGACCGACCCTTTACAGTTGAGTTGGTTATTTGGCTTTGGTGTCTTCTCAGACCGGTCAAACCGGCCATCCTAGATTTCTCGTACTCGTGCCTTTTCTTGAGCCGGCCTAAGCCCGCCGCTCTCGAGTCTCGTACTGAGATTTAGCCGACCGCGGCATCTGCTGACTGGCGCACCCTTTCTTCACTTTCTTCTCCACTTAACTACACACAATTCACAACTCTTTTGATTTTGATTTCCATTTCCTGTTTCAATAATTAAATTACATTTCCCTAGAACTTTAATATTATTTCCATCATAAGTGCAAAGTTTTCCTTTAGTTGGTTCTATTACTACTTGTGGATTTATACCTTTTAATATCTCACTTGGCAATATACATTTGCTTGAGCTAATGTGTCTATTTTATATCCTATTTCTGTACCATTAGTTCTCAATCTTACTATCCAATCTTTATCAATGTTGTTATTTTTATTTTCACCTACACCTCCTATAAAAAATTCTTCTTCTATTTCATTAATTTTACTCTCACTTTTGGTTGATTTACATTGTTTAGTAAAATTATTTAATTTTTCACACTTATTGCACTTTTTACCATAAGCCGGACAATTATTAATTTTATGATTTCTCCCAAATCATTAACAATTATTTATAGTTTTGACATTCTTATTACTATTATACTTAGGTACCCTTTGGCTCTTCAATCTGCTTTCCTACTTGATCATTTTTCTTAAATTTTTGTATTTCTTCAATGTTGCAATTGTTGGTGCCATTATCCATTGTTGACATTTGTTTTCTTACTATTTCATCTGAACGACACTCATCCAACACTTTTTCCAATCCAATGTTGCCTTCCTTCAGTAGTCTTTCTTTTATTTTGTTGTCGATCAATCCTCAAATAAGTCGTCCTCTGATCAATGTGTCCACCATCTTCCTGAACCCACACGACGATGCTAATAATCTGAGTTCTTTTACATATTCATCGATGCTTTCACCAGTCTTTTCATCCCTTGTAAAAAACATGTGCTGTTCATACACTATGTTCTTTTTGGAATAAAATATTCATTAAATTTACTAACAACTTTTTCAAAATCAGTTAGATTTCTTAAATTCAAAATTATTGTAGATTGGTAAAATTTCAGAACCAAGATAGTGTAGCATTAAATCAGATTTTCTTCGCACTGTTGTTGATTTGATGCCAGTAAATATATATCAAACCTTTGCTTGAACGATTTCCATTGCTCAGCTACATTACTTCCCGTTAAGTCAAAAGACATTGATAAGCTAATGTTTTCCGACATTTTACTTGCCTCGAACACGTGTTTCTGTTTTTTTTTTTTTTATTTTTTTTTTTTTTTATTTAATGTACACTTTACACACCGACTGAGCCATGTAGACTTATTTAGTCTTTATTTAAGTAATTAATAAACTTCACTATTATAATTCAAGTAACTATTTATTTAAATATAATTCACATCGTGACATACGTACAAGTGTGTATGGAATACACAGATATATATCTATCACTACTGGACTATAGTAATACACCAATAAGTAATAATTTATGTAATCTACAGAATATTTTACAAATAAATCAGTTGCAACACCGAAAAACAAAAATCTACAACACAAATTATTTGGTGTAGAATAATTTAAAATCTTAAAACTGATCTCCTGAAAAATTTAGTGTTTGGGACATACAACTTTTGGCCTCTTAGCCATCGTTATATAAGCTAACATCCAAGTACATCATGTTAAAATAAATCCACTTGTGAAATTACAAATGTCTCAAAAATACGCTAAGTACCTATGTTCAAATAATTTTAATTTTAAAGCTTGTATTGTATGCGTTTGAAATTTCAAATAACCAATGTTGGGGGCTGGCTTAACGTCTCGGACTCCCCCTCCACCTACGGGTTTATCGATATCTCCCCCCCCCCCCAGAAAGAAGAGCGTACGAATTTTTATATTCTACGTACAAATACGTACGAATTGAGGGCAAGGTATTTTTACATAAAAAATTTCAAATAACCCATTTCGGGGGCTGGCATGACGCCACCACCCCGACGGGTTTTTGATATATCTGAGCCACTTTGGTCATACAAATTTTGTAACAATGCTTACAAATTCGTACAAACAGCACACTAAAAGATAGAAAAATAAAATTTCAATATTTTGAAAATGGGGGGGGGGGCTGGTGTGACGTACGTACTTTACGGGACACCCCTTTATTTGGGTGGACGTCAATGATGTCAGCGTTGCCAACAAGGGCATCACTGACGTGGTAAACGTATAACATTTTTGCTATGTATTTAAAAAAAAACATTAATTCAAGTTTTTGCCGTTCGGCAACATATAGCCTTTCAATATTTTGCAATTCAACTTTTTGAATATTCAATAATTGGTCGGAATTTACTCAAGATTTCGCCGTTCTTGAATATATTGTTGTCAAGATATCGACGTTCAATGTCTTGAAGTCCAAGATTTTGAAGGCCTCCCCAAATAACGATTAAATGAATATTTGATAAATAGGTAATCTCTTAAATAAAAATAAAAATAAATCTAAATGGAATAAAACTTTATAGAAGGAATTTATTTGGTAAAAAATCCGTATTTAAAAAAATTATATTTGATAAAAAATTCATATTTAAATAAATCTATATTTGATAAAATATGTTAATAAAAAATATGTGATTATCGAGATCCTGCATCTAGATAATATGGAGATAATTTACACGTACATGAAGATGCCCCCCCCCCCCCGACTTTGTGCAAACATTTTCAAAATTATTGCAAACAATTGTAAATTAACTGTATAATAATTGTAAATTTAAAACCCGAATTTGTAAACACCCCCTCGGTCGTTGAGTCTAAAATAAGTTTCGGGCAGCCCCCCTACTTTGACCGATCGCTTCCGGACAAATTGTAAAAAATTGTTAATTAATTGTAAATAATTGTAAATAATGGTAAATCCAATCCCCAATTTTTTTCTAATTTAATTTACACAGGTAAATTATAGGGGCATTTTAATCAAACTTATTTTTTATATTTTATCCTAATAAAATTTGAATTTTAATAGAAATAATTTGTTAGTTTTGTATGCTTGTTCTTTTTGTAAATGGTAGTTTTTGAATAAAAAGTTTTTAATTTTTTCCATTAAAAAGTTTTAATATCTTTTATATTTTAATTTCTTAAATAGAGAATACATCTTGTTTTCAATAATTCAATAATTTAGATTTTTCCGGTATTATAAGGCTAGAAAGATACAGTTTTAAATATTAATGACAATGATTTAATGTAATATTGTATTACCTATATAACATAACATATTTTATTTACACGTAATAAGAAACTTTGTGCTTTTTTGTTTATTTTTAATTTATTATAATTAAAGACTTACATATCAATAATATCTATTATAACTCATAAACTCTAATGACTAAATAATTTAAAAAATATAGCAGTATTTTGACTAACACGTAAGAATGTAATTTAATAATTTATATCAAATATACCTATAAAATGAAATAAAAATAAGCTCCAAAATAAAATTTTCCAAGGGCACCACGGAGAGTTACGGCACTGGTTTTCACAATTAATCTAGACAGTGGATATACGGTGGTTATACTATTATGGTTAGTATACATATTTGTCTTCTAAATCTGTGTACTTACTACTAAACTAATGTTAATTTATTAGTATATTATGGTACATTGATACCTACGTATAATAAATGTATTATAGATGTATTATAAATAATATTATGTATACTGTATAGGTATTCATAATTTTAACTTTTTAGGGACCTATAGCTATAAGACATAATATGTCGTAGCTGTGGCCAAATGTATTTATTTATTAATTTATTTAGTATCAACAATACGGGCTGAGCAAATTATACAAAATATGATAATAATAATTACAATTTAAACTATGATTAACAACAATAAGTATGACAGTAACTAATTAAACTTATATAAAAACGTGAACAACAATTAAATATACGATAAATATTAAAAAAAATGATGGATCACTATTTGCCATACTCATCATTCTAAGGATTGGCTGTTTCATTAAATGGGCCACCGCAGGGACGTTTCAGGGAGGGGGTCGGCTAAGAGATGTGGCTTCGTTTTCAATAGTGAGTGGTAAGAGATTATTAGCTAATAATAATTAATAATATTATATATTATTTAATATAATATTAACTGTTTAAACTATCCTTATAAATAAAAGGGGTTTGTATAGGCAAATTCAATGCAATTTTTATTCCTAAAAAATAGATAAATTGTAAAATTAAAAAAAATGATACTTAAATCTATGAAAAAAATTATTTTTACTATACAGTTGAATTTAAATAATAAACACATTAATTTAAATACATTAAAAAATTCAATTTTTAAGGAGTTTTGTATTAGCAATTTAACATTTCAATGAATAAAACGTAATTTCCTGTTTGCAGATATAGAAATGTTGTACATTGTAATCTTATATATTTTTTAAAGGTATTGGCTACCATAATTTTTAATCGTTTTGGTTAAAAAAAAACATCGATTTTGGCTTACAATTTTGAAAATTTAGTAAAAATACTAAATCCTTCAATATTGGTTATCTGTATGGATTGTTTGAGACACATCTCAGGAAACAGGAATCAAGATAGTTTCCCAGCTAATAGAACTTATTAGTTATATTACTATATTAGTTTACTGTTTAAAGTTTAGTGGTAAAAAAAGTGTTTCTGAATTGAATTTTTTTAAAAATTTCGTGAAATTTTGTTTTGCCAATTTCTCAAACATAAAATCAATAAAAAATTTAAAATTGCATATATTATGTAATAAAAAGAATTGATAAAAAATGTTTATTTGATAAACAATAATATTTGATAAATAATCTATATTTAATAAAAAGATTCTGAATGGAATAAATAACTTTAATTTAAGGAATTTATTTGTTAAAAAATCCATAATTTAAAAAATCTATATTTTATAATATATGTTTATAAAAAATTTGTTTGATAATAAATTTATATTTTATAAAAAAATGAACACAACAATTTATCTGTTATACACTCCTAGTCTACGTTATGGTATTTTTCATATAGTTACCTAGTATATTATTTAAAACAATTGTGTTTATTGTTATTTTTATACCACTTATAGGTTACATGTGATATTTTTGAATAAATTACTTACATTTTTTAAGTCTACAACTTCAATAATAGACTAACTACATTTGCTATCATCTGTTTACTAACTTTGCTTGTTTTGGACCATCTGTAGGGGGAGGGCTGCGTGAACTTGGGCCCTCATAAGTATTTTTGGATTTATGGGCTCTACGACGAATTGCAATTTTTTTGGTGAGGTATGCAATTAATTGCATAAAAATTACAAAATGTTGATACTAGTTTGAATTCTGTGGGTCTATTTGACATTTGGAGGGACCAACCTCAACGACCTGTTCCTTAGGCTACTCAGGTGCATATTCCAAAAAAATAGAATTTTATTATTCTTAATTTAGAATAAACGTTAGATAATACTCACTAGTACTGCATTTGAAGTCTTAGAAAATATCATATAACAATATTATTATGTAACTGTGTGCGCAACCAACGTCCTCGGCATAACGGATACGGTACGCCAGTACCTATGCTGGAATGTGTAGTTCTATTTTAATTAAACTTATAATAAAAATATATGATAAGTATGATATAAAATAATAAGACCGTTTCTTTAACCACTCATGAAGCTTCTTTATTGCAAATCTATAAATAAAATGTGTAACCTGTGGATTGTGCTCACAAAACAATATTATAATAAAAAATATATTAAACAAAAATAATGTGAGTACAATAAATATAATAATAAGTGTTTAGAATGCTGGCTCAAAAAGCAATATATAAATTATAAATTAATAATATGTATAATAATGTGTATCTATAGCCTGCAGTGGCGTGGCGTGGCGTGGGTATTAAAAATATGTAAGCAGTGAAAATTTTGTTTCAAAAGTGATTAGAATATAGGTACTATACCTAAATACCTAATTATAAATTATGTATAAAAAAATGTTATCCTTTTAAAATTTTTAATATTTTTAAAAATATACTAGTTGTACAAATCAAATTGGAGAAAATAAAGAAATTGAAGTATAAATACTTCAAAAGTCTATTAGGCGAATGACAGTAACAGTGTAGTGTGTACGTAAAAACGACTACAGCCTACAACGCGTCGGGCTACGTACTGGTCGCTCCTTGTTTCTCGCATAAGCAAAATCAAATGTGCTTACAAACGCTAGTTAAATACGTGACCCCCACTATGGCATTATAGACTATTCGAAAACAACAGTTGCGCGTAAGCAATTTCAGAATGTGTTACACTGTATATCGTATTATGATTATGCAGTTAACATAATACAGAATGGATTAAAAATAGACCTACAATCGATGATTTTCTTAAAATAGTTGGTAATCAGTAGACAGCGTACGACACAAATAAACAATAACAAAAACCACTACCAGCTATAACTTAAATATTTTATAAATAAAATTAAAATTTTAAAAATAATTTATTATGTACCTATATTAGTTGTGATTGATTAATTTAATTTTTTCTTTCATTTAAAGTGTAAGCAGTGCTTACAGTGCTTACATGCACGCTACGCCCCTGCTAGCCTGGTTGGCAACAAAATAATATATTTTATAATAATATGCAATATAATATAGCCTGGATCAAAAACAGTTAAATATAATAATATGCAGCTCGTCAGCTGATTACCTGTAGGCTGGTGTCAGTTAGCCGCTTCAAACCTGCAGAACGCTTAAGTCTCGGGATGCTCAAATTCTCACAATAAAAAATACAATATAATAATAAAATATGTGACAATCTCAAGAACGTGCGACTAACGAGCCACCAGCTCAGACGTGCAATTCACTGACATATAATTCACCACAATAAATAAATCACGTGCCTCTATTAGTATGTCGCTGTCTGCCCTGAATGGGGAAAATAATATTAGAAGAGCACAATGTTGTGGCTATGAACGGTACTTACAGAAGCAAATCACAACACAAGACAAATTAACGATTGACGAAATGATGATGAATATTGAATAATATGCTACAGCCGAGCATGCGGTTTTTGCACTTTGGACTATAAAGTTTTGGCACTGGTTGGAAAACCGTGCAGCTCGAGTGACAGCAAAAGAACAAAGTTGAATTATGAAAAACATTATGAGCACGGCGAAACACTAGGAAATTCACGATAAGATATTTTGAATATCACAAAAACAGTTAATCACAAGACGGATAACGATGATTTGAATATGTGTTAACGAAGGCCACACTGCTGGCTGGTCTCAAACAACAGTTAGGCATTACTGCCGACGGGTGCTGCAACAGTGGAACGTAACGTTACCGAATTGACACAAAATTATGAAACTAAACCTTGTTTGGGCGCAAACAGTAACAGTAAAAATAACTTATCATGGAAAACGAGTGGTACACAGTTAAACCGTTTTAAAATAAAAATGTTTAAATGAACAAACCAATGCCAATGCATAATAACTCGTCAAGCAATTTACCAACGTTTTGATTATTTTTAAAATTTCGATGAATCAAATAATTATAACATGTTTATAATCTAATACATTTTAAATACAATGAATTTACACCTAAACAAGTTTTGAAAGGAAGCAGATGGTAGAAGTTCTTTAAAAAATATTAGAAATGAAAGGATATAATTAAATAGAAAATTATTATATCTTCCACACTACCCAATACTTAAAAAAATATCACAATTGTTCCTTAGTGTCTAATAACTCAAAATCAGTCAACTTATAGTTGGTTGGATTGCTGGACTCGATCAGCCATAGTCGAGGGCCGCGTAAACTTGGGCAGCTGATTTTCTTTTTTTGATTTCTAAGTTTTCTCCTGATTTACAAATTTACAAATTTTAAATTTTTATTTACAATTATTTACAATTAATTTACAATTGATCGCAATTCGCCCGAAGTCGATCGGTTAAAGTCGGAGGGCTGCTTGAACTTGGCCCCCCGAATTCGTTTTTTAAATTCTCAGTTTTCTGATAATTTACAAATTTGGGGATTGAATTTACAATTATTTACAATTGTTTACAATTTGTCCAGAAGCGATCAGTCAAAGTAGGGGGCCGCGTGAATTTCCCCTCCCCCGAAACTTATTTTAAACTCAATGACCAAAGGGAGTGTTTACTGCAAGTTCGGGAATTGAATTTACAATTATTTACAATTAATTTACAATTGTTTGCAATAATTTTGAAAATGTTTGCACAAAGTCGGGGGGCCATCTTCATGTACGTTAATTTTACACCAGTTTGGACCAACGAATTTCTAGACGGTAAATCTTTAAAATAGTATAAGGGTGAAGTATCTAGTCCGATACTTATGGGCCCTAGCCAGTTCCAGTCAGAAATAAGCTTACGGGACCTTCAAACTGGCGAAAACTCGAAATCAAAGACTTTTCAATACCCTCTGAAAAAAAAACACAGATGGTACATAATTTATGCTGTCACTGACATTTAGGCATTTAAGTTTGCCTACCTAATTAATCATGGAGTAGTAGAGCATCTCAAAATATATTTTCCTAAAGTATCTATATAGGTTTGTGGGTATTTACAGTTTTATTATATTTACTATTAAACCACTACAGCGTATAATATAGGGTAGAGGTTCCCAACCAGGGTGCCAAGAACTTTATTTAGGGTTCCGCGAAATCATTTGAAATAAATTGGGTATATAAATATATAGGGTGTCTCTGGATTTTTAAAAAACGACGAAGGGTGAAGTAAGTCAAAAAAGGCTGGGAACCTCTGATATAGGAAGTACATATATATAGCCCGATTAGGCGAGAGCGTGCAGGGAACTTGCCCAATTCCTTAATTTTAAAGAAATCGTCACTTGAATAATAATGATTTTTTAAATTAAATTACGACTTAATTGGAAAGTCAATGTACTATAATTTTGGAAATAACAAAATATGTAAGTAGAGCAGGGCATGCAAACGTTATAATAACGTAATTATTATAACGTTATATTGACAAAAAACGATTTAAATTTGTAAACATTATTATAACGAAAAGTGATTAACAAAATATAATAATAATAATAATAATAATAATAATAATAATAATAATTTTATTAACGGAATAAAATTGCAATTTACAATATTAAAAATAATGACAGTTTCATAGGTGTGTGTTATACTAAAAAAATTAAACAAATGATATAAGAACGAGAGAAAAAAGTGAGAAAAAAAAGAATATAATATGTATACATATATAGAGAAATTAAAAGTTAGACAGTTGATTATATTATAACAATTCGATTAAAATTAATATAATAGTAGGTAATAATCTAAAAATGACAATTTAACGAGCTAAGAGCAGGGCTTAAAAACGTTTTCATAACGTTACGAGTATAACGTTAAACGATTCAAAAAACGATTGAAATCGATAACGGATAACATATCGGTAAACGACAAACGATTGAAATGGATAACGGATAACGGAACAGTAACGATAAACGATTGAAATGGATAACGGATAACGGAACAGTAACGATAAACGATTAAAATTAATATCGAATAACGCAACAAAAAACGACTAACGATTAAAAGTTGAATCATAACAAACATGTCAGACAACAAAGGAAATTACGAAAATATTAAAAACTATCTATAGAATATAATTAGAATTTAGTTAGTTTTGTAGAACTGTTGCTTGATAGGACTATAATAATAAAGTGACTTTAATATTAGGTACTAATCAAAATTAATTAAATGTACATGGAACTATGAAAGTTTAAAATAGCCATAAATATTTCTCTCCCCTTCTCAAAGAGGAGACATGTGCGGTCCTGAAGTGGGACCTATTTGGAAATTGGAATTTAGATAACACAATCGAACAAGAAAGTGTAGAACACTAGAACCACACAATTTTTGTTTTGCACTTTTTTATGAATCAAACTGAATTCTATGGGAGTCATAGTCAACCGTGTGACTCCACTTAAGATTTAAGAAGTTATTTTTATCTTATTAAAATTCTTTCTTTGGTACTTTTATAGTTATATGTTATGACTTATGAATTTTAATTTATAATCACAAATACTTATTAGTTATTATAATATATCACTTATGAATTTATGATGTGTTGTGTCATCGTGTACCTATCTTGCAATTTAATATTTATATATATTTCATTATACGTAAATTATAAAATATAAATTTGAAGTAACTAGTAACAAAAAAAAGTAATGAGTAAGTTATAATTTATAAGTTATAACTAGAATTATATAACCTTCCCCAATTTTTCAAGAGTCAAGACTAGTGTTTCATAAAGTTTAAACGTTATAAATAATTAATATTTAAAACGTTTAAACGTTAAACGGAACATTTTATAAACGTTTAAATTCTTTATAACGTTAAACGATAAATCGATCATAACGTTTAATATCATATAACGTTAAACGCTAAATCGATCATAACGTTTAATATCATATAACCTTAAACGCTAAATTGATCATAACGTTTAATATCATATAACGTTAAACAGTAATTTGGTCATAACGTTTGATATCCATATAACGGTAAACGGTATTATTTTTTTCGATTTAAGCCCTGGCTAAGAGTCATATTGAACAGGTCCAAGTAGTTAAAAAAGTTACCACATGACATTAATATAATAGCAGGGTAGTATAACATGTAGTTAGTTTTAATAATAGATAAATAAAAAGGATGTTTATTTCTTGAATTTTACAATATTTACATTGAAATTAATACGCTCTAAAAGTTCTGGGCAATCAATTAAATTATGTAATAGTTTAAAAAGAAATTTTAAATTTAACATTTTAAATCTACTATTTAAAGGAGCAATATTAAAAAAAATACTAATATTAATATACCCAGAATGAGGACGTTTTTCAAAGTGACATTTAAAAGATAAATATCTCAAAAAATTATTTTGTATACTAGATAGACTTTGGTTTTGACAAATGCTATCAGAGTGCCAAATTAAAGAGGCCTAGTCAATATAGGAGCGTACTAAGGAATAATATAATATTTTTAAAGCTGAACTATCGTTGAAATCACTACACATACGTTTTAATAATCAAAACTTCATATATGATTTATTTCGAATAGAGTCAACATGATTGCTAAAAGATAATTTTGTGTCAAATGAAACTCCTAGGTCTTTAATAATATATTTACATGTTAGATTTGTATTATGTAAAACATAATTATATATAATATGATTATAATATAATATAATATAATATATATTATATAAAGTATAGTATTTGTTTTTTAAGAGTACGAAATAACGGAGCATTTATCAATATTCAAATACATTCCATTATAGATACACCATTTATAAATATTATCTAAGTCGGCTTGAAGTTCCAATTAATCATCAATACACTTAATTTTTTTAAATATTTTAGTGTCATCAGCAAATAATAGACATTTTGAGCAATTTAGAACTTTATTAATATCGTTAATGAAAAAAGAAAAAAGTAATGGAGATAGGTGGTTACCTTGGGGAACAACTGATAATACATTTATTGAATTAAATATAAAATGTTCGTATTTAACAACATGTATACGATTTATTAGGAATGAGTTAAACCAAGAAAGTAAAGATCATTAAACCCATATAGTTTTAGTTTGTAAATTAATAAAGAATGGTTAACCTTTACAAAATCCGTATAAATTACGTCTATTTGAGCCTTATCTACAAATGAATCTAAAATTGATTGTTTAAATAAACATAAATTAGTAATTGTTGAACGCTTAGGACGAAACCATGTTGTTCATTAATAAGAATATGATCACATAGGGGAAAAATAATTTTGTTTACCAGTTTAGAAAAAAATGTAGGAAGTATAGAAATCTTAGAGATTGGACGATAATTAGTGACTAGAGATTTGTCTCCTTTTTTAAATATAGGTTAGATGAAAGAATTTTTCCACCTAACCTATATAGTATAAATCATTAAACAAAACATAATCCAAAACGTAATTAAAAGAATATCATCAAACGAAAAATAACGCAAAACGTAATTTATAGAATATCATTCAACAAAAATAAAGCAAAACCAAATATTTTTAAATATATTTATTTAAAAAGTCTATTGGTTTCGTAGAAACATTTATTTCATGCAAACAATCTAAGAATCTAAGAATTGATTATGTTATATTCCGTATCCGGGAGATTACCTACCAGCATTAGTTATTATTTATAAATTGAATAGGTATTAACAATATTTTAAATAACGATAAACGTAAAACTTTTATAACGATAAACGCAAAATTTGAATAACGTTTTAATTTTAAATAACGATAAACTCAAAAATTGTGTAACGTTTTAATTGTAAGTAACATAAAACGGAATTTTTTTTTAAATGCAAGCCCTGGCCCCTGAGTAATAGTGAACTTATGTTAACCACGATATACACAATACAAAACAATAAACTTCGACATATCTTGTCTAACTTGTTGCAATACTATAAATAGTTTATTGAATTCGTTTAAAATGTTTAAGTCCTTTAAAAATATATAGCCACTTAAATTACAGAAAGTATCAATATCAAAAAGTCATTGAAATATAAATAGGTACGTAACTAATATTGAGTAAAATATGCTGTGGTGAATTGCGATACCACCAGATTACATAGCCTTGAAAAAAAATTCAAGACCATCGTTGGCCCTAGGAGTGGAACATTTACATAAGTGTAGATCAGTCGTTAAACACTTATTATGTAAAGAAGGTTTTCGATGGCTCGACCACCATAAGTGCAATTTTTATTTTTATTTAATTTTTCAAGAAAAAACGGTTAAAACGTATCGATTGTAACTCGTACCTATTTGTTTACAATTCTATACAAGGATAGAGAGGATTAGGTGAACCGAAAATTAACATTATGTGGCCCCCCGCTGTCGTCATTTGGCGATTAAACTACTGTCAAAGTGTCAACCCAGCCTCTGCCCTCCCCCCTCCTCCAACACTTTGGTCATAACTTTAATTCCAACTCTGTAACTATACCATAATATAAATTAAAGCTTGACATTTTTCAAATGCACATTCCAAATTGAACGAAAAATATTCTTAGGCCATACTGAGTTCGTATCATATACCTAGGAGTCCCCACCATAGAGGGCCGTAGGCACAGTGCCAGCAGGAAAACTGATATTCTTACGATTATAAGTCATACCAAGTCATTGTAATATAGTCCGGTAGGCAGAGGCGGAACTAAGAATTTTTGCGCCCGGTGAAAATATTAAAATTAAGCCCAATCATGGACCAAGATTGAAAATACAATATCATTCCCTACAATTGTTTTATCATAACTGGAACTAAAATTACAAACATACTGATTAACTTTTAAACACATAATAATATATAATAATTAATATATTCTGTGGACTGTGGTGTAACCAAGTTTATACTAATAAACTATCACACCAAAAACACTTTAAATTAAAAAACTTAGTCAACATATTGTTGATACATTTTTAATTACTGGAAATACTGTATTTTTTACTTAATTGTATTTATTATTAGAAATAATAATAATATTAGTTATACATATATAAATGTTGAAAAATAATCAAAACTTTAATTACCTACCTATCCTGTACAAAAATTGTAAACACTTTTGCTGTTTTGGTTCTATGCGCCTCAGGCCTCAGCCTTCAATTATAATAGATTTTTATGGTAAAATATAAATTTTTTTATTCTGATTAGGGTACACAATTTAGGCCAGTAAAAAATTGTATTTAATTAAACAATTTATAATAGAAAAAATGAAAAAGTAAATATTTAAAATCAAATCTTTTTTTTTAAACATAAACAAATGTATAACTATCTTGGTAAATATTATAATATATAATATTATAAACTATAATATATTAACATCATTTTTAATATACAGATATAATATGCGTATCGTACGTTGATTGATAATCTTATAACAGTTATTTTACTCAGCCTAGGTATAGTTAATAGTTACATTTTCACTCTTAAATAATCGAATCTTAATAATAAATTATAGTATATTAGTTGTATATGCTTGCAGTAGGTATGCTAATGCCAGTATACCAGTATATACTTAGTATACTAATACGAATCTATTCATAATCTTACTATTAACTTTATTTTTTTTTTCATTAATTCCAACGTCATCACTACAACATGATAAACAAATAATGTGAAATAAAAATGTTTTCTTAACTTCTATCACCAAGCATTAAATAAAGAACTAAAGAAAAATTACGCCCACTAAAATTTTACGCCCGGGGATCAATCCCCGGCTTCACCCCCCTAGTTCCGCCCCTGCCGGTAGGTAATAAAACGTTTTTATGCATAGTTCGTAGGTATCATAGACACGCAGGGGTGTATTTAGGAATTTTGATAGGGGGGGGATGAAAATATATATAATGTTAGGCACACCCATAAATACGTACATAATATGCGTTTTTAAAATCCCCTAACTTGTTGAGGTTAGTTTATATCAAGGCGAAATAAGAATTAACACAAATTGTATGGTACCTAATAGCATTTATTATAAATTCCTACTAACGCCAATCCCAAGTGTTTAATACGATAAACAAAAAAATAGTTATAATACAAAATCACTTTTCTTTTTTTGGATGCTCAGTTCATGGTCCATCAATAACCTCATCTGGCATGATTTTCGTAGTAACCGGTGACATATGCTAATAAAGCCAACGCATTAAGAGGACGTGATACAGCATGTGTTGTCTCCGTCCTACAAGTGCGTAACATAACAAATTTTAAGCTCAGCAAAACACCTGTAGCACCGTTAATTTGAAAATTAGAGTGAATTGACCTGTTATAAAATCTAAAAGTAAGATTATTATCTAGGCAACCTCATTGGCTTTTTGATATAATTTAATTTTAACACGAGTTTTGAGTATATTAAAATTGTAAATTGCTTATATATCTTAAAATATTATATTTTAATATAAGTCGGTTCTTATAAACAAAGTGTATAATAATTACTACGTAATTTATAGTATTTATTTAATATTAGATAGGAAAGTTGATAAAACCTTAATTTATGTAATAGGTAGTTTCTTTTCTAAAACTATCGTCTATGAATCTCATTTAAGTTATAAATATAGCTTAAGTAATACTTATTCTTAAGCTTCGACTATATGAATACCCTTAAAGTCTGTATGACACCTCGAAAACTCTCAAGCCATCCAGGAGGGATGGGAAGTTTGTACTTAACAAATGACAGTAGAATTTTACCACAAATTGTGTGCGTCATGTGGACACTTCATAGAGTAATTTACTGTATAAGACATTTACGTATTCTGAACGTAATAACGTTCAAGAAATAAGCGGGTCAAGGTATAATTTATAATATTTTAAGGGGATCGAAGCATTCATATTTTTTAAACGTTTTAGACCAATAAACTGTAGTTAAGTACAAATACTTCAGATTTTAATTTTATTGTGGAAATGAACTTCTTAACAAAATAAAAATATCTAGGAAGTCAATTTTAAATTTTCCATTTAAAAGGAACTTATAATGAAAATATTACTTATTTTGTATTTATTTTGGGCACTTCAGATTTTAAATCAAAAGAGTGATTCCTAAGCGCATAGATTAGGCGCTTCTAAATTCAACAATTTTTTCGACATTACAAACGAACTTCAGGAAGTATGTTTAATTTACTCTCTTAGAAGTTTTTATAGCTATCCAATTATACAAACAAGAATATAATATATCATTTTTCGAGAAGTATTGACTTGTGGGGTGCTTGTGCGAGAGTTGTATCCGGTGGTTGTTGCGCACTGCGTGAAAGTGCATCTCGGAAACACACACGAAACGTTTATTTATACTCACACGTCGTAGACATAGCCCAAATGTACATGTCATATGAATTGCCTAAATATTACTCCTTAAAACATGATACTGTATTTAATTTATTGAAATACACCTTGAAGTCGGTGAACCCATATAGACATTATATTACTAGACGACGGAGCATCCGGTCATGTGACTGGCTGGTAGAGAGGTTGCAATTATTTAATAAACAGATATAATAACAATAAATTATTATAAAATCATAAATTCTACTGAGCATGTAGCAATACGTCAAATTGTTGAAACTACAGTCATGCTCCGTCTACTAGTATAATGCCTTTGCGTGAACCATGGCATTTTGGGATCCTATCATCTAGATCCTTGATTATTTATTATAATAACAGTATTTGTTGGTAGCCCAAAGGTGGTTACCTTACAAAAATACCATTTAGGTACATAATATAACATTGAATAGGTATTATAGTTTTGAATAACTAAGTATCTATATATATCATGGTCAATTTGATCCCCGTGGGTCAATTCATTAGTTCCCCTGCCAACTATAAATCCCCTTGGACCATATAAATATACATTGTCTAATAAGGTCACCAATTTCATATTTTCTTCTGGGGATCTAATTTACCAATACACAATTAATATGATAGTTAATTATAATAGCTTGTTTTAATATTAAATTAAAATTTACTAAAACTCGTATTCTTATGCAAGGTGATAAAATAAATAATATTTATTCTTTTAATAATTCATTTAATCAAATTATGATTTTTTAAGTATACTAAAGGACTTCTTATATCATTTTCTATTATTTAGATTTTTATAACATTCATAAGCTGTCCTGTGACGAATCAAAATTAGGTTATAAATAGTTTCTTAGTTTCTTTGTATTTTAAATTATTCCGTGAAATTTGAAATAATGTAAAAGAACTTATATTACTTAGTGGCTAGTTTAAGTTAAAAACTGATTAGGACAATATTTCCACGGCCTTGTGATTTTCTAGTCCTACGGGATGTGCGTATGACTAATGATATTATGACGTCAGGTACATTTTTTTTTACGAACCATTATCGTCGCATGCAAGTAACTTGAAGTTATTATTGTCGTATATTGTAGACAGTCGTCAGTATAATATTATTTGATATATATGTAATATAGGTGGGAATATTTTAAACTGTAAATTATTGACTTAGGTCAGGCCAATGAAGCAAGATCTAGATGCAGCAATAATGTTTTTCTTTATAACACCGCCGTACGCGCAGGCGAGGGCAGTCCCGTTGTCGCTGAGTGATTCGTTGAGGACGTAATAACGACGATTGTACGTGTGAAGCGACAGTCGCAGTACGGGCTAAGTATTTTTAAATAATTGAATTATTTATGTTTGTTTTTATAGTTTAATAAAAGTGTTGCCGACCTGAAAACCCGAGTTGAATATTATTTTAAAGTCTTCTCTGTTCTTACCTTTAATATTGGAACAGCGCTCAGACACACACATCTATTATAGTCAATGAGATTAATTACAAACTGAACAGTGCTCCGGTTGTGGGGTCCTAATAGTCAGTCCAATTTAGGAAACGGACGTAGAATCGACAAACGCATACCATCGTGCCTCAAAGATTAACAGTGCTAATCTGAATTTATTCTAGAGACGAGCATTAGCTAAGAGAGTAAGAAGGTAAAGCATATATAGTAAGTCTTACCGTGTGTCACTCTCGATACCGGTTATACCACATTATTTATTACTTATTACCAGGGCTAGGATTTATATATGTTTTTTTTGCGACTTCTGATTATGGATTTTGTCAGTAATGTCCACGAATCACTTCATGATGAGATAAATGGTGGTATTTTTAATTTGTATGTTTTTGTATATTATTGCATATATTGAATAAAATGAATATTATTGCATATTTCGATTATAAGAATGGTAAAAATACATGTTTTATAGTATATTTCATAAAACTTGTTTTTTTTGTCAAATATAAATTTTATTTTTATAAATACAATCCTATGGTACAATAGGTATGCGATAAAAGATTGAATAGTTATTGACATTCATTATCGAAAATTTAAAAAATATCTGGTCGTAGCATGTAACACACGTAGTGAATGTGAATTATAAATTTTAATTCTAAATTATTTTTTTTTCTCAATTATATTTTATTCAGAGCCAGGCAATCACTGATGTATTTCAACAAATAAATATTTTTTTGTAAATACATTTATGTGATTATCTTATAAAAATTGAAATGCATATTTTTACATAGTTTGGTAAATAAAATGCATATTTTAAAACTTTTTTATTACTTACATATCCTAGCCCTACTTATTACCATTTTGCATTAAAATTTAAAATTCCCAATAGTTTTCAGAAGCGCCTTGAAAAACAACATAAAAATTAAGGAAAAACGGGAATTTTTACGCAAAATCGAATTTCCAGAAAATCGATTTTGGTTTTTGGTGTAACTCTAAAACAAATTAATGTATACACATGAAATTTTCACTGGTTGTTTATATTTGCATTTTCTATACACGATACAATTTTTAAAATATTTTGATTTGTTTTAAATTGTTTAGGAACATTTTCGGTTTTCAATTTTATTAGTCTTTTTTTCATTTTCCTTTTCTTTTTATAAGAATGTCAATAAAACTTTATTTGTTTTGTAAAAAAGCTTGAAAATCTTATACAAGGCTCCTACTATATTGTAACAATGACATTTGAAAAAGATTAAAAATCCTTAGTCACAGTTTTTATTTATAGACATTTAAAGTTCAAATCTTGACAAAATATGGAGAAATCACGAAAATTAGCAAGTTATTTTTTTTCTATCATTGCCAATAAAATTTTATTTGTTGGGTAAAAAAGTTAAATGCAAGACTCCTGTTATATTGTAGCAAAAGCAGTTGAAAATATGACTATTTTTTTATATAAGTATTTCAAGTTCAAATTTTGACAAAATTTATCACATTTAAAATTTAATAATAATTTTTTAGTTAAAAATGTATAAAGTGTTCAACTTTTATATCTAAGGATTAAAAATTTTAAACAAGATTCCACGTAAATAGGTTAATTATTAATTACTTTATTCACCTTAATATCATCAAATATACTTCATAATATCATAGGCTGACTGACCGTTTTCGCTCAGAATCGTTTTTCTTATACAATGATATTTTATCATTGAATTCAAATTTAACACTATCCATTACATATTACAGTGACCCACTTGTAACCTACTGTACAGCAGAGCGACTTTTTACTATCTATTTTAAAATATTAATTTGATGTAGATATTTTGTTTCAGAATACTTGTTTGACTAGTATTTCCAAAGTGTATATTTTCACTTAACATATCTATTACTACAAAAAAAGCATTTAATTTTGCTTACAGCGCACCTCAACTATATAATCTATAATAGGTAACATAAATTTTTTTTTACATATTTTTAAATTATAACAAATTACAAAAGATACAAATTATGTCATTTAATATTAATTTCAATATAAAAGTAATAATAACAATGATTATAATTTAACACAAAACATATTTTTCTTAAAATTTAGACTCAGATTTTATATAAAACAATACTGTTAAATGGGCACATATTTATGCATACAAATCCAAGTATATTTTCGAGGGCTGAGAATGAAAAGGTTATTTTAATATATATTACATTACTACAATAGTAATTTATTTTACTATTATTATAATACCGTAGATTGAGCGATATAAAATTAAATTTTTACGATTTTTGACAGAGTATAGGTAGGTAGGTACTTAGGTATATTTTTTTTTTTTTTTACAATTATTAGAAAAAAAAGTATAACAAATTACAAAGTAATATAAATATGTAGATAAACATAAAGTGAAAAATATTTAAAAAAATTATACCATGCAGTTTAATGTGGTATATGCCTTATATTTTAAATTACTATAAGAATATTTTATGAAGGATCTTGTACAAAATTGTCTAGCTTTTTTTACTCAAAACCAATAATGTTACCATACAAAAACTAAACAAAGTAAAATATTTCAAATATTTCTATATAAATACCTATCTCAAAATATGATGATGTAAATAAATTATATGTATAAACCTTTATCTTAATCTTTCAGCATATAATTGTGCAGCTTGACAAGAATTTTGACCAAGAAAATGATAATATATATGAATGATATAAAATGCTATATAAAAAAAATGCACACACTGAAAAGGTTAGCAATTTGAAAATCCTTCCCTATTATTTCCTGAAAACCCCATTTCAATCCGAGATTACTTAACAGAAATATTTCGTATTACGATTTGAATAAAACTGTATAATATGTAAATAAACATTTAAAAAGGCAATGTTCGAATTGTTCTCGATCCGATCATTTCACAGAAACTCTAAATACTAATTTTAGCAGACAATTATTATGTGCGTGTGTCAAGGTAATGCAAATTAATTTAATATAGGTGCAACACTATGTCTTTATAATATAAAAATATTTTTTTCCTCAATTTATTGCATAATATAAGTTAATTTGGTTTAGCTGGTTTCTCTGTTCTTCTATTGTATAATATATTAATACATTGTCGGCGACAATATTTTTCGGACTTTTTATAGTCCAGATAATGCAGTAACGTTAAAAATATATTAATATATTATACAATATAAGAACCAAGAAACCAACTGAGG
The DNA here is from genome assembly GCA_949089665.1 of Macrosiphum euphorbiae. Classification (NCBI taxonomy): domain Eukaryota; kingdom Metazoa; phylum Arthropoda; class Insecta; order Hemiptera; family Aphididae; genus Macrosiphum; species Macrosiphum euphorbiae. Next base: position 89,918,874 of record CARXXK010000002.1, on the reverse strand, counting down.
GGTTACAACAAAACTAACCTTATAATATTATTTTATACATTACCTTTACAGAATTATCTACACATTTTTTACACTTGATAATATCATATACTTGATATTATTTAACTATATGAGTTTGTTATACGATTTGTTTGCAAGCCATAAAATAAGTTTGAAAACTTGTTTAAGAACAAACAATTCGGTTATGGTTTTGATTTTGGGGAATAAATACTATTTTGTCTTACTACCTAGTTATATTCAGCTACCTTACCTATAGGTACCTGCTGTCTAATTATTATAATAAAAACAATAAACTTAAGATATTAAAAACACAAATTATTCTTTAGATTGGCAACTGATATTCGTTGGTAATTTGCCAAATAGGTTTTATATGTAATGATCTGAACGAAGACAATTCGAAAATAACCAGCTTTTTCTGTCCCGAGTGCAATTCGATCATTACTCTGATGCTAATGAATAGTACCGTGGTAATACTAAAAATAAATATATTGTTGTTGAAAATTAAAATCATATTTATTAAATTATTTCCACTCAGGTATATATATATATATACTTTAAACAGTATTAAAGATTATCTTACATCTTGTGAGTATAAACTATAATATTTAATTTCAAATTATACGTTTTAATACTTAATTATATATTTTTTTAAATGATAGTGTTTTTTTATATACGATGTCTAATATAACACTTAAATTAATCCGTTTTATGAACTACAATAATTTTGACATTATTTTATTTGATACTTTAATGTTTTTATACACGTATTTAGTATATAATATACTTATATAGTATATACCTACTATATTATATATATATATATATAAGTTGTATAAATATTAAAGTAATGAGAAGGTAGCTATATCTTAGTTTAATGAGTATCGTAGAAGAAAAACGTGTAAGTACCTATTTATTATAATATTTTATTGCATACGATTCGTCCAAATAGGCAAGACGGCTTTGTAATTATGACACGTGACGGCAACAGGTATTCTGCTAACATCGACGGGAAGAAGACATGGTAACGTTTATTATTATTATAAAATGGATAAAAACTAGTCTCTCCTCTCACCTCCGTCTCTCTATCCGGATTCTGGTTTCTTACTTTTGTGTTTCGACGCATGCAATTTTATATAGGCGCAACATCTATCAGATTCTCATTTCTCAGACTTTGTATAATTGGTTAGCTATAAGGTATAATATATGAAAATATGTGTGGACATAGATAGTAAAAAAACATGTTTGGCTCACGGAGCATATTAAAATTTATTGCATTTTAACTTCGAGATTCCGAGTCATTAATCCAAATGCTTTAGTGCCAACCTGTGCACGTACATTATACATAAAGCCATATAAGTTAGACCATAAGCAAACCATAAGATTTTAATTATTGAAAGAATACTTTTCTCCATTTATATTTATTTCAGATAAATACAAGTAAATCCAATATACAACACTTAATATGTACTAATGACAGCCTTAAAGATACATTTCAATATGGCTTGGCCAGTATAATATAGGTATACTATAATATAATATTAAACTTAAAGTTAAAATAAAATTAGTACTAGAATATTTTTATTTAACTTTTCAGCAAAAAAAAAAAAAAAATATAATAGTAAAATAATATATTATAATGTGTCATTGTTCCATATTTGTGTACACAAAACAAATGTCAAATATATTACTATTAATATCACTATATATAAAAAAAATTGTGGTCTTTTGGGCAAATGCAATCGATAGGTATATATTTTTCGTATGATTCGTGGTCAATTTATTTAGTATTACTGGAATATAAAATCAGTAGTGCTATTTGAGGCTGATTCCAATGATGATAAATTAATAATTGCCGATCGATGGATATTATTACGGGGTAAACCCGAAACTGTGGTATAGGTACAACTACTTTTGTTTGGGCATAACATTATTATTAGTTTAAGGTGGGCGTTAGCGATTTCCACGTTAATATTATGTAAAAAAAAAAATATAAATATATCCATAGGATTTCCGAGAGACGCTTTATTTGGGCTTGCAAGCGACACGTAGTGATAAAAAAAAAAAAAACAACGTTCGTATAATTTTTTTATCCGGGTGTTTCAAAGAAATTTACGATCGACCACAAACACGAGTACTTATTATAAATTATAATATATTATACCGATCGCATAGGGGCCGACAACGAAAAGTGCGTAAACAGTGTATAATAATATTATATAAAATATATAAATAAAATATAATATAAAAATAACATTTTAATAACTTAGGTCTAGGTTATCACATTTTTGCATCGATATAATATCATATAGTAATATATTACCATATTATATTGTATTATACATTTATGAATAAACACGACGTAAGGATATAACATAATAATATATAATATTATTATGGGTTTAAAAACGAGGAATGGCAATCGTCGAAACGTGATGGAACAAAAGTTAAATCGAATTTTTTGATTTTTCTCTTCGAATGGCTTTGAGATTAAATGTTACATACACATTACACAAATACATAATAATATGCACAGGTACATAATATAAATAAATATATATACATATATAATATATGTATATCGTACAGCTCGATGATGTTAATAACATTATGATATAATAAATGTAAATAATAATATTATTATATATTATGTCGAGGCGACAAAATGCTGTTGCGTCATCGGGTCGTATTATAAATAACAATATTTTGCCGTCCGGTCAGACGATTCGGTCGTTTTCGTCGTCGTCGTCCTCCGATCCGGTGCAACTGCTCCTGAACGACCTCTCCTCGTGCACCACGTCCAGCCTGTCGCACAGGTCGTCGTTGAGCCGGGCCGCGCCGTCACCGTCCAGCAGCGAGTTGTAGTACGTGTTCATCTCCTTGCCGGCCACGACGGCCGCGGGTATGGGCACGCGTATCGTAGGTGTGGTGTCCCGCGTGGTCAGCGTCTGACTTTCGCGGCGCCACGCCGACGAGTTGCGGTACCTCAGCTCGTCGTCGACGGGTATGAACAGAGACGCGAACACGGTGAGCGCGACGAACGCCACGCCGCCGACCAGCAGCGCGTACTTGAGCCCGACGAACAAGACCGGCCCGACCCGAAGGTACACGAAGAACTTGTTCAGCATGTCGTCGGGTAGCTTTTCGAATCCCTGAAACGCCACACAAGACAATATTGTTTTAGAAATATATTTTGACATGTATATTATGTACCGATGGTCAGTATTAGTATCAGAGTATAGAGTATAGAGTATCAGTATTATATTGGGTTACCATATTATTAAAGCAACCTCATTATATTTTTTAGATTTTGCGATGAATGCATTAAATTTACAAGACATACCATGTACCGATGTAACGACATGCAGTGTCGATACTCCTTGATTTAAATAGTTTTTCTTTTGGTAGAGTTTTATTTTTTATATTTTACTATTTGGATACATTTTTGTATGGACATTGTAAAATCATATTATTAGTACATATTATTAAATCATTTTTTTTATCATTTGCAGGCTATATAAATTACTCAATATTAAAATAATATTATGAATAGATTTTTGCCGTTTGTTGTATACATTAATTACTTATTGAACATGTTATACAACTAAAACCCAAATTTTGAAAACAGGAGAACATTGACTGCAATATTGGTTTTATATTTTCGAGATCTTTCAAGAAAATTAAAAATACATACAATATTATACACTGCCGAAGTTATTCGCTTTTTGTGATTTAAATGTAGGTTCCTAACTTTGATTGTAGCCTGAGGGGTTTTTGATCGTGTGAAACGTTATTATTTAATAAAATATTTTGGACGATTATACTGTTCAGCTAAATACTTAATACTTGATACTTAAGATGTTCTGGTACTGTACGTGTCTTGAACAGAAAATATTGTCTTAACATAGAGACATAATATAATATGTCTATAGATCGTAGCATTGGTTGAATACATTTTTAATTTTAACACTTATTACTTATAGAGTTTCAACAAACAAGAGCGATTGAAAATTGGATCCTTCGTAAAATACTATTTTGTCGGGTTATGCTTTGTTGAGTACTTTATGTTTTTAAAAGTAATAACGTATGTTTTAGCAGTTTTTGTTTTCAGCAACCGAGTAGGTAAAAATGTTCAAATGTCCCTTACCTTATAAAAAATAACGCGATTAAAAGTGAAGGTTATCCCACATAAACGTTTAGTGTTATATATTCGGATTATTTTTTTGGTTATCGTTTTCATTTAGTGTTTATTGAAGGCTAAATATTAAAACATTTTATGATTTTTATATATTTTGAGATATACTTATGTATAATTATTATACTATAATATATATTAATACAATATATGGGTACAGTGTGCAATTATTTATTTATATGTCAAACATAATGTATAAATATTTGAAGGTTGCATTGCATATTTTTCTCAAGTACCTATACTTATCGATTTTATGACCAAAGGGCAAATCTTTTTTTACAACATTTTTATCATACACTTTGTCTGTGTACCAAATTTTAATTTTTATTGTTTCACCAATTCGAAATTATTACATTTTTTTAACGCACAAAATTATACCAATAAATGTTTGTAGGTAAATGGTGTAAGTACCTATAATTATTATTATTATATACTATAATAAATGCATTTAGATTTATAAAAAAGAATTATATAATTTGTTTAAAAATTATTTCAATATAATTTAGGAAGCAGCTCACTTCATTAAAATGTCTATCCTTAAATCAATAAATTGCTCATTTAATATGCATAATATTAAAAACAATCATTTGAAATTCAATAAACCTGTCAACATTTACAACAAAAGTAATGTACAGTATAAAAATATGGGTTTTTTTTTGTAAAAAATAATTAGGTTTCACAACAGGACACTCTAGCATAAAGAATCTAAATAATTAAAAATATAGTATTTGAGTAAACTTCAAAATTTCAAAAATGTGAATTTTAATAAACGCATAATTTAATTGGAAATGTTAGTTTGTATGAATACTGCTTGGTGAATTAATTATTTGTCTATATATATTTATTGTATTTGTATATTATAATATTATGTTTAATATACAACTGCACAAGGTACAAGAAATTGTATGAGAAAAACTTCAATTGAAGTTATAACGACCGAATTTCCAATAATTAGAATCAAAACTGGGTAAATTTATTTGAAACAGATAACTTGTTCACGTACCATACTGACCTATTTTCAGTGTTAAAATGTTATTCAAATTCTCCATTTATTAGGATTGCGAGTTAACCTCATGTCCCCATTAGAGCGTCATCGAGATAGCCTTAACCAATTAGTCGTGCTTATTATTTTTATAACGATTGAAATTTAGAATAGTGGCTGTGAACCTATTAAAAGTAATCATTAATTTCAATTGTATCAGATTAAATTAAAATGTAATATTTCATATCGTTCGTCTACTAATGCAATTATTTTTATTTTTTATTTTTATTGTGAAACGTCTGTATGACTTATTTCTGTTAATTTTTTAGCACTTAACGAAAATTATTTATCCGATTTGTTTACCATATTATGTTGTGTTGTTACTTATTTTTATTACATTTTATGTTGTCTTATTATTATGCGTGTATAGTCATAATAAATAACGACAGAATGATATTGTGAGCTAAATAAATGAGCAGGTACTTACAATCTCAGTCCAAACTAATGGTATAACCAAGTTGCTACAATGTTCCGTGTTTGCCATGTCCGATATGTCACCTAGAGCAATGTTAATTTGCATTCTGACGTACAATTGTGTGGGCATACCCGTTTCCTATATAAACACAAACAATAGTTAGTAAATAATACAATAAATTGTAATTGCGCGTTTGATTTTCGATCTCTGGAAAAAACCCAACAACAACGTGGAATGTAATCATCGTAATATTATGTTATATATTATTATAGGTACTTATTTTTTGATATCTAATAATTATAAGGTATCGTCTAACCGGGTTGATGAGGAAGTAGGTTTCGTGCTGTTCTTGATCAGGAGTCATTCCGTCGATGGCGTCTAATATCGATTGGTCGGACTTGTAAAAGTGAGGGTAAGACAATGCGATAGGAAAACCTTAAAACAAAACCAAAATAGATTTGAACTTTAAAAATCTGCTTATAACCGGTTATTGCGCATAAAATAAATATACCGGATACGGCGCCTTAGTATCATAATAATATAATATACAGTCAAGTATTTTTCAAACGGACATAATATTACAAGGGAAGAAATCGATTTTAAATATCAATAAAAATCGTTAATAATGATCTAAGAAATCAGAAGTGATTTCAAAATCAAATATTTCTTTTGATGATTAGTATTCAAAATTTATATTGAAATTGAAAAAAGAGAAAAATTATGTTCAAAATCTAATTGTAAATCATAATACAATTAAATTGATATTTTGCAACACTGAAACAATATAAAAATCATAAAATCATATTAAATAAATAATATTTTTAATTTAAATCAGAAAAAAACAAATATCGATAAGTAAATTTGAATTTGAAATTAAAATTTTTATTTTTTATTTTAAGTCCTGTAGTAGGTATTGTACGGTAGTTGACAATCTTACCATAATAACAGTCGGTGACATCGATCAGCCCCGGTTTCAAACATTTGTTTTTACGGCAAAAACACTTATTAGCCGGGTTGTCGGCACCGTTGTCCAATGATCCGTTTTCGAAAATATACTTATTCACTTGCAAGCCGGAGTTCAAAAACAGTTCACTATTTTTTACCTAAAACCGATCGTAAAAAATAAACATGAGTGTTATTCGTGTTGATCGCGTTTGGTGATGGCAACTCATTTTATCTGTTCATCGAAACTGTACGTAAACGCCACAACGTTGAATTCACAATGTATCAGTGCAAATGGAACGTGTTTGTTAAGAGGTTGACAAACAACAACTTCTCAAGTGGTTGGACATGGCAAATTTTATTGAAATTTTAAGAACAATTTGAATACCTACTTATTTAAAATAATTTACAAATGTTCCCAAATAATAACATGTTTGTTGGTTATTGGGTAATTATAAAGCAAAACAATTTTGAATGTCGTTATAGATAAGGAATCAAATTGTTGAAATCACAAAAAGAGTGCATTGGTTGTAAAAAAAATGTAATTAAAGTTTAAAAATAAAACAAAAATAATATAAGAAGGTAGTTATTTTTTGTATTATTTTCGATATAAAAAAATCTAACATTTGCGTCTCCGGGAGTCCAGAAGCGGTTTGTAGTTATACGTGCACCATAATACGTACCATCGGAATTGCTCTGCAGAGAGACTTCCTGAAAAACATCATTTGTGTGCCGTCGTCTGATACAGATGGAAACTTAGTACCATCCGAAGCACCCGAAACTTTGTTACAAGGGGCCGCTGGCCATTGAGGCAGATATGGTCTATTGTTATAGTTCTCTATGGTCCCGGACTTGGACACGTCTCCTGCTCCTGTGTAAATCGTTGCACTGTCGCCGGTGAAGTCGTACATCTGCAAATTACATAAAATAAGAACAACGATCACTTCAATTCTCCCTTGAAAGAAAGAAGAAACGAAAATAATAAAATATGTCAGTGTGTAGCTAAATAATTTATATTATATTATATTATACGCATTATACAACATTGTTAATGGCAGTATGTTGCCCGTAAACCAACAGAAGTTGAAACTGATTACGAGCTTATAGATTAAGTTAGGAAAAATTCACTCTTCGAGTTTTTAGCATCTTATAGAGTTCCTGGTTTCTATACGATAATGTAAGAAAATATCGTATGATTAGGTAAACCCAACATATTAGAATAGTAATTAGAAACAAAAATACTTATATTATTACAATAGTAGTGAATATGCGTCATCAAATGTAAACTTTGAAATAATATTATTAAAATTCAATTTTTCCATACATATTTTAGTCACGGCTTAAGTGTAAGTTTTTTCAGTTACAACCAACCACTGTGATCAAGGAATTAGGGACTGGAACCTTGATGATTTTTAAGGTTCCGGTTTCTGCTCGGTTCCCAGAAAATCGTATTCCGGTAAGGTTGCGTTTTTTAAATTAATTTAAATAAGAGTTTTGGTGATGTTTTGGTTCCTATAATATTCAAAGGGTTCCGGTTCCAAAACCGATTCTTTTCGGTAAGGTTCCTGCTAGGAGTATTTCAATGTTCCTAAAAAAAGCAACATTTTTTATCAATCCAATACATAACCATTGAATAATATAGGTACCTAATAATATAATGGTTTAATACAATTTATAATAATATAATAAATCACAAGAACATACGTTAAGTATGTAAAAAACAAAAAAAAACATACCTATGGCTCATTTATCCTAACCTGCTCGGTTACAAATCGTAAATACATACAGACTGACAAATGCGCGGGAATATAGTAATTTAATATATTTCGTTAGTACTGCAATGAATTAAAATGAAATATTTCGTAAAACACTACAACTTATCGCAAAATGTGCGACAGTCGTCTGAATTTCCTGTTAAATGCAGCAGTACAAATAAAGAATATTGTGATTCATACCTATACATTTTAATATTTTCGTCAAATATTGACATGATATACTAACAAATTATACTCTTTTATTTGTCGTTTCAGATAATTGCGAAAAAAAATAAGAGATTTATTTTGAGTTACCTATAATACTTCCATTATATGCATAATAAACCTATTATTCATCATTATACCCACACTACTGATTCGAAATAAAAACAAATATAATGATAACGTTAAGCTCTTACCCTCAACAGCACAATGTCGAACAACTTAAAAATTTAAATCAGTGATTTCCTCACCTGAGAACTTGCCAAATACTTTACTAGTTTACTACATGTCGCCAATTATGATTTGTGTTCAATGTATCGCAATGGTCACCCACCGACAATAATACACACATATAACTATCAATTACCATAATGAACTACTCAGAACTATTTGAACTACATAATATATAATGTACCACAGTGCAAGTATAACATAATGCCGTGGAATGTGCTTTAAATTATCATATTATACTATTTATACTTCATAATAGATTCGATTATTTATTTGTCGGGACGCGCCCTAAGTGCCCACTAAAGTGTGTAATCGTTATTGTTTAAATTTATTTTCGCAACTAGGAAGTATTGAAAATTGAAAATACATAAGGTAGCCTAGGTATTTGTATTCTTATTCTTATCCTACTCGTATAAGATATAGATTAGTTTGAGTTTTTACTGGTGAAACAGACAATAAGCAGACGCGCTTTTAGAAAATATTATTATTTTTCTGCACAATATAAGTTGTAGGTAGGTATATCGTATATTATGAAGTATTGACATGTTGTTTATAATGTGGTCATTTGTTTATTTATTTTCTTCCTGTAGGTTGGTGTATTATAATTGTATGAATGCTTGGGGATATTTTTTGCTTTACCCGTGAATACAGGGAATTATGAATAGATTTTCTGAACTATTAATTGATGATTAAACTTACAATAATAATATTTACTATGCATAATAATTTAAAACTTCTCTAAACTATTGAATCTCAACGATATCGAATAAATACAAATTTTTACTGTACTTTACCGTTTACGTACGTACTTATACAATATGACTAAGGTATATTTATGTATCTATGAGAATTGTATAAAATGTTTATTTTTTACATTAATGTACCTATGTATTCTTCTGTATACTTCCATCATTAAAATTAAATTAAATTAATTTATAGTTGTAGGAAATCTCAAGAAATCGTCAAAATATGATTTCCTGTTTTTGTTCACGTATAATACATTAATACGCACTTGCTCATCTTGTTTACCATCTGACCAATACCGTATTTTTATTCAAAAAAAAAACCATTATTTGAATCATTACTTTTCAAGAGTGATGTATTATATTATTATGTGCATAGTTAATAATTATATATATTGAAGTGAAATTTGGTGGGTAAGTACTTATATTATAGGTATACCTGCTATCAAAGGTGGAGCTATCAAAGTAAATTAAAATAATTAACTCAATTTAAGTTAAGTTAAGAGGACACAAGATCGATAAGTTAAAAGTTAATATTGAAAAAAATATTAACTAAACTCAACTCAGTTTAAAAGAAGTTAATTTATTTTTTTTAATTAGTATGTAAATCACATAAAGATAGTGAATGTGTCTTTCTAGTTTCTAATTTATAAATTATAAAAAACAATTTTATTGAACTTTTATCATAATGTACACTGTACATTACTGTTATTTTACTGTTACTTTACTATTATTTACTAATTTGAATTATACTCATCTCAAATTACCTAATAATTTAACAAATATATTTTTGTATATCGTATAGCAATTGAATGTCATAATACGTGAAGATGAGTATATGACCTTCATATATATTTTAAGTTATATAACATTTAAACATAGCAATTGTCAATTTGTAATTTAAAATTATTAATTTTATTAAAACATTTATAATTGCAACTCGCATAATATATAATTCACAACTTAATAAAATATATTAATATACACAAAATTATGTTATCATAAAATATAACAGAAATGTTCGTGTTTTTGTATTGGATTATTTTAATTTTATACTGATATAATAATATTTACGTATAAACGAAAAATTTCAAAATGTTTTTAACTTGATGGATTTTTTTTAAAATCAACTGAGAAAAGCTAAGTTATTTCAACTGTAAAATAAACTAGTTAAATTCATAAGTTGATTAGAAAATAAACTAACTAGTTAAGTTAAAAAGTAAAAAAAATTAACTAGTTATTGCCCACCTGGGCCTACTATCATAATATCAATGGTTCGTACACGAGCGTGTGTATTTGTTTTTCTTTAACAAACAATTAAATTAAAAATAATGTTTTTGGTACAACCCGCAGTTTTGTTATGAATTATGATTAATAATCATGTTTTAACCTATCGAGGCCAACTGTGCAGCGAACAATAACCAGGATTCTTTGTGTGGTCTAATCATCGTCATTATATTCTGGGTGTATAAACTCGTGTATTGTAATAATACATAATTTATAAATTATTAACCACACAGTTTGGCTAATCCGAACTTTGGATAAAATTTTCCGTGTGGCAGCTACACGGTCATGCCGATTAGACAACATAATATTATAGCCTATAATGCTCGTATACACGATTATATTTTTAATATTATAGGTACACTTCACGCCGTATACGTTTATAATTATTCGGAAGAGGCGAAGAAACGTCCGACCACACGCTCGAATAGACATAAAAACCAATAATTATGAAATTTTCAGCTACACGTAACGTGTTTCGTTTTGAGCACGCCTTGAATTTGAACATCGATTATACAGAGTGATCCATTTCGGTGTATTTACTCATAATTTCGGAGGAAACGATTTTATAGTATATTCTTACTCTATTTTTATTGTTGTATTATTATATTGTTTTTTAAAAAAATTATATTTTTCTTAAGTATCTGAAGTTTCAATGTTGATGAAATTACTCTTACATAAGCAAAGTGCTTATATAATATTTATTAGTTATAACTAAACACTTATAGTTCAAAATCCAAATTGTAAACATAACGATTCTCAGACAAATATTTTGCTTTATAAAATGAAATAAAAAATTTATTTTGTCTTTCAAAAAGGTAAAAATACCTAATAATAATGAAGACAAATGTAAAATATGTTTTTTTTTAAAACATTGTTTGGTAAAGTATTCAAATTCAAATTATATGAAAAGAAATATTTTAAAAAGCGTTAATACTCATCAAGATAAATATTTTCTGTTAAATAATCACTCTGTATAATAACTATGTTACTATCACAGTATTAACGCCAAAATTAAATGCTAATGGATATACATTTTTATAATTTTGAGTCAAAAAAATGGAAAAACTTCTTAAATTCAACAGCTAATTTATGTATTTATTCAGTTTAATAAATAAACATTAGACTTATAGTCGTATAGACATAAATTATTGTGCCATTATAGGTACTATTTATATATATTTTTCATCATATGTACATTTTACATATGCCTATCCAATAAGTAATAACAATAGTCAATAATAATGACTCTCCTACGATCCCACTTTGGTAACCTTTGGTATAAGTACGTTGACTTCGACACTTTGACTAACTTTAGTTTACACTTGGAAACATGCTGTGTAGCTGCTCCCTTTAAATTTTTGATTTATTTACAAATATTATTATTTATTATAATATTATGAATCTATTAATTGCAGGCAAAATGTATAGCAAAAATATAAAATATAACATATCTCACTAAAAAAAATTGTATTAACGTAAAACTGTAAAAGTCACATCCAAGAAGTTTGATAGTTTGTGTGTAATGTATAACTGCAGTATACTAATATTACTAATACTATAATATAGTTTACCTATTTGTAAGCATATTATATGGTACCTATACCTATATAGGCATACCATACCTAAGTTTAAAACAATTGTCGAAAAAAGGCATTTTTACCTTAATAAATTAGTTTTAGAATCGTTAATTTTTATTTTTTCCCCCAATTTTGTCCGATCAATTTCAAACCTGTACCTACAAATATTTAGGGCCACATTCACTGACATTAATTTTTTTCAGTAGTTGATCTTCACTTTCAATGTGATACTTTTTATTATTTTCTAAACTTACTCTGTCTATAAGGCCCAGCTTGTCAAACGCGATCCAAGACGGCAAGAACTTGTTGCCTATAGTCACTAATGGACTTTCGTAACCAAACATGAACTCCTTAGCCGTTTGTCTGATAAACGGTTTGGATTTCGTTTGGCGAATAAGTAGATTGACACCCATCCTGGTGATCAAAGAGGCTTCTGACATAACACTGGCAAAACTCTAAAAACACACATTGAAAAAAATAATTTAAAAACATTATGGTAGGATTGGAAACGTGATTACATGCAGAACAATAATTATTGTTAATTATTATAAAAATATTCTGTGAGATGAGTTTCAAAAACCCAAACCTTCGAATCAGGGGTCGGAAACCCATGGCCTTCATGAGAGTTTTATGTGGTCCGAAATCAAAAATGATAATTTGTATAAAAATAGACATTATGTATAAAGACTACGAACTAAGATAGTATGGACTGGGAAACGGAGGATTAAAACGCTGTTTGTTTGTTGATACTTTGTTAAATTAATATAATATCCAACAGTTAAAACTTAATTAAACAAAACTTTATATGACCATACATTTTATTTGAAATAAAATAAGGTAAGTATATTAGAATATTGTGGGCCCTGAAAAATATATATTAATTTTTGGTCTTTGATATCAAAAAGATTCCCGACCCTATTGTTTTAAATTATAATAATTATGTATAATTTTATGTTACCATATTACCATTTGGTTGAAGCTTTATAAATTTAACAATTAAAAATGAATAGGTAGGTACGCAAAATTTTTTTATTCGATATCAATAGTAAGTGACATTAAAAAATATTCAAGGATTTAATTATTATTCATTCTGAAAAACCAATGGTCGATATAAGGTTAATTATATTGACGAAAATATAATTTAGAAACCATATTAATATGATAATTTATTGAGGTTTGAGTATATCTATAAGAAAGCCTTTGTTTTATTGCTATGTGTAGGTACTATACAACTATTAGGTATAATGTGTTTGTATCGCAGTGGCGGTTTTGATAAAACATCAAAGGGTGGGGGGCTATTTTCAATTTTTGGGCCTCCCCTCACCATAAATAAAGCAATTCAAGCATTTAGTGTAATTTCAAAAAAATATCCAAGGGGGGGGAGGTGAGCGCCCCCTTCACCCCCCCTAAAAACCGCCACTGTTGTATCATTTACTGCATGTCGACTGTGAGTCTGTAAAAATCAAAATACCGTTGTGAATAACCAAATGTGCTCCAATTGTGACATTATTTTTCTCTGTCTGTTTTAATTATGATAATGTGACAAGGAGAAGTCACTAAAAAACGATTGAGGACGGAGTATGTACTTTGGTTGATATGGACGGTTTGCCACGTACGTAAAGATGGTGCTCCAACTTTGGGGTAGCAACTCTAAAATATCTTCACCAATATTTCGGGAGTTAATTTCGAGAATTTGAGAGTTCACATTGCCGTTTATGAAATTTTTTATCGAAATTTAAGAGCGACAAGGGTGGGTTACGTGAAGTATACACAAATACTTATTTTTATCTGCAGTAGCTTATTAACGAGCAACTCACAAATCCTGAAAGCAATAACTAGAAAATTCTCGCAATTAACACTTTAATAGATTTCAGAATATTGGTGAAGATCTCGAGTCGCTTCGCCCAAGTGGGTGGGCCAACTTCACGTATAGGTACTTCAATTTACCACGCTTCAAAATAATATTATTCGTTCGTATGGCAATCGATCACCGTACATATTGTTTTGACCGGTATCTATGTCTGCATTTGAGTTTAATTTATTATGTCTACAACAGTAGGTACCATGGCTGATGGATCGGTGTCGTTAAATAATGTTTTATTATATCGAAAAACTTACCAGGAGAGCAATGTTTGGTAATATAAACACGTCGTCTTCTTTTCCAGCATTCAGTTCCGGCACCCATGTCAACGGAAATACAGGCGTCATCGTCAGCGTATCGTTAGAATTAAACGTTACGTTTTTGTGTGCCGAATTTTCCCTGAAAATATTTCAATCTTACTATTCAAATATAAAAGTAGGTAGGTATACATGCATTATCAAATGAATTATTTCAAATAGAATCAAATATTATCAAATGAAGAAACACACCTATACTATTGGGTTAGGTGTATAATTTTCAACTGGTAGGTACCTGCCTAATGATACACTAAGCAATGTTAATAAATAATTACCGGTTTAAAGTTATGACGTATTGTATTGCTATTTGCTAAGGATACTTAATCTACTGTGTGTTGAGGTAGTTACAACAATTAAAAATAATTGGTAGGTATTAGAAAACAAAATGTAATTCAATTTATAATTATTCACATCATATTTTATGGCCATGATTTAATACTTAATATTTGATATTGTTGTGTAAAGTGTTGTTACGTAATACGTTATACATTAAAATGTCTTAAAATATGCATTTCTATATAGAGTCTTAAATTTATCACCCCCACCCCCCTTATGTCGGAAGGTTTCCACAATGGTGGGGGAGTTCTTCGTGTAATTTTCATGTTGTTATTGATCTCATTTTATCAAATTTACTTATGCACGTATGCATAATCAATTTATGTGTCACTTGTGTCATTTATATGTCGTATGTGACACATAAAATATTGACTATGCATACAGACATTAGTGTAAATAAAGTATAACTGATTGTAAATATACTATTTTGTTAAATAAAAAAATATATATATCATCACAATATACCACTATTATTACCAGTAAAAAAAAATGAAACCCAGAGTAGTTAAGGTACAAGGAAATTTTTTTTTTTAAATTGTTGTTCACATTGTTATAAACTTTATAAACTTGAAATTGGTGTAGATATATTACTAATAGTCATACACTGACCGATATTTAAATCTTAAATGTATAAGTTTGCATTCTAGACGACCGATGCAAGACGCAGTAATCTTTCATCATTCGCTTCAGCACAAGAATTGTATAATAATTTAAAATTGTAAATCGATGATTAATTTATTATAGGTAACAATACATTAAAAAATCGAAAAATTTAAATTTGAAACAATTGTCCGTAAACAGCTCAAAACAAGTCAAAATATTTTAAAAATTTTATCAAGTATAAGAATTGATAAAATAAACATTCATTGAAAATGTCATGTATCTACAGTTTTTGAATTACAACAAAATAAGAAAATCGCTACATGAGAAATCGAGTGAATATCCAATGTCATAAAAATTTAGTTTGACTTTCTTATGGACATTTTTTTTTTTTGATAAAGGTAGATAATCTTATAAGGAATCTTGTATTACATTTTAAAATCTCAGATTTAAAAAGAAAAAAATTTACGAATTGTTAACTCAAAATAATTTGCTAATTTTCTTGATTTTTCCATATTTTATAAATTTTTGAACTTAAAATGCTTATAAAAAAAAACTGTGACTAAGGATTTTTAATATTTTTCAAATGTCATTGTAACAATATAGTAGGAGCATTGTATTATATTTTCAAGTATTTTTAGTCAACAAATAAAGTTTTATTGACATTCATAGAAAAAACTAACAAAATTGGAAACTGAAAATGTCCCTAAACAGTTCAAAACTAATCAAAATATTTTAAAAATTTTATCGTGTATAGAAAATAAAAATATAAACAACCAGTAAAAATGTCATTTGTTTACGGTTATTTTTGTCAAAGTTACACCAAAAACCAAAATCAATTTTAAGTAAAAATTCCCGTTTTCGATTAATTTTTATTTTGTTTTTCCAGGCGTTTTTGAAAACTATTGGAAATTTTAAATTTTGACCTCCCAAAAGTACCACCTAGATTCACTTTCAAATCGAACAAGATACTGAAGTTGAAAATCGAAGCATTATTTCGACTACTAATTGTGTACATAGACACAAAAATTAAAAAATTAAAAACCACACATCATTGTAAAATCAATACATTCATCGTTCCAATCAGAATCTAAAATTATGTTAAACAAAAACCAAGTTTACCAGAAAAGTTTCAAGTTTTTTTTAAACCTGTTGTGCAACGTTTGAGGGGATATACGATAATTCTTAAAAATAATCGAAAATTCTGTGTTCTATAGTAACTACCGTTCTAAAGAGTGTTTATCAAAATATCGCCATTTAAAAGGGGCAATAATCGTTTTTGCAATTCATACATAAAAAAATAAAATCTGTTACAACCATATCACAATTTTTCGTAACATTTTTTTTTTTTTTTTTGAAGGGAGTGCCCATGTTGAATCCTAAATTCTGACAAATATCAAATTTTGTAAAAACTTTTTAATAACAACCTTTTTTGAAAGATCGAACAAATATAATAATATATTTGTGTTGTTCATGGTCAACTTATGAACAACTAATTTTTTCCTCAACATATATAGCGAATCAATTTTGTGTACACTAACTGTGGGCACCTGCTTATACTTCCGCTCCCTCAAACATTACATTCGATTGCGTTGATTGATATGTTACATTGGGAACGATTTAAAAAACCGCAACTATACATCATCGGTCAGATATTGGACACACCCACTGTGTACCCATACATATCAAGTGCTTTGAATGCTTTACTGCTATAACTAAATTAAAATTATTCATGGACCATGATAAAATCGCGTATAATGTGTATCGTCGCGTTTGTCCTCGTACGAACACGCTCACCTGCCTATATACTATATAATATATACATATATGTATTGTAATATTGTTTAACCCGCCTCTCCCTTGAACCAAAACTACATACCGATTTGATTGATTGATGGAAATATGAATCTGAAACGCTAAAAAATTATTTATATAAATAATCCGTATTGAATTTTCAAGAAACAAAAAGAACTACCAACCATTATAATATTTATTGGTTGGGTACCTAAATCAAAAATGTACTACTTATATTTAATACATACCTATAATAGTATAACAAAATTAGTCAAAATCATGAAAGTGTGCAAATTATCTCGAGTAAGCAATTCGTTAAATTTTAACCAACTTACATTTCGTTCGGGTATAATTTGGACAAAATTAAAGGTCTACTACACCACGTGGAGCGTAAAATGTATAAAAAATTCGTGCCGGTCTAAGTAAAATATTCGAATATTAATCGAAACGAAATTATTCACAACCTGTTGAAATAAAAATATAATATAGAATGTAGAATTTCCGTAAAACAAAGAGAGGATCTTAAGAATACGTGATATCCGCATGTGTCATCTACGTCTTAGAAGTGCATAATATAGGGCATTTTACCCTCAGCAAAACACGTGTTGCTCCTTAAATTTAATAATTAGAGTAAATTGACTTCTTATAAAATCTAAAGGTAAGATTATTACTTACAGAACCTCATGAGATTTTTATTATATTTTAATTTTTAAGCGAGTTATGAGTACTTTAAGATGTACAAACAATTTATAGTTTAAAAATACTCATAGCTCGCTTTAAAATTAAGACATAACAAAAAGACCATGAGGTTGTCTAGATATTAATCTTACCTTTAGATTTTATAAGAGGTAAATTCACTCTAATTTTTAAACCAACGGAGCTACACGTGTTCTGCTGAGCGCAGAATTTGGTGTGTTAAGCACTTGTAAGACGGAGACAACAAATGCGGGTATCACGTCCTCTTAATTTATGTCATCAAATTGTAGCAAGCCTAGGTCCAAATCCAGACAACGAAACCGACACTTTTGAATTCTTTAAAACAACTAAATTACTTAAGCTCAATTCGCCAACATTTGCAATGCACAAAATATCAATATAACTAATTTAAAATTGTTTTTTTTTCTCTTTTCTCCATTATAAATGTAATGTATTTATGCTTATCATGTCATGCTAATGACCATAGTAGTCGAAGCAGAAATTGTATAATTTCAAGACCAATAAAAAAAAAAAAAATTATAATATCTTTCACTGGTTTTTCATTTGGTTTATTAACTGTCATAAGAATATAAGATCACGGATTTACTCTAAATATAAAACTATGAAATTACGTACGAGAGCAATGTACAGAGTCAATCACAAATAATATCGTACCATTTTAACTTCTACACGACGACAACATGTCGACGCTTAATAATTATTAATAACTGCTAAGGACGGTTTGAAAAGCTTTATACGTATCCCACACTTATACTGCAACTATATATAATAGTGTTTCAAACCAAGCACTGCAGCATGATACATTCTCACACGGAAGAAAATCAAAATTAAAAGGTCAAATTTGTATATTTGGATTAGTTATTTTAGTATGGATACCTATTAAGTATCTCTATACTAATAGTATAGCATAGTACACAATAATAAAAATATTTTTATTTCAGAAATATTTTATGCTAAACTATATGATATACCACGTGCATGGTATTATTAAATTGCTGTTAAGTAATGCAGAGGTAAAAATCACCTTTTATTTATAAACTTATATAGGTACTTCTAATCGAATCAAACCCTGAAATGTTTATGATGAATACTATTCTAATTTGTATGGATATACACATAAATATACAGTTATTAATTAATTTTAATGTTTGAATTGAATTTATATTACAAGTAAAAATATTTGATAAAATGGAACCAATACATATTATTAAGTTTATAATTGAATATAAAATATATTATGTAATATGGAGAATTTCATTATAAAAAAAAAAAAAAAAAACAAAAAAACATTAAAGCACATTTGAATATATTATCTTATTACTTATTTAAATTCATGATTTCAAAAACATACTTGAATGTAATTAGTAACTGTTTATAGTTAACCTAACCGAAAATCATAGTTTTGTTTTTGTAGTGGAATTTATTTTACTATATTATTAGGTATTCCAAATAATATGCGGTACGCATATGTGGTGGTACACCTAACCTAGATAAACATAAAGGGAGATGGTACACAGGTACAAGTGTATAACGTACTCTTAATTTATATTTCATTATGTATAAAACATATGATTGAGAAGTACCTAGTATGATTGATGTAAAAATATCGGCAATAAGATAAAAGAAATCCAATTTTTTTTAAAATTGTTTTGTTTCATTCCGGCCGTTTGCTCGAGTATACATTATAGTATTAATACAAAGACTATGGTCTTATAGACACTTATTAATTATATTCACCATGAAACGTCCCTGAATTCGATTACTGCCCGAGGTAGTTTCTGCTGTCTTGGGATAGATCCAATCAACCAAAACCGTGAAGTCCGAGTGTAACATAACATAACATAACTTCAACTTCGGAGACGTATTGTACCAAGTTAATATCGTTCGTTACTTATCTATAGGTATTAATCTGAGATTCGTGAAGTAAAAATACGGTAATTTTTTTTTGTATGTTACCATTTATAGGTACCTTGCATCAATTATGGTTGTATTATAGGTACTTTGCATCAATTATGGTTGTATTAAAATTTGCATAATGCCTATACTGTATGTATTAAAGAGCAGTACAAATTATCAAATTTGAATTAATTTATAAAATAAGTATAAAGAAAAAAAAAAAATTAAAATTTTTCAACATTTTTACATAATCACTAAGCACAAAAGATTTTTTTATTTAATACATTTCTTGGTTTTTATACAAATGTTACACTATTGTATAAAACAATTCTATATAATATCGTGTAATATAATACCTCGTATAATACGATATTACGAATACATGACGTGTATTATACAAATTATTAATTAATATCGCTACCTAATATCTATGTTCTATAGTCTATAATAATTTATAGTATAAAATTGGTATTCGTTATCGGTTGGAAAAAATGTATTTCCGTTTTGGCGTTCCATCCATAGTGGTTTGCCTTCACGCGAAACCCCTTTATAACGTTGTCTAACGTCTAAGTATAGTGCCTATAAGTTATCCGAATATTCATAAATCATAATCTGCTCGAAAAATATTATATTTTGACCTTATGTTACTGCAATAGTTTTTTTTTTTAAACATTTTATTAATTTTTAATTTTTTCCGTTTTTGCGATCAGGCGGTGTACCATCATCATTAAATAAGTATTATATTTACGCCACGATGTTATTTTACGCACCCATATTCAGATGAGACGAATCTATCAGTTTTTTTTTTTATTATAGGTGGGTATGTTGAGACGACGCGAAAAGCACCACACGGCGCAGTTATGTAATTATATTAAATTAAAAAACCATGAAATGTGAAATATTATTCATTACAATATACATGACGTGATAAGTACGCACTATAATTATTATACTTACATTGTGTATCTTTAAAATATAATCGTAGATTATTAAACTTGCCAGGTTTGTCTTAAGTGTGTATTTTTTCTTAACTTGTATCATATTATGTAGTCGCGCTACAGATATAATTTTGGGCCACCAGTGTAGAGTAGGTATCAATTAAATTCACTATATAATTTCAGCACTATAGAAATGTTCTTATTCAGTTAATATTTATAAGTTATAGCTCGCAGGTATTAATGGTTTACATACATTGTATATTTATAACTTGTACACTTATATCAAATATTATGTTCGATTTAGATGGAAATAAAATCCCCCAACCCTTGGTAATTACAGATACATTATAAATTGCTTACCTATACTCGATCATCCCGAAACGTCTTATTATATTATATGAGTTTTAAATTAGTAACTCATAGCTCAACTATACTTAGGTGCATATAATATTATAATCTATGTAAAGGTGTTATTATTCTAAACAGTAATAATCTTTATACATAAAAATGGAGCGTGAAAATGTCGTTACCTCATCAATCGAGAACGGCTGGTCCGATTTGGCTCAAATTTTTTTTAAGATGTTCGTAATTGCCAGGAAAAGGTTTTTACGAAAGAAAATTTTAAGAAAATCCACCGGAAAGGTAGGAAATCTGGATGTAAAAAATACAACAGAAGCGCAACAGTGTATTGAGATCTTTGAGATTTGTATATTATAAATATATATCGCATAATGTCGGATCGTGCTCTCGCTGTTTTTATATTGATCGTGGGTTTTGTGTTGAATTGATTTTAATCAATTTTTCCGGTTAGAAATAAACTTAGTGATGAAAAGTATTCACATTAAAAGGTGTATTCAATAACATTGTGGGTTTGCACAAATTTTATACAAATTAAGAATAAATTATAGGTACATATATATTTATAATTAAAAAACACTTTTCTAAAAAAACAAAAAAATAATGAAAAATTTAAAAGTGTGTGGTATAATATGTCAAGTGTAAGAGCGCCACACACTTTTAAATTTTTCATTATTTTTTTGTTTTTTTAGAAAAGTGTTTTTTAAAAAAAAAATTTTTATTTTTTATTTTCTACTTTTTAGTTAAAAAATTTTTTTACGGATTATTGTATTGTCATCCAAGACCAAGGTCTATACCAATTTTCAGAATTTTTCATCTTCAAAAGTGCCTCAAATCGAGCGCGCAAGATTTGATCACAGACGGACGTGAAACCAAACTTAAGAAAAGTGTTAAAAAGCAACTAAATTCATAAAAAAATAAATACCAGATAATTTAATTATACAAATATTTTATTAAAATGTATGTCATAAAAATAACATTAAAAATATTACCATTGTTTGTACCGTTATTGGGCCCAACATTTTGAATAAACACTTTTGACAATTTAAAATATTTTAATTAATTCATTTTTCTAAAATAATTTTTTAGTAGTAATCACTCAATTTTGAACTAAAACAATTAAGTATAAGAATTTTATTAGTTACAAGTTTATTATAGGTCCGCATATTAATTTTAACACATAATAATAATCAAAAATTGTACATTATTAATTTAACTTAGAGGTAAAAAATGTTTTTGAATAACCTATCAATGCATCAATTTTCAATAAGCAAGGTAATAAAAATATGATGGAACGGTCGACGGCACTATATGTATAATATTATTCAAATATAGGAAGTAATAATAGTATAAGATTGTTTAGTATAATTGCGTATTTAATATTTAAACCATTGCCTGGGCTCACTGTAAATAGCTCGTTGGAATTAATTTTATGTGGCAGAAATCTGAATGTTAGTTTAATTTAGGTTTATTATTCAACATCATTTTCAGTTCTCATGTTAGATTAGAATTATAAAATTTAAAATTTAAAAATTTATGAAAATGTATAACTATTAATAATAATAATAAATATTACTAATTCTTAATAATATTATTATTATCATTTTATTATTATTAATAGCTTATAATTGTTTTGAACTAAATGTGAAAAATAATAAATGAAAAACAAAATATATATATATATATTAATGTAGATATTAATCAAAAGTAGAAAAGTCGCTTTGTTGTAAATAACATTAGTTTTCGAGTGTATACCCTGTCAATTTTAATCTTAGTAACTTACCACATGTAATTGATTACGTGATTTTAACTTATTGAATTCAATCATCAATCATCTGCTCATACAAAAAATAATTCTGTGCGAAATTGATGTGTCAGCATCACTCAGAAATCAGAAGGTTAGCAGAACCACTATCTACCTAGTAATTAATTTTTTATGAGTAATATAATACGGTATATTGAACTAATTTTTACACCACATATCATATTAATATTATATCATACATTGTTGTTATTCGTTTATAAATTATAGGTAAGTCATATTGTTATTTTAATTTATTTTTTGTGTTTTTGTAGGATCAAGTCCTCTTGCAGAAATATAATAGTCTATACATTTATAATATATTATGATGGTATGATACACTCGCAATATATAAAAGTACCTACTTCTAAAATAATGTTTTTAAACATACATTTAACATTCAATACACACCTGTAAACATATGGTCCGACTTCTTGAAACCTCAGTTTTTCGTCTCTCCCAGACAAGAAATCTTCACGGTTCGTTATGTTGAATATGTATACCTTTAAGTAAACGGCTGCTGCTGGTGTTTTCCACATCTCGAACGTCTCGTCACCTTCGACCATTACGAGTTTCTGAAAACGAAAACATTTCAACTATAACAAAACGCGTTTTCCTTCAACAATTCAACAATCACTATAAAATGTATGAACAATATCGACAAATTATCGGATTGTATCAAAATATCGATGAATTCGACAATTGATAAACGTTGATTTTCTTATCGATCCCTGCAGTGAAAATAGTAGAATAATGGATACGTATTATGCAGGAGGGGGCTAGCGGAATTCTGGGGGCCGGAAAGAAAACAATATGCAGATTTCAGGATTAACACTATCGAAGGTCGAAAAATATTATATTATACGTATAACCAAACGTTACCTATCCTAACGAATCGATAAAGGAGTCGATAATTCAGACGATCGGTAAAAATATATACTTATATATATATAGGTATTTATATTTTTTGTATTTCCAATAAAACATTGAAATTTTATGTAGGTAATCGAGATACTGAAATTATTATTTATGAAATTAAAATATGTACATTTTAATTGCACATTATTAAAGGGTGCAGTTATCAAATGTCATATTTTCCCTATATAAATATAAATAAAATATCATAGAAGAGCCAATGTCATGTTAGTATTTTACATAATATATTGAAGTTCCGGCAACCTCAACTTTTTTGTCGCCATATTATTATATTTAAAAGTAAAAACACCCTTTTCTAAAAAACAAAAAAATAATGAAAAATTTAAAAGTGTGTGGTATAATATGTCAAGTTTAAGAGCGCCACACACTTTTAAATTTTTCATTATTTTTTTGTTTTTTTAGAAAAGGGTGTTTTTTAAAAATAATTTTTTAATTTTTTATTTTCTACTTTTTAGTTAAAAAAAATTTTTTTACGGATTATTGTATTGTCATCCAAGACCAAGGTCTATACAAATTTTCAGAATTTTTCATCTTCAAAAAGTGCCTCAAATCGAGCGCGCAAGATTTGATCACAGACAGACGTGTAACCAAACTTAAGAAAAGTGTTAAAAAAAGATTCATTATATTTAGGGTTTTATTCACGCGATGATAGAGATACATTATCTAAAATATTATGTATGTTGATTTTATATTCTACAGTCTGTTTTTTCGTATTTTTAATCATACAATCTACTGTACATTATAGTGGTACAATAAGAGCTAATAGAATAATAAAAAGGCATGTTCGTTTGTCGAAGAAACCATCCAGCGACAGCACTTGGGCTCATGATTCTATACCTAGTAAGAATTAAAAAGAAAATTGTTGATTGCTTATAAATGCAATAACTTATCCGGGTCACCGAAGTAGGCACTCTACACGAGGAAGTGTAATGTTATACGATTATTATAATAACACCAAGATGAGTCGAAAACATCGTATTAGCTTAGTCAAAAAGTAATCAACACGAACATTTTCTGGCTTCAATAGTATAGTGTTAGTTGGGAACATTATAAACACTTAATAGCGGACAATTATGAATATTTTAAGCACGCGGAAAAAAAACAATTATTATTAATATACTAATGGAAAAAAAACAATTATATGCACATCCAGATGCGCTGCTGAAACTATTTATCTAATTCTCTATCAACATAAATTATGTAAAAATAAGACATTTCAGGTTTTCGGTCTGCAGTTGCATAGGTACCTACGTCATAGACTAGCAGTAATTAAATTTTATAACTGAAAACTGGTTACTACTCTTAGGTAGGTATATACCGCAAACAACTACAGTGACGGAAGAGTGTTATTACATTTAATTATTATAGGTCGGTATTATTATACATTTAGGATATTTTTATTATGACCCGAATCGTTTTCGATCGCCATTAGAAGAAATAGCCATAAATAAATACCTTACCGCATAGATATCATAATATGCAAAATCGCAGCAACCGCAACTACGTTAAAAAATGTTGTTATTATTATTTTATTTACTTCGTACCACTTTAGATAAATTGCGATATATATAACAAAATGATGACGCGAGTCGTCGGACAACTCATAGGGAAAACCCCGGTGCAGAACAAGCAGTAAGTGGCTGGAGAACTGGTATTCACGGTCACGGTCGTCGCGGTTATCTCCGGATGTGCAGTGAGAAATATTTTCACAAAAAAAACATGTTTGACTCAACGACCGCATAGGCGAAGAGGTAGGAGGTATCTATTTTAACTATTTCAACGGTCGTCGGCGGAAGAGGCACCTAAGTGGTTTTTTTTTTTAACTTTTCGTACGACTCGCCTCCCAGATGGATTTCAGATTGGCCGAACGAAATGCATTCTTCGTACCAGAATATTATTACCTATGACCTAAGCCTCTATATAGTCTATAATAAATAATACGCCTTCGGGGATCATTAAACTGTGCATAGTTTAATATAGTGGATGCGGAGAATTATTTTGACCTTAACAAATCGCCAAGAAGCGTTTGACTCCACAAATCGCCAAGACTCGTTTGAATCCATCTGGCTAATGTGTGTGAAATTGGGTTTAATTGGGTTTGTTTGACTATTTCTACAATATTTTCGGATACCAATGAAATAGGTAGAGTATATTATATATAAATACACATTGTTATAATGCATGCATGGTACATCCTAATTTTTCTTTTAATGAATTTAAATACTGATTTATGTTTATTAATTAAGCACCGAGTTTTCATTTTTTTAGATTTCTTACACCATTTAACGAGTGTATTTATATAATTTTGATATAAACTTCTATTTATCATATGAGAAATTGAGAACCAACGTTTTTTTACTGTGAATAGAAAAACAGAAGATTTTTATTGAGTACCTAATTTGTGAATTATTAAAATGTATATAACTACTAAGGATAATAGTCCTTAGAAAAGGGGTTTACAAAATATTAAACATATGTAATATTGGATACTAGGATCTAGACGGTAAACACAAGACAGTATGATCAATGATCAAACCATTTTTACAGTTTATAAAACGTTGATAGTTATAGATATTATTGTTATTTACTATAAAATTATCATATTATCATAGCTCCAGTATGTTTGAAACCATCGTGGATATTATCCTTAGTGCACAAAGTTAAGTAATTCAAAAAATACTTGTTTGAATATTGATTTACATAATATAGCAACATTCAAAAGAAAGTCATCTGATTAACAAGTTACAGGGAAAACGGATAACTCTCATTTGAATAAAAGAAAATTATATCGCCACAGGATACTTCTTAAACAGTATAGGTATATGAAATCTGAATTTGAATAGGATTCTTTATTGAAAGATAAAATTTGAGTAAGTCGAATTACAATATGTATATATTAAAGCCATCAGGGCTCGGAGAATGAAAAAATTTTTAAAATTTCTAAATGGTCCCAAAAATGTAAATAGGTTAACCAAATTAAAATACAATTTTTTTTTCGTTAATTTTTAAGTTTTTTACAAGAAAAAAATGCTACAATATACCTACTAAAAATTCAAAACAAAGCACGTAAATGTATAATAAATAATTTATTAACAGTTTTAAAACTGTTTTACGCGGATATAAAAAGGTTGAGAACCACTTTTTGGTATGTGTGATAAATTATAAATTATGCGTATTAAAATGTGTTACACTACTGTATCGTTTTTCTTAAAATTATATAATCGTAAAATACATAAAACAATAAATTGTAACGTGTAATATAATATTATTATGACTGTCGCCGGCGGACTTACCCATTTGAGTATTAATTGAAATGGATCGAACACGGCGATTAGCGTACCCAGAACGAGAGCGGAAAAGCCAATTAGCATCAACGATATCAAACCTGAAAGCAAATTAAATAAATTTATTATACATGTAAATCTGCAACATCATAATATTAGCGATGAGTACATTATAATATATTAATATATTATAATAATATTATGTACTATTTCATGCTACGCTTGTAATACATGCACATTATAAATAAAAAAGTTAAGACTATGACGATAACACAGTATTCAAATCATTTTTCAATGCTAGGCTTACAAACGTTATAATAACGTTAAGTTACTTATATTTGACAAAAAACGGTTGAAATTTGTAAACATAATTATAAAGGAAATCTATGATCAAAAATAATAATTTAAAACAAAACATAACGATTGACAAAATATACTATACATCATTAAACAAAACATAACACCAAACGTAATTTATAGAATATCATTGAACGAAAAATGACACAAAACAAAATAATTTAAAATCCATTTATTTAAAAGGTCTATTGGTTTCGTAGACACATTTATTGTATGCAAACAATCTAAGAATTGATTAAATTATATTCCGTATCCGGGAAATTACCTACCCTATTAGTTATTATTTTTAAATTGTATAGGGTTCCCTTTTAACAATGTTTTAAATAACGATAAACCCAAAACTTGTATAGGTAACGTTTTAGCTCTAAATAACGATACATGCTAAATTTGGATAACGTTTTAATTCTGAATAACATTAATCGCAGTAATTATGTAACGTTTTAATTTTAAATAACATAAAACAATTTTTTTTTTTTTAATTCCAAGCCCTGGTTCAAAAAAAACATTTTTCATTATTGAAATGCCTATGGACAACTTTAACTCTGCTTGTTTCATTTGCTCATTCATTATTTGGTTTTCCAGCACACAGGGATTGTTTGAAATTTAAATTGGGTTGAAAAAAAATATGTGATGCAAAAACATAATCGGAGAAGTATGTCGAGCAATAGTTATTCAATTTTTAAAATAATATGTTCTCACCATCTATTTCTTCTGATGCTAAATAAGGCAAACCGTATATTATTATAAACCGTAATATTAAGTCCATCTCGAGCAAATGGAATTAACCGATTAATACATAGGTGTGGGTATAGTAATTTACTATGAAATTTATCAGATGGATTGAGCCATAACTATAGGACCGTTACAAAAGTAGTTATAATAATATGGTGTAAAGGTGTATTATACTGTGTTTTTAAACAAGAAAAATCCATCTTTTTCAATCGTATTATTTTTATTAATAACTAATAACGAATGATGGTTATACGCATATAAATAGGTAAATTTGTATAAACACTGCAGGCTCGGCTCTCTTTGGAAAGGCATTTTTTTGGACTACAGAGCGGCCAACTTTGAGAGACACCAATTCGGTGTTTATTTTATTATTAAAAATAAATCAATGAGCAGGGGCTGGGTAGAAGCAGTGCGAAATTAATCCTCACAAGATCTCACGATTGAAATAGAAGAAAAAAAAGGTACATAGTAATTACTATATGAAATTGATAAAATTTTATTAAAACATAAATAGAACCGTTATAATATAGTAGTTGTACCAATACGGTGTATCGGTATACACTGTATAGGTACAACAAGAAAAAGCCAGCTTTTTCAACCAAATTATTTTTTAATAACAACGAATGATTGTAAAACGCCTATACTCGTGCCTGAAGGTAACCTATAACTAATAAATAGGAACCTATAATTAATAAATAGGCACCTATAATTGGTAATAGTGATCATAGTTAATCAAAAATCGATATCATCATGTTTTTAGAATATAACAACTATATTAAAACAACTAGACCAGTAAAATATTATACTACTAGATACTATACCTATAGCATCTGGTAGGTACTTATACAACTATAGTATTTTGTATCCTAATCGTTAAAATACACTGATATAATATAAAGCTGTCAGCCGTTCTTGTAAGACTTGTCGGATACCGTATACAATAATAATATAATAAATAATAATATATTATTCGCACACCTACAATAACAATCGGCAGTAAAATTGAATAGGTATATTATTTTTTTCCTCGTGTGGAGAATTTAACGGTCGTAGAAAATAATTCCCACTTGCAACGCAATTGCGTTCGAATGAGCATCAGCGAGTGTCATAAAATATATAAGTCAATCGACGTGGCGCAAGTCGAGAGCGTCATGAACAATAAAGTCGTCTGCAATTGTCATTGTATCATAATATTGTGTGTACAAAACGGCTACGAAACAATGTAAACTATTGTATATTTAGGTATAGGTACTCGCACAATTTCACATCAATAACAATTAACAACACTAGACGTCAGGCACAGTCGCACTATGATTTGAGAAATGTTCAGCCTGGATAATATTATATATTTTTTAAAAAATGTAAACACCGAATGGATTCTAGTTATAATAACATAATAGTTATTCACATAATTTCGGTGACACAATAATTATCAGAAAAAATACAAAAAAACATTAAGTGGTAAAATTTCGGTAAGTGCTGTCAACCTACTGATGAGGTTGCATTGCTGTCTCGCTGTCATGCATCACTCTCGTAAAAGATGCATTTTTAAGAAATTTGGTTTGCCCAAGAAGTGAATAAAGAAGTCGTGTGACCTTGTTTTATTTGGTACCCGGATGCTGAGTCATATTCTAAAAGACGTGGGGTACCTATAACCAGGTCTTAAATCAAAAACAACGTTATATGGATATTAAACGTTATGGTCAAAAAACTGTTTAACGTTATAAAGAATTTAAACGTTATTCAATTTATGCGTTTAAACGTTATAAAAATTTAAACGTTATTCAACTTAAACGTTTTACAAATGTAAACGTTATGAAGCGTTTAGCGTAGTTATCTGATGGATATAGCTTGTTTCCTACACAAAACAGAATGATTGAACAATATCATATTATAAAAATAACCATAATACATATTTTACTGATAGTTTTAATTTTATAAATATTTTTTATTTTCAGGCAATTATACGTTTCAATTGTTTATGGTTTCTGTTTCGTTATCCGTTATCGATTTCAATCGTTTTTTGAATTGTTTAACGTTATAAAAACGTTTTGAAGCCCTGCCTATAACTTATAATGCTATTCTTAACAGTCAAAATATAAAGCAAAATCCGCAAATCTAACGTCTTTGCTTTAAATAATCGAGGCTAAGAACTTTCAGTATACCAGGTCTGCAATCATAAGGATGGTCAGTAGATATTTAGGATAGTTCCACAAAGCCGACGAATAATCTATTCTGAAGGACTGAATCAACGACTATATATTATATATACAATTTCAAATATATCAGTCACAGTGTATGGATACCAAAACATCGTCTCATATCCTGTTATATAATGAACAAACTCGTTAATAAAGTAAGGAACAGCAAGGACATTTTCCGCATAATAGTGATGTTTGTAATGCAAGTTAAATCGCAAAAAATTACGCAAACAGAAATAATAATAATAATAATAATAGCCAATAGGTATACTGTATACATATTGATATATGTTGTATAATCATTATAATACCTATCTTTGTGCGGTACGTTTGTTCCGACTGAACGCGTTTACGTTTTGCGTCCTATCATTATTTACACGTTTATATATAAGGTATACTGTCTTGATCGCGATCAAAAATTTTTAGTGTTTCCGATAGCACTTCCATGCACGTGGAGTACTGGAGTGGAGGAAAGTGGAATTTTTTCAAAAATATGTCACTCTTCATACGTCGTTCGTTATGTATAATGATAGAGACCTGGTGACTGAGACGCCATTTTAGTGGAGGGGGTGGAAGAGTGAGATGGTCGTGAATTCGTAAAAGCTCGTTTTAGGTTGACGAACTGATCCATATAACCATATTATATACGTACGACTTATCAGCGACTATCCTATAATATATTTCCTCGTTGTATGCTGTCGTCTGTACTCGTGTGTCGTGTATATTATATTAAAGTGGTATATTCAGAAAATAATTAGAGCTACACACGACGAATCTTAAATTTTCACGATTTTGAAAACAAGTTGGCGGTGGTGGACTTCGTTTACCTAATGTACACTTTACCTAGGCTACTTGAACCAAGATCTATGCTCATTTTCAATTTTTACTTAATAGTATATATAATACAGCGTGTTGTGTCTATTTTATTCATAGAACCGGCCTTGTGGGAATTAGGTAAGTACTGAGTTTTTAACTTTACAATTATTCCAAACGTATAATGTACCTATACCATCAACAGTATAGAACAAGTAGAATTTTAAATGCATTTACCTGTGTCCCGCGGTTATTGTATAATGTTATTAAACTTGTCCACAAGTGTACCAGCTATGATATAGCGATTATAATATTTGAAACGAAAACTACCGAAATGGTAAATAATACCATTACGTAATGTGACGATATAGATAGACAGATCGAGACTGGGTAACATAATTTTTATGGAATTCGCGAATATTTTGTTTTTATGCGCATATTTTTCCCTATTTCGAATTTATATGGTTGTAGATATAGCGTACCTGTTGATATCATTCTTGTTATTTAATCTGGTTACCTGTGCTAACCTAATTACTGGTTACCTACATACTTAGCAAAGTATAGATACCTAATTATATTGGTACTTAAAAAACCATTATAATAAAAAATCGTAAGTATACCACTTTTATGTATATATGAAGGTATGCATTATTTTGTATACCTACATAACATGATTTTTAATATTCCGAATTCTTCATTACTATTATTATTATGATTATCAAGGGTTATCTTGTGAGCACACAACAAGGTCATAATATGAATAGGACAAGCAATGAGAAGTGATCTCGAAAACACACTTCGCAATACAGCAGGAGCCTATCATAATAGTAATAACCTGCAATAAATCAGAATCAGCTGTCTTCGAAGAGAAAAAAATTATCGATTATGCATCTACATATAAACACTGTGCAGATGCGCTGATTGCAATCATGACTGTATCAGTACCTAATCTTTGCAATACCTACACATATAGTGTGCAAATTTAATTAAGTCTACAGCAGCTGAGCAGCACACCTGATAAATATAAAAAATACATAGATATCGCATGGGTACTCCAAACGTGTTATTATATCGTGATTTGTGATGGTAAGTATAGGTACACACCTGGATTAAACCCGTTCACAAGTCATAATACTATCAGGGCTTAAAGTGGGAAAAAATTCCAAACGGAACTAATGTCTCCATATAGTCTTAAGCGTTCCATACATGATTTTATGTATGATGATTAATGTATAGAATCCTAATTTGTTAAAGCAGACGCTTTTTAACCACCGTCCGCGGTAGGGGGACTAATCCCCCCTGCGTTCCCCTCACTTTAACCCCTGAATACTATATTATAATAGTAAAGTGAGTGTAACTTAACTATTTTAAACGGTTATAAATTATAATATTATTATAATTATTAATTTGTATTACACGTTGTGTGTGTAAGTTGATTACAGAAATCATTCCAACAGTCATTCAAAAGCTACATTTTTTACTAAATCAACTAAGTTAGAATATTTAATTGGCATACTTAATGTAATATTATACAACTATTATTATGTAGTCATTTTTTTTATTAGTTTTCTATTAGAATCCTACTGAACATACAGTTTAGTTTTTAGATTGTGCAATGTTATAAATAATTTTGAACCCGTAATCGTTACCTATCGAGTTCTCGAACATTAGTACCTATATCCTCCAATCAACAGTCATCGAAGGCCCCAGGCTATATAGTCTGAAATTATATTAAAACTCACACTTAATTCAAAACATCAATTTATTATTTATAATTTATGCACTATATTTTTCACTTATTTATTTTGCTTGGTATTAATATCAATGACTGAGTTTGTTTTGAAAGAAAGGTGAAATATGAATTAATTATAAAATGCTCAAGGCACACTACATTGTAGTGACTGAAACATGCCAAACAGTATATAAGGCAGTAAACTACAAACACAAATGTGAATATTTCAAGCTTTTTTAAGATATCAACGCCGACTTCAATCTCCATCGATTAAAGTCAGGATGAATATGTAAAAATAAAACTATTATATACTGGGCGGAATTAAATATATCAGATAATAATATTTAATAAATAAAACAAGTGAAACTAACATCAACAATTTAGTTGCATAATAATTAACAATTATAAACGTATCTTTGAATCGACAAACAATCAATTAAATTCGTATATTTATTAATTAACCGTAAATTAATTTAAATAAAGAATTATTCTTGTCGCAATTAAGCTAGGCATAAATAAAAACACAAAATAATTAATAAAAATGTCGATGGAAAATCATATTTTAGTTCAGGGCGTTAATAAACTGCAAATATTTTTTATATATTATATGAATATAATTATAATTGTTAATAATTACTATAAATTACGAAAATTATACGGTTAAGCTACGTTTTTGTGCTAAGTTTAGTATAGTACTGTTTTGTATTGTATAGATAATATCATATTATATAGATAAGCAGACACGCATTGTACTTATTTTAATGATAGGTGGTGCATGCATAATATATTTTCTTAATTATTTATCCTACCAAAGTAAATATTATATTCTCGATTATCACACTGTTTTAACCATAAAAATTGTCTTGGATTAAAATATGAACATAAAACACTGACAAATTATATTCAAGGCATTCGAAAAGCTGTTTCAAGCACTGTATAATATCATTAAAGACGCGTTAAGAATCAATCGAATTTCTCCGAAACTTAGAATAAAAA
Source organism: Macrosiphum euphorbiae (assembly GCA_949089665.1). Lineage (NCBI taxonomy): Eukaryota > Metazoa > Arthropoda > Insecta > Hemiptera > Aphididae > Macrosiphum > Macrosiphum euphorbiae. The sequence goes on along the minus strand of CARXXK010000002.1, from coordinate 89,884,801 downwards.
ATATTTGACTGTGCAATCGCTTTAGAAAAGTAGAACAATTCCCAATTGGTAATAATTTGCTACTTTATAGATACAGGCAGCACTGGGAAATTGTAAATATTCCAGAATTGTTGTTAAAAAAGGTTTTAATAACGATTATATTTTGAAAATATTTCACGAAGATTATTAATATCATTGCTCAAATTCTAAAACCTGGACGATATTCGAAATTATTGTGAATTGGACCTAACCGTTCCCAAACCGAAGTTTTTGCATTCGGGGTGTTGCAGAACCGACGGGCCCGATTTTCAAAGTCACATCGACATAGGAGTATAGGTACATTTATATAACATCAAAGTGGATAACAATATTATAATATAACGATACAAGCCGATAAATCACTGGCAAGTTTGTATTCGTTTCAACCACGCCCAGGTTCCGATCACGGCCATTAAAGCACGCCCGATCGCGGTCACAGAGACTCGGAGCAGCGTGTGTATAATAGTCAGTGCATTAAAATATTATATTATTTACTTGGAATGGTTGTGGTGTGCCGATAACTACGATACGACGTAGTATATCCGTGAACCTATGCACAATAATATGTTATAATATACATGGGTGAATATTGTGAGTATTGTGTGTTATTGGCCGGGAAGGCCGTCGCCGTTGGTTCTGTTATACCTATGGTGACTAATAAATGATAATAATATAAATTAAATAATTAAATCTCCGACGAGTGGACAAGTATATTAGAATATGAGCGTTTCTAAATACGCGGAAAAAATGGGGATCGTTTATTCATTATAGTATTATATTATTACCTATACCTATGTTCAATATTATGTACACAAGCATTATATAGCTGTTTCCTCATAGTCGCATAGTTATTATGTTACTTATAACGCTTGTCCGATGCAATATTATAATATATTACGATATTATACAGTTGAGCTTCAGATGCTTCGTATCCACAACGATGGTGTGGCTGGGGCGACCGTGGGGGGGGGGGATGAGTGGTCAGTTATATATTACTGTTAAACATGTTTGCAAAGCCATATGGACACTGTTGATTATTATTAGTGATCGCTTAGACTTTTAGACTGTATGGCGGGCAAACGTGCAGTAACGGTTTTAGGGATACCAAGGTGCTCAAACGTTGCTTTTTATATGATTTCTAAAAATTTTTACCAATATAATATACCGTGAAACTTTCGTAATACAAAGTTTCATGGGCTCCGAAAAAAAAATCGTTGAATAGAATAATTAAATAATTAATATGCTTTCAATTTGGATTAGTCCTCAACAATATTTCGTAAAACAAAAGTTCGTTGTATGGAGTTTATCAAGTTTCACTGTATTTCATATACTAATTAGAAAATGTTGCCTTACATTTTATGGCTGTTTATTAAAATATTACATAGGTATATCGTTGGTAAATTTTAACTAGCGATTTACGTGTAGGTAGTAGGTACCTATGCGATGTGGTACACCAACGGTTATTATTTTACACTCAAACTTTCGGGTAACAACAGATCAAAACACGTTAGAATCAAACACGACGGACCTCTCTATGGAGTTGAGACTTGCGTCTAGATTCCATACCAATGGTCTCCTGTGAGTCTGGAAAATGTAATATTTTGGAATCGTCGAAAGTTTCATAAAATTAACAATTTTGTAAGTGGTTAAATAAATACATTTTGGTCGAGGGAGGGGGGATCGTGTAGCGCGCCACTACTCTATCCTGCCATATATCTGCTCTATATATGAGGGACGACATTTCAAAACGTACTATTTCCAAAATTGACAAAATTGAGTTGTACATGGATTCATAGTAAAAATAGACGAGGAATCTATGATGGAGTGGTCAAATTGAACCAAACTTAGTATTTCCCAAGTTAAATATTTTGTTCATTTGACAAATTGACTCAAAAAGTACCAATTCCTCAAATTGTACAAAACGTACTATTTCCAAAGTAAGCCATATTGTTCTATTTCCCATATTATGAAGATCGGGAATATAATTGAGTTAAATACATAACGTACTATTTCCACTGTCCATTAAAAATAGAAAATTGTGATTTTTCAAAAAAGTGTTAAATGGAAATAGTACGTTTTGAAATGTCGCCCCTCATATAGACTACCCCTAACCTATTACCTATATAATTCACGCGGACAGCGGTCAAATTTGCAAATGAATTTAACTCCATAGTATTATATTCCGATGTGGCCATACGCCGCGCCGTTGTTTCAAAAAACCTTTTACGCTAATCTCTGAAACAGTATGATTTTAAGTGTCTATAATTAGTAGACGCCCGTTGGATACGAACCGGCTGCATATTATTGTATCTTGAATATTTAAGCTAATGGGTCATGCACGCGCATATTATTTTCATGTCGATCTCTGCAGTTATTATGTAATATTTTTTCTATACGGATCTGCGTACGCGATTTCGACGCGTGCGTGAACTTGAACTCGAAACCGGTGGCGGCAAAATTCAGAATAAACGAGTCGAAAAACTACTTTCGCATAATATAATATATACACAGTTTTTTTTTTTTTAAATTATATAGGTGTACATCCAAATACGTCACTACCTAAGCCGTTATAATGTAGGCATATAGGAATAAAACCAGAATGTCACGGGATAAGAAAAAAAAATCACGACACGGCGTCCTGCAGACCGGCCGGAGACGTACATATTGCAGCTACATTGTTCGACCATTAGATAATATCAATAAATTTCCATGCAAATCTCGTTATTAGATATTTTATTACGACGGAACGACGCACGTCACGAATAAGTGCATAATAATTTCGGTACAGTGTGGTCCTCGTGGAACCTGCAGATATTTATATAATACTATACTATTGAGAGAATAATCAGTGGTGGTTTTACTGTAAAAGGTGGTCTCCTCTCTTGGCATGCAGTGTAAATCTGTCAATTCGAATAAGCACCTCTAATATTGTCATCGAAATATAAAACATTCATTATGTATAAAAATCATTTAATATACAGGTTCTTATAATGTGCAGTATACTGTGTAAAGCACATAGAGGATATTATCTCCTACTCCCTCCTCGGGACTGGACAAAAACTCTGTTGAGAAATTTGGTATTAAAAAAAAATTTACATGTTTATTATCAAATTATAAATATGCTATGTTATAAAGAAGGTATCGACCAAATATTTTTAGGATGCTTACATCGTGCGAAATTTATCATATTAAATAGTAAAAACGTTTGTACGCATTTCAAAGTCTAGCCAAGCCTTCAGTTGATTGAGTTGTTGGACTTACACTTATCCGCTCGGCCAGACATTACATAACGTTTTTTGACCAAAAAAACTCATTCCTTCGGTATCCGACGCGTGTTTGAAAAAGTATTCTACTAGAAAATTCTGGAACGAGCCTTTCTCGAAACGTTAAGATGAATATTACGAGTGGTGCGTTTTTAACCAGACATAATAGTGGATAATTGCAGTAGTAAATATTTTCCTTTTAGAAGTCTGTGAAAACGAGTTCACTCTGTATACGATATAGTTGACAATAACGGCTACAACAGCATATATTGGACATTGACAACTAGTTTTGCAGCTTGTGTACGAGTGTCATGTGGGTTTGCATCCATACTACGGGTCATTAATATTATATTTTATCCATACTACAAGTCATTAATATTATACTTTATCCATACTATGCTAAGTCTACTGCACGATTTTTTTAAACAGAGTGCTTGTATCTAGATCAGGGGTTCTGAACCTTTTCTACACTATGGGAAACTTTGAAATTATTAAGTATAGCCACTGTAACCCCCCCCCCCCACCACACAAAATAATTTTTTATTTTGATTATTATTTAATATTTTAATGTGAATTAAAAAATTCAAATCTTCTTCGTGAAATCTCCGAAGTAACCATCTGCGGATCCCCGGTCAACAACCCACATTCTATAGATTATCGCCGTACATAAATTCTTAAACACGTGCCACAGCACACGGCTCTAAGCCGGTACACGAGTCCATAATAATATTATTATATAGCTGGGTGCATCGTACAGGCGTACAGCATGTGCACTCGATATGTATGGTAGTGTGCTGTAAGCCAGTTAATTTTTGAACATTTAGGGCGTCACTCGTGTTTTGAAAATTACACTAGAAATCGCAGTATATTATTGGAAGTAAAAGGTCTTATAATAAAACAATTTAGTAACACAATATTATATAAAGAGATTTGTTATTGACCAGAACATTATCAGTGAGTCACAAACATATGATATTTGTGTACTTTTATTCCAGTATACTAATTCTATAATGTTTACTATTTACTACCTATATAGAGCGACGTACCTACATCGATTATTGTTACACGCACGAGTTACACGACCGTCGCGTCGTTGTTTGCATCTATTATTATTATAAGCCATGACATAATATTATCCTTATAGACCGATCAAGATCAAACGGCGTTTCAATGTCACCACGTGTCAGAATTTCATATTATGCACATCGTAATATAATAATATACCTACTTCGACTACTGCGGTCGCGGTTACAGCTACCGAGCGCCGCACCATGCTGTTTGCCCTTCGGACAGCGAGTAAAATATATCTTTCATACATTTATTACTATCTAAGTATACGTTTTGGACGCGTTTCGCCTTAGTAATGTTCAGATTAAACTATTGTAATTAGCTATTATTATCATACGGATGTGTTTTCTATACCTACAAGACTACGAGTAAGTACACAACGAAAAATATCAAAGAAATCAGCTCAAACCACATACCCGGTAACGGTTAAATTTACAAATATTCGCTCGTGGGTGGGAGCAATTTTTTTGATTACTTTTCCGTGTTTGTCACTCCGGACCAGTGTTGGGAAAAGATAACCAAAAAATCATCTGGATAAGATAGCAGATAATTCATTCAAAATTTATCTAGATAAAAAAATAGATAATTTTTTTTAAATTATATTATAAATAATGTAATTTATTGGTAATTACCCCGGTAATTACTAATTAGGTAATTTGTATTAATTATTAAATCCTCAATGTCATTAATGTCATTTCTCAACTAAAATAATATACAATTTTAATTTTTAATACAACTTGAATAAAAATAAAATAAAAAATAAAACTGACAATATTTCAGTAAGATTTTCTTTTTTTAACTATAATAATATTGGAATTTGGAACCACAATTAGGTTTTCGTAAATTATTGGCTATTTCAGTATTTAAAAATATTCTTATTATTATATTATTTATCTAGATAAATTACAACAGAAAACGATTACATTTATCTAGATGAGATAATTAGATGATTTAATTATTTTTATCTAGATAATATAGTTAAAGAAATAATTTTATCCAGATAATTCCCAACACTGCTCCGGACTATACGTCTATACGGACTATACCTATGTAGGTACCAATCTATATGTAGGTTAGAAAGATGTGCCAAAAGTGTTTCGAAACAGTGTTATATTATAATGAAATCAGTAGAAAACAAACAGCTGAGATTGAGAAAATTCAGCTGCACTATGGACATTTCAGAAACCCATGTTATTACGTCATATATCTGTAACTTATATTATGCTCCGAAAGCGGCGGACAATTTAGCGTCAATTTCTTCTGGTAGGTTCTCCAAAAATCATCTGATGACCGTTTTACAGGGGGATAAAGTGAGTTGTACTGTTTCAGAATTACACGTGTGAGAGGTCGTTTACAGTTGGAGCGACCTGTATACAAAAGTCGAAATGGCGACTACGACTATGGCGAACGGTGCGGTGGAGGAAGTTGATTTGGCTGAGATACCGGTCATGGGCCTTAACTCGCGAGTAGTACAGCCGTATAGGTATGTAGACATTTTATACATAATATTCTATAGATACCTAATATATTTTTTTCCAAAAGAATTCCTGAACGAGAAGAGTAAATTGAAGTTCAACAGAAACAAACGTTATTGATTCATTTTTATTTCTTGGCATACTGAAATTCTACAGACACAAAGTTATTGATTCATTTTTATTTGTTAGTACATTGAAGTTATAGATATAATTATATTATTATATTATTATCAAGTACCTAATTATTGGCTGAAAAAGATAAAATATTGACGTTTGTATAGATACGAAATTACGAAAGCAATTAGCTTCAGTAAATAATATTTTATCAGTATAGTCGTTCCAACCACGCCATAATATTACTGATTAACCGCCAACCGGAATGGGCCGGCGATCCAAGTATAGTACATTTTGGCCAACGATACTAGAGAATATCGAAATGTTTCATTTACATTATCCTTAACAATTTTTTACACCGCAAACAAATAATAATTCAAGTATAACAGTTCTTTAAATAAATCTAAACTTTTAGATTCTGAGCGGAGCGAGGAAGCTAGTGGTTTTACAATGGTGTTTATTTTTTTTTATATATATATATATATCCTGTGTACAAAATTTCTACCAGAAGTAGTTTTTCGATTTCAACACATAGTATCTTATCTTTTAGAAAATTGAATCAAGATGGTACTTTAAAGAAGTCGTTTTTTGATTTTATCAATAGTCATTTAATGCCAAGAGAAAAACCGCCGAAAAATTTCAAAAAACCGCTAAAAATGGGATTTGAATTTCTAACTCTTTGTTTATCACCATAGAAACGAATAAAAAATAATAATATTAATTCAACTTACATGATATAATAAATAATAACAATATAAAATATCCAGACTGACAAACCATCTCCGCTCAGAATCGCTTTTCTTATACAATGATATTATATTATCGTTGAATTCAAGTTTAATACCATCCATTATACAATGACCCACTTGTAACCTACTGTACAGCAGAGTGACATCCACTTACCCGCTTTTTTTAAATTAAAATTTGTATACAGTTGGTATAGGTAGGTTCTTATACTTTATAGCTTCAATATACAATTCTTACATTTACCAAATTTCATAAACTAATAACAGGAAAAAGTATTTTTGAGATAATTGTTTTAAGAATTCGTAAAATATAAGAGCTCGTTAGCCCATTGGCCATATAAATAGCATACCTTCGAGTTCTACTTAAAAAAGAAGTGTATAGACTATCCAAAAAAATATCTGAAAAAGTTTGGATACTTTGCCCGTAAAAAAATTCTCGGTAATTTTTTTCTGATTGAATTCGTACAGTCTAACAATTTTGCAGACGTCTGTGAAACGTGCGCATTATATGAAGTGGATACACGAAAGCGCGCACCTATATAGGTACCTACGGCATTCTGGATTTTTCAGACTATCGTAGGTAATATAATACTTCGTTTCCGAAAATGGTTAGGCGGAGGACGTGATTAACCTACACACTACACGATACTGTAAAATATCACATCGTCCAGCGGTGGACGGCATGGTAAATAAGAATATAAATCACTGTAGTGACGGAAGCTGTGAGTTTTCAGTGTTCAGGTAAGGCGGCTGGGGTAGTGGGATAACGTGTGTGTGTGTATGAGAGCATTATAATATGCGAACAAACAATTAATGTAATGTATAAGTTGCAAACAAAAATGTATTAAATAACAACAATAAACAATATTTAATTTTTGTATTTATAAGCAGAGCAACAACCGCTGGACGCCATGCGATAAAATAACGATACTCGTAGTCAGTCGTGGGCGAGACGGTTTAGAATCCATAATCGCATGCGTACAGATCATGAACATAACTTAATAATAATGTATATAATATTATTTGCGTTGTGAGCACTCCGGAAGGCTCGAGGGCATTCGACAACGGGTTATATTGTAGTGATGAAGCCTGATATTCGCGTGCACCACAGTCTACACAGAGATTTATTTGTTTGCTAACATTTCAGACAGTATTTTTATTATTTTTCGTGTACGAAAAAGTCAAAAATCAACAATTGTATGCAAACGTTTATTTTTCGATTTTGCTATCGTATCCGTGGTTGATTAAGAACTATATATAATATTATGTATTTATACATTGATATACAAAGGCAATATAATGTTATTAATTATCTTATTACTATAGTATTAGAAAATAATTACCAACTTACGTCGTACATGATATTATTTTTTTAACGATATACAACGCTATGTTTGAGTGGTTTTTGGGATCGGGTTTTTGGATACCGCAGTATTCAAATGTTGTCATATACATTCGTCTCAAGTGTAATAAACATAACAAAATAAAATCAAAATATGGATCAAAGGAACAATTTTATTCAATCATGTTTGGGCGAGCGAGAGATATGCACGCTCGTCAACCACCCCTGACATTAGAACACTAACAGTTATATTGTTAGGACGGATTCAGGAAATCGTGCAGACGTCCTTTAACTTTTGAATAAGAACTTGTACTTAACAGTTGCAATTTTCGTGAAAATCTGTGGGATTTGAGTAAATAATGTATGGTTCGATTTAAAATAACAATAATATTTGTGTATATATAAACGCGTAACGTACACAAATTATAGTGATCGACCGAAATTAAACATAATATATAGTGTCTCGTCGGGATTGAAAAACGACGATAAAGTAAAATATAGTCCGGGTACAAAGTTCATAGGTTCACACGTATATAATACACCAAATGTCGTAATTGTATATATACATATACATATACCTGCCTAACATTAGCATAATGATGATAATACTGATAAGCAATAACTATTTTGTCGGTCAGTTCAACGACATCGCGGGTACTAGTGTACGTATATATAGGTTGGTGTTAGGAATATAATATTTATCAATAAAACTGTAATAATATGATTCGGAAACATGCCTGTGTGTAAGTCTTAGTATGCTATCATTGTACAGCAATATCAATACACACGTGTATGATTATAGTGATCGAGCTTTGATCCCGGGCGCATCGTAATCGCCTTTACACAGTGATCTCAATCGTTTTTGTATAGCGCCGGTCGGTCGATGCGATCGACACAATATGCGTACGACCTGTTTACATTTCAGTTTTCGACCGTATTATTGTACACCTGATAATTTGTTGTCGGTTTTGCGGAAATCGTAAGGAAAATTTTAGAAAAATAGAACATATTTACAACGACTTATTATGACAACTAACTTACGACAACTTCGTTTTCAGTTTTGTAACAACAATTTAAAAGGTAATTATTGACGTATTATTGCGTGTTTATCGTTTACAATAAATTACACAATATAATATTACACACAGAGGTTCTACAAAATGTTTTAAAAACGGAAAACGATTTCATACTTTGATATATTATTTTAGATTATACTAAAATAGCGAGTGCGCCGGAAAATTATATCTCATCATCCTATGCCCTGCCATCAACAATAAGTATTCTTGAATACGATTCCGCACACTATACGTGTTCTAGTTATTTGACCTATTAATTGTATATTTATGTTCACAAATTGCGTTTCGATCTATAATAACCGCGTACGGTATACGGAATACCGATAAAAAGGAGCTTGCTTATAGTTTTAGCATTCCGATAAGATCGCAGACTGATATTACTATACGGTGAGATTGTGTGTTGGGGGGCTTTCCGTTGACCTATTCGACCTTCGGCACCTAATGTTATACATTATAAAAAAACAAAACTAAAACGTACATCGCATACAATGTATTATTTTATAATTTAAATATGTTGCAGATTAGAGTGAAATCGGACCAAAAGATTTTCGATGAAAATTATATACGTTACAGCGGTATAGCGTCATAATATTGCGGTATATAATACTATAGGAACTAGGCGGAAGCATGGTTGGTACAAAATAATATTGCACATGCACGATGCACAACCACGATGCTTTAATTTTGGTGAATATAACTTTACAGTTCGGCGAGTCTGACTATACATGTTTTCCCACAACCAATAAACACCAAACAAAAACATATGATTTATTAAAGTAGTTTTTTTTTTTTTTTGCCCCAATCACGATTTTCGCGAAACCAAACTACTTACGGTCTACTGATATCTCGTTATAATAAAAAAAAAAATACTAGTTGGTTAAACACGTTATTCAGTTATTGTTTCGTCCGAGGCTCTCAAACACTTTTGGAGGATTGTTGATGGTTTGGTAAAAATATTGGAAAGAAAAGCAGCGCACGCTTACCGGGTGTAATCATCTAATATGATATTTTATGTTTTATGTATCCGGCTAGTGCCAATAAGTGCCGATAATATATTGTCTTTAATGCCAACTCATTATCTATATATGACTACACATCAAACGCCCAAAGATTCCTTCGGTTTTTCTATACTATTATACATATAATATTACTTATTACTTATTAGGTATGCTTAATAGCCACTCACTTCGATAGTATCAATAATGATATTAAATATCTATTAAATGAGTTTCATGCATATTTTCACCTCCGACAACATGCGTCCTTAATACCAAATAATAATAGGTCTGCGGTTTTCGGAATATCTTTCGGCACCTATCGTTAACTATACCTACCTATAGTATACAGTATTATACATTTTATACATCGAAATATGTTCTTCTATACACATACGTTTAATGTAGGTATACGTATTACATAATTATTGTACATTATTATTTATCAAAATAATATTATATTGGCTGTAATTATTAGGATCGTATACATTTTCATTTCGTATATGAACAATCACTATTTTATTTAAATACTAAAACAAAAATATGGGAAGTAATTTTTTTTTTTAAATAATAATTATACTCTTTGAAGGACAGTGATATCATGGCTAGTCCGTAGCAGAAAAGAAGACATGAAAGGTTGATCAAATATTATACCCTATGCATATAGCGTATTATACCTGTGTTCCCCTCGGGTGATAAATTTAAAGTATAAACGTTCGTATAAAGTTTTATTTTTCATTTTTCATGCAAATAATCCGTGTTAAAAATGTATATTGTTACTTGTTAGTACACCGTACTATTCTCGAATTTACTATGGTGTGCTATGAAACTCATCTTGATCGCAAACCTGTTTTGTATAATATTATATTTAGAGGGACTCCTGGGACAGTGACATATGCCAAAACTATGTTTACCGGCGGGGAGGCTCAATGCATACAAATTACAACACCATACATCAAATATTGAAATATATAGGTAAACGAAAAAAAAAACTTGTCTTTGAAAATAAAAACCAATTAATTAACAGGTACAAATAAAACATGAATGATTTTATTATATGGGTGTATTATACATGTTTATATTAATATTATACTTATGTCTTAAAGTAAATACATTTCGCCGATCACTATACAGATATATAATATGCCATAATCGAGTGGTTTCATAGTAGCCAAAGTTGTATAGGTCATGAAATACGCATAAAATGTGTAGATAACAACAATTTAACACCGATTATTATTATTTTGCCTATGTTTAACTTGTCTCAATTTGCTTGGCTCGACGATGAATGATAATATGTAGCATGTTAACCTATTTTGTTTTTTTTCTTAAATATTACACAATGTGCACTGCAGGATGGTTCATAATGTTTGTACCTATATAACTTATGTGTTTGAAAAATGATTCCAAACAGATCTCATAACTGGTTCACCGAAAGGGTCGACCGAGGGTTAATTAACATTCGGTTTTCACGAACCGGAAGGATGCCATTTTTTAAGATTTCTTTTATCTTTAACAAATGTGTTTTCCAGCTAGATAAATATACATCACTATAAAACCAACAATAAATGGTTCAGTGACCGATGTAAAATTTTTACGTTTAACGAATAAGCTGATAAACATAACTAATAGTTAATATTCTATTGTGATTCATTAGAGTTCTCGAGACATATTTTCCCGGCTCCAGTTAACTAATGTTCTTTATACACCTACGTCCTACATATTATATAGTTTTAAATATTTAAATTCAATAATATTGAAATCTTATATTATAACTAGACTACAGCTGCAGGTATTATACAGTACTTAGGTATGTATATTGTATAGGTAATGGTTAAATTCCCAGTAGACTTTAAAATAAACAAATATATTAAAATATTATTATTGTTGATTTACAAATGCATATTTAATATTTATAAAATATATTTGAATTTTAATTAGGTAACTTTAACATTAAATTGTTCGCAAAATGTATTATAATTTTGTAAATTTTAAAATAATAATAATTAATTTTTATATTAAACGTATGTTGTTTATACTGTTAGATACTAGGTGAATTGATTTTTTTTTTCAATATTATTCAAATATAAATTAGATAATTTATTTTCATTTTATCAAAATATGACTCCATAAAATATCATGATTAAAAAAAGTTAAAAAGTAAATTAATTTTGTGAACGTCGTAAATTTGTGACAGCGTAGTGACACACCAAAATGTACTAATACATGGTAATATATATTTAGTTAATATATTTTAAATATTGAATCAGCTTTAAGTAATAAAATAATATTATTAATTGGGACTATACAAACAATGATTATTACGTATTTTTGAGATTTTAATGTTAGGTATTATGTACAATTTTATAATGTCAATTTGACATGTATAGGTACTTAACATAGTACAAATTAAAATGCCATAAAAAATCTCATTATAACATTGCAATTTTTTTTTCTATTTAAATATTTTGATAACAGGTCAAGCATAAATTATATGGGTCAAGAACAAATTAGACCCCCGGAAGTTGTTTCCAAGCAGCTACATTTTGTGATTTTGAGAGCTATACTATTATACTACATGTATAAATAAATAATATATACAATATTATAATATAATGTCAATATACTTAGGGTAATAGAATAATTCAATAATAATACAATATAATATTTTGTTTCCGTCACATAAAACTTGATATTTTTCTTAAATTATTTTTGTATCTATAAACGCGATCGTATTCACAAATGAAAATAAAATATGAAAAATAAAATACATTGAAAATGAACTCTGTAAGTTTTAAGTTTTAATAGTTATTGTATTATTATACATAAAATATTAATTTAATTTGTTTATAGTTTAATACGGACATACTTACGATGTATATTTAATGAATAATTAGAAACTGCAGAGTGCAGATAATATAAGTTTTTCGAGGGTTAATTTTTCAATATTATGTTTTAAAAATAATTTGATTAGTAGGTATTAGGTCTTTAAGTACTCGTCTAACTTGAAAATGCATTCAAGTTCAATAGTATTATGACGCATTCGTTACCGCTCTAACTGCAAGGTTGAAGACGTATGTCTACTTATATATTGCTTTAGTATGTTACTACGAAGTTATCATTGTGATTTTCAAACTCAAGTTTATTTTATACATAATAATATATTATGTAGACCAAGTTATATAATTGAGTATTATTTCCTAGTGGAAAAATAACTTAAAAACGTGTACCACTCGACTAAAAAAGGATTTTATGTGTAGCGGTTCGAATAATATTATGCAAGTGAAAATAATAAGTGCGTTGGTACGTTTTGGGTTACCTAATACGTATGTTTTGGTATCGATAGTATAAATATAAAATGTCAATATATTTACCGATTGTACTATAAAATATGGTCATGTTCTAATTTCTATACAATATTAGTATGTTCAACCCTGACATTCAGTTTTTAAAACAATAGAAAAAGCTCCCGATCAATGTCTATTGTCACCTGATCTGAAACCTAGTTTTGTTGTGAACTCATTGATCGCGAGTTAAGTTTTTAATTGTCCATCTATAATAGTATTTAAAGAATTTATTTATAAACAAAAAATTTTAATTTTAGATGAAAATGCTATGACCACAAAGAAAACAACATAGGTACTTATCTGGTGGTGTTTATTTTAAGATATTTTTGGAATTCTAACTTTATGCCTATATTTAATATAGGAAATTGATAACTATATCAGAAATCTTAAACTCAAAAATTAATTTCTAAAATATGTTGATAACTATTGTTAGGTAGACATTAGAATATATTATATTTTATATATATTTATTATTATATTAATATATTATTATACAATATTTTACACACTAAATTATGTAAATACAAAAGAACAATGGCTAAGATAAAACACAATATGGTTTAAACATAAATATTTTCATTGTTCATACAGAAGTTGATACAGTAATTCATTATTTTCTTAAATTATAAAGTGTATTATCAAACATTTTACGCATCAAAATTACATAATTTGTTTATTAAGTTATTAAATCAGTACGATTTGTAAATAATTCAGGTACTTATAGCTTAACTTTTATTTTTTGAATTGATTTGAACGTTTGGTACATTTAAAAGATTGCAAATATTTATAATGTAATGTTTACTGTAGATTGTAGACATAGTTATTTGGAGAATACCTATATAATAAAATGATTATCATGTTATTGTACACGTTTATAAAGAAAATGTGATGAATGAAAAAAATAATCGTAAAATATTTCGTATCGATCGTTAGAATAATATGTTAATTCATTTTTTCTTCAACTATCTGAAAATGTATGTTTTCGATTTACCTATAGCATCCAGACATAGCCTTTCGTCACAAACCGTCAAAACTCGTCATCGGTAAAGTTTATTCTATTTTAAATTTTGCAGATTCAGAATAACGACAGTATAATAATATACCTATACGTTAACCACTGAGTATAGTAATTTGCTTAAACGTGTAATACGACACACACGCGTTTAATACGCATAGATAGGTCACGTAATTATAATGCATGTACATATTTTGAGTGTATTATTGCTGTAAAATGATTGAATATATTGTGTCGTCGGGCACTTACCGTGTCGGAAACGATTCAAAAAGATCGTTACGATTTTCATGATGACCAGAGTGCGTTGTACAATACGATCGGAATTACGTGGATCGTCTATAATATGCCTACGATGCCGAGGTGTATCTTTGCTCGACTCGCAGTTATTTGTCGTCGGCAGCGTCGTCTTTATAATACTACTTGCGCGATAATGATTAAATTTATTATACGAGTATATCGCGGTATATCACGTTTGGGACAACTGTACCCAGCCCTGTGATGGACGGGAAAAAATTTCTATTCTGATAGCGAAAAAAAATCTCCTCCGTCGCGTCGCCGTACACGTGCCCGCGCCACGCTCCGATAAATTATTATAACGATATTATTACTATTGTTGTGCCTATGAGTGTAGGTGCCGAGTAAAAATTTTTTTTATAATAATAATAATAACGTTAATAATTTTATATCGAACTCGCGGCGAATGAAAAAAAGAAAAATTAAATTAAACGAAAAAATTTTCTTTCAAAAAATCAATCGTCCGGGCGGGGAGGCGAAGTGAAAATTTCGGAGACGAAAAAAATTGTCAATAGACCCGCGAGTGTCTATCGGCAAGTTAACTGGTCCCGGGATCATCTAAACGTCGACTGACGAGTGCGCGTGTATACACTGCAGCAGCTGCCGGACGCCGTGTATCGCGTGCGTAGTGTTTTCGCGGTGGTGCGCGGCGCGATGGAGGCGAGACAACGGTCCGTCGGTGCGTCTCTCGGCGATTCCAAAACGGTGCGCGCGACCGGTGCGAATCGGACCGACTATACGCTATTATGCCCGATGATATCATTAAAATTCATAATTATAATGGCAATATTGCATGATATTAGATAATGGCGGGCTCAGGCCGGGCTGGCCGATTATTCCCGGCGAATATAAAATTTTCCGTAATTTTCAGTATACGATGACGATATTTTATATGCCGCCGCCGACCAACGGCCGTCCGTCGCGATTCCACCGGATCGAATTGTCGAGAGTATATAGGCACTGCGGCATTCATCACCACCACCACCACCACCACCACCACCATCACCGGCACCAACACCACCGGCGCAATCGGTCGAACAATGCTGCTGTGATCGTGCGTGTAGAATATACCACCACTACCACACGGTCACCGCAACCTCGGTATACGCGCATTCGGCCAATCTCCTGGTAGGTTCCACCTCCTATGCAATCGGTCAAACGTATACATATACGTCTTATTTATTCGCATAATAATGTATAAGGTGTACCTATATAATAAATATAAGACGAGAAAAACTGCAGATGTGGAGTTTTATAATATGTTGGATAAATTGCATATTATATACACGCGTACCGTGTAGCATGTGCCTATACATATTATTATTATTATTACTAACAGGTATAATAGGTAGGTTCTATAGAATAACAAAGTAGAATTATACATTTATAGTCGTTTTTGCCGTGTATATATTTGTATATATATATATATCCTGCAAGTTATTTTGTCTACGAGATCTACGCCGAGCAGCTTGAGTATTTATCACCTGCAATAAGATAACTACGGCTGCAAGTAGGTAGAGGTACTTATATGTTATACTGATTTAGTGATTTATAGTAGAAATTCGATGGCTCATATCGATGTGAAAAAAAATGTACTGGGATGTTTGCACCACATCATCTACATGTGGTTCATAATCCTGCGTCGGGATAATATGGAGATAATTTTACAACAGTTTGGACCAATACATTTCTAGACGATATACCCCTAGAATAGTATAAGGGCGAAGCAACTGGTCTGACATTTACGGGCCCAAGCTAGTTCCGGTCACAAATAAGTTTATCGAACCAGCCGGCTGCAAGCTGACTGATGTTTTAATCTCGAACTCAAAGACTTTTCAATATCCTCTGAAAAAAACATAGATGGCACGTAGTTTATGTTATCACCGACATTTAAGTATCTACATAATTAATTGTGGAGTACTAGAGTATCTCAAAATATGTTTTCCTAAAGTATAGATTGTGGTTTGTGGGTTTTTAAATTTTTATTATACTTAAAACAAAACGACTACAGTGTATAATATAGTGTTTCCAACCAGGGTGCCTTGAACTTAAGTTAGGGTTCCGCGAAATTCTTTGAAATATATTAGGCATATCAATATTATATCAATTACTTACCCGCATTAGTTACCTATTATTTTTAAATTTAATAGGTATTAACGATATTTTAAATAACGATAAACATAAAACTTGTATGACATTTTAATTCTGAATAACGATAAACGCTAAAGTTGTGTAACTATTTAATTCTAAATAACATAAAGCGGAATTTTTTTTTCAAATGCAAGCCCTGAGTAATAGTGAACCTATGTTAATCACAATATACACAATACAAAACAATAAACTTGGACACGTCTTGTCTAACTTGTTGTAATACTATGAATAGTTAATTGAATTCGTTTAAAATGTTTAAATCCTTTAAAAATATTTAGCCATTTAAATTACAGAAAGTATCAATACCAAAAAAGTCATTGAAATATAAATACGTAACTAATATTGAGTAAAATATGCTGTGGTGAATTGCGATACCACCAGATTACATAGCCTTGATAAATATTCAAGACCATCGTTGGCCCTAGGAGTGGAACATTTACATAGGTACAGATCTGTCGTTAAACACTTATTATGTAAAGAAGGTCCTCGATGGCTCGACCACCATAAGTGCAATTTTTATTTTTATTTAATTTTTCAAGAAAAAACGGTTAAACGTATCGATTGAACTCGTACCTATTTGTTTACAATTCTGTACAAGGATATAGATGAGTAGGTGAACCGAAAGTTAACATTATGTGGCCCCCCGCTGTCGTCATTTGGCGACTAAACTACTGTCAAAGTGTCAACCAAGCAGCTGCCCTCCCCCCTCACCCAACACTTTGTTCATAACTTTAATTCCAACTCTGTAATTATACCATAATATAAATTAATGCTTGACATTTTTCAAATGCGCATTCCAAATTGCAATGGAAAATATTCGTAGGCCATGCTGAGTTCGTATCATATACCTATCCCCCCCCCCTAGAGTGTTGTAGGCACAGTGCCAGCCGGGCAACCGATATTCGTAGGATTAAAACTAGGTACCAAGTCATTGTAATATAGTTCGGTAGGTAATAAAATGTTTTTATGCATAGTTCGTACTTCGTAGGTATCATAAACACTACACACACGCATATTATTACCTACATTGATAACTGTACAGGCTGACACGTATTTTCGTCGTCATAGCCCGTAGTCGTAGAGAATATGTTTTACAGTTTAGCTCGTTAAGCATTCGGAAAGGATGTTTGAATTTGTACATCTCTTGTATACGAGTAGGTATATGCTACGTTTTTGGCATCTGTACACACCTCGCTGTCAAAGTATGATTTCGTGTTCAACCCACTACTATAAATAATACCTAATAAGTAATAACTATTACGATATTGTATATGTGTACAAGAGTGTTTATATGGGAAAGACTATTATTATTGTTGTTGTTGTTGTTATTATTGCTGTTTATGAAATAACAATTTCTTAATACCTGTGATGTGTTTACGGGTAAACGACATTACGGATTATAATATTATACCTACACGGTACCTTCACAAGGAAATCAAAACGACTCGTAGATAACGATGGTATCGTTTAGATATATTGATAAGAGGTGCAACAGGTGATATGACTCTCCGGCGCCGAATGTCCGGGACTCACACGCCCACGTGTAGCAAGACCGTCAAGTTCATTATTGTGACGACGAGTTCCTATTGGATTTTTCGAGACGACAACTAACGAGTTATTGCTTTCGTGTAGTCATGTAGATACTACATATACTAGGTACATGCTACTGATATATACTATACTACTTATAGCCTATACAATTTCTGTTTATGTTCAGGAATGCTTTAAAATGACATCCAAAGCAGTTTTTGTTTATAACTACCCATTTTATCTAAGGAAGTATTTTCTTATTTTGTTGTAAATCGTTATAGAATGACCGTCAATACATGCAATTTTCACTGGTTGTTTTTTTAATTTTCTTGTCTATAAATGTCATGAAATTGTAAATGTTAAATAACAAAGCGCGAACATTTAATTCAAGGCTCCAGATATATTATTACTATAGCAGTTAAAAAATATTAAAAATTCATAATTTTTTTTATAAGCATTTAAAGTACGATTTTTGACAACATTTATCAAATTTATAATTAAAATTTTTTTGTATATAAAAATGTATAAAATCCTCAACTTTTATAGCTAAGGATTGAACATTTAAGACAAGGATCCACTTAAATAGGTTATATATAAATAAAATTACTTTATTCACAATAATATCATCAAATATACTTAGTTATATCATAAGATGGTTTTAGATCATTGAATTCAAATTTAACACAATCCATTACAGTGAACCGCTTGTAGGTAATCTACTGAACAGCAGAGCGACACCCACTTTCCCACCCTTTTTTTTTATTGAACTATAAAAGATACGTTATTAGTTTTTGATTTTAAATCATAGTTGTTACATAATATACAAGATTGCTATTTATATTAGGTTAACAATCGTAATATCATATAAATGCATAGTAATGTTAATTATATATCTTACAGCTATTTTTGCTGAATTATATATGAACAGTTTTTCTTATGAAGGTTATCATATTTGCGGTGTTTGGCCACTTTTAAAAATACACTTTTATGTATTTTAATGCTTAACAAAAACTTGTACAAAGCTTTTCAGTAAATGCAAAAAAAAATTGTAAAAACCTGCAATAATTACCTAATTACCGGGATTGTTTTCTGGTAAAACTATATCATCATCACTATTTGGTTTGTTATTTTATTAATTATATATTATTACCATCAATGTGCAATAGGTACCTATAATATTTATAAATCAAATAATTGTCTAATTTATCTAGTAGCATATTATTGCAGTGATACATTTATGTTGCAACAAACGTATTAATACACGACATTATTCGCAATGAAAAACAAAGAAACGAGAAAAAAAATTAATGAAATAATATTATGTTTTATTATACGGGTAAAGACGTCATCACTGGTAAAAATATAAAATAATAAAATCATTTAAAAGAATAAGGCACAGTCTTACGGATACCACCTTCCTATGTAATTATAATTCACTCATATTTTTCGTAAATCATAAAAAAAATATCAAAACCGTATTTTGTTGGTGGCCATAATTAATGCGGAAAACACGTTCTGGAATTACACTGTTATATAGTTCTAGGTGGAAGTAAAATATAATAGGTACATTGATAATAGTCGGTACTTACTATATACTTATGTACAATTACAGTGGTGAGCAATAATAATATTAAGTATGAAAAATAAGTAGGAAAGAGTATAATTATCAATTGTAATTATCAATTGCAATTTCAACAATTTGTTAAAGGAGAAACGGGATGTCACTGCACTACTTCAAAGTTCAAAGTAATAATTACGTACACAGATAACAGCGATAAAAATCATACGACGTAAAAATATTCGGTAGATAACAATGGTGGTGCTAACGAAAAAAATTCACACAGACATCGCGTTAGTTGCCCCGTATTGAAATAGGATTATAATTTATAATTCATTTTGACTTAAATTGATGGTGAGTAGTGACAAAAAAAAATCTTTTCGTTGGAAATCATCATCGTCGGAATGAAATGACTTATATATTAGGCATTATAATTTACAACGTGTAGACTAATTCTTGACGTTACTATAAAAACTGGCCTACAGAATACCAATATTATGCGTCATGTACTTTGGCGATTTTAAGAATTATGAAGTAGGAACACTTAAATGTTAACGACAATATTATTTATTATTATCAAATACTTGGATTTTTTAAGAATTGTACCAAGTTTCTTGCGGTGATACAAACTATCTAATAATAAGGCGTTTTCAGAATTTTCTCGCCTTTCAGAAGGTTTTTCTTAGTGGATAGAAAAACTATAACGGAATAATACAAATAATAAGACCGTTTCAGATGAAGATATTTGATGATGACTTTTATATATGAGATCTCAGGTCTGTATACAGAGACGAAACTATGCACAGAACGCATACCTTTTTAGCAGCATAAAAATATTTAGTGAAAAAAAATAACAATATGACTCCAAATGCTATACTTTGAATATTTAAAAGAAATTTCCATCTTGTAATATTATATTGCGTGCAATATTGGTTTTCTGTTGATAGGAGACACGCACGGATTTCGGTCCACTTATAGTTTAGTGTATAAATATTGAAAATGTAAAATGCAATACGTAACACGACCTTAAAGACAATTTTTTTCTACGAGATGATCGTGCTGATTTAATACATTTATTAGAGATGGGGAATTTACGTAAAAAAAATATCGGTAAATTTACCAATAATGTGGTAAAAATGGTAAAATAGCTAAATCATAGAACTATTGTTATTTTTTATTATTAGACATTAGTAAATACAATTTGTATATTAGTACCTAATACTTGTTAAATTTAGTTTTTTCTAATAATAACAATAATTAACCAAAAATTTAAAAAATGTATCTAAAATATCTATTGTTCTGTATTAGACATTAGTAATTAATACATCTTATGAAATATGAATAATGAATATATAATTATTCATATCACAATTAATAAATAATTTAAATTAAACTAAACTATCAAAATTCACATAACCTTTATTTCTTTTTAAACATTTATATTTAGACTTAACTTTTATATAAACAATATTATATTATCAATATCACATTATTTGCTTTTTTGGTATCTGCCTATAAAATGTTTCCTAAATACCTACTGATATTTAATGTTTTATTATAAATTATATAGTAGGGGCGACAGTATATTGATACTATAGCCTATAACACGGTATATAAACAATAACAAGTATACCAATATTACAAATGACAATAATACCATAGTATCAGTTGAAAAAAAAGCCTTAACAATTCAGACTACCTAGGCGTTTTTGATTTCATTTGATTAGAGGGGCCACACAATTTTTTTTTTGGTAAAAATAATTTACCGGAAAAACAATTGGTAAAATTCAAGGTAAATTTTTTTACCGGTAAAAATTTACCTGGTAAATTTACAGCACTCACATCTCTAATATTTATACATATTTACTTTGTACAGTATACATACTAATCGACAACCATTCCACTCCGTTTAATAATAATAATAAGCGCCACCGCCGCCGGTCGTAATAATCTCGTTATTACACTTCTGATAACCTGATAGTATTCGATAATTTATTATTATTAGCGTTTATTACTCATGAATTCATAATATAGTAGTAGTTGTTTCGTAAATAAATTTTCCAAAACATGAATGGACACCTAGTTCGGTGAACTACGTCGGGGATAAAAAAAATCTATGATATTTTATTTATTCATTTATTGCTATATTGAAATGTGATAACCGACAACGAACAAAATAAAAAAGATTCAAGATTTAAATTATTTATGAAACACCTTACGTGGTACATATATTATGTTATTTATTTCTGTTCATTTGTAAGGTAATAAAAAAAACTGGAAATATGTAAAAAATATAAATTTATACATAAAATCATGAATGTAGATAATAATATAACCGCAGTTTCTATGGAATTAGGTAGGTATCAAGATTCAGAGATAACTACATATTGGTCGTTCAAAGTTAATCCCTTAACTGTTTGACCTGACTATACAATTTTGGGTGGTCTTTCAAGGTTTTATAAAAAGTTTACCGAAAGCTATTATATAGATATTAATGTACGATTTATATTTAATAAATAACAATAATGATACCTTCATTGAGTCTTTTAGTATTAAAATTGAAATATTTACACGTTTGAATTGAAAAAGTATATGTATTATGTAAAAATCATCCCCTAATTCCTCCAACAATCACTATTCACTAGCGCAAAACGAGACGACCAACTAGGAAATACTACAACTCGTCAATTCAATTTGTATTGATAATTTATAGTAGTAACAGCAAACACAATATGTACATTATCATATTATTGTATTATTATATTATATGTAAATATATAAGTAAACATTTGTGAGCCAATGGCAAAGATGCCAAAGCTTTATATATAACTTAAATATATTACCGTATATACAGTAAATTTCAACGAGGTTTTTCCAATGATTAGCTAAGCCTCCAGCGTTCACTTATTATTATAATAACAAATTCATTAAGGGACCTTTCTGAACGTTCTCCAATAGGATAATTTTACGAGTAATATTTACCTAATCAGTACGAACGTACATCACTACATTTTTTGAAAAATTTATTTTACCTAAATAATGGTCACATATTATGTGCATAAATCTAAAATAAAAAAAAAATAACATTTTTTGTTTTGCTCTGAATCTTAGAAAAATAATATTAATAGGTAAGTAATTTAAAAAATAATAAAATAAATATCATTATGATAGTTGTGCGAGTTTATAAGTAGTTACTTAAGTAGTACTATAGGTAGTTTAGTAGTCTATAAGTAGTTTACAGACCATAGGTGCGTCAGTGTAGGTGATTAATTTTTTTTTTTTAATTTCAATAAATACTTAAATACTTTATTTACAATTTATATACGCCATGCATACAATAATAATGTGATAAATATAGCTTGATGGCCGAAGGGTGTTAAACCGTTGAACGAGAGTACCTACCTCATGTCTATACCCATACAGCATTTTTAAATCATTATAAAATTTATATTATAAGAGTATTATAATAACTTAGTTATACTAATATCTAATATTATAATCACGAATAATATTTTTAAACAAAAAAGCTCAGTGAACTGAAGTGAGGCGATCGTTGTTTATAGTTGTTTAGGTAAGTAGTACAGTTTAATAATAAAAAAAGAATAATATACACAATGTAATTTTGTGAATGACTACACATCAGAGGGCCATATTTTTTAATTCTTTATCTATCATTGTCATGTCCACACGTATATTTCCTATTATCGTATAGGCTAGGCTGGACAAGTTAATGATTTTTTTAACTCACTTAAGTTAAGTTAATATGCACCAATAAAAAAAAGTTAAAAGTTAAAAATTAATTTAACTATAGATTAACTCAGTTAAGTTAAAAGTTAATCCACACATTTTGTTAACATTTTATTAAGTTAAAAAAAAGTTAATTTATTTATACAATGCTAGCGTAAATACTTAATTTTTTTCTAATCCAAAACTAAACTATGGACTATGGTGTTTATACTTTATACAGTATTTCCATATAGGTTGGATTCGAATGTCATTTGTTCGTAGTGACTCTAAGGGAGGGGATCAGTGGAGTGGATCAACCTAAACTGTGTACAACAAATTGCCATTTTAAGATTTATTTACAATGCTCCAAAGATAAAAAATAAACTATCATTGTAGTGTATTAAAATAATAATTTAAATGAAATTCAAACCCCACAAATTTAAAGTCCTACATAAATGCAGTGTTTTATAAATTATTATTTATATGGTCTATCGAATATGGATTGTAATTAACGTACAAGGTGGGGCGAAACAGGCAGTGCAGTTTTGAAAGGCTATTAAAAAAAAACTACGCAACTTACAGAAATTATATTTATTTAATTTTTTTCAGTACATCATGCCGTTTTATATATCAAGTTTTAAAAATGACATCAGAAAGATGATGGCCGCCAGCAGCGATACACTGATGAAGGCGATTTCTGAAATTTTCTGCCGCATTTTGACACATTTCGACTGGTATAGCGCCATTTCCTCCCTAATTCGGTCTTTGAGTTCTTCCAACGTGTGAGGCCGATGTTTAAAAACCTTTTCCTTCAGGTAGCCCCACAAGAAAAAATCACAAATGCTCAAGTCTGGTGAGCGCGCAGGCCACCTCAAATCATGTATATATATTTGGTACCTACCCACATATTTATTACAATTTGTATCAAAATTGTATACTAAAATAATTGAACCATAAGAATCAATTGTATTTTAATTTTTATCAATTGTCTATTAATTCTTGATCGGGTTGTACCTACTATCATCGTGTGGACCGTTGGCGGCTTAGCAAGTGGTGGTCGATGAGATGGACAATGGTCAAGACGTGAAACAAATAATTAATTCTGTTGTCTAGTACAGTGGTTTTAAACCATTTTCAAATCGCGACCCCCTTTTTTTAAATATTTGTGATGCGACACCTTCAAAGAATTGTTTCATCATAATTTAATTTAATTACCAATTAAATATTTAGATTTTTTGATTTTGATTTATTTACATTTGAAATTGAATTAATTATACAATGACAAGTATATGAAGGAACTGATAATTATAAATATTTGTGACTTTATTCACCTTAACAAATAATTTTTTTCACCCCCCGGTTAACTACTGGTAAAGTATATTTAATAAAAAGTTCTATAAACGGAGTAGGTATAGCAAGTTTTGCTTAATCAAATTATTATATTGACTACATATATTATACTATGTTAAGTATTATAATGAAATAACTACTTACATTACCAATATGTTTTTAATTTGTTTCTAAAAAACATTATTTTACCTAATTATACATTTTTTTTTTTTTTAAATAAATGTTAAGTGAATATCTGACCTCTAAATCACACCATTAAATACGCCCCTGACCACTCTCAATAATAATCATAATAATAATATAATATTATGTAAATACTTCTACGTTTCATCTACGTTTTTTATAACAGTTATTATATATTATAATATATTATAGCACTCATTTTGCACTTAAGAGTTATCGTTCAGATTAATCAGTTGTCTGAAGTTGTCACTATAACAGATATATTTAGAAGGTATACATTATATCCCAACACGTTATTCTTATTATAATATCCTGACATTTATCCAGTCAAATGCCTGAAAAAATATGATAAACTGTTGGATTGCATAGGTACTTGGAAACAACTGGTTTTTGTTTCGATAAATTCGTCAAATTATTTTCATTTCCGGCATAGTTTTGACTGTTTAATTTCGTGTATGTTACGCGTCCCAATCGTTTGTATACTCAAATTCAACCAAATAGTCGTTTTTTCTGCTTCTCGTCTGAACGGTAATTGTGAATTTTTTTTTGATTTTTACTATCTAGCTGACGGTTAACCGGATAACTTAATCAATCAATAATTTTGTAATTAACTTGCTGTTATGACAGAATTGTCATTTCGAAAGTATCTAACCTACGATACAAACTTGGAATAATAGTTTGCAAGTTTCAACACTTAACAAAACATCGTTCGATTTTAATACTTTACTTATCCGACTAGTTTTTTCGTGCCATTGACCTTCACCACTCGTCTTATACAATATACATAATGTAAAATAATTATAGTTATTCTCTTTTAGGCTATTAATATAATGGTAGTAAAGTATTATGGTGCAGTGTGCAGATATATATTAAACACAAAAAACATGTACAGAGTGTTCAGTGATTACATTTTAATATTAGGTAGTCGACACTCATTATTTTGAAAATCGTTATCTTTTTTTAAAATTGTTCTCTTAACAACATTTAAGATAGGTACATTCGAGCTTTAATATTTTGCTATAATCCTTGGGTTTTTAACCCCTGTTTATACTTTGGTGATCAATAATGACTAATAAGATAGGTATTAACAAGTACCTATTGACTTTTGATATTTAATGGCAATTTATATAACCATTATCTTAATTGAATATCAAATATTATAGAAATATTTCGAGTCTAGGTAAGAGTAGTGAAGTGCCAAGATTATTTAAATTCGTGATTAGGTAATTATAATTAATTAATTCAAAATGTTAATTTAATCATTTAAAAACAAAAGAAATATTATTAAGGAAGCGTTTTGTTTCATATTATATTGAATTAAAAAATTTCGGTTGCTGTGTGAAAATTAAAATATAATATAATATTGTTTTCACTGCGACAACAGCCATAATATGTAGGCTGAAGGTGAACAAAAAATACTGCTATATCTACGATCACACTCAACTGAAATCCTTTTAAAAAATAAAATAAAATCCCCAAAATGCATACCTCATTTACTAATAATTACGAAATATCGAGTATAATAATATCCTCAAGAGTCTCGATATTCCAGTATCGTCGATGACCCCATTATATTATATTATAAACTCTGGAAGAATTAAATATTTAAATCTCTGTGAAATAAAATGGCATATCTTAGGATATTATAGCATCTAATATAATATTAATGTTATATTATGGTGTATACCAACATATTATTATATTATGATATCTCATAACTAATACCTATATAGTCTTTCCGAGTCCACGGAAACGAGTTTCTGTCGGTCTTTTCATACTATGTATTATTATTATTTATATATATACTCACGGCTGCACGTCGTTTATTCGGCAAAACCCATTTTTGTAAAAATTATCATCGCCCTTCGGGCCCATAGTGACCGTGCAGCCAGAAATGTGTGACAATAACGAATGGTCGAATAGCCTAATACTATTCAACGTTTCGAGTAATACTATTATTTATTTTCATAAGCCAACTCGAAGTATATAATGTACTCACGACTTTTTTTTTTTTATTATTATAACGGTGAAGGCGTGGACTTACAAATGGGATGGGCTGTACAACAGACATCATGCCCAATATATATGCTATAATAATAATGTATAATAAGTATTCGACTCGTCCGCCTCTAAACACACTATTACCTATCTCTCCACTACAGTGATATTTTAATAATGTTGTACCTATTTATTTTTTTACTGGACGTCGGTCGATGATTGTCCGAAATGAGACAAGCATAGTCGTATAAATCATATTTTGTTCATAGTTCACTGCAGCCACGACGGCGACTGTATAGAGTTTTCAAACACTTTTTTCTTTTCTAAAATATACAAATTATTAGATGACGTTGGCTAGTGGCGTGCTTGGAATTTTCCAAAGGTGCAATAAGTGCAGCCGTTAATGGAACAAACGTAATTCTCGGTCTATAAAAGGAACACGACCTAACAATATTAACAAGTTTTATGATATGTATTACGTACTTGAATCTCGAAAGTCGTACGATTTCAAACATTTCAATAGTATAGATACTTTCGAGCATGTCAATGGTGTATTCGTACTGCGAATTGTTCACTTATATTGTGTTTGATGCACTTTTTGATCTCAATCCAAATAACTAATAATAATAAATAAGGGACCGATCCGAAAAGAATAATATTACACAGTGTGTTCAACGATGATAAATAATATTTCTGAATTTTACTGTATTTTTTACTAATTTAATATTAGATGCACCTATTTTTGAAAAATTTAATTTTTTTAAAAATGTCCACTCATGTGCAACAAAACAAATTTTTTTTAAATGTTCCTACCCCATTTGTGTTCAAATTTGAAGTACTTCAATTTATAAAGTTTATTTCTATCTTAAAAGTTGACTTATTGAGAGGAAGTTGAAGTTTCAATTGAACAATTCTACAATATTCTGTGTGACTTTGTATGTTTTTTTTTAAAAACTTGAGTTTGTTGTAGTAAGTTAAATACATTTACATTATTTTCACATACGAAATCACACGGTACACTGTAAAATATTGTGGATAAACTTTTAAAAAATTCAACAAATATAACATGCATACATCGAAAGCTTAACTCACTGTCAATGAATCAATTGTCAAGGCAAAAGATAACTTAATAAGTGAAAAAATAGTTGTAACTCAAAAAGGAGGGAGTAAAAATTCAAAAAAATTATAGTTGAACATTTAAAAAAATAAGTGTAATAACAAGTCCTTTATGTAGTTAAAACCCCAAAAATAAAATCCAGGGCCATTCGAAATGTTTTGTGTTACCTTTATCGTTGAACACACTGCAGTATTCCAGGTGGAAAAACAGATCACTCTAACCTATCTGCAGAGGCCAAATAGATCCGGTTTTCAAACATTTACAATTTACATTTTACAATATGGTGTAAAATCGTAATAAATAAATATTTATTACATTTATGTTTCAAAAAATAAAAATTTTCAGCAAATTATCCAAACCTGTTCCGAAAATACAGAGTACAATTAATATAGAGTTGCCAACGACGGAGACTTATTTGTAGCAGCTGCAGGTATAGCTCAATGACAACCAAGAATATTATAACTTAGCGTTGTTTGTTCGATTTATACAAATATTCGTCCCATAATCTAGGATTATAGTTAAGATTATGATATACGATTATGGACAACCAATTATTGAGCCCATCATCATATTAAATCACGAATTTATGCCACTCGCCCACGCCTCTTATAATAGGTAGGTTATTTTGTATAGGTATAAGCCGGGTTCGGAAATTAAAATGTTTATTTATTTTCTACTTGATTTATAACCTAACAGTGATATGGAAGTTGATGTCATGGTACTACGATTTGGAATAAGACATTTCCCTAGTGTTTTTTATCGTATATTTTCTTCTTTCGGTTCTTTCAGATGACGTAGACGGTCACTATAAAAAAAATTTAATTTTAATGTTTTAAAGTGTTTTTATGATGAAGTTTTTAAGTGTTCTTTAAATCGCTTATTTTGATGATTTTAGGTGTTCTGGTAATAAATAATGTGTATATAACTATTAACCGTGGCATATTATTACCTAATTCCGAAAGTCCAAGGTTTAAATCACATCGTTGTTTAGAATATTTCCTTGTGTGCACTGTTCCGGTGTTGTTTTCCGTTTTATTTATTTCCACAATTTCGCTACACTCGTGTCTCCACATATTATTTCTGTTGTCGGAAATGAAAACCACACATTTCCACATTTATATACCTACATATATTATGTATCAGTTTATTACATATTGGTTCCACCATCGCACATTTATCCACACTTGACCTGTCTATAATAAATTGTGTGTGAAAACCATTGTACTCGTGCAGTATTCACTTGGGCTATAAATTATAATTCTAGTGAAGAAACCAAATGTTCATCCCCAAAATTGTTACACTACAATATGGCTTTTGTTTCTTGTACATCACTCATAGGAAAAAAAATTATAGTTTTAAAACTCATGGTTTTTTGGTTTCAACATTGAATAATTACTTTTTAGTTTTATTCTATTTATGAATATACAGGCAGTATCCCTTAAATAAGGGATAATAAGGTTCCTAGGGAATATTGGATTGTACAAACAATTAAATCGACTATCTTAATTATAATAGAAAATAATACAGAATAATGTAAATAATAAACAAATAGATAAATTTAAAACATAAACAAGGTAACATAATATAATAGTCTTATTACTATACATTTTCAAAAACCGACATTAGAAATGATTGATCTGCGTTTGCACTAGACATAAACGCCTCATTTGGGCTTTACACATATAGTTGTTGGTAGACTGAGAAATATAAAAAGGAGTAGTTGTTCTAGTTACCCGCTGAGGAAGCCTAAAGTTAATTAAGGAGACAAGGACGAAATAATCAACTTTATTGTCCAGAAGCCCTTCCAGGAAATTTAAGCCTGCAGAACTCCTACGCTTAGATAGGGATAACAAATTAAGTAAATTGGAAACGGGAGGTAAAGTAGTATTGAAAAATTAAAACAATATTGCACACATTTGGCACAGTTAAGATTCTCTTCGAATTGTGATGAATTTTTGGTAGCACAATCGTTTTGGACTAAAATCTTACTCTCTCGTTATCGGCCTATTCACTTTTCGTATAAATCAAAAAGTTAAATATTTACTTTATGTTATACATGAAAAATAATATTTAATGATATATAGTATGAACATTATTTTTAACTTTTTAAGTTAATATTATAAAGGTATACAATATAATATAGCCATCTCTTGAGTGGTCTGTCCAAATTGCACGATACCTCTTAAAGGGGTCTATCCGAATTACATGCTGTGTATCCAAAACTCTATCAAAATAATTAATATTTTTTTTTTTTTAAACGCATGTATAGAATTACCCTATGATATAATGGTTGCTAAAACTGTTTGATTTCTAGATCAAAATATTTTTATGTCCGATATACAATTTTACCAAACTGTACCTTTTGTAGTGAAATTATTAGAAATATGTATGTAGAAAAGTTAGCATATACTGCGTTGCTGACAACAGGGACTGGAACCCAAAAACAATTAAAATATTGAGAACCAGAACCTAACTGGAACCGAGTTTAAATATTTAAAAAAAACATATTTAAATATTTTATAATATTATATTTTTAAATTAAAATATTTTTATGTACCTAGGTATATAAAACATTTAATTTGAAGATACTAAAGAATAAATAAAATATATACATTTAATATACATTTTTGTAATCGTTTAATACTTGTTTTAAATAGAACCCTAACTTAAACTATTAAATTTAATTTCCAAAACCAGAACCGGAACCAGAACCTTTAAATAAAAATTGTCATAAACCGGAACCGGAACCGAAACTGTAAAAACTAAAAGGTACCAGTCCCTGGCTGACAACAACATAAATAAAAATATACGTAATTATATTGACACTATTATGTAATAAATTTATACATATATGATAGTATAGACAATATTATATTTATTTTATTATTATTAAAATTTTTTTTAAATTTTATGTTATTATTAGATTGTAACTTCATGGAATTTAAGCCCCTAAATAATTTTAAACTCTTAAATATTATAACTCTTTTAGTATTACTATTTTATTAAATATTCGAAAAAGGATGATATTGTGCCCGGGATTTGTATTATTATTATACCTATTTTTGCCATATTGGTATATTTTATTATTAATATGAGAACTATCATCTTTTTTATTTCATTATTATGTATAATAAAATATTGTAATTATGATATTCCATGCCCAAAATGTCAAAAATCTCCAACAATTTTTTTTAATATTATGTACATAATTATTATGTATTTTTAATACCATGTAAAGTATATTTACTTAATTACCCTAAACTACAATATTTTTAATTAATATTTTATATTCACAGTGTCACTTTCCCCAATATTTATATTATATTTTATTGTAATGTAACAAAAGCCCGTTCCTTCAATGGAAAATAAGTTAAATTGTATTAAAGTAATTATTTTAGAGTAAATTTATACATGGCATGCAATTCAGACAGACCCCTCTATGTGATACCTATTTATGTTAATTTATGCATGAGATTCGAATGCACTACTTTTTTTTGTATTTTTATAAGTTGTAACTATTATAAATTACTCATCAACAAACAAGGATACGGTATAGATTATTTCTGAACACTCATTAAAATTGCCTATACAAAACCCCTTAAAAAGCCTTTTTATATAGCCACATTAATATTATAGTTGTATAATACTTGTATAATAATTAAGTATTTTAAAATAATTCCTTTTTATTTTAAAGCTAATACAATTATTCAATAAACTCTGTGCATATCCATAGTTATTTCATTAATTTGTATGAAAATTATATACCTAATAGCAATTAGGTACCAATGTGTTAATTAATCCCACTAATTAATAATTTTGATAATATCACGGTTTTGTCTATTTCTTTACAGCGTTCAAGGTCTAACAATTTTGTTACGAAGTGAACTAGCAAAATTATTTCAATCAATAATATTTAGTAAAAAATTGAATGATTTATTTGATTCATATCTAACAGACAGAAAATTACATAATATGAAAATCAATCAAGATTGCACACTGTTATTGCCTTGTAACCCAGGATTGTAGCTACACATTATTATAAGTTAACTAACTAATTCGTTTTAAGTCAATTGCGCTATATATATACAATTTAAGCAATTTAGTAACATATTGATGAATTTTAAAAATCCAAGCCCCAAGGTTTATATAGCTTATTGTTATAATTAAAATGTGAGTAAAAAGGCTATACATATCATATTATACTATAATAAAACTATAGTTCTTACTAGGTACCTATATTTGTTATTACCTACAATAGTACATAAATAAATAAATCGCCACAATTTCTTAAATACCACGGTTATGTATACTATAATCATAGCATACCAAATTGTAGTGGACTTAATCCACAAGTTATTTATAATGACAATATTACACGTTTTATATGGGTTAAACTCTACACTTTTAATAAATATAAAAATGCACTTAAGCTTTAACTATGGATTTGATTTACCATGACTTTAATAAAATATATCACTATTTTATGTGTACACTTATATAGGTGCAGTATTGATACCCATCGATCAAAACCCGATCTTATAATTAATAGAGACACGGTATGAAGGTACAAAGTACACTTTCGTTTCATCCCAGTAATTCGGTTATCATTGTGTTGACATTCATGTTATATCGCGCTTGTGTTATTTACCACAGCTTGAGTGTTTCGTTTTTCATATATTAGTAGGTACCTATATAATAACTTCAATTTTGAACTTTCTTCATCAAAAGTTGATGTTTAAATTATAGTTAATAATAAAAGCGATATATTTATGTGAATTTTTAGACTATTTTAAATATAAGAGTGGGTATAATATTGGAATCGTTTAGTGGGCCCACCAGACACTTAACCAGTTTACTATGCACAATGTTATTTTTCGTAAGTGGTACATGACCAATGACCATGTAAAAAATGGTGATTATTTTTCCGGATTAGAACCGTCTTCATATTTGTTTTCAACTAATACTACTTGAAAGTTGAAATACTTTCTGATAATAGGTATGTATCTAATTTAAACCACTGGTATCTGTCTGTTTTGTTTTATCATAAATCTAAAATCTATTCAATTTTGAAAACCATTGACTATCAAAAGCAAAATTTTAACAAAATTATTAATTAAACTGTAGTACTAAATTGTACACTATACATAGTGACTCACTTGAACCATCGTACCTTGTAATTTGTTTTATATATATTACTCATCGTATTTGATTATAAATTTTTAAACATTTGTTTTTCTTAAAAAAAAAAAATACTCTAAAAGTGACTAAAATATTATGTATAGATATATAATGAGGTTTATTTATAATAATATGTTTCTTTTAATTTACACTATAATATTATTTATGTAAGAACTAAAAACCTGAGACTGAAACCTTCCCGGATTTGGAACCGAAACCCTTTGAATATTTTGAACCGGAACCTTGCCGGAACCGATACTTCTACATTATACATTTTTTAGTATAAAACCAAAACAGGTAACAATTTTTTATTTTTTAAGAACCGAAACGAAACCGAAACCTAAATTTTAGATTTATGGGAACCAAACTGGAACCGGAACCGAAATTTTAGTTTTTTTCTGGGAACCGAACCAGAACCGAAACCGAAATTTTAGTTTTTCTGGTAACCGGGCCGGAACTAGAACCGAAAAAATCATCAAGGTTTCTGACACTGCAGTTAAAACTGAAGTTTCGTACACTTTTTTCTTATTAATGGAAAACATTTTTAAAAATTATGTTAATTATATTGTACAAAATACAATATAATATTACCCTACTGTTTAAATAAATCTTAATTTGGCTAATAAACTAAACATATGGGAATAGATAATACAATATTAAGGTTTTAGTTAGCTATTCTTTATATGGTAGTGGCCCGTTAATAACGTTAAAAACTGATTTTCCATAATAATAATTCCCATTTTCACTTAATTTTTTATTTTTCCCGACACTTTTCAAAAAAAAACTTACTTTTAAGTTTTAACCCTCCTTTCCCTAAATATCACTTTATCTCCAGATAAGACGCTGAAGTATAAAAATCGAAGCATTATCATTTTTTTCTGCCCTTATAGATGATTGCAGAAACAAAAAACAAATGAAATAAAAACTATAAACCATTATTAAATCAATACATTCATCACTACGTTCAAAATCTAAAATTCAAAGGAAGGTTTCCCGAGTACGATTGTATGCAATCAATACAGACTGTACTAAATTAAAATAAAAGTTGTATTTAAATAACTATTATTTTTATGTTTATAAATGTAATTTTTTTCATCAAATATTTTTTAAAGAACACAATTTGTATCAAAATATGAGAGCTTTATATTTTTTTAACCGAATCTTGTGTCTACAACTTAAAACTTATTTTTTTTCGAATAACCTTTTTAAAATAGTACACTGTAATATTATGTATCTATATTACTATAGTATACGTTTGTTAATAATTTATTATTTCGTCGCAACTATTATATTAATGGTATATTATACTTCAGACTGCAGGGCCCTCAATCATCAGCACGTTCCTACAATCAATATAGAAGTGTACAGATGTACAATTAAAATATACCATAACGATAATATCAATACATTATAAATTGTTATAACGTAGGTAACTATAGCTACGTTCTATATTTATAACACCAATTAAATGTATTGTACATTAAAATTAAAAAATTTCTTTTAAAAAACACTTTTCTAAAAAACAAAAAAATAATGAAAAATTTAAAAGTGTGTGGTATAATATGTCAAGTGTAAGAGCGCCACACACTTTTAAATTTTTCATTATTTTTTTGTTTTTTAGAAAAGTGTTTTTTAAAAGAAATTTTTTAATTTTTTATTTTCTACTTTTTAGTTAAAAAATTTTTTTTACGGATTATTGTATTGTCATCCAAGACCAAGGTCTATACCAATTTTCAGAATTTTTCATTTTCAAAAAGTGCCTCAAATCGAGCGCGCAAGATTTGATCACAGACAGACGTGAAACCAAACTTAAGAAAAGTAATATATCCATATAAGTCAAATTCAGTTGGAAAATTAATTAATAATATTACTTATGAGGTACTTCAGAGTAATTAATATAAGCTTAGCTTTAAGTCATGGCTATGTTTAGTACATTAAAAATAGTCCCTACTAAAAAAATTCTATACTACCTACACACAATCAAATTTTTATAGAAATATTAATAATCCTTTATTTGGGATCTATTTTGAGTTTTAAAACAAATGAATTAAATAATCAATTGATATATCCTATTGAATTTGATAATTATATTATAAATAATATGTCGTTTGAAATAAATAGAAGGAAATGTCCAAATTAAATACTAATCATGAATTTAAAAAAAAGAAAAATACGTGCTGCATATTACATATGTAATATACTAATATATGTATATACAAAAAATATATTTTTTTTTGTTTAATTAAAATTTTATAGAGCATTTTTTCAAAACCCGTTAAGAAGTTAATTTCTTATGAATAACTCCAAAGCAATTTAATTATTTTAGATTCTGAGTTAAGCGGTTTTCGATTTACAATGGTGTGTATTTTGTTGTGTCTAGAGACACTTTTTATCGTAGAAAAAATGCTTTGGCTTTTTACATCAGTATATTTTCTTGTAGGATATTGAATCTAATATTTGGTTCTTAGAGAGGTCAAAATTCAAAAATTCAAAGTAAGCTTCAGTAAAAATAATATAAAAATTGAGAAAAAAGACTATCTTTAAAGCAAAACTAGTGTGACAAAATTGTTTGGTGTAGCTAAAAACAAATAACTTTAAGTTAGGTTAGGTTATATATTATGATAAAATATGACAATATTTTGACTATTTTTAAACTATATTTTATAAGCATGAGAAATTATAGTTTTATTATAGTTTTTTTTTTCAATTACTGTCAATATTTTTTGTTCAGTCAAAAAAACTAGAAAATTAAATACAATGTATCTCAATAGTTTTTATTAGTATAATTAAAAAAAAAAGTTGATGAAATGCGTCAAAATTGTAAAAATTTGAGAATACCCTATTTTTAGTTAGAAATTAATGAAAATGTTTCTTTTCATATCTAAGATTTGATATTCAAAACAAATTTTAAATTAATTTTAAGGTATGGCCAATTTATACCATGAACCTATTTACACCGTTCTCACTTGGTAATTTGGTATATTCGTATAGACTTAAATATTAATAATAGTAATAACAATAATATAACATGATACAATTAATAATATATATAGCCATATAGGTACAGTATTATAATAATTAAATAATATAATAAATGCAATGTTTTAAAAAAATTAAATCAATAACCCACCGTAATACTGATAGTCAACAAAACTATATTGTAATATCAATATCAAAAAAAACATTTCATGAAATATACTTAATAAAGGCCAACAAACCTCTCAGAATCGTTTCTTATACAATTAATTCAAATTTAACACATAAATTACTGTGACCCACTCGACACCTACTGCATAACAGAGTGGTACCCACTTGCCCACCATTTATACCTTGGTTTGTTATTAATGTCTTAGGACAAAATAAAATGTATTTATGATTATCATGGACACAAAGTATTAATGTTTTACATATTATTGAGTTTAATGAAGATATTATGCACCTAGTTATATACCTGTTTAATTTCTGGTACAGGTGTATAGTTATAAACATGATATTTTTAGCAATACAATTTGAGAAAAGATCTAAATATCATATCTAATCATAGTTAACTAATTTTCTAATTTGTAAAATAGGGATCCATAGAGTTGATAAAAACATAGCCTTTTTAAATGCTTTATAAATGTCATCGTTCATACATTTTAACGGTAAAAATGATAGTTTTAGGGTTTTTAGAGATCACATAACATGGGAGTCAGAGCCAGTATTTTATTTTATCTATTACTTATTTAGCATAACTCTAAGATCGCACGTGCCATAGAGCGTAGAAAAACATTTTGGGAAACTCATAGATACCCTCAAACACGCCGTGTGTGAAGTTGGCCCCACCAAGGTTATAAATTATGAAAAAAAATTCGAGTTTGATACGATGATGTAGCAGGGCACTTGAATATTTGGTCCCCCCCAATTTCGGTATATCGATTAAGGTGGTATTGGCGAGAATATACCTAAGGTTGCACATTTTATTATGATGGTAGCAAAAAGTTGCAAATTATAGTTGCAAAATGCCAAAATATTGATAACAGTTTGGTGTAGTTATCATGACATGGTCGGGCCCACTTCACGCTCGTTCAAACAAGGGGAATTGGTACTGATCAATGGTTGTTATCTCTTTTGAAGAGAATAAAAACTGTATTTGGTACTTAGGTATACTTCTGAAATGTGTAAATATTCGTCATTCTCCGAAAACAAATACTAAGTATCTAACCCTGTACCACTAGCGTGACCTTGTAAGTCGATATAATTATATAGGTACTGAAAAAGTGGCACGCACATTATAATATACATAAATAATTAGGTACGTATATTTTATCGTAGGTAACGATGGTTTAATCGTCAAGTGTCGGACACTAAACTATTTTAAATAAAAAACGTCTTGAAATATTGTGAATAACATAATATTATGCTGGCACGCTGCAATCGTGAAAACACTCGAACACTTGTGTGATTAAGTTTAATTATGAATGACGTCAGTTCGAGAAACACCCATATATCGTGCCCATGATACCATGTCGTTCCTAATCTAGGGCAAAGCCGCCTATATTGTACTTTGATTTGAGGAACTTTGGCTACAGCCTACAATATATTAAGGTAAGTATGCCTACTCCTGCTTAGTGCTTATTTCTTCAGGAGTTTTAAAACGACCGAGCAGGGTGTATTTCAAACACTTTTTTCGTTTAAACGAAAATCAGTACCTAGCTTTAAGTAAATATCATAATATAATATTTTACACTTAATAGGTAGGTAATAACAAATTGAAATGTCATTCTTTTTTTAATAGTATTGTATAATATCTTGGTTAGAGATAACAAAGAATTATTATCATATGGAAATAAACAAAAATATGAAGTTAGTTTTTTTTAATCAAAAATAGAAAACATGAATTCAAATAAATCTTCAATAAATCTTGGGCAATATTTCGTTTGTTATTTCATATTTTTATTATTTAAAACATTTGTGTTTAAAAATGACCGTCAAAATCGGGCAGCATTTTATATCAGTATTATTATCTGTCGTAAATAAAAGTCAAATTATTCTGTTCGCTAAAAATACAACTTAAATAGTGATTACCAGATTGTCCATAGAAATTAAAAAAAACTATAAATTATTAATATCCGAAAAATATACTTAGATAATAAGAATATAAGAAGAACTTTTTTCAAAGAATATTTAAAAAATATATAAATAGTACCTACCTAATATTATATTGTATACAATTATGCTCAACACCTAGCCTTAAATTGTATGCAGAAGCTAGAATTGGACAAAATTGAAAATACTCTACATCTTCACATCTGAATAATATTCATTTGTAGACTGTAGTAATGTAATACAAATTTCAACAGAATTTTTAATGTTCTCAACAATGACTTGACGAAAACACTATCGCATAATAATTCACATTCCCGGACTCACAACTATGTTTTACAGGTAGGATTTAGTACAAAAAAACCAGTTACTGGAAATCTGAAACAATATATTTGTTGGTGAGACGGTGAGTCTCGAGTCTATAAAAAAATGCTGTGAATAATAATTAGTGGCTTTTTTCCTAAACATGTAAACAAAGTTAAACTGTTATTTAATAAAGCTATTATTAGCTGTTGAGGCGTTGAGCTTATAACAACATAATGATTTACAGAACTATTGCGTTACATTATGTGACATTTTCCTTAATAATAGGCTTGATATTATATTAAAAATTAACTTGTGTTAAAATAAATTTTATGATGACACATTTATAACCACATTACCGAGGTTTGGATTATTAAATCAACCGGTCTTGTCGAGCAACAGACAAGAGTTAACTATAATAAATAATAATAAAACATCATGATCATGTTAAGTCATGTTTTAAATTAAAATATAATATGGAAAAAGGGAGGAAAGTATAGACTACTGTTCAGCAGATGTCAAGTGTTCCTATCGTCATTGAGTAAGTCACTGTAATGTACGTGTTAAATTTGAATTCAATTATAAATCATTGCATAGAAAAACGATTAGACAAGAAGACGGTCAGCCCATATTATTATCTAAGAGCTATAATATCATATATTAATATTTATATTATACTATTATAGTAATTTATTTTACTAGATATTAGGTGCGTTATGTTAAATTTTAATTTTTTCCGAAAACATTGAATTTATTATTTGCAAAATATACGTAGTATTTATCGTAGAACCGTGTGAATAAGTTCGATGGTACATATAAATGTGCAATAGCATAAAGTGAATCGAATTTTTTTTTAAAAGTCATTGTGGAATCTAAAAAAAAAAATTAGGTTAAAATTTATTTTTTAGATTTCTTGGTTCCAATATTAAATACCTATGAGGAACCCTTGTGTTAAGACTTAGCTATAAAAGTGAAGCATTCAATACATTTTTAACTATTAAAATAATTTGCAAATTTTCAATTTTTTTGATAGATTCACATATATTGTAGTTTCTAAACGAAGCGAGGAATGTATTGATAAATAGTTATTATTAATCAATACATTCATACACAGGTATGTGTGTTTTTTTTTCTTTTGTGTCTGTATTCACGATAATAAGTAGTTAAAAAAATGTTTTGGTTTTCGAATTCAGCATCATTTTCGGTGGGAAAGTGAATCCAATTAGTACCTACTTCTGAAAGGTTAAAATTTAAAATTCCTAGTAGTTTTCAAAAACATCTGGATAACCTATAAACCAAAAAAAAAATGGAGTAAATCAAAAACGAATAACCGGTACAACGGGTACATGCAATTTTTAAGAAATGTTTGTACTAGAATTTTTTATAGGTACCTACATGATATAATTTTATTTTGAAAAATTTGTAAGCATAAGAAATTTTCGATTATTATTAATTTTTTTGCTAAAATTATTGTTAATAAAATAATTTTTGTTGGAACAAAAAACTTAAGAAATTAATATAAAGTTCCTCATTAATTATTATTGGTGTAGTTTAAAAAAACGAAGGGTCTGAAGTCTGAAACGAATTTTGATAACATTTGTTAAAATCACGAACATTTGAAAATTACTTTGAGTCAGAACTATAATAAAAATTGGTCTTTTTATATCAAAGATTTGGAAAATGTTGAAAATGTATTATTATATTCGTCACATTAAGTTTGTGTACATTTAACAACAAAAAAATTGTACCAGAAAACAATTAAATTTTTATGAGTGTTTGAAGTTCCCAATTTTTTAGTTTTTTTTTTCAATGATTGTCATAAAATATTATGTGTAGTGTAAAAAAGCTTGAAAATATAGAGCTATATAAAAGGCTCCTAAAATATTGTTACAATGATGTTTGAAAAATATTAAAAATCCATGGTCACAATATTTTTTTATATGCATTTATTAAAGTTCAAATATTGACAAAATACGTAAAAATTACGAAAATGTGCAAATTATTTTTTTGGGTTAGAAATTAATAAAATTTAAGAATGTCAAATTAAAGGTTTATGAGCGTTTGAAGTTCGTATTTTTACAACATTGGATATTCACTAGATTTCTCGTGTAGCGATTTTCTTATTATTTTTTAGTTCAAAAACGAATAATTGTAGATACATGAAAATTGCACTGAATGTTTATATTTTCATTTTATATTCACTATACAATTTTGAAAATATTTTGATACGTTCTGAGGTGTTCACTGACATTTTCGATTTTCAACTTTTTTAGTTTTTTTTTCTATAAATATCATTACAATTTTATTTGTTAGGTCAATAAGCGTAAACAATTAATACAAGGCTCCTGATATATTGTTACAATAGTAGTTGACAAAAATACAGAGGCACAATTTATTTTTGTAAGCATTTAAAGTACGATTTTGGACAACATAATATGTCAAATTTAAAATTTAAAAATGTATAAAATTTTCAACTTTTATATATAGGGATTGAAAATTTAAAACAGGTTCAACCCACCTAGGTTATTCTGTAGTCAAAAAATTTCAAAATTATAAAACACAATTTTTTTTTAAGGTTATTTTACTGAATAACCTAATTATGTGGAACCTAGTTGTAAGTTTTCAATTCTTAATTATGATAGTTGAACATTTTATAAATAATTAACTAAAAAATCATTTTAGATTCTGAGCGGAGCGATGAATGTATTGGTTTTACAATGATGTATGTTTTTATATTTTTATTTATATTTTTATATTTTTGTGTCTGTCATCACGTTTTAGGACAGTAAAAGTGCTTCGATTTTCTTCAATAGTACCTTTTCTGATAGGAAAGTGAATCTAGTTGGTACTTTGGGGGGTCAAAAGTAAACATTTTCCAGTAGTTTTCACAAGCGCCGGGAAAAAACAACATAAAAATTAAGGAAAAACGGGAATTTTTACGCAAAATCGATTTTCCAAAAAATCGAATTTGGTTTTTGGTGTAACTTTAAAACAAATGACCGTAGATACATGAAATTTTCACTGGTTGTTTATATTTGCATTTTCTATACACGATAACATTTTCAAAATATTTTGATTTATTTTGAACTGTTTAGGGACATTTTCATTTTTCATTTTTTTTTTAGTTTTTTTTCTAGAAATATCAATAAAATTTTATTTGTTGGTTGCGAAAGCTTGAAAATTTAATAGAAGGCTCCTAATATGTTGTTTCAAAGGCAGATGAAAAATATTAAAAATCCTTAGTCACAATTTTTTTTTATAAGCATTTAAAGTTCAAAAATTGACAAAATATGGAAAAATCACGAAAATTAGCAAATTATTTTGAGTTAAGAATTCGTAAAAATTTTTCTTTTTAAATCTAAGATTTGAAAATGAAACACAAGATTCCTTATAAGATTATCTACCTTTATCAATAAAAAAATCTCTACCGGACAGTCAAATTAAATTTTTATGAGCGTTTGAAATTCAAATTTTTACAACATTGGATTTTCACTCGATTTCTCATGTAGCGATTTCCTTATTTTGTTGTAATTCAAAAACGAATAACTGTAGATACATGAAAATTTTACTGAATGTTTATATTAGCATTTCCTATACACCATACAATTTTGAAAATATTTTGACTCTTTTTGAGCTGTTTACGGACATTTTCAGTTTTCAATTTTTTTAGTTTTTTTTTTTATAATTGTCAATAAAATTTTATTTGGTGGGCCAAAAAGTCTGAAAATTTAATACAAGCTTTCTTATATATTGTTACAATATCAGTTGAAAAATTTTAAAAATACATAGGCCCGATTTTTTTTTATAAGCATTTAAAGTTGGAATTTTGACAAAATTTATCAAAATCTCGAAAATTATCAATCGTTGGAATTAAAAAATTATAAAATGTTCAGTTTTTATAACTAAGAGTTGAAAATTTAAAACAAAGATTCTCTTAAATAATTCATACTGTAACCAAAAAATCTAAAAAATATATAAACACACTTATTTTTACAGACATTTTAATTTCAAATTTAAACCAAGAATTACGATTTTAGTTATTTTGTTGTGATTGAATAATACTATTCGTGGGTACTTGAAACTTCTAAAGTGTACTATTA
The DNA here is from genome assembly GCA_949089665.1 of Macrosiphum euphorbiae. Lineage (NCBI taxonomy): Eukaryota > Metazoa > Arthropoda > Insecta > Hemiptera > Aphididae > Macrosiphum > Macrosiphum euphorbiae. Next base: position 89,841,769 of record CARXXK010000002.1, on the reverse strand, counting down.
TATATCTATGATAGTATCACGGTTTTTGTTGATGTATAACGCGTTATAAGTATCTAATGGATATTGTGATATGATTAATTTGGAATTTATTATAGGTATCTATTATACGTCAATTTTTTGTTTAATACCATAGATATGTATATAATATGCCTTATACATAGACTGACATACCATCACCGCTCAGAATCATTTTTCTTATACAATGATATTATATCATTGAATTCAAATTTAATACCATCCATTATACAGTGACCCACTTGTAACCTACTGTACAGCAGAGCGACACCCACTTGCTCACCTTTTTTAAATTTTAAATTTAATAAATGTTGTCAAAAATCAAACTTAAAACGCTTAAAAAAAAAATTGTGCCTATGTATTTTTAATATTTTTCAACTGCTATTTAAGCACTTGACAATATTTTTCACCCTTTTTTTCCCAACAAATAAAACTATATTGGCATTCATAGAAAAAAAAACTAAAAAAATTGGAAACTGAAAATGTCTGTAAACAGTTCAAAACAAATGTTTTGAAAATGTTATCGTGCATACACAACCTGTGAAAATTTCATGTTTCTACGGTCATTTGTTATAGAGTTACACCAAAAACCAAAATAGTTTTAGTTGAAAACCATTTTAAGTACAAATTCCCGTTTTTCCTTAATTTTTTTTTGTTTATCCCGGCGCTTTTGAAAATTACTGGGAATTTTGACCTCCCCAATGCACCAATAGATTCACTTTCTCATCGAACAAGATACTGAAGTTGAATATCGAGGTATTATTCAGACTACTTCTCGTGTACGTAGACAAAAAAAAACACACATCTTTGTAAAATCAATACATTTATCAAGCCGTTAAGAATCTAAAATAAATCGAAATTTGTTTGATTATACCTACTTATGTATACTATTTAAAACAATTTTGAAGGACTCCTTTAAAATATGTCTCTTCTTTAAAATAAATAATCTTATTACTTGATTATTACGGCATAATTTTGCTGATAAATGGTGAAAAAAGTAATGAAGATATGTAATATAGCGTCTACTTATCTAGTAAATACCTATTAAGTGCGTTTACAGTGTTTACACTACTGACTATATTAGACACCGGTTACCGCCACGATAACTGACAAGCCACCTCATTACCTCAATGTATATAATATTATATTGTTTGCATTTTATTATGGACTAACGGTAAAAATGTAGTTTGAAATTCAAAATGAATCAGTATAATATAATATATTTATCAAAAAATGTGTTTAAAAAGTAAATCGTTGTGCATCGTATACAAATTTTACACCGATTCTTATTAAACACTTATTTTTTATATTAGAAAAAATTATTGTTTACTTACTGGTGTTGAATCCAAAATTATAACTATTATGTATATAATCTTCTGTTTTAAAATTTAATTAATGTATTCAAATATTTTAAAGTAATATTATTAATTAAATATACCGCACCTTTATGACATGGATATTATTAGCATTATTAGTGGTTAGTATACATGGTTATAGTGTATACGGAATTAGTTATCTGTTGACCCTCACTAATAGTTTTGCATAAAATTGTAATGCAATACCTACCTGTTTTAATGTGCACTTAAAACATATTTTACAGTTTAGGAAACGGCTCGCTATATAAATACGATAATTGTTGTAATCGTCCAAGCGTTAAAATGTGTAACGTAGAACAATCGTTCCATTGCCTACTTAAGTTACGTTAATGTGATAATGACGTTCGGTTTTCGACAAAGAACGAGACAATACGACATGTCAACATACTTTGGTAAATACCTTTGACGAATCTTTGACCTTGCTGGTAAATACCGTAGATGTCGGTGAGTAACATGTCGGTGCAGATATAGTTTTATAGATGGACTTGACGATTTATTGTGATAATCTATGATTAATTTATCTAGATAATTTATAGTGTATAATCAATGAAACCGGATTGGAATCGAGGCATATTTCGGAAAATCGGATAATTATTGAAATATTTGCGCTATTTTTCGACTGAACAAATACATAAAAAAAATAGTGTTTATGTTGTTATTACCAATTGAAATATGATGTGGTATACTATTACATAATTTCAAAAATATTCAAACCCGTAACAAAACACAATTTTTTACTAAACACTGCAACGACGTGTGTCAAGGTGTTTTTTTTTCTACGATTGATTTCATGTTATATAAAGCGAGTCCGGCTCAGAATAATTAATCGTCGTTGTTTGACAATTTCACGAGACAAAGTCCGGAGACCTACCTGTGACCCCTGCAGCAAGGTAGACACCTCACTATCGTATATATTTAGTATTTGTTTGTTCTATGATCATCAAAATATGTCATTTAATTTTCCGGTCAGACGATGCGTTTTACTTTTATATATTTTCGCGATTCGTGTCCCTGCTAGATATTTTCCGGTAATTTAATTCCACTCGTATAAAATATAACATTAGATTTGTGCTGTAATGTCGATTTGTTTTTAAGCCATACGAATAAATAAATAATTGTCCACAGCAGCTACAGTCAAGTGTATAAACAGTCACACATTATTATATACAGTCGGTATCATCTATAACGACGCCGCCGGTGGTAACGACATAATATGATATATAACTAATAAGTTCATTTCAAAGTTCCGGCAAAATTCCATGTACAAAAATCAAATTTGGTTATATCAACTTCTGGTTACAATGACTTATTTTTGACGGTCCCCTGACCGTCATCATTACAGATGTTACTGACTGTATATGCAAATCAGTCCTAGTATAATGTCCCCCGTGACCTTTGAAAATTTTTCCTCTCGGTCAGACGTACGAATGGACCTCATCGTAGAACTGTGGCTATAATAAAACAAAACCTGTACCAGACGCCTACTAAACTGTCGGTACAAACAAACCTTGATAAACACCTCGTTTTCAGTAAACATCTGAATCACGTGAATTTCATCATACAACGCGTGCAAAAAATTTGATTTATCACATTTGTTAGTTAATAATAATTATTATTACATAGGTACATCATAATATATAACTCAGTGTGACGTAAATCGTGTAGTTTTCCAATATGATAAAAATTATATCCGAGGGCAAGTATACATGTGAAAACATTGTTAAAAAAAATTATAATGGCGCTAAGGTATATTATTTCATTGTGACATTTGATTTTAATTACCTTAATTTATGTTCTCACTGTTCTCAGGAAATGAACGCGTGTTTAACCGTCCAAAAAGCATTGTCCGACAATAGCTTATAGTAATATTATTATTATTATTATTATCAAGATCGTAATCGGTTTTCTTTCAAGTGATGTTGTTGTAGCCGGTTTGTCCATCAAAATGTGTTTCGTTTGCTGACATCAATGAAATATAATAATATTATTGTCTACGGTTTGTATAGGCACAATTTATTTATTTAATTACGAGTGTTCGAAGACCTGTGTGGTTTCTTTTCATTCGTATCTCCAACAATACATAGTATTATAATAACGTGTTTCTTAAATATATTAAAACAAATAATATGTGTGTGAAAAAGACGGTATTACACTATAACATAATATACGGCTATTCATAATGATTAATGATATATTATGTACTTATGGTGGAATTATCTGTTATCCTATAAGGAGGCTACCGAATTTGTGTAAACTGTAAGACTTTTCTAGCCTTCTAGGACAGAGATTTTAAAAACCTAAGCATAGTTAGGTACCATAAATAGGTATATGAAAAATACACCAACTCTGTAAATATTACACGTCTAGGTCAGGGTCGTGATTTTTTTTTAAAAAAAAAAACGAGTTTAACTAGGTATTTTATATCGACTTTCCGGTTCCTATAGACTTAATTTCCTCTTAAATGCATAGACATCTTAAGCTATACTAATGTGTTAAACGATAAACAATAGTTTTAGAGTCATAATAACCAATAGTGTAATGTACCAAGTAAAAGTTAAAATTTAGAAAATAATTGGTGACACTTGAAATAACTGACAATAGATCAATAGATGAAATTAACAATAAGATACCGACAAATGATATAATAAGGTGGCCTACGTGTTTTCGATTATCTAGCGTTAGAATTTAAGTAAGTCAACGGTGGGGGATAGACAACCTCAAGATTGCCCTCCGAGTGCAGTCACGCCACTATATCCCTTCCTCATTTACTGTTTATACGATAAACGCATTATACGATCATAATAATATGAATAGATTGTGAATTTGACATTGGCCCCTTTGGTCACTTTGAAGAGGTCCGTTTCGGGAAACTTACAGAAAATCAACGGTGGAAATATGTAAATTCGGGTAAACCCCATCACCAAATAAACAATATAATAATCTTGGGTGCTCGGGACATTTCATAAAACGAAAACGCGCAAAGGACCATGTCGCAACAAACTTAGGATTTGTTCATCTCTCTTGTTCTATGTTCACGTATACAATTTACATAAGTAATATAATATACGCCAATTAGATATTATAATAATAATATTAACACTAACTATGTCCTCGCCGCAGACCTGCAAACGAACCTACATGACTAGTACACGTCGTGTCTTGTCGTTGTCAGTAGGCATCCATTGAAAAAAAACCTAGACGTATAATATTTACAGAGTTGGTGGATTTTTCATTTTTGAACAAAAAACTGTTTTTACCGTTTCAAAACGAATTGTTTGCGTTTTAAACAGTTAAAAACAATGTTTTAAACAACGTCTTAAACAGTATATTTAAAATAACTTAATTTTAATTTAATATGTAATTTACTTATATGTCAATATGCCATTAAATATTATAAGAACGCCCATAACGATTGTACCCATAGGTATTTTATATTATATTATAGCTACTACGCGTTATCACACTGGGAGATGCGATAGCGTTTTGTATTCAACAAGCGTATTATTATTATTATTTATTATATTATATTGTCGTGCGGTTTACCAGTGCACAGTGCGACTGCTAAATCGATTCTGGACAAAGGGGCCCGTGAGGTCGCGTTTTACATATTATGCTAATAAAATATATACATATTGTAGGTAGATATGTGTCTTCTGCGCCAACTATTTTTACAATATTGTATGATGTACTTTATGGTAAGATATTGTCATAGCGTCAAAAATACCATTTTGAGAGGAACCAGCTATTACGATCAAATTATTAGAGTACAGCAATAAAGGGACAAAACCAATTTTTCTTCAATTCATTACACTATAAGAAATGAAAATCACTCATAAGAAAGCATGTTCTATGTTAATTTTGATTTTAAATATTAATAATATGTATTTTTGGGATTTAGCATCTTGGAAAATCGTCGTCCGTCCGGTGACCGTTCGTCGGGTCGGGGGACAAGAAACTCGGTGCGATCACGATGATGATATGGGTCTAAGTCCAAACGCTTATAGACTTCGTGGATATGCACACTGAAATATATCTCAAGCTCTTAGGTCGGAGGAGACCTGGACGGCCACTATTCATCAAGACAGCTTCCTGGAAATGGCTCAGTACCTATGTGCAGTATGCGATTTATTTTCACCACTGAGGATGGGCACCTGCGGATATCCACCTAGTTTTACCAAGACACAGGTCGAAGTGGTGTAAGATATTTTTTTGAAACTTTTTGCACTTTTTCTACCCACCCTACACACTAATTTCACCTTACCTACACTTAATATAATAGACCTACCTACGTCAGAACGCAGACGAAAATAATATAGGTAATTTGCGAAGTTAAATACGGTGCCAAATTGTTTACGCATGCAATTATTATTATTTTAATTATTATCGTCCTCTGTACGGATGTCGGAATGTCTGATTGTATTTTATGATTTTAATTTTAAACCAACCGGACGTTCGTCATAGGTAATCCCGGCTATAGTACCTAGGTATCTATCGACACTGGAAAATTTATAATGGGTAGGTACCTAGGTACATAATATTATATAATAATATAATCTAACGGAGCGCGATCATCGTTGGCTGTAAGAACAGTAATAGGTATATGTACCTATACTTAAAGAGCTAAGTAACATAATATTATAGGTATAATAACGCTTATTAAAAATTTATAAATTATAATCCTCACCGAGTCCTCGACTCCTATAGTTTTTTGTACAATTATTATTTACGTGAGTGGTTGTGTTCTCGACGTTCCCGTGGAGTACCTAGCACATCATATTTACGATATATACATATAATAGTAACAAAACAACATAGTTACCTACCATCGTCCTTAACAATGTGCGAATAGAGAAAGGTCATTTTGGGCGTAAGGGCGTATTATGGCCAGTGCGAATCCCACGACGCGAATCCCGTTGATGCGAAAAAACAAAAACTTTATTACATTATTATATTTATAGGTATTTATATAAAAATTTTCTCATGCCCATAAAATTTTCAAAAATAGTCAAACTTTTTATAAATTGAATAATATATAGAAAATGCTAATAAACATTTGGCGAAATTTCAAATATCTACAGTTATTTTATAGTTTTTACTTTTTAGTTACACAAAAAAAAACAAAATCGATTTTGTTAAAAACTGATTTTCCATAATAATAATTCCCATTTTCACTTAATTTTTTATTTTTCCCGACACTTTTCAAAAAAAAACTTACTTTTAACCCTCCTTTCCCTAAATATCACTTTATCTCCAGATAAGACGCTGAAGTATAAAAATCGAAGCATTATCATTTTTTACTGCCCTTATAGATGATTGCAGAAACAAAAAACAAATGAAATAAAAACTACAAATCATTATTAAATCAATACATTCATCACTCCGTTCAAAATCTAAAATTCAAAGGAAGGTTAATCGTATGCAATCAATACAGACTGTACTAAATTAAAATAAAAGTTGTATTTAAATAACTGTTATTTTTATGTTTATAAGTGTAATTTTTTTTTTTCATCAAATATTTTTTAAAGAACACAATTTGTATCAAAATATGAGAGCTTTATATTTTTTTAACCGAGTCTACAACTTTAAACTTATTTTTTTTTCGAATAACCTTTTTAAAATAGTACACTGTAATATTATGTATCTATATCACTATATTATTCGTTTGTTAATAATTTATTATTTCGTTGCAATTATTATGTTAATGGTATATTATACTTCAGACTGCAGGGCCCTCAATCATCAGCACGTTCCTATAATCAATATAGAAGTGTACAGATGTACAATTAAAATATACCATAACGATGATATCAATACATTATAAATTGTTATAACGTAGGTAACTATAGCTACGTTCTATATTTATAACACCAATTAAATGTATTGTACATTAAAAATACGATTAAATCGTACGTATACGCGTATTTCACGCATTAACAGCAAACAATGTTCAGGTAATATTATTACACACAATATAGTAGATCTGCGTTGATAAAAAAAAAAAAAAAAGTCTGTTAATTTTTTCATGCATAATCAATTGCGCAACACAATAATATAACACACAATATATCAAGCAACTATATTATATTGCATGCAATTTATATTTCCATTATATTGTAAACTACCTCCTTTATACCTATGTTGATAATTTTAATATCACGCGTATAATTTTTCATTCGTTTAGTAAACCGAAACGAACTATAATTGTGTAGCCCGTGCCCACATAGCACACTTCATATATTATTATTACAGGTTATACATTTATAATTCGAATTTCACACAATTATTCAGTTGTCAATTTGTCATGAGCGATATTTGATGTAAAAAATTCGAATTTTGTGGTGCCAGGGTAACCCGGTCGGATTACGACGTAGTATATCTATAAGGGTTACTCCTAAAGACACTTCAAAGTGACAAAGTGTGTACTACTGCACTGTGTACCTACATCTTATGATAAACTATAGGCACGTCATTACATATTAGTATATTAGATACCTAAATACATATTAGTACCCATTATAATATGAGATTTTAAATTGTAGATTAACAATACAATAGGCATACGTTATAGTAGTTATTGGATTATTGTGAGTATCGATATAATATTTATTTATTGAGGAAGCCTGAGAGTAGGTACCTATTTATAAGAGTATCATGTCTACGTGCCATTTTCTTCGTCCTAATTCGATTAGGTATATTAATTATTAAGCCATTACCATTTATATTTCTACTACAAGCTACAGCTTTGAGATATGACTTATCTATAAAAAATAAATTCAATTAGTTTATACGCATATTTATTTAATTATATAATATTTAATTATTTATATTGATTTTGTAGTAGGTAATAATTATTGTGAATGATATAAATGAAAATAGCGGACAATTGTTTCATAATATAATCTTCTCCGATGAAAAATAGGAACACAAGTGGGCAATAACTTTATACGAGAATATTGATATATATTATGATTTACAGAAGTTTGCAGAACAACTTAATATGATTGTTAATAACTATTAAATCAGGAGTCTTAAACCCTTATTCGAGGCTCAGGAACACATTATAATATAAGCATAGCACATTTTTAAAGCTCCATGTCCCCGGCCCCTCCACTTTAGAATTTTGTAACAGAATTAATTCCATTAGTTTGTTTATTATGTTTTGACTATACTAATACCGGAACACGGCCCTTGAGATTTAAAAAAAAATAATAGTTGGAACGCTCTCCAAAAAGGTTAAAGACTCCTTTATAAAGGTATTAATTCGTGAGTTGTGAGATTAAAGTTATTTTTAACGAAAATGTTATAAGAACACTTAAAAGTAATCGTAGTTGACTTGACATTCAAATGGTACCTACTCGTAAATGCAATATAATATATTATTATAACATGCCATAGGGTATCCATTTACAACAAATTAGTTATTCTATTGTTTTTTTCTGCATCGAGAGTGTACGTTGGTATTTTATTTCAATATTCGAAGTCTATACATCATACAATAATACATCGTATCTACCTTAAATTGTTTTACAATATCATCTTCGATACTATATAGGTATTATTGGTTATTAAGTTGTTTTCGTCGAATAACAATTTTGTCGTTTGTAAGAAATAAACAAATTATTAGACGTTAAATTTATTGAAATCGATTGTGTGCACGTGCGCCAAGTAGACCTTTCGGTTTCTCGTAAACAACGGACAACAAAATCGCGGTTATTAAAAAGTAAAAATAATCGAGAGTGAACAAAATATTACACTATAATAAAAATACAGATTTATCGTATGCAGGTAGGTTAGGTTAGGCATATTGGAAGGTGGGTTAGTATATTAGAATACGTGCATAATATTATAACACGTCTTACACCGTTTCTATATAAAATCACTGAGTATATATTATATAGTCAATGATAATATATTATGTAGGTACATATATAAACGTCGGTCGATCGGAAACAGTATATATATATTATACTATACCTATAACATTATCAGAATAATCGAGAAAAAAATTAGGTCACACTGATTATGCGACGCTGACGTATCTGTATAATAATTACTATTCGCGTGTGTACGAATTAATTATATCCACCGAGGAAATATTGTTGTAGACCAATTATAATAATATGGTATACCTATACCAGCTGCAATATAATACATTATATACCTATAGATGGATGAATATTTTAAGAGATTTAATATTCTGTGACGTATAATGTATGGCTACTGTATTTATAATGAGCAATAACATTTCGGACGGCAAGGACTGCGCAGTAGTATTGGTGTATTATATAATATGTTAAAATATATAGTACAGAAAAAATAAACTTGAAAGTATCGAAAACTCTGCATACTTTGTGTATATTTTAACATTATAAATATTCATTATCTCGACGTTTTTAAAACCATTTTTTTGGCTCAATTTTAATTTATTACAAAACAACATTTTGAAAAAAAAAAAATCTTATTATGAGAGTTATTATTTTGGTATAACATAAAACTGGAATTTTTGAACTAGTATCATACATTATTATAATATTTAAAATGTCGATGATCGGAGTGGAGTGGCGTATGGCGTATGGGCTCCCCGCAAAACGTTATTAGTCCTAAACACCACTCATCGAAACGCTTAATACTATAAATATCTACTGTTATTCGTTATAAAAAACAAAATCGATTTTGTCAAAAACTAGTTTTAAGTAAAATTTCCAGTTTTTCATTCATAATTTTTTGTTTTTCCTGAATGTTTTGAAAAAAATGGTAATTTTCAACTATGAACTCTCAAAAGTTCCGAGGTCAACTTACTATAGGTCCGATTTGCCATCAGAAACCAGCCTCAAAGTTGGACATCAAAGATTTTTACTACTATATTTCGTGTATATAAAATAACTTATACAATATACATAATGTTATCAATAGATATTTTACAGACACATACAAATATTTAAAAAAAAAAACCCTTATCATTGTAAAATCAATAAATTTATCGCTCCACTCAAAATCTTAAATTATAGGTACCTAACGATAAAAAAATAGTAATAAAAGGATTTTTCGTAATGAATTTGAAGTATTAAAAAACAACATTTTCAAAACCGTTAGAAAAATCCTCAAAAAAATTAATGTTAACAGTAAGAAAAAAAACCACCCTGTATGTATATTCTTACATAATCTTACATAATTGTATAATATTATATACTACGTTATTGACGGGTCCAGTATATTATAGGTAATATATTGGAGGGAAAAGGTTATATACATTTTTCTGAGACAAAAAAAAATTTAAATATTAATGACTTTGCCTACCTAATATATAACGTCGTAAGGTATAATATGTGGCATATTATTATATACAGTTGGAATGATACTAATCACAGTGTCCCCCTCGCACATAATATACAAATACGGTCGCCTGCCTTGAATGTGACTACGGGACAAGCTATCCTTGCTCGATGTTCCGGTCTTGGCTATACATCGTTTGATAACTACTTCCCGACAGAAATTGTTTATATACCTACCTCTCGTAATAATTATACCATATCGATATTTTACAATTTTTCTGTGCGTTATAATTTGCCCGCGTGCACATAACACACTTGGCACAGTAGTAATAATAATAATCTTATGGTCTCGCGGTTTCCGGTTCGATGTGGTTGTGTCTCATACAGTATACCATTATTATGCAGGACGTCCATAAGCCTGCACGACCCTATATAATAGACATGAAACGCGAATGCTGTCCGGAATGCCGGTGACCTAAGCTTAGGTATAGATCGAAGTGCCGACGACGATCGCATAGGTTATAAATACGACACCGTCGACATCATCGAGTAGTATGATGATGATAATAATAATATAAGTAGGTACCTACTAGGCACCTCTAAAATTCGGTCAGATCTTCCACTAGAGAATTATAATAACAATGTCATTACACAATTTATATCATCATTTATTATTAATTAAATACGGTGTAAATAAGGTAGGAAAATTTCCGATCACGCGTTACACGTGGGACAGAACCAAATTATAACAATTTGTGTTCAATATTATAATATCATTAAAATGCAATTCTACGATGTAATGTAGGCCATATTATAGGGATCAATGAACAACACACTTGCGGGTGAGTGTGTGTGTGCTTGTGTAATAGTGTTATCGCTGGTTGTTTTTTGCACACTGATAACAACAACAACAACACCGGGAGAAAATAATATAATATGCTTGTGAGGCGATATCGTCTTAGACATTTCGATTATTTTTCACAACTGCATATCAAAAGGGCATCGGCCTACTTTTAGTTTTCACTTTTATTGATAGGTACAAATGTATTATATTAATTATTATTACATAAGACTGCGTAGTGCGGCTATTTTTAATTTAAAGATTTCAAACATCGACAAATTTAATGTAGGTAAATATTTAATATTATTTTAAATAATATTGTTTACCGAGTTGGTTATTAGGTACCTACCGGCTACCATATATTATAGAATATTTGAATTACTAATAAAAAAGAAAAATCAAAAATTTGGCTAGCCAGTTTTCGTGGTAAAGTCTACTTTGCACTTATCTACCTGGTTACATATAACCTATATTGGTCTGTTGGTATTTTTAGTTTGCGACCAACAATCAGAGTTTGCTATGACACAATATATTATGAAAATTAGTATGGTTTTCGTTTGATTATATATTTTTAATCGTGATTAGATTAAAAATTCATGATTTTAACATTGATCGCAGGTTGCAACTCTGAGCAAATTGAGTTAAGAAGTTAATAGAAAATATTTAAAAAGTTTAAAGTTAATTGTTATCTTACAATTATAACCCATCATTTATAATTGTATTATTTGATTATTTTTAAACTAACGTAACTTAGATTTGACTAAAAGTAACTCGTTATTTATTTAGAAATAGAAATCAGTTAAGTTAATAATTAAGTTAATGAAAATTAAATTTGAAAAAGTTAAGTTAAAAAGTTAAAATTAATATAACTTTATAACTCGTTTATGCCCAGGCTTTATTGTTTGTATACTACATTACTATACTATATGTGTGTAATATGTATCAAATTCAATTTTAAGCCCACGACCATTGACAATAGACTATTGTTATGTACTTATGTATACGCTCTTTACATTTAATTGCATAATAGTTTTTCATTGACCATTGCGTAACAATATTAAATTTACATATTATTATTCCGAAATAATATAAAAGCTGAATAATTCATACAATATTTGGATTGTCAATATTATCCTTTTTAATAAACACTTGACCAATCACTGACTGATATGAGTTGGAACTATAAAAAAAATGTTTCACCGTGTCATTGGACTTTTTAATTTTATTTCATTATGCATATTTTTTATATTACATATTATACATAAAATCTATGAATGTACCCATTTTTTTAATACAAAGATATGTTATCAGTTTTTACGCGATGAAAATATTAGTCTATACCTACAAATTACAATTATCAATTTATGAAAACGTTCAAATTTTAAGATATGGTTATAGGTTGATATGTGTTTGGCGGACTTGTTTTTGCCCAAATGTTTTTTTTGTCCAAACTCAAAAAAGAAGGATTTGGTTTTCGAGCATAGAAATATTATTCATTATAAACGAAAAAGATATTTTGGACACCACTGTATTTTGTTTTTATTGAAGATGTTATTTACATTTTTAGTTTATAAAAGTGAATAATGCCGATATAATATAAGTGTAAACCATATAATTATTAATAGTTATTACTTAATAAATGCAATGCAATGAAATTAAAATTAATATATTCAGACAATTCAAACATAACATGTAGGTACCTATAATAATTTATTTATACAATATTTATAATACCTGAATAATATTATTGTTTATCAAAGCTGTGTAAGCATATGGATTTTATAAACTGCATTTCACGGACAGTGGTAACCAAAATGTATTTTTCGTTTATAATAGGTATGAATAACATCTCTATGGGCTAAACAAAGCTTAGAGAATCTCAAAAATCTACTATGGCTATATATGTATGACTAAATTAACTGTTTTAGTCGCGACAATGACTAAATGTATGACTAAAACTTTTAAAGAATCACCCTGCAGATCAATTTTTTGATTTTGTGGCTTTGGGCGAAAACAAGTACGCCCACCTTGAGATGAGATCCTCTGCAACTACTTTTAACGATTGGCGAACATTAAGCGAATAATAAAGCAATATAAAGGTTTGTTTTAGATTTTGAAAGAATGTAATCCACGTTAATATTATTCCATAGTAGAATCACAATTTACGACAGAATTTATATTGCTATACCTCTTATACCTATACGAACGAAAATTAATTTATAAGAATTGACGGCGAAGAAGCTATTAGAATTTAAGCATTATGCGACCCCCCCCCCCCGACTCACTAATCAATGAGAATTTGGCATCAGTAAGTTGAGTTGCCAAAATAATACTAACCATAACCACCACTGATATATTTTGATCACTTCTATTAGGTATATAATATAGTATAGGTATTCAATTTTTCTGCTACCTACTGCAATTTTGAGCCAAGGGCGTTCGTATGGGTCTGGTTCGTCTCGGGTAGAACTTTCGGGGGATTTATTATTATAGTTTTTGGAATCGTTTTTTTCTGATTTTAATCTTAACAAAGATATCAATCTTTCATTACTGATTCCGTGCATTGGAAAACGAGTTGTAGTATAGCTGGTAATATAATAGTATAGTATAAAATAATATATGTATAATATTATGTGGTTCATATAGTATATCATGGTTTATGCTTTATATGCATCACACATCATAGTGATATTATGCAATTATACGGAAGTCGTTTACAGTCATACAATTAATTAGAACATCGAAATTATAAATATAATAACTAATACTCGTTCATCTTTTGAATTTTTTTTTTAGTTGACGAAAACAGTTCAATCTTTATATTATGAGGCCACTCCACGTATGTAGGTACGCACAGTGAAAACATAAATCGCCAACAAGGACTAAAAAAAATATTATACGTGTTTGGTGTTTATGTTAATCCGTATTGTACCTACATATAACTACCATATTTATATACATAATAATACAGTTGAGCGTAATGCCATATTAGATGTTTTTTGTAAAAAACCTGCTCCGTCACATATTAAGCTTCCGGTAAACCAGCTGTACATTTTGCGAACCGTTTTATCATGAATACACTATGCTCGGTGACACACATTATTTTATAAAATAATGATAATGTTATGCTTACATGGCTATTACTTATTTTATAGCTTTATCGGAAATCCAACCTGCGCGATCAAATAAAATTTTTATGCGATTTGCGACATTATAATATTATAATATATATTTTTATCTATATTGTATGATCTATTATATATATTAGACATCATAGTCACAGCGATCGCCAGGAACCGAAAAGCGATTTATTTTTACTACTACGTGATATGAAATCAAATTCAAATATGGATTCGAAACATAATAATAATATAGTTATAGGAATATAAAAACACGAAAACACAATCTGATGGCGATCTATAGAAGTAGAGTTTCGTCACCACCGCAAAGACAGATCATAATCGCCATGGTTACAGTATTATAAACCTTGGTAACGTTTTTAAGTTTCTGAGCAGCAAAACAAAAAAGAAGCAAAACAAGAAGCAAGCAGAGCAGCAGGGAGTATCGCAAAGATGCAGTCACGAGATCACGTCGAAGTACTAATTATAACTATTTTAATAATTTTTGTATGTAACAACAAGAACAACTACAGTACGGTGTTGTTTTTGTTTGGGATCTTTGAAAGCTAAATAGAGTAGCTTACAGTCTACGGCAGCGAAAACATTTCAAAGATCGCAGCCATCGTTGTGAAACACGTGTTGGAGATGGGATGTTGCGTAGGAAGTGGTCGTAGATCGGTGGCTATTAGTCCCCCCCCAAAAAAAAAAGAAAATCAATGCATTATTTTTATGCATTTAATATCAGACCGATTTGTTGTCTGCAAATTAAATTTAAGTTGAAAATTATGTAAGCCCCCTCACCCTCCCCCACCCTAAAAAAAGAAAATTCGACCCAATCTTTGACTATTGATTTCAGTAAGGTATATCTGAAACATTGCAATATATATTTCCACCAACGATCCAAGCGAGTGGTTTGACCATCTATATTATAATATAATAATATAATACCATTAGGTACCTACACTATGACGCAATGTATTTAACGAAGTTTAGCATCCCTGCGATACGCCCATCATTGGTAGGTATAATATATAATATGGGTATGCAACAACATAAACAGCAACAAGTCGAATGCTTTGTACTTACACGTAAGTCTTGTCCGAGGATCGGCTAGGCGGCCATCGAACAGGTGTCGGCCAAGCACCGCAGCAGGGTCCAAGCTCTTTCGTCTGTTGGCCCCATAACTCTGACGCCGGGCCCCCGACGAACGCCTCCTGTGGTCGGCGGGCACGGCGCTGTAGCTGGTCCGTCGGCCGTCGTTATAGCTGGATCGCCGGCCGTCGCCTTTGGAAGACGCGTACGACCAACCCATCATGCTGAACAAGTTCTTCATGGTGACGGATCACGTGCGTTCAAGTCTCCGTGAATCTATCTTCTATTCGTTCGACGCAGTCTGCTGCACCTCGTCTTCACCGGACGAGACGAGATTCGCAGGGTATGGCGACGGTACACGGCGGCGACGATGATAGCGATCGATACCGATCGATATTATACGACTCGGGAAGATAGATCATGGGCGCACGAGAGATATCTATTTTATACAATAATAATAGTAATTACAATAATGTAAGGTACCGTTTTGAATGTGGCCCGACGCTGATACGCGCACTGCAGCGAATACTGTCCGCCGAAATCTCGATCGAAGACAGGACGCTTATATTATAGAAAATGTACAATAATATTACACGATCCGTTGTTATATATTATGGGTGATAACTGATAATATATTATAGTTTATATTACATCAATAACCGTCGGTGGATGGCGCGTAGAGAACATATCATATCATAAACGCGAGTATGATTAATAACAATGTTAACGGCAGTAGGCCAGTGGGAATTGACGACTCACCGGACCGAGCAAACTCCCACTATTATCCGGTCGTCTGGGAACCCCTACTCGAAAAAATACGATAAAAAAAAATTTAAAAACCACGCACAGAAGAGATGTAACTGGCGTGCGCGCGCGTGTGTATGTTTTTTTTTCTGTTCAATTTCACGAAGGTCTTGGACATCGGAGGTCGCGACCACGATCGTGGCAGAAAACCAGACCGCCGCCGCCAGCGAGAGCGTTTCACAATCAAACCGCGTGCAACCGGATACGACCTAGGGGAGGTTACTCGGACGTGAGTCTGATGAGAACCGATGGATATTTTTCTGAACGTCCTTGGTGAGCCGCTGTTTGGCTCGGAACTTATTCTTCTTGAAAATCGTTTTGGTGAGTATATACGAATTATGTAATATATATATATATATATTATGTTTATTCAAACGGCACGTACAATATGATTTCAAAACTTGTGTAACAAACGAAAAATCGATCCAATTCGATATATGATAAGCTTGTATAGGCGCGTGAGACGTATAATGCGTTGATTATAAAATTTTACGAGAATAACGAAAAAAAAATAATACTGCGCGTATTTATAACATATTAATATTATTACAGGATATACCTACCTACCTATATCACTGTTGTGCAGGCACATCACGTCATGTCTGTTTGGTGTTTACTATGTTTGTTGATGTAGGTAGGTTAAACGTGTTTTGATGTCGTTTCGTAAATACTCGTATCAATACAATAAACACGATATTTTTCCGCGTGATAATTTTACTGGCTTGGATGCAGGCACAGATCCAGAACACTGCAAATCTGCTGTATATTACAACACATATTGTACAACATATATATATATATATATATATATAGGTACATATTGATTACAAAATATGCAGTATTTATAGTATATTATGTTATAAACAATCGTAGTGTCCTGTAGTACGCAGTTAAATTTCTTGGGACGAGGAGGGGTTGCTAGGTCTACCCCAGTGCGGAGGACCTACACGGAAGAGGTTAAATAATATTATTATATGGCATTCGTGCAAATCGTTTTTAGGCCTCGTGGTTATGAATCACTATATACTTAATATATAATAACACCATATAGTAAGTTGACCTAGCACCAACTCCACCCACCGGACTCGCGCTTAGACTTGATATCTTTCAGCCGACGGAAAACAATAAAGGTATTTTTTGTGTCCCGGTCGAGTCGAAAAAGCGTTCAAAGTTGCCCTCTGAAGTCGTCCGCGCTTTTGCATCAGTGTGCTATATTATTATAATTGTTGATTGCATTGAATTACGTTAAATCTGGTTTTACACACTAACGGAATATTCCTACGTGTACATAATCGGATTTGACATTATTCAATTATATTCGCTCGAGTCGTGTCGAAGGTCTCTTTTTACGGAATATAATATACATCCCACCGACCTACGTCGTGACGCCGACAGGTTTCATCCAACGCGGTTTCTTGAGCTCACGTCGAATTCGTTAATGCAATAATTATTGTAGCAAAATAAACAAAGAAGCGAGTGGTTTACTATTCATTTATGCAATAGGTACGGTATTTGGCAGTGTCGATAAAATGAGATGGACGAATTGAAACGTCAACCATACAAAATATATAATATAATATCGCCCATGTTATAATAATATAATTATTATGAATCTCGTTTTTGAATCGAAAAATCTTCGTCGACTCACCTCAACGATCCAGCCGACGACCGCAAGGTTATTTTATATATTGGTACGTTTCGTGATTCAAGTATATAATATTATGTTGTAGGTGCTGATATACATATATATATATATTAATATGTTATATAATACAATGTATATGTTGTAAACAATCTGATTATTAAATAGCTGCTGGTAAAGGTCGGTACCTCCTGCAGTTGGTATACACTCTCAGTCATATAAGAGGTACGTACAGGTATAATATTATTACGATTCCTTGTAATAATAATTATTGTCCTCACGTACACGCGCGTGCTTTCGATCAACCAAGGAAATATTCAAATATCTCTACGAATTAGCTGGTAGGTATATCGTTGCATACCTACCCGTTGAATGTATCTAATAATTATAGCCACTGCACACGAATAAAATGTGTAGGTAGGTATAATCTCTACACATCTTAATATTTATTATACATTTATAAGTCATAACAAATAATAACAATATTATTAAGTATTTTAAGTAACATTCCAATACGTGAAGAGCTCTGTGAGCCTCGAGTAAAACACTACACAAAAATGCTACTGTTATCCTTCTCACTGCGTACGACTATGTTATAGGTAAGTATTATTATTATATTACTATACCTTATGGCATAATGCATAAGTCTTATTGTATACGGAGCGGACGTCGTGGTGCACCTAATAATTATTAATAATATACGCACGGCTACTTGTTGATGCTAATTAACGCTATTTATAATCGACGCTTGTATGCTATATTCTAATGACGGCTGTACACAACTGTGTTGCTAATGATTCTCAGGAATTTCTTTTATTTCATATTTTGACAGCAGTGTGACTTTGTAATTATTATTGTTTATATATGATAATGTGGACGCGCGGTAGGTATACGGACATCTATCATAATAACATTATTATATTTGACGATTCGGTATATTGTTATAATGTCAACGGTCACGTAGGCATAGCGTACCTATTCTAATGATATACTCACACATCATTATAATAAATAAACTAAAATCTTACAGAATAATAAATAACGGCCAGACTGTCTTTCGTAGAAATCGGATATCCCCAATAAAACCATAGTCACCGACTAAAAGGTCTTCGAAGAAAAATCTAGTTAGGGGAAGTACAAAAACCTTTGATAAAACCGCCGACCACTCTCTGGTCGGCATATCCGTGTCGTCCCTAAACCAGTGCATGGGCACCAGCCACCGGTAACAACCTCTCGAATCTCAATACCGATTTCAACGAGCGACAATCTGGACTTCTTATGATAGCCATCATAATTATTCCATTCTTTATTTAAATTGTGTATTTGAAGTATTACTTTGTGTCACCTAAAACCTAAAACTCCTACAACATAATCTACAAACAGCTGTGAATCAGGTAAGACATTTAATAAAATATTTTATATCGATTGCAATCATAATATACATGTATGTATTACATACATTATATTATGATGTGCTTTTTACTTAACATTTATATTGTAAGGTGTGTTTGATCTAATTCTCGAATATACGATCTCGAGAGCCCTCTGAACACCTGGAGGGAGGTAATAGTAAAATTTTACTATTTTAATACAACTATCGACGGGAGTCGTTTTTATATTTATCGTATTTTTACGTTACTACACTATATAGTCTATAGTTTATATTATACCAATACCATTACCATTCATGACATAATATTTGAATATATCATATTACTAGCTGATCCCGTGTATTTCGTTCCCGTTAAATTTACCAAATCTATAGGACTCAAACTTTGTTTAATTCGTTATTTAATATTCAGTGTATGGTGTTCAAAATTTATTTTAACTTTTCAGTTGCCCATAATAATAACAATAATTCTGATTTGCAGCAGTATATTATCAGGTAGGCAATCTACCGACGGTAGATTGTGGAACCCTTGATGTCTGTACGTAAGTGAATGATTTAACTCTAAAGTTTCCTAAAATTTTCAAAATAAATCTTCTCCTGGCAATTACGAACATCTTAAAAAAAAATTGAGCCTAATCGGTTCGGCCGTTCTCGAGTTTTAGCGAGACAAACGAACAACAATTCATTTTTATATATACAGATTATATTATCATAATAGGTATAGGTTACTATAACTTTGATTTGGGGCGGTCTGATGTGTATAGAAAAAATATATACCCTATATCGCCCAATCGTATAGATCAAAACTGCAACAAAAACTGCTGACACAGCTTAAACGCAATCAACAAGTTGTAGTCGTCTATCGAATGCGTTTGAAAGAGTGAAAAACATTAGGTAGCGGAAGAAAACGCGTATAGCCATAGAGCCATAGGTACGATTATATCCATAACACGTGCAGTTTATTAATATCGTTCTAGACGATTTTTAACATAATTTGATACTCATTTTGCGGTCGGCTGTATAATTTATATCGTATGACCGATACGCATAAGTATAATATTAACATACAAATATGCAATATCAATTATATGTAGCCACGTATCTACCAGGTACCTATAAAAAACTGTCTATTATAATTACATAGATATGGTAATATATATATAGGTAATAAATAATAGGTAGGTATCACATACCTACAGCCAGGGCCGGATTAAGTCTTTGGGAGCCCGGGGCGAACGATATATTTTGGAGCATGACAAATTGATATTTTAAGAACAATTATTAGTTTGAACGTAGGTAGGTATATAATATTATATTATGTGATATATGTATAGAGTATAATGTATAATAATGTACTTAAATTTTTAATTTCTGAAATATAATTCAATATTTTATTTTAATATAATATGCCTCTAATTGTATAATATATTATTATATTATATAAAATCAGATAAATTCGTATAGTAAATTCGTATAGCTGATCACTTCTTTAAGTATACAGATAATATTAAGAATAATTTTTCATTTTAAAGTAAATGATTGAACACTGTAAACACATTATAATAAAAAAAACTATAGGATAAATAGTATATTATATTATAATATGTAATAAAGTAATAACAATACAATAAAATAACAATACATTTACGAAAGTCATATTAAATATATATTTTGCTCTTGCATTTAACGGGCATGTAGTAAATTAAAATAAAATATGATCAAACTTATTGGTTAAATAATTATTTTTCTAATTTCCTTTTTGTGAAGTCACTATTATTAGTACCTAGTTATTATTTTACATGGTCAAAAGATATATCGTCTAAAATATATCAAAATTCAATGATCAATGTCAATAATTGATAAGTAATAATATACACAGTTGTAGACTTGTGTATTGTAACTTGTAATCTACAATTTAAATTTTTTAGATTCTGAGTGGAAAGATGAATGTATTGATTTTACAATGATGTGTGTTTTTTTTATTTTTGTCTGTGTACACGATAAGTAGTTGAAATAATGCTTCGATATTCAACTTCAGTATCTTGTTCGATGGGAAAGTGAATGTAGTTGGTACTTTTTTCAAAATTTAAAAATTTAAAATTCCCAGTTATTTTCAAAAGCACCAAGAAAAACAAAAGAAAAATTAAGGAAAAATGGGAATTTATACGCAAAATCGATTTTTCACAAGATCGAATTTGGTTTTAGGTGTAACTCTTAAACAAATGACCTTTGACACATGAAATTTCACTGGTTGTTTCTTTTGCATTTTCTATACACGATAACATTTTCAAAATATTTTGATTTGTTTTGAACTGTTTAGGGACATTTTCAGTTTTCAATTTTTTATGTTTTTTTTTTTACGAATATCAATAAAACTTTATTTGCTGAGTAAAAATATTTGAAAAATGTAATACAAGGCTCCTACTATATATTGTTACAATGACATTTGAAAAATATTTTAAATCCTTAGTCACAGTTTTTTTTATATGTATTTAAAGTTCAAAAATTGACAAAATATGGAAAAATCACGAAAATTAGCAAATTATTTTGATTTAAGAATTTGTAAAAATTTTTCTTTTTAAACCTAAAATTTTAAAATGTAATACAA
This sequence comes from Macrosiphum euphorbiae, assembly GCA_949089665.1. NCBI lineage: Eukaryota > Metazoa > Arthropoda > Insecta > Hemiptera > Aphididae > Macrosiphum > Macrosiphum euphorbiae. Next base: position 89,819,610 of record CARXXK010000002.1, on the reverse strand, counting down.
GATTCCTTATAAGATTATCTACCTTTATCAACAAAAAAAAAATGTCTATAAGAAAGTCTAATTAAATTTTTATGAGAGTTTGAAATTTAAATTCTTACAACATTGGATTTCCTTATTTTGTTGTAATTCAATAACGAATAACTGTAGATACATGACAATTTTACTGAATGTTTATTTTATCAATTTATATACTTGATAAAACTTTCAAAATATTTAACTCGTTTTGAGCTGTCAATTACATATTTCAATTTTTTTAGTTTTTTTTTTCCATAAATATCAATAAAGTTTTATCTGTTGGTCCAAATAGTGTAAAAATTTAATACAAGGCTCCTGGTATATTGTTCCAATATCAGTTGAAAAATATTAAAAATACATTACACAATTTTTTTTTATAAGCATTTAAAGATCGATTTTTGTCAAAATTTATCAAATTTAAAATTGAATAATTATTTTGTAGTTAAAAATGTATAAAATGTTCAACTTCTATATCTAAGGATTGAAAATTTAAAACAAGATTCCACGTAAGTAGTTAATTCTGTTACCAGAAAATCTAAGAAACACATAAGCACAGTTTATTTTTATAATCATTTTAAATTCAAATTTGGATGAAATTACATAATAAAAAACCTAGAATAAATATTTTAGTTATTTTGTTGTGATTGTATAATATTATTTGTGGGTACTTGAAACTTCTAAAGTACACTAATATATATCTATGATAGTATCAGGGTTTGTTGTTGATGTATAATGAGTTATAAGTACCTAATGGATATTGTGATATGATTAATTTGTAATTTATTATAGGTACCTATTATAGGTCAATTTTTTTAATACCATAGATAAGTATTTAATATGTCTTACCTACACCTAGACTGACATACCGTCTCCGCTTAGAATCGTTTTTCTTATACAATCTATTATTATATCATTGAATTCAAATTTAATACCTTCCATTATACAGTGACCTACTGTACAGCAGAGCATTATAATAAAATAAATGATAGAATAAATAGTATATTATATTATAATATATAATAAAGTAATAACCATTAAAATAACGATACATTTACGAAAGTCTTATTAAATATATATTTTGCTCTTGCATTTAACGGGGCATTTAGTAAATTAAAATAAAATATTATTAAACTTATTGGTTAAATAATTATTTTTCTAATTTCCTTTTTGTGAAGTCACTATTATTAGTACCTAGTTATTATTTTACATGGTCAAAAGATATATCGTCTAAAATATATATAAATTCAATGATCAATGTCAATAATTGATAATAGTCAATAATTAAAGACTATAATAAATAATAAAAATTTAAAAAATCCAGACTGATAAACCATCTCCGCTCAGAATCGTTTTTCTTATACAAGTTCTTATTCAAGTTTATGCAATCCATTATACATTTACCCACTTGTAATCTACTGTACAGCAGAGCGACATTCACTCACCCTCTTTTTATATTTTAACCCAGATGATTTCCTAAAGTATCTACTGACTACATAATGAGTGGATGATTATGACACACTATGGCTAACAGTGCTAGTAAACCTTGATCTTGGACAATATTAATATAGTTTTTAATTTGATGTCCATTATTAAATCAATACGTCATGTTACATACTACTACACTACTACATACATCCACACAATAACAACAAGTGTTTTAATATTTCAATGAACTATTACGCTATGATTACTATATTTGTCTGAATTGTGTGCTGCAGGCACAGGAAAGGTTGAACGCTCTCTGACATTATATAGGTACAGCGACCGATCTGTGGGCTTAAAATGTTGTGCAGCGTTTGTACATTATGTAATTTTTTCACATGCGTTTTAAAAAAAAAAATTTAAGAGCGAAATCGTATTTGTACGATAATAATCGTATTATTTTAATCACCATAATATGAGTGATTTTATTTTATTTTTTAATATCGCCTTACGGCCGTGGCGTTTAAAATTATAGTTGCCAACCATCGAAGCATATAAAGCTATACGTTTAGTTCACATGTATAGCTCGTTGTACCCAACATGTAGGTACATAATAATATATTATAATATGGTGTTAAATAATTTAATAGTTTATGTTATTTAGCTAACTGTTAACAGTATAGTATCCATACCTAAGTATGTGCGTACCTACATATTATATGCCATTTTATCATATTTATACTTTGACCGTTGTTCAGGAGCTAATACAGTCACACGTAGGGGGATACGAGTACATATTATATGGGGTCAACGAAATCACGAACACGTTCTTCTCGTTTGATTTGTCGTTTGTCCGTGACTCGATAACGTAGTATCGGATTCCGACAAAATTGTTATTATTATATAAATTTTCAGTACAACATAAATCATTGTTTAGATGTAATCGCCGGTCAGTGATACCTACCAGTGGCGTATATAGGGGGGAGGTGCACTAGGCCAGAGCCCATAGTGAAATTGCAGGTTCAATTAAAGCATTGCATGTATATCTGTACACTGTATACAGTTTATCACCATGATTAAAATCGTTTTTGAGGAATCAACAAGGAAATGTTAGATTGTCAGGACTTGCTTTGATGACTTTTGACTGATGTTAACTTCTTAGTAAGATAATATTAAAATATATAAATGACACTGTCAATATTTTTGAAAAATAATTTTACATAATAATTATAAAATTAAATTGCACAATTTTTATTTTACTGTATAATATGCCATAATTATAACCACCCAGCTCCCTAAAAAATGTATGGTTATGGCTATGTTAATCGTGCTATGCTTGACTAGTGATAACTAATAAATTGGTCCATAGTGAAAATAATTCGTATTTACGCCACTCATACCTACCTAGGTGCTTAAGTTTGTTGAGAAATAATTTATAGTTATAATGTTACTGGTAAGTACTAAGTAGGTATATCGCTTTGTTTTAAATGTCATTAATGATCAGATAATATTATGTAATCAAATATTTGCGGTAAGATTTATTTTTAAAAATATAACGACATTAATTTATTAAACGATTTTTGCATTCTAGTAAATTAAATAACACTGTAGTTTCCACGAGTTCAATAAAAAATAGTAAATACTAACTTTTAAATTTATTTATTTATTTTGGAATATTTTAGATTCTGAGTGGAACAATGAATGTATTGATTTTACATAAGTGTTTTTTTTTGTATCTATGTACACAATAAGTAGTCGAAATAATGCTTCGATTTTTAACTTCAGTATATTGTTCGATGGAAAAGTGAATATTGTTGATGCGTTGAGGAGGACAAAATTTAAAATTCCCATTTTTTTCTATAAATGTCAATAAAACTTTATTTGTTGAGTAAAAATAATTGAAAATGTAATACAAGGGTCCTACTATATTGTTACAATGACATTTGAAAAATATTTAAAATCCAATTACGATTGATTAACAAGTTTACTAGCTTAGGACAGAGGCGATTTTTTATATTCCAATTATTGTTTGTGTCAAGATGAATACAATAAATACAAAAATATCATATTTTTTATTCTTAGATATCACAGCTAAGAAAAAAAATATTCAAAATCGCCTCTGGCATAACCTAGTAAACTTGTTAATCGATCATAATCCGTTTTCAAAAATATAATCCGCCAAATCAAATTACTCCAGTTTTGTCTAGCTTATTGGACTAAAAGTCACTTTTTTTTTCATCGACTGGAGCCTAAGTCATGGATATACCCAGTTTCCAACTTTTTTAGGTTTTTTTCTATGAATGTCAATAAAACTTTTTTTGTTGAGTAAAAATACTTGAACATTTAATACAAGTCTCCTCCTATATTGTTACATTGACATTTAAAAAATATTAAAAATCGTGGAGCGTTGGTGATTTTTCGAAGTGTGATATTTTGGAATGCCTGAATTTTATTTAAATTTTATTTTTTTGCAGAACCTCATAGTTGGATTCTATATGTCCATAAGAGATTTATTTATTTGTAACTTAGTTTTTAGGGTTGAGAGCTTATTTTTTGAGAGTAATACTTTTAAAGATCGGGAGTGGGCATTAAGTATTAATCTTTTTTTTCTTTTATGACTTTGCCAAGTTAGTCTTTTATCGAGGTTTAGACCTAAATATTTAACAGTATCAAGAGAAGGGATAGGTAGATTATTAACAGTTATTTTAGGGCATAGTCCGTTTCTTAGGGTGAACATAGCATGAACGAATTTATTATTGTTTAGTTTAATTTGCAATTTCGTATACCATTTAGAGAGTAGATTTAGATGAGATTGTAAATTTTTTGAAGCAATCACTAATATCATTGTGTACTGATAAAATGACTTTGTCGTCCACATAATCAGCAACAATAGTATTTTGTGAAGAGGGTTGATCAGCAGTATAAACATTAAATAATATAGGAGAAAGAACACCTCCTTGAAGAACTCCAGCACTAATTAAGGCTATATTTGAAGTGGAGGAACCTTGGCGTATTTGGAAATGTCTGTCTGAAAGATATGATTCCATTAATAGAAATAGTGTAGGAGGAAGAAATTTACGGAGTTTGAACAGAAGACCTTCATGCCAGGCTCTGTCGAAAGCCTGGGAGATGTCTAAAAAGGCGCAAGTACAGTAGAATTTATTTTCAAGTGAGGTAGAGACTGTATCAACTACTCTATGGACCTGGTGTACCGTACTGTGTTTAGCTCTAAAACCAAATTGTGAAGATGGAAGAACATTGTTTGATGTTATGTTTGGTTAAATACGTTTGAGGATGAGTCTTTCGCAAATTTTCGAAAAGTATGGCAATAGACTTTATAAGGATTTAAAGATCAAATTTTGACAAAATGTATCAAGTTTAAAATTAAATAATTATTTTGTAGTTAAAAATGTATAAAATGTTCAATTTCTATATCTAAGGATTGAAAATTTAAAACAAGATTCCACGTAAGTAATTCATTCTGTTACCAAAAAGTCTAAAAAATACATAAACACAGTTTATTTTTATAGTCATTTTAAGTTCAAATTTGGACAAAATTACATATTAAAAACCTAGAAGAATTCTTTTAGTCATTTTGTTGTGATTGTATAAAAATATTCGTGGGTACTTGAAACTTCTAAAGTATATACTATTATAATATATCTATGATAGTATCACGGTTTGTTGCTGTCACTTGCTGATGTATAAAGCGTTATAAGTACCTAATGGATATTGTGATATGATAAATTCGGAATTTTATATACGTACCTATTATAGGTCAAGTTTTTTTTTAATACCATAGATAGGTAAGTAGGTATATAATATGTCTTATACCTAGACTTACATACCGTCTCCACTTAGAATCTTATACAATGATATTATATCATTGAATTCAAATTTAATACCATTCAATATACAGTGACCCACTTGTAAACTACTGTACAGCAGAGTGACATCCACTTGCCCACCTTTTTTAAAGTTAAACATTTACAAACCGTAAAATATAATAGCGTTCAAGTGTTTACTTTTTACTTTCATGACCAACGAGTAACGACTAACGAGATTTCAGATTTGAAGGTAACAATAGTAGTCGTCATCGACCATCAATCAGTGCCAATTATTGTAATAAAATCAAATAATAACGTTTGCTATTTATATATTGATATTGTCTTTAAAGAATAAACAAACACATAAAAATTCGAGTTCAAGCTTTAGGTAAGGTCCTCCATTTTATAGACACGGATTCATAAAAGAAGTAAAAATCCAATTGACAGGTAATCACTAATTAGGTAGTTTGGTACTCGAATAGCCTGCTCGTGGTAATCATATTTAAATGTCAGTAAAATTATAATTATTGAAGATTAATCTACACATTTTACACTCAACGCATTTGAAAAAAGATTTCTAGTCAACTGTATGATAGCGGGCCGATTGCATATTTATAGCCTTATAGGCATGATATTATAAGACATTTTTTTTCAAATGCTCATGAAAATCGTTTAGATACTAGTTAATAGTATTTTTCATCACTCCAAGAAGGGTACCTATATTATATTATTTTAATTGAAAACATTTTTATAATTTAATACGTTGAGTATTTTGAGTTAAAATATTAAGTCTCGTATATTACAGTATAATATTAATTTTAGAGTCGATACGCAAAATTATATACTCACCTACCTATTAAAATGTAAATAGATAGGTAGTCTGAAATTATACTTAATTATAATATCGCATTTTAAATCATAAAATTGATCGATTTTACTGCAATTAAAATTTTAAACGATCGTAAAAACAAAATTTGTAGTCAAGGTGTTCAAGATAATATTCGGACGTACAGAGGCCCATACATAATATAAACGTGCAGAAACTCGGTGTCCCGATGTGTGTGTGTGTGTGTGTGTGTGTGTGTGTGTGTGTGCAAAGGGGGGCAGTGGTGCAAAAACATAAACACTATCATAAGCAATAGTTTTATATGATTTAACATTTCAAATTCAAACAGAAGAAACTGGTAACTACAACAGCATCGGAGGAGTTTGAATGTAAGTATATAATATGTAAATGAGAAAACAACCAATTCTACCACAACGCAATCGTAGTATATAAATAAACATAGATGTTTAACTACCTATGAATTATACCCATTACTCGACTCTCGAACGTTATTATTATTATTTATTCACTTCATAGCAGGGACTGGAATCGAACCTAAAAGAACCGGAACCTTTATTTTAATATATAAAGTACCGGAACCGAGCCGGAATTTTTTAATTAAAAAGGTACTTTTAGGCTCTTAAATAAAATTATTTAATTTATCATAATTTAAACGTATTAAGGTTTTGTGTATAATCTATGTATGATCATATTATGAGTTTTCTAATATTTCTCATACTATTAGTTAAACCCGCATTCCGGATAGGTATTTAAAATTATTATACTTTTCGGTACCAAAAGTATCTGGAACCGGAGCCGAAATTATTTGGAACCAGTACCTTTAATTTTTTTCATTAAAGAACCAGAACCGAACAGGAACAGTTATTTTAGTTTTAGAGAACCGGTACCGGAACCAATACCGATAAATTCAAAAGGTTCCAGTTCCTGCTAGATAGTCTGCAGTGAATGCAATTGAAATAGCTTACTTCCCGCCCTTGCCACACAATATCACAATATACTATTTCCCCATAATCTAGGAGTGAGTCTATTTAAACTCAATGGCGTTAATATTCTGATTTATATCAATATACCTTGTCTCGATTAATAACACATTTACTAACATTTTGATTTTTGGAACTTATAAGGGTAGGTATACTTTAACTATAATATACTAAACCATATCATTTTCAGATACATAGATTTTAGTGCCAATTAAAGAGTAGGTATATTGTGGTGGTATAAACTTCTATTTACCAACTCTTAAATACTAATATACCTATAATTATCAATAGGTAGCACTATATAATTTTAATAATAAAGTTTTATAATTCAGAAACTAATATTTAAAATGTTGAAGTATAGACATCAACATAAAAAATCATCTAACTAATAATACAGAGAATAAGGTGTTTCTTATTTGATAAAAAAAATTCAAATCAGCAAAATACTATTTAAATGTAACGGTATGAACAATTAAAGTATACCTCATAGGCATAGACGCAATTTTTTTTTTGGGGGGGGGGGGGTGGCTTTATTCCTTCCAGGGGTAGACATGTAACGACTCATTAGGGGCTATTAATCAAAGTGGGGGGCTAAGCCCCCTAAGCCCCCTAACTACGCTTATGATAATATACCTATACCTATTTGACCAGTTCATATCGAGTGACTCTTACTGGATTCCAAAAAAGTATATTTACATACGAACTAAAACTAAAGCCTTATTATAATATGATATTATGATATAGTCTGAATATCTGATGGCTACGTTCTATAATCCTCATTATTAGTTGTTTAGTTATCTCCATTCGAGCAAAGATGCCGAGGCATCTTAGAATATTTTGAATTTAATACCATTCGGTACTTAACCTTACTTAGATTATACAACATTTGAAAACAATAAGGTCATCCGGTTTACTGCAGAAAAGCTATACATTTTTATTTACCTATTTAAAATGTTATAATTTATTGTATCATATCTTTAGAATAATTGCAAGGTGTTTAGTAAAATAGTTAATAGCTACTAATTAATCTAATTAGTGATTTACTTTTTTTTTTAATTTGATGGATATAATATTGATTATGAGTAGGACGTAGGAAACCTTGAGTTAAAATTTAAAATTTCAATAAAACTTTTAATTACTTACTCTCAAAACTCGAGAATATATTTACAAATTAAATCGTTAAAAAGTATAAAAACCTGTGTAATTACAATTTGAACGAATAAATTTTAGTAAATAAAAAATTGTTTCGGGATTACAATAAAATCATCTTATATAGGTTAATCTTAGGTCCAATTTTCAAATTTATGCCATACTTACGTCACGTAATTTCCATTAAAAAAATAATGATTTGAACTATAGTAGTAGAAAACTTCAGAAACCTGGAAACCAATAGACCAGTTTGAAGTCTCCACCTATATGATTACGACTCTTCGTGTTATTGATGGAATCAAGTTAGGTCATCCAGTCAAATAAGGTACCATGATAGTTTGTATATGATCGATTATTATTATTAATTACTATTATGACTGGTTAACGTTTCGTAAATTTTATCATACATTAATATTGAAAAAAACTCATTCAAGTCGAAAATGCCATGTCTGTAAAAAGCACAAATGGAGCTAAAATGTTTTGAAAATAATATCATTATTTCTACAAAATGCTAACTTATATGAATATCTGGTGAAAAATGCAAATGTTTAAAATTATACATTTTTGAATCACAACAAAACAATACAAATGATTTTGTCAAAAACTTGTTACAACCTTCTTAATTTCCATAATTGTTTTTTTCAACTATATTGAAAAATAATGGGAATTTTACTACTCCAAAACGTAATTAAAAATATAAACCACACACGTAATATCATTGTAAAACCAAAAGATTTGCTAAAAATCTAAATTTCTAAGCTACCTAGGTACATATATATTACTTTGGAAATCATAAGTACCTATTCAGACTATTATATTATTATAATAGTAGGTCTTCTATAGTCTCATACTCTTATTACGCCCTATGTATTAATAATGAAAGTGTTCTAGGTTATACAAATAATTACTCAACCCATCTCTAATTTTCGTTCAATAAAATTTCATAAAATATATATCGAACAAAATGTGTAAAAACACATAAAAAGTTTTGACGAATGTATCAACTAGTAACCAAGGCTGGAAAGCTAGAGTACTTAATTTTTTTCCAAAACTAAATTATAAACTATAGATGTTTATACTTTATACAGTATTTCCATATATGTTAGATTCGAATGATATACATTTTTAACTTTAAACAATTCACGGTAAATATTTTTTGACATGAAAACGAAATAGACTGAAATAGTGAAATATAATAAAATCAAAAACAAAATAAAATCACTCAACTTACTTCTTAAAATGAAAAATTTATTAGTTAGTTTCACGTTAATTAAAAAATAAATTTAGTAAGTTAACAGTTAAGCAAGGTGGATATATATATATCCACCTTGCAGTTAAGTTAGTGAAAAGCCAAAAGTAACTAGTTAAGTTAAAAAGTTTAAATTAAATTAACTTTTTAACTCGTTAATGCCCAGCCTTGCTAGTAACTACTATAAGTATGAACGAACAATACCACAATATGTAATTAATTATTGATTTATAATAATATATTATAATATTATACCTGTATACTACTCGGAAAAATTATGAGTTTAGTTCTACACTCTATAAGTACGCAGCTTCAGATTGATGTGTTGCCGCCTTACATCATCTATCGACTATCACTGCAGGTTGTTAATAATGTTGTTAATACATATTGAATAATATTGTTTAACTGATTATTATTGAAACGAGAAAAGTAAAAATAATATTATACCATATTTTATAATAATTAATAATTATTATTATACAGATTTAAATGTGCATTGAGCAATGAGCATGATGAATGGGTAATTTTGTATATTTCCTATAGGCTATAGGTAGGTTAAATTCAAACATAGTGGCACAATGGCTTAGCATTTACCCAGTCTTGTAATTTCCATCACTATATTATTAAAATCATACAAGGTACAAACAAATATAATTTTATAACGTTATCGGATTTATCGATATAGATAGTACCTCTGTAAGTACGAAGAAAATCTACATACAGCCCTCGAAATATTTTTAAGAAATCTCCGAACGCTCTGGCGAACTATTATAGTAAATATAAAACACGAGTAATAATTATTATCTTGGGCCGAGGTGAGTAAAGCGACCGAGTATCTAGTTTACTTTTTTATATTTTTTCATTGTACCTTTTGTTTGTTTGTTGTTATACATTCAATCATCTTCATAACCTCCACTCGATTAATTTTTTAATGATCAAAACCTAATGCGGGAATACAGCTCGAATGCCGCTAATGAGTGTTAATCTATTTTGTCCTCATCTTCTGCAAGTAATTCAATTATAATCCTGTTATTTTATTAAATACGTTTCCTCGGTGTATGTACATTATATTATTGTAATAACAGATTATAAAAAAACATCAAATCACTACACGACTGTTATTTAAAACTTGACGTGTTAATTTATTATGATTAATAGATAAATGGAATGGAACAATGATAGGTATAGGTATTATATTTATTATATTGAACTATCTTGAGTTAAATAATTTGCCTATTTTCGAAAACCTGTAAACATCATAATTACCTATAAATACATATTATATATTTGCTTTTTGTTATAACGCATTATCCTATTTGAGTTAAAAACACAAATTAAATGTTTCATTCAATATATTAAAAGTAGCATACTAGTATTAGGTATTTATGTGTAGATTTATATAGACGATAACACCAGAAATGTTGGTATTCTGATCGTATGTTAGGTATTGTTATGAACAATGGTGGTGTACTGGTGTCGCTTTAAAGGTAATGTTTTTTTAATATTCTTCTTGTAAAATAATTTATCCTTTAAAAGTATTACTTGTAATCGTTTGAAATTTTCTTAGTTAGTACCTGTACCTAATTATTCTGGTAAGACCTACTAAATAGTTGCGTCCCCTGTAGTTTATTATCCGGCTAATATTTTTTTTTTTTTTTTATAAAGGTGTTTAGATGATATAAATGTGACAATAGTAACATATAATTAAGCTATCGTAACTCTTCATTTTGCAACTAATTTTATTTCAAACATAATTAGCATTAATTTATAGAAATAAAAATTATTACAAGGTTCATATAAATGCTCGGTAAATCATAAATTATTTATTTTTATATCAAACTCAATTTTGTGATGATTCGTTGTGAATAATGATGAAATATGAAATATAGTTTTATTAAGTATAAAATATAATGCATAAATTTTATTATAATACATTATTATATTTAAGGTACTTAGGTACATATTTGAGTAGGTAACCTATACTATAAATCAGTTTATACAACAAGTAATATATTTGTATTGCATATATAAGTATTGCAATGAAAACTCGAAATCGGTAACAAATCAAATTTCATAATAAATATCTACTTCATACTTTTACCAACCTTTAATCAGTTTAATAAGTTGACGCTTTCAGTAGCATTTTCGGGAATTCCTAACGACAGAGATGTATATTTATTATTTGAAAAATAAGCCCACACGTCCACATCCCCTACAAACTGTCATTTATATGTTATACGTAAATTTCCCATCGTTATATTAAAACAAATAACAATTTATGATAATTTATTATCAGTATAATATATGTATTATACCTATTTCGATCATAAGTATATTATATGTTTTTAACCTTTTTAAGTATGTAAACATAATTTTGGGTGTTGTCGTGTTGATGTGGATGTAACTGGTACTTATAATATTGGTATATAATATTTTAAGTATAGGTCGGTAATATTGATGAATATATTTTGGAAATAATGTGGAATTACATAATCTCAGTAAGTACATCTATAGCTGTAGTAGTGTCGTACAATGTCCATTGTTCATTAATTATATTCAGTCTCGATTGCCAGACTTTTAACTCTGAAATCACCCTTGAACATGAATTAAAAACGTCTGAACAACATTTATGTCGAGGTATAAATTAACATTGACATCTAAACAGAAAGGATATCCATAGCTAATATTTTTTTTTTTTTTATAGAATTGATAATTTTAAAAATTATAAAATATAATTACAACTTTTAAAAATATTTGTATGGATCAGAAATCGTTGTTTTAAATTTATTGCCTATATATGAATAAATGACAGTGATCGCCACGGTAAAAAAATAAACTATAAAACAACAGTTTATTTGGTATTACGGTCCAAAAATAACGCTCACAATATTATAGTATTAATAATAAGCCACGGGTATACCACAGTACTGACCGTGACTGTGGTTATGCCGATTGTTATTTTTTTTTCGAATATACCTACGATGGAATGGTAATAGTTTTCGATATTATAACGAACTTTATGAAAAAATAAGACGCGTTAGGTCCGACGCGCGACGCCTATAGAAAATACAATTATTCATGCGTTATCCCTCACAAACACTGTTTTATTTACACCTGATTTAATTTATTAACCATAGTTAGTCTGTCATTACTTATTTCTAATTAAAATTTCAAATTGTTTACAATAAAATAAGTCAATAACATAAAATACATATTTATTATTTATATAATATTATTTTTATTTAAATGTATATTTTAACCAAGGTTAACTGTTTCAACGATTTCTAAACGTAATAAATTTATGATAGGTATATTAATGCCTTTTGAAAATAATAATAGTCTTACTAATGAAATGCGCATTATTTTTTAGTTCTCCAATCTGCAGTTACTTACTTCTTGATTTTATTAATTATACAGTAAGTATTAGATATAGTTATTAACAAAATGTACTCAAAATGAATAGCTTATGAATTATAAGTTATCATCACATTATATCTACTTATATCTACTCTATAAGCATGGTTTATAAGTTATAAGTTATTTAAGACATAAATTACAAAAATATAATACCACAGTTTTATGAAATGAATACAAAAAATACGGATATTAGGTACGTAATAAATATCGATTGATTATAATATTACAATAATACGATTCGTGAAGTTAATAATTAATATGGCAAATGTGTCGACTTAAGGTTGATGTAAATACTAGACTGGGGCAAATGTCCCAGTTGCCACCCCCCCAAATGGTGCCCCTGACTTCAAACTCATGACAATCCCCTTATAAAGGACCTTCTATCCTAAAACTACCAGGAAATCTTCGGTGCAATTTAAAAAGGAAGTGGTGTTCTGACCTGTTATAAACATAATTATATTTAATAATATAATAAAATACATTTTAAATTTAAAAAAAAAAACTAAAATATTAAATTAATCAAGTGAAAAGTCGATTATCCGTGACTTTTTAGTTTTTAGTGTGTATATTATTATTAATAGATTGTTTTAAAAAGGAGCTTTTTACTCGGAAACAAAGAGTGTATTCATACATAAATTGAAAAAAGTAAAACATTTTGAAACATCAATAAATATCACAACAGAAGAAAACTTGCAAAAAGAGCCTAAATATTTTGACTAGAAGACGTTAGTATTAAAAAATCAAGTCTCTAGAGTTATTGATTTTGAATAACAACAAAATAACGAAATTGATTTTGTCAAAATTATGCTGATGTTGAGGTTGACATTCCCGTTTTTCAGTAATATATTTTATGTGTTGCTAATATATTAAGAAAAAGTACTGTGAATTTTTTACTCTTGATCACCTCATAGTACATTATTTCCAACTTACTACTAAAAATCATGCTCAATGTTGAAGATTGAGTCATTTCACTGGGCTCCAATGGTGAAAACAGACCAAAATAACACATAATATCATCGTAAAATCAATACCTACATATTTATTTGATTAATGTCACATTTATGGATAGTAATGAGCAGGTAATTCATAGTTTATAATATTATAATTATTATAGGTATAGGTATAGACCTATTTGATAGAAGTAAATCAATTTCCTTTTAATGTCCCGTTTATAAATTCATTTATTATAATGGCAAATGAATTTGATCTTGGCCTCGAGAATTATGACATGTGAAAAAAGTAAACATATATACATGTTATATGTATTTATGTGTTACATGTGTATATATATATATATATATGTTTACCTTTTTCACATGTCATAATATATTATGTAATAGGTACCTATTTGTGGAAATAGATCTTTTATATGATTTAATATCAATCTACTAGTATATTATAGACAATTTTGTACAGTTGTTACCACTTTAAATGACGTCATCAGGTTACATACAACGTTACTCAATATTTTTTTTTTTTTTAAACTGTTTGTTATACTATATGCCTAATAAATTATTATAATAAATTATTTTGTTATTGAAATTAAATGCAGTTTAAAAATAATTTCTTTGTTATTGTATTTAAACATATTTTTTTTAATAAATTTTCATCATTAAGGCATTGGTTATTATGTTTCTGATCATTTATATTCTTTTTTTACGTTCTTGAAACTTTAGTCCTATTATTTTATATATTTCTCCTAGTTCGATTTCTATAACATGTATTGCAACTAAAAGCCTGTACATGGAATACTTAAAGTAGGTATGACTAAGTTCCATTTCAGAAAAACACAAACATCATAAAATCATTCATTGCATAAAGTTTGTCGCTAAATGTCTAATTAAATAACATTTTAATTAATTTTCAAGAATTCATTTAAGTAATCAAAACCTGACAATAGGTATAACTTTATTTTAAACCAAAATAGGTATACCTAGTACCTACTAATAATAATAAGCATTACTTATGTTAGCCGGCGATAACATTAGGTATTTACATTTTTAAATTTAAATTTATATTTGAGTATTATTTATAGTCAAATAGGTAGGTAGTACAGTTTCATTATATTAATATAATATTTTACTATATATATTTATCGGGAAATATTCTACTTTATTATTTATTATTTTAGATTTTCAGCGGAGCGATGTATTGGTTTCACAATGATTTGTGTTTTTTTTTATTATTTACCTTGTTGTGTTTATCTTAAGTCATGAATCATAGAGTTTTCGAACAGTATTAATGGTTCAATATTTTGTCTGGTACCTATAGAGTATAGACTATAGTTAAGTGAATCTAGCTGGTATTTTGAGGGGGGCGGGTTATCAAAAGTCGACAAAAACTATTTTGTTATTTTGTTTCAATTTAAATACGAATAACTGTAAACACTGAAAATTTTCAAAAAAATGTTTAGATTATCATTTTCCATACTAGAAATAATTTTACAAATATTTTGGCTCTTTTTGTGCTAGACTGCTAGCTATAGTCAATAGAAATTTTATATTTTTCATTTCAATAAATATCAATAAAAAAAATGAATGTCATGCAAATAGATTGAATATATAATACACTGTTCATCATAAGTATGTATTACTGGAATTAAAAATATTGATCTAAAACCTACTATAATTTTTTAAGAGTATTTGAAGTTTAAAGATATTAAAACAAAGAATAACGATTTTAAATATTTTGTTGATTTATTTTAAGTTTCTTACATCGACACTTCTTAATTATACCACTGTATCGATTGTTGTCATCGAAATTGAGCACGGTTAATTCGCTAATATACTGAGTGATTGTAGTCACGTGGTCTCGCAATATATACTATGCTAACTAGGGTTTACCACGCGTCGGTTTATGACCTACCCGGACTCCTGGCAGTCGAGAGTTGTAAAGTTGAGACTGGAGAGTCAATAGTGGATGGTCTCAGTGGCGGCTCGTGGTAGTTTCATATGGTAGTGCGATAAATTTGTAAATAAAATAAAGATCTCAATTAATAATAATCAATATTATGTGAATAATATTCCTAATATCACTAATATGGATAACAAGTACCTACTTCACAATCATTGCTATTGGTCGGTAATCGGTATTTCTTTAGCTATAATTAGACGTAAATATCGAACTCTGCGCGCTGTAAATACAAAATCGCAGGTCGCCGCCGTAAATGTACGACGATAATTATCGCACAGTAATATAGTATAGTCTCGCCGGCCGCCGCGACCCGCGGACCGCAGTCCCAGTCGTAGAGTTCCACAAATTGTGCTTATGCCCATAGATACTATAGCGTACAGGTCGCCGCCGGAAATTTGCTACGAAAATTACCGCACCAAAATAATATTATAGTCCCGCCGCCGCATCTCAATATAATCATAATTTGATAATATAACCCGTATAACACACATATTTTCTGTGCGCCTCGGGCCGCCGCACCATATTATAGTATCTAGGTACACAGTATACACGAAAGTACGAGTCTCATGTTACAGACGTTGGTCGCTCGGCTTTCGTTTAATATTTAGATTATTTCTTATTGCAATGGAATAATTGCCGGGTTAAGATGATATTTTTCTTCAAATATTATTATTTTACAATACAATTTGGAATCATTTAAATTATTTCGTAAGAAATATAGACCATCATGATTCCTATTTAATTAGTATAATTGCGAATATAATTTTATTTTAAAATGTGCATAGGGAGTGCGGTCGCATCATCGCACCTTAGCACGAGCCACCACTGGATGGTCTATAGTGGCAGTCGATGGGTGACAGAGACCTGAATAGAGGACCCTCGGACGAACTGCTCAGCCGACATTGGATAGCAGCACTCACGACACACCAAGGCCCGATCGGCAACCCTCGTTTATATTATAAGATCGTAATAATATGTTGTAATATTCATAATAACAGGTACATACGTTGAGTACTTTGTTCACATAAGGTAACACTGATCCCTAGTAATAATATCACACTCCGAGGTCGAATCACTGAGACCTCGTAAATATAAACAGAAAGACACCTAAGCAGCATACGAAGTGACAGGTGGAGAAGAAACGTTACACCACAAATCTATTCGCTCCGTTCTATGACTTATACGTTAATAGCAGCTAGTAAATTATATAAAATAATATTACAATAATATGATTATGCTATAGATTATTGAATATTATCTGGAATAAACGATTTGTTTTTGTAAAAAAAAGTTCGATATACTGTACGATAACTAAACTGATCGCTAATATAAAATCATTTAGGTACTTATAGGGATTTTAATTTTAAGGGTAGCATTTGAATCAAAGTTTGCATTTCAACATTAAGTTTTTATTATTATATTTTATAAAAAATTTGTATTAGGTTTTCTACCCTTAACATTTCTACTAGTTATCAGATTTGAGATTTGGCATACATAATATTTTAATGCTGGATAAACCATGATTCATAATATTATGTATAAATATATTAGAAGTAGGTACTTTGTACTCAAATTAAGGTATTCAAGAGATCTTTTATCTTAAATACTGTGGTTGTAAAATAGTGGACGATGTATTTTATAATTTTCAGATTTTGATACAAATATTACAATTTTAGTTTCAAAAACTTGACATATCAATACAAGGTTATCCGTACAATATTCTAGTAGGTATGATCAAATCTTGTTTCTTATTATAATTATTTTTTTCATCATTTGAAATAAATTTTATATGTATATTAGATATAAGATTTACAAAATAAGTTTTTTTATTTAAATTAAATTCAATTTCAAATTTATTATAAAAAATAATCATGGTTTTATTCGATTTTAAGCAGAATATATTAAAATTCAGTAGTGGGTTAGTTATATAAGTATATTTTAATTACAGACATATATTATACAACTGTGATTTTAGTGTTGAGATGAGCGGAGTAGTTGATCAACATTTTGAGTGTACCTCTTGCCACTTCACACCACTGATCAATACTCATTAGTTATTATACTGATTATTAATGGCTGATAAGTAAAATGTAAATACATATATTAACTATTAGTTCGAAATTCAATTTTGGTATAATGAAATTCTTAGAAAAATATTCTGCTTTAAAATGAGAAATTCAAAATGTCAATAAGAAAAATAAAAACTCAAAAAATGGTAATGATATAAAATATTGTTTTGTAATAACATCCAGGGGGGGGGGGGTGACCGTTTTATGATATTCTTGTATTTTGTGAAACTACCTATTATACTATTCCAGCTAGTGATGATCAAAATTGGTCTTGGTCTTGAGATCTCGCAAGACTCTAGCTGCAAGACCAAGACCAAGATTATGGTTGCAAGAACAAGACCAAACCAATACCGAAGTTGCAAGACCAAGACCAAAACAAGACCATCACTGCAAGACTCTAGCAGTCTTGGAATTTTTTTTTCCCCGAAAACACATTAATATGTATCTATATTTCATTAACTAATAATTTATAACAAAAATAATAAGAATTTATTTGTATTGTTATGATTTTATGACATTTTATCAGTATTCGAGAAAATGGCGAATTATTGAAAAAAAAATTAAAAATATAATGGGAATTAATATTACAAAATAACATAGTATTGTTTCATACTAATTAACAATTATTACTGAAAAATTATTTTATTTTCCCAAAATCGATAAGTTTCATGTCAGAGATTACAGCAAAAAACCTACACCTAGCTATTACAGGTATTTAGATTTTTTTAAATATATTTTGCGAAAATAGCAAGAGTCTTGCAAGAGTCTTGAGCAAGATCAAGACCAAGACAAAGATTGAGTCTGCAAGACCAAGACCAAGACTTTCAAAATCTTGGTCTTGGTTTTGTTTTGATCATCACTAATCCGAACGCCATTAGACAATTTAGAATGTGTTTACACTTAGAATATTAAAAAAAACATGTGGTTTAATTTTTATTAAATTAACAAATTAAATCAAATTAAATAAATAAATCAAATTAAAATTATACTTTTATTTTTATTTCAGATACATGTCAGTCATATTACCTATAGTTTACATACAAAATCAAAAATATTTTGTAAATTAAATACAGGATTCATAATACCTAATAGTTTTTCTTACACGAATTGGGTGAAAAGGAAAATATACACTTTTGGCGGAAACGGGTAACTTCCGTATTTTCTAAGGAGGAGTCTATTTAGTTGTTTTCTTTTTACTGTTTCGTATAAGACTATTTGTGTTTATAATTTTTTTGGATTGACTTTGACAGATAACCTAAATGTGAAGGTTTAAGGTATTACAATTTTATTTATAATACAGTAATATAGTATAAAGTTCTGTTGTATACTTGCGTACTGTAATATTTACCAGCTAAAAAGTCATAGTAATTAAGATTTAAAAAGTAACCACTTAATTTCCAATAAAACGTAAAAACCATGTCTATAGTATACATATATTTTCATAAATTGTTTGCATTACATCATTAGTAAATTAAAATTAAATAATGTTAATTTTATTGATATTTATTATAATTATACACAAAATAACTATAATGTATTCATATTATGTTTATTATCTATAAAAAATACTTTTACTAAAATGGTCTGCATAATATGTTTAGATAATATAATAAAAGTATCAATTGCTTTTTATTTAATTTTTACAATTTAAGATGAATTAATTATATTAATAATGAAATATTGCACAGCAGCTAAAAATATCAGTTTTATAAATTCGAAGTATAAGCTTTTAAAATTAATATCCGTACTCAAATATCATATGATCAATAAGGAACTATTAGGATAAAGATTTTTCTTGCCCATAATAATATTATATAATAATATCAGTTTCCTACTTGTGTAGTTGTGTGCATATTATCTTCTATAATGTACTATTATTATAATTTATGACTTTAATTAGTAGGTTATTTGTTCAGGTCGATGACCAGTGTATTACAAATTAGGTCATAGTTGATATACTTGTTAGTTATTAGCCAGTACTTACAGTTCTTATCGAAGAAATTTCAGAATGCAATGTCCAAATCTGTAAAAAAAAATATAACAATTAAACAAAAAAAAAATGATGACTTCGTGAAACCCGCGTGTTGTATAATAATATTATGTAGGTACCTTGCATATGTAAATTAGAGCCGTTTGTGTTACATGTCATGAACCGTGATAATACAATAACGATAAATGTTAATAATATATTATATTATATATAGATTATACTATATAGGTACGTCCATGTTAAATACGTTTTTGTTTTTTATTAATTTATCAAATAAAACATTAAACAACATCGAAATAAATAACATGTATATTATATACCTACCTACTATAAATCTCTAATGGTGAGTTTTGTATTGAGGTCATAAATTATCATGTTTTGTCATTAATAAGTGTAAATTAAAACTTAAACGTACAATTATAAGAATGATTCGTAAGTGTTTATTATGAAAACATAATAATATGATGTAGGTAGGCACAAAATGATGATCGATGAGTATAGATACAGTGGGACAGCATAGTTGCATAGCCCTTAGAGTTCAGCAAGGGGGGGGGGGCAACAGCCTTCCCGAAATTGGTATAACGCAGGCCAAAATTATTATTTCACACCGGTTGTGAACGAAAATTAATTGGTTAAAAAAAATGCTTATAATAGGTTGTACCATGAAAATGATCATCAGAACTCTGACGGTAGTGTATTACGTGAATAAATATTTTTAATTGTATAGCCCTATGTGGTATTATTAACTAGGTACACAATCTTTTACATAATAGTACATTAAATGAAAATATAAAAAAATATATATTTATTAATATTGATAATTTATTAGTTACCTATGTGAGAAAAGTGTATTGTAACTATTTAATTGTATTAACTATTTAATGTCGGGTGGCACTAATAAGTGCCTTCTCATAAACGTAACCTCCCGTTAATAAAAATTTATCAAATTTACTCATTGTATCTATACTTAATTAAATTGTAAATAATTTGTAATACAATTAAAAAAAAAGGGTAAGTGGATGTCACTCTGCTGTACAGTAGGTTACAAGTGGGTCATTGTATAATGGATTGTATTAAACTTGAATTAAATGATATTCTATCATTGTATAAGAAAAACGATTCTGAGAGGGGACTGTTTGTCCATCTGGATATTTTATATTGTCATTAGTTATTATATCATGTTTGGTTTATAATATTATAATATTATTATTTTTTATTCCTAACCTATGGTAATAAATAAAGAGTTAGAAATTAAAATCCAATTTTTAGCGGTTTTAGCGGTTTATATTGTCATTAATTATTATATCATGTAAGTTGAATTAATATTATAATATTATTATTTTTTATTGGTTTCTATGGAAATAAATAAAGCGTTAGAAATTATAATCCAATTTTTAGTGGTTTTTTCGTAATTTTTCGGTGGTTTTTACAGTGGCATTAAATAACTATAGATAAAATCGAAAAATGCCCTTCCTAAAAAAAAATAAAATAATCACCATTGTAAAACCACTAGCGCTCAGAATCTAAAACACGTTTAGGGGATTTATTTATTCTGAAAGATCTATAGTAGATGTGTGTGAATTAAATATTAATTGGTAGGTTAAATTTATTTTCTTTTTCATTGGTCTTAAGCCCGGCAACTGAGGCCATTAGCTGTAGGATTGGAGGAATACATTTTTGTGTTTGTCAGAATTTTCTAGTGGGCACCCGTAGGTAACAGCCATGCCACGGGTGGGGAATGGCGGACTCTCTCCTGACACAGTGACTGCCCGAAGAAAAATGCCACCCGTGGCCGGGATCGAACTGGTGGGCGCCGCAACTGACGCCTTAGTCCACTCGGCCACTCCGTCCCCTGTATAGATATTTTGTTTTATCAGTTGCTCTAGGACGTAGGAAATTACTAGGATATCTATTTGACTATATTGTATCAATATTTGATCTTCATGTTTTAAGCATTTAAAAACCTCATCTACCATTTTTTGAGAATATTTTTCTGTGATTTTTCTTTTTTGAAAATTAATATTTTTATTTCAATAATCCCTCACTAATTTCCATCCACCCTTATTTGAGATTAATATCATTTTTTTCAGAGCTAAGCAGTAAGCATTATAAATTTATAACTAGTTAGGGGGTTAAAGTTAAATTGAAAAGTTAATTTTAAAATATTTAATACTTCACTAGTTTTTAGTTTAACTGCAAAGTTTTTGAATGAATTCAACAAATTTAACAAACCATCGAATTTATTTATTATAACTATATAAGTATTTATGTTGTAAACACTTTGTGAAGTCCATCTTTTCATGAAATGGAAACGTCTCTTTTGACTCTTTTATACATCGTGAAAGATGAAAAATTTCATAAAACAGTAAATTGTTCATGAAATGGACATGCCAATTTGATAGCGTGTACATTTTTTTTTTAGAACTGGTTCATTTACTTTGTGAAATGAAACAATTACCATACACAATTAATCTAATTCTATGTCAATATGACTACCGAACAAACTTTTATATATTATATAAATTAAAATTGTATTTATTATATAGACACGCATTAATAGTTATAAACAGTAGCATTTATCCAACAAAAACACTCCGCCAAACTCAAAGTATATAATACAAAATATCAAATAAGAATAGAGACAAAGTTAAAAAAAAATTATTCAATTATGTATAATATATTATGTACCTACCTATACTAAATACTTTATAATACATGACGCCGTGTGTCGGACTAGGATACTAAACAACATTCACCACGATACACTTGAAACGTACCGACTTTGAATTCTTTGTAACATATTATAGAATCTAGATATCATTAAGTTTCTAATCGTTGCATTTTTTGACGATAACAATTATTATAAACATGCTTCTTATGTAAACATAATTCATTATGGGAAATATATTTTTTAATACTTAATAATTATGATAACAGTAAATGTGTGCAGTAAATAGTGAACGGCTGCATTGTGCAAGAAAATATTACACGATGTGAAATTGCAGAAGTGACGATTTCATGAAAAATTTATCGTTTGTGTTTCTCAAAGTGTGAAAAAGTGGTTTCCATTTCATGAAATGGCCAACTTTTCGTTAAATGATCGCTACCAAAACGGCTACAACAAAATATAATATACATACAATATTATACACTATACAGTGACGTAATAATAAAGGGAAAGAGACCTAACCCAATACAGGGAAAGATTTTACTCTAGGATTTATGGGTTTATCTAGTGAAATTGATAATTAAAACACATTTGCAACAATAGACAGTAATATTTGTGTAACATTTTCTGTAAAATACAGTTAATGAAAATAAAAATAAAAATAAAATTTTTTGAAAATCTCGTTTAAGCATATAGTATAGGTATGCATTTCTTTTGAAAACTGTCTACAAATTTTCCTGACTTTCTTTTCCAACTTACCTAACCAATGTAAATCTATAAATTATTAAGATTTGATTATTAATTATTATAGAAGGTATTTAATATTAGAAAAGTGAGTGCTGTCATGGAACACCCGCTAGAAACAAAGTTTCTTTTCCAACAAAAATTATAGATTATAAATACATTTTAGTGGAACCATTCAAAATAAAAGTAAATGTAAAAAAAAATTAAAATTAAAATGATTATTATAATTATTTAATAACTATTATATTAATTATATTCAATAATCGAAATTACAGGCCTGTGATAACTGAAATATAATACGTATATGTTTGTGATGTAATTTTTTCCAAATATCTTGAAAATACTGCATCGATAGTGGTATCATCTCTCGTTGTAGTCTTGTAGATTCTGATGGATTGTTTATCATATGTAAATTGAATGTGTCTATAAGAAATGTTTTAAAAGTTTCCGATTTCTTATCATTAAAATTGATGTTAAAGTCACCAAATTGTTATAATTTATAAATTATAATAATTATAAATGCACAATATGCAGAACCAGAACTTATTACTCTGTTTCAAATCCTATCGCGTAAATATATATAATACACCAATTTTCTATTACCTAGTCTATACCAAACGCGACACACAAAAAAATGGAATCACGGCAAAGGTAAAGCACTATATACATTGGATACACGTCATAATGTCGCGGTAATTTTGTCGCTGTAAAAATGTCGCGGTTAAAATGTCGCGAACACAAATATGTCGCGAATACAAAAATATGATTAATATAATACTAATATATTATAATTAGGGTTCGGATTTATATGCAAAAATATGTTGCCAAAAATTGATTTTATAGACTACAGAGTAGTACTACACAATACACTTACCTATTATACGTAAAACGAACACAGATTACAAACTGCTCGTCGCAGTGTTCATTATCGCATTTATATTTTATATTGATATTTTAGAATTAGTTACAATGATATTATGATAAGATATCTGGTATTTCAGCCGATAAAATTGCGTCCAGAAATAATCTATATATCGAATAATTTTATAATGTACAGTTTACACAAAAAAATAATAATAATTAAAATTTAAAAATGTTGTAATAAATAAAATAATAAATTGTATTTTTATGTCAATTGATATTGGAAGTTATACGAAATTCCACGCAGGTAGTCGTTAATTGATCGATTTTCATAATCATCACATATGGCTTTAAGTCGAATTGCAGAATCTTTGTAATTTGTATATAAAACGGTTTAAGCTTTCTTCTTTTTTCAGTGAATCGATAAAAATCCAAATAGATGGATGACGAGAACTTAACATTGAACTAAAACAATTATGCCAACCCTCGACTGAATTGTTAGTTCGTGGAATATCATACTTTAATAATGCATAACAATTCCATACATTTATAGAAAATAAAGGGGCTCTTCTCGCTCTCCGGCAGGGTCTTCCGATCCATGTGTCTTCGAAGTAGTTGATTAAACCTGATCTATCTTAAACCTGACTATCTTCATTGTCTCTATAAAACTCGGAATCCAACAGAGATTCAAATGCTGAAATTACATTATTTTCAGGTACATAAGCTAAGGCTGCTAGTTTTCTTAATTCGAGTGCAAAATTTGAATCGTTTGTATACCTAACTTGTCCATTTGATTGTACATGTTGCCAAATAGATTGTGTTAAATGGAAAAAACACCCTTTAATGTTAATTGATGGAAAAACATATTTTGAAGCGTTCATAGCAGCTTTTTCAAAATCAAACATCATTGATTTTGGATTAAGCTGTGGTTTTAAAAATTTTAATGCTAAAAACATACGTTTGTAAGTATCTTCTTTTTTATTAGGAAGAAGTATATAAACAGCTGGTACAACTTTTGAATAATTTATTCCATGAATAGTATAGAGTTGGTGGAAAATACTAGGTACGCAAGAAAATGTACCATCGCATAACCAATGTTCACATTGTTCCATCAATTGTAAATTGTTGTCGGTAGTAAAAATTAAAAGCCGGTCTAAGTTATTTTCGTAATCAATGCTATCATATTTTAAAAAAAGCTCACCGGTTGAAGTTTTTGTGTAATTATCTGGTATTTTGAGTTCAGTTACTGATTTTGGATCAGGAGGAGCTGATCTTTCTATTTTTCTAACTCGTTGAATTGTTCGTTTTAATCCTGTTGTACTCGGAAATTGACCAGCTATGTTGGAAGTGGTCTAAAATCATAAACTAAAAATAATTATTTGAAAATTTTATATTATGTTTATAAACTATATACCTGTAATGTCAGTGTTCCTAATACAGAATGGGTACTAAGTTGAGTAGTTTTTGCAATATTTTTAAGTCTTGCCATTGCTTCTTTAGCTTCAACTTTTGCAATATCGGCCACATGGTTATGTTCAGTAGTATGAACTACACTTAGTCCAGATGAATGTAATCGACCGCGACATTTCTTTGAATTATACTCTACGCACTTCCAAATAATTTTATTTTCGTTTTCTCTTTCTTTCTTGTATAAAAAAGAATTAAAATTCAGTAATTTTCCATTTTTTTGGTTTATTTTATACTCAAATACCATAATGTACAGATTATATTATATTATAGAGTTTCTGTTGCGGTTGCAGATTACACACTAATATGTATACTGAACTTTATTTTCGTTTTATTACCTATGTTACTTTAATCTAATCTAATCATACCTACGACCGAATGAAAACCGGAACTGCGAGCCACATCGGCGACTACGGCGATATATTACTACCTGCGACATTTTTGTTTTGGCGACATTTTTATCGCGGCGTTTTTGCTGCGATCTTTTTACCACGACATTTTTACCGCGACATTTTGACGCGACACCATATACATTGATATATGCAACAATCAGATTCTTCTACGAAAACAATGTCATGAAATAAAAATGTTTAGGCGTCGTGCAAGGAGATTATAATATGTATATAAGATGTAACCAAAAGTTTATGCTTTGTAAGGACCGTGGTATAGATTTCAGTGTCTGGTTGTGCATGGAATAAGCGTGATATACGCGGCCAGCACTTTTGATGATTTCCACATTTTTTCCCGGCACTATGGGGATTCCTATTACCATTTTACGGCCCGCTAGACGGAAAAAGGTCGCTTTTGGTCGAAAACCAAACTTTCGGTGCAGGAATGACAAAAAATAAATTACCTACGCACATTTCAATACTTATATATATTATATACTTATTAGTTATTACATATATATTTATTATTTTATTAATTATAATAATTATAATTGCAATAATATACGTAGTGTAGTGACGTATTATCAATAATTATATATTATCAACATACGCAAGAAATTTATAATCAATCTATTGCGGACCGTCTCTAGAACTTACCACTGCTGCTTTTTTTTTGTTCTATAGTACCAATCGATCTATAATAATGCGATGTTTCTGAAAACTGATTTATAGAACAATTATTTTTAAGAACAATTTATATTAGGGATTGGTAATCAGTCCACATTTTAAGATTTCTGCTTTAAATTCCGAATAAATAACGTTTGAAATTTCAGAAATTTCAAAATATTCAAGCTAAATTTTTAGAGGTTGGGGGATTTGAAATTGGGAATAGTGGACTGACCAATCTCAAGTAGACATAATAACGAACTCAAATCGGTTTTAAAAAGTATTAGGTATCGCATTACTACTTCGATCAGTATGATAGAATGAAAATTTGATGTTTTGGCTAAAATAACTGTTTAATATATTAAAAAAAATAGTATTTCGTCAGGAACTTTTCTTCCCGACTAGCCCCGCATCGTGCTACAAATAACTTCGTTTCAATAATGTAGAATATAATGCCTATACTGAACTCCTTAAAAACAGGTTATATTACGATAAATTTATTTGTTTTTTAATTACAAAATAAAATATTTTATATAGCGTATAAGGCTGTTTAAACATTTTTGCAAATTTAAAGAGTATAAATGGTAATTATTGTTAAATTCGAAAATAACTAATCACTTTATTAGTACATGACTATCGTTGAATTTAAGGTATTGTCATTTCAAAAACACAAATACCTACACTTTTTAATAGATTAACTAATTTTAATTTAGCTGTAACACTCATGTACCCATATAATAACATTATTATTGACAATAGTCTTCTATTGTATTTCAATATCACGTTTATCATTATAATGATTGTAATATTATTTTTACTGCCAGCGATAGCCAATGTCTTGCCAATGTAGTAGGTAAAGAATTAATAAATATTTTACAATAGTCGGTATACAAAGCTATAAATATCCACATGTGTACCTACATTGAATCTTTTAGGAATCGACTTTTCTGTTGGTGCCTTGGTGGTGGTTTATACTTTAATACTCAATGTAAACTCACTTGTATCCTTATTATTTTTATTTTCATAAAAATGTTGGGATATTCTGGTTAGCCTATGCGTCAATGGCTGTTGACGCCCATAGCAAATCCTACTACTGAAGTTTATTATAATATAAGATAAATGGCAACTAGAAGTATATTACTGAGCTGTAATGGAGTGTTAAAAATGTAGGTAACATATCTTACAAATTGAATTGTCTAACATTGTTTTGACACCAAATATTTTGGTATACAAGACTTAAAATTATAAACTAGAAAAATAGATGGATATTTATTTTATAGAATAAACTCAAATATTATTTTATTTTAAAACGTTTGAGATTTATATTATTTACAAATGTATTTTTTATTAAAAATAAATGTAATACTATATAACAACATATTTTATTAAACTTTTAACAAGTATACAACTTTCTTTTAGATATAAAATGACAATATATGATATTATATAAAATTAAAACATTTTATCATAATAGTTGTTTACAAGTTTACAACTAATAATAAAATAGAAAATGTATACCTACCTATAATTTTTAAGTTATTTTGGTAATTTTTAGTCATAAATGTAGTAATAACTATTGTTAATAATTATTGTTCCTAAGTTTTTTACTAACTCATTATTCTTTTGCATAAATTTCTTTTCCTTTTTGATAATTGATAGTATGCAGCTTTCAGATGGCACTTTTGTTGTGCTATGTCCCCCAGTCTAATTCCAGGTTCGCCTGACTTAGGTTGTAGTAGGTAGTTTTTTTTCTTTTTAGATCTATAATAATATAAAATATAATTTAGGTACATGTGTTATATGAATGAAAAATTCTTACCTGGTTTATAGGAAGCAATGACTAATGGCTTGGAATTATTTTCGTTGTTATTGTCTGCTATAATAGAAAAAAAATTATAAGACATATTATATTGTTAAATCGTCGCCGTTATGCAAAAACTACCTAAGTGTAATAAATTATTTATTGAACTTAGATAGTTTTTGCATTACGGCGACGATATTATTTTTTATTGTATTAAACTACCATCTAATTAATTGTATTTAAAGTATGTTTAATGTTAGGTAAATACATAACAATAGGTAAATATTTTTTTTATGTATAGGTTATAATAGAGGTAGGATATCGATGACTCTTGAATATTTTTCTTTAGCTCCTATAAAATGCTAACAATTTGTTTCATGCGCTCTTGATTAAGAATATCCTAATATTATTTTGCATTTTTAGCCATTTTAACTTCATTTTTTAATATTTTTGCATAATTTTTTCATATTTTAGGACATTTTTTTCAGTGTTTTACAATGTGGGACATTTTCTCAAATTTTAGATTTGTGGGTTTTTGTTATAATAATATAATATTTTTTATTATTTCTTCTTTATTTTTTAATTTTTATTTAATAATTTCATATATTTTTTTTTACTGTAAATTAAACTTAAAATTAAAATGTTTTTTAGTATTGTAGTATTGTCTATTACAGTTAATTTTTTTAATTACTCTGAAATCTATTATCACACCCATATCTCTAATCATAATAATTTATTTTAAGTTAAATTCTTCTCCTTTATGTAGGATTTTATAGGTCACTTTATGAAGTTTATAGGGCATTTTTTAGTGTTATTAAGGTCATTGACATCATGTCTCTAGTTATCTTGTAATTAAAAGTATCAAATACTAATCATAATTGTTAATTAGTTATTATATACGTATACTATAATCAATTTTATAATACAGACTTAACAATATAGGATATGAGGCCTTTTTTAAATATTATGTACATAAACTAGATGTTGGACAGTTCATATAAACTATTAATTAATTAGATCGTAATCAGAAAATTAATTAGTCTTGTTAAGATACTTACCTACTTAAATAATATCATTTGTATTTGAAATAAACATTTAAATACTGTCTTTCAAAAGTGGTTGAAGATAATTAATACAAATGCATTTCAAAAGTATTCAAAATACCTACTTCACAAGTACCTAATTTTTGGTATATCATTGACTGTGATCATATTTATAAATATTGTATCATATGTGTATTTGATGGAATCTCTTAAGAACTTAGAAGCATTGTAAAATATTATTTCAAGAACAATTTTTAAAATAGTAAAAAAGAAAAATGTGTTTAGTGTTCTCAAATGAAATTCATAGAAAAAGTATTTAAACTAAATTGTATGAATTTGTACATAGTCACATTTTTTCTGGATGCATAATATTTTAAGTTAGTTTAATTTCTTTTACATGAGTTAATACGGGACTTAAATATTTAAATCAATGATTCACCACTAACACTAACAACACTAACAACACTAACTGCTAGTATTTTATTTTACAATGAATAAATATTAATTTAACGATCAAATTAAAGTTCAGCAACATTTGGGTACTAGCTATAGTTAGGTACAACAAACAAAAACTTACCGGTACATCATTATGGATCTTTGGCTATAAGCTCAACTAGAGACTTTATTTAAATTGAGTAGGTCTTGATTTTTACATTGTTCAGAAAAAAACATTAACACAGTAGCACGGTAGAATTGTACAAAATAAAAAAAACTTGAAGGTTTATTTAAAGTTTAAAGAAATCCAAATAACAATTATTAAATTATGAAAATCGTTGATTTTCGAATTTTCGTTGATAAAACTTTACTGATAAAAGATAAAAATTAAATATTTTTATGTTTTATAATTTGTTTGAGGTTAAAACTTAAAACCTAGATTTTGTGTTGTTACCATAGTGGTTCATTCCAAAGTTGATAGAATATTTTCTATTAAACTTGGTTCATTCTTTACTTTAATAGTATTAATACTTTATCGCATTCGACAAGTGAAATAATCTTATAGATTTCCGTTCAAGAATACCAATTATATGTCGCATGCGATAAACATTTGTCACAGTCGATAAAATGTATGACTCTTTTCGCATGCGAGAATTAGGGCCGATTTCACCAACACAGTTAATCACGATTAAAGTTAACCGGAGTTTTAATCGGCCGAATTTTGCCGGTTAAATATCTGTTATCAGCCGATTAACTGTCTTGGTGAAATCGGCCCTAAGGGCCGCTTTCACCAAATACTTTAAACTTCGATTACGCTTAATCGACTGATAACAGATATTTAACCGGGCAAATTCGGCCGATTAAACCCCGGTTTAACTTTAATCGGAGTTTAAAGTAGTGGTGAAAGCGGCCCTTGGTCGTATGATTTCAAGAATTCGGCACTTAGGAGGACGCCACACCCGCTGTGTTGTCTCCGTCTTACAAATGTACAACATAGCAAAAACTCTTTTACGAGGGACAACTTTTCTCGCACCATATTTGTTGTAGAACTACCAAATTTTCACAGCACTTAAAGAAGAACTTTATCTGTGCAACAGCGTGCTCTTTTTTTCAATAACATATATACAATACAAGTTATTTGCTTCTAAACATTTGGTTTTTTAATTTGCTTATAAAAAATGATTGGATGGTGCTATTGAAAAAAGGAGCACGCTGTTGCACAGATTAAGTTCTTCTTTAAGTGCTGTGAAAATTTGGTAGTTCTACAACAAATATGGTGCGAGAAAAGTTGTCCCTCGCAAAAGAGTTTTTGCTATGTTGTACATTTGTAAGACGGAGACAACACATGCGGGTGTGGCGTCCTCTTAGGTAATAAGTTTATGTTAGTTCATGGCTGTGGCTGCGGCGCCATTGGCGTTGTCAATGGATACGCCCGGCGGCAGTGAGTATTATACACACAACATAGTGATAAGAAGTCGGCACTCGGCAGTCGCCAGTCGGTCCGCGGTCGTTCGTCTAGCTGTCGGTTATAATATCGTCGTTCTCACTGTACGTTATACTGTATGAATGTTTTATTTTTACTCTTCTCGTTTTCCTCCGTATCTTGGTCTCGTTTCGTTTCACAAACCCTACAATACCTAGTATATACAATATACCTACTATAATACAGTATAACACCCGTCGGAAAAAAAGACAGTAATAATAATTAGTAGTTATATAATATATAACAGTAATATTATATTATTATTATTATCATCACCGGGGACGTGCCCGAGCACGCCGCCAGCCACCCGATCGTTGGACGCAGAGCCGCTCTCCGCAGGTGGCGTAGAAGGAAGTACGAGCGTGCGTGGGTTACAACCACCTTGACTTCCGGTGCCCCGTGCTGCCAACAGCTACCAAACGTATGACGACGCTCGGCGATTGATCGCCATAATATTAAATACACACCGCAATATTATATGTATGGAAATAATATTATATAATACGTAGATGGTAGATTGTAATAAAATATAAAACTTTTAGTGATTAATTTTAGTAATTATTATTAGGTACATTATTTTTTAATCGATGATTTAAAATGTATAACGTATACGGTGGTACTATAGCGTGTATACCTGTATACCCTTACACATAACACTAGGTAATCGATCGAATATTATAGGATAAGTAGCTGATATTGCATTAAAAATCTATACGATGCGTGTTCTATAGCCGAGGTTGTTCAATAATATATTCTAATATTTTGTTATAGGTCGGGAATGAAGAGGGGTGACTTTTTATTCCTATAGTTTCCCGGTGGTTATATTATATATAGGTGATATAGGTACCTATTATACTGCGATAATTTTACTGGGGTAGACGTTTGGAATAAAAGTTCACATTCCTACTTATAGGGTTTCTGACGATCTTATGCCAAACAGCAGTCGTGATTTGATTTCGACAGCGTATGTACTAGGCACCAATAAAATATAGGTTGCTGTGGAGATTTTCCAACACTGTCCGACCATTCCACCAAAAAAATAGTATTCAATTTTTTTCCCTTGTTATATGTAAGCATAGTATGTAGTATATAGTTATATTAGAGTATAATATTTGTATTATGATATGTATACTGGCGTACGTGACTACGGAGCCGGACGCTCGACCAGGAATCTGCTGATCCAGCGATTCCCACCCTGGCCGTTGTACAGAAGGGCCCCTTGGTCACGGCCGCCTCGGCAGTCTCGTAGACACAGGCGTCCAGTCAGAACCTCTTTTCATTTTTATACAGAAAATCATTTTAATAAGTCAATAAACACATCTTTTAATCTTTTAAACA
Source organism: Macrosiphum euphorbiae (assembly GCA_949089665.1). Lineage (NCBI taxonomy): Eukaryota > Metazoa > Arthropoda > Insecta > Hemiptera > Aphididae > Macrosiphum > Macrosiphum euphorbiae. The sequence goes on along the minus strand of CARXXK010000002.1, from coordinate 89,786,837 downwards.
GAATCTTTGCATCATTTCTTTAAAACACGTCCCTAATCTCTAAACTAGGAATAACAGCGCGCCGGTACACATCATTTGGTGGCAGCGGGAGTCAACAATTTTATTATAAAATAAATTGTTGAAGAACCTACGTGTACTACCGCCTTTCCATATAGTTGGAGAAACGGACAATCGTCAGAGCATCAAATATCAAGAGACTCCAGAGCATCTTAGAACCAAAACGAAGAATTTACAGAGCATCGAGATTTTCAAGTACGTGTATTCATGTTATATACAATACGACGTAGGAACGTCGCAAACAAATTACAAAAACCGCAAACGTCAGCACCAGCAACGGCAACGCCGAACGCCGCCGCCGCCGTCGCTGAATCCGTCACCACCACCGAGAGCCGCCCAACGACGAACGTAACCGGAGACCGTCGTGTCAACACGACGCATCAGCCGCACCGATCGCGCACGGAGTGTCAAGGACGTCAGCGCCGCCGCATTCGTGATATATCGAAGACGCCGCCGCCGTCGACGCAATAACTAGGTCACAGCTGTTGTCATCGCGTATCAATCAAAACAAACGGTTATCACCATCAACAATGTTATCATATATAGCCGCCTCGTTCTTGTAAGTTACCACAATTTTTTTTTAATAAATCGCAACGCATAAACGCAGGATAATTTATTCGGTTGTGCAGTAATATAAAATTAGTAATAGTACGATTTAAGGGACGGGAAAAATAAATCGAAATCAATATAATAAAAGCGATCGTAATTAATTTTGTACTATTATAATTTTATATTATTAATACTTTAATTTTGGTGTACGCTTTTCTTTTTATTATTATTTTTTTTATTTTTTTTATTTGCTTTTATTTTTGTTATTTGCATGGAATCGGAAAGGTAATTGAGGAAATTAATTAATTAATTAATTAATTCTATATTGTTTGGTTATTTACTCGGGCTATTTATTTTATATCAATCGAAGTCTATGTCAGATATTGATCAAAACGAAACCAGTAGTTCTGAAAATCTTATAGATCTAGAAAGTAGTGTTAGTGTCCCTTCTAGCGGGGAATTATACGAACCTTCTGGCGAATTCGACTCCGATGATAGTAGGTACAGCAATATATCTCAGTCGGAACATGTTTTAGATAGAACGAACAATTCTATAGGTATCACTGACTCGGTTCTCGAAGACGCGAGAAACTTATTTAAATTAACTCTTAATCAAAATCAAGCAGTAAAGAAAATAATAATGTCAAAGTTTATGACAACACACCAAGCTTTAAACTTGATCCCTTTGTTCAATGGGGAAAATGCTGATGATAGTTTTGCATTTCATAATGCATGCGAATATGCGTTACAAAGCATCGACCCAGCAGAGAAAGAAAATCTAATTAGGGGTATAACAACTCGATTAATAGGCAAGGCCATACGTCCATTTAGACATAAGAAACCTACCACTTATAAGGAACTTAAGGAAACTTTAGACCTCACTGTTAACAAAAAACAAACGTTAACGCATTTACATTCGAAATTATCAACATTTAAGATAGCTTCGGGGGAGTCTATTCAGCAATATAGCGACAGGGCTGAGCAATTATATTACGACATTATAGAAGCATCCATGGCAACAAATGAAATTTCTAATACCGACGATTTATCCAAAATAACAGAAAGGCAAGTTTTATCAGCTTATACCGAAGGGTTACCGCATGATACAAAGATTTTAGTAAAAGCTAGTAGACCGAATAAATTATCGGAGTGTGTCCAAATTGCATTGGAAGAAGAAACTTCACGTAATAATCAAAAAGAAATTCGCAAAAACATTAATGATTATAAAAACAATAGGACTGATTTTAAGCCAAGTAGTAGCTACGGAAGCAAGACAAATTCGGTACAAAAATCTAACAGTAGACCACCTGGTGCATGTTTTCGTTGTGGACGTACAAATCATCAGGCAAAACAATGCCGTGCATCAGAAGCCGATCAAGCCCGTTACAGAGAATCGCAAAATAAGAGTAAAACGGAAACAAAAGCTATCAGAATAGTTACGTGCAACTATTGTAAAAAACCGAACCACACTATAAGTGAATGTCGCAAACGAAAGTACGTTAATGAACGTAAGGCACAGGAGCAACAAAGCACTTCGTCGGGAAACGAACAAACGCCGGGTCCAAGTGGCGCTCGCCCGGTGGGGGATATCAAAACAGCCACTCTGAACCTGCAAGGGCTTTCTATTTCCAGGCAGAATTAATTAATAAGCATATCACATTAAAAATTCCTCAGTGCTTGACAAATAGTGTTAAATTACTTATAGATACTGGTAGTGATTTAAATATGATAAAATTATCCACTTTAAGAAATGAAGTCATGGTTGATGAAACTCAAAGTTATCAGCTAAAAGGAATCAATGAATACTTAGTACGCACGCTAGGTTCCGTAATCCTCAATTTAAATCTTGGCACTGAAACCCTTACAACCAAATTCCAGGTAGTCCATGACGATTTCCCAATCCCTCATGAAGGTATTCTAGGAAACCCGTTTCTTACCGAAAATCGTATCGCAATAGATTATTATTCGTCCAAAATCTTTCAAATGAATACCGATCCTCTCAAACTTTCGCCGCGTTCAGAAACCATCGTACCAATCGCTAGCACGAGACCGGAAGGAACAGCTTTAGTAGTCCATTCACAAGTTCTACAAGGAGAAAACGTCCGTCTCGGAAATGTGGTAAACACAGTTAAGCATGGAAAAATATTAGCTATTGCCATCAACACTTCAGAAGAGCACATTACGATACCACCTTTAAATATAGAAGAAATCGAATTTGAGGAGTTCCGAGAAACCTCCACGTTGATCGCGACAAATACTGACGAAATTACGGAAGACACGCATCGCATTAGTCGCATTCGGGAAGCTATACTATATCGAGAGTTAAATGCGGAAGAATCAAATAGTCTCTGGAAGGTGATTAGCGAGTACCCAGATATTTTCCAGCTGGAGGGGGATTCATTCCCTTCTACCGATGCAATACAGCACGAAATCCACCTAAAGGAAGGAGCGAAACCTGTCAACGTTCGACCGTATAGATTGCCATACGCTCACCGTCAAGAGATTGTCAGACAAATGGAAGAGTTAGAAAGTAACAATGTTATACAGCCTTCCGAGTCCCCTTGGAACGCACCACTCATCGTGGTCGCGAAGAAACCAGATGCTCACGGAAACCCAAAATACCGAGTGTGTGTTGATTTCAGACGCCTTAATGAACTGACCGTTGGAGATGCATACCCTATACCTAGGATAGACGAAATCTTAGACCAATTAGGCCGGTCGAGATACTATACCACGTTGGATTTGGTTAGTGGATACCATCAAGTATCAATAAAAGCAGAAGATCGTCAAAAAACAGCGTTTTCTACTGACAAGGGCCACTATGAGTTTCGGAGAATGCCATTCGGGTTAAGCGGAGCTCCTAGTACGTTTCAACGCTTAATGAACACAGCTCTAACAGGGATCAACGGGACCAAGGCCTTTGTATATTTAGACGACATAATTGTTTACGCTTCAGACTTACAGGACCATGAATCCAAATTACGGGATGTATTTTCAAGACTCAGAAAGTTTAATCTTCGCTTACAACCATCAAAGTGTCAATTCCTACAGAGAGAGGTGATATATCTAGGACATCTCATTACAGATAAAGGAGTCAAACCTGATCCGGGAAAAATCCAATGCGTACAAAACCACCCAGTTCCCAGAAATACAACGGAAATCAAGCAGTTCTTGGGGTTATCTGGCTATTATAGGAGATTTATTAAAGGATACAGCCAAACAGCGAAACCACTTACAGCACTTTTAAGCAAAGACGTACCCTTTGAATGGTCGACCGAATGTCAAGGAGCTTTTGAAACGCTCAAGCAGAAACTCGTAGAAGCACCAGTATTACAATATCCTGATTTCGAAAGACCATTTATCCTAACCACAGATGCCAGCCAATTCGCAATTGGAAGTATTTTGTCACAGGGTACACCGGGACAGGATCGACCTATCGCATACGCATCCAGAACTCTTAATAAAGCCGAACAAGCATATAGTACGACCGAAAAAGAGTTGCTAAGCATAGTCTGGGCTGTAAAGAACTTCAGACCTTATTTACTTGGGCGTCAATTCAAAATTTACACGGACCACAGACCATTAACTTGGTTGTTTAATGTAAAAGATCCAGGTTCAAGACTTCTACGTTGGAGATTAAAGTTAGCCGAATACCAATATGAAGTAATTTACAAAACTGGAAAGTCCAATACCAACGCTGACGCACTAAGTCGAATAATGGAAGTTAAAGTCATGCAAACCAGGTCTCGACAACAATCAGCAGAATCACTTATAAATGTGAAACTCTTCCACGAGTACAAATCGGATAGTGAATGTCAAAATCATCGGAACACACGAGTCCAGGAGGTAACTGGAGACCTCTTCACCGTTTCAGAAGAATTCCATTTACTACACTGCGTGTCGGCTGATCTAAAGCTGAATCAGGGTATCGCCCTGGAATTTCGAAGGAAATTCGGACACCTACAGAATTTGAAACTTCAGCGCCCGAAAAAAACCGAGGTAGCATACTTTCAATTGGGAGCACGATACATCATCAACCTCGTAACGAAGGATAAATTCTGGCAAAAGCCAACTTTGGAAGACATGTACATTTCTTTACGGAACCTCCGATTTTTTTGTCAAGAATTTGAAATCAAGAACCTAGCCATGCCCAAAATTGGTTGTGGATTAGACCAATTAGATTGGCCTACGGTGTTACGAATGATCAAGTACATATTTCAAAACTCAGAAATTAATATACAGATATTCTCTAAACAAAGTGTTTCCGCACTAGATAAACAACAAATTATAAGTGAACATCATTCGGCAGTACTTGGTGGACATCGTGGAGTCAATCAGACAGTCAAGCGAATTCAGAAGCAGTTTGATTGGGAGGGGCTAAGTCAAGATGTCACTGAATTCATTAGCAAATGTTCATCCTGTCAAACGAATAAGACTTCGTCGCGTAGTACCAAGCAACCAATGGTAATCAGTACCACCGCATCCGAACCCTTTGAAAGAGTATTTATCGACGTAGTTGGTCCACTCACTCGATCTTATCAAGGAAATGTATACATCCTCACCCTTCAGTGTGACTTAACCAAATTTTCGGTGGCAACACCCATGGCTAACAAAGAAGCTAATACGGTAGCGTATCATTTCGTCACCTCATTTGTGTGCATTCACGGTATTCCACAGAATCTAATAAGCGATCAAGGAACCGAGTTCCTTAATAAAATCTTTTCCGAAACATGTAAATTAATAGGAGTAAAACGCATAAATACATCTCCATACCACCCACAAGCGAATGGTGCACTAGAGAGGAGTCACCGCACGCTAGGAGAATACCTCAGACACTATGTAGATGCAGACCAACAGAATTGGGATACCTACATACCATACGCCATGTTTACTTACAACTCATCGGAACATCAATCCACTGGCAAACAACCTTATGCACTTCTCTATGGGAGAACCTTACAAGTACCCTCATCACTAACAAAACCACCGGAACCACAGTATAACTACGACGATTATCAAGAAGAACTTAAACAAAGGCTACGAGAATCTCATCGTATAGCTCGAGAACGTTTAATGAAGAACAAAATCAAAACCAAGGCTAGTTATGATCAAACGTCAAATCCAATAACGATTCATGTTAACGATAGAGTGCTTATTCAGGACAAAACTAGAAAGGATAAGTTAAGCCCTAAATGGTTAGGCCCATACGTCGTACTGGAAATCAACGAGAACGAGAATGTGACAATACAGAGAGGGAAACGAAAAACCAAAGTCCATAAGAATTTAGTGAAAATATTTAAAGAGTAGCCATATGGAATTACTAATTTGTACATATCTTTTTTTTATATGCACCTTTTCCTTAACGGCACACTAATTCATTAATATTGGGGAAGTTCTTAGATCTTATAGCAACTACTTTGTAACATAATCGAAATCTTACAGGCTGGTAGCAACTGTCCCACTGGATGTGCAAGCAGAAAGTATTACACAACTTCCAGAAAGTCTAATTAGCTTGAATACCTTCTCGGACCACATGGGGATGTACTATGAATTCAGGGAACATATCAAACTCACTAACACAGATTGGAACCTCATAACTTTTGTGGATTTATCCAATTTTAATTCAAAATTTCAGTTGTTAAGGTCAACATATAAAGCCACGGCAGAAGTTTGCACTGATCTACAATATAAAGTTAATGTAACCGAATTCTGGCATCCATGCAAACAATTCGATCAATCCATTAATACATATTTTTTCGAAATCGAAGCCAATCTGGAAAATATTTGGACAACAATAGGGCAGGATACTAGTGCGGAAGGACGAGTTCGTCGCAGTTTTGGTACTTCACTCACCAAGCTGGCAAAAGTATTATTCAGCTCAAAATCATTTTTAGATGTAAATTCGATTCTTCAAGGGATTAAGGATCTTTCCATGACGAAACAACCGACAAGTGATTTAGTAGAAAATCAAACTAGATTATTCCAAACAACTATGAGTGAGATTTCAAAATCGATCAGCAACATATCCGACCATCAACAAAAGCTCAAAGAAAATTTTCAACTTCTACAAACTCAGGCAAACAAAAATTCTATGACAGTGAATACATTAATGGTAAAAACCACTTTGTTAGAACAATCTATTATTTTAGAATCACTCCTTAATCAATACGCGTACGAAACGCAAAATCTCATTTCTATTATAAATTCAGCAATTCATGGAAAAATTCACTCCACAGTATTACCACCAATTAAGCTTATTAAGGAACTTAAAGCAATCCAATTAACGTTACCTGCAGGAACCCAACTTCCAGTAGAACCAAAAATACAGAATGTACCAGAGTTTTTCTCAATATCTTCTGTTTCCATACTACAAAAAGATTTTCTTCTCGTTTTTGCATTGCATTTCCCTATAATCACTGTAAATAGCTACGACATGTATCACCCCATTCCATTACCCTTTTTTATGAAGGAGGACAATGCTGTTATCATTGAGCCAGAGATTGATTATATAGCTTTTAGCGATGATAGCGAATTCTATTTCACCTTGACTCAACAACAAAGTGATTCTTGTACTAGGCTAACTTCATACACCATTTGCAAAGGCAATGAACCAATTCAACGAAGGGCATCCTCTAAAATGTGCGAGGTAGAAATCTTAAAAAATCCGCAATTTCTTCCGATTTCATGTAAAAGTAAATACATAAAACTTGATGTAAGCATTTGGAACCGATTATTTAAAACGGATTCTTGGATTTATTGTACTCGTTCTGAATTTGTAACCCTAAATTGTAAAAACCCTCAAAAATCATTCCAGTTTAATATTAAAGGCATTGGCCGACTTAGTATCTCTCCTTCTTGTATACTACACACAACCATGGCAATAATGTCACCTATCTTAAACACATTTATTAACCATACATTAGATTTAGTACCGGAAAGTCCGTTGTTTAATATAAGTAACATCAAGGAATTAGATATAGAAGATATTAATCCCCATACACTCAGTCATTTTGGTTTATATAAAAATCTCCGCCAAGCAATACGTGAATCCACAATAGAACGAAAATCGAATAATAGAATAACAGAAAACATTTTAATAGTTCCAATGGAATATCATATTATTGTAGAATATCTTTGTATTTTAATAGTAGTAATAGTTATCGTATTTTTATTTGTAAAATCAAAAAAGCAAAAAACCTATGTTTATAAGCCGGAAATAGCAGAAACTGAATGTTAATTTTTCTGTAATTATATATATATTGTTTTTTTAGTATATTAAGTCGCAGGGACTGCTCTGGTTTGGCCCTGGGGGCATGTTATATGTAAGCATAGTATGTAGTATATAGTTATATTAGAGTATAATATTTGTATTATGATATGTATACTGGCGTACGTGACTACGGAGCCGGACGCTCGACCAGGAATCTGCTGATCCAGCGATTCCCACCCTGGCCGTTGTACAGAAGGGCCCCTTGGTCACGGCCGCCTCGGCAGTCTCGTAGACACAGGCGTCCAGTCAGAACCTCTTTTCATTTTTATACAGAAAATCATTTTAATAAGTCAATAAACACATCTTTTAATCTTTTAAACAGAATCTTTGCATCATTTCTTTAAAACACGTCCCTAATCTCTAAACTAGGAATAACAGCGCGCCGGTACACATCACCCTCGACTTTTGGCCTTTGAGTTTTACTTAGGTAGTACGTTGTTAACTGTACCCTGTGTGTCCGGAGTAAAGGGACTAATCTAATTAATAAATTAAGTTTAGTGTATTGCTCAACACACATGAGCTTTTTTGCACATTCATGTTGCATAACATAGTTGTTTTGATTAGCGTCGTCGTGTTCCACGTTTTACCTTTTTACATAAAAAAATCGCAACACAATTCGGCTCCATGAAATGTAGATGTTGTCCATTTTACACTATTTTATTATCCTTGATCCTTCCCGATTTTACAATTATTAAATTACCTACTGTTTAATAAATTATTAATAGTTTATAGAATATCGGTATTGGAAATTTGGTGTAGTTTTATTTTAAACAATTTATTGGAAAAAAAAAATATTATGACAATAGTTTCATGAGTTTATTTTTAACTTGTTTATAACTATTAAACTATATCAATCTGGCAATCATAAGTCTTATTACGTTTTTTTCCGTTATTTTTAATAAACTATTTAATAAAGCTACTTTAAACAGTAACTATCAAAACTAAGGTTTAAGAGGGCATGCTCTGTTCTAAAATTTTTAAATATTCAGAGCGGCTACAATTTTTTCTTTAAAAAGATGACAAATAAAATTTTAGTGCTAATTAAATATTAGATAATAGGTACATTTTTAAGAATGTTGAACTATTTAATTTCAATAGGTATTCACAACAACATTATAATTCTGTTTATATAATTTTTAGATATTAAGAAGTATTAAGTATTAATTATATACATAATATATAGGTAACACGTCTGCAAAGAGCCACTTATATCCATGCCTGCTATATTTGCCCCAGAGTCCGATGGAACATGGGGTCCTATAATTAAGTATTGACAATTTTATAGATCATTCTTAGGAAAGTTTTAAAATTGTTTATTGTTAAAACTAGGGACCTATGTATTCCATATTCATAGATTTTTCCCAAACATTTTCTTTGAATTTACCGAGATAAATCGTAGTACCTCATGAGTTTTTATTTATGTTCATAAGATTTGCTAACAATCTGTTTATGTTTACTGTGGATAAAAACTCCATATTTTCCGAAGATCCCTGACCTACAATAAGTAATAACCGCCAATCTACATGAGTTTATCTGATGGTTTGAAAAATATATCGATGATTGGATACTGGATAATCATTTACTAGAAAACATTTATTTATTTTCATTTTTAAATCGTGCACATACACCACTTATAAATTATATTATTATTTTCTACAATATATACTTGGTATTGAAGTAAGCTTATTTTTTTTCTAGCCGAGTTTTTGCTACTGTTAATATGATTTTAAGAAAAACTTCTGTGTTAGGAAAAGCACCCTGTGATTTTTTTTAGAAAATAAATTGATTGTGTGACTTATTATTAGATAGTATTATTAAGAAAGATTATTTTTCTATAAGTATCAGTTGCTTACAACTGACTTACTATTCTGCGAAATATGCTCGAAAATATGTATGCGTCGTACTTGCAAATATAAATATTGTGGTATAGACTTTAATTTTCGTAATCCATTACGCAATCAATTAAAGATAAAGGCGATAAAGCTTAACTATTATATTAATAAAACATCTGAATAGTGTCTGAATATGTTTTATTATTATTAGATGATGAGTTTTGACTTATTCATAAACTGACTACTTTTGTTTTGATTCCGTTCATGCTTGATAACACTATCATAAATAAATATGTGTGGGATACACTGACATTTCCAACTAGTGGTAGTGGTAGTAATATTCACCCCCCCCCCCCCCCAACAGAGAATGCTATTGCTAACAAATAATTCAATTATAAATTCATAACTTCTAGATTATCTTGTAGATATACAAGATATACAAGGTAGGTAATTATTACGTTTCACTTTTTGTTTTGTGATATGACGTTGGGTCAAATATTTCATTAATTTACCTATTATAACTTCTAAGGAATAAATTCAATAGGGTAATTTACTAAAATACTAATTTACCACGCTTAACCTACTTAAATATAACTATAACTTATACTAATATATTGTGTGTATACAATTCATACATTATGAGTACTCATAAATATAATATTAGACAGGTAAGCAAATAAGACTAGCATGGGTAAACGATCACTAAAAACCAGGTAGCAATAAAATAATCATATAGGTAACCATAGGTTTCCTGTCTTTTATAGTTTTAGATTCTGAGGAGAACGATGAATGTATTGATTTTACAATGATGTGTGTTTTTATTATTTTTTTTTTTGTGTGTCTGTGTAGTGTGTACACGATAACAGAAATGACAAGTATAACAGAATATTTTGAATTCAACCACTCTATACAAGGTGATTCGCAGAAGCATGCCCGACCCCATTTTTTTCATTTAATATTGAATTTATTGAAATTCAGATTTTTGGTAGGTATATTTAAATTTACTGAAATACCAATTTTTTAAATTCTTGATATTTTTCGTGTTACTTATAAGTGGTGTCCTGTGGTGATCCAAAATTATGTTTATCAACCAAAAACTCCCCTTTAATACATACTTGTAGATTGCTTAGTGGATATATTTTTTCAAACATTTTGTCGTAACTACCTAATTCAAAATTTAAATGAGTAGTTTTTCAGTTATTGAAATGTTTATGGATTATAAACCTTAACAATTATTTTACAAAATTATAAAATAAATGTAATATTGAATCTAGTATTTATTATAGTTGAACCATTTTTATAAATTATAAATATTAATAGATTGATATACCTAAATAAATAATTACCAAGTTATTTTCAAAAATTTTCAAACTATCAGCTCTCATATCTACCAAACCCATTATCATAGACCTATTATTCTTAGTCCACAAAGGTAATAAAAACTCAAAAATAGCTCGTTTGAATTTTGATTTTGATACGACAACATTTCAGAAATATTATCAGCAAAATATAATTCACTGAACAACAAAAAGGGGCGTCATTTGAAAAACAGAGGCTTGTAATTTGTATCTCAATAGAACACTCTAAAAAGTAGCACAACAAATCTCAAGGATATGAAAATATGGTTTAAAAATTCCGAAAATCAGTTTTTTAAATAATTTAATTAAAGAATTAAAGAAGAAAATAGGTTGAAACTACATGGTGAATCACCCTGTAGATACAAGTAACAAATTATAATAAATATTATAACTTATAACGCCATGAAACGGACTATTTGAGATAAATAATTATCTGGTGGTGTATATAGTTTATCAAAAACAAATATTCTATGTCACAGTTCTATCTGAAACGATTTTACTATTTGTGTTTTATAATATAAGAGATTTAATTATAATTGACACATTGAGTAATCTGTAATATTCATAGTTTTACACAACATTTACACCAAAAAAAAAGTTTTATATTGGTAATCACTAATCATACTTAGTCATATCAGCAATCATATTACCAAAAATGTTAATAATTTAAAATTTTTAAAATTTTTTAATCGTTCAAAACATTTTATGCAATATTATGTAGCATATTATATAAGTTAGTTGAACAATAATTATAAGTATTCATTAAGAAATTATATACTAATCTATATACTATAATTAATCTAAAATCTAAAGTTAAAAAATGTATTATGACGTAAAATAGTCGTAAACTTCAATAATTGTTGTACTGAATAAAAAATCTAAATGTTTAAATAATTTTAAATTGTGGATTTTATCAATTTTAAATCATTTTTGTTCACAGTCACTGTAGAAGATGACTGTACGGGCACCGTCATTTCTAGTTCGGCGAATATGCGTCTTCATCTTTTTAGGAATCATGGGATATTCGATTTTTCAAATGACCCGCAGCAATTCCTATTACGATATGACAGATCGAAACATTATGCGGTACGTTCAACTAAAATAGATTATTTTTTTTTAAAAATTCATAAGGGGTACCCATAAGTTCATACCTATACGCATTAATACGTTTAAAATGCAGTTAAACCTACCTCTTTTTAGCAGAATTACTGGATACCAACTGATTTTTACGTTATACTGGAGGTTTTGTTGTAGCGAGACAAAAATATGCAGATTATACGTGACTGTTGTTATTTCTGTAGTGATGAGATTTCCGTCTTATATTATAGGTGGTTTTTTATAAGGAGGTTTCACTGTACCTACATATTTTAAATGCCCTTTAAATGATAATAATTAGTGGGAGTGTGGTTTTAAACAGATACCGGGCTATCAACGCACGCACAGGAGTCGAACATATGACGTCAACGGCACCACTGACCAAAAATAAAAACCGTAATTTTTTGCTCAAAATATATTTTACAGGAAAATTTCTTACACCACTTCGTAGAAAAATTTAATATCATTATTTATTATTATTATTTTTTTTTTTTTTTGAAAGAGGAGATTTTTGCAGGATTTTTTTATTCTTGATTTTGTTGCTTAAAACAAAAATACAAAAAATTGAGAAAATTTGATTTCGTTTAAATTACCTAAAAAAATTATTTTGACCAAAAAAACTGGTGTTTTCCTGAAAAATTAAAAAATGTTTTTTTTTATAAAAATTTTTTTTTTTTTTTTTTTATTGGATCACCCGCGGCAACTTAGGCCATTGGGTGTTAGTGGTTTATTTTTGTGTGTTGTTATGTCGGTAGGGGGAGGAACACGTGTGTGTTGGGTTTGGCAGAATTTTGAATGGGGCACCTGTAGGTTTCTGCCATGCCCCGGAGTGGGGGATGGCGGCACTTGTTCTCCGGACACCGTGACTTGCCCGGAGAAAAATACCGCCCAGTGGTCGAGAGGATCGAACCCGCGTCCGCCAGCGCCGCAGACGACGTGTCCGACCTTCGGCCACCTCGTCCCCCTATAAAAAATTATTGTATCCCGCCAATGATGTATTGTTGTTACGGATATTCTTTTTTTTTTTTTATTATTAATTTAGAAAATCTACAATCTGTATAATATTACACAATAAGCAGAATTGATAACAGATATAACACTATATACATACATATAAAAAAAAACAACAACAAACACAAGATGAGGGAAAACATCCAGCGATGGTACCCTCTAGTAATTTATTTTTATTTTTATTTTTATTAATTAATTGATCACGGCACCAATTTCTTTTGAGTCGGCGCGGTGGGTTGTCAGGAATAGTACGTGATGCTAGGTGAGTGACTAAGGATTTGGATGGTGTTGCAGTTTAGAATGAAATCTGTTTACAATTTAGCTAGTTGGTCAACTGTTGGAATGCTTGTCTTTGTGCAGGGTTTTATTTGTTACATACCAAGGGGATATTCTTAATAATTAATATTGTCATTACCCATTTGTCAATCGTGCGTTGCCTTTATACTTACAAGTAATATTAATAATATAACATTTAAAAATACAGATGATTTTTTTCGGGAGAATACACTCTCCCACATAAATACTTATTCGACCTATATGATAATATGTATCTACATTATTTTTAAAACAAATATTGAAATATCCGTATATATTTTTATTTTTAAATTTTAATACAATGATACACATTGATAACCGTATTGACAAATGGGAAATGACAATGACAGGTTCCCTTATCTATTTTTAAAATGGTTTTTTTCTGACTTAGATTATTTTAAATTTTAAGCGTAAAAAATTTTTATAATTTCCCAAAATTTCGGTTTTTTTTTAATTTTTCGAAAACCTTTTTTTTCGGAAATGTATAATTTTAATATTCTCTAATTTTTCAAGGCTTTGTGAAAAAAACTGAATTTTGATCCCTACACACGGAATTTATGTAAAATATTTTAATTCCAATAAAAGTTAAAATAAATATTCGTTCGAGTAAGTATTCCCTTCTGTCGTGTGTACTGGCACACAAGCGTATTTTTAAAATAAAAAGTTGTAAATAATATTTGTATGCTATACACAAATTAGAGCTTCAGCTTGAGTAGAACATCAGTACTATTAAAATAATATCCCGTTCATCTGTTGTCCTTATTAAAATATATTATTTCTATAAATCATGATAAATAATATCAACAAGTAATAAATTATGATTTGCTTTTTGTCTGTTTAGAAAACAAATCGAACTCGATATTAGCAAATCATCAAATAATGAAGCTCCAGTTAAAAAGTAATGTATAATTATGTGATATTATTAGATTAGAACATAAGATATAGGTAGGTACATAATATTATTTATTAAGGGCTCTGAGTATTAACTATTTTACTCGGATTACAGATGTCACAATTTAAAAAAATATTTATATCAAGTAATAAAAATAATAACTTATTTCTTATTAGAATATAATTACCTATGTAATTTTAATATATATATTATATATATATTAGGTATATAATAATTTATAAAATAGTTGTAAGTAGCCTTTTTGTTTCAACAGTAAATAAAAAATATTTTACTTATCGTCAATAATTCAATAAATACTTTATAATCATATACATAATACTAATTTATAGTAAATTTATTGATAATAAATTTACTATATAATATAAACTCAGTTAGATACCTCTTCTTAAAATATAGTTATCTCAATAATAGTATATTATTAATAAAATAATTTTTTATTTTTATTTAAAAGAGTATATGCAATCTATATTCTATATGACATATTGTGTAGAAAATAAAATTCCTTACATAGTTAAAAATAAATAAATAAATAAATACATAATACAATTTGATTAATTTACCCCAATAAGCGTAGCTTGTGATGGTTCAAATGAGTTACATATGTTTACAAACTTAAAATAGAATTATATAAAGAAAAAGAAAAATAAAATAAAAAAGACCGTAAACTGTTAATATAACATTAAAACTACCAAGATTAATTTTCAAAGTAAACTACGACTTTAAGTCTAAAAATTAAGATTTTTTACTAAGTGGTTAAATATAATATTTTTGTTATTTAAATAACCTAAATTTTTTCCAACGTTATGAAAAATATCTTTTTTTAGAAGTAAAGGCATAGAATTAAACATACATAGTTGGATCTAGATCATTTATGATGAAATGTTTACCAATATCTTTTTTTGTGTACAATACGTTAATGTCATACGACCTTATTTCACGTACCTACATTAATAATACTTCTTTGCATTCTAATTTTTAAACTCGTGTAATATATGGACAATTGCATGTACAGAAAAGACAAAGTCTTTGTCAGAAGTACATTAAGTTCAATATAATTATTTTTGGAGGATCCTACTAAATCTTTTTTTATTTAGACATAATTTTACCATCAGGTTTTGTTGCACTTCTAAAGGTCTCAACGAGTTATTAGCACAATCTCCCCAAATAATTAAACCATATTGAACGATGGATTTGTATAAAGCTTGATAAATAGTATGCATCTTTCAGTAGGTGTAATTGTATTTAATTTGTACATCTTAAAGACAATAGATCTTGAACTCATTTTACCGGGTCTAAAACCAAATTAGTTTTTGGATAATTAGTCCGATATTAATCTCGAAAATATTAATAACATATTTCTTTAATATACATAGAGTTCGTATACTTATATACACTTATTTATAATTATAATATTACTGATTTTCTATTAAAATGAACTTGATTATTTAGTTATTTTAAAGTGGCGCAAATTACAATTTTAATAAGGTGAACGATGGCACAGATTACTTAATGCCCTTTTATTAAATTTTGTGTGGCTCAAACTACAACCTTAAAAAGTGCCGTAAAGTGCCGTAAATTACCAAAGTTAATTTTTAGATGGGTCTGATGATGTCTTATACCTAGACTGACATACCGTCTCCGCTCAGAATCGTTTTCTCATACAATGATATTATAATATTGAACTCAAAATTAATACCATCCATTATACAGTGGCCCCTTTGTAATCTACTGTACAGCAGAGCGACTCTTTTGTATTGAATAGGAAGTTATTTGTATTGAATACTTTTGGTTTTTTTTTTAAATATTATGAACCAATATGATTGACGAAAATTTCGAAAACATTATGTTTCTAAAATATATATTTAATGAATGAACTTATAAAAAATGATTATACACTTACTGTGTCTACCATTATATTATATGTATAGTGTGCGTTAAAATAGGTAATCACTCTTTACCTATATTAAAAATAATAATATTATAAACACGAGTGACAATCACAGGCGTGGTTTATCATGATATGAAAGTATTAATTTGTTGTGTATGTTTTTCTTTTTGTTTTTTTTACACTCAAGTTTGAAAATCGAAAATTATATAGCATGTCCACATCCTATTTTGGACCCGTTCGACCCGATCATGATGAAATTCGTCCAAAAGGAGCCGCCTTTGACCTGTGACCCGGAGGAAGATTGGGTTACTGTGAAGGGGAATATCGCGCATATCACCGACAAGGCTCTCAAGAAGTACGGCGACATCCAGTGCAAATTTATGGGTAAAATAAATGTTGCGAGACGGTTTTTCACAAGCTTTCGTTTCATTTCCGGTTTTGTACATTTTTCAGACATTTTGAGGGCCAACGAGTTCTCCACGTCGCTGGGCGTCGTGACCACCACTCACACGGAATACAATTTGGAGACATCGGATTTTTTCAGAGTTTACTGTAAATCGGAAAATGGAAAATTCAGGTGGGGTGCAATTTATTTTTTAAATATACCCATTTAAACATTTAACGTCAAAACACCACATGTTCCGATAATGCTGTACAATGATAGTATAGAAGTAAAACCACAATGTAGATAGGCAAATACGTAATTATTATTTGATGGGACATTATACGGTATTAACAGAAGCTCATAATAATAATTTCTTATTAGTAATATTATTATGCAGTATTACAACGATTATTTTTTATTTAAAAACCCGACAAACAGTCTTTGAAAATAATTATTATGACATTACACTACGTGTTTATTTCTATATTATGTGCACGACACTTATGTGTTTTTTTTACGTTATCACGATAGTTTGTATTATAATATAAAATTTACTAACCGATTTGAATTTGATTTTTTTTTTCAATTCAGTTGGGAGAGCCGCATGGCTGGCATACGATTCGACGAGGATGTGATAAATAGAGCCGGATGGGACCAGGTGCCCAAAGACGGGTTGGGCCTCAACGTTCTAATGATCGGAATGGACTCTATGTCAAACATGATGGTGCAGAGAATACTGCCAAAGGTGTATTCCAAACTCAAGTCTATGGGAGCACGAGTGCTCAATGGCTACAACATTGTCGGCGACGGCACTCCGCAGGCGTTGATACCGATTTTGACAGGCAATGATTTTTGAATGAGCATTATAATATAATATATTATTCGATATATTTAATTGTGGCCTGGTTAAAATCAAAATTTAAATTGAATCCATTTTATAATAATATGATCCAATAATTTATAATTGATTACGCCTATAATAATTAGTAAAGTAATTTGTATATTGTATAACACTTTAATCATCGTCGCGTTCTTATCGTTACAGGACGCACTGAACTGGAGCTTCCGGACACTAGGAAACGCATGGGGAACAAAGCGTCATACGTGGACGTCTACCCGTTCATATGGAACGAGTTCAAGAAACACGGCTACGTCACTGGCAAGTATAATATTTAAGTGGCGTTTTAGGTTTTATATTTTGTCGTTAACCCGAACCTCGATCGGTACAGTTAGGCTTAGGACGCCTTTCGAATTCCAACCCGTCATATGGTCACCGGGGCCACTAAGAATTTTTAGGGTTTTTTTTTGGGGGGGGGGGGGGAGGGATAAAATTAGGAAAAGTGGACTAACCAATCTCAAGTAGACATAACAACAAATTCAAATCCGTTTTAAAAAGTATTATCACATTACTATATCGATGAGTATGATAGAAAGAAAATTGGATGTTTCGGCTAAAATAACTGTTTAATATATTATAAAATATAATATTTCGTCAAAACCACTTTTTCGCATCGTCCTATAAAAAACTTCGTTTCAATACTACTCGTATGAATTTTGATTCTAATACGTCAAAATTTTCAAAAAATAAAATTATCCACCAATAAATTTACAGTAGAAAATAGAGGTTTACATTTGTAAATCAGAAGTTTCTATCTCCACAGAATACTCCTTAAGTAGTACAAAAAATCTCAAGAATTTGGAAATATGGTTTTTAAGTTTATTTATAAATTCCAAAAGTCATATTTTAAATCATTACATTCTTGAAGAAAAAAGGGGTGAGCTTGCTTAGTGAATCACTGTGTATATTTTGTATAATAACACGTAGTCGAGATGACCATAAATCGCGACTACCGTCAATTTGATAGTAGCGATAACCGAAAAGTAACCTTTATTCCAACCAGTGGGGTTTATTATTTTTTTTTCCACTTTTTGTGGTAAATACTATGACTTGTGATACATAAATATTTTAAAAATATATTGTTCAGAAATACAAACGACCACTCCGAATTGTTAACATTGGAACAAATTATATTTTCTTTCATTTTATTGATTATTTCTTCTGGGTTGTATAGGTTATGCTGAAGATGTTCCGGACATTGGCGTATTTACGTACAGGCTAAAAGGATTTGACCAACAGCCGACCGATCATTATATGCGATTATATTACGTAGACGCGTCGCCAATGTTCAAACAACAAAAGCCTTTTTGTTACGGTTCTCTACCTAGACACAAGGTAATGGTAATCATTTTTGAACATTTTATTTTATTTTATTTTATTTTATTTTATTTTATTTTATTGTATTATCTTAAGCATATTATTTAATACACGAAACGAAAAAAGCCAAAAGACGAGTTAATTTGAAGAAAAGTAGCATCAAAAAATAAAATAAGTCATAATATTATGATATAGCTATATAACTAATTAGAGAAAGTTAACAAAATTACTACGAAATGTATCACGGAAACAAAAGCAACTATGATAATTCGGTATTATTTTTGTTATTTGACTAACCATTAGTGAACTCACAAATAATTGTTTGTAATATACATTTAATAGATGTTACCTTACAATAATTAACGTTAAAAAATACAAAATTGATAAATTGCTTTACAAAATAGTTGAAAATATTATGCAATGTTGAATTATATTTTTACAAATAATGAATGTTTAAGACTTCAATCATTAATTATTCTTATTTCTTTTACCTGACTATTTGATTATAAAAAGTATTCCTTTTTTTCTATTTTTGATATACATAATAGTATTGCCTTGATTCCTGAGTATTGAAGGAGGGCAGGGCCGGATTAAGCACGGAGCCTGGGAGCCCGGGCTCCAGGCCCTGAAATATTGAAGGCCCCGAAGGGGCCTTTTATTTCAGGCCAAGTTCAAAATAATTTAAGTTTAAATTTTATTTTGATATAATTTTCGTATTTTTACTATATGTATTACCATTGATTATAAATATTAGTATTTATAATCAATGGTATTACGCAGTGTGCTAAAAGTATTGATGGGAGAACTGTAGCCTTGAAGAGTTTGAGTGAAACACGATGGTCAGCTAGAGCACACTCTACTAAAGTACTTTGTGAGAATTATGATACCATACTTAATCGTTTAAAATATTTAAGTGAAAATACGGAAATAAAAAAAGATGCACGAAACGAAGCACAAAATATAATTAACAAAATTACATCACTTGATATTGCTTTCATGACAGTACTATGGAACAGAATTTTAGAAAGATTTGACAAAACTAGTGTTAAATTACAAGAGAAGTCACTTGATTTATCAGTCGCTGTTAAGCTTTTAAAATCTTTACGGGCGTATATTGGTTCAATAAGAAACAATTTCAATGATATAGAAAAAGTGGCATTATCTCTTTCTAAAGTTATTTCTAAAAAGTATAATACTGAAAAAAAAGAAAAATAATTCGTAAATTAATTCCAGATGAAATGATTCGAAATGAAGAAGAGACCACTTTTTCTGGGCAGGAGAAGTTTAGAGTTGAAACATTTATAGTTATAATGGACAAATTAGATATATGCCTGCTAAAAAGACTTGAACAATATAACGATTTAGATAGAAAGTTTGGGTTTCTTACTTATTTTAAATCTATGACTGAGGAAGAAATTGTGGATATGGCAAAAAATCTTGGTAAAATATATCCGGACGACCTTGATTGTGACATTTTTCCCGAAGAAATGATACATTTTACCAAATTAGTTGATGAGCAAGATGAAGAAGGAAAAATTAAAATGCCATCAGCACTAAAATGTCTTCAAATTATACACGATAATAAACTCAAATCAGTGTTTCCTAATGTGGAAGTAGCATATAGATTGTATTTATGTCTTCCAGTTGCCAACTGCAGCGCAGAAAGAGCATTTTCAAAATTGAAAAGAGTGAAGAACGAATTGAGG
The DNA here is from genome assembly GCA_949089665.1 of Macrosiphum euphorbiae. Classification (NCBI taxonomy): domain Eukaryota; kingdom Metazoa; phylum Arthropoda; class Insecta; order Hemiptera; family Aphididae; genus Macrosiphum; species Macrosiphum euphorbiae. The sequence continues at coordinate 89,766,243 of CARXXK010000002.1, read as the reverse complement.
TCTACCATGAAAAATCCACGCTTGAACGCTTTATCATTAATGACCATTGAGAGATCTCTACTTAAAGAAATAAATACAGATGAAATAATTGTGGAGTTTCAAAAAAAGAAAAGAAAATAAGGTACCTAATAAAGTTAATTTTAAAATATTTTATTTTTATTTTGACATTTAAACAATAATGTTGTATATTTGTATGTAACGAAAATTAACTAATATTTAAAGATTAAAAAATATATATCTGTACCTACAATCAATTAATTTGTATCATTTTTTTAAATAAATAAAATTCAGTTATTGGTAATTAATAGTGTATGAATTAAGGGCCCTTTGGACTACTGGGCTCCAGGCCCGGTAAACTCTTAATCCGGTCCTGAAGGAGGGTTGAAAATTTGAGTGGACTTTTTAAATACTATTTAGTTTTTAATTGACATCAGTTTATTTACAGATAATGCTCAACTACATTAAAGACATGTTTCGGGTGTACAGAGACAAGCCAAAGTTCATGTTTGCATTCCAAGGCGAATTATCCCATGACTATGCGAGCAAGGTATCAGTCGCGGAAAACGACCTGGTTGAGTGGTTGGAATGGTTTGAGAAGTCTGGTTACCTGAACAACACTATGCTGGTGTTTATGAGTGATCATGGTCAGAGGTATAATAAGAAAGTTTAACGGTTTTACAGGATTTCGTCAGGTGACATGTTCTCAAGGCTAATTATTGTTGTCCACTCACAGGTTTGCTTCTGTGCGCGACACACAACAAGGCAAACTCGAAGAGCAGATGCCATTTTTCTCATTCGTGCTACCTAAATGGTTTGACCGGAAATATCCGACAATGGCGTCCAACCTGAACAACAACACTAACCGTCTAACAACCCCGTTCGATATATACTCAACACTGATGAGTGTCCTGCATCGAGAAGAGCCTAAAACCGACGACGTGAACAAGCGTTCAATATCGCTGTTCAACGAGGTATATTAATATAAACTATTTTAATTAATTAATTATTTTATGTTATGTTTTAATTTTACTCAAAATTAAAAAAATTAGTCGGTGGAATAATTATTACAACCACCTATTCGACTATGATACACATTGAGTGTCACAACTCGCAAGCGATTTTAAGTTTTGAAAATCGTCTACTCGATCATTCCGAAATGACCATCGTCATTCGTCGCACTAAATCATTGCAGAAAACTCATCGTAATAATCACACTAAATCAACCGCACCCATCTCTTTCAGATACCGTTGGAGAGGACTTGCAGAGACGCATATATCGAACCTCATTGGTGCGCTTGTTTGAAGTGGCAGCCGATAAGAGTGGATAGTTCGTTGGCCGTCGACGCAGCCGCAAACTTTGCACAGTTTCTCAACAGGTGAAAAAATACAGCCAAGTTTAATAAATATTATGAAACGATTGATGTTTTTATCTCCACGTTATCCATCTTGCTACCTGTAGAGCCTGTTTCCTATACATTTAGGCATAGAGTAAAACTTATATATGTAGGTACCCTTTATCAGTATACTTTTTTTCTTATTTAAATCCAATAATACTCTTTAAACTCTTAAATATATAAATACATCATTCGCACATGCGTATCATAATGTCGATGTGTGTATCATGTCATAAATAACATTGTAAGAAGCTTTTTTTTTATTCAACAACAAAGTACACAAAGTTGATGTTTAATTGTTTGAAGTTAAACAAATCGAACCTAACTGAACCTGGCCAAAAAGTTCAAAATTCTATAATCATTCGGATTTAATTATTCAAAACTACAAAAAAAAATTTGAACAAAAAATGTTTTTTTTTTACAATAAAACTAAAAAGCTTAATTCTTGATTTAATTTAATAGCTCGATTTAGGTTTAAATCAGCATTAAACGAAATATTTGGTTTACGAGTTCGGTTTGATGTTGAACGAAAAGTTCGGTTTAAGTTCGACATCACACTGAATAGTTCGGTTTGTGTTCGATTCGGTGAACTTGCAACGCATTATATATAGTGTTTGAAAATTTCATGAAATTTAAAAAAATGAAATATTTCAGTATTTTAATATATTTTGTTTTATTTTTAAATAAGTTTTATATTTACATATAATTGTCATAAATTACCTTCATCACTATATGGTACCTGTATGTATACCTAATCTTTGGTATTATACATTTAAATTGGTATTCAAAATTTTTAAATATTTTAATGTTTAAATGATACAAGTAGGTATACAATATTATACATGTATATTGTATACTTACTGAATTCTGACATTAGAATTTAGAACACTGAACATTGTGTTGAAAAAATAAATAAATTGTGTTTTTATTTGTGTTAAAAAAAATTTCAATGTTTCACGTCTTTATAAAATATTTCACAACTTAGTGAAATATTTCATGAAATATTTCTCATACTTCAAATACTAATTATATATACCTATATGAAACTAATTATTTGCGAATATTATGTTTCTTTCGGAAAACCAAACTCTGTTTGACTATATAATTAAAAATTGTTTTTTGTGAGTCAAGCTGTCAACCGGTCCCACTTTGCGCTTCGTTCATCGTATTATTTTATTCAGAAGTCTTGTCACGCAGGTTTAACGCTGAGTACAGTGACCTGTGTGCGCCGGTGGAGATCGATCGGATCGAATGGGCCAATAAGATGGCACCCAACGAAGGGCTGTTGAAATTCCACCAGGCCGCCGACACGGATGGATTCGTACCCGACATGTCGGCCAACACCAAAATAACTGACATCTATCTGCAGATAAAAGTGATCTCACGAAAGCCTGCCTTCGCCGTGTTCGAATTTTCGTGCCAGTACAACAGTAACACCAGGCGGTACACGGTTTACGTAAGTTTTGCCCAAAGTTCACGTCAATAATAGTATTTATTACAATGTGTATGCCAATAAGTATTTTTCCATTTTAATAGAATAAAAATAAATCTAGGTTATATTTATTATATCTATTTTTTTTTTTTTTGAGATATATAGGTATTTTGTTATTTTCAACGTTTCAGGAAAAACATATCAGCAGAATTAATCAGTACGGAAACCAAAGTTGGTGCGTCGCGAAAACCCAACCGCAACTTAACAAGTACTGTTACTGCAAACTACAAAACTGAGAAAGTCTGAAGTCTGAGTGGAAACGTGATCTGAACACTAATATTTTCCAAGTTCAAACTCAGCTTCGCGTTACTCGAATTTCATTGTTAACATTTTAAATTTTATGACGTTTTGTGTCATAAATAATCCCAACTGTTATTTTTACTACCTATAATATGTACACCTGTAATATTATTAGTTTAATAATAATATTAGTGTTACGTAGACTTTTAACCCTCCAGTTTAAACTATTAGTTCATTTAAGTTCATAATTCCATATAATTTTATTTAAGTATTATATGTGTAATTTCAAACTATTATTCAAAACTAGTTTTTTATTTGTTTTTTTCGTTTTGAATATTATAAGTTTGATTAAACTTTTAAAGTCTATTCATTCACTGCAAAATATTTTGTGTTGAATGAAATTTTGGCGTAGCCGATTCGGTGATAGAATTGGAAATATTATTGTATTTTCTCACAACTTACATAACACTAAGCAGATGATACTTAACAAGAAAAAACACGATTTGGCGATATATAGGGGAACAGATGGTAGAAAGGAATACTTGACGTTCATGCCCGATTTTAAATCAATCTAATTAATGCAGATTTTCAAATTTACAAAAAAAAAAAACAATGACAGAAATAATAATTCCTTTAAATTTAAAAATGTTTTATTTTTAATAGATTATTCTCCACATCATTATAATATTTTATTACCGGAAATCGGAATATTATACTAATATTAACATATTCTCCAAAAATACTATTGCCCGAAAGGCATCGCCATAAGACATATATTGGGTTTGTTTTATTTTGATTTTATAATGTAAAATTTTTGGATATTGACTATCCTAAATATTGGGAAGTGAATCTATTTCGTCTAGTCAGATTAATTTCTTGAGTTATAAAATACGCATAGACTTATATTTTTCTGGTCAATTTTAATTTTTAAGACGATTGATTTTAAATACATAACATTCGCTACTGAAAAATTATAATTCATACTTAAAGGCGTTTACTTATAATATTCATAAATTGTATTTTTGATTTTATAATTACTTCTGTGAAGTATAATATAATTTAATGTGAAAACTACGTTTTCCAAATGTTTGTTATAAATTGTGATGTTTTAGTGAATATTTAATGTTCATGACTCCTCTATAAACGCATTGTTATTTTTAAATTGTTAGTATTTGTAATATATTTTTTTTTTTACGGAGTTCAATATTTTGAAGTATAATATAGTATTTTATTTGTATTTATTCAGAATATTATTTGTGTAACTTTTTCTCGTTGCTTAAATCCATTTTTAAAAATCAGATGTAATAACTTATTTGGATTAAGAGTAGTTAGGGTTTCAGACAAGCTATAAATCGATCAATCCTGACTGATAAATATAGGACTTAAATCCCTAAACTATGATACCTAGCTTGGGACTTATAATGTCGCCAGTACCTTCGTACCACTGTGCAGTGGTATACTAAGAAAGGACTGTCCAAAATTTGCATTTTAAAGATGTTTATTTATTTATTTATTTATAATATATAAACGCCAAACGGCAATTTTAAATTAACACATTAAGTTTAAAATTAATAGATACAACAATAATATAATACAAATTCACACAAAATTAGAACATATGGAAAAACACAACATAATATAAACTAAATGGTAATACCTTAATTTAGTAATGTATAACTATGATACAACATATTTATAAATGATATTATTTAATTACTTATTAAAATCAAAATTAAGATTGTTCAGATTACGAAGCATTCTGTGCAAGGGGTGATTATGTCCGTATAATGTATTGTGAGTTGGAACTTGGAAGAGTGCGTGATTTCTGAAGAAGAAGGAAGGGATACGAAAACATATTTTAGAGAGGAGATCGGGTGCATCTATGGTGCCACCTAGGAGCGAGGTTAAAAAAACCTTTGAAAAAAATTTGTATTATATTAGGCAAAATGACATAGCAGTGTTTATTATTGTATTAATTTCATATTTATATTATTATATTAATTATGTTAAAATATATTTCTGAAGTGTTGTTGTTTATAATAAAAAAAATTGATTAAACTATTAAATTCTAAACATTTTATAATATATTACTATTGCCCAATATACAATGGTTGCTTATACAAATATGGTGTATATCATTTTATCCGACACTCCGGGTAAAATGACATAAGTAAGTACATTTAGAAAAAAAGCAAATTAAAATTATTTGTTTGTATTAAATGTACAATTAGACTTCAGAAATATGTGTATAATATAAATACAAATATTTTACTCAAGTTTCATGTGTTAGCTAACGTTATTTAATTCATTTTTTTTTAAATTAAAAAGTGGTATATCATATTAAGCCATAGTCTCCCCTATATTAAATAATAAATAATAATTAAATACTATAGTCTATTTTATAATAATATAATCAATGATAAAAGTCTTGAGCCTTGACACAAAAACTGAAAAACAATTATTATTTATTGATAGGTAATAAATGATGATAGGCAACTAATAGAAAATTAGTATTGGTTTAATATTATTTTATATGATTGACATTACTTTATATATTATGTACATTTTGTATTTGAATAAAAGTTGATTTCAAAATGTGTAGTGGTAGGTATACTGGTTGGTATATAATTATTTATAATTTTAATTAAAATTTGTTTATTCACTAGTTTTATATGAATTTATTTGTGTATTGTTAGTAGCCAGCCGGTATATTAGTTAGGGGTGTGCGGGAGTTATGTCCCTGCGGGTCTGTGCTGCTGATGAAATTTTAGTCCCCCGAAATATTGATACTAGTTGTGCTTATGGGGTATGGGAAACAATTTATGTCGGTATATTGGTAAGATTATTATATTTAATTTTACAGTACCTATATGAGCTGAACTGTCTTAACTATAGATAGGTACAGTTAGTGTTTGAAGTATGAGAAATATTTCACAAAAACGTGAAACATTGAAATTTTTTTTAACACAAATAAAAACACAATTTATTTATTTTTTTGACACAATGTTCAGTGTTCTAAATTCTAATGTCAGAATTCAGTAAGTAGGTATACAATATACATGTATAATATTGTATACCTACTTGTATCATTTAAACAATAAAATATTTAAAAATTTTAAATACCAATTTAAATGTATAATACCAATGGTTAGGTATACATACAGGTACCATATAGTGATGAAGGTAATTTATGACAATTATATGTAAATATAAAACTTATTTAAAAATAAAACAAAATATATTTAAATACTGAAATATTTCACGAAATATTTTATTTTTTTAAATTTCATGAAATTTTCAAACACCAGATACAGTGAATTGCGGAATAAAAACACGCTATAGTGGTACATAGCAATTATTGTATACAATCATTATATTATTGGAAATTGGAATTAGGTAGTAATTTTTTTTATCGGGTTTGCGAGACACCGGGCCTGTTATCTATTGCTGTTGGATAATTGATAATGTAATTCTCGTAGATAAGAGCTATACTATAATAAATAATGGTCGTATAAAACTATTATGATTATTGATCATAACGGTCGTAGAAGACTATTATGATTATTGATCATAATGGTCGTAGAAGACTATTATGTTTATTAATCAAACTGTTGCTTCGCATAGAGTACAGTGAACTCAAAACGTGTAGAACACAAATGAAAGAACAGAAATTCATAACTTATTTAATGCTGTGATATATTATGTTATTATAGTAAGTTTTTGTCTATTAGAAAGTGAACAATGCATTGGTTTGGTGTATGTTGTTTTTGGCCATTATTTGTTTTCGTCTTGTCAGATAATAATAATTCAGTAAGTAAATAACGTATACATAAATAAAATGAATTAACATGTATCTATATCAATATCATCGAAATCCGCAGTTTAAATTTAATCAAAATATTCAAATAATTCAACGATTCAATAATGGTAGTATTGATTTCATATTTTTCAGACAAACAACCGGACGTTCATTGTAGATTATGAAAAAAACGAATTCCTAAAAGACGGAGAAGTGTTCCGATACGTTTCTGGTGATTTGCACTATTTTCGAATTCCAAAACCTTATTGGAAAGACAGAATTCAAAAAGTAAAAGCCGCTGGATTAAATGCTATAACAACGTGAGTATTTATAAAATGTATCCATACATGTAGTTTTACACAGTGCAGTTAAATGTAACAACAACATCAACTTCATATTTTAGAAAAACTTTTTAAGGTATAAACATGTTGGCTGTTTTTTTTTAGTATTTAAATTATTTTGTTGTATATTAATGATGGTCGGTGGACTTCAGTATTTCTAATGTATTTTGTATACTGCAGTTTTCACTTTTCCAAGAAGTACCTATGCATATTATGCCTGATAGTAACATTATATCTATTATAATTCATAATGATCTACAAGATTTAATAAATATAAAATTGTAATGATTGAATTAAGTTACAATGTGGTTATACGTTTATACACTAATATACACAAGAAACATAGGTAGTCATTAGTTTTTATATACTACCTAGATAATGCCTACAATCTACATATTAGTAAGAGTAAATCTAAAAAAAAAACAATAAAGGAGAACCTAGTTTTTATATTATATCTACTTGTTACTTTCAAAGTATATAATTATTTGTTTTTTTTATCCAATGTTAAATGTAATAATATGTGTTTATACCTGTAACATAATATAGTTGTTACAATTCGTCAAAGGATTATTTACAAGTTCCCACATATTGAATATAAAATATAAAAAGTAAAACGGATGAACTCTAATTATAAAAACATACGGTTATATTATTATTGTGACACAAATTATAATTATCATGATATTTTTAGTTATGTAGAATGGAGCTTACACGAACCATTCCCTGGCAAATATAACTTTGAAGGGATGGCTGACTTGGAGTATTTCATAAAATTGATCCAAGACGAAGGCATGTACCTAATCTTGAGACCAGGTCCATACATATGTGCTGAACGTGATTTTGTAAGTATAAATGTAGTTTTCATACCATACTCATATTACCAAATCATATTATAAAAATATATATTTACTACCTACATAGGTATTAATTTTTAGGGTGGATTTCCATATTGGTTATTGAACGTTACGCCTAAGGGGAGCTTGAGGACAAATGATTCGAGTATGGTTAAGAAAACACTGATATTGTTAAATTGTCTAATGTTTAAAAAATTTCATTTTAGGTTATAAAAAATATGTTTCACAATGGTTTAGTGTGCTTATGCAGAAAATGCAACCTCATTTGTATGGAAATGGTGGAAATATCATTATGGTCCAGGTGATAAAACAATATTACCAACTCTCAGGATTTCGTTATATTTTTAAATACGTATTGCAATGTACCGGTACCTTTCAAAAAGTATCTTGGACATTTGCACAAAATACCTCAAAAATATTATCTCTGATAATTACATAATTATACAATATTTACATATAGGTGTTAATTTTTGTTCTAACATTTTTAATTGATTTCACATAGGTGGAGAATGAGTATGGGAGTTACTACGCCTGTGATTCAGACTACAAACTATGGTTACGTGATTTATTAAAAGGATACGTAGAAGACAAAGCTTTACTCTTTACAATTGATATATGTAGCCAGAAAGATTTTGACTGTGGTCCTATTCCAGAAGTGTACGCGACCGTTGATTTCGGAATTTCAGTAAATCGTGAGTTATATGTACCTACCTTTAATTATTATATACACTCCATTTTGTTTAATGGTGCCAATACACTTTTGAGATTAGATCTTTGCTAGTACTTATACTATACTGTACATTTACAACCGATTTCAACGAGGCTGCTTATTAACTTTAATGATGAATTATTTTTAGCTGCCAAATGTTTTGACTTTCTGAAAAACTTTCAAAAAGGCGGACCACCTGTCAACTCTGAGTTTTATCCAGGTTGGTTAGCTCATTGGCAGGAACCATATCCTAAAGTGAATTCTGACGATGTTGTGAACCAAATGAAATCAATGCTGTCATTGAATGCCTCGTTTAGTTTTTACATGTTCCACGGAGGTACTAATTTTGGATTTACGTCTGGCGCCAATATATTCGTATCAGATACAAATATTGGATATTTACCTCAGCTAACATCATACGATTATGATGCTCCAATAGCTGAAGCTGGTGACCTGACCGAAAAATATTTCAAGATAAAACGGACGCTCGAGAATGCCGTGAGTCTTTTAACTTTTCGCAGTCCTATGCGAAAGTCAAAAATTTCAGAAATTTTTTTTTTAGAAACATTCAGGTCCGGTACCAGAGAATATCAGCGTTATATCGCCGATTCCAAAGCTTAAAGCAGCCTATGGCACATTCTACTTACGACCATTGGTTAGTATATTTGACAAAGTTACTCATCGGATAAATCCAGTGTTAAGCGATAACCCTTTAACGTTTGAAGGCATGGATATCAACACTGGGTTTGTAATGTACGAAACAATACTATTAAATAAGTTCCAAAACCCAGTGAATCTAACCGTGAACTCTGTAAGAGATCGAGCAATCATATTCCTGGATCAAGTAAAGTCACATCAGTACACAATAGTTATCGGTATGAAAATAATATTTTACTATTTCAGGTAAAAGTTGGCACTATGAATCGATTAAAAGGAAACACGACTATATTTTTAGACATAAAAAAACATTCTGCTCAAACACTGAGTATTTTGATTGAGAACCAAGGAAGGATCAACTTCGGAGATTTCATCGAAGACAGAAAGGTCAACTGATAAAATGATCTAATTAATATTTTATTCTCAGTTTAATTGGGTTAAAACAATATTTTACAAAACATTAATATAATTATATTATTCTGTCCAGGGAATCTTGGGTAATGTACTTCTTGACGATGAAAAAGTGGGTCCGTGGAAAATGATTGCTCACCCTCTAAACGAAACGTCTTGGCTTTCTTCGATCAAACCAGTAGACAATGTCGAAGTACCGGCATTTTATAGAACACAGTTTACTTTGCCAGAGAACTTAGATACCTTAGATACTTATCTGGATACATCAGGTTGGACTAAGGTGTGTATTCTGTTTTTGTTTGTTTTTTATCACTTTTTTTTTACTTTTATCTGTTGTAATGAACTCATGGCATATAAACTATCGTTAAAAATATAATATATTTCATAATTCTTATTTTTATAGGGAGTAGCGTTTTTAAATGATATTAATCTGGGTAGATATTGGCCACTCGCAGGACCTCAGATTACACTCTACGTACCTGCTAGTTTTCTAAAGCCACCGCCTGCTGCCAATTCACTTGTCATGTTTGAACTTGAACATGCGCCTCAAGACCTGTCAATTAAGTTTGTAGACGAGCCGAAAATCAATGGTCATATAAACACATTAGGCCCTTCATCAGTCCTAATAATAACTAGCCTCTTTATGGCTACAACTCAGTGTTACCATATTTTTAAAACCTAATAATCGTACCAAACTGGTTTTAGTTATCGTACTTTATCGTACAAACAGGGCACCAATATTGTACGATATAATATAATATAATATAATATAATATAATATATTATGATATATCGGCTGGTGCGTTAATTTTTTTACATGAATCGTAGGTGCATACATTTGCATGTTTCATTTGCAGGTTGTAATAGTTGCAAAGTTTGAAAAAAATATTATTTATATATATATTAAATATTATGTAATTTTATATTTTTAATGATATGGAAATTTCAAAATTACTTACTGAAGTTTTCAATTTTTATTTTATATTGTTTAGCTTAATCTTAATAATGATAATATGTATCTACCTACCTACTATTGAATTTTATTGTTTTATTTTATTGTTTTATTTTATATTTTTATGACATGGTTATTAAATGAAGATGACGAACTATAAACACTTACTTGTTACTTTATATTTTGTTTTTGTATTTTAATTATTGGTAATGACTACCTTTAATATCTTCATCAAATATTGTATTACACATAAATGTTGAAAGTTAAGATATAAGTCAGAAGTCTATGGAATTGACTAATGGAAAAACCTTTATTTATTATAAATAATTATAAGTAAATGGTATATAATATCACATTATATAATATTTTCATGATTTTAATTATTAATAGGTACATATACTATTATAATTCCTAATAAAACAAATGTGATGTTTTCAGAAAAAAATTAATTCAACTTTATTGTACTGTATACTATTAATAATACCTGTTACCCTATTCTTGAAATCGTGATAAACTTTGTCTTATGTGATAAAAATGTTTTCGCATGAAAATAAATATTTGGTATTCTTGAATTGTGGTATGACTTTAGTCGAACTGGTAACAAGTCTGTGACAACATTTAGTCACATGGTTTTCGCATACGTTATCAAACATTTGAGGAATGTGATCAATTTTTGAAATTGTAACAAAATAAAATATTAAAATTTAAAATCTATTTGAAGTATTTTAGTACTCTTGTGCTCTCATCCTCGTATCATAGTCATTCTACATTTCTAGTTTTTACAATGGCTAATAATAATGAAATGAAAATGTTTGTTATTGAAAATATTGAACAACATGAACGCTTCATTCACGTAAGACAAAGTTGAAATCCAGAATTTATTACAGACCCATTTACATACACAGATCGACTATTTATTAAAAACTATAAAGTAACTAAAGAAATAGTTACTAATTTAGTTGAACTCGTAAGACCTTATAGTGTCAAAGAGTCGTTTGTTTGCGATTGATTTTAAAACAAAAGTAAGTATCTTCACTGATTTTTCTCTTTGTGATGTTAGATATATTCATTTCACTATTATATAAGATAATGGGTCATTGGGCTCCGTGCATGCTCGTGTGTAAGATCATTTGGTGCTTTAACTGGTTTTACAATTAAATATATTTCAGGCATATAATCCACAGCTTGTTGATTTTTTAAGGCTTTGATTTTAATCAACATTTTATTACTTTAATAAAATACTTGTTAGAAAAATTATTAAATTAATTTCTTTTATATAAATAAAATTATTATTGAGGTTTTTGTTACATTGAATTTTTTGGCTACGGGATCATACCAGTCACCTATTGGTAACAGTAAATTCATAGCTGTATCCCAACCAACCGTATCTCGCTGTATAAGTGAGATTGTTGCTGCAATAAATCATCCTGAAATATTTCATGATTGGGTTGTTTCCCAAAAATATGAATGAGCTCTCCAAAGTGCACAATGAGTAATTAATGTTTATAATTATTTATGAGTAATGAATAATAAATGAAACATAATATTTATTTAACATTTAGTAAATATTTTTAAAGGATCAAAAACGACCAAGAAGTGTTTTTTTTTTTTAAATCAGGAAATTACTTTGTCACACCAACATTATTAAATGAAAAACTAAAATGCCTATAAATTAAAATGTATTATTTGTTATGACTTACAAATACTACAATGCATATTATAGAATATAAATGTACTAGCTGATCACGTGCACTTTGTTGTCCGTAAAAAATGACAACTCTTAAAAAATATATATATTACTATCCCTGTACCAAATTTCTTTAAAATCGGTCCAGTCCTTTAGGAATGCATAAAGGACTAACAAACAGACAGTCAGACAGACATTTATTTTCATATATATAGATAATTTATTATTATTCTGTATGGAGGTAAAGTATATTATTATTTATTATTTGTAGATGTGTATTATTGGTATGCATGGTGAATGATGATGCATATGCTTTTTTTTCATGGGTAGGTATAATAAAAAATAGTTCATGGGTACGTTATGTCCTACACACAAAATATATAATTATATGTATTTACTATTATGAAGAAAAAGTTTGACTTAACTTTCCACCACACAGTAAAGGATCTTTAGCCATTAGATCAACCAAAGTTTTCATTTGTAATTGAGCAGGCCTTGACTTAGGCATTGCTATTTAACGCACTTCAACTTGCTACTTGCTTAGAACTTATGTGCTTGTATACTACAACTTACAAGTCTACAAATTGTATGAAATGAAATGGACAACTTTTCATTAAATGATCGCTACCAAAATGGCTACAACAAAATATAATATATATATACAATATTATACACCATACAGTAACGTAATAATAAAGGGGAAGATACCTAGCCCAATAGTGGGAAAGATTTTACTCTAGGATCAATTATGAGTTTATCTAGTGAAATTGATAATTAAAACACATTTGCAACCATAGACAGTAATATTTGTGTAACATTTTCTATAAAATACAGTTAATGAAAATAAAAATAAAGATAAAATGTTTTGAAAATCTCGTTTAAGCATATAGTATAGGTATGCATTTCCTTTGAACACTGTCCACAACTCTTCCTGTCTATCTTTTCCAACTTGATCAATGCGAATCTATAAATTATTAAGTTTTGATTAATAATTACTATCGTAGGTATTTAATATTAGAAAAATGTAGAATATAATGCCTATACTAAACTCCTTAAAAACAGGTTGCATTACGACAGTAAGTCTCCCCTAAAATGTCGTATCTTTTTTAAATATGTAAATAATGAATGTCTGTCATTGCAATTGGGCAGTGGCATAATTATGATTTTGTTCTGAAGGAGGAAATAATTTTTTATAGACGTCAGGTAGGAGGGATTTGTTTGACATTTCAAAATATTCGAAACGTTTTAGTCGCACAATGTATTGTTCAAACAGTAACAGTTTAATAAGTAATTATTAGGTATAAATCATAAAAAAATTTGCATTTGTTATTAAAATGTTTATTTTGCTTAAAGGCAAAGTTCAAAAAAGTAGAAAGATAGATTAAAAAAAATAGATACATGTTAATTTTAATTTTTTTTTTGTTTTTTAATAACAAAATAAAATATTTTTAATAGCATAAATAAGACTGTTTAAACATTTTTGCAAATTTAAAGAGTATAAATGGTAATTTTTAGGACATAGGTACTACAAAATTCATGGACCTATGCATTTTTTAAGGTTTTTTATAACATGATGTCAATATATAATATAGCCCTAAATAATATTATTTTTCGATTCTAGAGTTCAGAGTTATAACTTTTTTGATTAATTTTACAAAAGTTAATAAATATAATAATTAATTTATAGGTATATAATAAAAAAAAATGAAGATAATTATTGTTAAATTCGAAAAAAAACTAATATCATTATATTAGTAAATACACGACTATCGTTGAATTTAAGGTATTTTTGTTTCAAAAACACAAATACTTACACTTTTTGATAGATAACTATTTTTAATTTAGCCGTAACACACATGTACCTATATAATAACTTTATTATTGACAATAGTCTTCTATTGTATTTCAACATCACGTTTATCAATATAATGATTGTAATATTATTTTTACTGTTTGTGATAGGCGATAGCCGACAGGGTCTTGCCAATGTAGTAGGTACCGAATAAATAAATATTTTACAATAGTCGGTATACAAAACTATAAATATCCACCATGCGTACCTACGTCGAATCTTCTAGGAATCGAGCTCATCGTATTTACTATTTGCCCTAAAGCCCCTCTCCTATTTGCGGCTATGCAAGGCTGGGGAAGTTAACTATTTTTTTTTAACTCGCTAAGTTAAGTTAATATAGAAAAATTTAAGTTAAGTTTAACGTTTAAAGTTACTTTATTTTTTTTGACTTGTAAAATTAGAAAATAAAAGTAACTCAAATTAGTTAAAAAATAAGTTTTTTTTTAAATATAAAATTAATACATTTAATGCACAACAAAATGCAGAATCGTTTTTTCTATGGTTTTAAGTAATCTTAGAGTAAGATCAACCATTACAAAAAGATAGAGAATAGTATAATTGAGCGAATGACATATCGATTTGTGTAAACCGAATTTTTGCTCAGTCCCCCGAATTTCGAATTTATTATCGAGTGTGTATTTATCACATCGTTATAAAAATCACTGTCATCGAATTTCGCTGTCTCAACGCCGTCCGACCCTCAATTTATTATTCTTGATGCTTGTTTATAATATCGTGTTTATAAATATTATTACTATTATTCATTGGTTCAATGTTCATAACACTTGATTTAACATTAAAAATTAAAATATAAATCATGCTATCAGCAGTGTTTAGTAGGTAGTAACATAACTCAAATTACAAATTACTGTAACAAAATTACTTTTGCTGTAACACTGAAATAATTTAATTAAATTGTATTTAAATTAACGTAATTGGAACAATATTACTTTTTAACAGTAAGTTCTATGGAGTAACTATTTATTTTCCACGTTATTAAAATATATCATGAATGAAGAATGTATGACAAAAACTAAGGACTAGGATATTTGAGAAAAGATTTATTTACGATTCCGAAAGTTTTTATAATTTTATTATATAACAATATTAATAAAGATCCCAGGAATTAATACTTATACATTTTGTTCATGTATAATATTATGGCATTAACAATGTAGGTATATATACTACTTATTATTTGTTATGGACTGATTTTGAATGAAAAAGTAAAGTAAAGTGATACAAATAATGTCGGGTAACACAAATGTAATTTAATTAAAAATATTTTATGTCGCGAGTAACGTATAAATAGCGAAAGTATAATATAGCATATTATCTCCATTATCCATTTTTATTAAATAAGATTATTCCTTAAAAGTACAATAGGTAGAGTAGTGTATACACTTGTATTCCTACTTATTAAGTCATTAAAAATTAATGTTAAAAACATTTTTGGTTTTTTATCCATGAATAATAAAATGGGCCCCACCTGCAAGTTTACCGATTAAAAGTATTGATTTTAACTTTTTCCTTTCAATTCCAGAAAATTCAAAATCGATTAATTTGTATTAATAACTGTTAATTTAGAATAAATTTTAAATAGTAAATAAATGATTACTCACCTTTACCTTTGGTAGTGATTTTAAAACATTGCGTACTTTTACATGCGTGATGCGTACCTACGGTTGCAAGTCCCAATGCTGTAATAAGTTATGCATCGCTAAGGAAGCAAAATGTGGCCATGGGAAATTCTCCTGTGGGGGTCGCTTCGGTACATTGCCATTTTCTCCATCTTCCACCACTGTTTCCATGGTAAATTCTTCTTTTTTTTCCAATTAAATGTATGGTATGTATTTTGTATTTATATGTATGTATAATAAACTATATGAGCTATATTAAAAGGAATCTAGAAAAAAATGCCCAAATCCATACAGTAAAATCTGATAAATAAAAAAACCCTTTGTAAATTAACCTATCTTCTTCCCAGAGGTCTGATCTACCCACAAACATTAGTTTATATATTATATCTAACTATATAAATACACAGACTAAACTCTGGAACTACTAATCAGATATTCAGATCGTCTTGTATATATTATATATATGTAATATGTATATTGACAAAAGATAATAATACAAGTCAACAAACATGCCCGATCAACCAATATATTATACACCGGTGGATTTTAATAAAATTTTCTTTCATATAAACCTTATCCGTGAAATACTCTTACGTTTAAAAATAAATCAAGAAGATCCGATAAGTACTTCCAGACTCCAGAGTCTAGCCTGTGCAGAGATGTTCATTTCACATTATTATAGTTATTCCGTTTTAAATTTATATTAATAATAATATATAATAATCATTTTAATGAGTTCAGCCATCTCTGCTGTACGCGAAATGACGAAATCGAAAATAGTTTGGTTTTTATTCAATGACGACGATGACGATAACAATGCCACGCCGCCACAGAATAAAATATAATAATAATAAATGTACATCGCAGCCGCCGACGACGACAATTTGTTTTATAAAAAAGTGTTAATTATTAATTTGTAAAGAAAATAAATTCTCGCAAAGTAAATAAGTGATTGAGATAGAATCAATTAATTTAAAATTTAATTTAATTTATTCTTGATATCACATCTTTATAATGTTTAAGTATTATAAATTACTAGTTTTTTTTAAATTTAAGTTAACTTAGCATTTATTTATGATATCACATATTTATAATGCTGAAGTCTTATAGATGACTAGTTTTTTTTTACTTGGCAATTTTTTACACGGAGTTCGACGAAGTGTTTTTGTTGGGATAATAAATGTACATCGCAGCCGCCGACGACGACAATGCTACAGTACTGCAGTAGACGTTGAAGTGGTGGGGGTCATAACGGCGGCAGCCGGCGTCGTCAACGAATGCCGCTATGTAACAATACGGCAAACTTTGATACTTCTAATAACCATTTAAATAATTAATTTGTTGGACTTTTCTCTTTTGATGGCTCATCTGCACACCGAGTACTTGCGTTAGAAAAAGAAATCATGTAAATCGGTCCAGTAGAACTTCAGATATAACTGTCATAAGAAATCGCCCCACGTTTTAATAGGTAATATTATAAAGATGTGGTCTTGTGTTGGTCTGGGGTTGAACACACTACTAAAACGTACGAACTAAAACGTACGAACTAAAATGTAAAAGAATGGTGCCGGAGTACCAGGGAATCATGATCTAATCGTTATTTTCCTTCAGTTTCGTCGGCGGCGGCTCGGCGGCTGTTGCAACGACGCGCGGCGGCAGTAGTTACTCGCTAAACGGCAATCACGATCATAGCATACGCTCCTGTTACATTCTGTTACATTATAGAAAATATCGTCGCCTGCAATAGTTTCAATTCAAAACGTACCTTTTCCATTTTTCTAATTTTTCAGGACAGCTCATTTTTTGTTTCTCTGATTTTTAAACGATTTAGATGAAATGTGATATATTGAAAAATAGGTAAAAAAAATGATAAATCAATTTCTGATATCGAAAGTTATCTCATTAATTTTTTTTTCGTAAATTTTTAAATTTAAAGAAAGTGATTTTGAACGAAACGTACCTTTTCCAGGAAGTCCCTTTTGAATAAAACACTGGAATAAGCATTTTTTGGAAAAAAACAAATCTTATGTTAAAAATAATAAATTAGGTAGGTAGGTACCTTATATGATAACATATCTACCTGCCTACCTACCTAATTTATTATTTTTAACCTAACATTATATGATAACATGATATAAGATTATGCATTATGTATGTTGATGGAATTTTTTTATAAAATAAATAGTTTATAACAAATGACTAACAACAGTTTTGTATAATTTAGTGATTTACTTTAAAAATATGTCTTTATAATATTATCCACAAAATATAACATATACATTACTTGGATGAATAACCTTTGTTATAGTATGCTCTCCTTTATCAACATGGGCATTAGAGAGGTTTCCTTTAATAGATCTGTTATAGAATAATATTTTAGGCTGTAGTCCCTAACATATCAAACAAAAACCTTTAAGTACTTTATTAAAAAAAAAAAAATTATAATAATATTTTGAGCTAGGTAGGTAGATAAAAGCAATTTACTGATTTTGCTGCCTCCAATAATATTATGGCCCGTGCTCTTTTCATAATAATATTTTAGTTAATTTACAATATAATAAATTACTAATACAATACTTTTTATTTTAAGAAAAATTAAAAAAGTTCACACATTTTTTTTAAATTTTAATGATTTTATCATGAATAACAATAGAGATAAGTAGGCTACCACGATTTTCGCTCCAAAACGTATCTTGTCATCTATGATTTCTATGGTTCTATTGAAGTTAGGAACGATATGTAAATATTTTTTTGAATATAAAATAAATATAAATAAATATAATTTCATTTCCCTGAGTACAAATTTATATTTTAATTATTAAAAATATAATAACTTTTTTTTTGTTAATGAGGTTATGAAAAAATAAAATAAGTGCGTTTTGAAAAAAAATGATAGTCAAAATATTAAATTTGTATTACAATTACAAAGGAAAAAGTACTTTTTGATAAGAAATGGAAAAAGTACGTTTTTCTCAGAAATTAAGGAAATGGCACATTTTGCTATGAACAATTTGTTTCTCCTATGCTGACATATGAGGAAAAAGTGCATTTTGCAGGAAATTGGAAATAGTTCATTTTTATTAAAACGTACACCTGGAAAAGGAACGTTTTGCAGAAAAAGGCGATTTTCAATCGACTATTTCATAGGGAATAAGTGAGGTTAGCTAAAAATTGACCTCGCCATTCGATTTCCCGCCATTATTTCTACTAGAATCAATATCTAACTCGATTTTGTCAAAAATGGAAAAAGTACGTTTTGAATTGAAACCCCTATAAATAAGAATTATTTATTATTCTTACTTGATTACAAATAAACCGTCGAGCGTCGTTTTTAGCAAATATATCATCCAAATAACTCTCATCACCTTAGGTGCGATAAAAAGTGAATAATTTAATTTGTATACCAATATTAAAAATCAAAGAAATAACTGAGGGCATAAATTTGTCATATGAATAAATGCAAATAGAATTCAATAGGTAGATTAATTACTACCATTGATTTATGATTATATTATATAATTAATGTTACTAAATACTAGTGTAAAAAATACTAATGTGTGCGTAAAATTTTGATTTGACTAGATGATTAAAAAACTAGGATAGCTAACAAATTCATACACTTTTGTAATCGCTTATCATCTTTAGACTCTAGTAAGTTATTAGTAATTTATAACAATATTATACAATAATTTAATTATGCTGTAATTATAGATGTATTATTTGATTTTAATTAGAATTTCACTGTTTATGAATTACGATGAAAAACTATTTAGAGCGAAGAATGAAGGCAATATTATGTTGACAAAATAATTTGCGATTTTTACAAATTCCGTCCTGATTATAAAAATAAGTACGGACATTTTTAAAAGTACCAACTAGATCCAATTGGTTACTTGAAACCACCTTCGAAGTTTAAAATCGAATCTTTTTACTAGAAAAAATGTCTTCAGATGTTCAGACACAAAAAAATAAAGTATATTAGAGTACATAATATGAACATTATCCTATTGGATTATTGGAACAATATAGTAATATAGTTTATTGTACAATATTATTAATATCATGTAATATGTTACTATCTTAAAGTTAGATTTTTTGGTCATTTTTAAAATAAATATTTTCCCAATCCACCACATTGCCACAACCAACAATGAAAATATTGTATTAAAGGTATTTCATAAAAATTAAACGCAGGTGAGTGTGTGATAATTTAAAAATTCGTAACGATTGATATTAAAAAAAGCAGGTAAGTGTGTGACGTGACTCTGCTGTACAGTAGGTTTCAAATGGATGACTGTAATGGATGCCCCGACACCGATGGATGGTGTTAAATTTGAAATCCAATTATATATAATATTATTGTATACGAAAAAGGATTTCGAGCGGAGACGGTTTGTCGGCCTAAAATATTTTGTATTATGTTTATATTGTAGTTATTAATACGGTATAGCCGGTTAAGTTGAATTATTATTTGTTTATTATCATATTAATTGTATATAATAATAATATACTTTAGAAGTTGCAAGTACATACAAATAATATTTTATAAATATAACACAAAACTAAATAATCGTTCTAACTAACGTACATTTCACCAAATGTCGTCCAAATTCTGAACATAAAATAATTATAAAAAAAGCGGTTAAGTGGATGTCTCTCTGCTGTACAGTAGGTTACAAGTGGGTCAATGTATATGGGATTGTATTAAACTTGAATTCAATGATATAATATCATTTTAAAAGAAAAATGATTTTGAGCGGAGACTGTTTATTATTATTTATTATAGCCTATAAGTTGAATTAATATTATAAATTATAATATTATTATTTTTTATTCGTTTCTATGGTGATAAGCCAATTGTTAGAAATAAACATCCCATTTTTATAACGGTTTTTCGTAATTTGTTGGTGGTTTTTCCCCTGGCATTAAATAACTAGTGAGAAAATCGAAAAATGACCTCTTTAAAGTACCATCTTGATCCAATTTTAAAAGATAAGATACTATATGTTGAAATCAAAACACTCCTTCTGGTAAAAATTTTGCATTCAGAAAAAAAAAAAATTTTAAATAAACACCATTGTAAAACCAGTAGCTTCCAGTCTCTGCTCAGAATCTAAAATAACTATAATTAAAATGGAACTGTCATTATTACAATTAGTAAAATACATATTGTTATAATAACTAAATAAATTTATAAATACTTTTTAATGTGTTAATTGAGAAAATTAAATAATATAAAAATAATATATACATGAAAGTTTAAGAATAATAATAGAATAATGTACCTACCTATATAATTTATAGGTATAAATAGTTCTATAAACAGACTGATGTATATTAATTAATTCATTTGAAATTCTATATTTTGCCCCAGATTATGTAATGATCATTTTTTTGGTAAAAAGTGGTGACATACGCACTATTAGGTATTTTCCACTTCTATGAAAATGTATGAATCAAAATTAATAAATAATAATTAATATGTATTAATAAGTTACCATTAATCTATACTAATATTGAGTAATATATATAAATAAGAAAAAATGTTTGTTTGTTGTGGTAATCTCTGGAACTTGTTAACCGATTTTAAAAATTAGTTTACTATTAGAAAGCAACACTTATCTCGATAAGTGACCCTTAATAATTTTAGATTCTGAGGGGAGCGATAAGTGTAATGATTTTACAATGATGTGTTTTTTTTTTAAATTTTTAAATTTTAAATTCTGTAATCAACATATATGACAGTAGAGTGCTTAGATTTTCTTCAACAGTATCTTTTCTGATAGGAAAGTGAATCTTGTTGGTACTTTGGTTCAAAAGTAAAAATTGCCCAGTAGTTTTCGCATTGAAAAACAAAAAAGAAAAATTAAGGAAAAACGGGAATTTTTACACAAAATCGATCTTCGACTAAATCAATTTTGGTTTTTGGTGTAACTCTAAAAGAAATGACCGTAGATACATACAAATTTCACTGAATGTTCATATTTTTTTTTTATACACCATAACATTTTGATTCGTTTCGAGTTGTCTACGGACATTTTCAATTTTCAAATTTTTTAGTTTTTTTTCCCAATAAATATCAATTAAATTGTATTTGTTTGGCTAAAATGGGTGAAAATTTAATACAAGGCTCCTGATGTATTTTTGCAATAGCTGTTGAAAAAAATTAAAAATATACACGCACAAATTTTGTTAAAAAGTATTTAAAGTTCAAATATTGATAAAATACGTAGATTTCACGAAAATGTGCAAATTGCATTGAATTATTTTTCATAAACATTTTTCTATTGAATTCTAAGATTTGAAAATGTAATACAAGATTCCTCATAAGTTTGCCTACCTTCATAATGAATTAAATGTCTACAAGTAAATGAAAATAAATTTTCATGATCGGTTGAAGTTCATATTTTTACAAGATTGGATATTCACTCGATTTCTCATGTAGCGATTTTCTTATTTTACTGTAGTTAAAAACGAATAAATGTAGATACATGAATACTTCACCTTGTATTTTCATTTTTTATACACCATAAAATTTTGAAAATATTTTTACTCTTTTTGAGTGGCTTACGGACATTTTCAGTTTTCAATATACTTATCTATTAGTCATAAGTTTATAAAAATACTAAATAGTAGATTTGGGCCAGATTAGTTATTACTTATTCGACTGCATTTATATTTTACTAAGTTGCTTATGAAATAATTACCAATTTTATGACGTAAATCATATACTTAATATGGTTAAATTAATATTTGTAATTTTTAATTTATTTTTAAAATACATATTGGATAAGATACTTAAAACCTAAATTAGATACTTTGTTAAATTTATTTTATCTTTCACATTTCTTTAAATATTTTAAATTATGTGATGCAAGGGGAGGGGGAGGCGACGCTTAAGTTACAGGAGTGAAGAGCCTCCAACACCCAAAAGGAATAATCATAATTTTTTTTTACGGGCAACGAAGTGATCGGGATCAGCTAGTATATCTATAATATATTATTAATTCAAACATAAACATAAAACAATGGTCAAACAATTTAATTTTAATTTTACTAGTTTTAAAACTGCACTTTTTAAAATTTAAACTTTATTCATATAATTTAAATTTGTATTCATATTTTATGAATCAATTATTACCAGCATAATTAAGTTGGTAAGTACCTATTATGTTTATAATAAATATCAGTAGGTATAATTACTAATTATTGACCATTATAATTTTTTTAAATATTGTTTAATTTTATTTAAAAAAATAAATTGTTATGTTTTTTTAACGTTCACTACCACAAAATATAATGTATGTAATAGTATTGTTTGGTTCAAATATAAAATATTAATTATATGTCTTTTATAAATGTATTATTAAACAATAATTGGTGGACATACATTTTATTATCCTATCAGTAAGGTTTTTTCGACATCAACAAAAACTTTCGATGTATATACCAATTTTGGGAAGGTAAAATAATTTTTTGGTAATTGTTAATTAGTGTGAAACAACTATATGATTTTTTAATATTACTTCCAATTATTTTTAATCTTTTTTTCAAAAATTCGCATTTCCTTGAATACCGATCAAATTGAATAACTTTAAAGATAATTTCTTCTTATTTTCCTTATAAATTATTTAATTAAATCTATATACTTACACTAATGTGTTTGCGGAGAAAAAAAAGTGTTGTCTTGTTTTGGTTTTCGTCTTGCAAACCTAATCTTAGTCTTTGTCTTCCTAGTACTAGTATCATCTTGGTCTTGTAGCAAGTCTTGTAAGACCGCAAGACCATGACCAACTTTGATTATCACCAAGCCTCTGAACTTTAGGCATTTGCATATATTTTGTTTAGAAAGTGCACATTGAATACTGATTCTATCCAAATTCAATCCATCGTACCTAGTACCTACGTATATTTCAAATAGTAAATACAAACATTTTTATAGCATCATTTTGCATATTTTGTTATTTGTTGTATAAATTCGCATATTTTAGGTATTAAAAATATTAAATGCATATTTCATGGATTTAACGAAAACAATTTATTTTTGAAATTTATAGTTCAAAAAAAAATATTAGATATAAATGACGCGGCCCGCGTTAGTAGCAAGTACAATGTACAATAGCAATATAGCAATATACAAGCACTATAGCGACCAGTCTATCTTATTTCCAACCACCACCACGGGATGCAAGCAGCGCGACCAGGTTGACTCTCCCACCGATCCGGTAACGGCAAGGCGGGACCCCCCGACTGTGTCGCGTAAGACGTACAACGGTCGGCGGAAAAGGCGATTCGAGATCCACCATCGGACCGTCGGACCGATAACATATCGTCCGACGTTAAACTCATCTGCCCGAGCGGCAGGTCATGTATTATTATATTTTGGTCGCAATATTATAATACATAATTTGTGACATTCTTAAAGTGTTTGTGTTGTGTTTTTTTCATCACCTCAATCCTAACCAAACACTTCGACCGGACCACGATCAACCTTGAAGCAATCATCGTGTCCGCGTCATAAAATGACAACCAATTAATTAAAAATTAATTAATTCATCAACGGCTATTTTTGTAATGCTCTCTTGTAATGCTAGCGGATGTGGCGCTCTATATACTACATAGAGATAGCACATATAATGACGTTTTTTTCTTTACTTATTTTTTTTTTTTTGCTAACGTCAAATGACAAAGCGATTACCCCTATATTATAATATATAATAATATTAAACATCTACTTTTACTAAGAAGAAAAAAAACAAAACGTAAGTATATCATTGTTATAATATTATATAATTAATGTACATAATTTTTAACACTCGAGTCAGTGAATATAACTACACACACACATACACACACACACACACACACGCGTCCGCATATATTTATATATTTTGTGGTGCAAACGGCCACCGGGCCACTTGGCGATAAAACTGATGATTGGGGTCGAAAGATGTGGTGAGAGGCGTTTGATACTATTTGATATGATGTATTAAGTTCGTATTATGGCGAGGGGGGTCTAAAGTTCAGTGCGGCAGCCACCCTGACCAGGGGAAGGGGTGTGCCCTACGATCTCCAGCTCCGAACTCTGTACGCAGTAGGTTGATCAAATATAATATCTTTGTTACGGTCTCAAACCACACCGACATCGGATTATACATTTATACCAGCCAAAGTATATGACATTATAGTCAGAAAACCTATCTATGTAAGCCGTTAGTCGCGATCGTGAGTGTTGTACGTCTATTGCGTACGTGGTGTGTACCCGCACGACGGTAATGGTTGTGCGTGAGTATAATAATATAATATATTATATAGGTCATATAGAGGTTAGGTTACCAGCTATATACAAATACAAATAATATAATATATTTATGCATATATTTGGTTTTGGCAGACCGACTTGTCTTGTACGATATATATGACCATACCCAACTGTTGGATAAATCTGCCAAAAAAAAAAAAAATAATAATAATAGTAAAAAAATATAAGGTTTGAACGATAATTATAATACTCATCTGTCGGGTGGCACTACTGAGTGCCCTCCCCCATCTGTTATTCTCGATATGTAAATACTATATCTAAATTACTTATTGTACTAAATTGTTGTATGGATTGTAATTATATTTAAAAAAAAAATTATAATACTAGTATAATATTGATAAATGGGTAGGTACCTACATATTATTATATTATGATTTGCTTTATAAAAATTTATTTATAAACAGGTAAGTAGCCTCTAGTAATAATAGTACAGTAAGTAGAATCTCAATTTGGCAAATATAACAGTGAAATTAAATAATATAAATTTTTTAATAAGTTAATAATTTTAAAATTAATCTTATTCCTGTTTATGAATCCTAACCTAACATATTAAATTATATTTTAACTAAAGTATTAATATGAAATATAATACAATTATACATTTTATAATTATAAGTAATAACATTATCTAGACGAGAAAAAGTCATAACACAACAATTATTTATCCTCAGTGAAGGTAAATTTTACGACTCCGAGTAACAATTTTTTTAAGGTTTTACTGTAAAGTTAAACTATCAGTCGGATACTCTTAATAGTCAAACATATTTAATATTTATTTATTATAATATAATTTTTATGTCTGATCTTAAACAGTGTAAATACTTGTATACAAAATCGATCTATTCATGAAAAATTTTCCATTTCATGAAGTTGAAACGGTAAATAATATACTGTGTCCATTAAAAACTCTTATAACAGTAATATAATAATTAATAATAATAATAATAATATATAAATATTTCAATAATTTTAAATATAAAAATACTTATTTAAAAAAATGAAAAATGTTACGCTCAGCAGATCAGGTTAGTTTCAAAAATTGGTGTGAATTGACTCTTAAATATCATAATTTAAATGTAATCATCATCAAGGTAATATCATAGGCTTTTTATTATATTTTAATTTTAAAGCATGTAATGAGTATTTTAAGAAGTAAGATTATATATAAGTATTTGTTTTGGGGTTTTGCTTTCCGATTACTATTAAAAGTTAACTAGATCAACTACACATTTAACCTACTAGAACGCTCAATTAATTTTCTTGCCAACATAATGAGCAAGAAATGTTCACATGCTTTTTGTTTGGCCATAGTCATGGAAATGTGATTTCCAGTATACACCTGGACCTGACCTTCAATCTACATTGTTTTTCAAAGCATACATTACTAATTATTATAATAATACGCAAGAAATAATATCAAGCCTTCTAATTCAATTATATCTCAACATTTATCTTATCACAAGTGTAAACTGTAACACCATTTTTAGAATGCTCTTGTAATTGAAATAGTACATCTTTGAAATAAAGATAAATAAATAAATATTTAATACTTAATAATAAATAAAGATTATTTTGAGTTAGAAATTCCTAAAAATGTTTCTTTTTAAATCTAAAATTTTAAAATGTAATACAAATTTCCTTAAAAGGTTGTCTACCTTTATCAAAAAAAAAAAAAAAATGTCTATAAGAAGTCAAATTAAATTCTTATGAACGTTTGAAGTTCATATTTTTACAACATTCATTGGATTTCTTAATTCTCATGTAGTGATTTTCTTATTTTGTTGTAATTAAAAAATGAATAACCGTAGACTCTTGACATTTATGTCATAGGTTTATTTTATCAATTCCTAAACTTGATAACATTTTCAAAATACCTTGTTAAACAAATGAATTATGACAAATTATCCGATCTATCTACCACGGTGGTGGAATTTCTGCGAATACCCGACAAGGTGAAGCTATTATAGCATTTATAAATTATATGTAAATTGATAAATAATTAAACTATACCTACATAACATTCTCAAATTTTAAATAATGATGGTAATGAATAAAAATATAATTTTTATTGTATTCTTTAAACTACCACGCAATAACTAATAATAATAATAATTCACAAAAGAGTACCGGCCAAGATGTTTTTCTAAGTACTAGACAAATATAATATAATAAAGTTACCGTTGGTGTGCGATATTGAGCGTCGTCACAAGTCCTGCCTTCGCTGAGGCCACGATGATGTTTGGTGATCTCCGGCTAACATGGCACATAAGAAAAATTACTTTAAATTATCGGTAACAAACTTATGTACAGACGTACAGTTGTGTGATTGGCCGGTATTCTTACTTTAGGTAGGTAATTAACTGATGCAGTTTGGGGCCGGTCACGGTCCGCTTATGGTACGTAAGTATATTCATAATAATATAAATATGAGTGAAATATTTGTTGACAATTATTGTGGGAAAAAAATTAACACGCACGTAAACAACTTTTTTTCACCCGGAGCTCATCGTTGGAGTGTGAGAAAATTATACTTATTGCAAAATGGACACGAAAACGAGCAATTTTTCCTGCGAAGTCACCGCAGGGATATTAAATTACCATACTGTTAAGGCGTATCTACAATTTACGGTCCATTGGACTGTATTGGTAAAAACAAATTATGGTAAGCACTTTTGGGTAAAATCGTATCAAAAAACAACGCGATTTGTTATAATTCAACAAAGCTGGTTTAAGGTCTACCATTTAAAATAAAATAAGGGCCAAGGGGTACTTAAAAAAATGACAAAGAAAACTCACTCACCAAACTACGACAGCGTCCTATGTCGGCGGATCTGTCACTAATTGGTGTGTGTGGGATTCGGTGTAGTATAAACGGTGTTAATGACAGAAGTTTTTTATAACAACGATATCTCAAACACATACAAGTATGTATTATATTATAATAAACAACATGCTGCGAAAAAAAAACCATCATTCCAACGCTGAGTTTAATTATTATTATGTTATTAGATATGTAACTACCTACGAACGACACGTATACGATCGTTCGTATCGTAGGTAGGTACATATATATATAAATAGGTATACTCGAATTGTAATTTATTTGAGTAAATGTTTTTGCCGATATTGCTTGGGCGATCGATTACACTAACACGATTTATATATAGCTATTCGGTATAAGAGGAACGAACCTTTGGTAAAATTACTAAAAAAAAATTCAGAATCGAATGTTTGCTTTATGTACGATAATTTACTGTAATTTATTTAACAAGACAATTGACATATTTTGTAGTAAACAAAAGTGATTTTCTAAATTTTAGAGGTTTACTTATTTACATAAAAAGTTACAGGTGTTTATATTGTACCTAATACTAGGAGAAAAAAGTCACAATAATATTAGGTAGATATATATATTATGTAGTATGTAAAAAATTAAATTTTTGCAATTTGCCTCCTCAGCCATGGAGGTTTGGACACGTCTATGGATGTAAGTATGTGACTGTATATTATAACAATAACGTGGTTTTGCAATAGTTGTGAAAAACGGGAGCAAAGTCACCCATAGAAGAGAAAAACGACAGCCGCCGGCAGTGAAAATACGACTTAACAGCCGAACGATGATCGGTGGAGGAGGGGGCAACACTCTTATAGAATGTTCGATATAAGCGCACGGATATCATAAAATATGACATAGCGTCAAAGATGTAAAAATTATGCTAATTTTCCCCGAGACCTCGTAAATATAAATAGAACGATACCGGGCAGGAGTTAGATAGGTAGCGATAGGCGGAGAGGGAACGTTCCGGAGGCATAAAAATGTATTGGCATTACATGCCTATTTGTCTATATGCATTTTACTGAAAATATTATGCTGATTGCTGAAAGCATTTTATGTAATATATATATTATTGATAAAAAAATAAGTATTCAATAAAATTAATATTATATTCTTGCTCTTAACCACATCAATATCTGAACGTCTAACAATAAAAATGAAGCCATTATTAAAAAAGGAAAAAACAGTTGTTTATTTAGGGCAGTTATTACAATGTCTTGCAACATTTTAGAATTAATCATTATTACAGTGTTACCATTACTCTTTAGTTAGGTTACCTTTTCATTGGCTCATATTGAATCAGCTATGAATTGCAGTTGTGCTGATAGCTGCACTTGACAAATTTGTAAATATAATGCAATATTATAATATAAATATATTATAAATTTATAACAGATACATTTGATAATTCATATACATAACAACTGCAGTTTGTTTATCATTTCATAATATTACAACCCATTTTAAATATATAAAAATAAACTACAACACATTTTCGTCGATATCATATTATCCTATACCTAAATACAGCGCTGGCTTTCTCTCGTCAAAACTCAATCAATATTTTAACCGGAACCGTTGGATGTTAATCACATCAGACTCGTCGTTTTTGGCACACCGGAGCCTCCACGTATGGAAAAAGATCGGCCAGGGGTCTTTTTCCAAGGTCTACCTGTCCAAATTTGGAGACGCCGAGAACAATTCAGGCAAACTGATGGCGACAAAAGTGATCAACAAGAACCGCGTTTCCACTAAGTTTGTGGAAAAGTTCTTACCCCGTGAACTAGACGTGATGCTCAAACTCAGACATCCGTATATAGTGAAGGCAAGTTTAATATTATGAAATAGGTGGATATTTTACGTTACGGTGTATTGATGTACATCGATTTAGAATGATAACCAGGGCCTTGCTCCCGAAATAACCAGAACCCGAAAGATTCTATTTTCAAAACCTGCCAAGTCCTGATAATAACAATAATTAAGGTAGGTATACGGTATACCTAATGATATTAGTAGGTACTGCCACACCAATCGCGGATGTAGAAATCTGAAACGGGAGGGAGCTACATTTTTACAGTAAAATACTATTATATAAATATTTGTACATCATAATAGATAATTATAGATAAGAATATCAATTCTGCAATAGGTTTCATGAACAATTACTAGACATTTAACGAATCATTAGTGAGTGTCACTTAAACATGACTTATTGGCCCATAGGTGATAGGTATATTATAATATTATATTCAATTATATTGAACCATTAAATAATTAATACATTTTTCATGCAACTCGATATAATAATATTATTTATATGGATTTTAAATGTATTTATGTTATATATATATATATATATAGATATTATTTAACATACATTTAATATTTCCAAAATGGATCCACACCAAAATATTATCATTTTCTAAATCATAAGCTCTTCTTTTCCTTTTTCTTACCTTATTTATAGTACCCGAAATGAGAGTGTTACATACTTATTTTTAATCATTAACATTTTGTTTTATGTATGTGATGAAAATGCGTCCCACTGTACTCGGTGGTAATATTTAAAATATCCATTCGTTTGGTTGAGATAACTTTGAATCATTGTGTATGTAGGTAGTTTGTATGGTGAATCATGAACTTTATTTAGCCTTTTCGGATAGCCAACCCACGCTAGTGTTCACCGAAAAGATAGATAGTTGTTATTAAATATAGTTGACATATTGAATATAGTAAACCTACTTAATATAGTTGACAATGTTAATGGGATTACCAAACGTCGAAAGTATATAAATAGTATAATATTATATAACATGTCCACCAGTGCAGGTGTACAGCGTGTTCCAGAACGGCTACAAGATCTACATAAATATGGAGTACGCGGAGAACGGCGACATGTTCAAGTACCTCCAGAAGATGGAGCTGACCGAGGCACAAATCCGCTCGTGGTTGTTGCAGATCCTGTGCGCGTTCTCGTACATGCATGGTGTGGGGGTGGTGCACAGGGACCTGAAGTGCGAGAATATACTGTTGACCAGTAGATACAACTTGCGGATAGCCGACTTCGGGTTCGCCAGGTTCGTGGACCGAGGACGAAATCCTGGGGCGGACACGGTGTGCGGCACGATGACCTACTCGGCGCCCGAGCTCCTGTACGGCGAGCGACCTTACAACCCGGTGGCCGTGGACGTGTGGGCGATCGGCGTCGTGCTGTTCATAATGTGCAACAACGTGCCGCCGTTCCGGAAGAGCCACAAGAAAGAGATGCACAGGAAACAGGTGAGCTGCAGTCTAGTTGTAAGTCGTAATGCGCTGCAATGAATACAAATATTCGAATAATTAAAAAAGTAATCGAATACGACGTGTCCTGGATAATATTTTTATTCGTTGAAAAACATCTACTTATATTATTAGCTAGAGAGCCTAGATAATAAAGACTCTCTATTATTGGCCAATATATTATACCATAGAGAGCCTACACATAGAGCTTTAGGCTCTATAACCCAACATAATATAATTATTATAATAGTAGTTAATAGGTCTATGGGTGGCGGCGTGGCGCGGAAACGGTAATAATAATATAATATATCACGGAGTAAAATATTATTATTATTTATGCAGTGGTACTCAGCAGCAGATGCTGATCACTGTTTAAAAAGTTACCTTGAAATAAGAGGAATATTAGAAGATGAAAAACAAAATTATATTATAATATTATAACAACTAATATATTGTATCGTTTAACTAAAAATATTTATTTCAACCTTGAGATTTGTAAGTAGGTATATGCATAATAATAAGTGTACAGTGGCAATACAAACTTATTTTTTTTTTAATCGAGAACAACCGTGTTTTTGTAAACGAATATTAATTAGAACAAGTAGTTTCATAAACCTTAATGTACCAAGGAGCGAGGATAAAAGTAATTTTTAACAGGTTTAGAGGTATATTTTAGGCTATGATTATTTCAGAATTATAGTAATCAATATTAATATATACTAGCATTTTATGATATGTCAAATTTTACTTGATTAAATATTATATATATTTTGTATTTTATATTTAGCACTATAACCATAAACCAGCCATATCTTCTAGTTTTATATTATTTTATAGAATATAGTTAGAAATTTAAAGCTTATATATAAGTTATAACCAGGGCTAGTGAGTTCATGCATTTGCATATCAATCTTGCTAAGTCGTATTTAATGCTAGGTGACATAGAAATCCATTTCAAGGTACTGTGGTTAAGTATGTGAAATTTTATGTTGCATATTTTTGCATATTTAGAGGTTTTTTAACTATTTGGCATATTTATGCGTTTTTCTATTTTACTGTGCATATTTTTACCGAAATTTGATCAAAATGCAATAATTTATATTTTTACACAGTATAAAATATATGGACATTTTCGCAACATCAAATTATTAAAATAGAGCAGATAAAGTGAGTACAAACGTACGTATACGAATGTATAGGTACGTATAGCCCGCATTAAGCAATTAGTAGAAAACATGTTATATGAAAATAGTCTTTACTCTTATAGTCTTATCTGACTTATCTTCTCGATACTTTTACAGAGGTTTACTGGTTTATTCTAGACTTTAACAATATTTCGAAAATCTTATATATTTTTTAACTTCGTTTTAAAATTATCGATCATGCCGAAAAAAAAACTGTCATCGGCCTGTAGACTAAGACAATAATTAGTAAATTAATTTGGTGAAAATATATTCTGGGCCGACAGTAAAATATTATTTTGTAAGGTTTGCGAAGTAAAAGTCGCGAGTGTAAAACGCTTTAGTGCTGTGCAACATATTAATACTGAGAAACACAAAACATCACTTCACCGACTGCAATATAATAAAATATAACTTTTAATAATATGAACGGACATTTTTTGTTATTCCAAAATTTACTTATAGTATTTTTATTTTTTAATCTACATATTTTTAGATTTTTAGTGCATATAAATGCATATTTTTGAACTTTTAAAGGCATATTTCAATGCATATTTTTCCAGCTTTTAGTGCATAAGTGCATACTTATTTGGGCATTTTTTAGAGCATGAACTCACTAGCCCTGGTTATAACAGAGTAGGTACCTAAAGTGGAAGTATCACTATTTAACTTAACACACGTTAACAAAAAAAAAAAAACTTCATTTTAAAACTAATCCATTCCTAACCACCTAGGTACTCTCAAAATCTATAACTGAGCTTGAAACCGATATTAAATACCGATTTTGAATACCGGTTAAACCAGTTAAAAACCAAAATCGATATCGAAACCGAAACCGAAAACGAAATTGAAATAAATATTATCAGTTTCAAGTCCTGTCTATAAGTAAATGTACATACTTTAATGGATGTAATATTGTGTATTTTAAAATACAACCTCTGAAAAATAATCATTTAATATGTTGTAGAACTTTCAAGATACTTACAAGTTAAATAAACAAATAAAAAAAGCAAAAATATAAGTTGTCGATTAAAATCAGACTTGTAAAATCATTAGCAAATTGTATTAATATAACCGAATAATTTTGTTTATAACTACAATAACTAAAACTTACGAAAATAACCAATTTC
This sequence comes from Macrosiphum euphorbiae, assembly GCA_949089665.1. Taxonomy (NCBI): domain Eukaryota; kingdom Metazoa; phylum Arthropoda; class Insecta; order Hemiptera; family Aphididae; genus Macrosiphum; species Macrosiphum euphorbiae. The sequence goes on along the minus strand of CARXXK010000002.1, from coordinate 89,732,467 downwards.
GATCAAACCTGATAAACACATATTATATCGATGCCCCAGTTCAAAAATGCAACAACTCGAGATATAACAAATCCGAGTTATGTAAACCATCTTATGACAATTTCAGTTGAATAACAAAATAAAATGTAGTTTAATTATTGATCACGAGAGAGCATTTTCAATATTATAATTTACATTAAGTTAAATAGAGATACAATATAAAAACACACATTATACCCAATAAACCAATATTTTGAGTTGTTGCAGTTTTGAACTGGGGCATAATACATCGTTTAAAAAAAAACTCAAAAGTTGTTATTATAGGTAAGTTTTTAGATTTATTGTAAAACATCGTCTGCCACCCCTGGTGATTTACAACTTATAAATGATCGTAGAATCCGAATAAAACAAATTAGGTATTCACATTTTATCGAGGGTCGATGCATATATTTTTAGAAAAACATAGTGTTATATATAAAGCCCGGTCCAGACCAAGAAACATATGTTTTTGACATTGTCGTCGACAAATATTTATGTTACCGCTTATGAGCGGAAATCGGAAACATTGTCGATGACAATGTTGGAAACACTTGTTTCCGACAAAATTTTCTTTGGTGCGTGGACGGGGCTTTAGATATAGTTATAAATGCATGTACATTCGACATTGCTTATTATTTTGTTTACGATCTATATTTGTTAACATATTTGTTACTCTATGGATTTTACAAGTATGACGTAACAATGGTGGTTTTACATTAGTTTACTGTCAAATACAGTGTTGACCGCTAAAACTAAATTGTCCGTACATGATTTAACGGAAACTTGTGTAATGTTGCGTACACTTTAACTTGCTCTCATTAAAAATGTATAGAGAATATAAATATGAATTATAAATAAACAATATTTTCATTCGAACAGAAATCATATGATTTTAATAATAGTATCAAGAAAAATATGTAAAGGAATGCATATTATATTATCAAAACATATACACATATTATGTACAGTGCATACCAAATTTAAACCCTTTTTTTAATTTCTGGGATCTTAGAAATATTACAATAAATAATAAACTTTCCTTATAAGTATATACACTTAACGGGGTGCCCTTCAGAAATCTTAATATAGTCCGTTTAAGGTCGCACTAAATGATCATTGACATCATTGAAATGTGATTTAAATATCTGTATGTCAAATAACAATCTAGTTGTGCCCACGATCTAGTTCTGGTATCAAGTAGAGTTATATAGCTGTTAGGGGACCTATGAGTGAGGGGGTTACAGCACTTTCTACATTTTCAGTTTTCTTTGAACGTATAGTATTAAATAAAATGTAACCAGGCACGGCGTTTAGGGGGGTGGGGGCATAGGGTCTATGGCCACTCTAGACATCATAAACTACCTATAAAATATAAACATTTCATTCAGAAACCTGTATAGAAGTTCATAGTGTTTATAAATTATAATCACAGACTACAAATCCCTCCCCCCCTCTATAAGGTGAATAAAATCCGCTACTGGACGTCTGGACGTAACTATATATCAAAATTATAATTTATACATAAAAGTATAAATTGCGTATATATTCATGGCATCAGCATACTAAACATACGGGTGATCCAGGAATCAGGATCCTAGTTAATAGCCTGTATTATAGCAAATTGTCAGTCAGCCCTCAAATGTCCAAATAAAAATCCTTGCCAACTGACGTAGGCAATAATTATTTATATCACCAAACGTCGTTTGTGGTTACACAAACAGATAAAACGAATTTATATTTAATTTTATGGTTCTTTTATAATATAGTATAATATTGTTATCAGAGTGATTGGTTTAAGGTTTTACAGTAATGTTATTTTTTCTGGAAAACTTTTTGGGGTAGTTGAACACTCGAGATAAATATATAATATAAATAAACAGTAAAAAAGTATAACACCATTTTAAATTATGAATTGAACACAATTCGTAATCGAAACCATTTTTTTTTCAAATTTCTTATTTTCTTTCAACAAGTAAATTAAAAAATTGACGAGTAGGTAAGATGAGAATAAAATATGTTAGTGGGCAAGCAAATATGTTAATAACATTTAAATGAGCAGGCTATTGTTTAGAATAGTTTTTGAATTTAAAAATATTGTGGCGTTTAAGTATAAAATAATAGTAAACCAATGTTCTGCGCTGAATCGAATGAAGTGAGACAAAAAACCAGTATGGGAATCGTTGACGACAGGATAATTTTGTAATGTTTATGACATTTCGTTTCTGAATATCTTCGGTAGTATGTATATCATATTACACGTATAAAGTTAAAAAAATGTTTTCCATAACAATCTAGCACAGCTTTTAATCAATACAAAATGTCAATACTTTAAAGTTTAATATACATTTGGCTTAATACGTGTACTTATATAATATAGATAGACTAAACAAAATTTAAACTAATTATCCGTTTCATTTTTCAATGACAATCGAAAGACGATCGAAAATCTAATATTTCAATTTCATCATTGGAAAATATTTTTGAAAAATGTATTGCATATAATATTAATAGTTATTAAAGAAGGCTATAGAAATGTATTTTTGTAATAACACGTCATACCCTATAGTAGCCTACACATTATAGCACACAGAAAAGCCCTTTCAACCTAATCAGCATGACACGGTAAATCAATATATTATTTAAATCTGGGGTTTTTGCCTAATCTATGATAAAAAATATTCTAATTTATGCCATTAAATTAGAACACATTATGATATTACTGTTGAATAAAAAGTGCGTTTAATTATTATTATATCGACTTTGTATGGATGAATTATGTGTTTTAATTTTGATGAAGTTTTACCCTAATCTGCAGATGGATAAACATTTTGCATTTCGAAGGTCGTCGGGTCGAAGTAGAACGCTGATAGATTTGACTAACACGTTCTTGGAGCCTAATGTTCTGAAGCGCACAAAAATCAAGACAGCTTTGCAACATCCCTGGATCAAAGAAGGCAATATCAAAATGCCCGCGGATGTGGCCATAGCAAACGAAACGATCACGGCCAGTATAAGCGAACCAATAATAACAGAGACTTCATTGAGGGTACCTGAATTTCATTACCAGTTACCGGAATACGAGAAATCAATTAGTACCGACAACGAGTTGTTCACAGCAGTTGTAGAGGAAATCGAGGTTTTTGAACCTAAAACATTGAAACTGAAGAAATGATTTGTTGTATATGTTACGGGTAATGTTAACATTTGGATAATGTCGACATTAGCCAACTGTCATCATAAGCCGCCATGAGTTTTGGTTAATGTTAACATTAACCGGGTAATATTACATTAGCCAAGAACTTTTGAATAATGTCTTAACAATGTATCATACATGAGATGCAATAATTTAAATTATTAACAATATTAATATTATATTTAAGACATAATTGGAAACAACTATAAAGTACATAATATTAATAATATGAGTTTAGTTTTTAATTTTTAACAACCTAACTGGTTTTCAATGATGATTAATGAAATTAGTAATACAATAAGTAATATTATTTTTAGATACTCTTAAATAGTTTTATTTATATTTTTGGGTGATTCTTTTATCAAACAACACTCATTATTTCAAAAAGTGTAAATTTTTTTGAAAATATTTTTTTACATAGTTTCAAGTCGCTTATAAGACACAACGTTTTTATAAAAAAATTATATTTTTAAATATTTTTTATCCTTATAATTTTTTATGTTTTTTACTTTTTTAAATGACAACATAGGGTTTTAATTTTATATTCTAAAGTAGAATATTTTTCTTAGTATTTTGATACATTAAGATAGAATTTGAGGCGAGTAGTTTACGAGTTATAAGTATTTAAAGTTTAGACGAGCGGAGTGGAGTGGTTCGGGGTTACCCCGTGAAATGTTTGTCCACTTCACCGCTCATCAAACTCTGAATATTTATAACTCATAAACTACTCAACCCAAATTCGATTTTCATGTATAAAAATACTAAGAAAAATATTCTGCTTTGGAATATAAAATTAAAACCCTATGTTGTCATTTAAAAAGTAAAAAACATAAAAAATTATAAGGATAAAAAATATTTAAAAATATAATTTTTTTATAAAAACGTTGTTTTATAAGCGACTTGAAAGTTTGGTGCCAACGTCGAATGCTTTGAGCAGTAGGAGCTTCAGTTCCATAAGTTCTTCGAAAATCACGTTGAACGGTTATCGCCGACTCGCACTTATTGAAACGTAAGACGCAAAATGCTTTCTGTTGCTGATTCGCCATAATGAAACAAACTAACGATTCCTAGTTCACTAACCATTACGGTGCCAAATTTATCAACTAGATAACTTAAAATAAACTTAGTTATCTAATCTTTCCATTAAAAATCTAATCTTTCATACCAATGGGTCATTAACCTGCGATTAACCATTGCCGAAATATATCAGTTCGTAATTGGATGAAGACTTTTGAAACACCGTGTACTACATGGATGCTTATTACTTATACTTTTCATGTATTATTCCATATACTTTGTAAAATAATGATGAAATCACTTGTATGCTGCCATCACAAGCTTGGAAATATATTTGAAAAAATCATGAGTTTTCAGGAAAATCGGTAAAAATATGCTAATTTCTCCCAAATTATGATAATATTATTATTTTGATAAAATCTTATACAAATATAATTTCTATGTCAAGATCATGTCTAAAATATTGAAATTCTTAATAATAACATATAACTAGTTTGCAAATAAATCCATCAATCATATCGCGTTAAATATTAAATACAACTATATACACTATAACAGAATATTTCAGTTCTAAATAGTCGACTTACTTCTCTTCAATCTACACTATAATATGACATTATATCAAGTTTTATGACTCAAACATTATATTATGTTAAAACATGTAAACATGTAAACATATTTTCATAAGTTCAATAAAAATGTGTTCAATTTTATTGTAATTATCATAATCTCACTGTAAAAAATAATATATATATATATAACTAATATATTTTACCTTTAAAACCCGGTACATTCGTAGTTACCTTTGCTAAAAGTTATTATTTTTCTTTAAATTGCATAAACTGTATTTATAGAACCAAATTCATTAGCTATATAATATAACATCTATACTATCATTCAAATTTTCATTGATTTTAATCACTATACCTGTCTCGAAATACACAAACCTATAACACGTCGGTTAAGAATGATTTTCAGATTAAATATAAGACCACTATATTTTTGTGATTTTCCATCAATGTAACATAGAAATCGTATATGTATTTGTCTCCAATTATCGTTAAATACATGAAGGTATATTTATACTGATATCATACCCGATCGCTTAGGTATATAATAAAGCATATGATAGGTGGATTGGTACAGATTATATCTTATATGCTTCACTTAACACTCATTTTACACAAAATATTAGGAATTTATTTTTAAGTTTTTCAACTAGATACATAAATATTTTATACATTATTCTATTTACTTTATAAATAATGTAAAACGCATGTTTATTACCATCACAAGTTAGGATATATTCAGAGGCGGACTGGCCAGGGGAGTTGGGGAGATTTATCTCCCTGGGCCGGGCCGGTGTAAATTGAATTATTATTTATTTATGTACGATTATTATTACAATCATTTTTTATGATAAATATACAATGTATATACAATGTATATACAATGTATAATACTGTACTCAGTATGTCATACTGAGTACAGTATTGACAGTGACAGCGTATATTGTATAATCATAGTTTTGGAAAGCCCATCGTTATTATTTTGTTATTAATTGTCTGTTATAATAAATCGATATCGTCTCAATTGTCGTTTGATAAGTGATAACCCATTTCTTGCGAAAAATAAACATATAGCTTTGCTAAAAATAGATTAACGTTATGTTATTATCTGATATGATAATCCTAATCAAAACATGATTATATGAAAGTTTTCCTTATGGCTTGTGCCTTGTGTTTTTGCTTAAACTTTAGTAGTTAAAATAATTTAATAAAAATAAAAATTTTCATTTTCAACTTTTAAACTGGTGCTGCTCGTTAATAATTTTAAAAGATGAGTGCTAAACCGAATTAAACGTCGAGTTAAAGGGGGCGCAGAAAAAGCTCGGCTTAAACGGAATGCCGATTTACAAGCTGCCGCAAACAACCCAAAACAGTTGAGATTATGTTTTCCAATCACATCAAATAATCTTTTAGTACAATCGGTAAGTATTATAAATTACACCTTTATTTATTTTTATTAAAACTATTTTATGCAATATGCACTGTACAATGTACATGTGTGAATTTGTACATGGTGTACATGGTGAATTTATAATTATTGATACCTGGGGGCTGGGACTGTGGTCTGTGACACTGTGGTTAACTATGTAGTTTCAAGAACTTTTTATTAAAAAATAAAAAGAATTGCTCTACTCAAAATGAATAATTGCCAATTGGTATATGTTCTATGTAGTAATAACAATTTAATAATACTTTTTAATTTTACCAACCTGTAATATATAATATTTAGACTTAAAATAAAACACGAGACAAATAATGAAAACGGACCATATTATGGAGTGTGGGTGGTCCGATATGCATATATACGTACGCATTAGACACATATATACCTACAATATACGCACTCCTTTTACATACACGCAGCACCTGCAACACATAAATAATATTCTACACCTCTCCGACCAGATATTTAGTGGAGACAACACAATCAAATATCAACGGCGCCAGTAAACACCGTATATTATAAAATCATGAAAGCATTCTTTCGTATACATATACGTACATCACACGTGTACGTACACATATATATATATTATATACTTCAAGTCCCCTTCGATAATTCTCCAATCAAGACGTTCGGTCAAAACAAAACTATAAATTACCAGGTGTACCGTTGTCACACCACACGAAATAATAAAAATATATCAATACTTTAATCCATGCATAAGAAGAAGGGATCAACCAAAATCACATTATATAAGGGCCACAGAAAATCGACTCCATGCCAGTGTCTATTCCGGAGATGCACAAGGTCCACGCCAGTCAACATCACGATCTTTTTCCACTGCTGTCCAAGCCATATCACTGTGCGTTTATGCGTATACAATATATGTATATTGAACCATTCCTTCACACGGTATGTCTGTCTAAATTGGTTGTCTCTTTATCAGTTAAATTAAAATTGTTCATCTTTTTACACTAACCTATCCATTGGTCTTTCAAAACATAAGGTTCTGTGACAGTCATCATATTATAGGTCTGTCACATCGTTACTACACATTTATGTTTTAGAACACAAGTATAGTAATAAGTGCTCTCTTAACTTAAATTACATTCGGTCAGCGGTTGGACTATACGTACTAGCTGCCACGAGTGTAGGGATTCTAAGAGCTTTATTAGAATATAAGTATAGAAGTAAGTGCTCAATTAACTTAAATTACATTCGGTCGACGGTTGGACTATACGTACTAGCTGCCACGAATGTAGGGATTCTAAGAGCTTTATTAGAATATAAGTATAGAAGTAAGTGCTCAATTAACTTAAATTACATTCGGTCGACGGTTGGACTATACGTACTAGCTGCCACGAGTGTAGGGATTCTAAGAGCTACATTAGAATATAAGTATAGAAGTAAGTGCTCAATTAACTTAAATTACATTCGGTCGACGGTTGGACTATACGTACTAGCTGCCACGAATGTAGGAATTCTAAGAGCTGTGTTCAAGATATAAATGTGTAATACCAAATATTTATCACTCTAAATTACATTCGGTTGGCGGAGAAACTATACGTACTCCTATTGCTAATGCAAGGATTTTAAGAGCATATGATGATAGTCACAGGTAGAAATCATATACGAAATCCTACAGATCACATAAAATAATATACATGTATTGTCATCGTGATATCGACTGTCGAACACGACCCCGAGATTAAGAGTCTCGTGCTCTAAAACAAAAAACAAAACATGGAATATCATACTCACAAAATGATCGAAATTCAAATAAAACGCCACCCAGAATCTCGAAATGACACTAGAAAAACGGACACAACCACATTTTGGAGCACAACTTTGACACCTACATCAACTGTAAACCATGGAAACAGCCAAAAAAACCAACATAATTTTACACAATTCACAGACACATAAACGTATAGGTACACATACATACATGCGCTGCATGCAAAGCATACTATAGTATATCACCCACCATCAACATTATAGCGGGGGTCATTGAACCATCATTCCCCGAAGGACACTACCAACCGGTTCGCCAGGTGCGTCCCTTGGTCGTTAAAGTAGATCATTGACCCGCGTACACGCTGTACATCACGCATCGTTCTATATATATATCGTATCACATTACAACACACAAGTGTGTAACTTGAGAAACACTACCTTACCACTACTGTTTATTCTCCCTTTTTACAACTAATTTGTCCCCCGCGTATTTTCCCCTTACTACAAATGGCGCCCAACAATTAGGCATCGCTATCACTTTGACAATAATCTTATTTAAAATAAAAATTTCAAAAAAAACCCCAAACTCGCAGATCGCAAATGAATACTATTAATGAACGAAGCTGATATTATAGAAAACCATTTACATACAAAGCAAAACAATATGACATCTGATAGAATACCATTTTACCAACCAATCAAATTTTCGGGTGCTATCCACGAAAACGTAAACACATTTATTCAAAAATATAATAAAGCCAGTAGCCTTATTTTTTGGACTCCGAAACGAAAAAAAATCATTTCTAGCCATAAATCTACAAAATACGGCATCATCTTTCTTAGACAATTACGAAAATTTATGCCCAACCAGATATCGTTGTCACTACGATTTTACTAAATTAATCACAATCTTCAAAACATTCCTCAAACAATTAATATGTGATTTAAATCTTACTTTTCGTAATATTTATCATTGAAATTATAACATACATTTTTATTTAATTTTGACTCTCTATGTCTTAATTATCTTAAAATTTAAAATATTAAACATTTCGACTAATATAATTCACAAAAATAATAATTTAACCTCACATTAAGTACCTCATATTTGATTAAATTCAATAAATATAAATACAATTATATTTTGAAATAAACTAGATTTAATAAGTATAAAATTAAAAAATTAAAAAAAAAATTTTTTTGAATAGTTCTTTCCAAGGAACCTCCAGACAAAATTTCAGATAATAGAAATAACCAACACCAACAATTATTTCACATTAACAAAATACATTAAATATAATATAAATAAAATATAATTATAATAAATCATTAAACTTTGTAGGTTCTGTGCGTATTACATTGAATTAGGTATTTACAACATTAAATAACACGTTAGAAAATTAATTTCCTTTCAAAAAAAAAAACTTTAAACAACCCAAATACTGCACACACAACAGTTCTAACAGCTCTAAAATAATACATTAACAAAACATAAATCCTATAAAATAATCCTAAATATTATTAAAAAATTAAAAAATAAAAATAATAATGAATTAATCAAACAATAGCACAGTTTAGAAATATTTCTAAATAAAAATCATTATAAAAAAAACAACATGTCAAAAAGAATACCCTTTTATAAGCCTACCAAATTTTCGGGAGCTATCAATGAAAGTGTAAATTTATTTATCGACAAATACAACAAGGCAAGTCGTATTAATGGCTGGTCTTCCGATCAAAAAGTATTATTTCTAGATATTTACCTACATGGCACAGCAGCAACATTTTTAGACAATTTTGAGAATAAAAATCCGACTACCACATGGACAGATTTAGAAAATGCACTTCGATTAGAATTTGAGCCCATAGCAGAAAAATATATGCTTAAAACTAAGCTACAAAAGAGAAAACAGCTACCCAATGAATCAATACCCTCTTACATCAATGATGTGCAACACTTATGCAATAAAATTGACCCTATGATGTCACAATCAGACATGGTGTATACAATAATGAAAGGCTTAAGACCAGAAATTATCAAATATATAGGAGTTTTAGACAACAATAATTTAGAAGATTTAAAAAGAAACATTAAAAAATATGAATCTATAGAATTTATGATAAATAAAGAAATAACACAATCTCCCAACGAAATCACCAAGGAACGTATAAATACAATAAATAACGATAATACAAAACAATTAGAAAAATTATCATCTAAAATGTCTAACTTAGAATCGATTTTAAACGATTTATGTTCCAAACAAATTTACAATAACAATTACGTAAATAATTCAAACATTAATCAATATAGAAATAACAACCAACATACAAAACGTTTAGCACATAATTACTTACACCAAAATGAATTTAATAAAAGTCAAATAAATTCAAATTTTGAAGATAACCAGCAAAACATAATCCATAGTAATTATCACAATTATTATCAACCAAATTATGACGTTAATAAACAGGAAAAATATTCAGATAATTATTTACTACCACATAACAATGACAATAAAACACTGAAAAATCATAAAATTGAATACTCACATCAATTCAAACACTGTTACAAATTCAACCAAAATACAACAGAATGTAAGAAAAAATTAACGGGGAACTTACAAAATAAAAAATGCCATATTGTCAACGATTGTTACTTAAAAAACAATGATTTAAAAACAAACCAAACAAAACCAACAAACAGGTTAAATGAACCTACAGGGTACCGACATAATCCTTTGGTCCAAGAAACACTAATAAATAAAAAATATTACCAACAAACGCCAACTAATAAAAACATAAAAAATGACACAGTTCATATAATAGACAAAAATAGAAAAATTAATGAATCATATATAAAAGCAAGCCTAAAGAATGAAAACACAAACAGTTCCATAGATTCTGGAGTATCCATAAACTGCATTCGTCCAGATCTAATAAATCCAAAATTTATCAGCCCACCACATAAAATATATAAAATATCGGGTCCAGATAAAACACCATGTAAACTTTTAGGCAAGGCTACAATAAACCCACAAATCGAAAATATAATATTCCAAACACCCGCCTGCGTAACGAAAAATCTAAGCAATGCGATAATTTTGGAAAACCAATTTTTGGCAGCTAATAAAGCCAATACAGATTATACAAAGAAAACAATTACTCTAAATAATATCATTAAAAAGAGAATAATACATAAAAAGCCACTAGCAGAACACAATGAAAAATACAAAATAAAATCAGGCATTACAATTAAAGCCAATAAAAACATTATATTTAATACCACATACAACTATTCAACAGGAAATACTATTTTCAATAATATCCAATATAAGATAGAGTCATTTAAACAAACACAACAATTTAGAAAACTATATCTTCTTAACAATTTAGAACTAACACCACGTGAAAAAACTATTACCAATAAAGAACATATACAAAAAGAATATATAACCACAAGGGAAACATATAATATACCAAACACGTCATATTCAAACACCTTTGACAATTCGTATAATTTTAAAAATTGGGTCTCTATGAAAAACTACGAAAATATAGTCACATATAAAATAAATTTAGTAAATAATGAATTACTACAATGGGAGACAATTAAGAATATTACATTTAAGATATCCAATAATACGAAAATAAATCCGCCAACATACAATCGAATTAACACTATGAACAATACAATGCCATTTATCACATTAAACATAAAAAACAATTATAATAGCGTAACCACCATAATATCATGTTACACAAATATATTCGAATATTTTGTATCTGTCAAAGCATTACCAATACACTATTTCAACGAAAATATTATAATGTCTTGTGATTATTTCAAACTAAATACATACAAAAATCAAAAAATCTCAACAATTTTAAACATAACACATCCACTAGAATTATCGGTGTTTATCAAACAATGGCATGATAACCAATTTACGAGTATAGGAAACGATCGTAATTTTTACAAGTCATACTTGTTAAACATAACAAAAAAAGCATACTTATATAATTCAGAGCCCAAATCTACTATGGTCCCACATATATATAATAATAATGAAACAAAGTGGAGCCCTAGATCAATGATAAATCACAATGCCAAATCCAATCAAATTATTGAGACAATTATGCATACTGAAAACCATATCACAATAAAAGACATAAAAAGAACGCGTAATCAAAAATTATATAATATGATAATAAATAAAGTGGAATCACAAAATATATATATTGTACATACATATTACATTACATTATATTATATCTATCTTATTATAAACATAATAACTAAATTTAAAAATAAAAAACTATATAATTATGTAACTTCAAGAGCAAATTTTAATAATACGAAATTGAAACAACATGATACCAATCTAAGACCGTCTAGAGTTATACACTCTAATAAAATAGCAAATTTAAAAACAAAAATATTAGAACTTAGTCAAAAACCAACTAAACCGTATTCAAAACAACCAAAATATAAATTCAAATTTAAATTTAAAACACAGATAATCGTAGGAATAATATACCAAACAATAAGACATTACATAAAAACCAACCATTTAAATAAGCAAACTATATGTATATTCAAACTAGAATTACTACCTTTCCAAACCTTTATTAATTATTAGTTTATACTTACACTTAAATATCATTATAAGAAAATAAATAATAAAAACAAAATAAAAATATAAAACAAAAAAACAAAAATTAACATTATTATATATTCATTCATGACCACATTAGACACTAATATTTACATACATAATACTCAATTAAATAAGTTAAATACATACAACTAGAATTACTATTTTATTAAACCTTTATAAATAACTATAATATTCTTACATTCAAAATATCATTAAAAGAAGAAACAAAAATGAAATCATTAAATCTTTTTGATAATTCTTAATTTGACATACACATTAGACATCGACATTTAATTAAAACTTTATCAAAATAATCTAATTAAATAATATTACATCTTACACTAATATACTTATTTTTATTTTACCAAAAACTTCAATCAAATTAGTAATTAATATATTTTATTATTTAAGCACCAGCACTTTAAACACTACAATAAGCTTTTCATAACATATTCAACTACATTTAATTATGATTCATAACTGAATATTACTTTAAATAATATTTTATATAAGTATAATATGTATTACGTTATATTTTAACAAAATAACAATAACAGAAATACCACCTCTACGATAACATATATGTAGCACCAAATGAAATATTATATTTACCTATTTTTACTTAACTATATTACTAGTTACTGCATGTCTACATTAAATTCTTTAACTTAAGCCACAAGTCACTTTATAGCACTTTATATGTATACGAAAAATACAAGAAAACATAGGTATTAACACCTAAATAAAAAAAATTTGAATAAATAAATAAATAATTTGCTAAATATTAACCAAACTTTATGAAAAATATTTAATTTATGATAAACTCTCAAAACCACTGCACTTACAAGTTAAACCTAAATACTAAAAACATTATTTAACTTTATTTTATTTTATTATTTATATTGAATTAGTATTAAAATTTAAGTTAATTACTAACAAGAATAATACTGCACTAGAGAAATATCTTAATAATAATCATTAAGTATAGATTAGTACATCGGCATTTAAAATCAACAAAATCCTGAAAGCTAAAAATATAAAATTATACACATCTCAAACTGCCTACAATACAAATCATTTGTTACCAGCGTAAAAAAACACAGCACACTTATAACAATATTTTTTTTCCGTCCCATGATTTTAGTTTCATATAAAATATCACTAAATCGTGCGATACTACTCTTCTCACTATAAAATATTAAAACCAAAAGGTTCAAAGAGGTCAATAACACCCAAGGAATCCACGGAAACTATCATATACATATATCACATATAGCTAACTAACACGTGCCCTCTTGAAATTATCGAAAACAATCTGTCCCATCATAAAATGTCTACCGTTCTATACGGTAATACACACGATAAAAGTATATCCAGATGTAAACATAAATTAGGCACCACAATAAATTGATACTATACTAACCGACACTACAAAAATCAATATATTCCAATAAGACGGTGACAACAAGACATTAATTATACCACTAACTAAAAAAAAAAAAACAAAATATAGCCTGTATGGCCGAAGACAAAATATAATTCAATGAAGACCTATATCAATAACCACACCAAAACACACCGCAGTTCTTACACTACTGAATATTCCAATAGTAAGACATTAACAAAGGTACAAGACGCAAACTTTATCAGAAACATGTCATATACAAAACAGAAAACAGAAATATATATTTAATTTTTCCTATCAATACAACAAAATACTAAAAAAAAAAAAAAACAACAAATTCAACTACAAAAACACCCACCATATAAACCACAACAACATCAGCCATTCCAAGCTCAACTACAGGGATCACAACCACAACAACACCAGCCACTTTCAGCTCAACGACTGAAACCACACCTAATTCAAGGACTCCTCGCCAACGCCTACCCCTGAGACAGCGTAAATCAGTACGTTGATATATTTAGACTTAAAAATTTAAACAAGTAACACAAAATAACATATTATCTCTCCTTAACCTTTGTAATCCAAAATTAACAAAACCTTACACCTTCCAATAATCCATATTCAAAATATTTTTCCCACTATATTTCACACATCCTTAACTTTTATCTAATACAAAATACAACAATATCTAAAACACCACGCCTATGAAAAATCCTATTCACTTTGTACAATATTTTTATCAAATATATTTGAACTGTATCATCAATACATACTAACAAAAACACGTAATAAGCATAATATTGTCAAAATATTAAGAGATTGTAAAATTAATAATATTATTTAAATCACAAAATAGATTAATTCGCACCAAGTATATCTTAATTAAAATTAAAAATCAATCTTAGAATAGTTTAATGAAAACCCTAACTCATTATATACATTATTTCATTACATAGAATATAACTAGATTTAACCATTGTTATTATTACATCTTGCCACATCAAATTGTATAAACTCATAATACGCATCATATCAATAACTATCATTATCTACTTTTTACTTTTATATATCGACTTTACTCACTTATACATCAACTAGATACTTAACATTATATAATTATCTTGAAAAGGTATACGATACAACTATGTAAACTAAAATATTAAAATAATAATTAACCAATCTTGTAAAACTAATTAAATTATTTATATAACTATCCACATGACAATATGTCACACATGAAAAACCATATATAATAAACATAACAATATTGTAAACTTAATACATCTCATATTATATAACTATCATTAACAATTATACAATAACTGTCAATAACATTTATATAGTATTTAACTTATAATAAGCACTGTGGGGACACAGTGCAAAATCGAATTGTGTGCAATTTGTAATATATAATATTTAGACTTAAAATAAAACACGAGACAAATAATGAAAACGGACCATATTATGGAGTGTGGGTGGTCCGATATGCATATATACGTACGCATTAGACACATATATACCTACAATATACGCACTCCTTTTACATACACGCAGCACCTGCAACACATAAATAATATTCTACACCTCTCCGACCAGATATTTAGTGGAGACAACACAATCAAATATCAACGGCGCCAGTAAACACCGTATATTATAAAATCATGAAAGCATTCTTTCGTATACATATACGTACATCACACGTGTACGTACACATATATATATATATTATATACTTCAAGTCCCCTTCGATAATTCTCCAATCAAGACGTTCGGTCAAAACAAAACTATAAATTACCAGGTGTACCGTTGTCACACCACACGAAATAATAAAAATATATCAATACTTTAATCCATGCATAAGAAGAAGGGATCAACCAAAATCACATTATATAAGGGCCACAGAAAATCGACTCCATGCCAGTGTCTATTCCGGAGATGCACAAGGTCCACGCCAGTCAACATCACGATCTTTTTCCACTGCTGTCCAAGCCATATCACTGTGCGTTTATGCGTATACAATATATGTATATTGAACCATTCCTTCACACGGTATGTCTGTCTAAATTGGTTGTCTCTTTATCAGTTAAATTAAAATTGTTCATCTTTTTACACTAACCTATCCATTGGTCTTTCAAAACATAAGGTTCTGTGACAGTCATCATATTATAGGTCTGTCACATCGTTACTACACATTTATGTTTTAGAACACAAGTATAGTAATAAGTGCTCTCTTAACTTAAATTACATTCGGTCAGCGGTTGGACTATACGTACTAGCTGCCACGAGTGTAGGGATTCTAAGAGCTTTATTAGAATATAAGTATAGAAGTAAGTGCTCAATTAACTTAAATTACATTCGGTCGACGGTTGGACTATACGTACTAGCTGCCACGAATGTAGGGATTCTAAGAGCTTTATTAGAATATAAGTATAGAAGTAAGTGCTCAATTAACTTAAATTACATTCGGTCGACGGTTGGACTATACGTACTAGCTGCCACGAGTGTAGGGATTCTAAGAGCTACATTAGAATATAAGTATAGAAGTAAGTGCTCAATTAACTTAAATTACATTCGGTCGACGGTTGGACTATACGTACTAGCTGCCACGAATGTAGGAATTCTAAGAGCTGTGTTCAAGATATAAATGTGTAATACCAAATATTTATCACTCTAAATTACATTCGGTTGGCGGAGAAACTATACGTACTCCTATTGCTAATGCAAGGATTTTAAGAGCATATGATGATAGTCACAGGTAGAAATCATATACGAAATCCTACAGATCACATAAAATAATATACATGTATTGTCATCGTGATATCGACTGTCGAACACGACCCCGAAGAACTACAAACCACTTAAAAGAAAACCAGCTACAGTGAGGTAAGTGTTTAAATGTTTGTATAATAAAAGTAGGTAATTCAAATATCATTAGACAGTTAGGTACAACACAGTAGTAGGGCGATCATATGCGGAAATCTCCAATATTTATTATAACACACATATCTCTCCCCTATAACCTTTACCTTCCCCTTCCACCTTATTCTCCCCTTTACAACTAATTTGTCCCCCGCGTATTTTCCCCTTACTACAAACCATACTTTTATATTATTATAAAGATTAATTTAGAATAAATATTTACAGTTAAAATACTTGAGTATTGTATCTTTTAAAAGACATACCTACATTATAAAATATTGATGATGACTTGTTGACTAGTACCTAGCACCTAGGTGCCTAGTTATTAGAAAGTGTGCATTGAAATTTGTAATAACTAATATTCATACACCACCTATTACCTATGCATAGCAATTGTTAAATTTTTATAGTGTAAATTATAATATGCAATAGTGTTGTTGCCTTCTTGGTTAAAAACATATACATTCAAAATAAATATGTATTTTTATCACCATAGTATAATAATATATATATTCAGGAAAATATATCTGCTCGGGTTGAAAACAGTGAAGATATAAATTGTTCTGCTTCCACCAGTTCCACCGTTGTTAAGGTTTGCCAAATTATCAAAATGTTTAATAAATTACTATTATTATTAACTATAGTTTTAAATTTTTTTAGGAAAATATATCTGCTCAGGTTGAAAATAGTGAAGATATAAATTGTTCTGCTTCCACCAGTTCCACCGTTGTTAAGGTTTGCCAAATTATCAAAATGTTTAATAAATTACTATTATTATTAACTATAGTTTTAAATTTTTTTAGGAAAATATATCTGCTCAGGTTGAAAATAGTGAAGATATAAATTGTTCTGCTTCCACCAGTTCCACCGTTGTTAAGGTTTGCCAAATTATCATATATATTGCTATATTATGTTTCTGCTGCATCTGTGTGCATAATATTTATTTATTTGTTATAAGAAACAGGCTTGGGCCTAATAGTTACACAGTACACCAGTACAGTGGTTTGTATTAACAATATACAGTATGTAAAAATAACATGTAATAAGAATAACAGTAACAACTAACAACTAACAAATAAAATATATATTATTTCTTTGTGATGAAATTTGAATAGAATCAATGGAAACTAAGAAACTATATTATGAACTTCTTTATAATGTATTTTTTTTTTAATTTAACTATTTAGCTAGTTATCATCACATTAGTGTGGTCTCTAAAATTTGCACGGGGCTGTGTCTATGTGGTTTATGTTCAAAGGTATTATACTAACCATTGCATGATAATGCATTGCTATTTAAAATTGATATAAATGTGTGTTTGTAATTTTATTATAATTGCATGATTTTTTATTTTAATAATTTTTAAACTGAAAAGTAATTTTTCTATACCTAAATCAAATACTTAATTCTTACTAATTTGTGTTTACTTAAATTAGGTCAACTTAAATGATTCAAAAACCTCAGAAGTTGCTATTGATATTATTGGTGAACAATGCTTTGAAAGTACTAACGCAAATTCTAATTTTAATTTAAATTATAATGCAACTGTAACTCAAAAGTTAGATTTTATTAAAAAACATCCAGTTCAACCTACCCACACCGGAAATATAAACTTTGATGTCAATAAAATGTACTATAGAATCGTTTCCGGGAAAAAAATTCATAGAACTTGGTTATCCGTTTTAGTCGAAGACAATGATTTAAAGTCAATGTTTTGTTCAATTTGTATAGCATTTGGTTCTGGAATAAGTAATTTTTCAAGTAGCAGTGGCTGTACAAATTTAAAGTCAATGTACTCAGCTATTGAACGACATGAAAAATCAATTATACATACTAATGCAGTAGAAAGCTATTTTCAAGCTTCTAAAGAAATGTCCATGGAATATCTTATAAATAGAAATATGATGGCTGTTAAAAGGCAAGAAACAGAAAATAATATTCATGTGCTTAAAGAAGTTTTTGAAATTATCAAGTTCCTTGGTCGTCAAAATTTACCGTACAGGGGATCTGCTTCTAATGAAACAATATCAAACTTTGATGATATTTTAATAAATAAAGGTAATTTTCTGGAAATGGTTCAATTTGCATCCAAAAAAGATGCCATTTTGCATGAACATTTACGTCAAGCTATTAAAAATAGTAAACTAAGGAAGGAGAGGTTAGAGAAAAATAAAAATTTGAATTCAAAAGGGCGAGGTTCACTTGTTACATTTTTATCAAAAACAACTGTTGATAAAGTAATTTCAGGAATTTTAAAGGCTATAAGAAATAAAATTAAAAATGAACTTGGTGATCAAAACTTCAGTATACAAATGGATAGCACCCAGGATGTTGGTGTTATGGACCAAGCATCTATTTGTGTTCGCTATATCAATGATGGTGATATAAAAGAAAGGCTCTTTGCAATTGTCCAAGTAAAGAGTTCTAAAGGTAAAGAACTTTATAAATTACTGAAAGATTGTTTTTTTGAACATGGCCTTAATTTTAGTAATATAATTGGTGAGTCATTTGATGGAGCCAATAACATGAGTGGTCAATTTTCTGGTCTTCAGTCTTTTATAAAATCTCAAAATGAGAATAGCATCTTCATATGGTGTTACAGCCATATCTTAAATTTATGTATGGTTGATATATGTAAAAACATTGATTCAAACACCTTGTTTGGTCTTTTAAACCGTTTGGCAACGTTTTTTGGTAGTTCTTATAAGAGAATGAATACCTGGACAAGTGAAAATACTAAAAACAGCAAAATTGGACAAGATAAGTTGAGAAAATTACATAAGGTAGCTGAATCTAATACAAGATGGTGGTCGAGACATAAGGCATTAGAATGGGTGTTCAAAGGAACAGATTGTTTATTTCCTACAGTTATAAGTGTGTTGCATATTATTTCAACTGATAGTTCATTTGATAATAATTCTACATCTGAAGCACTTTCATTACTAAAAAATTTATGTGAGTTCAAAGTTATATTAACTG
Source organism: Macrosiphum euphorbiae (assembly GCA_949089665.1). Classification (NCBI taxonomy): domain Eukaryota; kingdom Metazoa; phylum Arthropoda; class Insecta; order Hemiptera; family Aphididae; genus Macrosiphum; species Macrosiphum euphorbiae. The sequence continues at coordinate 89,712,522 of CARXXK010000002.1, read as the reverse complement.
CACATATTTTTTTGGACATTTTTAGTTATGTACGACCAACTTCCGATTACTTACAAACAAAACAGTTAGATTTTTTATCAGCTTGGAAAATGGTGGAAAACACTAAGAATGATATAAAACAAATATCATTTGAAAATATCATTATAAAAGCAAAACAATTTGCAATTGAAACTAATGAAAAACTTACTAACTTAAAATTGCCTGAACATATTTTAGTGGAAGAAAAACTTCCAGAAGGTCGTCGTTTAAGAAAAAAAAAAAAACAATTTGATGAGACAACTGAGGATGAAGTATTAACAACACCGATTGATCTTTACAGGGTAGAAACTTTCCAGACAATTATCGATCAATTAAACATGAGTTTAAATGATAGGTTTTCATCCAATATAGATTTGATTACCGATGCACAGGTATTACATCCATCTAGTTTTGATGATAATCTTAAAAACTTTCCGAAAAATGGTTTACTAAAGATAGCTAATTTAGTAAATATTCCTCACAATACATTGGTAGAGGAACTTGTAGCATTTTCTAAAATATATCCATCATTGAATGGAACCCTTTCTCAAAGAGCTGAAGAAATATATGATAATATGCACAATAATGAAAATAATTTAGTTGACGATGATTCAATTGATGAAGAAGATGAAGAAGGTGACACAGCTCCAAATGCAACTATGGATAATTTAGGTATGTGAAGTTAGCAATATTTAATTGATCACTTAATAATTTTTTATTTGTGTTTACTTTATTCAACAGATGTTGATAATGGGTTAAACTACAAGTTTAATATTCATAAAAAAAAGTCGGCTACTGGAAAACAAAGCAAATGTTCTGGTTGTTTAATTTGTTGTTTTAAGCTATTATTTAAATTTAATATGCATTCGGTGGCATTTACTAATTTATACTTGGCGTATGAATTTATTCTCACTTTGTCCTTTACTCAGGTGAACTGTGAGAGAAGCTTCAGTAAGCTAAAAATTATTAAAAGTAGATTACGTTCATCAATTGGAAATGAAAAGTTAGAGGCATTTATGTTGATGAGTGTAGAGAAAGAGTTGTTAGAAGAAGTAAATTTTCAAGAAATATTACAATATGTGAAGCAAAGTTCCTCATTAATGTGCAAATTATTAAGTTAATTAAATAAAGAAATAAAAAAAAATGTTTTGATAATATAAACTAATTCTGTTTTTACCATTTATATAGGTACCTATATTATAGCTTCTGTTTACCAAGGCCTTAGTAAACAAGTTGAAGAGCTTTGGTTCTCAAAATCTCCCCTGATTTCTACCAATTGTCAATAATACGTTTATATATAGAGATAAGCTAAATTACTTGAATCACTGTTTTTAAAAGTTATACAGACTAGAATTATATAGGAGACAGGAGTATTGTTATTAAAAGTTCGTATATTAAAGAACACGTGGGCAGTGGGCTGCTACTTTTTCGAGTCTCCCTGAGCCGATCTATCCCCAGTCCGCCTCTGGATATATTATCATGCCATGTTCAGTAGATATTAAATAATTAGTCATAGTTTGATATATATATATCACAAGTTAGGATATATCCTTAGATCATATACTATGGATGGAGCCACTGCGTATTATAGCAATACAAAAAGTTGAAGCCGATATTAGCGACGAGTCACCGAATTAGGTGATCGATATGCGCATGCGCGAAACAACTCGTTTAATATTAATATTATAATCACCAGCTGATAAATATGCGAGAGGTTGCGTTGCACATGCGCATATCGAACACCTAATTCGGTGACTCGGCTGGGATGGGGACAGTTATAATATTAATATTAAACGAGTTGTTTCGCGCATGCGCATATCGATCACCTAATTCGGTGACTCGTCGCTAATATCGGCTTCAAAATAATATGCAGTGGCTCCATCCATAGTATATGATCTAAGGATATATCATGTCATGTTCAGTAGATATAAAATAATTAGTCATAGCTTGATTTTATATAGATATAATATATATTCATACTATTATATTTCTATATTCGTTGTAAATATCAACATACTGATCGTAAATTATAAAAATATTTTATACTCCAACACATATAGACACTATATATTATATCTTCATAAAACTATCTAAATAAGACGATACGTAAATAATAAAGATATCACAAAAGCTTATAATTTTAACAGTCTACAACGCTGATATAAATATAGCTTTTATTATATTCGACTTTACTCTAATTAATTGATAAGTACACATATTTGTATAATAATATCATATTTTCAATGAAAATATATACAAACTTCAAATTAATATTAAAATCAGCAGATTTTCAAATAAAAATCCTATTAGATGTATCCATGTGATAAATATTATATTTCTATAGTTGTCATAAATATTACCATTTTATGTTTTAGGTTCAACAACCTCGATTTCCTCTACGACTGATGTGAACAACTCGTTGTCGGTACTAATTGATTTCTCGTATTCCGGCAACTGGTAATGAAATGCAGGTACCCTCAATGAAGTCTCTGTTACTATTGGTTCGCTTATACTGGCCGTGATCGTTTCGTTTGCTATGGCCACATCCTCGGGCATTTTGATATTGCCTTCTTTGATCCAGGGATGTTGCAAAGCGGTCTTGATTTTTGTGCGCTTCAGAAAATTAGGCTCTAAGAACGTGTTAGTCAAATCTATCAGCGTTCTACTTCGACCCGACGACCTTCGAAATGCAAAATGTTTATCCATCTGCAGATTAGGGTAAAACTTCATCAAAATTAAAACACATAATTCATCCATACAAAGTCGATATAATAAAAATTAAACGCACTTTTTATTCAACAGTAATATCATAATGTGTTCTAATTTAATGGCATAAATAAACATTTTTAAAATATTTTACACCCAAAAAATAAGTGTACCTACGTATTTTGTATTCAAAAATTATAGTGGAATTAAGTTGTTAAAATGAGATGAAATCAATATGTTATTAGATTATAAGTTCAGTACTTACCTACTCATAATCTAATAACATCTCATTTTAACAACTTAATTCCACTATAATATTTGAATACAAAATACGTAGGTACACTTATTTTTTCGGTGTAAAATATTTTAAAAATGTAGTAAACTATACAATATATTAGTTATTAAATACCTTTGATTTGACTTACTTTTAAATATTTTACACTAAAAAAATAAATGCACACATTGTTTGGTATTCAAATAAAGTGGAATTAAGTAGTTACAGTGGCATGGAATCAATATTTTATTAGATTATGAGTAGGTAAGTACTGTAAGCATCGTACAATCAACCTCCACCTTAAATTATAAAACCGTGGTTTTTCTTACGTCATTAATCAGCATAGGAAACTACGATTTTCTTAATTCTGGTGGGTGGGTGGTGTACGTCTCTATCGTTTTTCGCTATACCTATAGTTTAAGAGTATCTACAAATAATATTATATCATTACTAACTATTGTATTTTTCTGATTTCATTAAAAAAAAAGGTGGGCAAGTGAGTGTCGCTCTTCTGTACAGTAGGTTACAAGTGGGTCACTGTATAATGGATGATATTAAATTTGAATTCAAAGATATAATATCATTGTATAAGAAAAACGATTCTGAGCGGAGATGGTATGTCAGTCTAGGTATAAGACATATTATCTATGGTACTAAACCAACATTTGACCTATAATAGGTACCTATAATAAATTCCAAATTAATCATATCACAATATCCATTAGGTACTAATAACGCGTTAAACATCAACAAAAACCGTGATACTATCATATATTATAGATATATAATAGTACACTTTAAAAGTTTCAAGTACCCACGAATAATATTATTCAATCACAACAAAACAACTAAAATATAGTTATTCTAGGTTTTTTAATATGTAATTTTGTCCAAATTTGAATTTAAAATGTCTGTAAAAAATAACTATGTTCATATATTTTTTAGATTTTTTGGTTACAGTATGAACTATTTATGAGAACCTTTGTTTTAAATTTGCAATCCTTAGCTATAAAAACTGAACATTTTATAATTTATTAATTACAATGATTGATAATTTTCGAGATTTTGATAAATTTTGTCAAAATTCCAACTTTAAATGCTTATTAGGCGGATTGTCCGTTCGGGAATCGTCTTTCACCCGAGATGACTGATAGCTAGACACTCAAACTCAGAATCCGAATTTCTGATTTCAACACACACACTCCAGAACCGGACATACACGCCCGGGGCGTCGTCTGCGATCCTCGGATGGCCTACCTGGCTGGCTGTGTCGTACGATCGACTTGAATCGCCTGACTTACGACTAAGTTCAAAAATTACCGCTTAACCAGTGCTGCCAACACGACAAAACACAATACCCGACGACCCCGCGTTCCCGCGCAGGCCGGATCAAAAAACCCAGCCCGAGGCGAAACGACAAAGATGCACCACCGCCCACACAGTCTTTCCGCCGTAGGTGGGATGAAAAACGCCCGAATCTAGTATTATAATAAAACATGTTTGTCTTTTAAAGTCTTTTATAAATGTATTGTTTTATTGAAATTTAAAAATAAAATCGTAAATTGTTTATAGTTGCCAGTGTATTATTACCTATATCACGTGTTGTTTAGACATGCAGTGTTTCTCTATGACCTGAGGGTCACGTCCTCATTCGTGGTCACTACCCCGGCTCATTCGTGACTACAGTAGATTTTAATTGAATCACCGACACAGTATTAATATAAAATTGTCTGCAATATTTTTTCAGGAATAAAGCTAGTTGCAGAGATTTTGAAAAAAAAATATATAGGTACTATAGTATACAGGTCAATACATTATATAATGGAGACAGCTATTACGTGCAACTGAAACTTCCCCTAACGGACACCTCCAAATAGCGGACATATTTTTCTGAAAAAAACTATAACCTCTTTACAAGTTAAACCCTCTCAGTACCGGACACCTCCGAATAGCGGACGAAATTAAAGAGAGTATCCGGTATTTAAAGGCTTCACTGCTCCAAATGACATTGTTTATAATCATACAGGTACGTAAACTTTATAATATTTCGGTTGAGGGTAAGTTTTTTATTGTATTCGCAACATTGAAACATACTACTTACTTATATTATAATGTAACAACTTATAGTTTTTCCGAACTTTTTGAAACAATTTTAATTTAATACTAAAAAAATGCTATCACTTAACACAAAGTTAACGGAATTTGTAGTTGAATGTGTATGTTCAATAAAAACTTGTATTTACATATTTTTTTCATTAGGTTCCTCTTTGATAAAAAAAAAAGTAAAATTCAACTTTTTTTAATATATTATACTTGTTGTATAACCCAACTTCGTCTGGGAAAAAAAAATGATCAATTATATAAAAAAACTGCGTTATATCAATGTATCTTGGTAAGTTCGGTTGATAATATATTTCCTAACGTATTTCAAACTACACTCTAAACTTTTATGATATCTTTAAAAGTTCAAAAACGGTCTCTGAAATTTTTGGCAAAATCGGTCGAGTAATTTTTAAGTCCAAGGCAATAAACATTAACTAGAATAATAATTTTATAAATAAACTATAATATTTGTTTATTCGAGGCCACAAACACGACAACGATGATTTTATCTCAACTACCCGAGAAACCAATACTGCAATAATTTATGCACAAAAAAAAACTAATTTATACTATTACCATTATATAATCTTTGACCAGTGGTGACCAAAAAAAAGTCAATTTCCATCGTGAATCTCAAAATCCTTGTGTGAGTACCACTTTTTAATTATATTTTTTAACTTATTTGAATGACGACATGCGGTTTTAATTTCACCTTCGAAAGCAGAATATTTTTTTGAGTATTTCGAATTTAAGACTAGACATTTATATGAGTTATAAGTATTTAAAGTATAAAAGAGGAGTCGGATGGAGTGGTACGTGGTTACCCCAAAAAATGTTGATCCACTACTACTCCGCTCATATAAACTTTAAAATATGCTTAAGCCCAACTCATATAATACTCGTCCTAAATTCAATTTTTATGTATCGAAATATTTAGAAAAATATTCTGCTTTGGAATATGAAATAAAAACTGTATGTTGTCTTTAAAAAACATAAGGATAAAATATATTAAAAATGTTATTTTTAATGTTGCTTTTCAACGACTAGAAACCACGTAGACATTTTTTTTTTCAAAAACATTTATACTTTTTGAAATAATGAGTAGTTCATGATAAAATAATGGTATGTGAAGATATTGCTGGTGTTTTGACGAATTATAACCATACACACTTCGATACAAATTATGTATTCATTATTACAGTGAGAAATTTCCTATTTCATATAATATATGAACGCCAATATTAAGAAAGATCATTAATTAAGGCTGAAACTATAATAATATATTTAATATAATCCTAGGGCTGCAGTGCGTTTATTTAATATTTTAGATTGCCATTAAAAATTATACCCCATTATATTGGGTGGGGTACATGTCTTCGAATGTCATGTGTTCGAAGGTCATGTTTTCGAATGACGAGTGTTAGAAAAGTTATTTGTTCGAATAGTAATGTAATCGAAAAATTATTTGTTCGAAAAATATATGTTCGAAAAGTTGTATGTACGAAAATTATTTATTTAAATTAAAAAGCTATCTAATATTATAAAAATTAATAAACATAAAATTAAAAAAAATATATTTGGAATAATATACCTATGCAGTTATAAATCAATAATTAAAAACTTAAATTATATGCAATTGCTTTTAAAAACTCTAATTTACAAGATTTAGGATTGTCGATTATTCGCTGTTGAATTGATTGCAATCTCATATTGCGGTCCACACCATATTTCTTTTTCTTTATTTGATGACCACCTTTATTTTTGTTGCAAACAATAAAACAGATTCGGTTTTTTTTACTAAAAAATATTTTCCAGATAATGTTGTACATAATGACTATTTAGGATCTATTGAATAAATTGTTTCGGGTTCGTTTTGATTTAGGTTAATACGAAGTTGACGTTTGACAATTTGTTTTGCTGATTCTTGAGTAATATGCGATGAAATAGTTTTTGTAGTACCCGATATAGCTGCATAGAATATTTGGATAGGTATTTCAACATTTGATGTTAATGCTTGCTGTTTAATATTTTCTTTAATTTTTTTTTTTGCTTCAATAGCAATTGGGTCCGCTGTGTGAGAGTGTTGATCTTCTGAAAATGTAGAAAACTCGTCGATTTCGTCTTCTCCATTCGATGTTTCAACAGTACAAATTTTTGCTACACATTTAGTTGAACATGTCCAGTAAAAAACTTTTCGATATCGCGTTTTCTTTTATAATTTTCATTTAATATGTATAAAAAATTATTTACACTTAATACTTTACCTCCGAGTATACTTTTTATAACTTCTATAGAACACATTTTATTCAAATAAAAAGACAAATTACATAAAACGTATTAAATTCGCAACAAACTAAGCTTCAGTACAGACTACAATCGCGTTTTGTTGTATACTATCTACTATCTATTATCTTTATTACTTTTATTCAACGATATTAATCGGGTACGTCGATAAAATTTACGTTTAAAAATAAAATAATAATATTTCGTATATACAACTTTTCGAACATATATTTTTCGAACAAATAATTTTTCGATTACATTACTATTCGAACAAATAACTTTTCTAACACTCGTCATTCGAAAACACGACCTTCGAACACATGACATTCGAAGACATGACCCGCTCCCATTATATTAGGTATTGTACTTATTTTTGTCTCGAGAAATAATAATTAATCGTCTCAGACAAAACGAAGTTTGGGTAGGTATATTACGTTTCTGATTTAATATTTCTTATTATAACAACGTGACATTGTATTGCATATTTTATTATTTCGTGTCAGACGCAGGTATACGACTGCATGCTGTGTTATATATACTTACATTCAGTGCCGTAAAAACCGGGTGTGCAAAGTGTTCACCGCACACAGGCCTCGCGCCTCATAAGATATCGAAGGGCCTCAAAAAAATCTAAAGACTAATATTAAACTAATATAAAATTATTAAAATATATAAATTATTTATTATTGATTTGGAAACGAAACCAATGTTATTTCATTTTTTTTTATATATAGCATGGAGCCGTGATCACTGTTTTTAGTTTTTGAGAGGAACGAACAAATGTATTGATTTTACAAGATGTGTATAATTTTTTTCATTTCTGTCGGTCATCAACATTGGGTAGTAAAAATATTCCGAATTTCGAGATCAGCATTTTTTCTGTTAGAAAAGCGAATCTAGTTGGTACTTTTTGGAGATCAAAACCGAAATTTTTAGTTTAAGATATTAAAAAGCGGCAATAAAAAAAAAAATTGTCATTTTTACCTAAAACCAAAAATTTTATTTTTTGGTATAACTCGAAAACTAATAACCGTAGACCATTGAAGTTTTCACCAAATATTAATTATATTAATATTTTCAATAAATTACATTTTGGAAAATTTTTACTTTCTTGAGTTAGTTAGGTATAGCCTTGAGAAATTGTTTTAAAATTATAGATTATTTAAAATTAGAATTTTTTTTTTGTTTTGCTGACTTTAAAAATTGCAAAAAAGTTTTTGAGGTGTGTATTGAAAAAGATAAAATCGGCCTCAATATTTTGGTTTTGCGCACAGGCCTTAAGTAGACTAGTTACGGCACTGCTTACATTGTCTGCTCGCTATATTAATAATTGTTGACTCCGGACAGGACCGTTTCGAGCTTAACATATTTTATTATAAATATTACAGTTTTGATTATATTATGCGTGCGTTGAAACAATATCCACGGCTCTATTTCTATAGACACAATGGGCGCTTCTTCAATATATATTGTATTGCAATAATTCGGCTATATTTATGCATCGCAGTAGGTAGGTAGGTAGGTAAGTATTTACATTATCAGTTATATCTGTTATAATAGTTTTTTAATATATTATGTAAGCCGCTATACGCGGAAACGAACGATATAATAAAACGGTCCTACTGCCTGCAAAACGTTCCCAAAAGTGTTTATTTTATCGATTTGTTTTCAAAAAACGCTACGTATATACTCCCGAATCGTATTCAATGACAAGCGTTTTTAGAGTTCTAAACTAGAGATACGATAGTGTACTCGATGAAACTTCTGGAAAAGGGGAAGAGCTGACTTCTAAATTGTTTTTTTGCACCCATACCGAAACTGTTATAGTTTCACTCGACAATGACTTCATCGTCTACACAGTACACGTCATATTATTTTTTTTTTTTAATATTACATATTTAAATATTGTATATAAGTACAATATTAGTAATAATTATGTTTATGATTATGTCATAGAACATAATATAGACGACACGGATACCGCAATAAAAGCAGGGTTCTGTCTTCAGGACATATTAATATATTATAACAACAAATAACAATATTGGCAATTGCACATCCGTGGTGTTATGTACAGTAAAATATAACATGTTCTTAAAGAACAAACAATTTGAATTCGAAATTATTGTATTTTGTAAGACGTTCAAAGATGTAGGTATATAGAAAACAGATTCAAAATAAATTTAGCTACCTATTATGTTTTTATTAATGAAATATATAGTAAAATATTATGTTGATGGATTTTTTTTTTTTTGTGAAAAGAGTAGTTTTAATTATAAGTTAACATTGTATAAGCCCCTAAAAAGTAAAAATGAAAGTGGGTGTCGCTCTGCTGTTCAGTAGGTAACAAGCGGGTCGCTGTAATGGATTGTGTTAAATTTGAATTCAATGATATAAAATCAGTCTATGATATTACTAAGTATATTTTATGATATTATTGTGAATAGAGCAATTTATATATAACCTATTTACGTGGATCCTTGTTTTAAATTTTCAATCCTTAGCCATAAGAGTTGAACATTTTATACATTTTTAATTAGAAATAATTTTTAATTATAAATTTGATAAATTTTGTCAAAAATCGAACTTTAAATGCTTATAAAAAAAAATTGTACCTATGTATTTTTAATATTTTTCACCTGCTATAGTAACAATATATCAGGAGCCTTGAATTAAATGTTCACGATTTTTTATTCAACATTAATTACAATTTCATGACAATTATAGAAAAAAAAAATTAAAAAACAACCAGTGAATATTTCATGTATCGACGGTCATTCGCTAATGATTTACAACAAAATAAAAAAATACTACCTCCGATAAAATGGGTAGGTACCTATAAACAAAAACTGCTTTGGTCGTCATTTGAAAGCATTCCCGAACATAGACAAAAATTGAACGCCTTAAGTACTATAGTATATTATATCTGTTGGATACAGATTTGTTATTTTAAATTTCGCGCGACGCGTCCGTCACGCAATGTTTGTCACCCTGTTACTCAGCCTCCGAAGCTTCGCGGTTGAACTTTGTACCCCCGGAGAGGGGACGGTATCGTTGCGGTCTAGCCGCCGCTGGCCGGTACCCGCCGCCATATTTTGTCGTTTTGGAGCCGTCTAGGCGATCGGTCATGTTTTTAAGTCGTCGTGCACATCCGCATGTTTTACCATCGGGCACCGGTGCTTCGTCAATACAGCCATTGACTTGTTCCGAGCCGTCTATGCTCTCGTGTTGCACCGTGCGTTGTGCCCACGATTTGTATCGTCTCGACCGTCCTTGTCGCGATACATTATTTAAAATTAGTTCGGTCGCCCGTCCGATATTCGCCGAGCGAATTGGGGCCCGCTCCTCCGCATCCACGTGTTTTCTCGACCGTCCGTCTAACGCAGTGCGAACCGTGGACTCGAACCCACCGATCGCGGGACTTATTATTGTTATTTGTCATCGCCGGCCGACTCATACACGCGTCCGCGTGTCATCGCCCTTCCCGTTATACACGCAGTGCGATTTCCGTGACCATCCCTGTATTCACGTGCCCTACCACCGTTCGTCACACGAACCCGTGGCTCATATGTTTTAGTGCGTCGCATTTACGTCGCTTTCGCCACCGAAGCTATTTGCCTGTACCGCGATCAACGCATCATCTACTTACTTTCGTTACATTGCCTCGTGTAGGTATCGAGATCACGTGTCCGGCCGTTCTCATACGCCGCGACACCGGGACACATCATACACGACAGCCCGCAACCTTGCTCGGCTGTAGCAGCCCTCCGAGCCCGTGTCGTCCAAGTTCGACCTACCTCCGACGATTCCAGTGAGTTCCATACGACCATACCATCGTCGACCGACGACCACCGGACGCCAGTACGCGGTGTCGTCGATCACTTCGCCATTTTCGACGGGAGTGCTAGTGTCGCCTGCCCCTTCTACCCCTGCCTCGGTATCGACGCCGTTCCGGGACAACCGCACCATCACCAGGGTATCACGCCTTGCTACAATCGTCGTATCAGGTCGTACACACATTATTTATTTCATTGCTTACTTTTATTTGCATTACGCGACGGTCGAATTATTATTTTTTCGTATTTGATTTATACCAATTTTATTGATTTGCCGATCGGTTCGTGATCGCGCACTATTGTTACCTACTTACCCTAGTCTAAGTAACGTTTACTGCAGAACATTACAATAAATTGTTCTGTACACATTATACCAATATACCATAAAACATTGTTGTCTGTTAGAGTTACCTTGTACTCATCATCATATTATTTCAACCAGCTCCCTATTCATCACCATTTAAATACAGTCCACTTTTATCCCCTCCCACAGGGATCTCGACAGGTCACCGACGAGGTAAGTCACATACGACGCGCCAAGTGTAGGCCGTCCACCGTGCACGCCCGCGCGTACAAGCGTCATCGGGCTTGATGTGCAGCTGTCGCATAATATCAATACCATGTACCTGGTGGTATCCGGACAATTTCCCACCGGACATTTCCCCCCCCCCCCCCCCCCGACTGTTTTTGGCGTAGTAGGACATTTTCCCCCCGAAATATGTTCCGATGCGGACATTCCCCCCCGTTTTTTTTCATAAATATAATCAATTATACCTACTACAATTAACTTTATAAATGTATACTATAAATTTCATTTTTTTTTTTCATAAATATAATAAAAACGTAAAGTAATTGTGTATAGGTAAGTAAAATAGGTTAAAAATTTCATTTTTTTTTTCATAAATGTAATAAGACATAAATTATTTTATATATTTTTCACTTTACGAATTACAAGTTACAATCACTAAACCATTACTAAATGACAACAACTGCTTTGAACAATTTTTATACAAAAGTCCAAAACCTTTGCTCATGAAGATATAAGATTGCAGAAGAATCTTATCTTAATAGTCTAATAAATGAAATAATAAGATAGTTTTTGACAGCCCAGCAATTGATTGGGTTTTAGATACAATTTTAGATTTCAATGTTACTAGCGAATAATACAGTATGCTAGTCCTATTATTTTTTATTTAGACAATCTTTTAAATATAATATCACTATTATTTTATTGTTTCAAGTAGTTGAATTGATCAAAAATATACATCTACTATAATAGGTAATTATCGAGGTAATTATAGTATAATTGATTATATTTATAAAAAAAATTATATTTTACTGAAAAAAAATAATTTCTTATTAAATAATAAATAATAAACTTAAAAACAGTCGGGGGGAAATTGTCCGCCATTCGTACCTGGTATATCTAGTATCTACAAAAACTGCTTTGGTTGTCATTTGAAAGCATTCCTGAACATAACAAAAATTGTACGCTTTAAGTACTATAGTATTTATCAATAGCACGTACCTGGTATATCTAGTATCTACATAACCACACGAAAGCAAAAACTCGTTGGTCGTTATCTCGAAAATTCCAATAGGAACTCGTAGTCACAATAATGAACTTGACGTTCTTGCTACACGTGGGCGTGTGAGTTCGGACATTCGGCGCCGGAGAGTCATCATATCACCCGGGATATCACCTGTTGCACCTCTTATCAATATATCTAAACGCTACCAACGTTATCTACAGTGGCGGATCCAGGGGGGGGGGCCTAGGGGCCTAGGCCCCCCCCAGACCGACCTCTTTCAACAGTCTCTTTTTACTTACTCAAATCACAAATATTTTAAATTGTGTAACACATTACATTTTTATTTATAATTAATTACACATATCTATTTTGGAAACCATTGGGAATGTTAGTGGAATGAAAACAGATAAAGTTGCTATTTTTAGAACCTATTTCGTTCATTCGTTGGTTTTTCTTGTTTATATATTCTATGTAACGCGTATCAGTTATCAGTTGTGTTCGAGATTAGACTAAAAACACGATATTATTTTTGTGTCGACCGTGTCACTGTTACACGCTTATGTCTTCTAAATGTACATAGAGATTTTAATATGTATGATAAAAAAGAAATCATTATAAATAATTTTGCCTCTAAAAATAAATGTAGATTAGATTTTGTGTTATAAAAATTATTTAAAAATTTTTTTACCGAGGACCTCGGATACTATATGGCTTTGAAGTAAATTTGTTAGGAGGCCCCTCCCCAAATCCAATCCTGGATCCGCCACTGGTTATCTACGACTCGTTTTGACTTCCTTGTTTAGGTACTGTGTAGGAATAATATTATAATCCGTAGCGACGTAATATCGTTTACCCGTAAACACATCACAGGTATTAAGAAATTCTTATTTCATAAACAGCAATAAAAACAATAATAATAAAAATAGTCTTTCCCATATAAACACTCTTGCACACATATACAATATCGTAATAATTATTACTTATTAGGTATTACCTACCCGAAATAAATTCAAACATCCTTTCCGAATGCTTAACGAGCAAAACTGTAAAACATATTCTCTACGACACGGCCTATGACGACGAAAATACGTGTCAGCCTGTATAGAAGTTATCAATGTAATATCTAATATGTCACATATTATATGTGTCTATGATACCTATGAACCATGCATAAAAACGTTTTATTACCTACCTTACTATGACTATATTATAATGACTATAGGTACCTAGTTTTAATCGTACGAATATCAGTTGCCCGGCTGGCACTGTGCATACCGCACTCTACGGGGGGGGGGGGGCACCTAGGTATATGATACGAACTCAGTATGGCCTACCTACGAATATTTTCCGTTGCAATTTGAAATGTGAATTTGAAAAAAGTCAAGCGTTTGTATTATGGTATAGTTACAGAGTTGGAATTAAAGTTATGAACAAAGTGTTGGGGAGGGAGGAGGGCAGCGGCTGGGTTGACACTTTGACAGTAGTTTAATCACCAAATGACTACTTAATGTTAACTTTCGGTTCACCTACTCCTCTCCATCCTTATATAGAATTGTAAGCAAATAGGTACGAGTTACAATCGATACATTTTAACCGTTTTTTCTTGAAAAATTAAATAAAAATAAAAATTGCACTTATGGTGGTCGAGCCGTCGAGGACCTTCTTTACATAATAACTGTTTAACGACAGATTTACCTATATAAACGTTCCACTCCTGGGGCCAAAGATTGTCTTGAATATTTATCAAGGCTATAATCTGGTGGTATCGCAATTCACCACAGCATATTTTACTCAATATTATTTACGTATTTATATTTCAATGACTTTGATATTGATACTTTCTGTAATTTAAGTGGCTATATATTTTTAAAGGATTTAAACATTTTAGACGAATTCAATTAACTTTTTATAGTATTACAACAAGTTAGACAAGACGTGTCCAAGTTTATTGTTCTGCATTGTGTATATCGTGGATAACATAGGTTCACTATCACTCAGGCTTGCATTTGAAAAAAAAATTCCGTTTTATGTTATTTACAATTAAAACGTTTTTCGACTTTTTAGTTTATCGTTATTCTAAATTAAAAGGTTATCCAAGTTTTCGTTTATAGTTATTTAGAACTAAAAAGTTATACAAGTTATACATTTATCGTTAGGTATTTAAAATATTGTTAATACCTATTAAATTTAAAAATAATAACTAATGCTGGTAGGATTGCCCTGATACGGAATATAATATAATCAATTCTTAGATTGTTTGCCTGAAATAAAAAAAATAGATATTAAAATATTTCGTTTTGCGTTATTTTTCATTCAATGATATTCTATAAATTACGTATTGCGTAGTATTTTTCTTAATGATATCTAATATATTTTGTTAACCGTTATGTTTTGTTCTGCGGTAATTAATTATTTTTGATTATCGCTTTCCGTTATAATAACGTTTACAAATTTCAATCGTTTTTCGTCAAATATAACGTTATTATAACGTTTTAAGGCCTGCTTTAAACATTGTTGGACTTATCGTATTTAATATACTGACTAGGGCTTTTAGCTTATTTCCTCTTGATAACTGACATTAGGATACCAACCAATTATAACATATTTTTTGGAAAACTTCATAAGCCTTAAATATTGGTACCAAATAATAGCGTTTCTGCGTATCAATTATTGTCGAGATTATTGTCTAGAGTTCAGAAATTTGTAGATATAAATATAGGTAAGATAAAATAAATGTCAATTATTACTATGTGTTATAATATTATTACAATACTACAATAGCAAGCACTTTATACGATAAAAAACAAAATATGTAATGTAAAATGGTTGCATTACAAAGAATGCGGAACTATGTGAAACTGTATGTATTATATATTATATCATGTTACCGGCAATAATATGTATAATTCAGTCATTACAATTTATAATAATATACATAATGCCAAGGTATTTTATAAAATGACCGAAATTATCTAGCTAGCGAAATATGTAATTTATATTCTTTAGACGACATAAATATATATTATTATTATAATGCCTAATCAAAGTTAAATATTTTTTTATTGTTTTAATTTGAAACACCCACAGAAAGTGTCGCATTTAGGGAAGGGAGAAAGGGGAAAATAATAGCAAGTGACTTCCTGTCTTTTTGTCAGTTTATTAGTATATAACATTATATTATTATGTGCTGTTGTTAACTCATTTAAATACGTAGGGTCTTAAAAAAATCTAAATTTGTTAAAGGCGCCTTGGCGTTTAAGCGCAACGTTGTGCGCATGCGTAAAAACAGAAAATCGCCAACTTCGGAAAGATATAACTTCTAAAATAATGATTTCTACAAATTTTTTTGTACCAACGTTCAATTTGCCGATTACGATATTATTTTGACTTTTGTTCCCATTTTTTTCAGTACCTTTATGTATGGCTCACAACGTTTACATACGTGCATAATCTCAATAATTGTGAACTATTCGTATATAGGTACATATTATTATTATTATTATTCGTGGGTAGGTACTTGAAACTTTTAAAGTACCTGCCTACGTATATTATTATACTTCATAAAGGTACACAATCACATTTACAAATAAAAGGAAGGTATTTGCTTTTTCTAATCATGATAACATTTTTAAGATATTTCGACTGGTTTTTAGTTATTCATAGACATTTTTAACGGTCAATTTTTTTAGTTTTTTATTCAATAAATATCAATAAAATTGTATTCGTTAGATCAAAAATCTTGACATTTAATACAAGGTTCTTCATAGGTTGTTGTAATAGCAGTTGAAAAATATTAAAGATAGGTACATATAAGCCCCATTTTTTTTATAAAAATTTAAAGTTCAAATTCATCATATAATTGAAAATATGCTAATTAGGTATTTTGTAGCTTATAATGTATAAAATGTTCAATTTTTATAGTTAAGGATTGAAAATTTAAAACAAAGGTTTTTTATAATTAGTTCACGCTAAATAATCTAATATATTTTAATATATATATATAGTTTTTAAGTTCAAATTTGGATTAATTAATTATATATTTAAACGAAGAATAAAGATTTTAGTTATTTTGTCGTAATTAAAAATATTATTTGTGGGTACTGGGTAGTCTAAACTCGGTGCTTTGTGGGTAGGTGACAGACCGTCAAACGGTACGTCTTTTCTCAGAATCGTTTTTCGTATACAAAGATTTTATGATATCAGCGAATTCAAATTTAACACATTCATTACAATGATACGCAGGCATAAATATACCATTATTGTACAGCTGAGCGGTACACGCACTTTCCCACGATCGTTTTTGCGTTTCAATTTACATTTCCACTTTTTTCACTACTGCAGTAATGTATGTAAAATAATCCGACTGATATATCCACTGTTGCCTTTTTCGTGTATAATTCCAGTGTTGTAAAAAATATAAATTGTTATGGTTATAAATTATAATATAGTCTTGTAGTTGGAAATGTTTATTAGAATGTCGCAAAGTGTATAAATGTATAATATATTAATATAATATATATATCTGTGTTGTTTGATTTTACACAATATAATAAGTGCTCACCTCGGTGCTCACGGTGTGATGATATGGCACTTTTGGGATATTATACTTATGTGATTTATGTTTTTATGAGTAGGTTTTTCCGTTCTGTTTTATCTTTATATCTAGTATTATTGAATCAACAAAGGGTAATTATTGTATAGGTACTATGAATAATATTATTTGTGATTTCGTTGTGTTTATTATATTGTGTTGCTTTTACAGTTGTGGTCCAGATTGGTATTATTATTGTTCACGTTCTATTATAAAATAATGTTACAATAATATTTTAAAATATTCGACGAATGTTCATTGCAGCGGTTTTCAGATGGTAGAAGGCCACGAGTGACTGCGTATAGTGTTGGGGGCGTTGGACAGTGTTGGGCTAAACAATAAATTATACGATTAACCGACGATTACAGTTTATGTGGATTTTATCTACAACTGAATATTCACGAATTTCATAAATTATATATGATGATTATCAATGTAATCATTATACATGATTATTTTCTCTAATTAATTATTTTTAGTGAAATGTTATTATTTTAAAACATGTGCGTAACACCAAGTATGTAGCTGAGTTCCTAATCTTCGTCGGAGCGATTGTCGCATATTTTAGGCGGCGCAGACGTGCGTTACGATAAGAAAGTGATAACCGATTAACGATCGGTTTTTGGCAATTTATACATTTGTTCATATCTATTTTGAGGAATTTCCTTAATATTTTAAAGCAGACCCATGTTCAAGGTTAGATTATATTCAATTCAATCGCATTAGAAAATGTGTCTATGTCTATTGACAGAATGTCTCAACCAATAAACTTTTAAAAAAAACGCACCTACAAGCACAAGTGGCCCACCGGGAAACTCCCGGTATCCCGCCTGCCCAGGGCTTGCATATTATGGTGTTCTGCTTCGTTGAAAGTTTTATATTTAAAAATAATACTTGGAAATTGTATACATTTGAAAAACGGCAAATCGCGCTCATCAGTTATTGCTCATTGCCCATAGGTAATATATATAGTATTATTACTATTATACCTATCTACTATACCTATTTACTAGGTGTCTAGGTATCTATACTATCCACCACTTTTCAAAGCAATTGCTATAATTCCTAATTTAAACTAGTAAATGTGAACGACATATTAGCACTATAAATGAAATCATTTCACGACATTAAGAACTTAAAATTATTAAAAGGTAGACATTACACTGACAGCCGTAAAAGAGAAAAAGAAATAGAATAAAAGTACAAATCATTGTGGACTATATTATAATAAATTAATAATTAATCCTTAGGTTAAGTTATTTATATCATGGTTAGGTAATTGAAATTTTAATTTTAATAAGTGAATAATATTTGTTTTTTTTTTTTGAGTTTTAACCGCGTGTACCTACTTAACTAAATATTTATTTACTGACGAAAATTGTAATTTTAATATTAATATAAGTACCATGATAGCCTTGAATTTGCTATTTTTTCGAGTATTTTGCTAATATTATTGATTAGGGAGATTGGTCTGTAGCTGTCCACTTGGAATTTAGATTTATTTGGTTTTAGTAGCGGGATTATTGAACAGTTGCGCCAGTTGTTGGGGAAGAAGTTGTTTTTCCAGATAATATTGTAGATATGACATAAAAGGTTCTTTCCGTTGGAGGGGCGGTGGTGTATAAAAGAAATTGGTATTCCATCTGGGCCGGAGCTTTTACTTATACACTTGGATAGTGTGGTGTATTTCGTTGATTGAAATATCTTCGTTGAGTTTTATTTGTAGTGGATTATTTTGGTTCATTTTTGACTGTATCGGTGTCTTTTCTGCTTTGAGTTTTGTTTTTCTAAATTCGGTACCTAGTATTAATTAAATTACTATTACTTCTTTGAAAGTAGGTATTCGCCTATTTGGTTAGCTGTTTCTTGTTGAGAGATTATGGTTCCATTGTTAAGTATGCTAAATAAATCTATATTCTATATTATATAATATATTAAAGGTATATTTTCTACGTGTATTTAACAATAATGTACAGTGTTCCGGTTCAGAAAGTTTTGCTTTCCGAGCACTGCATATGCGCTTGTCACCAGCTGTCACCACTAGCATTCTAACATTCGGGTTCGTGAACAAGTTATAATTTGTGAAAAAGTAAACAGTCAAATTTCAAGTGGAACCTCAAAAAGATCGATTTATTGGTGTAATAGTAGTTTCAAGGAGATTTTAATTTAGTTCAAGATAGCAAATTCGAGATAGGTATCGACGTTTGACATATTATTAATAAGAATTTACTGTTTAGTACCTACCTATCTATATTAATGAGTTGAATATTTTTCCGGTGTTTTTTTTCATTTATTCGTACCTGCAGCCTATTGTAAGAGACGTTACACTATCATTATATTATATGATGTTATATCTTTGCAGAAACAGTTGGAATGGCTATTCAGTAGTTGCGGATGTCCTTCATTTGATCTATCTGCGGCTATATGACACAAGCGCCAAATGTGCAAAAATTACATATCATTTGCGCCAAAATTAATATTTTATATAAATAGTTATTTAAAAATGATGATCTTATAACAAATTGTAAATAAATATAATATAAACTAATAAACTATAGTTATAAAATTATAATTTTAATAAATCGGTTGATTTTTTTGATATTCGATCTTATAAAAAATTGTCAACAATAAATTGTTAAAATATAATATATAGTTTTAAATTTAATATCTATTAATTAATTTATTAATATCTATTGACCGTGGCACACAGGTACACCTATCTAGGATTTTGGCACTTTCTACGATACAACTTTTTTTTTCTTATCTCGTTTTGGCGCTTATGTCTTCCACCGCTATCTGTGTGGGGGCTACATTTCGAAAATCCTCACATGGGTCGAAAAAACTGCTCTTCAAAAAATACCCTTTTGTATGGGACGTACGATAAATTGTTTCGGGTGAGGTCGGGAAAATTAATAATTTCGTTTGTAATAATAAATTGTGTTTACATAATAATAGTACAACTGTGGTAATTAACAGTTCACTTAATACAGGTATAATTTAAAGGATGTACCTAGTAATACGAAATGTTAGTGGGTAAGAACTATAGGTTAAGACAACAATTATTATGCATAATTTAATAACATTAAGTATAAGTTAATCATATCATAATATAACTAGGTTAAAGTAAATATCGATGTTATTCGATAGTAAGTGAATTAATTGTAAAATTAATATATAAAGAAGATGTCAACTACAGAAAAGGGGGGACAGAGTGTGGTGACCGTGTGACTCTATTTTTTGCACTGGATGTCCGTGTTCAATAAAAGTGCTTACTTGCAGTGGCGCCAAAATATATATTTACCTATGACAATTGTCATAGTGGATTTTAGTAGGAAAATTTGTTTAATAGACAACATAAAAACTATACTTGGTGCACGGTAAGGCAGTTATAAGACATTTTTGGGTGTCAACATTTTATATGGAGGTTATTATTTGTTCATTTATTTGTGTGCGTCCGAAGTGACCAGCGTATATACGATACTACCTACCTACTTTAGTTTGTATCTAGAGAGCAAACAATTTTAGAATAAATATTTAATAAAATAGCTGTATATACCTATTACTTACTTATATACGTATACCTTCGTAATATTATATTATGCTGTCGTAGTATTACGCATTTATTATCGTCTGTATGTGAAAGACATGCGTGTTACTGCTATAATAATATAATCGTAATGGCTTTTTTTTATACATACCTATGTATAATAATAATAATAATAATATAATATTACACTTGCAGTTATTTTAAACACTCTTTGTATCACATAACGTAGTTAAATTATCGCATATCATAAAAATACATACCGTACATATTATCATAATATTTCGTTTGTGTGTATAAATGTATATGTATAATATTATGAGTGTTGAGTTTAGCATTTAAAATTATTAAGCGGCATAGGCTTGTTTAGACCTTGGCAGCCGAGGGGCATAACAATCTTTTAAACCGTAATAATACATATACTGCATAGCTTATTTAAATGCAATGAAATAATGGAAATCATAAGCCGTTTATAAATGTTTCCTCCATATACCTAAATAATAAATAAATAACAATTATTTATGATGATCTTTTAATAGAGCTATTAACAAAAGTATTAGGTAATATAGTAAAATAAAAAAAAAATTAGTAATGATAAAAATTGTTGTACAAATAATACAAAACTTATATAAAAAAAAAAAAAACACTTTATTTTTATATATTATACTGAAAACAGATAATATGAATTAAACTTTATATAATAAATATTCACAATAAACATATGCATTTTCTTTCATTATAGGACCAATTGACAACCTTCTTCTTTTGTTTCCACTGCGGTAATTTACAATACCTCTTAATTCATATGTACAGCAATTGTTTTGTAGAATTTTGGGTACATCACAAATTTTCACTTCTATAGCACGACCAGCCTCAGTACTACAGCTATTTTTATCATCTAAATAATACATTAATACATAATATAATTGTTAAGTTTAATTTGTAATTTGTAATACAATTATAATCAATAATACAACTTTTTCATATAAAAAGTATAATACTTACTATTCCAATATAAAACTTCTATGAAGATGTGAAGCGGTGATAATTTTGAAATTATTGTTTTTGTATTACTACAAAGTAATGTATTTGAAGAGATGTTACCACAAACTGACTTTTCAATGGATAATCGTCGATTTAAAAATATTTATACAATATGCTCATTGTTTGGGATGAGTGCACAATGGCACATAAGAAATCACTTGAAGCACTTAACTTCACACTGAAGGATCTTCGGAGAAATAACAACATCTTTGGCGGCTTGATGATATTGTTGGCAGGCGATTTCAGGCAGACGTTGCCAGTAGTTCCCCGTGGAACGCCTGCAGATGAATTGAATGCTTGCCTAAAGGCATCACCTTTATGGAATAACGTAAAAACATTATCGCTAACCACTAATATGAGAGTTCAACTTCAAAATGATCAAAGTGCTGCACAATTTTCCAAACAATTGTTAGATCTTGGAAATGGAAAAGTCCCAGTTGATGCGACATCTGGATTAATTACTCTTACCAACGACTTTTGCCGATTTGTAGACACTCAATTAGTTCTTATTGAAAATGTTTTCCCAAACATTAGTGAGAATTATAAGAATTATGCTTGGTTAAGTCAACGAGCAATTCTTGCAGCAAAGAATAATGATGTCCACGCACTGAATTTCACCATTCAATCAAAAATTGCTGGCGATTTGGTGACATACAAATCCGTTGATTCAATAACAAATCCCGATGATGTAGTAAATTATCCAACGGAGTTTTTGAACTCTCTGGAGATACCAGGATTTCCACCACATAACTTGCAACTGAAAGTTGGTACAGTTATTTTGATACTGCGTAATTTGAATCCACCGCGACTTTGCAACGGTACTCGACTTTCGGTAAAGAGACTTATGCCGAATTTAATTGAGGCAACCATTATTAACGGGAAGTACGCAGGTGAAAATGTATGTATTCCTCGAATACCAATGATTCCGACTGATCTTCCGTTTGACTTCAAACGATTGCAATTCCCAGTTCGCCTTGCGTTCGCAATGACAATTAATAAGTCGCAAGGCCAATCGCTTAGTGTTTGCGGGATAAATTTGGAAAATCATTGTTTTTCACATGGACAGTTATACGTTGCGTGTTCACGAGTTGGGAAACCATCCGCTTTGTTTGTGTTAACGTCAAACCAAAAAACAAAAAATGTGGTTTACCAAAGAGCACTACAATGAAACAATTAAATAACACTTCATTTTAGTAGGTAATTGAAATGAATTTATTACTGTTGTGAAATGAAATAAATATTTTCCTTTTCAAATATATAACAAAAAAAATTTTTTTTCTTTATATTTTAATCACCAAACGAAAAAAAACATAAAACGAATCTGGTGGCGAAACGGAGTTCGCCGGGTCTGCTAGTACAATTATAAATTTAATTCATATCATTTTTGTAATAATTGACTATCATTGTGATGATCTGTTTCATCAATGATTTCCTTCTTAATCATTCCAGTAAATATTTGATTATCAATAGTTTACCGTTAAATAACGCCATTAATTACTTGATCATCACATCTTATAAAATATTTGAAACAAATTTAAAAAAAGGATGTATACAATTAAGTTTGTTGATACAGTTTTTATAATGTTCGCTATCACAGTATAAAACCATACATATAAATGCCAACGAATCAAAGGCACATGTATTGCTGAATATTATTTTTCAATATCTTTAATATTGCAACTTTTAAGTTCCTCAGCTCGAGAACCATTTTTCAAGATAGGTAATGATACAGTGTTGCATGAATTATTAAATATTTTGGTTTATTTTGAACCGTATATAGTTTTGGTGGGAATTTGTAAGATAGATCTGGCATCTAAATTCTTGTCATGGCAATTAAGATATCTTCATTCGATAACATACGGTTAGTATAGAACCCAATATCATAATGATTACTGTAGTTTCTGTAATACCTATTATGTAAATATAAGTAATTGAAATAGATATTACATACCTGATACATAATTTATGCAAACATATTGTTTTATTTTAGAAACACTTAAAGGTTCACCACTATCAGAACCTAGAAAATTATAAGTATAACTTGTAGGTATTGTAAACTGTAAATTATATATTGTAAATAATTAAAATAGTTTAATGCATCATATATAAACTAATCTAAAGTTTGAAATCAAATTTAACATATCCAAAACAGTGACCAAAATGACACATTATGTACAGCAGAGTGGGAACCACTTGCCAAACCTTTTTATAAACTATCTAGTTATAAGTGAGACCACACATTAAAAAAAAAAAAATTAAAAATATGAAAATTATTTCATCAAAATTAATATTTAACTATTATACAATTATAAATGTAATTCATATCCTTTTTGTAATAATTGACTATCATTGTGATGATCTGTTTCATCAATGATTTCCTTCTTAATCATTCCAGTAAATATTTGATTATCAATAGTTTACCGTTAAATAACGCCATTAATTACTTGATCATCACATCTTATAAAATATTTGAAACAAATTTAAAAAAAGGATGTATACAATTAAGTTTGTTGATACAGTTTTTATAATGTTCGCTATCACAGTATAAAACCATACATATAAATGCCAACGAATCAAAGGCACATGTATTGCTGAATATTATTTTTCCAATATCTTTAATATTGCAACTTTTAAGTTCCTCAGCTCGAGAACCATTTTTCAAGATAGGTAATGATACAGTGTTGCATGAATTATTAAATATTTTGGTTTATTTTGAACCGTATATAGTTTTGGTGGGAATTTGTAAGATAGATCTGGCATCTAAATTCTTGTCATGGCAATTAAGATATCTTCATTCGATAACATACGGTTAGTATAGAACCCAATATCATAATGATTACTGTAGTTTCTGTAATACCTATTATGTAAATATAAGTAATTGAAATAGATATTACATACCTGATACATAATTTATGCAAACATATTGTTTTATTTTAGAAACACTTAAAGGTTCACCACTATCAGAACCTAGAAAATTATAAGTATAACTTGTAGGTATTGTAAACTGTAAATTATATATTGTAAATAATTAAAATAGTTTAATGCATCATATATAAACTAATCTAAAGTTTGAAATCAAATTTAACATATCCAAAACAGTGACCAAAATGACACATTATGTACAGCAGAGTGGGAACCACTTGCCAAACCTTTTTATAAACTATCTAGTTATAAGTGAGACCACACATTAAAAAAAAAAAAATTAAAAATATGAAAATTATTTCATCAAAATTAATATTTAACTATTATACAATTATAAATTTAATTCATATCCTTTTTGTAATAATTGACTATCATTGTGATGATCTGTTTCATCAATGATTTCCTTCTTAATCATTCCAGTAAATATTTGATTATCAATAGTTTACCGTTAAATAACGCCATTAATTACTTGATCATCACATCTTATAAAATATTTGAAACAAATTTAAAAAAAGGATGTATACAATTAAGTTTGTTGATACAGTTTTTATAATGTTCGCTATCACAGTATAAAACCATACATATAAATGCCAACGAATCAAAGGCACATGTATTGCTGAATATTATTTTTCCAATATCTTTAATATTGCAACTTTTAAGTTCCTCAGCTCGAGAACCATTTTTCAAGATAGGTAATGATACAGTGTTGCATGAATTATTAAATATTTTGGTTTATTTTGAACCGTATATAGTTTTGGTGGGAATTTGTAAGATAGATCTGGCATCTAAATTCTTGTCATGGCAATTAAGATATCTTCATTCGATAACATACGGTTAGTATAGAACCCAATATCATAATGATTACTGTAGTTTCTGTAATACATATTATGTAAATATAAGTAATTGAAATAGATATTACATACCTGATACATAATTTATGCAAACATATTGTTTTATTTTAGAAACACTTAAAGGTTCACCACTATCAGAACCTAGAAAATTATAAGTATAACTTGTAGGTATTGTAAACTGTAAATTATATATTGTAAATAATTAAAATAGTTTAATGCATCATATATAAACTAATCTAAAGTTTGAAATCAAATTTAACATATCCAAAACAGTGACCAAAATGACACATTATGTACAGCAGAGTGGGAACCACTTGCCAAACCTTTTTATAAACTATCTAGTTATAAGTGAGACCACACATTAAAAAAAAAAAAATTAAAAATATGAAAATTATTTCATCAAAATTAATATTTAACTATTATACAATTATAAATTTAATTCATATCCTTTTTGTAATAATTGACTATCATTGTGATGATCTGTTTCATCAATGATTTCCTTCTTAATCATTCCAGTAAATATTTGATTATCAATAGTTTACCGTTAAATAACGCCATTAATTACTTGATCATCACATCTTATAAAATATTTGAAACAAATTTAAAAAAAGGATGTATACAATTAAGTTTGTTGATACAGTTTTTATAATGTTCGCTATCACAGTATAAAACCATACATATAAATGCCAACGAATCAAAGGCACATGTATTGCTGAATATTATTTTTCAATATCTTTAATATTGCAACTTTTAAGTTCCTCAGCTCGAGAACCATTTTTCAAGATAGGTAATGATACAGTGTTGCATGAATTATTAAATATTTTGGTTTATTTTGAACCGTATATAGTTTTGGTGGGAATTTGTAAGATAGATCTGGCATCTAAATTCTTGTCATGGCAATTAAGATATCTTCATTCGATAACATACGGTTAGTATAGAACCCAATATCATAATGATTACTGTAGTTTCTGTAATACCTATTATGTAAATATAAGTAATTGAAATAGATATTACATACCTGATACATAATTTATGCAAACATATTGTTTTATTTTAGAAACACTTAAAGGTTCACCACTATCAGAACCTAGAAAATTATAAGTATAACTTGTAGGTATTGTAAACTGTAAATTATATATTGTAAATAATTAAAATAGTTTAATGCATCATATATAAACTAATCTAAAGTTTGAAATCAAATTTAACATATCCAAAACAGTGACCAAAATGACACATTATGTACAGCAGAGTGGGAACCACTTGCCAAACCTTTTTATAAACTATCTAGTTATAAGTGAGACCACACATTAAAATAAAAAAAAATTAAAAATATGAAAATTATTTCATCAAAATTAATATTTAACTATTATACAATTATAAATGTAATTCATATCCTTTTTGTAATAATTGACTATCATTGTGATGATCTGTTTCATCAATGATTTCCTTCTTAATCATTCCAGTAAATATTTGATTATCAATAGTTTCCCGTTTAATAACGCCATTAATTAGTTAATCATCACATCTTATTAGTGGGATAGACAACACTCTAGAACTGTTAAAAATATTATAATACCTTTAAGAAAATGCATAAAAATGTATTTTTTTATTGATATGTTAATCTTGTATAAATTAAATACAATGCACAAATTTAATAATACATAAGCTATCAAAACAACTAGTTTTATAAATAAATGCTTTCATAATGTTAAAATTACTGTATTTGCTCAAGTGGAATTTATATAATTTTCATCAACTGTTGTTCTATAAGGTTCCATATTGACTATCCTCTTTATTGATTGTTTTTCAATTGGTGCTGTGAACATGAACCATTACAATTAGATAATTTTTTTTATAAGACCTGTCATTTGGTCATAAAAGGAGTTTGAGGGTATGCATTTAAACATAATTATTTGTAAAACCTTTTCTTTGGACTGCCAAATAAAATGAAAACACTGATATGCCATATTATTATTACGTATTAAAAATTGAATATTGAGTCAGTATTTAGTAGTTTATATTTTTTTTTTACTTTTTAAACATTTTCACCATGTTCCAACAATTTATTGAAAACCAAGAATAAATGTATAATGGAATAAAATATATTATGAAAAATATAAAAGATTCCTAATTATACATCTCATGGTCCCTACAAACCTACCTTTCTCTGTTATATAGCTGTCTTGGATTTTATATACATAATATTATGTTTCCTATTATCCTAACAATTAATAATGTCATTAGTAAAAATGTTCCATTACTGTAAATTGTAAAACATTTATCTTTTTATACATCAAAATAAGAACATCTCTGTTTAATTTTAAACTGATTTTTTTTTTATTTTGCTGATATAATTAAGCTTGCTCCACTGGTTGAGCCGGTTGGAGTAGAAGTTGAAATTCTAAAATTGGATAATTTTACTATACGTAAATACGTTTCATTAAAAAAAAAAAATGCAATTACCTATAAACTATTTAGCTTTGTACATTCTTATGATATAGGTAGTATATTATACCTATTATATTATCCAAGTATTAATATTATACTAATACAAATTTATATAGCTACCTAACTACGTATACCTCAATAGAACATAATGGTAAAAAATAGATAAATAATAATATAAATAGGTGTTAATGTAAAACATGTAAAGCAGATTGTATGTATAGCAATTGGGCATTAGATATATCCTCTATATATTAATAATGAAATAAATAACATTTTCCGGGGGCTCTCCCAGCTACAGCGAAGGGCTAGTTTAACATAAATAAATAAATAAATAACATTTATGCTGTTGACACAAATATATTAAGTAGGTACCAACAAATTATTTAACAGTAGTAATTTCAAAACATTTAGGTACTGATTAACACTATACTCTCTATGTATAACAATTATATTTAAAAGAAAAAAAATGGTAAGCGTTATTACATTATAAAAATGTACCTATATTATTATTTAGGTTTGGTATATATTATTTTTACAGTGTTCAGAATTCTGTTCCCACTACCCTACAGATCAGCTACTTAATATATTATGCACTGTACAACAATAAAAAAAAATTATATTAAAAGCCCTAGTAGTAATTAATAATAAAATATAGATGGATAATCTGTTGGTAGTAAATAATATCTATAATAAATATACAACATACCTGTGATGGTACAATGCCAGGTGAACTTGTTCCTTCCAAATTCATTTTTGACCTCTTCAATATGTTCGATTTTCAATAATTTGTTGATATATTGTATTAATACCTGTATTTAAATATTTAATAGTAAATGAGATAATATGGGATGAAATTGATATATTATGGCCATGGATATAGCCTATTTTAACCCGTTTAAACCAATGTTAGTCGCAACAGTGTATACTATGTCATTAATCGAATTGCGGTCTGTTCGACCATGTTATATTTTTAAATAATAAAAACGTTTCCTACATTTGTATTACTTTTATTAAAACAAATAATTCTTTCACACAAATTTTAGAATTTATACAGGTAATATAGTCACAAAAGTATTACTTCCATACACCAAATGGAAAAAAAACCCTTGGCATTCAAGTTGTTAAATTTATTTAGAATATTATTATAGTATTTTTAATAATATTTGTAAAAGGTATATTGAGTATCAATGATTGAAATCAGTGGCGGCTATCCTATACTCAAGGTGTATCCGTCGATACACCTTATAATTGGGTGGGTGGTCATAGGCCATGATGGGTGTAGTGGGTAATGACCCTAAATTCCTAACTGAATAAGAAAAATATATTTAATAATTTAATATACCAACCGATGGCTACCTTAATATGCTGTATTAATAATGCAAGTATTAAGGCAGTAGGTACCTAAGTATTAAGTGCCCAACATTAAACAATTTTAGTATAGTGAAATATACGTGGTATACTTACGTATTATCACAAAACAATAGTAATATAGTATTATAGTAGATGCGAGTATACGACTACAATATACAAACATATTATTATTATTATATTATAAAATCTATTCTATAGTCTTGGCGACACTATAGATAAGTATAAATACGACGACGTCACTTGTCCGACAGTGGCCTGCTGATAATTGATATAATAGCGTGCGGAATTTTCAATAAAAATCTATTTTTGTAACCACTAACCAGAAATATAATGAAATAATTTTTCCCCTACCAAGTACGAGTGTCCCAACGGCCAACAAATTGTCGATTAGTATAATAATAATAGTAGTTATCCACTAATGACCGTTGAATATTGACTGAAAAAAAATATAATGTATTATTCTAAGTGATTCTATGTCGTACTGTCGTTACTCGTTATTCACTTATTCTTTATTATATTAATTATTAAGTACGATTGTATTTACAATTATATTTTAAAACACAAAGTTATGTCTGATTATAATAGTTTAATTTGTTTATGTGGTAAAAAAAAATTGAAACTTAATGAAACGAATTGGAAAAGACATCTAACCTTTTGTAGTATTTCAAAATTAAAAAAATCTAACATCGTGAACGACGTTTCCAGTTTTTTTATAAAAAAACGTGAAATTGATGAAGTACAAGAATTGCAGAAAAAAGGTAATTATAATAATAATAATTATAAAATAAAATAAGTAGGTACAGCAGGACATAGTCTTAGTAAGCTACTACCGGACGTCCTACCTACTCTAGTATGTACCTACTTACCTATTTTGTTTTATATTTGTATTGAAAGAATAGTAAAAAAATACATCATTGTAATATTAAATTAAGTCATGTACTAATGTATAGAATCTACCTATCACCCAATGACATATTATGTAGCATGTACAATAATTGTAAAATTTTACTTCCTCTTAACATGCGTACCAAAGAATATGGATAGCCTGGGATAGGCTAGGTAATTCATGATAAAAATAATAATAATTTTGAATTTATAATTTTTAGTCAAACAAGATATTCTCAATGACATTCCAATTTCAATAAAAGTATATCATACACCTAAAAATTTGGTACCTCATTCTTCTACCTCTGGTAAGTAAAAATAGCTCCAAATATAAGAGGTTATTAGTTTTTAGTTAAGCATCCTTACATCAAGGTCTACAAGTATAAAAATATAAACATGTACATTTTAGTTCCTAATTTTTTATTAATTTAATTTAAATTAATTGTATTTTTATATTAAAATAAATTAATGTTTAATTGTAAATAAACTATACATGGTTTAGCATAAATATGTAATAAAACATATAATTACCTAATTCTAAGCTGAATGTTTTTTCGTATTTAATAAAAAATATAGTTCTTATAGCTAGCTACTATATACTTATTATAATATGGTTAATGTTTATTTAGTCTTATAGTACCTAATTAATATTAATTATTATAATTTATAGTCCTGGTATAATAATATTTTGATAGATTTTATTTTGAATACAATATTAAAAGTTTTTATTTGTAATAATGGAAAATGGAAAAACTAATTAATAACTTATACCTACAATTTTTTTTTTATGCCTAGCGGCTATGACTTATGGAATTTAATTTTTATGCTCCTATAATTTATAATTTTAACAAAACAATAATGGAATAACTATAAAATCTCTGATAAAATGTAGCCATTGAATAAACAAATAAGTTGAATGTGGCGGATAAATAAACAAATAAACAATACACATTTATTATTAATTATCAGAATCCACAATAAAAACTAAACTATTTACTATTTTGTTTTCTTAAATCAAGTTACATATTCAAATAATTTACCCTTGTAAAATATTTATTTGTATTGTCATACATAGGTAATCCCAGTACACCTGCCACTTTTGTAAATTCAGCTGAAAGTCCTGTTGATTTGGAGACCAACTTTACTAGTACAGGTAATTAATATATTTTTGAAGTACCTACCTAAATCATTTTTATTTGATTTACAACTTAAAAGAAATAATTATTTATTTATTTGTATTGTCATACATAGATAATCACAGTACACCTGACACTTTTGTAAATTCAGCTGAAAGTCCTGTTGATTTGGAGACCAACTTTACTAGTACAGGTAATTAATATATTTTGGAAGTACCTACCTAAATAATTTTTATTTGATTTACAACTTAAAAGAAATAATTATTTATTTATTTGTATTGTCATATATAGATAATCACAGTACACCTGACACTTTTGTAAATTCAGCTGAAAGTCCTGTTGATTTGGAGACCAACTTTACTAGTACAGGTAATTAATATATTTTTGAAGTACCTACCTAAATCATTTTTATTTGATTTACAACTTAAAAGAAATAATTATTTATTTATTTGTATTGTCATACATAGATAATCACAGTACACCTGACACTTTTGTAAATTCAGCTGAAAGTCCTGTTGATTTGGAGACCAACTTTACTAGTACAGGTAATTAATATATTTTTGAAGTACCTACCTAAATAATTTTTATTTGATTTACAACTTAAAAGAAATAATTATTTATTTATTTGTATTGTCATATATAGATAATCACAGTACACCTGACACTTTTGTAAATTCAGCTGAAAGTCCTGTTGATTTGGAGACCAACTTTACTAGTACAGGTAATTAATATATTTTTGAAGTACCTACCTAAATCATTTTTATTTGATTTACAACTTAAAAGAAATAATTATTTATTTATTTGTATTGTCATACATAGATAATCACAGTACACCTGACACTTTTGTAAATTCAGCTGAAAGTCCTGTTGATTTGGAGACCAACTTTACTAGCACAGGTAATTAATTGTTAATTTAATAATATGTTTAATCATTCAATGATATTTTTGCTATCTACTTATAATAATTATGCTCATTAATAAATTAGTTCTTTTTTTCATAATTAAATTATATTTATCAGTATTTTTAAATTTCTAGGAGTACTTATTGATAATGACCCTGATGGCTTCTGCATGTTAAACAGACTACCACCAGCATTCATCAATTTTCTTCTGATAAAAGGTCCTGCTCAACCAACTCATGAAGATATTTCTTCAAAAGAATTTCCAAAGGATAAAAGTGGTCGTAGTTTTCAAGTAGCTTGGTATTGGAAGAAATTACCAGAAAACACACTGATACGAAGAGATTGGTTAAGCTACTCAAAAATTAGAAACAAAGCATTCTGCCATCATTGTATTTTATTTGGCAGGAAAGGCCAGAAGTGTTGGACACAGGAAGGTTTTTCCGCATGGTCTAGAGCTGTTTGCAGTATAGAATTACACGAGTGTTCAGATTTTCATATTGAAGCATCATTAAAATTTAAAATGAGATTGACTGCCTTGCCTATATTGCCATTACTTGAAGAAAAAAATAAGCAAGAAAAAGCAATTAACAGAGAAATAATTAAGGTACTAATTGATGCAACAATGTTTTTGAGTAGAAACTGTTTAGCATTTCGTGGACATCGAGAATCTTTAAGAAAACCGGGTAATCGTGGAAATTTCTTAAATCTTATTGACATGATGTCAAAATACTCTCCATGTCTTGCTTCATACATTACTCAATTAGAAATGTCGACAAAAAAACCCGAAGTTAATTTTTTAACAAAAAATCGTCAGAATCAACTAATTTCAAGCATTTCTAACAGTATAAAATCATTTATCAAAAATGAACTACAACATTCAAAATTTTTTAGTGTATCAATTGATTCAACCTTTGATTATTCGAGAAGAGAACAAGTATCATTTGTTGTACGTTATCTTCAAATGAATGGGCAAATATGTGAGCGTTTACTTGCTTTAAAAGAATCATCCATAACTACTGGTGTTCGATTATTTAAGCTATTTGAAGATATATGTTCATCTTTGTGCCTTGATTGGCAAAACTACTTAGTAGGACAGTCCTATGACGGAGCACAGAATATGAGAGGTGAATATAATGGCTTACAGTCATTCATAAAAGAAAAGTGCCCTACTGCGACTTTTATCTGGTGTTCGGCTCACCGATTAAATCTTGTTGTAGCAAAGACAGTAGGATGCAGCTTAGATGCTGTTGACCTATTTGGAAATATGGAAACAGTATATAATTTCATTTGTAATAGTAAAAAAAGAGTCGCCTATTATGAAGAAGTGCAAACTAAATATTCACTGACAAAAAAAGGTCGTCGTCTAAAACGCGTCAGTACAACTAGATGGATGTCACAAGATAGAGCACTGCAAGCTGTTCTTGAAACCTATGACTCTGTAATAGATACTTTGGATCATGTTAGAAAGACCGAAGGTCCAGATGACCATTCGGTTGGGCATATGTGTGGGTGTTTACTAGATTATTTGTTATCAAAACGATTTGTGTACACTGCACTATGGTTTCAAAAATTATTCAATGTTTTGGCACCACTGAATACATTATTACAAACATCAGACTTAGATCTATTAGCTGCTGTTAATAGCATAAACGAAACAAAAACAATTTGCTTGAAATTAAGAAAAGATGAATCTATATTTCACCATTTAACAAAAGAAATAAATTCATTTATTGCAGATAAAAAAGATCTGGAATTTTCTGAATTTAAAATTGTACGGACAAGACGGAAGAAAAAGATGCCAGGAGAATTAAGTAGCGATGAAAGTGTTGATGATCCACTAAATAATTTTAAAATAAAAACAGTTTTACATTCATTAGACACAACTTTAAACTATTTAGATCAATATTTCAACGACTCAGCTGTGGGCATATACAAAGACTTGTCACTATTTTCCACTAAAAGAATGAATGAGATAAAAAATAATTCAAATGAAATGCCTGATGACGCATTTGTGGAATTTTGTAAAATTTACAATAAATTCATAAACATTGATATCTTAAAGAGTGAATATTTAAAATTTTGTCAAATTTACAAAATGTTTGAAGAAACAACAGCACTACCTACATCGTTTCACAGAGATGTGCAGAATTATGATAGTGTTGAATCAGACAGTAGTGAACAAGAAATAGTTCTACCCAAACGGAATCCAATAACTGCAATAAATGCATGTAGTATGAAAAACGTATACAAAGTACTCCACGATAACAATTTGGCTTCAGTATTTTCAGTGCTACACACAGCTATGAAAATTGCACTGATTCTCCCAGTTTCTAGTGCATCAACAGAGAGGGTTTTTTCAAAGCTCAAAATCGTTAAGTCTAGATTAAGGACAACCATGACAGAAAATAGACTTGAAGACTTACTGATAATAAGTTGTGAAAGAGATATTTCAGAAGTTATTGATCATGACAATATATTAAAAAGTTTTGCTGAAGAAAGTTCTGTACTAAGTAAACATTTGGTGTGAATTAGTCAATTAATATATTATTATTATTATTATTATAATTATTATGAAAAACTAACCATTTTTTAGTTACTTAAAATTAATATTGTACAAATTACTAAATTAAATAAAAAAATTCTTAAACTATTTTTTCTTCTATGGGTAGAATAAAAAATGTAAATTATTGGTTAGGCACTAAATTGTATACCAGAGTTGGTGGGTGGGTAACTAAATTCAAAACTTGATACACCTTTATTTTGTTTGATAGCCGCCACTGATTGAAATGCAAAATGTATGTTTTATTTATGATGCAAAAATAGTTCGATCATTTTGACCATAGCGTGACAAACGTGGGGTAAAATATTATAATATTATATACTATATAGGTTCTAATCAATATTTAATAAGTACTTACCTACGTATTTAACTATACTTGGCTATAGTATCACTCGATGTATTAATTATTCGGAGCATCCGGAGCACAATAATTGAAAAATATTTAAAAGAAACCGTCACGGAATCCGTTTTACAAAATCGTTCTTCGTGAATAACTTATAAACATTGGTGACTTTAGTGAGTATACTGACGTGTGATTTAGTGCGAATGACGCATTATTGGACATCGGCAGACGGCAATAATATTATATCATGAAATATGAATTTATGATAGAACCGTTATTAATTAATATTATCACTTATCAGTATAATATAGTTATTTTAAGATGTTTGTACGTCGCGGTTGCCGGTTGCCGTCATAATATATAGCTATTTTTAGTTTTAAATGTTTCAATATAATATTAGCAAATACAAACAAAAATAAAGTGATGTTTATGTTACTTCTATGTGCAGTTACACTTTTAAATCACAAATGTTATACATTTGGACTCCTGAGGTTCGTATCTTCTTAACTACTCAGGAACATTAGAATATACACATCTCTAGGAATGTTTTGAAATAAACTACTTATTATTATTGATCTATAGTATGTTATACAGAAGTTATATTTCGGATCACATATATCCTGACAACAAATATTAGACGGTTACATGAGAGGTTACATTTGAGATGATAAAATCGAATCGCGGAAAAAAAAGTCCCGATAAATATATAAATACATAAAAAGTCATATAATATCATAAAAAATGTTAATACTTACTTACTTAAATTACTACTTACTTAAATCACATATTAAAATATAGTTTAATTTAATTTAATACAAAGTCCCGATAAAAATGAATATTATAATTAGGTACACCTCTTCCTTATATTATGGCTTACGGCTGTTAAGAAATCTAATACACCGATATTGCCTGCTTGTATACATACATTTTGCAGACGTTTTTCTACTGTACGAGTTTGCCCTAGTTTTTTAACAGTTTTCGACTCTCTACTCCCCTACTAAAGTGGCATTATGTACATTCCACGAGGAAGGTGAAAATATAGGTGGAATTTTTCGAAAATGCAAGGTAGAAGGTGAAGAAGTCTGAACCTACACGCCTATAGGTACCATTTACATAATAAGAATCAAAATAAGTTAAAAGGTCTTCTGCATCTGGAGGCATTATTTCTTTTAGACATGTCATTCCGTCCAGTACTTTATCCTGTGGTAGGAAAGCTAAACCATCAATCATGCCGCAATATTTTCGAAAATTATTATCTTCTTTATAAATCCCAGACAAACCAAGTTTCTGAATTTTTCTATGAGTCGATTGACACAAATGATAAAAACATCCGTTAATCGTAATATGAGTTCCAAAAATATTTTTTGCAATATTTATGTCAATAAATTTCTTTGTATCAAAATTAAAAAATTAGAAAATTATGAATTTTACATAAATTTATATTTGGTTTAATTCTATGATAACGTTATTATTTGATGAGCCAGCCAAATGCCTTACTGCGGGGAAGCGCTCATCAACCAGGCATAGTTCTTGAAATGAAAAAGGGAGAAGCTAGACGAAAATATTTACTTCAAGTAGGTACATTTATTTTATTTTGATTAGGTTACCAGCTAGTATTTTAATTTTTAAATCACAGTTTTACAAAAAAAACTACAGTAGAAATCGGTTATAACGAGTTTCAAGGGCCAGCTAGTTTTTCTCGTTATAACCGGTAGCTCGTTATATGCGGTTAGAACGAACATTCGTTGTAACCGATTAAAAGCGGAAATGCAAAAATAAAACCGACGACTTTTTATTTTAGATAAACAATTTTTATTTGAGATTAATTTATACATGTATGTACATACATTATTTATACATTAATACTTACATTTATTATTATAATTGGAGATTTAATACATAATTATAAAACACTTGAATTAATTTAATTTTGATTTAATTTCTTAAAATAATCTTTGACGCCCGATTATACCGAATTTTTCGTCACGTCGTCAGTTAGGTGTATTTATTAATATAATATTTTGCTGATAGTTAAAATTTTATAAATTTCATTAGATCGACCAAAACTGTATTCGTAATAAATGTTTACATTTTTAATTATTATTTATAATAATGTGTATTGTGTATTATGCACTTACAGTGTTTTTAGATATAAACGTATAATTGCACTTTTATTCGAGTCGTCAAAGACTGCAAAGAGTTGAGACACACACATACGAGTATTATATTACCTCGATTTGCCTTCCATTACAGTCTACAGATATAATATTATTATATCATGTTAGAAATATGCTCATATAATATTACGGCGGCCATCAATACGATTTTTAGTGTTTGTTATTTACTCCGATTTAGTGGTAATGTTGACCTTAGTTATAACTAATTTTTATACTATTTAAAATGACATTGTGCGCATGATTTATAATAATATACGTTGAACCATTTTCGTGGCTCACGAGTCACGGCTGTATACCGAGGAATTTCGCAATAACGAGCCGCGCACCGCACAAGCCTCGCCTTTACCATTGCGCGTCGTCACTGGTACTAAGCCAACACGAGCCACGAGCCGCGCCGTGGTAAGCAGGCCTTTAAAAATACGGGTGTTTGACGTAATGAGGTCCATGTGTTCAGGCGCTAGTCGGTCAATTCTCGAACGGCGCTATACTATAGTCATATTCTTCAATATTTAACCTAACCGTGGTCCATTACTCACAATATTATTGTAATATTATAATATTGTCGGTCTATTGCAACTACTCTGACAAAACGGACTCGGAGTACCAGGGGCGCACGTGCTAGTCGCTACTCGTTCTTTAGTTTCCGCGGCTTCGGCGGCGGTGTCGCGGTCGGTTGCCAGTGGCGGCGACGGCGGCGGCAGTGTAATGCAGTTGTTTAATATTATTATTATTATGCTCGTTCAACGGCCACCACGATCACAGCATGCGCTCCTGTTACATTATTTTCAGTTTTCCCGAATATTTTCCCAATTGAAACCATGAACAATAAAAAATTTAAGCTTCCTAAAATATTGCTACCACAGAGTAATATCGGAGTATTACAGAGTAATATCCACGGTGATGGTCACTATCAATTGTACATTTTTGTACGTATGAGAAATAAATGAGTACTGTTTTTACGGCAGCTTAGTTACACAATTGTCCACCAGGAAGCGCTAAGAAGGGCCGTTTTCGGAAATATTTTATAAGCAATAATATTATGGTGTATTTCAATTTTCAGTACCTATATTTGTTTTGAATAATAAAACATATTATTAACATATTGATGAACATTGTTTATTTATATTTTATTATTCTTTAGTACCACATTACCACATTGTAGAACTATTACCATCTACCTAAAACTTATTATTTTTTTAAACATATTTCATATAGTCCTAATTACTATGCCTAACAAATGTTTTATTCCTGCATGTACGTCTGGCTAGAGAGCCTTATATATCAAGCGGCCTGGACACCTTATATAAATTAAAACCGGCGAGTACGTACGATTTCTATTCTGACCAGCACGGTCCAATTGCTTTTGATGCGTCCGATGCGGCAAAATACAAACTGTTTTCTTTTTCGACATATCGGACTCATTTACTTTGGACACGGTGTCACCATAAAATCCGTCGTACTCGCCGTATTTTGAAAACTCAAAATCGATTGAGGAAAAATGGTTAATTTATGGGAAGGTATACCAAATTTTTAAAACATATATATTATATAAAACGCTGTGTCTAGAGCGCCGGGCGCCCGGTTACACTGTAAATATGAAAATATGATAATACCACAGAACAATAATAATACGAAGAAAATAGAAATACATTGTTCTATAATTTTAATTTTGTTATAGTAAGTTATTAGTTATTAGTTAGGTATTAGTTATTATTTTTTTATTAGTTTATACATACAATTATAATAAAATAATAAATCACAGTAATCAGCTATACGAAACCGATAGTTATATAATAATAAACAGTAAGTTAATACAAAATATTTAATTTTAATTTTTACATTTAATGTCAATGATTGACAAATCGTTAATCCTTATAGGTAATGCATCCTCCATGCACACAACAAAATTTGATGTAATAATATTTTAAATCACTTGATGCTGTAACCATTCTACCATTTGGAAATTTTGCGTTTATGGAGACTAATGTCTTGCAGTCTTTAATAAAGTAATCTACAAAATTCACGTCTTTGTAGACCCTAAAGCTGCTTTCGAACTCTTGAAATGATTTAAAGCTATCTTGGAGCTTCATAATTATATATTATATAAGATATAATTTACCTTTAAACACTGAAAAACTAATGAACACTGAATAACTGATGAACACTAAATAACTGATGAACACTGAATAACTGATGAACACTGAATAACTTGTACAAGGTTTATAGCTTGTATAGGTTAGTACAGCTTTATACTTATCATAGGGTTATACAATGGAAAGGATATAAAGGTAGGTAAAAGCCAAATAAACAATTAAATTTTCCTAATACAAATCTATTATTAAATATTTAAATTACGCGCCCAATGCTGTTCGGTGTGGTACTCAACAGGTAATTTACAGCGTGACCCGGTACAGTGTAACCGGGCGCCCGGCGCTCTACAGTGTAACCGGGCTCTACCCTGTACTCTATTACATGTCCGGGCGTCCGGCGCTCTAGATACAGCGTATATAAAAATCCAAATACTTTTCCAAATAAAGTATTTGGATTTTTTTTAATTTGTACCCACAGTACCAAACTAGATCCAATTTGCTATACCAATATCAGAAACCACACTCAAAGTTGAAAATTGAAATATTGTCATTTGTAGGGGCGATGACATAAACAAAAATTAAAAACACATAATTATGTAAAACTAATACATAATTTGCTCCGCTCAGAATCTAAAACGGCCATGATGTGTTCAAAATATAAAACTATAAAACAATTAATAATTGTATAATAACTATAGACTATAGTACCTATATTATAATGATTTGCTCACACACCATTATAATAAACTAAAATTTTACACAGTAATAAATAACGGCCGGACTGTCGTTTGTAGAAATCGGACATCCCCAATAAAACCGTTGTCATCGACAAATAAGTACGATCTCTATTATGCGATCACGAATTAAGAAATCGGCACGTATTTTTGTTACGGAACAACTACAGGTACAAACCACTAGGTAAAACTGATTAAACTTATTATTTTAGTCTCCACTAACCGTGATAATAGTAGGTACGTAGTTTTAGATTATATCGTAATCTAGCCGTCATCATAAATTGTAATTCGTGATAATTATTTTTCGTTATCTTATAACTGTTATAATTTTGGGAAAGTCAGGAGATAGTCCTATATTGGCAATACGGTATAAAAACATTGATATAAATCAAATATATTTTATTGAACGCCATTAGGTGCGGTAATCGTAACGAGTATTGTGCATTTAATAAATAGGTACATTTTGTTGAAAGTCAGAACGTTGTATTTGTCAGGGGGGCGAAAAAAATTTCAGGGGGGGCAAATGCCCCCCCTGAAGTATACCCGGATTCAACACTGAGTATGGTACAGATGGATATGACGATTTAATAATTCTGAGACTGTGCTCGATTCTGCAAAATTACTTTATAAAAATGTGTCCCTCTATTCTAGTCATTGCAGACCATAAATTAATGATAATATTGATTTATTACAACTAATTGCGGCCTGCAGATATATTATGTAAATATTTACACTACCTATATGTACTCGCGCACACACGACTCGGTTAATGGTAAACACATATATTCACAGACGATAGACGTAGTGACTATGAAATAAGATATTATTATATTTATTTCTCTAATCGGTTTTTGCAATATTAACGTTATCGACATTATCGTAAATTATCACCTTGTATTTAGTCACAAAAGGCATATTATACGCGTTTCCTATTAATAGTGGATCACTGTGGAGATCACACGCTTTACCGATGCCAAATATTTTACAAGTAAGATATAGGTATAAGTCTGACGATAAGTCAGAAAATCACATTTTCTTGGTTTTTTTTCTTGCAACCGGCTATACATAAAATAATATACGACTGTGCAGCATAAAATACGTACACTAATATTATGTCTAAAAAACCCAAACATTAAATGTATAATATGTTTTTTTCTCCCCATAACCACCGGGTATATAAAATATTATATTATACGACTTGTTTGTGTGCACGACAATGACCGTATTTTCTATTTAAACAACGATATCGTTTTGTGTCGTCGAGGAAAAATTATATTATGTGAACAGTGCCACCGTCTATTGCGCAGTTTTACAAATTATAATACATTTATATTATATAGTAATCTAAGAGCCCACAATAAATTCTCTGTATCGGATACAAAAAGAAATTGTAATGACAAGTCGGGGAGTTTTTATTTTTCCTCAAATATAATGAAACATGTTTGTGTCTTAACCGCTGCATCTGTATTCCAAGAAGACAATAACGTGCGTGAGACCCGTGTCTTGCCGTCTCATCAATAATATTTATTGTCTGCATAAAAAATAAAAATAAAATTTAATAAAAATTGTCGTACAACACTCTGTGTCTCTGTCGTACAGCTAAACGTTGAACCGATTCGTCTTTGATGGCGATAGCCAATGACATCGCAGCCGCGCCGCCCGACCCCCTCCGGGACCAGCGTAGGCTTATATCGCTTGTCAGTGGCGGCACCTCGAAGGTTCGTCAGTCC
The DNA here is from genome assembly GCA_949089665.1 of Macrosiphum euphorbiae. Lineage (NCBI taxonomy): Eukaryota > Metazoa > Arthropoda > Insecta > Hemiptera > Aphididae > Macrosiphum > Macrosiphum euphorbiae. The sequence goes on along the minus strand of CARXXK010000002.1, from coordinate 89,670,442 downwards.
ATACACTCGAACACGTTCCGGCAGTCGCTGAGTCGCCGGTCACTGAGCGTCGCTCGCCGGTCACTGAGCGCCGCTCGGCAGTGATGTAGTTCGATCTCGGAGCTCATCGCGCACTGTTCTTCGCGGACATCGACTTCGTTCATAATATATTATTATTATTAAAAACTTTAAATCTATATTTTACTGTCCACCGTTATACGTGCACGTCAGACGATTTATTTCTAATTACACGCATTTCCCGATGTCCGTTCATTCACGGCAAGATCGATGTCAACGAAACACCTCAACGCCGATGGTCGGATTCCATCAGTTTCCTATTCCCTGTCGCATACGACTATACGAGGATCGGTAACTTTATAAGCACGATTTTAATTATAATTTACAAATATAGGTTGGATGTATAATTTATTTATTTATTCAGCGAAAACAATAAAATAAATTAATAATAGCGCTGATACGAATACCAACTGAGCTATATAAGCTCTTATCTGGTATACGGAGTTCAACGATATTAAAATTGGTTTAAAGTAAAATACTTACACAAATAAAAATATGATATACTCAGCGTCGTCTCAGAATGAAAAGGTTTTAACGTAATTTTTGTAATTGTTCAGGGGAACGTTTTTAAGTTAGCCCGTACCCATCATTCATCAATGAATTAGAATCTTTTCATTCTCTGTATCTCATTGAATAATCAATTCAATTTAATTTAATCAATTTAATTTCAGGATTGAATTATACAACAAAAAATATTAAATAATAATATACAAAAAAACCATTTTTAAAAAAAAAAATTGATTTAGAACCTTTTCATTCTGAGACGACAATAGGTAATTAAATAAACATAACATGATACAAACTGCACGTTAGAAACAAAAATTTACATCAGCATTACATATATTGGTATAGGTAGATACATATACAAATATAGATACATTATCATTATTTGCATTGATGATAAAAATTAGTGATATCTCAACAAAAACCCTTCGTAAACTACGTGTAAAAATGGCTAAGTAAAAAAAATATAAGATCTTTAAGCAGTATAAAGATGTGATATCATGAATAAATGCTAAGTATATTGAATTTTTAAGTAAACTTATTTTCTTTCAATAATGTATTTACTTGGCGAGGAATTATTTAAAATAGTATATAAATATTAAAAATGATATTTTTAAAATAATAATAAGTGATTATTAATAGTCCTTCGGCATTTAATTATTTTGTGTTCATCACACTTTGTTTCTTTTACACGTAGCTTACGAAGGGTTTTTGTTGAGATATTATTATCAATAATCAGAAGTACATTAGTAGGCACATTCCAACACTCACGTCACGCCCGGTTTTTTCGCTCGTATCTTAAAATTGATAAAATTGCTCTTTTATTTTGAGCGAAAAAACCGTGTTGGAATGTGCCTATTAATGTACTTCTGATTATTGATAATAATATCTCAACAAAAACAGCAATTTTATCAATTTTAAGATACGAATGCATTCGGAATTCGGATAGTGTAAAACGAGGTTTATCTACGTAATGCAACTATGCAAGAACGCCATATGAAAAATAAATTGTTCATTTGATTATACATTTTCACTAAAATAAATTGTCGGTGGCAGTATTGAATTTTTAACTAGGTACTACTAAGGAGTCATTATGCTAGTATAACATATTTAATATTTAGGTTTTTAATTCATCCAATAGTAATCATAAAAATTGGAAGTCAAAACAAGACTGCCTTAATATTTTGAGTTGTGGCATTCTTACGTTGTTTAAAAATTAATTTTGTGCGATGTGTTGAATGCAAGTGTAGGTACATACTTGTATTATACGATATTATATTTAGACATATTGACTTTTTATGATTTTATTGATACACACATTATCATCAAGATCACTAACTATTTTATTTATTGTCTTTTTTATTAACTATATTACCATTGGTATTATTGGATTGACTTTCACATAAACTTTTTATTAGACTCTTTACTTCGTTATTTAAATTGTTATAAATAATTTTCCCCTATGCAATTAAGAAAATTTCTAAAACTAGTTAATAAAGTAGGAATATGATGGTTTAAGGTATTTTCCTGTTCTTCTATCTATTGAGCATTGAGTGTATTATGGTTATGTATGGATTTAATTAAAATTCGACTAATGTATAATTTATAAACAGATCAGAGCATATTTTAAGTAATTATCACTGGGTGGCACTTCAATAAAATTGTCAATCAGAGGAACATATAAAGGAAATCAACTCTTCTATCTCAATACAATTTTGATATATGTTTATTAACTGACTACTAAAAAATATATCTACAAGTTTTATATAGGTTTATTTACGGAGATAATATATTATACATAACCGATTTTTCAATAATAAAACCTTAAAAAAATAAGTAGAACAGAGTTTATTATTATATAGTATCTGTATCTGCAGTACAGTATCTGTATTTAAAAAAATATGTATTACAATTTAAAATTACAAGTTTGATCAAGGAAAAAATTTTTTGAAGGGCTTTAAAAATAATTGTTCAATTGCTCACTCCTCACTCATAATGGTATTCATTATTAATAAAGAGCGGATTTTTAGGTTCTTAAAAGATTAAAATATATTATGTTCTAAAAAAAACCCTAACATATTATTCTCTAAATATTCCTTAAAATGTGCAGATAATATGATTTTTTTTTTCTAAAATAGTTCAATGAAAACAATAAATAACTTAAATGGTGCACTTGCAGTCCTACGAACTCTGAGATGGATAATTCGTCCTCATTTTTCATCTTCGTAAAGTTGCATAAAGTAAAAAAAAAATGTAAAATCCTAAAGATCTGCTCTTAAGTTATTAAGTATTAATTATGTAAAATACATTTTAGTTAAACCAATAACAAATAATACGTGCGTCTGATGATACGATTAAACTTATAATTTGTTTAATACCTGGGTACGCAGCAGAATAAACGATATATACGAGTGATGAATACATGAGTATTAGGGATGGGCAGGAGTGACTAATTACTACCGACTAAGTCGGTAGTATCGTGTGACTAATTTAGTTAAATTATAATTATAATTAGTCAACTAATATTTTTATTCGACTAATTTTTATTATTCGACTTATTTTTTTTTCATACGTTATTAAATATATAAAATATCATTTTTACTTCAAAATAAATAATTATATACATAATAATGGAAGTATAAAAAAAATCATACGTTATGAAATGTGGGTATAAAATAACATTTTATAAGCCTCTTTCAGATTGTCTAATAATAAAAAAAATTATATATATGTATATAAATGTCCAATTATATTTAAACTTTTCATCTTTCAACTTTCAAGCTTTATAAATACTGTAACGTGCCAACCACTTCAACTCAATATTGATGGTATTTTGAATTAAAATGACAAGTTGATGGTATAATGATAGTTTATTTGTATTATTTAACACGAAAAATATTCTAAGTCCAAATAATTAAATTATAAAATAGTGGTAAACGGGTTGTGACTTAGTATCGACTTTGTGGCTGTTCTGCTAGTGCTCGTCGTCTCGGCTGGTGTTCGTCTGATGGACACTTGTCCATCGACGTATTTCGTCGGTTTTCCTATTAGATCCCTCCTATGGCATTTTTAGTATAAAAAATGGTACATAGCTGCGTATACCTGACGTCATTTCGGCGTCCTCTACGAAATAATGTTAATTGGGATTATATGTTTTCAAAGTTATCTATTTTTGTTATTTACGGCTTTTTCGTATTTCCTAGAATATGGATAATGTGCGCGTTCTATACTCTTATCGATGTGGCCGCCCGGACGCTTATATTATTACTATTATCGGGTTACGTGCCCTCTGCAGCATTTATATCTGTTATTGAATATAATATATTATATTATAAGCGTATTATAATTTTACATAATTTCTTTTCATGACATAATGATTTTCATTTTACATAATTTCTTTTACAATACATAATTTTTCATCACAAAACATAACAATATTTCTTTTTATAACAACATAACATAACATAACATTTTTTTTTTTTATATATATAACATAACAGTTTCATTACATAACAATATATAATATATTTTTCATCTGATTTTTAAACATAATAACATAATAATAAAAATTTTTGGTTAACACATTATACCTTAATAACTAATACAATAACATACTATATTACTATAGCATTGGATACAATAATATTTTAATGTTAAGTTGCATGTTATATATAATTTATTTTTAATGATTACAAATATTTCATAATCTCCAATGGAATTACAGACCAGTATATTTAATAAGTGCGTGTTTAAATTTATCTTTACATTATTGTTAAAATCAGTATTTACTTTACTGGCATAATTTCGGTAATATTATTTTACTATTAAAACAAAATTAGTATTTTCCATTTTTATGTCACATGGTTACCGTTTTACTATAGGTCGAGTAACCATGCTCCAAACCAAACTTCTACGTAATAACAATGATAGTAATTTGTAATATCTATAACTAATATATGTATAATTATATTCCCCAATAGTTTATGTTTTATTTAGTTCAACACTCTATCTTAAATAATTACTTGTACATATGCATTGGCGCAATTTGGGGGGTGCTTGGGGGTGCTTAGCACCCCCAAATTTCATATTAGCACCCCCAAAATTTATTTGTTATTACTTATCATATTATGTCATAGGCATTAGAATAAATTTATTTCTAAGACTTTTCACTTTCATAATAATAATAATATAAATATTATATAATAATACCTATCTTATATAATATTATGGGTAATTTATTGTTTATATTGATTAACATATTACTATGTATTAATAACATAAGAAGATTTTATACTTCATAGAACGATAGTCGATAACGATTACGCCGAAACGTCTATCGATATCGAATATTCGAGTATCCCGTTAGCTTATCAATTTCTTTCACGAATCTGGTAAATACAAAAATCGTCTAAAAATAGAACGCGCGTAATCAATTTATTGTCGATCCGAACTCCGAGGTGACCATTTCGATTGCATTTTTCTGTGAAAACACACACGTTCCACCATCAGTCCACACTCAAGTGTCTGAATCGTGAATCCTGTGCGTCGTACGTGGTACGTGTAAGGTGTAAGTTAGGCGTTTACTGTTTACCCTTGCTAAGAAAATTGAATAATATTATTATTACTCAAGTTGTTAATGTTGTTATTGCTTTAAAGTTTATAATGGAAAATACTAAAAAGATTTTTAATATTTTCAATTTTGAAAAAAAGTCAAAAAATGATAAACACCAAGAAGTAAGTTTTGATATTTATTAAATACAGAAAAAAACATTCTTTATAATCATTTTAATGATAATTTTAATTATTGTTATATTTTTAAATTTTTTTAGATGAATTCTGAGGTTGTTGATGACCCGGACATTGAAATTGTAGAAAAAGATGACGTTATAGTTAATCAAACTGATACTGATTTTGTTGAAACATTACCTTTTCAACACAACGAAAATAATCTCCAACATTCCGATTTGGGAAATCTCGCTACTGGACCTTGCCGTCCTGTTTTAAATGTAAGTTAATAATTGGTAAAATTAATAACAATAATATTGACATTATTAGATAATTGTCAGCAATTTATATTATATTTATTATTTATCGTAGCTAGTAGGTATTAATATTATTCATTTAATAATTTAATAATTTAATACCTACCTATTTAAAAATTAAAATACTTTTATTTGTATATATTGTAGTATAATAATAAATTACACTATCATGTAGATTTATAAACAAACTAGATTTGGTTCGCAAAACAGATCATTTAGTAGCCAATGGTATAAACAATATACTTGGTTGGAGTATAGTATGAAAAGCAACGCAGCATTTTGCTATGCATGTAGAATGTTTGCTGATGAACTTATTGATGATGTTTGGACAAAAAAAGGATTTTCAAACTGGCAAAAAGTATGTTTATATTTTGACTATTTTGGTTTCTGAACAATATTACTAAAAAAAATAAAAATAGATCAAACTTTAGAGTATAGGTATATATTATACCTTTATATTTCATAAAATATGTACTTAATTTTTTGTCTATTTAGCTTAATGAAAAACTGAAAAAACATGACAAAACAAAGCGACATTTAGTTTGTGTATCTAAGATGTCTGGGTACTTGGCTTGTAAGAAATCTGGTTCTGTTATGGTAAAGCAGTGTAGTGGCTATAAGGAACAAGTGGCCAAAAACCGTACCTATATTGGTACGCTTATTGACATCATATTATTTTTGGGGAAACAAGGTATTGCCTATCGAGGCCACAGAGAAGATGCAGATTCTCTAAACCAAGGTACTCTTAAGTTAATTTTAAACTGCATTTATATTTAATAACATTATGTAATATTTTAATTATTTTTATAAATAATAAGTTTATTTTTTCAAGAGTATATCTATATACATTAACATTTTCAGGTAATTTTAAGGAATTATGTAAATTATTATCAAATTATCAGCCGGATTTCAAAATCAAATTTGATGAAACAACAAATTATACTAGCTGGTCTATTCAAGATCAATTAATTCAATTGTGTGCAGAGGATATCAGAGAAACTATTGTAAAAGAAATTGAAAAGATTGGTTTTTTTGCTTTAATGTGCGATGAAGCTAGGTTTGTTTTATGCATTTTTCTTATAAAACTCTTATTTTTTAATGCGTCAAAACTAATTAAATTGTCATTTAATTGTAGATGTTATAGAGAAGAACAATTGTCAATTTGTGTGAGATACACCATTGACTTGGATGTATATGAAAGATTTTTGTGTTTTGTTGATGTTTCAAAAGGACAAACTTCCAACCATATTGTCACTGCACTGTTTGAATGTTTTGAAAAACAAAAACTGACTATGTCTAAAATCAAAATAATTGCACAATCATATGATGGCGCCAGTGTTATGTCTGGACACTTACGCGGTGTTCAATCAAGAATTAAAGAACACTATCCATACGCTATATACACTCACTGTATGGCACACCGCCTTAATTTAGTAGTTGTAGATACATGTAAGACAATAAAGGTAATATTAAAACAAATCAAAATCATAAAATCTATATATTTGTAGATATTAATAAAAAATGTCTTATTATATTTTTCAGAATGCAAAAAATGTTTTTAATATGCTTGAAGCAATATATGTACACTTTTCGCAACCATCAAAAAATAAAAAATTATGTGAAATGCAAAGAAATTTAGGATTAAATAAAGGAAATGTATTAAGAATATGTGATACAAGATGGGTGTGCAGATATAAAAATTGTGTTGCAATGTTGAAAAATTATTCTAGCATTCTTAATATTCTCAATGATGAAATCGAAGAACAAATAGATAAAGATGTAGCACGTGCATTAGGTATTATTATAAAACTTTAATTTAAATGTTTTTTTTAAATTATATATAGTAAATAAAATAATAATAATGTTCACTTTTCTGATTTGTAGGTATTTTAAGTTCTATTAATAAATTAGAATTTATAATAGTTCTTCATATATTGAATGAAGTGTTATCCATTATAAATGTTTTAAGCAATCAACTTCAATCTAAATCTGCTACCTTGGGAACATCAAGTAATATAATTCAAAGTGTAATTTCTACTTTTGAAAATCAGAGGAATGAAGATAGTTTTTTTAAGCTTTGGGAACAAATTAAGGAATTTGCACAGTTAAACCAAATAACATTGGAATTATCAAACTCTGGTAAGAAATAATAATTTAAAAATGTGTCAAGAATAAGATATTTTTAACTTTAATACCTAAGTATTAATGTTTTTACTTTTATATCCTTAGGAACAAAATCTAAACGTAAACGCCAAGAGCCACATCACTTACAGAGCTATAATCTTGAGACCTTAACTGGACAACAAAGTGAGTCGGAATGTAGAACAATTGGCAATGAGCATTGGAAAATCATTTATTTTCAAATAATTGATTCTGTTATTGTCAATTTAAAGTACCGTTTTTCGGATGAAAGTTTAGTTTTAGCTAACTCATTAGACAAATTTATGAAAATGGATTTTGAAAAAGGTTCATATTTCATTAATCATTACAAGGTTAGTTAATGTAATATAGATTAATTCTGTAAATAAAATAATCACGTGAGGCCGTGAGGGTGATATAATTTCAGGATGTTGTAAATATTGATTTAATGTCATTAAAAGCTGAAATGTTGCTGACAAGAAATTGTATACAAAATAGAAATTTGGATTTTGATATACAAGGAATAAAGAAAGTGGTGACTAAAGATGTTTTTCCAAATTTATTTAAACTTATTCAAGTAGGATTGACAATTCCTATAAGCTCGGCTACTTGTGAAAGGTCTTTTTCGTCGATGCGTCGTATAAAGAATTGGCTTAGGACAAGTATGGGACAATCGAAATTTACCGATTTGTCAGTTATCAGTATTGAGAGAGATCTTAGCACTAAAATTGATAAAGATAAAATTATAAATAACTTTGGTTTGACTCAAAGACGTATATCTTTAATATAATAATTAAATAAAAATAAAAAATGTATTTACCTGTATTTATATAGGTACCTTGAATCTGTGTTTTATTTTCTTTAATATTATTTTCTTATAAATTATAGATTAATAAGTTAATGCGATGAATGTATAAGTGGTGTTGTGGTAAGGCCGTAGGGGGGTGTGGGGGGCAAAGCCCCCCACGAGTCACTTTGGTCAACTTAAATCTAGCACCCCCATAAATTTAACCCAAATTGCGCCTATGTACATATGGTGAGTACAACCTTATCTATTCTTATGATTAATTTCTAGATCTATGCTTATAAACATCCTATGTTGACTACGATGATTCGTCCAGTACAGCATCCATTTTTGCGTCACATAGCTACAGTTACTAAGGGTCGTGTAACCATGTTTCACAATAACTTCAAGTACTGGAGATTTTTGAAATATTTTTGTTATACTTGTGTTTCCGCTAGGTCTATATCATCATATGATTTATATGAAGTAAGATTTATTGTATTTAAATAATTAAATCTATTTCTTTCTACCAATTTATAATTCCGTGCTATGTTAATTGCTGATATAATCATGACAATTATTACTATTCCCATTATAATACTTAATATATATATATATTGATTCTAACCAGTTTCTATTAGTTGGTTCATTGCATATTGTAGTTGACCCTATGGATTCTTTAGATTCTGTTACATCCTTACTTCGTCCTAGCATATAAATCGCGCACTACTCCTAGTATAATTTTCAGTAAAAATTCATTGGTCTTTCCCTAGCACACAATTGGCTCAATTAATTAGGTTTGTTAACAAATCAAAACAAGATATCTAATTTAGCTATATAATAAAATAACCAAAATCTAAAATTAATAAAAATTCTAATTTAATCCAAATAACGCTTTAACCCAACCGCTGCCTATTTTCGGCTTCTCGCATGGCCATCCCCCTTCCTCGTGACATGCACCTCATGGCATAGTGACTCCATGCCTCGCGATTTATCTCTGGATTGGTTTTGCAGAACTCTTTTGTTACTCGCCATGCCAAATTTAATCCGGCACGCAGCTCTTGTCTACTTTCTTCCCCTGTTAATGGAGGTGGCCTGATTTCACGGTAAAAATGGTCGCCGTGCCTACGGGTGGTCCTACAGCTGGTCTGTTGACGTAAACATTCGGTCTTATTGTACATATACAACTAGTTGAAGACTACAATATTACTATATAAATACTAATCTTTTAGATTAAAATTCAATTTTAAACTAATAAAATTAAGACATTAGAACGTTAGCTACCGCTACCTATTACATATTAATCATAATTTATAATAAAACTTAACCTAATTGGAATTTTCGTGATACTTTTAATTATTAGCTACATCAATTATTGCCTTATTTTCCCTTAAAAATTGTTGTCCTAAAATACCATCCCTAGGTATAGGAAACGAATCACGTACTACTTGAAACACCGTTTCAATATTAACTTCATTAAATCTTAAAGTTATCTTAATTTGCCCTACTGTTGACACTATCTTATCATTAATTCCTTTTAAATATATTTTTCTGTTTTCGTGTACTAGTGTGTCACCTGTCAAAGCACTAAATTTTATTAAGTTAACATCGCTTCCAGTATCTATCAGCAATTCTATAAATTCTTTTCTTATATTGACAGACTGGCAAGTGACATGATTGTTGTTTAAGACTGATACGATGTGTAGGTATTGTTGAAATCTTCTTCGACCGCGGCTATCAAATTTATCGGGCGAGCGCCACTCATGTCGCCCGATCTCGGCTAGTTTCCCGAATTATTATTGTACCTATCGTTATTCTGTTTCCTAAAACACTTGGTAACGTCATGTCCAGATTTTTTACAATACGTGCATATAACGTCTACCGAAGCGTTGTAATTAGTAGGCTGTCGTGTGAAATTATTGTTAGATGGACGCGAATTGTTATTATTACGATGCTGTACACAATCCCGGGCAAAATGATTGCCTCCGCATTGATAACATCGTATATTACCTATTGCATTGTTATTATTCCAATAATTACTACTACGATTATAATCATTGTTGCGAATGTTGCGATTAAAATTATTACTGTTAGATTGACGCGAATTGTAACTATTACCTTGATTTATGTCAGGTCTATTATTATTGGATGAATTGTAATTATAACGATTAATTATAACCTACCAATTTGTGGAATGATATAATAATAATTATAATATTGTCATCTTAATAATAATGGATTTATGGTACGGCCATAGATTATCTGATCTTATCGAACCCATTACGTATAAAAATAACTTTTTAAGTAAAATATTTTTTTCGTCCATCACACACATAAATCACATATAATTCTAAATATTGCAAAAACGTGTAAAATTACTATACATTTAAATTTTAAATTAAATATGTAGAATATATGTCGTAGTATTATAAGTCAGACTTCAGATATATTATATTTGATCAAATTTGATTTATCTTGACTGCAAACAAAGTTGCATATCAACTAAATTAGGTCTTTAAACGTATAAGTTATAAAAAATAAAAATTGTATCCTAATTAGAAAATACATTTGTCGATTAAGATTATATATTTGTCATTTTTGAAAATTATAGTTATAAATTCAATATCTGAAATGAAGCACAGAGGTTCCTGGGATTTTAGTACTTTTGTACAATATTATTTATTTTTTGGTTTTCTCGTTTTCGACCTCATATTTTCATAGTTTCCACCGAAGCGCACTTCACCGGACGGGTGAATATAAAACAAGTGCGAGTCGGATTCTCGCACGAAGGGTTCCGTACCATCATCAGCTATAAACATGTTGGCAACACTGCTTATGTTATATATTCTAGGATTTTTAGTATTTGTTGTTATAGAGGTAACAGAAACACACAATCCGTAAAAATTTCAACTTTTTAACTTTCATGGTTCATGAGATACAGCCTGGTCACAGACGGACGGACAGCGGGGCCTTAGTAATCGAACTTACCTTGTTCATTTTTTATCTGTTTACATGACATTGGATCAACTGCAGAGAGCTGATCTGCAGGAGTATGCAATATACAGAACGTATAATTTAAAGGGTTGTTTAAACCCTTTATGGAGCATATTGAAAACTCCTCATCATTTTGCCGGCAGCTTTCATTCATATTTACAATCTGCAACAAATAAATGTTAAGTACTATAGTATAATTTTATTGGAAAATAAAATGCATGAGTACTTACATGTCTATCTTCATGTGCTTGATTACGAATGTAATAAAACAAGTCAACAATGGGTTTATTTATCCTTAGATTCACAGTACTACTCGTATAATTGAAAACTTTTAAGCCTGCAAGATTATCCAAATAAAATATAAAAACATTTTTTATCATAATATATATTACATAATAGTTTTTTATTTTATTATTTTATAATCTATAATATACAATTGTTGTATAATAATAGCTGAAGCGTTATTAATTAAGGCTAGCTTGATGTCTTTTGTGGAGAACCCATCCACCATAACATTATGTAGGTGCTTCCCATAACTATGAATATTTCCAATAATATGTTATAGAAGACGAAGTCATCGTAATTTGTCAGAAAATGTAATACAATTGCATTACAAATAATGTTCTGTAGAATAATTATTACCTAAGAGAATTAACAGCCAAGTTTTTAAAAGCAATTCGTATTCTTACCTTCTGCAGTTGATCGATGCCCTAATGTCGGTATCACTAATAGTGAAACCGACAGTTTTATCCATAATAATGTTTGATACTGCATGATCATTAAAACCTGTAATAAATAACAAATAGTATTAAAAAAAAACAAATTTTACGTTTTATAATATCCGTGAAATAATTACACTGAACGAAATGTATAGTTTAATGTAGTTCAACTAATAATGCATTGCATTGAAACTAAATGATCGCCTGATATTAATAGGTAGGTAACCAAAATTACCTATTTATTGCGGTTTTCGCTGACAGTACACTTGAATACGTTTTATATTGTGTTAGTTAGAATTTAACGTGACATCGGCGTCGGCCGCATCTGATAGTTTTCCAGTTGTGCAAAATAATTTAACTAGAGTTAGCGCATTTATTAAAAAATGTCCCATTTAAAACCATACAAAGTATTATAGAAATATTGAAGAGTTATACTTTTACAAAATAATAATAATAATTATTTAAATGTTTAAGTTTAAACGGCTTTGGTATCATACTGTGCAGCCTTGGTACGCGTGACCGTATAGATAATAATATAAATAAACTTACCTGAAGGTTCGTTTTTCATATTTATACATCTCATAGGATCATCTGCAGAGAGCCGAGGAGTATGAAATATACAAAACATATAATGTAAAGGATTGTATTTCAAATCCTTTACATTGCATACGTCATACTCCCAGTGGCGGCCTGGCCAGGTCGGCGAGTCGGCGATCGCCGACTGGGCCCTCGGCTAAATGGGCCCTTACAGCCATTACCCGTAGGGTATTATATTATTTTAAATGTTCATAAATAACTAAGTTTGTTAACTAATTTTATTTATTATTTATAGTCCATTTTTTTTTCATTTTATTTTAACTAGTTGATAATGATATTAAACTTACAATTACTTACAGACTTATTTGATCATTTATTAATTATTATTTATTAAAATTTATTAAAACATTGAATATTCTGTATTATTTATTTGAATATTAAATATTATGTAATAATGCGGTGGTAGACACTAAAAAGCTGTTTAGCACACACAATTAATATGAATAATATTAACCAGGTCCTCATATATTATAATATGAAGTATTCGGTACCTATGTAGACTAGTAGACTTCATGCAACAGGCAAGAGCTATACCTAGCGGTAGTAAATTAAAATGATACAAATACCTAATAATATTATAGTATATGCATCAACAGCAATGTTGAATAGGTAACATTATAGATATTTTGTTATTTGTTTTTATAATACCAAAGGGGTAAAGTTAATTGAAACATAAATAAGGTACTTACAAAAATAGTTACATATACATTTTTTTGGAAGAGGTGGGGGTAGTAGAACTTCAAAATGATTAGGTATCTTTAAAAATGTAAAACTGTAAAAAGGCCCATAGCCATTTGCATTTGCACATTTTCTATTAGTCTTATTGGTCAGGGCCTTTTTAAATTCCAGCCGACCAAAAAAAATGAACCCAGGCCGCCACTGCATACTCCTCATCCCGTTCCTCACAACTTTCTATCATATTTACATACTGCAACAAATAAATGTTAAGTACTATAGAATAATTTTTATTTGAAAATAAAATACATGAGTACTTACATGCCAATTTTCAGCCTTCTGATAACCATTCATATAATACATAAAGCCAAAAATTGGCTTTTTTACCTTCAGCGTGACAGTTGCCGATGTCCAATTCTCCACTTTAATGCTGGCTGCAGGATTATCCAAATAAAATATAAAAAATTTTTTTATCATAATATGTGTTACATTATAGTTTTTTATTTTATTAATTTATAATCTATAATATACAATTGTTGTATAATAATAGCTGAAGTGTTATTAATTAAGGCTAGCTTGATGTCTTTTGTGGAGAATCCATCCACCATAACATTATGTAGGTGCTTCCCATAACTAGGAATATTTCCAATAATATGTTATAGGAGACGAAGTCATCTTAATTTGTCAGAAAATGTAATACAATTGCAAACTCCTCATCGCGTTCATGGCAACTCTCACTAATATTTACGAACTGCAACAAATAATTGTTAAGTACTACAGTATAATTTTATTGGAAAATAAAATGCATGAGTACTTACATTCCAATTTTCAGCCTTCTGGTCACCAGTCATATAATACTTCAAGCCGAAAATTGGCTTTTGTACCTTCAGCGTGACAGTTGCCGATGTAAAATTCTCCACTTTAATGCTGGCTTCTGCAGTTGATCCATACCCTAATGTCGGTATCCCTAATAGTATTACCGACAGTGTTATCCAGAATAATTGTTGATACGTCATGATCATTAAAATCTGTAATAAATAACAAATAGTATTAAAAAAAAACAAATTTTACGTTTTATAATATCCGTGCAATAATTACACTGAAAGAAATGTATAGTTTAATGTATAATTATACTAATAATGCATTGAATTGAAACTAAATGATCGCCTGATATTAATAGGTAGGTAACCAAAATTAAAAATATTGATAACATGAAAACTTGATTGTGGGAATGTTGAGCCAAAACACTGATTTTGTTTCTATTTAAATCAACGTTTCTATTCACCCGGTTTTAAGGTATCGCAAATTACGGGCAATTATAATGTGTATTGAATTTTGACCATTACAGGACTTAGTATCAAAATGTGGAACTTCATACATTTTTTTTGATTTTATAACCTTTCTCAAAATCTTTTCGAACTTCCCTGTGTTTAATTTTTTGCTCCTCGGTTCACTATACCTAGAGGCCTCCACACGCTTGCTGTTTATAGTATTAGATTATAAATTAATATAATATAGACAATATAGTACAATAATTACTGTTGGTTATAATATAATATAACATAATATTGGTAAATTTTTTGGTAGCCATAAGACATATCTACATGTCAGATATCTCTTTATGCAGTAGAGTAAACCTTTTTTAGATTCTGAGTGAAACGATGAATGTATTGATTTTACAATGATGTGTGTTTTTTTATTTTTTTATTTTTTTATTTTTTTTGTATCTGTGTACACGATAAGTAGTCGAAATAATGCTTCGATTTTCGACTTCAGTATCTTGTTCGATTGGAAAGTGAATATCGTTGGTGCATTGGGGAGGTCAAAATTTAAATTTCCCAGTAGTTTTCACACGCGCCGGGAAAAACAACATAAAAATTAAGGAAAAACGGGAATTTTTACGCAAAATTGATTTTCCAAAAAATCGATTTTGGTTATTGGTGTAACTTTAAAACAAATGAACGTATATACATGAAATTTTCACTGGTTGTTTATATTTGCATTTTCTATACACGATAACATTTTCAAAATATTTTGATTTATTTTGAACTGTTTAGGGACATTTTCATTTTTCGTTTTTTTTTAGTTTTTTTTCTAGAAATATCAATAAAATTTTATTTGTTGGTTGCGAAAGCTTGAAAATTTAATAGAAGGCTCCTAATATATTGTTTCAAAGGCAGATGAAAAATATTAAAAATCCTTAGTCACAATTTTTTTTTATAAGCATTTAAAGTTCAAAAATTGACAAAATATGGAAAAATCACGAAAATTAGCAAATTATTTTGAGTTAAGAATTCGTAAAAATTTTTCTTTTTAAATCTAAGATTTGAAAATCTAATACAAGATTACTCATAAGATTGTCTACCTTTATCAATAAAAAAATCTCTACCGGAAAGTCAAATTAAATTTTTATGAGCGTTTGAAATTCAAATTTTTACAACATTGGATATTCACTCGATTTCTCATGTGGCAATTTCCTTTTTTTGTTGTAATTAAAAAACGAATTACTGTAAATACATGAAAATTTCACTGAATGTTTATATTAGCATTTCCTATACACCATACAATTTTGAAAATATTTTGACTCTTTTTGAGCCGTTTACGGACATTTTCAGTTTTCAATTTTTTTAGTTTTTTTTTTCTATAAATATCAATTAAGTTTTATCTGTTGGGCCAAAAAGTGTAAAAATTTAATACAAGGCTCCTGATATATTGTTACAATATCAGTTGAAAAATATTAAAAATACATAGGCACAATTTTTTTTTATAAGCATTTTAACATCGAATTTTGACAGAATTTTTCAAAATCTCGAAAATTATTAATCATCGTAATTAATAAATTATAAAATGTTCAGTTTTTATAGCTAAGGATTGAAAATTTAAAACAAGATTCCACGTAAGTAGTTAATTCTCTTACCGAAAAATCTAAAAAATATACAATCACAGTTTATTTTTATAGTCATTTTATGTTCAAATTTGGACGAAATTACATATTAAAAAACCTAGTTATTTTGTTGTGATTATATAATATTATTCGTGGGTACCTACTTGAAACTTCTAAAGTGTACTATTATATATATATGATAGTATCAGGGTTTGTTGTTGGTGTATAACGTGTTATAAGTACCTAATGGATATTGTGATATGATTAATTTGGAATTTATTTTAGGTCAATTTTTTTTTAATACCATAGATATGTATATAATTTGTCTTAAACCTAGACTAACATACCGTCTTCGCTCAGAATCGTTTTTCTTATACAATGATATTGTATCATTGAATTCAAATTTAAAAGCATCCATTATACAGTGACCCACTTGTAACCTACTGTACAGCAGAGCGACATCCACTTACCCACCTTTTTTTAAATGAATGTCTGTAAAACAGAAGTTTTTTTTTTTATTATTGTTAAGGCTTCGACAACTTAGGTCATTAGCCTGTGGTACTGTAGGGGAGGGTACTGTAGATTTGTGACACGTGTGTGTTTGTGGTGGCAGAATTTTTATTGGGGCACCCGTAGGTTTCTGCCATGCTCCGGAGTGGGGAGATGGCGGGTAAAACAGAAGTATTATGTATTGTTTACTAGTCTTCTCAATTTGAAGGGTGTTTTAAATTTTTAGATTTACCAAAGCATACGAGGACACATACCGGTGAATGGCCGTATAAATGTGATATCTATGATCAGTTGGTATGTTAAATTGTTAATTTAATCTAACTTAATTTAACATTAGTCCAAAATAGTTAAGTAATTAACATTTAAAAGTACTCGTTTGATAATGATTACATTTCTTAAATAATATATGAGGTGTTTGAAAGCCAAGACATTTATTCAAGCATTAAGCAACTAGGTAAACATTTGAATTATAACTTTATTTTTATTACTACAATAATTAATAATTTATTTTATACACCTACCTATTCTAATAAGTGTTTAAAAATAACCCACATATTTTTTTAGATAGGGAATTCTATAGTACACTGCCATTGAAAATAAAATTGCTCTAATTGTGATCAAAGTAAGATTAGAAAATAGGTATTTAAATTATATGTTCTATATAATAGATTTTACAACTTTGTTAGTAATTTGTGGTATCGGTACTTTTTATTGACATACTATCCATCAGCTACATAAAATATTATTTATAAAATTTAAAATACATTATTTAATTGTATACATACAAATTTAAATACATGCACTTTTTATAGGAATAAATTAAATTTCTGGGATAATTAATAATTGAAAATGGCTTAAGGATAATAATTCATAACTTGCCAAAATTCATAAAAACTTATTAGAATTTACAGGTTAGGTTAGGTTTAAAACCTTGTATATTGACAATAATTAAAACAAATCATATTCAGTATTTTGATTAAAAATCGCACCCTATGATATTTACCTCGGTCTATTATTTATTTGATTTTTAAATTAAAATAAAAAATGAAAAATTACTATTAAAATCTATTAGGTACCTATCAAAGAAAGTTTATGGTACCTAACACATGAATACATTTAAGACGAGCTAATTTATTTTAATACCTACTTAAAAGTTGTTAGTCGTAGAGAAACAATATATAATGCCATAATAAGTAAAAATTATAAACAATATAATGAAAAAATATAGCTTCAATTGATCAATAAGTATATTACAAATCAATTATTCTGTTAAACCTATGTGTCATACTGAAGCTTAAAATGTGTATCGAGTTTTGCATAAATAACATTGCTATTATAATAAATTAATTGTTATACACTAAGAGTCAGTTTGAAATAATAATATATCATATTATTATCATGTACACAGATACCTGATATGAAATGCAAATTTATTAAGACCAAAAATACTAACTTATATTTAATTTGTGGTGTTTGTTCACTTTTAAGTATGGTATAGGTACCAACTGGCTACTATTGTAGTTAAATATGAGTCAATAGAAAACTATGTATTTACTTGGTCAAGAGTACTTGGAGATACAACGGTTAATTTACAACTGAGAAATCGACAGATGTCATTTTTATGTATGTAAGTACTACATACAAGTATAACCAATGTAATGTATCATTGGTTTCATGATTTATGATTTGACGGTATGTTTTTGATCCTAGAGTTCAAAATTGACAAGTCTGTACACTAAAAGAACCTCTGGCAAGACATAGCGTTCTGTAAGTTCTGAGTGTTTTCAAATGTATGTATGAGTGGAACCACTGCTATGGCATGTAAGTGTTCCACGTATAGTGAATAATAATTATGAAAATAATTCATAAATAAGCATCGTCTAATTATTGCAACCCGTTACAAACAATATTTGTATGTATACAAGTAGTACCTATATTACATGAAGTAAAGTGGACAAATACAAAGAGTAAAAATACATTAAAATATTAGATGATTATGATGATGATAATATGATATTATATTATATTATAAAATTAAAAATGAAATATCAAATAGGTACTTAAAGTGTATATAAAATTAATTTGTACTAAAATATTTCAATAGCACTATTAAATGTTTGTTAATTGTGATTATATTATTATATTGGTATCACACATATTTTAACAGAACTAAAGACAATTTTAGGTGAGCCAAAAAAATTATTATTTTTTAAATTTAATTAACTTGGGCAATATCCACTTAAGTCAACACAACGTTCATTTTTTCTGTTAAAATGAAGAAACACACTAATTAAAAAATGGTAATATTCATCAAACAAAATCTAAATCGAATTATTTCTCTATGACTATCCGCATTGTAGAAAAAAATTCTCTAGGTACCTACTTAATACCTCCCACTTACAAATTACCTAACAAAAATAAACATTGTTTGTATACATTATTCACGTTCAGAGATATGTTGTATTTTTATTGTTTCACGAGGTTTTAGATCGGTCAATTAGATCAGTTTTTTCCAACTGGTACCACTGAACCCGAAGGTTCCGTGAGAATTTTGTAAAATATAAAGTGGTTAATTGTTATTTTATTTGAATTATGATTCAAACTTTCATTATCTTCTCTTCTCATTAGGACGTTTCCTTATCTTATGATAAGATTTATGTTGTAATATAATGAAAAAAAAAATGGGAGTTCTGCAAAACATTCTAGTTCCTGCAAATGTACCGCGAGTAAAAGAAGTTGGGAAACACTGAATTAGATGATAGAAATTAGAAACATTAATAATTTTTTTTCATTATTTTAAGTACCGATATGACAAATTATATAGGCTATAATATAGATTTACAATTTTGAATAGTATAAACAAAAAAATTTCTGCAGTCATCGAAATATTTAAGATTTGGCATACCAATGCTTTTTGCAACTTCCATACAAAATAATTTTTTCTCATTTTATACATTAAATAATATATCAGATTATAATACATATTAGCTTTATAATTGGCACTTTACGATTTGAGTTTGAAATGGCACTTGAACTTGTTTTTTTCAATAATTGGATTACGTTAACAGCTATTGTTAAAATCAATTATTAAACCAATATTCTGAACTACCAATTTCGGTTGAATAAAAATCTTCAGTGCAATACCTAATAAAAATAAAATAATTTAAATAATATATCAATATAAGCTGGGAGGGGCCAGGAGGGGCTAAGGAAGGCTATAACCCCGGGCCGCAAGTTGAAAGGGGCCACAATTTACTCTCGTTATCTAGAAGAAAGTCTATAAGATGAATTGAAACAATTCATTGGTATGGTTAAAGTCAAGGAAGATAATAAAATAATAAAAAAAACTTGACATGTTACAAATGATTGTTGAAGAAAATCTTTAGAGCTTTTTCCCACATATTTATGTGGCGTTCCGAATTTTTTTAAGTATACCAGTTACTAACACACTACACTTTAGTATTATTCTCCAAATGAATAGTATTATATTATTATATAATAATATAATATTATATATAATTTCCACTTTGACCACTTTGCATTTTATCAAATATATCACTTCATCAGCTTTATTTGGGCGTCGTTCATAACCGTACACTTTAAAAAAAAGGTCGTCGTTCAAAACCACACACTTTTATACCTTACCCCGCATATTTTCCCCAAATCAAATAGTTCAATCACGCACATATTGATATATATATATCAATAACGTATACATTTATCTAAAATAACATTATCGTTTAGTAGGTAGCGCATACCAGTTAATCATATTTAATCATGATCAAAAAAAAATCATAAAAATAAAACTTTACGACGAACGGCGTGGGGTAGCTCTGGTTCTAGTATTGATATAAACGTATATAACTTGAGATAAGCATCTATTTTAAGACTAGTAGATAATAACAAATGTTATTTACGTAGTTTTTATCTATATTTTTATACATTTATTTTTTTTGTCGAGGTAAAACCTCAAATCCTCTCACTGTGCGGCTCGGAAAGTTACCATAGTCCACTTAGGCATGCATTTTACTTTCCGCATCCTACAATATTTCATTCGGTAAAATTATGAATTTAAAATAATAAATATATTTTGAGTTATTATTAATTTTTTTTTTTTGGATAGATGTGTTAAAACATCAACAGATATATTACGGAATCTAATTGAATATCAATACAATTTTATTTATTGGGTAAAAAAGCTTGACAATTTTATACAAATTAATGGACATTTGGGTACCTAATACTTGCTTATTCATTTCTAACACAAAAATAAATTTATAAATTTAAAATAATCAATCAGAGAATAACTTAATCTAAATAGAATTGCATTCTTCGTTTGACTGTCCATTAAAGTTTATAATACCTATATAATATAATAATTGTTTGGTATAAATTCAGTTTAGATATCATGCGATTTTTTCGATATTTCCCCTCCCCCTTCAAAATGTGTGTTTTAAAGCACTGAATACAAAAGCTAGTCTAATTATGGTTTTCGGTGTTACTCTACAATAAATTACTGTAGATACATGCAATTTTTACTGGTTATTTATATTACAGCATTTTTATACACAAACATTTTCAAAATAATTTTAATTGTTTTGAACTGTTTACGGACATTTACAGTTTTCAATATTTTTAGTTTTTTTTTCTATGAATGTCAATAAAGTTATATTTGTATGGTAAAATAAATTGAAAATTAATAACTTACTAATATTTTATTTATATTGAGTTCAGAGTTAGGTTAAGCATATTTAAGTTTGTTATGTAAATACAATTATGTGTTTTTTTTTGTGTGTGTATTGTCATTGGTTACTTTTTATACCAACAATTAGAAATGTGTCAAATAAGTTATGTGCTTCAGTGTGTATACATATTATATTACATTTTTATTATTATTATTATTTATAAAAGATAGGTAGGTATTTACAACTTCAATATAAAATATACTAAACAACTAATAATATCAAATATAACATTTTTGTTACAATAACAACTATGGAGTTATTAAAACATTTAAAACAATAAATTGTTGTAAATGTATATTATATTATTACACAGATGACCCTCATTATAAAATACATACCTATATTTTTTTTTTTAAATGTGAGTTTTGGTTTGTGGTAAATAGCACGACCACAAGAAAAAAGTGTGTACCACTATCTGCTACACATCCGTGTGGGTCACCGTCTAGTACACTACACAGTATACACACACGCTATGCCACTGGTGTATGAGGTACATCCGTACATCCGAGTAGGTATCATATTACACGAGTATAAGTATTTCCGTGCTATGAAATATGAATACTCCTAAATAATTGTTAAACGTAATATAAAATTTACCTGTACAGTGCATGGTCGCCTGTCTTTTTCATCAGGAGCACAGGACGTAAATAAGTAGAAAATCAGAAATGTAGTGTTACAGATAATATATTAATATGGTTGAATAATTCATCTGATGGGTATTTTAATGGTAGAGAGTGCTACTTTTACAATTTATTTTTGTGTAGCATTCAATATTTATTGATATCTGTTCTGTTGGAGCCTCCCCAACATGTTATGCAGTATAATAGAATCGAATAATTACACAGTGCCATGTTAATTTGTCTTATAATTGATTTATCAAGGAATCAAATTTTTTAAAATAATACAGTTAAGCTCCTCATTTTATTTTTGATATTATGTATGTGTTTTGACCATATTAGGTTAAAATCCATTGTTACTCCTAAATATTTGAATGATAATACCATTGGATTTCGTTTGCAACTACAATGTGGCGTATTTTGGGTGATTAATCGGGGGGTGTCCAACATTTATTGTACCTCACAAACAACATTTTTAGAATTATTAACTTACTAATATTTTATTTATATTGAGTTCAGAGTTGTAATATAAATTTGAGTATAAATTATATTGAATCCGGTATTGAATATCGATATTTTTTCCGATTATTTTATTTTATTGTTCTATAATGGCGTTCGTCCCCAACGCGTTAATAATAATTTAATTTATTTGAATAAATAAGTACTTAAGTTATCACCTGGTACAGTGGTGGACGGTGGTACGTACACACGCATAAAACTGTGAGGTTGTTTTGAGTTCTTTGTTAGTCAATTCCATATACATTTGAGCGTTAAATTTCGCTCAGGGCCCAAGGAGTGTTGATTTGACTACGCTGTGTAGTTAACGGTAACCATTAGTCTTAAGGGGCCTCAACAATGACATTTATTAAGGAACATTATATAGGCAATTTCTAAACTACTGTTGTGGATGTGTTAGTAATTATATACTCGTAAATGGACATTAGGGCTAGTAAGTCGGTTAGCTTGTGCCGCGTCGGGTGACAACACAGATTTCTATATATTACTAGATAGCGAACTCCGGTCATGAATTGAAGCTTCAAGGTCGGTTGGCAATTGTATAGTATTTCATATGACAAATAAGATAATATTATGATTTATTTTATAACGTATTTTATTATTTCTAAACATTTAGGTTACAAAAAAAAAATAAAATATTTTATATAAGTCATTTTACATTTACTATTTTATTAAAAAAAATATTATTCCTAATACATTTTGTATAATAAATGACATGTTTTGCCAACTGACAAAATGGCGGCCGTTCACAGCTGAGCTTCACTTGTGACAATGTAAATTGTATAAGAGTTCCTTATCTAGTTTAGTATAGAAGTCTGCGGGTGACAACGACGCGACGGTTGAGAATGGTGTGCGGGATCACTTTACGCACTCGCAGGCACATGTCAAACAGCTTGTTCGAAATAAATGCAAAGAAAAATTTCGCCCTAAAGAGTAAAGACACGATTCTACTTTTAACAGTACGCTCTTATAAATATTCCGATTTAAGTTTTGAAAAAACTTATAAATTCTTAATAACATTTCCAAGGCATCGCTCGTGATACAATTTAAAAAATATTTATAATTATTTAATTATTTTGACTTGAAAAGTTACAATTTTTTAAGTTTTTTAATCGTTTAAAAAATAATATTAACAATAAAAATTTAAAATTTATTCCGACCGATGCATCAAGCAAGTATTGAAAAATCTAAATCCGTTTTCAAAACTTATGTCGGATGACGCAGTCTAGAGTATGGTTAAATTTAGAATGTGTTATTTTCAATCAAAAACGGGCTGGTGTAGAGGCCCCTTAACGTTTATCTCCAGGTAGGACGACCAATCTAGAATAGTCAAAATATTTTTTAGTTTAAATTAACTTCATAAAAATTTAAATTACAACTACATAGCTATATGTTAAAGCAACTATTTTATGGAGTTAAAAAAACTACTGACTTGTTTGTTAAAATGTGTAAAAAAAATGCAAAATATACCTATTATTTACTGCGGGCTCCGTTTCGAACCGCATACAGTGTCTTAATGTGGTAATCCTAACCTAGAGCCTAATCTACCGAACCACTATCTAACAATACCCATGATTTCAAAACGGTATTATTTAAATAGAAATCTAAGTACCTATTATTTGTCTACTAAGGTAAGATTAACGGTAATTTGAATATGAATTGCATCCCTATATCTGTTTATCGTTAGCAATAAGACAATAAGTTTATTGAGAATAAATAATAGACACAATTATAATATACATAATATTGAAATTATTTTATTTTAATAATAGTAAATTGCCTCCCAATGGTCCAAACAAGTAAAAACTATATCAGCTACGAAAGTACAAATGTACAATTTATTTATACTACCATAATAGTAAAAATATTAAGACTTACAAATCAGTTAACTGTATTGTTTAGGCAACAATATTACATTTTTTATAATATTGTTACTTAAGACTTAACTATTTATTTTAATTGCATTCTGAATCAATGTAGGTATCTATAATAGACCTTATTAATTCTTGTATTAACATTTAAAGGGTTAAGAATTTCTAAACTATAAATATAATATAAAACTATATAATAATTGATATCGATATTATAATTTATAACATTATTTTATCATGAATAAATCAACTACATAACTAGTTATGTTCATTTTAACTGTTAAAATAATCCAGGTAATGGCTTGAACTTGTAGTAAAACTAAACCTTCAAAAATATTAAACTAAATAACTTCGGTTCTCAAAATTGCAATTCTAATGAGTCATTTCAATACCTTCAAATAGTTAAGGTACTATATTTAGATTAACGTTCCATTTTAGTTAATATGACTGACACATGCAGTTAACTTCAATTTTATTGGTCAAGAACATAGTAAAGAGTTAAAACAGCTATCCCATTTCTATGTATGTGTAGACGAATAAATTAATGACAAATTGACAAATAATATAATACCATGATAGTATAATCATTGATTTATAGGTATAATCAATGGTATCATCCAGTGGTGTATATAGGGGGAGCCCCCCTAGGCCGGAGCTCATAGTGAAATTGCAGGTTCAATTAAAGCATTGCATGTATATGTACACTGTTTACAGTTTTTCTAAACATTTTTAAGACGATCTAGAAAATCGGCTTTTTGTAAAAACATTTTTTTAAAAATCAATGTTCGTTTTCGATTTTCGATTTTAACACCTATAGTATACCTAATTAAAGACATTTTTTTTGGATAGGTGACTATCCCAAAATAATGTAAATAAACATTATCTAAAACAATTTTTATTTAATGAAGATCTTATTCAAATGATAAAACTTTGAATGTAAATCACCCCAATAATGGGGTAAAAAGACGCATTTGTTATAATTTCTAATTATTCAGAATTTTTGGTATATGCTTTGGTAAAATCAACTTTTGACCGGAAAATTGAAGTCTACATAGTATTTATGATAGGAAAACAATATTTCTAAAAAGTGTATGCTACATTTATACACACATAAAAATAATGTAGGTGATTTAACTTCAAACTACAATGTTCAACACCCATTAGTTGAATCAACTGCATAGTCATTTATATTAACCACAATAATATGTTGGCTCAACGCATATCATTGAGAAATGATAATAAGTCATAATAACACCCAAAATTAGTTGAATTTAGGAAGTTGTAGGTATTCAATATAATCTAATACCGGTAGTTAAATTGATAAAATAGAGAATGTTGTTTTAAAACATAAGCTCGATTCATTATGAACTAATTTTGTTGTTGTTTCTACTCCAAAATAGTGTTAAAATTAACCATTCAGTATGTTATTTTTACAACGCCGAAAAAACCCGAAAATAAAATACTTGTTGGTAAGTCTAGAGTGCCATATTTTATAATCAAACCATTAATATCGATAGGGTTTGACAGCCATTTTCATGCACATGAAGTAAATTTTGACCATTCAAATATTGATAAAATAGGGTATTATATCAATGAGCTTGACTATCCATTTCCTACTGGTGCTAAAACAATAGGTAATAATAAAACATATGTTTTATTAAGATAACTAGGTATATTATGTAGCTCACCAAATACTGTTAGTAAATAAATGTAAATAATATCTACCTAGTACCTACCTATGTAAAACATTATAATGTGAACATATTGTGATGTCCTAAGTTTTATGTACCTACCTATATTATTATATACAGTTCATTATAATTATTTTATTTATATCTAATTTATGTTTTGATGTTTATAAAAATAAAAATAATTATTTATTAATATACAATTGATTTTCCATTTATATAATGTATAGATATGAGTATACGGTATAGGTACCTAATAATTTATATAAATAATTATTAAATTATTATTATGTTTTATGCATAGGTACCTACAATAGTGTGAAGTATACTGATCAATCTAGTTCAATAAAACTATACTCCAATTTTTATCCATCTTTATTTTCTCCTAAAACAAGTATTCACAAGCAGTGGTATAATTAGGAATTTGCACTGTGGGGGGGGGGGATATACATTTTTTACACACAAAATATTAAATTGTCAAGTACATTGATGAAGTATATAAAATAATATATAATTACGCCCTTAATTACGCCCGGCCTGTTACAAGTATACAAAGAATTATAATTGTGGGCCTACTTATGATGTGATGTTCTAAATTTATAACTTTTAGTTTTAAATAGTTAAGAAAAAATAATTATTATTTAATTCCCCCCCCTCCAATAAAAAAAATATTAATAATAAGTACTCCCCTGAACTCTGGCCGTATGCTTATAGTAGGTACTTAAAAATTTAAATGCATGATGGTTTTACTTTTCTCCGCAAACAGTGGGTAAACTACTAACGCCTACATTAGCTTACAAAATTTCTTTACCTAAATGGTATATTTTATCACTGTTTGTACGTAGTCCCGTTAGGTAGGTAGGTTTAGGCGTTAGATTTGTAAACCAAAGAATACAAAGGTCTCGGGTTCGAGTCCCTCATGGGGGCCATTTATTTTTGTTTTTATTATTATTTTTAACACCATTGTTCCGTATCTTGGAGTTATTTTAACTACTGCAAAATCTCAATTTAAAACAATTTTAAAATCTCAATTTTAACCACTTCTTGGGGTAATTTCAACTACAACGTTTTTTTTAATTTGAAACGAATTTAAAAACTCAATTCACAACATTACGAAAGTTAATCTCACTACGTTATGATATGTTAATATAGCATAATAATGTAATTATCCTAACAATATATTCTAAGTCATTTTAATTACATTGAATAATAGTTAAATCAACATTTATTGAGTCCTAAGTCAAAATCGACGCTCAAATGTATTGGACATTAACTACATTTGGAGTTAAAACAACTAACGATTTTTATGTGTGTACATGTACCTGTCACCTATGTAAATTATTTATAAAAAAAAAATTTTCTGTATTAATTAGAACAAAAGTTCTTTTATCCGTCAGATCTTCCTGTTACTCTGTATTTTAAAACATTTAATGCATTCTGAAATAAATTATATTTATTTTAGAATGTATTATGAAATAAAATTGAAAAATACAATGTCCATCACAATTAAGATTGTTGTTTGATATATTATGTCAATAAATTGCTCATTTCTTTGAAATATTGAAATATTAATATTTCTTTTCTTTTAATATGCACTCTGTGTATGAGTACATTTTAACTCTGTCGTGCATTCAAATAAAATGTGAGAGGGTACTTAGTAAACTAAAAATAATTAACAGACTGAGGTCATCTTTCGAGTAGATTATCATTTGAAAATGTTAATGACTATTGAACGAGATATTTTGGAAAATGTAGATTCTTCAGATGTACTTAAAATGTGAAAATACTTCAGATTTAATAGAAAAAACTCTTTCTTGGATTATGCTTGAAAAATTGTTTAATATAAATTTGATTTCTAAAAACTATTTTTTTCCTGTATATTACACTGAAAAATTGCTTAAAATTGTTTCATTGAAGATATGATTTATTGTTTCGTTTCTTTAAGATTTAATACACCAACACCACTTTACACTACAAAGACGACGTATCCTAATTTGTCTTTTAATTCGTTATTTAATATTCGGCATATGGTGTTTAAAATTAATCTTAACTATTTCGTTACCAGAATAAAAATTCTGATTCGCAGCAGTAAATTATCAGGTAGGCAATTTACCTGCGGTAGATCGCTGACCCCGTGCTGTTTGTACGTAAGTGTATGATTTAACCCTAAAGTAGGTATCAAAGTTATATCAAGTTTATCGTATTCAACATATGATGGATTAATTCATATAATCAATATTAATAGAAAAACCTAACCTAACCTGTTGTGTCACTGTTGTATTTTTGACATCCAAATTTTCTACTTTTCCGGTGGATTTTTCTAAAATTGTATTACATAAGAACCTTCTCCTGACAATTACAAACACAACAAAAGAAGTATTATCGAAATCGGTCCAGCCTTTCACGCGTGATGCGATGACCAAGGGAAATAGGGATCCATTTTTATATATAGAGATATATTTATTGTACTATACTATTTACAAAATAATAATTATTATTATTTAAATGTTTAAGTTTAAACGGCTTTGGTATCATACTGTGCAGCCATGGTAGGTGTGACCGTATAATATAAATAAACTTACCTGAAGACTCGTTTTGCATGTCTATACATTCCACAGAATCAACTGCATATACCTGTGGAGTATGACGTATACAATAAGTATAGTGTAAAGGATTGTATTTAAAACCTTTACAGTGCATAAGTCATACTCCTCATCCCGTTCATGGCAACTGTCACTAATATTTACAAACTGCAACAAATAATTGTTAAGTACTATAGTATAATTTTATTGGAAAATAAAATGCATGAGTACTTACATGCCAATTTTTAGCCTTCTGGTCACCAGTCATATAATACTTCAAGCCGAAAATTTGCTTTTGTACCTTCAGCGTGACAGTTGCCGATGTCCAATTCTCCACTTTAATGCTGGCTGCAGGATTATCCAAATAAAATATAAAAAATTTTTTTATCATAATATATATTACATAATAGTTTTTTATTTTATTATTTTATAATCTATAATATACAATTGTTGTATAATAATAGCTGAAGTGTTATTAATTAAGGCTAGCTTGATGTCAGGTACATTTCCCCAGCCCCCCCCCCAATTTCGAATTTTCATTTTTTTTTTACCATTCGTTTGTAGCCGGTTTGTATTGGTTTTTGTAATCAATTTTTTTTCGTTTGTAAAGATTTGGTTTTTTTAAAAAAAAAAAAATTTGGTGGGGGGGCTGGGGAAATGCCCTAAATTGGAATTTTCATTTTTTTTTTTTACCATTCGTTTGTAGCCGGTTTGTATTGGTTTGTAATCAAATTTTTTTCGTTTGTAGAGATTTGGTTTTTTTTTAAAAACTAAAATTTTGGTGGGGGGCTGGGGAAATACCCTAAATTGGAATTTTGATCTATTTTATATTTTATATTCAACAAGGTTTTTAAAAACCATTTTTAATAAAAAAAAATTGGAATAAAAAATGGAAAGTTGAATAAAAATCTAATGAGATTTGTTGAATAAAAAATATTAATCGGTTAAAAAGCCATTTTGGATAAGAAATCCGAATATGATAAAAAAAGTCGAAAATGAATATAAAAACGGATTTGAATAAAAAAAACAGTTAAATAAAAACCATAATTTTTTAGAAATTCTAAATAAATGTAAATGACAAAAATTATAAAAATGTATTAAATTATTATTTTTTTTATAATAATATATTTTATTTTTTTAATATTTTGTGTCAATTATATTTTTTATTGTTTTAATTATTTTGTTTTTATTGTCTTTTAATTCGTTATTTAATATTCGGCATATTATGGTATTTAAAATTAATCTTAACTATTCCGTTGACCAGAATAAAAACTCTCATTAGCAACAGTAAATTATCAGGTAGGCAATTTACCTGCGGTAGATTGCTGACCCCGTGCTGTTTGTACGTAAGTGTATGATTTAACCCTTAAGTAGGTATCAAAGTTATATCAAGTTTATCGTATTCAACCTATGATGGATTAATTAATATAATCGATATTAATACAAAATCCTAACCTAACCTGTTGTATTTTTGACATCCAAATTTTCTACTTTTCCGGTGGATTTTTCTAAAATTGTATTACATAAGAACCTTCTCCTGACAATTACAAACACAACAAAAGAAGAATTATCGAAATCGGTAAAGCCGTTCACGTGTGATGCGATGACCAAGGGAAATAGGGATCCATTTTTATATACAGAGATATATTAATTGAACTATAATATTTACAAAATAATAATAATTATTATTTAAATGTTTAAGTTTAAACGGCTTTGGTATCATACTGTGCAGCCTTGGTAGGTGTGACCGTATCAGTGGCGTGCCCAGGGGGGGGAGGATAGGGGTTAAAACCCCCCCCATCGGATCAAGAAAATTATATAATAGTATTTTATATTACACGTCGTATTCACTTGTCATTCAATATTCATAATAGTTATGTTTTTTAAATTCTATGCTATACTGGTCATAATCACGAATTCACGATTTAAGATAGTACTATCTAAATTATTCTGTGGTAATACACAAATTCACTGATACGAATCGTTATCAGCAGCGGAACAACTCGCCACAGAATAAGTTAAATTTAGACGGCTTAAATTGTCTCTGACATGTGTGAGTTTCTTAGAGTGAGATATTATTATAATTATCATATCATTCATAATTATATTGATATTATCAATATAATTTTATCATATAGTTATATTCGTGTCTTCGTCATTAGTGCAAGGTGAATAATATTGTATTAAGTAATAAGTATTAATCCACCATTGAACCATTCCACCTTGATTTAGTTAGTACTTAGTGATTAGAGTTAGTGTTTGCTATAGTAGTTGAAATGAGTGAATCTACAAAAAGATCACTTTTGAGTTATTTCAAAGTGGAACCTAAAAGATTGAAAACTTCTGGAGATGAAGATGATCCTCAAGAAGTGAGAATTTAATTATAACCCTTCCTGTAACTACAGCATCAGGAGAAAGATCATTTTCTACTTTAAAGCGTTTAAAAACATACCTTAGAAACACAACATCAGAAAATAGATTGAATGGTTTGGCGCTTCTAAATATACACCAAGAAATTAAAGTTACATCTGAAAATGTTTTAAACTTATTATCAGCTAATGCCAGAAAATTAAACTTTAGACTAGATTAATTTTTTTCATCTTGTACATAAGATAATATTATAATTTATAACAAGCATATTTAAAAGTCTGACAATATTTTTTTTTTAATCAATAACAATGTATAACCATGTGATATACAGTTAAAATTTACTTTTGTTCTTGTGTAGTGCCTTATTAGTAGCTTATTATATTAGTATAATACTATAATATATAATATTATAGTACTTCGTTTCTGATAACCTACTTTTATTTTTTTTTTTTGCTCAGTACTTAAGTCTAGATTCTAGGACCTACAATAGTAATAATTCGGACCTTCTTTGAACCCCCCCCATTTTGAAATCCTGGGCACGCCACTGGACCGTATAGATAATAATATAAATAAACTTACCCGAAGAATTGTTTGTTTTTATATTTATACATTCTGTTAGCAAATCTGGAGATATATAATGGTCCTCAGAAGTTATTCTGCAATATGTATACTTAACTGGATTTTTTTTTAAATCCTTTATCATGCATAAATAATTAATGTCATCTTGCTTGTGACAAATGTCACTAATATTTACATACTGCAACAAATAAATGTTAAGTACTATAGTATAATTTTATTGGAAAATAAAATGCATGAGTACTTACATAAATATCTGTAGACTTCAGTTCATTAGTAACGAAATATTTTAACCCGAAAATTGGCTTTTGAACCCTTAGCGTCACGGTTGATAATGTGTAATTGTCCACTTTAATGCTGGCTGCAGGATTATCCAAATAAAATATAAAAAAATTTTTTATCATAATATATATTACATAATAGTTTTTTATTTTATTATTTTATAATCTATAATATACAATTGTTGTATAATAATAGCCGAAGTGCTATTAATTAAGGCTAGCTTGATGTCAGGTACATTTCCCCAGCACCCCCAATTTCGAATTTTCATTTTTTTTTTTTTACAATTCGTTTGTAGCCGGTTTGTATTGGTTTGTAATCAATTTTTTTTCGTTTGTAAAGATTTGGTTTTTGTTTTAAAAAAAAAATTTTGGTGGGGGGCTGGGGAAATGCCCTAAATTAGAATTTTCATTTTTTTTTTACCATTCGTTTGTAGCCGGTTTGTATTGGTTTGTAATCAATTTTTTTTCGTTTGAAGAGATTTGGGTTTTTTAAAAAAAAAAAAAATTTTGGTGGGGGGCTGGGGAAATACCCTAAATTGGAATTTTTATCTATTTTATATTTTATATTCAACAAGGTTTTTAAAAACCATTTTTAATAAAAAAAAATTTAACTAAAATTCTTGTTGATTATAAAACAAATTTGGATAAAAAAAACAGCAATTTAATCAACAAGGCACTTTTTTAGATTTTTTTTATCTAATTCGTTATTTTTAAGATTTTTTAATCAACAAGTCTCATTAGATTTTTATTCTACTTTCAACTTTTTTGTATCCAATTAAAATTTTTTATTTGAATTTTTTTACTTTTATCCATATTCAGTTTTTTATTCAACAAGATTTTTATTTGAGCTTATTGGATAAAAAAAAAATTTTGAATTTCAAACGCTCATAAAAATTTAATTTGTCTTTCTTATAGAAATTTTTTTTTTGATAAAGGTAGATAATCTTATAAGGAATCTTGTATTCCATTTTAAAATCTTAGATTTAAAAAGAAAATTTTTTACGAATTCTTAACTCAAAATAATTTGCTAATTTTCGTGATTTTTCCATATTTTGTCAATTTTTGAACTTTAAATGCTTTTGTAGGTATATACATTTGTATAATTCTTCAGTTTATTATTTTCCACATTCATATCATCTATAGTTAAATACAATATGTACATCTTTATAAAAACTACATTTTTTCATAATATTAATACGTACCTAGAAGTTGTATAGTAAAATGTATAACAAAAGATAAGTTTAGATGTTAACTAAAATGTTTGAAATAATAATTTATCTTCATGTTATTTATATATAGTCTATTCCACGAGAGAACAATCAGTCCACCGACCGATTCTCGTCAGGGCCGCGCATCCCCCACCAAATTCCCCGTGTTAACGTGATCACGTGGTTCTCGGCGCACCAATTGAATCATTCGTGATGCATGAAAAGTGATTATTCTCTCGTGGAATAGACTATAGTATAGTAGATATTACTGCCAAATCATCATATATTTCACAATTATTATTTAACCTTCTACAATACGCTTTATAGTGACCTAAACCACTTATGGTGCCGGTCAATGAACAAATCCCTCTGAGTTCATAGTTCACATTTTCAATACTTAGTACAGGAGGGATATCTGATTAAATTGCTGTTTTAGATTCTGAGTGGAACGATGAATGTATTGAGTTGTGACATTAGCTCATGGATGAACTAACAACATTTCTCTTCGATTTTGAATGTAAGATAATGATTTTATTTATTTATACACTACTACGTAAATATCGAATAAATATTGCTTTGAATAGCCATATATGGGTTTGTAATTTACATTTGCAGCATACATAGGTGATAGGTAATTTATTACGGATGAACAATGTTATTCCCAAATCTCAATACTCAGATTTACATACCGAATTATTATATCATTTTATCACTAATATAAATGTAAAAATTAAATTTTAATTGTAATTTACTATACTTGTATTAGCGTGCCGGAACATTTTAACAACAAAAAATTAAAACAAAGTATAATATTTTTATTACCATGGGTAACTATATTAAAAGATAACAGGTGGTTCATATTTCACTCAATATCCTGCAGGATTAAGGATCTCTACAAACGAAAAAAAATTGATTACAAACCAATACAAACCAGCTACAAACGAATGGTAAAAAAAAAAATTAAAATTCCAATTTAGGGCATTTCCCCAGCCCCACCACCAAAATTTTTTTTTTAAAAAAAAACCAAATGTCTACAAACGAAAAAAAATTGATTACAAACCAATACAAGCCGGCTACAAACGAATGGTAAAAAAAAAAATGAAAATTCCAATTTAGGGCATTTCCCCAGCCCCCCCACCAAAATTTTTTTTAAAAAAAAAAACCAAATCTCTACAAACGAATGGTAAAAAAAAAAAAATGAAAATTCGAAATTGGGGGGGCTGGGGACATGTACCTCTTGATGTCTTTTGTGGAGAACCCATCCACCATAACATTATGTAGGTGCTTCCCATAACTATGAATATTTCCAATAATATGTTATAGAAGACGAAGTCATCGTAATTTGTCAGAAAATGTAATACAATTGCATTACAAATAATGTTCTGTAGAATAATTATTACCTAAGAGAATTAACAGCCAAGTTTTTAAAAGCAATTCGTATTCTTACCTTCTTTAGTTGTTCGATGCCCTAATGTCGGTATCACTAATAGTGAAACCGACATTGTTATCCATAATAATGTTTGATACATGATCATTAAAACCTGTAATAAATAACAAATAGTATTAAAAAAAAACAAATTTTACGTTTTATAATATCCGTGCAATAATTACACTGAACGAAATGTATAGTTTAATGTAGTTCAACTAATAATGCATTGCATTGAAACTAAATGATCGCCTGATATTAATAGGTAGGTAACCAAAATTACCTATTTATTGCTGTTTTCGCTGACAATACACGTGAATACGTTTTATATTGTGTTAGTTAGAATTTAGCGTGACATCGGCGATCGGCCGCATCTGATAGTGTGCCAGTTGTGCAAAATAATTTAAATAGAGTTAGCGCATTTATTAAAAAATGTCCCATTTAAAACCACACAAAGTATTATAGAAATATCGAAGAGTTGACGAAGACATACACAACACGCTGTAGTGGAGGGTATACCTTCTGGTTATTTCTAATTAACTCCGTATACCTTCTGATTAAATTCCTATACTCTCTGTTGTAGTGAAATCACCAAATAATATAAAGATAAAAGTCATACATATATTTTGGGTTTTTGACGGAAATGTACTGTAGATTCGATTATATAACAATCAAATAACATCAGTGCTGTAATCTCTGTATTTAATATAAAAATAAAATGTCCAGCTGTCGCACATTGCAGTATGCTGTGCGAACTGTGTACTCACTACTCAATACTGTGTACTGTGTAGTATGTATGCATTGAGCATTCGTTCCTTCGTATGTGATATCTGAGTATAAGAAATAATTTATCAAAATCGGAATCCAGCAAACCCGGATTAAGGGGGGGGGGGGGGTCAAGGGTGGCACGGTCCCGGGGCCCATTGATTTTGGGGCCCCATCTTTATCCCCAAAATATATTTTTTTAACGCGTCCAATACAGTTTTAAAAAATATATATTTAAGTAGGTAGGTAGGTATAGGTAGTAGGTAAATAATTATTATTTAATAAATAATAATTATAAAATAAAATTGTTCTCAATTAATTACTATAAATAATGAACTGTGTTTGCCAAAAATTTTGTTTATGTTTTTTTTTTCTGAGCATTTCCGATTACTGATTTAACTATTTAAGTATATAGGTAGTTATGAGAATAAAACATTTAGCTCTTGTAAATTAGGTATTTCAGTTAAAAGTATTAATGCATATTTTACTAAACTTTAGAGGACCATAGTGGCATAATTAATAACCTGGCGAACCAAAATTGATCATTTGACTGTCAAGATGTTTACCAGAATCCATAAAAAATATATTAGTTAGGAGGTACCGTTTGAAAAAATAAAGTCGATTTTATTATTGGTACAACTGCGTGTTTAAACATTTTGAAAATGCTATATAAAAAATACCTGTTAAAAATAAAGAAACACGTCTTTATTTTGTTTTAATGAAATTCCATATCATAGATCCATGATTGTTAAAAAAACCCGTATAGGTACTATGACATAAGATACACTCTATATTTTTTGTGTAGTAAAAAATTGTACAATAATATAAAGTCTTTATATGTAATTTTACAATTATTTTGAAGTTAAAGTTGAAAGGGGGCCCACTAAGTGTATGGTGTCCCGGGGCCCATTTGATCCTTAACCCGGGCTTGGTTCACAACAATTTGTCTTCATGTTATTTATATAGTATAGTAGATATTACTGCCAAATCATCATATATTTCACAATTATTATTTAACCTTCTACAATACGCTTTATAGTGACCTAAACCAATTATGTTGCCGGTCAATGAACAAATCCCTCTGAGTTCATAGTTCACATTTTCAACACTCAGTACAGGAGGGATATCTGATTAAATTGCTGTTTTAGATTCTGAGTGGAACGATGAATGTATTGAGTTGTGACATTAGCTCATGGATGAACTAACAACATTTCTCTTCGATTTTGAATGTAAGATAATGATTTTATTTATTTATACACTACTAGGTAAATATCGAATAAATAGTGCTTGAATAGCCATATATGGGTTTGTCATTTACATTTGCAGCATACATAGGTGATAGGTAATTTATTACGGATGAACAATGTTATTCGCAAATCTCAATACTCAGATTAACATACCGAATTATTATATCATTTTATCACTAATATAAATGTAAAAATTAAATTTTAATTATAATTTTCTATACTTGTATTAGCGTGCCGGAACATTTTAACAACAAAAAATTAAAACAAAGTATAATATTTTTATTACCATGGGTAACTATATAAAAAGATAACAGGTGGTTCATATTTCACTCAATTTCCTGCAGGATTAAGGATCTCAACAAACGACAAAAATTGATTACAAACCAATACAAACCAGCTACAAACGAATGGTAAAAAAAAATGAAAATTTCAATTTAGGGCATTTCCCCAGCCCCCCCACCAAAATTTTTTTTTAAAAAAAAAACTAAATCTCTACAAACGAATGGTAAAAAAAAAAATGAAAATTCTAAATTGGGGGGGGGGGGGGGTGGGGACATGTACCTCTTGATGTCTTTTGTGGAGAACCCATCCACCATAACATTATGTAGGTGCTTCCCATAACTATGAATATTTCCAATAATATGTTATAGAAGACGAAGTCATCGTAATTTGTCAGAAAATGTAATACAATAGGTATTGCATTACAAATAATGTTCTGTAGAATAATTATTACCTAAAAGAATTAACAGCCAAGTGCTTAAAGCAATTCGTATTCTTACCTTCTTTAGTTGATCCATAGGCAGTGCAGAGTGTTATCCATAATACAATATGGTACATCATCATTAAATTCTGTAATAATTAACAAATAGTATTAAAAAAAAAACAAATTTTACGTTTTATAATATCCGTGCAATAATTACACTGAACGAAATGTATAGTTTAATGTAGTTAAACTAATAATGCATTGCATTGAAACTAAATGATCGCCTGATATTAATAGGTAGGTAACCAAAATGTAATCTATACAATTGTTGTATAATAAGCTGAAGTGGTATTAATTAGGGCTAGCTTGATGTATTTTGTGAAAAATCCATCCACCCAGGTATTAGGTAGGTGCTTCACGCGTGATGCGATGACCAAGGGAAATAGGGATCCAGTTTTATATACAGAGATATATTAATTGAACTTTACTATTTACAAAATAATAATAAGGTTCGTTTTTCATGTTTATACATGGCATAGGATCACCTGCAGAGACCTGAGGAGTGAGGAGTACGAAGTATACAAAAAGTATAATGTAAAGGATTGTATTTCAAATCCTTTACATAGCATACGTCATACTCCTCATCCCGTTCCTCACAACTTTCATTCATATTTACATACTGCAACAAATAATTAAAATCTATTACGAAATCTATTACGTTGGGTTTATCAAAAAACATCGATATCATTACCGATAATTTAAAATGATATAATTTGGTAAAATTTGTAGTACGTAATAAGTTACTTTGAGTTCATAATTTATTTATATTTATCAGTCTTTATATATAATTTGTAACGTGTCACCTTTTTGCACATCCACGTAAAACATGTGTGTTGGGTAATAACTGTTTGTCACGGTGTCGTAATTGAACGTCATTTTGCATTTAAAATACCCTATTCTATATACCCTTTCCCGTGTATAAAATAGGCACATTTTTATTTTATTTTTACTTTCGTAATCATTTTTAAAACCACTTTTTGTTATATAATTAAAATCTATTACGATAGGTTTATCAAAAAACATCGATATCATTGCCGGTAAATTAAAATTATATAATTTTTTTTTAAAATAATTAATATCATTATAAATAATAGAGACGTATATATGTTTTTTTTAAAAAATTATTATATTTATTAAGAACACACATATTTAAATAATGAAATAATTAAAAATAATTAAAAATAATAAAATTTAGTTAATTTACGTATATTACGGTTCCAAATGACTGCTTGATTTCTCAAATTTAACTTGCACTTTTAAGTGCTAACTAGACAAAAAGATGAAAAAGTTTTTCCTACAGATCATAGAAAAGAGGCTAACGAATTCAAATAAGTATTCAAAATTAAAATTTTACTACTAGAAGTATGTGTATTTTTCGCTAGCTTATTGGTCTAAATGCATGAAAAATCCAATCGTTTAGAGCCGCCTTGAGCTTAACATTTTCACGTTTCGTTCCGCAACCATATTACTATAGCCGTGCGGTCTACATAATGCTGCTCTGGACGTGGCTACAGCGGCAGCGTTCTAAAACCGTATTCATTACCCGAAAACAGCAATAGCTTACCATAGGCCGCCATAGTGCGGTTTATAAATAACCAATTCATTTTTATGAAAACAATAATATTGGCTATGAATATAATTATATTATTTGTATACTTGTATAGATTCGTATGTTATTCAAAGACATTTTAAGCTAGGAAAGCATCGTCCATCATATTCTATACCTAATTGATTGATTGGTTGATGGCGGCGCACTCGTCCGTGTCATATCACATGGTGGTGGTGGAGTCAACTTCGGCCGGGCCGTTTTCCGGATTCATTTGATCCAATTCCAATCCGTTTTCTTCTATGTTGTTGTGACGCTCCTGTTGATTGACACGATTATACAGTTTTTACGAGCAAAAAATATTAATGTTTTTTAGATAGAGGTTAGGTTAACAAAAGTATAAAGTACTGCAAATAATATTATAGACAAGTACTTACACGTATAAACGGGAATATCTCATTATAATGAGGTGGTGGTATGACCTCATCATACGGTGGTGGTGGTGGTACGACTTCATTATCTGGTTCATTATTTATATTCCTCGTCGTTAAACATTTTCTCCAGATACTAGTGAAAAAAAAACCAAACATACATTATAATAATATTAATGTGGAACGATATTGAAAACAATATATTAATATGTATCTTTTTTAAATGTGGAATTTTCCCATAAGCTATCGCTATAATGGATAAGCTTGATAGAACACATACTACTAGTATTATGTGTAACGATCTTGGAACTCGGTACCTACTACTGTAGTGTTAATAGTAGATAAGTGGCTACCAAAACGTTATAGTTGCAGGTCGCAGACACTTCTCAGTTGTTGTATAATATAATATTGTGAGTTTTTATTATTACACTTCGATAAATTTTCTAAGTCCAAAGTATTGTTGTACAGAGTGACGTGAAGGTGCTTGCACTAATGGGTGGTAGTACACGTCTGAAAACAGGCCGATTCGGGCTCCCTTATATATGGAGTTCCCCGTACCCCTTGCCTACATATACGATATCTTGGTTCTCACGGATGTGATTTGTGTGGTCATTATTCCAGCCTACGCATTTACGATTGAATGTATTACTAACTATGATTATTATTTTTAATATATATAATTATAATCCTTTTACTCTTTATATTCGGATTTTGTCGTGTCCCGTGTTTAAATATTTCATCCGCTTATTTTTTAAACCCTATTTTCCTTAATATTTGGTTATGCCGATCTACCGTATATTATAATAATAAGTAACTGGCTTACTACAAATATATCACTGATTAATAATTTATGAATAGTCATTTTACTCTTTAATATTTTAATTTCATCGTATGCGTCCAGTGTTTCTGTCAAATATGACAACCGCCTATTTTGACCCTATTATCCTGAGTTATTCAGTGAGCCTGTCTCCTTAGGTTTGAAAGACCCATTTCCGTTCTTAATGCCCGACTATGCCGGTCTACCGTCTATTATAATAATTATGCACCTGTGGAATTTGGTTTTATTGTTACGTAGTAACTTGCTTACTACATCTCCTCCTTTAAAAGTTGATTTTTATCGTCTAAAATGAGAAAAATTAACTCAATCATCCCTCCATTAGTTCAAGCACTTTCATGTGGTTACAAGTTTACACATATCAATTATTACATTACATTCAATTATTACATGTTTACATAATATGTTTGTTACAAATATTTAGTTACATTATTGTAATTATATGGTACATTCCACCATATTTTAATATTTACAAACTGCAACAAATAAATGCTAAGTACTATAGTATAATTTTTATTGGAAAATAAAATACATGAGTACTTACATGCCAATTTTCAGCCTTCTGATAACCATTCATATAATACATCAAGCCAAAAATTGGCTTTTTTACCTTCAGCGTGACAGTTGTCGATGTTGAATTCTCCACTTTAATGGCTGCAGGATTATCCAAATAAAATATAAAAACATTTTTATCATAATATATATTACATAATAGTTTTTTATTTTATTATTTTATAATCTATAATATACAATTGTTGTATAATTATAGCTGAAGTGTTATTAATTAAGGCTAGCTCGACGTCTTTTGTGGAGAACCCATCCACCATAACATTTCGTAGGTGCTTCCCATAACTATGAATATTTCCAATAATATGTTATAGAAGACGAAGTCATCGTTATTTGTCAGAAAATGTAATACAATTGCATTACTAATAATGTTCTGTAGAATAATTATTACCTAAGAGAATTAACAGCCAAGTGTTTAAAAGCAATTCGTATTCTTACCTTCTGCAGTTGATCGATGCCCTAATGTCGGTATCACTAATAGTGAAACCGACAGTTTTATCCATAATAATGTTTGATGCATGATAATTAAAACCTGTAATAAATAACAAATAGTATTAAAAAAAAAACAAATTTTACGTTTTATAATATCCGTGCAATAATTACACTGAACGAAATGTATAGTTTAATGTAGTTCAACTAATAATGCATTGCATTGAAACTAAATGATCGCCTGATATTAATAGGTAGGTAACCAAAATTACCTATTTATTGCGATTTATTGCGCATGTTTTATCGTGTCATAGTTCCGTTGACGTTTACCGGTATTGGCGTGCTTGTAGTGGTGATGTTATCGCCGCCGCGTTGATCAACACTAACCGGCGTCCCGTTTCCCATAGACTGACTTTATGTCGTTAGATTCGCAAACGGTAAGTGGTAACCATTTATAATATGAATCTCGATCGTACGGCAGTGGTCTGATTTTGTGTTTGTGCTCTTTGGTTATTGCCATTAATTCTAATATATGCGAATACCAATCCGTAAGTTTGGACCGGTTTAGCACTTCGTAATTTCTTGGTATTTTGTCCGTGGGTATCGGATACTGAAATTGTATTAACATGACCAGTGCCGCTCTAACCACCAATAACGCCCTAGGGCAACAATATTTGACGCCCCTCACCCTCTCACCAAAAAATCTCGACTTCACATTTTTAGCTTATAATTAACCACATACCTTAAATATGTTTAATACTTATTAATTAAAGGTTCCTACTTATTTTTTTAAATATTATTATTGGAATCATATTTATTTTGTTTCTAGTTGAACACCGATTTCATTATTCTGGGAACACTCGTACATTACAGAAAGAAAATATATATAACTATTTTCACAAATTAGTACCTAGATTTCATTATAAATCCTACGTTCTGCGTTTCTGCGTGTGTAATAACAGTGTAGTATAACAGTCAACATTGTAAATTGCACAAGTGAATATAAGTGATTATAAAATTCAAAGGTGGGCATTAACTAGTTGAAAAGTTAAAGTTCAGTTAAAAAGTTAATTTTTTTTAACTTTTTAATCTAACTAGTTAGTTTATTTTCTAATCAACTTATGAACTTAAATAGTTTAATTTACAATTGAAATAACTTAGCTTTTCTCAGTTGATTTAAAAAAATCCATTAAGTTAAAACATTTTGAAATTGTTCGTTTATACTTAAATATTACGAATTTCGAACGCTCATAAAAATTTAATTTGACTTTCTAATAGACATTTTTTTTTTGATAAAGGTAGATAATCTTATAAGGAATCTTGTATTACATTTTCAAATCTTCAAAAAAAAAGAAAAATTTTTACGAATTCTTAACTCAAAATAATTTGCTAATTTTCGTGATTTTTCCATATTTTGTCAATTTTTGAACTTTAAATCCTTATAAAAAAAAATTGTGACTTAGGATTTTTAATATTTTTCATCTACCTTTGAAACAATATACTAGAAGCCTTCTTTTAAATTTTCAACTTTTCGCAACCAACAAATAAAATTTTATTGATCTTTTTAGAAAAAAAACTAAAAAAAAAATGGAAAATGAAAATGTCCCTAAACAGTTCAAAATAAATCAAAATATTTTGAAAATGTTATCGTGTATACAAAATGTAAATATAAACAACCAGTGAAAATTTCTTGTACATACGTTCATTTCTTTTAGAGTCACACCAAAAATCAAAATCGATTTTTTGGAAAACCGATTTTGCGTAAAAATTCCCGTTTTTCCTTAATTTTTATGTTGTTTTTCCCGGTGCTTGTGAAAACTACTGGGAAATTTTTACTTTTGACCCCCCCCCCCCCCCCAAAGTACCAACTAGATTCACTTTCGGACTTTCCTATCAGAAAAGATACTGTTGAAGAAAATCCAAGCACTTTTATTGTCCTAAAACGTGATGACAGACACAAAAATAAAAAAAGGTACTACTAGGTACCAAAGATATGAATTAGTTTAGTTTATAAGTATATTACAATAACTTAATTATTGTAATGATGTATAATATACATATTTATAATATATTTCATGTGCCTAAATAAATT
This sequence comes from Macrosiphum euphorbiae, assembly GCA_949089665.1. Lineage (NCBI taxonomy): Eukaryota > Metazoa > Arthropoda > Insecta > Hemiptera > Aphididae > Macrosiphum > Macrosiphum euphorbiae. The sequence goes on along the minus strand of CARXXK010000002.1, from coordinate 89,626,982 downwards.
ACTATTGTAATCTTAATAATCTTATAACTTATAAGTATTAATGTTTTTATTTGTTTTTATAAATATTGAATATATTATTATTGAAGTTATGTCGCATTAAGATTTAACACATTATTTACATAATTGTATACCTACTTAATAGTATACAATTTGATAGATACTCATCTTTGATATTACAGTATAAACAAAAAAATAATACCTAAAATAAGAACACCAAATTTTTCTTTTTATCATCCATTTCTAGTACGCCCCCTAAATTCATAATACTTAAGACGCCCTAGGGCACTTGCCCCATTTGCCCCCCCCCCCCTTGGGACGGCTATGAACATGACCGTTATATTTTTACCAGGTTCGTTTAGGGAACTGTACGTAAACGTTTCATTGTACGTTATCATGTCCACGGTTTCGTTATACCTAGTTACTTCGAACATTGTTTCGATGGGATACCCTTTTATATTCAAAAGAGACGGTGTGTTCGTGGAAATGTTATACGCCGACGTTGAATTTTCAAAAGTCGACACGAATTCGTAAAATTCTTCGTCCGAAACGGTACGTGGGAATAAATGTTTATAAAAAGGAAATGGTTTTTCAACCGTGTTTACAATTTTATCATGAATACTATCGTTTTTATTTATAAAATTACTGAACGTTGAGACCAGCGAATTAATGGCGTTCAAAACATGTTGACCCTCGAAATAACCAGTTAATATCGTGGCTGTGATTCCTAAAAACCACAAAATGTGCTGTAGATAATGAGTTACGCTCAATCCGCACATCATTATTCGTTTTTTCATAGTATTTTGATCGTTATGCAATTTTTCTGGCATTATACTTTTTAAGTATACCATTATATTATATTTTACTATATTTAAGTAGAATATTTAGGTATATGGATAATATACATGTCATGTTAAGCTATGTAAACCTATTTTGAATTAATAATGTAAGGAAAAAAAATATTTTAATGTTATTTGTAAACCTATTTTGAATGAATATATTGAACATGCAAACAACGTAGGTATGCACAAACAATTTTCTAATTTATTTATTTATTTATTTATTTGATGATTATACGCCCCGAAGAGCATTAGTTAACAAAAGTATAGTAAAACTAGATAATTACATAAGTAGAAAAGTTAATACAATTATATATATTATATATGGATAACAGGTAAAGTAATGGTAGGACTAAGGTTGGTTTAATAGGTGTAACATTCTGTGGAGAGGCTGGTTGTGACCATACGAGGTGAGATGGGTAGGGATAGATAAAAGAGAATGGTGTCTAGTAGAGTAGGAGGGAACGCGAAATGAAACAGTGGCTAGTAAGTCGGGGGAGTCGATGGTACCATTGAGTAGAGATGTGATAAACATGAGATCTGCGTGTTCACGGCGAGATGCAAGAGTTGGGATATTGAGAGTGGAGCGGATAACGTTATAATCATGAGGTGTGTGTTCAATATTTAATAAAAAGGCAATAAAAGATAGGAAACGATTTTGCACTCGTTCAAGACGCAATTGATCACAGGCCAGATATGGAAACCAAACGACCGATCCATACTCGAGGATTATTCGAATAATTAAAAAAGTTTACCTCGTGTTTATCAGCTATATGACTATGGACTTTTCCAATTTGAGGATGTCCAATCTGTAAGTCCGTGTACATTGTTCCGCGACATTTAAATGAACGTTCTTTTGTGCATCTCCACGTTAATCGTTTACGTGCTTGATGTTTCATTATATATTTATATCCTCTCCAACAAAATTTGTTCCCACCTTTGTTGGACTTAATAACTTCCATGTTTTCCAACAAATTACGGTTATAATATCACGTATTCACGTCGAAATGCAACTAACACAAAATGTATGGATGTTTCAGTTTATATCGATAATCCTACCACCGTTATCCAAAGTAATCAATTTTAAACCTATATTATACACAGATAGAAAAAAATTATTTAATTTAGCACGAATTGGTGTTAAAATAAGTAAGATGGAGTGTAGGTTTTCACTCACTAGAAGCTTGGTGTTGATACCACATAAGACGTATAAGTCAAAATAAGTTCTTTTAAAGGCAGTCATTTTTAATTATTTTGGAGTTAACTTAACATCTATAAATGTTTTACCTTTTACCATTACACAACCAATTATATTATTATAATTTCACTTATTGTCAAAATAACATGTAGTATACAAATTTAAAAATATTTTATTGTGTTCAAAATACCTTTTATGTGATATCAATAGCTGTCGATAGGAGTGTTAAATTAACAACAAGCAATTTTAAAAATATTGTAATTCTTTAGAAAAAATTTATCAAGTTTTTTTCTCATCCAACGGGATTCGAACCCTTGACTATCATCCACATTTACTACCTAACAAATGTCCTACCTACATTCCTACGCGTTAAACCATTAGACTACCTATCAGAGTATAACAAGTAAAATAAAATTATGGGCGGTGCAACTCGTTTGCGCACAATCCAAATTGTTTACCTGGATATCGATGACTCGTTTGCGCACAACGAATACCGTCGTTAACCTAAAAACGGACGACTCGTTTGCGCACAACATAAACACTGCATAACATATATTTTATATTTTTAAATTTGGACTAACTTAAGTAATTGATTATCAGTACATCAGCATATCAATATTCAATATATCATTATTATCATTGAAAATAATCGACGTGTATTAAACATAATATTTTTAAGCAGTCGTTCTCCAGAAAGCGGTACTACCTACTGACTAGTGACTATGGATATCGAAATTTGTGATATTTTTGAAAGAGAATTTCGAACTTTAAAATCTAGTGATACAAATTTTAGGTGTACAAATAAAAAATGTTCCTTGAGTGATGTAGTAAGGTTAGTTAATAATAAAAAAATATAAAATTTTAAAAATTAAAAACACGCATAGAACCACTATTACTTCTTATTAATTGTATAATTATATATTTATTCAGAACAGACACACACGACATGCACATTTTTAATCTGTACAAAACAGATGGTCCTAAGCCTATATTAAAGTGAGAAGAGAAATGTGCTGTTCTGCTCAAAGTGAAATGTGCGCAAATGAGTTATACCTTAATTATAATTTAAACCCAAAATATGTGTGCGCAAACGAGTTGTACCTTTATAATTTAAACCCAAAATATGTGTGCGCAAACGAGTTGTGATTTTGTGCGCAAACGTGCCGTAAAAAAGGTAAATGTGCGCAAACGAGTCGCACCCAATTATGGGATATGGATTGTATTTCATTATTGGAAGTTTTATAGAGACCGCAAAACACTGTTTCTCATTGTCACAATCTTCGCATATTCCCCATTTTTTTTTAACTAATAATGATTTTACCTTTATACCTATATATTGTATGCAACTAATATATAGTAAATGTACCTATATTACGTTACTTGCAATATCTATCGTGTTACTTTCAATATATGTCGTGTTCCTTTCAATATATGTCGTGTTCCTTGCAATATCTGTAGTGTTGCTTTCAATATTTGTTGTATTTTTTTCAATTACATTTTTCATTTTCAATTCTGTTATATTTTTTTCTTTTAATATATTTTCGCCATATAAAACTAAAAAACAAATTATATCTACATTTTTATATGTATTTATGTTATTATTATTAATATATTTACAATAATCCAATATTTTTTTATTATCATTTTTATTAAATAGATAAATTATGTTATTAATATCATAATTTATATTTAAGCCATATGTTGACAATAAAAATGTTTTATTATTTATATTTTTTAAAAAACTACAGAAGGTATAGACACAATAAGGGGTTCGTTTATGTCACTTTTGCAATCAAAATCCCCTAAACTTCTTGTCATGGCAAGTTTTTTATATCTGTTATTTTTAATAAATTTCCCTTTATTACATTTATGTATACGGTTTAATTCTGATAAGTTTTGTAAATTAATTATAGGTGTTTTGTAAATCTGTTTTTTGTTTTTAAAAACATAAGAAAACGTAACACCTATATTTAATAAATAACCTGTTTTATTTAATTTATTTATAATTAAAGAAGTTAAACATACTCCAGATTTTATGTTATTTTTTTTATTTCTTTATCTAAATATATAAAAAAATTAATAATTTCATTTTTGTTAATTTCTTTATGTTCAAAAAAAAATATTAATTTGCTTCTTTATATTATTTTCTAATAAAAAAACTTAACCTTTTTTATCACACAGACTCCCATGTCCATCTAAAACAAAAAAAATATTATAAATCTTATAAGAAAACACAATACACGTGTCTTCTTGTATAGATTTAGAACCTATGTGTTTGAAATAAAACATAATTTATTTATTATTGAAAATATACATATATTTATAATAATTAACTCTATGGGTAGATAATAGTATTTATTATTTTTAATTATTTTTAATTATTTTTAATTATTTCATTATTTAAATATGTGGGTTATTAATAAATATAATAGTATTTATTATTTTTAATTATTTCATTATTTAAATATGTGTGTTATTAATAAATATAATAATATTTATTATTTTTAATAACCAACTTATATAATTATGAATTACCGGCAGTGTTTTTTGATTAACTTAACGTAATAGATTTTAATTATTTAACAAAAAGTGGTTTTAAAAATGATTACGTAAGTAAAAACAAAATAAAAATGTGCCTGTTTTATACACAGGAAAGGGTATATAGAATAGGGTATTTTAAATGCAAAATGACGTTCAATTACGACACCGTGACAAACAGTTATTACCCAACACTAGTTCATAACTATTAGGGCCCTGAAATATTGGCCAAGCTTTAAACACATCAGATAAGGAAGTTAAATCAAATTTGTCATTTTTCCTTAAGTTAAAGGTGAATTCCCACTTGTCTCCAATATCGCATAAATTAAAATTTAGCCCATCAGAAATAAGCCATTTTTTAACCTCAAGAACTTCATCTAAATAAATATAAAATAATTAGTTTCTAAAGTTTTAGGTATTGAAGGTCATTTATAATTTACCAGAAAAATGTATATACTGGGATATTGTATTTACAGTTTTTGATGGCTTTACTCTATCATACGAAATAGCACCAACAAATTTTAGCCTACGTGCAACATTCTTCCATCTCTCAATTAAATTTCCTTTTGCATGCGTTTGATGACTGCCTTCAGTTTTTGACGGGATAAAATAAACAGACTGTAAATAATAAATTGTAGTAATATTAATATAAAATGTAATAAACAATAAAGTTACCTATTAAATAGGTATTACTATATTCATTTTCATTAAATTCTCTAATTTGAAATATTAAGCTTAAAATTATAGTACAACAGTTGCAATAGGTAAGTAGATTGTAGATACTATAGTATATTACTACCAATAACCAATATACCTAACAAGCTATAATGCATTTTAATGTATGTGTTTGTAACCTTACCTTTTGTTCTTTTGGAAAAACTTCCACTATCAGCTCTGCAATTTTTCTGAAGAACAAATCATTTCCTCTATAAAACAAAATTCTAATATGAAAAAATAATTTAAATAATTTAAAAGAACATTAAAGAGTTTACAATCAGAAATATTTGTTTGTAGGTAGGTACCTAAATCTAATTAATGAGTTAATAATATAGTAATGATACTATTTAAGGTAACAAATTATAAAAATCTAAACATAGGAACATATACTTGTGCTGGTCTTGTAAAAGATGGTTAATTAAGAGGTGTGTCAATAAATTTTTTGAATTATCAGATAAATTTCCACTATTTTTCACACTATCTGCAAGAATGTACCTACCATCATTTGTTGTGTGCAATAGATTTAACATCGTCTATAAAGAAAATTATATTGTTCATTTTATCATAACTAGTTAAAACAATGTCTTAGGTAAGTGATAACTTTACTTCAATTGTCCACGAAATTGGTTTATATGACCCATATTTAGAGTTGTTGGAATAAGGCGATTTATCTAATGGTATTTCTAAATTTGAACTCAATGTTACTAAACTTGTAGGATATGATATGTCTTGTAAAATAGAATTTGAACAATCTGGTACATTAGTCATATGCAAAACTTCAGTAGCAGTACTTGGTAATGGAAAATACTAAAATTACATAAAGGTTATTGATTTAAATCCAATATTTACAACTGACAAAAATCAATATAATATTAGACCAACCTAAATATCTTAACACGTTGATGGACAGTTGATTTAATTATTTTTCAAAAATACCACCCTTAAAACGTCACTTTTCATTACTGCTATAGCAGTACTGACCCCCGACATCACATTTTTGATTACAAAATTACTGCTATACCAGTATTACATTTTATTGGTTAATTATTTTATAACTATTATGTTGAAAGCTACGATTTATTTTAAGGAATGCATAAAAAGATAGGGAAGTTATTTTTATTTAATGAAATGAAACAAAATGCAATACAAAAACTTTATTATATTATTGAAAAATTATACTTATCAATACTTAGATCATTATTTTAAACTTATTTTTTATTAATTAATTAATTTTAACTTTATATTCATCCTTCTGGTTGAGCAGCATGGTAATCTTTAAAACATAGTGTACACAGAGGTACTTTACATTTTTGACATTGAATGGAAGTTTGTTTTCTGGTTTTTTGTTTATAACACTGTACACAATTTTTTAATTTTTTTTGTCTTTTATAATTTGGTGGTAACAGTATGGGTTCTTCGAAATGACCTTCTCTCAAATCTTCACCTCGGCTTGATTTTCTTGAATTTTTTTTTAATTGAAAAAATTCAGTTGCTGTAGTATTTTTTGGAATTTTAATTAAATCTTTAATAAGTAAGTCTCTATATACTTTGAACCTGAAATCTGGACAGTCAAAATGTTGTTTATATATATAAAAACTATTCCAAACAGCGACGTCTAACAGATGAAAAATAACTTTTTTGTACCATTTTGCAGATTTCCGAGGACAAGAATAATAAGAGATCATTTGATCGGCGCGATCTACTCCACTCATAAACTCATTATACTTGGCAATGTCGATAGGTTTTGGTTTTTCTTGGCTTAAAAGTTGTATTAATTGTACAACTACATACCTATTCACAATTTATTTTAAACATAATATTATAGATTAACATATTAAAATGTAAGGCACCTAGGTCCCAAATATTTTAAAGCGTTGGTACTTACTTATGTCACAGCATATAAATAATAATTGAATAATATCTTACCTCAATGGATTCGTCCAATGTAGGTATTCGTTTTATTTTAACAACACTATACAGAAGTTACAAAAGTGATAAAAAATGTAAGTTGTAACTAAATTAATTTACTAAAACTGCAAAACAACATACAAGTCTATGCTCTACAAGACTACATACAAGTCTATGCTCTACAAGATTTTGAAGAAAATTCAAAATTGCGAATTTCCGACTATGCGGGTGGCGTACTGATTTTAATCACCGATAAGCAAACGAGTTAAATTGGTACCGATTTTGTGGTTTTTTCTTTCGTGCTAAAAATAGGTATTAACACTATAATTCAACAATCATTGATAACACCTGCTCCTGATTAAAACAACACTATTAAGAGGACGCTACCCATGTATTTGTTGTCTCCGTCTTACACACGCACGACATACCAAATTTCCATTAGCTAGTTTAAATAGTATGCATAGGCGTGCGCAGACTTCAACTTCCGGTCGAGCCTGGATACAATTAGTGCCCCAATACTTATACTGTGCCCCTAATTTTTTTCTAACACTCCAATATAGTAGATTCTGTTGTAAATTAAAAACAATGTAGTATTTATATCTATACAATATACATAGAATCAAGTATTTTACTGCTAATTTTTGGACATATATTTTAAAAGTACATATTTTACAAAGTAAAACTTTGAATTCTTTAACATCTAATGATATAAATACAATTAATAGTTATGTATAAAAAGAACAAAACACATTCGTAAGTTAATCCAGGTGATACATTGCCGGTCAAAAGTAAAAAATTCCCAGTACTTTTCTTAGTAATTACCTTAGTGACTATTACCTATTAGGCACCTACTCATTGACGATAAGCTAGGTATGCACTTGGCATTTATAGGTAATAGGCATTGTAGGTACAACCGAGTGGTTACCTACTTTTATCCCTTTTATCATAAATCTATAATACCTATAAATTGGTATTCCGTTTATGTGTTATTATCAGCTATCACGTTTTCGACTATGAAGATAATCCACAAAATATTATACTATTGTAGTAGGTATTATAAGATATTGAAATAGTTGTTGTACTGTACATAGTACATACACACTACACATCATACACACACACTACGCCAGTACACCACTGGTGGCCACATGGTGCATCCGTACATCCGAGTAAATATCATATTAAACGAGTATAAGTATTAACGTACTGGCGTACTATGAAATATGAACACTACTAAATAATAATTGTATAAACGTAATATAAAATTTACCTGTACAGTGTATGGTCTTGTGCTCAATGATTATTAATCAGGAGCACAGGACACAAATAAGTGGGAAATCAGAAATGTAGTAACATAGGTAGCACGTTATTCTCACACAGCTTTCAATTTATGAAGACGATGGCGATCAACGACTTCCGAAGAAATTGATAACATAGTTAAAATTACATATTGTATTATTTTCGTATTACATCTATGTATTCGTATTTTATATCAATATAATATATAAACAATTCTGGCATAGCTATAATTGCGTGAATGTGACATGTTCTATATTCAATAAAATATTATTGTTAATTAATAATTATATAATATGGGATAAACTATACAAGAGTATAGAGGTTTAAATAATTGTATGTTCTTTATATATTATGTACAATATAATAATTTCCATTGGTATCGGTCGTTATGAGAATGTGTTGGTCTATATTATTATAGAAAGGAAACGACGAGTCCTCATAAGAACGTATATGCATCATCTTGAACATCGGTTAATTACGAGAATAATATTGGTGATGCAAAAGGGTATACAAAAATTAAGTTGATTTATGTAAAATATTATAAATTTAATGTAAGTAAATTAAATTAATGTACAACTATCATAAGAAATATTTGTAGACATTGTTATACAGTATACACTATACACTGTCTAGACTCTTGGTATAAAAAACAAAATCATTAATAATATGTGTGAAGTTCGTTATTTATATAATATCTACGCTCATCCCGCAAACTATCGACCTAAGTACGCGCACCAGTGGCATTGGAAAAACGTCCCTTTTCTGTAATAATGAATATATTTCGCTGATTTTTATATCAGTCGATAGAATATACTCTACTTAAAATTTTGGAATACGTTTTATAAGTCCTTAACAATTTGGGACTTAAACACAACTCATAACGTCTACAATTTGGACTATATTTCAGCACCTGTAATAGTGGAGTACCGTCCTGTTTCTGCAATAAATTATATTTTGTCCTAATTATTTTCCCAAAAGATAGGGCATAATATACTTAATTTTTTGTGTAAGGTTCATAAATTATAATTCATTTTTAAATTGTTTACAGCTTGTCTCATTAAAATATTGACGTATAATTACGCGCAACTCTGGCGGTGAAATCCCGTCTCGTTACTTCAATAGTTTATGTTTTTTTCATAATTTTTGTTACCAAAAGATAGGGTATAATACAGTGTGGTCACGGCACTAAGAGGTACCACTACTATTTTTTGACTATTAACAAAATAACTAAAATTTAGATTTTCGGGTTAAATATCCAGTGTCATCCAAATTTAAACTTAAAATATATAAAAATTAGTCGTCAATATATTTTTTAGATTTTCGGTTTATTTTTCAAAAAAAGAAAAATATATTTTTCTTTATCAACACCTTAATAAAAGTGTAATAATATTAAATTTAAATTAATAATTAAATTAAGTACCTATATTTTACTCTTAGAGCAGTTGGAACAGTCAATTATGGCCAAATATTGGCAAATAAATAATGTATAGGAATGTATACAATATACATTCATAAAATAATGTTTATTTGAGAGAGCCATGATATCTAAACATTTTAAAACCTATCGAATGCTACGATTGTATTTTTTAATACTTAAATTTATTAATATACTATTGAAAACTTCTAAAATTGAAACATTTTTTCTTAGTACAATAATGCCACCAGTGGTCAGTGTTCAAATTTTGTCAAAATCTTTATATCCATTATTACCTATTTAGTAGGTATGTTATCTAGTAATAATTTCTTTCATTCATAGTTTACTATACAACAAGGCATAGGTGATAGAAATACCTGACAAATGAAATTTGTTTTGGTTATGTTTTGGGTTGACACGTTTTGGCGATTGAAGGTTTTCCACTAAATTAAAAACAAAATAAATAACAGTTAGTTTATGTGAAAATATTAAAATAATGAAAATAATTCTGATTAGATAATTCTCACTGCAATTGCATACAAAAATTAATTATATTCTTCTTCTTCTTCTTCTTCATTTTATTTTTCTTGTTGTTGGTGGTGTTCAATTAACATTTATGATATATTTTCTTCATTCCACATCAGTAATTACTAAGTATAGATTCCATTAACGTGTGATATGTACAAACAATTTTCATCAGGGCTTATCCCATCTTTATAATATAATAGATAGTACATATTATGTACTATCTTTGCCAAAGTGTTGCCATGAACAATGGTAGTCTGAATATATAAGAATACTAATTGTTTTCAACAACAGAGAAGTAGCAAATATCTCCGCTTCTGTTGCCCATGTGCCACTTATATCGATTGGATTTATTTCTAAATATTTATCAATATCACCAACAAAACTGTGAACTCTACTGTCTTCTGTAAAAACTGATAGAAAAATGTACAATAATTATAAATAAACAAATAAATGAAATAATTGTATAGCAATTTAAATTAAAATAATAAACATATTTTATAATACCATAATATGATATGCTCGATAATATAAATATTATTGTTTTTGTTAATTATAAATTTAATTTAATTTATCAATTTTTGAATAAAAAATGTTTTTTTGTGAGACATTTAATATTAAGTATTATATTTTATGAAAGTTTGATGAATTATGATTCTATTATAAAAAAAGTAATATTATTAAATCCTTGTTTTTTTTTTATTAAGTATATAATATATTATTATTAACTTGAAATGAATAGTATTGTATTATAGTTAATAAACATAAATACCTTAATATATACACGGGATCTCAATAATTCGTGATACACTTACTAATTCGTAAGCCAAATAGAGACGCACCGAAACCAACAATCTCCTTCTCCAATTACATCGATTGTTTCAACCGGTTGATTAAAATCGTTTTTGAGGAATCAACAAGGAAATGTTAGATTGTCAGGACTTGCTGTGATGAATTATTGAATTTAATGTTAAATTCATAGTAAAATAACATTAAAATATATAAATGACACTGTCAATATTTTTCAAAAAAGAATCAACAAACTAATTCTATATAATATACAGTAGTTATAAAATTAAATTACGCAATTTTACGCATTTTTATTTGTATTGTATATGTCATAATGATAACACTCGGCTCCCTAAAAAATGTATAGTTATGGCTATTTTAGCCGTGCTATGCTTGGCTAGTGATAACTGATAAATTGGCGTGTTTAAGTGAATTATTTAAGTGAAAATAATTCGTATACCTATACGACACTGGTATTATTTATAATGAATTATAAATTTCTGGATATCCCCGATAAATTGTAGGTTAGGTTAGGTGTCGTCGAATCTAATCAAATTAATTTAAGTTTTGCCGTTTATTTTATAATAACATAAAAATAGTACCTACTATAAAATAAATGATAACACCAATGTCCAATATATTAGCACTTTTATTTTTTAAGCCGTGGCGGGATGACCAGACAAGGAGGATACCCCCCCCCCCCAATACGCCACTGTAAATAGATAATTATGAATATGATCTAGCGATAATTATAGTAGTATGCATTAATACTACAACTATGCTATTATACGATGATGTCACAGAACTCTATATTATAAAAGGCGAATATATAATATGTGAATGAATAATATTAAGAAAGTGAGTTTTGTTTGATGATATGAAATAATTAATAAGATAATCATACCGAATGTTGGAATAACCCAATATACATACATATATGAACGCATTTGCTTCGAATGGCAAGAATATAATATAACAATAATTTTCAAAATGCATACTGGCGTGGATGTTGTGCATCGGATACTTTATATTCGGATATTTGTTGTCACCATCTTATACATGTGTGTATAACATAGCAAATTTACTCTCAGCAGATCACGTTTAGCTCCGTTAGTTTAAGACACGGTATATTATACCGTGGTTTAGAAACTAGAGTGAATCAAAGTATTATAAAACTATATGTTAAGAACATTATCTGTGTTTGTGTGTGGGTTTTTTTACGATGGTTCCAATTTTTATTTTTTATTTCAACTGGAGGTGAGAATACGAATTGCTTTTAAACATTTGGCTGGTAATTCTCGTAGATAAAAATTATTCTAAAGAACACTATTTGTCATGCAATTGTATTACATTTTCTGACAAATTACGATTACTTCGTCTTCTATAACATATTATTGGAAATATTCATAGCTATGGGAAGCACCTACCTAATATTATGATGGACGGATTCTTCACAAAAGACATCAAGCTAGACTTAATTAATAACACTTCAGTTGTATAATAAATACAACAATTGTATATTATAGATTATAAAATAATAAAAAAAAAACTATTATATAATATATATTATAATAAAAATTGTTTTTATATTTTATTTAGATAATCCTGCAGCCATTATAGTGGAAAATTGTCTACATCGACTGTCAAGCTGATAATAAAAAAAACCAATTATTGGCGTGAAGTATGTGGGGATGATCGGAATCCTGAAAATTGGCATGTAAGTAATCATGTATTTTATTTTCCAATAAAAATTATACTATAGTACTTAACATTTATTTGTTTCAGTCTATAAATATAAGTGACGGTTGTAGAGAACGGGAGTTTGAGTATTTATGTTATATAACGGATTTGCAATCCAATCCTTCAAAATATACATTTTGTATAGTTGATGTTCCTGGGCTGTCAGTTGATCCTACTAAATGTATAAGTTTTAGTACCAAACCTTCAGGTAAGTTTATTTATATTAGTATCTATACCAGAGGTTCCCAACCTTTTTTGACTCGCGGCACCCTTGGACATTTTCTAAAAATCCGGAGTATAGGGTGCCTCCGGATTTTTATAGTCTATACTATAGAGTACTTCGGTTCTATTTATTAGTGCATAAGTATAATCCAAAGTAGTAAGGTGTAGGTGCATTTTTTTTTACACAAATCTTTTATTTGTGGTCGAATAGTTGAAAGACATACTCTCATTTCTTCTTCAATGAACTCCATTTTCATTCGTTTATTTGATTTTATGTTAACAAGAGTGGAAAATCCTTGTTCACATAAATATGATGTCGAAAACTGCAGTAATTTTAGTATAATTTATTAATTATTTATTAATTTATTTACTCTATTTCCTTTAACCATCGCATCACGCGTGAAGCACCTACCTAATATCTGGGTGGATGGATTTTTCACAAAAGACATCAAGCTAGCCCTAATTAATACCACTTCAGCTTATTATACAACAATGAACAATTGTATAGATTAAAAAATAATAAAATAAAAACCTATTATTAGTATAATATATATTATAATAAAAAATGTTTTTATATTTTATTTAGATAATCCGGCAGCCATTAAAGTGGAAAATTCCACAAGTTCATCTGTTACTCTGAGGGTGAATAAAACGATTGTTGGCTTGACGTATTTCGATGATCAGACGCCTGAAGATTGGCATGTAAGTACTCATGCATTTTATTTTCCAATAAAATTATACTATAGTACTTAACATTTGTTTGTTGCAGATGGTAAATATGAATGAAAGCTGTCAGGAAAATCCAGATGAGGATCATAGTGGAAAATGTTTCATCATCGACTTCCACGCTAATAATAAAAAAAAATACGATTAAAGGAACACCAATTATTGGCATGATGTATTTGGATGATCGGAATCATAAAAATTGGCATGTAAGTACTCATGTATTTTATTTTTCAATACAATTAAATTATGGTACTTAACATTTATATGTTACAGTCTGTAAATATTAGTGACAGTTGTCAAGAACGGGACATTGAGTACTAATGTTATGTAACGGATTTAAAATACACGTCAAAAAATACATTTTACTCTTGATTGCGGGACGTCATCAGATGATCCTATTAATTGTACTACTTTTGAAATCAAGCCTTCAGGTTAATTTATTTATATTATTATCTATACGGTTACACGTACCAAGACTGCACAGTATATCAATGCCGTTTAAACTTAAACATTTAAATAATAATTACAACTGACTCTCGACCATGCGGCGTTGAACTTTCTCAACACCCGCCACCTTGCCAGCCAAATTTCGGGAATCCCCATGTGGGAAATGTTGATGGCTACGTGGTGACCATATGGGAGGCCCCACGCACGAGCTTACAGGAGCAAGCAGACGGACACCGTGACCGAACCGGCCGCGGAAACACCGACCGGTGGTTCACAACATACAGATCCAACCCAACCGTACGACGGACGGTCGTTGGCAATGTGGGCGGTGAACCTGGACGAGCTGATGAACCATTCACTCATGCAGATTGCGCTGTACCGGGGATTAGTGGTGCACCCTCCCGCAAGGCATACGGAACCTCGACACACCTCGAGACGACCACAGGTACCCTCTCCAGCACGGACTAGGACGGTTAGGACCATGGCGGACCTCAACCAAGGACCAATGGTAGCGGACTTCATCAACTTAGACACCGACGAAGAGGAGTTCCTCCAACTACGGGTTGGACCACAGGTGCTTCCAGAGGTGGAGATGATGTCGAATTTACCCGGCAGCGACGACAACGGGCTGTAAATAAGCAGACAGTATCGTGCGGGTTCATGGGGGACCAGGGGGAGCATGTCGCGATACCGGCCGCTTCCGCTCCTTTGTCACCCGCACGACGCGCTGCAGTCTTACAGCAGGTGGTCGGGGCCCGGACGTGGGCTGTATTCGTTCTAACGTGTAACCGTGTATACTTTGTGATCAATAAAGATACAGCTAACTATTAAGACAGTTCGTAGTTATTCAAAGTGTCACCTCTTTCCTCAACCTTGTCAAGTTTACCGTGTCACTATTTAAGATGCAATAGATATGCTGGTTTTTAAATTTATTTTATTTTCAATATATTAGTATACGGGCTATATAATATATTATATTCAATCAAACCACGTTTGTGTTTTTATTTGTACTTATAACGAAAGACAGCGATTTTTGAACTTATTTTATGGTCGAGATATTATATTATTTTGGATTACTAATATGATTTAATAGTATTAAAAAAAAATAAATCTTAGTACTTGTTCAGACCACCAACTGCGGTCTGAGGTGAGCACTGATCATTGTAGAATGTATATTGAGTAGACCTATAATATTATTGTATCGTATATCTCGACCAATTGTTTTTTCTCTATATTTTTTTTTCTGTATAACTTAGCAGTTATTGTTGATTTTTCTTTAAGTTTTACTTTCAAAGTGCATCTAATTGTACTCGTAGTAATAACATGTCTGTTACTCGTTTTACCCTCTTCTTTGATCTTCTATAGGTGAATTCCACATTTAAAAAAGATACATATTAATATATTATTTTCAATATATTTAGGGAAAAGGTATGCATCAAAAGAAGATTCAGTCAGTTGATTGATTCATCCAGTGATGAATGTACTACATATCTTTAAAGTTTTAACTGTTCAAATAATTTTGTTCCAACTTCTAGGTTCCTTATAGCTTGTAATTTGTAGAATGAATTACAAAATCACTCCTTTTAAAACATTTCTTATATTTTTATCAAACATTAAAAAATATTATTAAGTTATTAAGTATAATAAAACCTTTAATTATAATTTCAAGTTTTTATTTGGAAATCTGTTTTTAAAAATGTAAAAATTGGTATACAAAATCAAAACCTAAATTTTTAATACCGGAGTTGAAAAATTAAAACCCAAACCAAAAAATTTAGAAACCGGTAATCAAGACCAAAACCGATAAATTTAGAAACCGGTATTCAAAATCGAAACCGAAACTGAATTTATTTCAATCTATTTCAAGCCCTGAAATAATGTATAGGAATGTCCATACACCCATAAAATAATGTCTATTTGAGAGAGCCATGATTTCTAAAAATTCTAAAACCTATCAAATACGATTATATTTTTTAATACTTAAACTTATTAATTTACTATTGAAAACTTCTAAAAGGGAAACATTTTTTCTTAGTACAATTATGCTTCCAGTGTCAGTGTTCAAATTTTGTCAAAATCTTTACATTCATTATAACCTTTTTACAATGTTATCTAGTAATTATTTCTTTCATTCATAATTTACTATACAACAAGGCATAGGTGATAGAAATACCTGACAAATGAAATAACTTTTCTTTTAATAAATATTTAACATTTTTTTTAGATTCTGTGTGGAACGTTGAATATATTGATTTTACATTGATGTGTTTTTTTATTTTTGTGTCTGTGTACACGATTAGTAGTCGAAATAATGCTTCGGTACCTAACTTTCAGTATCTTGTTCGATGGGAAATTGAATCTAGTTGGTACTTTTGGAAGGTCAAAATTTAAAATTTCCAATAGTTTTCAAAAGCGCCCAGAAAAACAAAATAAAAATTAAGGAAAAATGTTATTTGGCAAAATCGATTTCGGCTTTTGGTGTAACCATAAAACAAATGATCGTAAATGCTGAATGTGAAAAAATTAAAAAAAAAATTTTAACCTTTTCTATACATTAAAAAATATTTTGACTTGTTTTGAGCTGTTTACATATATACTCAGTTTGAAACTTTTTTTATTTTTTTTTTCTATGAATGTCAAAAAAACTTTATTTGTTAGGTAAAAAAGGTTGAAAATTTAATATAAAGCTCCTACTATGTTGTTACAATGACGTTTGAAAAATATTTCATATTCTTTAATCACTTCGATAAAATTATAAATAGATGGGCGTGGGTTATAAAATTGATCTTTCAAATGACGGTGATATTATTCTGGACCATTGGTAGTCCTTGGGTCATTCGAAGGTGGCTCGGCCCAGAGGTGTGGTGGATATCTGCTGTCATTTTCAATAAAATTCGCTAAAATATAATCTGAAAATGCTGATATATTCTGATTGTCAGGAGCAATAGAAAATAGTTCATAAAATGCATCAGAAATTTCAGTAGAAAAAGCCAATCCAAATAAATATTTTAACCAATGTGAAATTTCTGATTCATATCGGTCCTATTCAATTTTAAGTCCCAATTTTACAATTTATCTATACTAGGCTTGACCGAGATGAAACCGGCAACATTTAATTTGTGGATTTGGAAATACACGCAAAACGCCATTATGAGCAGATAGTTCAAAATCCAAAAGTATATTTTGCGGTTTTAATTCTTTCTTACATAATTGTAATGACTCAGAAATTACGATAAAAAATAAAGTACGACGCCTGTCGATAAATATATTAAAATCGTAAGACTAAGCAGTTACCTTCCTCCAAATGATCGGAGGGCTCTCGAGATCGTGTTTTCGAGAATTAAATCAAATACACTATACAACACAATTAATTAATTATTTTGGATTTTATTTCTACAAATATAAAAATGTGACGAATGGTTATTTGTTTAAGTATTGTTTGATTATGATTTGTATTCTTCTGATGGATTATATCTATATATTTTATATTTAGTAATTATGTTATTTTGTTAATTTCTTTTAAGGTTTAATTATTATAATCTCGTAATAAATATTTGTATAATAATTCATGTATAATATATAATTATAATATTTTTTTTTTTTGATTTAATAATGCAAGTATGAATTGTTATACAATTATATATTCGTTTTAGGTATACATTTTTGCTTAGTGATTAAATTGTAGTCACTTAATTTATACAAAAAAAAAAATTTTGTTGATGTTAAGGTTTGAATGATATATTATAATTTATTAAATGATTAAATTTTTCGTTTTACTGGAAAAGGGGAAATTTTAGTTTGTTTTCTTATTATAATAACTAATAATACTTAATGTATACTGTATATTGTATCATATGTAAAAATAACATATATATTTTTTTTTATATTGGATTTTAGGTTAAGTTATTAAATAAATAAATTTTGTTTTACCTAAAAAAAAATTGTATCTTAGTTTTCTTTTTTTTTTTTTTTTTTTAATTAATAATAATAGGTATTTACTATAAAAATTAAATTGTATAAATTATTATTAATATAATATAATATATTATAAATAAGATGTTACCTACTTTAATTTAATAGAATATTTTTATGAATGTACCTATAATATATATTTTTTTAGTTTTAGTTTTTAGTTTTAGTTTTTATTTTTAGTTTTAGGTTTTAGTTTTTAGTTTTAATGTTTGTTACTTATTATGTTTTATTATTAAATAAGTAAATTTTTTATAAGCTTATAAGCCTTTTAATTTTAATTTTAGTTATTATTGTTTTTCTAAGTTTTATTTTTAATATTTTTTTTGGGGTTGATAATTTTTTTTAACATAAAATATTTATTTTTAAATTTAATAATAAAATATTAAAATCTTATTTATCTAATATAATTTTGTAAAATGTATTTGATCAATTCTCAGTTTATTTATCTGAATAAACTGAACTTTTGTTGGGTGCCACTTTGTAATGACTCAAAAATTACGATGGGAAATAAGATACGACGCCTGTCGATAAATATATTAAAATCGTAAGACTAAGCAATTACCTTCCTCCAGGTGATCGGAGGGCTCTCGAGATCGTGTTTTCGAGAATTAAATCAAATACACTATACAACACAATTGTATAAAAAGCACGCACAGATAATATAATAAATGCAATTAATATAAAATATTACATTAATGCCTTACCTGATTCGCAGTCGATTGTGAATTATTTTGTAAGGATTTTAATAGACGCAGAGTAATATTTTTTTAAATTATAACTCGAAATAATAAACGCACTGATTATTGCTCACATAAGGAGTCCAGAATGTCGCTCGTTGAAATCGGTTTTTTTAGACTTTTTTTGGAGGTTGTTACTCTGTGAATGGTGCTCATGCACTGGTTTAAGGTACGACGCGACGATGCTGACCAGAGAGTGGTAGGCGGCTTTATCAAAAATGTTATCGTGAGCTTGGGAACTAGATTATTCTTTGGCGGCAGATACCCTTTTTTTTTCTTTCCTTTTCTCTGGCGGCATCGTATAATAAAGTCACACATCCTGTGTTTTACCGTTATGAGTGGTTGCCGATATCTTAGTTGTCGTTAATAATGGTTTTATTTGATGTAATATCATTTTTGATAATATCATATTGATACAAATCAATACAGTATTTGTTTATATTTCTTTTTAAAAGAAAAAGGAATATTTTCACTATTCACTGTCTAGACTATTGTTGACTGCATTTCTAGCCGCTTCGGCTGCCTTCTCATTTCACTTTATGTTACAGTGACCTGGGATCCATATAATTCTGATTTCTTTGTTTGATTTGGAAAGAAGGTTGCTGATTGAAAGAGCCAATGGTTATGATAAGGTTTTGGGTTGCAGATTTGCTAAAGCACTAAGTGAGTCAGAACATATATCGATTTTAGTATTATTGATATCTAGGGCTAATTGAACTCCTTTCAATAGTGCTAGGTATTCAGCTGAATAAATACTGCTTAATTTGTTGAGTTTTTACTGTTTAGTTGCATTGAGGTGTACTACTGCAAGTCCTATACCCATTTCGGTTTTAGATGCATCAGTATAGATCTGAGTGCTAGTATTAGAAGTGTGTATTAGTTCATTAAATAGGTTATTATAAACTAGCTGATCCCGTGTACTTCGTTACCTTTTAAATGTACCAAATATATACGACTCAAACTTATATAAATAATATATAATATAATAAATACAATATAATATGTATAAATAATTACATTAATTTTTCTAGCTTTATAAAAATAAAAATAAATACATATAAAAAAGAAAAAATTATTGTTGATAAATAATTAAAATAATAGTTTTATTAGACTTCTGAGTATATGACGTTTTTTGTTTTATCTCCTGTTGAAATTAATATCATAATATGATTCGGGTCCCCAGTTCGAGAAAATGCCACGTATAATTGTCCATGTGAAAAGCACTCTGTACGAAGATCTACGCCAATGTACTTGAATGTTTGACCTTGCGCTTTGTTCATCGTAATGGCAAAAGAAACTTTAACCGGGAATTGAAGCCGTTTGAAAGAAAACGGCAAGTCTGAGGGAATCATGGGAATTCTTGGAATAAATGCAATTTCTCCTTTTGCTGGCCCTGTAAGAATTACTGCTTCTATAATAAACGATTTTATTTGTAATCTTGTACCGTTACATAAGATCGGTGGTTGAATATTACGTAATAATGTAATTGGAGCACCAATTTTTAATTTTAGCTTATGAAGAGGAAATCCCGAAGGAGAAAGAGAATTGAGAAATTCTTGTGGATAGTGAATAGCATCATCTGTTGATGTAACTGTATCAATAGACAGATATTCACGTGAGTGTCCATCGAATTTTAGAAGGATGATATCATTGATTTCTCCTGCTGTTACATTTCTCGTAGAAATAATAGCTCTTTCACATTTGTAGGTTCGCCTTCGATGTGGAAACAACTATATTACTTTATGATTGATTTCCGGAGGATCTTATTTGGTAATAAATAAATAGTCTTTGATTCACTTAACTAAATACCTGCTACGTGTGCGAGCCCCGCATACGAGCTGGTCTTCCGTTCAAAAAGGGTTTATTCAGCAGATTCCTTAGACCAGTCGTATGGAGAAGGGAGTCCTACTCGCCTTTGTCACACACGTATCAGTTTACAATATTATTAAACATAAATTTACATTTATACTACAAGAACTATAGAGTAATATAACTAACAGTATTCAAGGGTTCTTAACAGTCCTCATATATTTTAGATACAATTTCTTTGTTTTGATAATTTTGATACACTAAAAATAATAATACTAATACTAATAATAAGCCCACACTGCTGATCATAACTATTACACCGATTAGTAGATAATGATTTGAGTCATAAATCGTATTGACAACATTTCTTTTAAAGTGACTTTGTAGTTCATCTAGTGATTTGGAATTTTCTGTTAGTTTATTCAGATTATCTTTTATTCTTAAATTTTCTTTTGGAAACAAAGTGTTATCTAAATCTTTATTAGATACATTTTTTAATATATATCAAAATGTATAGATAAGTTAAATTTTGGAGTGTAATTTTTATATATATTTGTAATTATTTTCCTTTTAAGTACTAGTTTAATTACGTTATGTGTAAGCCTCACAATGATTTTCTAAACTAAATATTCCAGTGCTGTTCACACTGTTATGAACACTTAGGTGTTCAGTCACAAATAAATTTAGTCACAATACAAATTAAAAAGAAACTAATTTAACTTTATTGTGTGCCTGAATTAACGGCAGGTGCTTAAAAATTAATACAATTAATAATAAATGTTCTGAATGTTGAATGAAGTTCTGACAATCGAGAGGCTCTTACTCTAAACTAAGACTGACTCGCCTGTGTTATTGACGAACAGTCGTTGCTCCGTCCGGGCCGAAAGGGTTTGCTCAGCACATTCCGTTTCGGCCGACGGTGGTGTACACTATTACTAATACTAATACTAATAACATATATTCATAACATATATTCATGACACATATTCACAACAACACTTATTATTAATGGTGCTGTTATATTTTTACATTTAATTATAATATTTTCTTTGCTCGTTACATATAACCATGAATTCTTATTTTCTAACTTATGCCATACATTTTGGCTAAACTTAATGTATTTAATAGTGCATACGTTTGGAAGGGTTTTAGGATTTCCTAATAACATTATTTCGCATGAATCCCTTACGTGTTGTATAGGTTGTTCATGATTACAAATAATAGTGTTTGTGGTTGCTTTACATTTTGAAAGTTGATAATTACTTATTTCAATATGATATAGAAGTGATTTATCTATTGCTATATAATCAGAATTTGGTTCTATAATAGCATACAAATTAATTCGTACTTTTACAGGTAAAGGAATAGATTTATACAACATATGATCGTAGTTGTCAATTAATGGAATTTCCATAATAAACATTAGGATTCCTTTAACGTACACTACATTAATTTCCACTATCTAGTAGTTCCAATATCCCTTTCTCTGCTAGGTCAATTGGTAAGCCCAATCCTATTGGTAATTTAATTTTTATTTCAATTAATTGTTGGTTGAATTCATTTGCGTCTAATAGTCTTGGATGAAAATGACCTAAAAGTGCTGAATTACCGATACTGACCAAATTTTCTGTTTCGTAAGCGTACTGGGTTAAAATTACATTTAAGAGTGCTATGCGTTCCGTCAGTACATTTTGGAATTTTAGAATACCTACATCCATCTCTATCACGTCTGTTTTATGTAATAAATGATTGTACCCGTCTACCAGAGAGCCCTGTTTCTTTTATAATTCGATTAATGAGGAATTTATATTTGTTAACATTGATTTCATAATTTGTGTTTGCGTTTCAGTTATTTGGAAAAGTTGTGATTTAAAGCTTTCGAGTTCCTTGATTTTGTCGTGAAAATATTTAGCGTCAGTGTCGCCGCATACACCACATAGTACTTTATCCACGCGTCCTACCATATTAATTAGTCTTCTCCTTATTATATGATTTTGGTTGCTCGGCGATTTTTATGACGTAATTTTTATTACTGTTGATTTCGGTCAAGAAGCTTGCCGCTTGATTAGTACTGCATACAAACATGTTTTGTGTATTCTATCTTAAGATTATTTCCTAACTCATAAGATTCTTTTATTTTATTATTGATCTCTTTGATTCGTGACTGTTTTTCATTATAGTTGGTGATATTTACATATGTGAGTAACTTCCATTGTGAATTGGTCAGTTGGAGGGTACTTATTGTTTGGAAATATATCCCTGATGGTTGTGTGATAGGCGTGTTCGTGAATTGTGTATTTACTTGTATAGTACTGCCCAGTCTGAAACAATATCATATTTGTTTATTAGATTTATTATTGTTTTCATATAATTTATATTTACAAAAAAAAAAAAAATATTTAATTATTATTATTCTGAAAATATTTTCAATTCATTTTTGTGAATTGTCACTTCTTTTTTCCTCGTTGAATGGACACATTTTGATTGTCGTGAATGCTGATAACTTCAAATGGGCCTTTCCATTAAGGGCTAAGTTTTCCTTTTTGAGTATGATCTATCGTAAGTACTTTATCCCCTACATTGATATTTTTGCTGTGTTCATTTTTATCGTAATTTGTTTTTGCCTTTTCTTTTGTTTTTATGATCCTATCTCCAGCTATCTTGTGTGATTCTTGATGTGTACCGGCGCTGTTATTCCTAGTTTAGAGATTAGGGACGTGTTTTAGAGAAATAATGCAAAGATGCTGTTTAAAAGATTAAAAGATGTGTTTATTGACTTATTAAAATGATTTTCTGCATAAAAATGAAAAGAGGTTCTGACTGGATTTCTGTGTCTACGAGACTGCCCAAGGGGCCCTTCTGTACAACGGCCAGGGTGGGAATTGCTGGATCAGCAGATTTCTGGTCCAGCGTCCGGCTCCGTAGTCACGTACGCCAGTATACATATCATAATACAAATATTATACTCTAATATAACTATATCTACATACTATGCTTACATATAACATGCCCCCAGGGCCAAACCAGAGCAGTCCCTGCGACTTAATATACTAAAAATAACAATATATATATAATTATAGAAAAACTAACATTCAGTTTCTGCTATTTCTGGCTTATAAACATAGGTTTTTTGCTTTTTTGATTTTACAAATAAAAATACGATAACTATTACTACTATCAAAATACAAAGATATTCTACAATAATATGATATTCCATTGGAACTATTAAAATGTTTTCTGTTATTCTATTATTCGATTTTCGTTCAATTGTGGATTCACGTATTGCTTGGAGGAGATTTTTATATAAACCAAAATGACTGAGTGTATGGGGATTAATATCTTCTATATCTAATTCCTTGATGTTACTTATATTAAACGACGGACTTTCCTTTACTAAATCTAATGTATGGTTAATAAATGTGTTTAAGATAGGTGACATTATTGCCATAGTTATGTGTAGTATACAAGAAGGAGAGATACTAAGTCGGCCACTGCCTTTAATATTAAACTGGAATGATTTTTGAGGGTTTTTACAATTTAGGGTTACAAATTCAGAACGAGTACAATAAATCCAAGAATCCGTTTTAAATAATCGGTTCCAAATGCTTACATCAAGTTGTATGTATTTACTTTTACATGAATTCGGAAGAAATTGCGTATTTTTTAAGATTTCTAATTCGCACATTTTAGAGGATGCCCTTCGTTGAATTTTTCATTGCCTTTGCAAATAGTGTATGAAGTTAGCCTAGTACAAGAATCACTTTGTTGTTGAGTCAAGGTGAAATAGAATTCACTATCATCGCTAAAGGCTATATAATCAATCTCTGGCTCAATGATAACAGCATTGTCCTCCTTCATAAAAAAGGGTAATAGAATGGGATGATACATGTCTATTTACAGTGATTATAGGGAAATGCAGTGCAAAAACGAGAAGAAAATCTTTTTGTAGTATGGAAACAGAAGATATTGAGAAAAACTCTGGTACATTCTGTATTTTTGGTTCTACTGGAAGCTGGGTTCCTGCAGGTAACGTTAATTGGATTGCTTTAAGTTCCTTTATAAGCTTAATTGGTGGTAATACTGTGGAGTGAATTTTTCCATGAATTGCTGAATTTATAATAGAAATGAGATTTTGCGTTTCGTACGCGTATTGATTAAGGAGTGATTCTAAAATAATAGATTGTTCTAACAAAGTGGTTTTTACCATTAATGTATTCACTGTCATAGAATTTTTGTTTGCCTGAGTTTGTAGAAGTTGAAAATTTTCTTTGAGCTTTTGTTGATGGTCGGAGATGTTGCTGATCGATTTTGAAATCTCACTCATAGTTGTTTGGAAATAATCTAGTTTGATTTTCTACTAAATCACTTGTCGGTTGTTTCGTCATGGACAGATCCTTAATCCCTTGAAGAATCGAATTTACATCTAAAAATGATTTTCAGCTGAATAATACTTTTGCCAGCTTGGTGAGTGAAGTACCAAAACTGCGACAAACTCGTCCTTCCGCACTAGTATCCTGCCCTATTGTTGTCCAAATATTTTCCAGATTGGCTTCGATTTCGAAAAAATATGTATTAATGGATTGATCGAATTGTTTGCATGGATGCCAGAATTCGGTTACATTAACTTTATATTGTAGATCACTGCAAACTTCTGCCGTGGCTTTATAGGTTGACCTTAACAACTGAAATTTTGAATTGAAATTGGATAAATCCACAAAAGTTATGAGGTTCCAATCTGTGTTTGTGAGTTTGATATGTTCCCTGAATTCATAGTACATCCCCATGTGGTCCAAGAAGGTATTCAAGCTAATTAGACTTTCTGGAAGTTGTGTAATACTTTCTGCTTGCACATCCAGTGGGACAGTTGCTACCAGCCTGTAAGATTTCGATTATGTTACAAAGTAGTTGCTATAAGATCTAAGAACTTCCCCTATATTAATGAACTAGTGTGCCGTTAAGGAAGAGGTGCGCATTAAAAAAAAAAATATGTACAAATTAGTAATCCTACATGGCTACTCGTTAAATATTTTCACTAAATTCTTATGGACTTTGGTTTTCCGTTTTCCTCTCTGTATAGTCACATTCTCGTTCTCGTTGAATTCCAGTACGACGTATGGGCCTAACCATTTAGGGCTTACCTTACCCTTTCTAGTTTTGTCCTGAATAAGCACTCTATCGTTAACATGAATCGTTATTGGATTTGACGTTTGATCATAACTAGCCTTGGTTTTGATTTTGTTCTTCATTAAACGTTCTAGAGCTATTCGATGAGCTTCTCGTAGCCTTTGTTTAAGTTCTTCTTAATAATCGTCGTAGTTATACTGTGGTTCCGGTGGTTTTGTTAGTGATGAGGGTACTTGTAAGGTTCTCCCATAGAAAAGTGCATAAGGTTGTTTGCCAGTGGATTGATGTTCTGATGAGTTGTAAGTAAACATGGCATATGGTATGTAGGTATCAAAATTCTGTTGGTCTGCATCTACGTAGTGTCTGAGGTATTCTCCTAGCGTGCGGTGACTCCTCTCTAGTGCACCATTCGCTTGTGGGTGGTATGGAGATGTATTTATGCGTTTTACTCCTATTAATTTACATGTTTCGGAAAAGATTTTATTAAGGAACTCGATTCCTTGATCGCTTATTAGATTCTGTGGAATACCTTGAATGCACACAAATGAGGTGACGAAATGTTACGCTACCGTATTAGCTTCTTTGTTAGCCATCGGTGTTGCCACCGAAAATTTGGTTAAGTCACACTGAAGGGTGAGGATGTATACATTTCCTTGATAAGATCGAGTGAGTGGACCAACTACGTCAATAAATACTCTTTTAAAGGGTGCGGATGCGGTGGTACTGATAACCATTGGTTGCTTGGTACTACGCGACAAAGTCTTATTCGTTTGACAGGATGAACATTTGCTAATGAATTCAGCGACATCTTGACTTAGCCCCTCCCAATCAAACTGTTTCTGAATTCGCTTGACTGTCTGATTGACTCTACGATGTCCACCAAGTACTGCCGAATGATGTTCACTTATAATTTGTTGTTTATCTAGTGCGGCAACACTTTGTTTAGAGAATATCTGTATATTAATTTATGAGTTATGAAATATGTACTTGATCATTCGTAACACCGTAGGCCAATCTAATTGGTCTAATCCACAACCAATTTTAGGCATGGCTAGGTTCTTGATTTCAAATTCTTGACAAAAAAGTCGGAGGTTCCGTAAAGAAATGTACATGTCTTCTGAAGTTGGCTTTTGCCAGAATTTATCCTTCGTTACGAGGTTGATGATGTATCGTTCTCCCAATTTAAAGTATGCTACCTCGGTTTTTTTCGGCGCTGAAGTTTCAAATTCTGTAGGTGTCCGAATTTCCTTCGAAATTCCAGGGCGATACCCTTATTCAGCTTTAGATCAGCCGACACGCAGTGTAGTAAATGGAATTCTTCTGAAACGGTGAAGAGGTCTCCAGTTACCTCCTGGACTCGTGTGTTCCGATAATTTTAACATTCACTATCCGATATGTACTCGTTGAAGAGTTTCAAATTTATAAGCGATTCTGCTGATTGTTGTTGAGACCTGGTTTGCATGACTTTAACTTCCATTATTCGAATAAAGTGCGTCGGCGTTGGTATTGGACTTTCCGGTTTTGTAAATTACTTCATATTGGTATTCGGCTAACTTTAATCTCCAACGTAGAAGTCTTGAACCTGGATCTTTTACATTAAACAACCAAGTTAATGGTCTGTGGTCCGTGTAAATTTTGAATTGACGCCCAAGTAAATAAGGTCTGAAGTTCTTTACAGCCCAGACTATGCTTAGCAACTCTTTTTCGGTCGTACTATATGCTTGTTCGGCTTTATTAAGAGTTCTTGACGCGTATGCGATAGGATGATCCTATCCAGGTGTACTCTGTGACAAAATACTTCCAATTGCGAATTGGCTGGCATCTGTGGTTAGGATAAATGGTCTTTCAAAATCAGGATAATGTAATACTGGTGCTTCTACGAGTTTCTGCTTGAGCGTTTCAAAAGCTCTTTGACATTCGGTCGACCATTCAAATGGTACGTCTTTGTTTAAAAGTGCTGTAAGTGGTTTCGCTGTTTGGCTGTATCCTTTAATTAATCTCCTATAATAGCCAGATAACCCCAAAAACTGCTTGATTTCCGTTGTATTTCTGGGAACTGGGTGGTTTTGTACGCATTGGATTTTTCCCGGATCAGGTTTAACTCCTTTATCTGTAATGAGATGTCCTAGATATATCACCTCTCTCTGTAGGAATTGACACTTTGATGGTTGTAAGCGAAGATTAAACTTTCTAAGTCTTGAAAATACATCCCGTAATTTGGACTCATGGTCCTGTAAGTCTGAAGCGTAAACAATTATGTCGTCTAAATATACAAAGGCCTTGGTCCCGTTGATCCCTGTTAGACCTGTGTTCATTAAGCGTTGAAACGTACTAGGAGCTCCGCTTAACCCGAATGGCATTCTCCGAAACTCATAGTGGCAATTGTCAGTAGAAAACGCTGTTTTTTGACGATCTTCTGCTTTTATTGATACTTGATGGTATCCACTAACCAAATCCAACGTGGTATAGTATCTCGACCGGCCTAATTGGTCTAAGATTTCGTCTATCCTAGGTATAGGGTATGCATCTCCAACGGTCAGTTCATTAAACCGTCTGAAATCGACACATACTCGGTATTTTGGGTTTCCGTGAGCATCTGGTTTCTTCACGACCACGATAAGTGGTGCGTTCCAAGGGGACTTGGAAGGCTGTATAACATTGTTACTTTCTAACTCTTCCATTTGTCTGACAATCTCCTGACGGTGAGCGTATTGCAATCTATACTGTCGAACGTTGACAGGTTTCGCTCCTTCCTTTAGGTGGATTTTGTGCTGTATTGCATCGGTAGAAGGGAATGAATTTCCAGCTGGAAAATATCTGGGTACTCGCTAATCACCTTCCAGAGACTATTTGATTCTTCCGCATTTAACTCTCGATATAGTATAGCTTCCCGAATGCGACTAATGCGATGCGTGTCCTCCGTAATTTCGTCAGTATTTATCGCGATCAATGTGGAGGTTTCTCGGAACTCCTCAAATTCAATTTCTTCTATATTTAAAAGTGGTATCGTAATGTGCTCTTCTAAAGTGTTGATGGCAATAGCTAATATTTTTCCTTGCTTAACTGTGTTTACCACATTTCCGAGACGGACGTTTTCTCCTTGTAAAATTTGTGAATGAACTACTAAAGCTGTTCCTTCCGGTCTCGTGCTAGCGATTGGTACGATGGTTTCTGAACGCGGCGAAAGTTTGAGAGGATCGGTATTCATTTGAAAGATTTTGGACGAATAATAATCTATTGCGATACGATTTTTGGTAAGAAACGGGTTTCCTAAAATACCTTCGTGAGGGATTGGGAAATTGTCATGGACTACCTGGAATTTGGTTGTAAGGGTTTCAGTGCCAAGATTTAAATTGAGGATTACGGAACCTAGCGTGCGTACTAAGTATTCATTAATTCCTTTTAGCTGATAACTTTGAGTTTCATCAACCATGACTTAATTTCTTAAAGTGGATAATTTTATCATATTTAAATCACTACCAGTATCTATAAGTAATTTAACACTATTTGTCAAGCACTGAGGAATTTTTAATGTGATATGCTTATTAATTAATTCTGCCTGGAAATAGAAAGCCCTTGCAGGTTCAGAGTGGCTGTTTTGATATCCCCCACCGGGCGATTGTTCGTTTCCCGACGAAGTGCTTTGTTGCTCTTGTGCCTTACGTTCATTAACGTACTTTCGTTTGCGACATTCACTTATAGTGTGGTTCGTTTTTTTACAATAGTTGCACGTAACTATTCTGATAGCTTTTGTTTCCGTTTTACTTTTATTTTGCGATTCTCTGTAACGGGCTTGATCGGCTTCTGATGCACGGCATTGTTTTGCCTGATGATTTGTACGTACCGCCCTGTATGTTTCTTTCCAACCCGGATGGTTGGATAAGGCCTGATCGTGACAATTGGTAGGTCCTTCCCAATGGGTCCTTGAGAAAGTACACAGAAAATTGCATAGTTGCTGGCGTCACAAGTAAGATTGAATGGTCTAGTGAAGTCACGATACTTAAGGATTGGATAATTTATTAGTTTTTTGAATGACTGTTGACATAGATCACTCCACTTGAATGGCACATAGCTCTTAAGTAACGAAGTTAGTGGTTTAGCGATCTGTCCATAATTTTGTATGAAACGTCTGTTATACTCAGAGAGTCCTAGGAACATTTTACGTTTTGGGGTACTGGAAAATTCTGAACACACTAAACCAATTTTGGGTCAGGCTTAACGCCTTCATCAGTAATTTGATGTCCTAAGTAAGTGACCTCTTTCCTCAGAAATTCGCATTTCAAGGGCTGTAGTTTTAGATTGAATTGTCTGAGCCTTTCCAAAATTGCTGTGTTTTTTTGTAAATGATCTGGGAGGTCCTTAGCATAAATAATGATGTCATCAAGGTATACAAACGCTTTTAACCCATTCAGGCCTGAAAATACCTTGTTTATCATCCTTTTGAATGTTCCGGGGGCAGCTTAGATTAGCACCTTTAGACCAAACAGCATTCGAAATAGCCTTTATCTGTAGAGAAGGCTGTCTTCTCGCTGTCTGCAGGGTTCATTGGTACCTGATGATATCCTTATGCTCAATCGAGTGTACTGGAATATTTTAACTTTCCTAACTGATCCAGGATGTCCTTAATATTGGGAAGTGGAAAAGCATCTCCCATCGTAACTTGATTGAGTCGTCGAAAGTTAACGCATACTCGATATTTTACTACTCCGTTAACATCCTGTTTTTTTTGGAACAACCAAAAGAGGAGCGTTCCATGGAGAATCACTAGGATCACTAGGAGCAATTACACTTTCTCGCTCTAAAATCTCCATTTTTTCTGTTATTTCTTGCCGATGTCGCTGGGGTAGTCGGTATGGTTTTTCATGAATTAAGTGAACGGCTTCAGAAGTTTTGATTTCGGGAGTCACGGTGGTTGTTGCAGTGATTTTATTCCCTTCCAATTGAAACACATCAAAGTATTCCTCACAAATGGTAAGCAATAACGATTTTTCATCTGAGTTGAAATGATCGGTTTGCAGGGCTGAATGTAAGCGGGATATTCTGTTTCCATCAACACAAGGTTCCGTATTATCTGAGATTTGTGATAGGTGCACTTTAGCTTCTTTGAAATCTTCGTGCTCGAGTTGCGCTAGTTCATTAATTTGAAATTGAACTTGATTTTCTGTTGAATTAATAAGTGGGACGTATATAAGATGATTTCTTACTGTGGTAACACATTTTCCACAGGTGATGGCATTTGTAATGTTTTGGTTAGAAATTAAAATGTTTGAATCCTGTGTTTTATTTTGAGCAGGAATGGCAACGAGGGTTTCTGTTCTTGGTAGTATTGTTAAGTTCAAAAGAGGAGGAAGGATTAATTCTTTTGATTGTAGTTGATTATGATTCCTTGTCCGATAATAAATGGTTTGCCTAAGAATCCTTCATTTGGTACTAGGAAATCGGATTTAACAACCTTGAATTCAACACGTCTTTCTTCACCTCCAATTTGAAGTTCGATAGTGACGGATCCTAGAGTTGTCACAAAATTCTATTATTCCTTTGAGTTCGTACACTTTATGGTCGTATATCATTACTTAATCGCGCAATGATGAGAGTTTGATTAAATTTAAGTCACTGCCAGAGTCGATTAAAAATTTGCTGTCTGCTGGAATGGTCTGAGGACTTTAACACAGTACAATGTACATGATCCTTTTCAATTTTCTGGCGAACTGTATTATTTAAAATATTTCTGCGAATGAGATTGCGGCTCCCGACTGTGAAGAGTTTTTTGAGTTTTGTGAGGTAGTCGCTGTAGATTCTGCGGATCGCTTTGAAGTCACTTATTTTAGTTTCCTGCACTCCTCCTTGGTGTGCTCTGGTTTCTTGCAATAACGACAAGTATCATTTTTAAAGATCGCCTTTTAGGCGTTTTTAGGTATATGACCATTATTCGGCTTAACTTGGAGAGACCTGCATTCTCTGGCCCAATGTCCCATTTTTCCACAATGAAAACAAGGAGTACTAGGTTTCTTTGTGATCGTTTTTCCATTGTTTTGTTTGGCAAAAGGTTCATAAAAACGCTTGGACTCGTCGAGCGATTCTCTCACCCTTTCCTCTTCTCTAATCGCTTTTTCAAGGTTTGGTGGATTACGAGCCTTTATGAAATCTTTCAATTTTCCCAATCCTTCAATAAAAACTTGAATGGTCTGAGCTTTCAAACAGTCCTCCAATGCTGTGTCGACTTCTGCGGATTTTCCCTTTGTTTCTTGTTCTAATATATCTGTCAATTTGCGAAGAATATGTCATGACGTCCTCATCACTTTTCTGTTTGCTACTTCCAAACCATTATTCTTTTTAGCATGTGTCTGCAACACAATTAAATCATCTTGCCAAAGATCATCTTTAAATCGAGTTATTACACTACGTCTAGGAAATATTTTTCTCGCCAGTTGATGTGGTTATGGACGTCTCCACAACCGAGTTTGTTCATTAGTAAATAAATACGTGGTGTTCGAGTTATCACTAATACTTTATTAATATAATACATTTTAAAAGAAATTCTGTTGTACAGAATACTTATTAGACTCAAGAAATGAACAGAGGTTCTGCTCGATGGTCTGCCAGTTCTACACTAACTCTTACACAGACATCGAGACACGGTAGGGACTCGCTCGGGCTCAAAACTTTCCATGCAGCTAATTCCCTTCGACCGTGTGACTGCCTGTTTACATATTAATATGCTTACACACTATACTATAATATTATACTATTACTATATCTCATACTGCGTATAGCATACAGACAGGGGTTCACAATACCCCTCGGATTACAACAAAAAAAAAGGGGTCTGATGATCACCATGTTTCACCTCATCCGTGAGTTCCGATGCTCTGAAGCTTTTAGAATTTGTAAGGAAGTGTGTGGGTTGCACACACTCTGCTATTTCCGGTCTATAGAGTCAGGGTAGATTACACTTATATTTAATTAACATGTACAGACTCACAACTATTATTAAAATGACAATAATATAAACTATGATAAAATTATGGTCTGGATTTACAAATATTTTAGTATCGTTGTACATTTTAGATATTTCTTTCAGTTTTTCGGTTTCTTCAGCTAACTGATTAAAATGTTTAAGATATTTATTTGTATTGATTGGCTCGGGAACCCGACTGTTTATTTTTAATAATGCGTGTAGAGTCGGATTTTCTTGAACGAAATCTCTATGAATTTCTGATGATAGGGTTGTACCCGTGAATAGGAGTCTGCTAAAGTTTTGTGAGCATGTTACTGCCACTGCCTGCGAAATGCAATAATATAACCACGCGTTTTGCAGATAAAGTTTATGCCAGATTGTAGTATTTAGGTTCAGATATTTGAAATTACAAACGTTTCATATTACTCCTAACGTTTGCCACGGGGAATTGTACAAAGATACCTCACAATTTTCCTGATGTATAAATTTACTGATAGCCTCAGGATTTACACATAGTGTTTGAAGTATGAAATATTTCACAAAAACGTGAAACATTGAAATTTTTTTAACACAAATTCATACACAATTTAATTTTTTTTAACACAATGTTCAGTGTTCTAAATTCTAATGTCAGAATTCAGTAGGTATATAATAAACATGTATAATATTGTATACCTACTTGTATCATTTAAACATTAAAATATTTAAAAATTTTGAATATTATTTTAAATGTATAATACCAAAGGTTAGGTATACATACGGGTACCATACAGTTATGATGGTTATGACAATTATATGTAAATATAAAACTTATTTAAAAATAAAACAAAATTTATTAAAATACTGAAATATTTCACACATTTTGAAATATTTCATTTTTTTAAATTTAATGAAATTTTCAAACACTATTTACACTTAACTTAAAAGAGAAAATGTTTTACATTTTTCATACTGATCGTCGGTTACACTGAAATGACCTTCGTTAGTATCGCTTATTGCCAAGTACTGTGGTTCAATGATTACTATATTACCTTTATTTGTAGGTATCGGAATTGGAATATTATGAAACAGGTTAAACCGAAGGTTTAACAATAAGGGTATACGGGTCACAAATACGAGATTCTGTTGGATGTACACTACGCTTAACTTGGATGTACGGAATAATTCAGGAATAGATAAATGAGATTCAGTTATAGGTAGCTCTATTTTAGACTTTAATGTCAGTTTTATTTGTTTAAGTTCGTGAATCCATTGAGATGGGGGGGTAGACATTTGTATGCATCAATCCATTTAATGCTGCGTTAACAATGGATTGGAGGTATTGAGTTTCCCAAGCTAATTGGTTTAGAAAAACTGTCAATATTGCAGTGTGCTCCAAGAAGGTGTTTTGTATTTCAAATACATTGATTGTTGCTACAGGACGCCTGGATGCCTGGATTGTTCTTCTATTTTCTTTATATTTTGCTGCAATTTTTGATCATCTGCTAGTAGTTCATGCATGGTAGAATTAACATTATTCATGACTGAATAGACTATGCGTATTTGTTCCTGTGATAGATGAACATGTTTATCATCGGAACGAGCTAGGACTTCAATGTTTTTGTAAAAGAATTCTGCATCCTGATCAGAGCAAACTCCAAAAAGAATGTTTGCTAGCCTTCATACTGCATTTATCAACCAACGAAGTTGTCGATTCGGATGTTCAGAGGTTCTGTGGTTTGACCCAACGATACGTATGACAGAAATGAAATTTGATTCAATTTCTTGTATTAACAGAAACGTGGATTGTATATAATCCGTACACGCAATAGTTATGATGGAGTCCTCTTTTTTTTCAGTTGAATACAAATGTCGAGCGTCTGATCATAGAATTTCTGGAGTATTTGGAACTTCAAGTAATAAGTTGTCAGATTCACGTAAGTACGAAATACCAATTTGTGTAAGATATGCGAAGAGGTCCCATTGCTTCAAAGTATAAGCCTGATGAGTTCTAGAATGAAGTAACTTAAAAACGTCCACTCTGAGAGTTTGAAAGTCCACAACATATCAGTGAGATTCTGAAACACAGTTTAGATTTCATTCATGACATTTCTTCAAGAGATTTTTGTGCAATTTTACAAGTTATTTTTTTTTTAATATGGTCACATTTAGAGAGTCTGCATTAGTTTCCACCACTGTGAATAGCAATAAACACTTAGGTGCTCATTTTCCTTTACTTGTTTTTTCTTGCACTATGACTTTATCACCTTCATTGATTTGCAAAGGCACAGCTGTACGATCATATCGATCCTGCGATTTCTGTTTCGATTTCATCTGTTGCTCTGTTACCATCTGATGCGTTTCTTTCATAAGACATTTCATTTCGTATTATTAGTCTTGATAGATATATCAAGATATATATTGAGATTCTGGCTTACGACATACCGAATTTGGTATTGATAACGGATATCCGTACACGGCTTCATGTGGTTGAAACCCTGTGGAGGTGTGTACTAAAGAATTATAACAGTACATTGCATAAGGAACATATACATCACAGTTTTGCAAATTATTTCCGGAGTAGCTCCGCAAATACTCACCAAGGGTTCTATAACTTCTCTCTAAATTACCAATACTCTGAGGATCATACGGAGTAGTTGATGTTTGAGAGATATTTAAGAGTTTGCATACTTCTTTAAAAGCCTTATTAAGGAATTCCGTTCCACAGTCCGTTACTAGAGATTCAGGTTGCCTATGCAGACACACAAATTGAGTAACAAAATGCTGTGCGACGTTGTTTGCTTCATGATTCTTCATGACACACGCACAAGTGAACTTTGATAAATCATCAACCAAAGTTAAAACATACGAATTCCAGTGGTAAGACTTGTTGAGCGGCCCTACAATGTCCATGAATACCTTGGTTTCGAAGCAGTTGTTGTTATCGTCCATAGGTTCCTTGATGGTCTGGTTTGGAGTTTTGTTGATTTGACATACAGACATACAGGATATTTCTTTATGTATTTCCAGATTTATGCTCTCATGCCCTGCCATTGTTACTAATGTGCAAATTTATTGTATGTGCGCGTTACACCTTGATGTCCACCAAATGGATTTTCATAAAATTCCTTGATGATCTGTAGTTCGTTATGTGCCTTTAACTCATAGTGGGTGTATATCTGAATATACACAGGAGAGTCACGGAAAATATAACTTAACATATTTCGTGCGACTTCCCACTTAGATGATAAACTAAGTACCTGTTGTGACGTTGGATCACCATCATACCTCATCGATCCTCGATGTTTTCATGTCGTGCCCCAGTCTTCGTGTTACCTTTGTAAGTTATCAATTAATACATCTAGGGATTTTTTTAACTTTGTAAACCATTTTAAAAATAATAATCCTCCTAACTTTAATTTTATATAATTTAAAAACTTTCTATCAAAATGTTCGTGGATTAAAAACTAAATTAGTTAATTTTATAAGTCCTATTCCCATTTTTAACTGTTATGATGTCATTATCCTCACAAAACATGGCTCTCTCCTGATGTCCATGACTCTAAACTCATGCTTAATGGCTATCAAATCTTCAGGATTAATATAAATCCTCTTAACAGTAGGTACCTATTCGCTGGGAGGCGGTGTTCTCATTGCAATCAAGTCTACTATAAAAGCAACTCTTATAAGTACCAATATCAATACGCTCGAGCAAGTATATATCATTGTGTCTATTAATTCTTTTAAGGTCCTCAGGTGCAGTTTACTTACCACCTGTGTCAATTCTCTCAGTTTAAGAGGCCTATACAACCTTTATTGAACACCTAATATCATATATTAACCTTTCTTCTATCCTTCTCTGTGGTGACTTTAATCTACCAACTCTTAAATGGTCTAAAATCAACATAGGCCTATCCGCATCTGGCAGTATGTGTAACACCTTTACCCATCTTGTTGATTCCTTTTCATATACGAATTTTTATCAGCTTAATCAAGATACTGGTGGATGTACACTTGATCTGGTCTTTACTAGTATTGATGCACTTAAAGTCGAAATTGCAAATAATCTAATCATCTCTCCTGATCCCTACCAACCCCCTCTGTTTATATGTTTCCCTATTCCATCCCCCATAACTACTAAAAACATACTCCTCGTACATATCGGGATTATAAATCTGCTGATTTTGAATATATGAACCATTATTTGGGATCTTTTGATTGTTAGAACACTTTTTCACTTTATACAGATGATGATTCTGCTGTTGTTTTTAACGATGCACTTCTAAGCTCTATCAATAAGTTTGTTCCCAATAAAGTGAGGTCACCATCTAAATTTCCTAAATGGACATCCAGATC
Source organism: Macrosiphum euphorbiae (assembly GCA_949089665.1). NCBI lineage: Eukaryota > Metazoa > Arthropoda > Insecta > Hemiptera > Aphididae > Macrosiphum > Macrosiphum euphorbiae. Next base: position 89,589,688 of record CARXXK010000002.1, on the reverse strand, counting down.
TTTGAAAGATCTTATAACAAACAAAAAGAAAACGCATGCGATTTATAAGCGAACCAAGTCGATATCGGATTATCTAGTTTTTTCTGAATATAGAGCAAAATTCAAACGCCAGTCAAAAGTTGATTACTCTGCTCATATTAGTCGTACCGAGGAAGCACTGCCATCCTCCCCTTCCAACTTCTGGAAATTTGTAAATAATCTAAGACAGAAACCTACAGTTCCTTTATCTCATAACACATTCGTACATATCATGTTACCCATTTACAACACTGGTGACCCATCAGATGTCCAAAACTACAGACCCATTTCGATAATACCACATCTTGGTAAATTATTTGAATTAATCGTATACACCAGAATAAAGCATAGCTAAAATAATATTATTAAAGTGAACAGCATGGTTTTCGATCGAAAAATTCGACCATATAAGTAGTGTTGCTTTTCCTTCTTATTTATTAGATGTTATCGAACACAGAGGTCAGTTTGATGTCATATAGATTTCAAAAAAGCATTTGATGCAGTGGGCCATGGTTGCCTTATAATGGCGCTTAAGTCTTTAGGCATTGGAAATCCCCTTCTTTCTTGGTTGTACACTTACATCACTGGCAGAAAACAATTCGTAAAAATCAAAGATGCTGTTTCTGACTTATCCGCGGTACCATCTGGCGTCCCTCAGGGAGGTCACCTTAGTCCATTTCTATTTATTTTATTTGTTAACTCAATCACTAAGTGGATCACAAAGGCTTAACTTCTTGCAGATGACATAAAAATGTTCCTTAAAATTGATAGTCCTAATTCAGGTCCTACAATCTGAACTCAATATTTTTGCCAATTGGGCACGCAGTATTGGTCTTATCCTTAATACAAACAAATGTCATGTTATGTCTTTTTCTAGAAAGCAATATCCTATTCAACATAACTATTCTTTTAATGACACTATTCTTGGTCGTGTTTTCATCTATAAAGATCTTGGTGTTCATTATACTCCATCACTGAACTTTGAGCATCACATAAATGTCACGGTAGGTAAAGCCTTAAAAGTTTTGGGATTTATTAAGCGCAATACCAAACAGTTTTTGACTGCTCGCTGTCTCTGCACATAATATTTCTCGTTAGTACGTTCAATATTGGAATATGGAGTGGTAGTATGGCATCCTTACTTGGCCAAAGATGAATTAAGACTCGAGCTTGCCCAAAACAGGTTGCTTTCCTAAATTGCCTATATTATGAAGATAGTACACCCTCCTCATGATTATTCCTTATTAGCTAGTATGTATATTGGAAATACCACTGCTATCATCACTCTGACAAGATGCTGATGATCACTTCATAACCTCGCTCCTAGGTGGCACTATAGATGCTCCTGATATCCTCTCCAACGTAAGTCTATGAATCCCTTCCTTCTTCTCCAGAAATCACTCCCTCTTTCAAATACCAACCCACAACACATCCTATGGACACAATCATCCATTACATAGAATGCTACGTAAGCTGAATAGTTCTAATTTTGATTTTTAAAAATGTATTAGTTATAAATTTGCTGTACTATATTATGCTTATATTGAGTTTTATTTTCTATATTATGTTTGGTGTTACTGTGTGTTATAAACATTTATTACATATTAATATATTAATTTTAAATGTAATCATAAAATTGCCAATCGGAGTATATATATAAATAAATAAATAAATAAATAAATTGCTATAGGAGACAATTATATATTGTACAAACGATTTATGATAAATACCTACCTACCAATTTGTGGAATGGTATATTGATATAAGAATTATAATTGTCATCTTAAGAGGACGTGATCTATCCAGCGAAAAACAGTTTTTTGCTATGTTGTACATTTGTAAGACGGAGACAACACATACGGGTTCCTCTTATTAATAATGACTTTATGGTACCTACGGCATTAGAATATCTGATCGTATAAAAATAACTTTTTATGTTATAAAATAGCTAAGTAAAATATTTTTTTTTCGTGTTATTTTTGTTACAACAACTAATGAAGTTATTAAAACAATAAATTGTCGTAAATGTATATTATATTATTACACAGATGACCCTCGTTATAAAATATATACCTATATTTTTTTTTAATGGAAAAATGTCAGTTTTGGGTTGTGGTAAGGTAATACCTATGTACAGTGTACACAGTAAGGTAATACCTATGTACATATCAGGCAATGTGTGGCGTGTGGGTCACCGTAAAAGACGTGTTCAATTTGAATTCAATGATATAAATTCATTGTAACTTGTAAGTAGGTATACGAAAAACGATTCTGAGTGAAAACCGTCTGTCACCCTATATTATTAGTTATTAATATAAGTAAATTTTATAATATTATTGCTATAATAGTAATTTATTTTACAGCATTAATTCAGTATAGGCATTGAATTAATTTTTCCGAAAACATAAGCATTTACAAACAGACAAAGCATTTACAAGTGTCTGTTTGAAATTTAATAATATACTTTAAAAGTTTCAAGTATAGACCTATAGGTACCCCCATACACACGAATAATATTTTAAATTATAATAAAATAACTAAAATTGTTTTCTTCCATTAGGCTTTAAATTTCTTATTTCGTCCAAATTTGAACTTAAAATATAAATAAAAACACCTATTTGGAAAAAACGCGTTCATGATCATAATACCAAATACTTATAAAGTAAACATGAACGAAATTCATATACATATTTTTAAGTAATTCACCTAGCCTTTATCATTTTGGTCATTGAGTTTGGTCATTGAGGTATACCTGTACTATTGCATATTTTAAATGTACATGTGCCTACCTATTTGTGTAAAAAAATAATTCTTTAAACGTATATATACTATACCTAAGCTCCTGTTTATATTATTAATAATAAGATAAAACCGTACGTCGTACATGTACAATTATAAAAATAAATAATTGTTATATTAGGTAATTAATATGTGGACAACATATTATGTACTTATGCGTTTTTCGTGTTGTAAATTTTACATACCAGCGGCAATATCGCGTCTGCAGGGAAATAATATTATGTCCGCACCATTTTCCTATCTGTGTAATGTGTATACTGTTAATATAATCTTAGCTCGCTTACATTTTTTAGATTAACATGGCACGGAGGTATCGTTCAACATGCAATGCGTACATGAAATTATTGTTTTAGATTAGAGCGGACCGATTGCAATGTGTTTTTTATTATATTATTCAATTCATTGTCGGCATAACAGTGTCGGTACGCCGTCTATACAGTAGGCACGCACGAGCTCAACGGACAAGTCGCGGACACAGACTCCGGTAATAATTTCAAATTATAATATAATATTATTAAATACTTTTAATTATTTTACTGTTAAATAACCGTTCACCGTTTTACGTGCACGTCAGACGATATATTTTTCATTCCACTCATTTTCAGATTCCTTTGATTCACATCAAGATCAAGGTCGTTTATAGATGTCTACAAAACAATGAACGTGGATGATCAGACTGCAAGTATCTATAACTCCGTGTCCTACTTGAATTCGACAAAAGAGACAAAAAACAAAATACTTTGTATTTCGTCGCGTCGTATTGCGACTGAACAGCATACGTAGGACACGGTGTAATATTTTGCCGTATACGAGGATTGGTAATATATGATCACGATATTAATTATAATTTAGAAGTAGATACTGGATTTCTAAGTAATTATATATAATATTTTCCCTATTGATGTTTTTAAAGTGAATCCGTCAAATTAAATTTCTTCAGTTTTGTCTAGCTTATTGGTCTAAAAGTCAGCTTTTTTTCATCGACTGGAGCCCCCTTAAAGTTTACATAATAATATCTGTTTTAATATCTATCATTTACTGGACAGTCAAACCCATAAACTATTAGTTTTTTTTTTATTTTATGCTTTCTTAATGTTCTTAGTCCTTTTGTAGTCCAATTTAAATCCTCAATAGAATAAATGAAAAAAGTGGGCAAGTAGATGTCGCTCTGCTGTAGAGTAGGTGGGCAAGTGGGTGTCGCTCTACTGTACAGTAGGTTACAAGTGGGTCACTGTATAATGGATGGTATTAAATTATATAAATCCATAACCTGATTTTTGTATTATATATGTTGTAGAAATTACAGCAGGACTTTGGAAATCTATAGTAATGCCTGGAGATTTAGATCCATTTGACACAAAACTGTCAAACTTGGTACATCATGCAAAGAGGGATTATGAAATCATGGTGAAAAAGTATTCAAACATAAATGCTGAATATGATAATAATATTCTAAACTATAATTTTGAGTACAATAGGTAATAATATGTGATTTATTATTTATGTTATAAAATAGATTATTATTATTTCTATTTTTTTTTTATTTTTAACAAATATTACAGTAGGTAGTATAAGTAACTATAGTATTATTAATTTATTACTCAAATTATTATCTCATTACAGTTATAACTTGTGTATTGCATTTATAAGGTGCAATAATAATCAATACAGTTCTTATTTTTACTAATAATTAGTATACCGTAATTTATTATATTACCTATAATATGTTTGTCAAATGTAACATGTGATACACTTACACAAAATCCATATTTTTATGACTGATTAGTGATAGTGTTTCATCATTAAGTTTATTCCGTACACTAAGTTTTGTCAACAACATATCTGACAAATCCATTGGCAAGTATACATTGCTGTCTAAGAACATAAACTTAGGTTCAGAAGGCTGCAGGTCAGTTTCGCTTACCTATATATATTGTTCTGACATGTAAAATTGTTCAATTGTTGTAGCAGACATAGTCAATGCACAAATCTTTCAGTGTTTCAGGATTGGAATACATTATGGATAGAAAAATCTCTTGTAGTTTAAAATTTAAATATAAAAAAAAATAACAATCACAAAAAAGTTACATTATTATACCTACTGTAAAAGTCAGCTGATTTAAAATGTTAGACTAAGACTGAAGACTGAATAACAGTTAACAATATTTTGATCATTTAATAGGTACTGGTAGTATTATTATCACTAATCTCTGATATTATGATATTATTATTATTTTTTTTTTGTGATTGTTATTCTTTTTACATATTTTATACTACAAGAGACTTTTCTATCCATAATGTACGCCAATCCTGAAACACTGAAGGATTTGTGCATTGACTATGTCTGCGACAACATTGAACAATTTTACATGGCAGAACAGTATATAAGTGAAACTGACCTGCAGCCTTCTGAACCTAAGTATATGTTCATGGAAGCAATGTATACTTGCCAAAATGCCAACGGAGGTGTCAGAGATGTTGACAAAACTTAGTGTACGGAATAAACTTTATGATGAAACACTATCACTATTCAGTCATAAAAATGTCTATTTGAGGTTTGTTGATAGTTTTTTGTTTTTTTTTTCTGTATAATTACAGCAAAATAAATAATTAAGTAACTATTAATTTTTGAATACCTACTCTATGTTATTAATAAATGAGAAAAGATACTACTTTTTAAACAAAGCTTTTATTTTATTGGTTTATAAAAATATTGAATTTTTCAATGTAATAGTAGTTAATTAAATTAATTTATTTATACACATTAAAATTCTATCTGTTTCGACATTAGGCACTTTTGAAGTAAAACTTCTTTAGTGAGGAAAAAACGAAACCGAACGGGCGGCGCCAGTGTTGTCAGACTCTCAAACTAATGTTATCGTAAACTACTTAAATAATTATCGTTTTTCAAAAAAATTATCATACACCAAAAATTGTTTTGCTTCAGTGCTCAGATTATAATACCCTGTGTATTGATATTTTGATTTGTTTTGAAATGTTTAGGAACATTTCCAGTATATGTATGTGTCATATCTTTCTGTTACATCCTGTATAATAGGTACCTATATTATATAATTTGTATTTACAGGTACCTAACATTTTAGAATAATTGAATTATTCATGATAAGAAATAATCACTGATGTTATAATTAATACTTAGTAAACATTAAAATGATCAAAAACAAAACATTTTTGGAAAAATGAGTTACATATTTAAAATATATTAAAATATTTTAGCTACCTATTTCAAATCAAATGTATTACCTAGTATTATTTTTATGTAATTATGATATTATTATTATATATTGTAATAATTTTATATTTTTTTAGGCATGTAATACTACCAGAAACAAAAAAATTTGACTACAAAAGGACTAAGAACATTAAGAAAGCATAAAATAAAAAACCTAAAAGTTTATGGTTTGAACTGTCCAGTAAATGATAGATATTAAAACAGATATTATTATTGCGTAAACGTTAAGGGTCTATGAAGAAAATGTGACTTTTAGACCAATAAGCTAGACAAAACTGGAGAAATTTGGTTTTATTTTTAAAAACTGATTATGATTGATTAACAAGTTTACTAGGTTATGCCAGAGGCGATTTTTAATATTTATTTTTTCAGCTGTGATATTGAAGAATAAGAAATATGATATTTTTTTATGTATAGTGTTCATCACGTCATCACGATACTAACAATAATTGGAATATTAAAAATCGCCTCTGGCATAACCTAGTAAACTTTTTAATCAATCATAATCCGTTTTCAAAACTAAAATACCTCAAACTAAAGTCCTCCAGTTTTGTCTAGCTTCTAGGTCTAAAAACCGCTTTTTTAATTGAAAAAAGTTGATCATAATTTAAAATCTCTGTCAATGCCTGAGCGTACGTAAGTTAATTGCCGACAAATATAAATAACGACCGATATACCGGTCGGTATTATTCGGGCCTACTGTTAAAATTCAGGACATTTCCAGGATGTATTGACCGAAAACGATTACATATTAAACTCATACATACTAATGTTCATTTACTTTGCACACACTTACAAGTCATTTTAATGTCATCATGTTAAATTGCCCATATTAATTTCCTTAAAACACGACCGACTGGAGTCCCGTTAATAGGAAAAATTAAAAAATATAATTTTTACCGTATGTATAAAATGAGTGTTTATAACAACAGATAAGCCACTTGTTGTAAACCTAACATAATATTATAAGTTAATCAATTACATAGGTATTTTGAATAATATTAATAGCGCACAGATGGTTTTGAAAAACAAGATAAAAAGGAAGTAGAGCAATTCTAAAAGTTGGGCGTTAATTTAATTTAACTGCAGGAGCACGTCAGGATTTAGTTTTTTATTAACTGCAGTATTTTGGATATAATAGGTACTTGGATATCAGATAATTTGTAGTTTTAAAACATTTAAAAGTAATTAATCATGTTATTTTAAAAATGATTTTGACCGTTTGATGATCTTGATGAAATTGTTTTTAAGTATTTTCTGATTTTGACTAACGTGGATTATCGCTTATAATATCTGACTAGCAATCGGTATACAAACTTCGCTGAAGTTATGGTTATTATTCTATAAAGTATATCACTTAGCAACCATACATTTCAGGTAATAAATCAAGTATAAAAATATCCCCACTCAAATATATAAATAGTAATTATATTTAATAGCCATCGAATAAATATTTTAATTAAATAGGTATTCTTACATTTTGTTTAAGCTTATTGTCATAACTACCTACTATCGTATCTTGAATAGGTACAACAGAAAACTGTTTAACACAGGGCTTGTATTTGAAAAAAAAAATTTTATGTTCTTTACAATTAAAACGTTACACAATTTTTGCGTTTATCGTTATTAAGAAATAAGAATTAAAGCGTTATTCAACTTTTGCGTTTATCGTTATTCAGAATTAAAACGTTATCCCAGTTTTGAATTTATCGTTATACAGAATTAAAACGATATCCAATTTTTGTTAATACTTACCTAAAAGTATTTAGTCATAGAGAAACAATGAATTATGGTTACCAGTGGCGCCGAACCCATGTATTAGGTGTGGCAGCCACCACACCTATTTTAAGGGGTGGGTGTACAACCAAAATTGGTGGATAATCGTAATCCTAAGTGTAAAAAGATATTGTACAAATATAAGAAAGATGACTTCCTAGTGTGTCTCAGCGTGCAGTGTGCACTGTGTGATAACATTAGAAATAGCCAATAACTAATAATTTAATTAATAGTTTTACCATTAAAACATAAATTCTATTTTCAAATTTCTACTTCAGCAGCTTGTCTGATAGGGAAGTGAATCAAGTTGATACTTTGTTGAGTCAAAAATCAAAAGTAAAAAAGTTCCAAGTAATTTTCAAAAGCGTCGTGAAAAACAAAAAAAAAAATTAACAAATATAAAAGTAATTTTTATACAAAACCAGTTATCGACAAAATCGATTGTGTTTTTCTGTTGTAACTCAAAAATGACTAACCGTAAAAACTTTATATTTTAACAAAATTTTTATATAATATATAAGAATTTTCCTGAAAGATATTTCCTACAAGATATTCAAAATATATAGACTCTTTTTGACAGTGGCGGAACTAGGGGGGTGAAGCCGGGGATTGATCCCAGGGCGTAAAATTTTAGTGGGCGTAATTTTTCTTTAGTTCTTTATTTAATGCTTGATGATAGAAGTTAAGAAAACATTTTTATTTCACATTATTTGTTTATGATGTTGTAGTGATGACGTTGGAATTAATGAAAAAAAAAATAAAGTTAATGGTATTATGAATAGAATATAGATTCGTATTAGTATACTAAGTATATACTGGTATACTGGCATTAGCATACCTACTGCAAGCATATACAACTAATATACTATAATTATTAAGATTCTGAGTGAAAATGTAACTAGTAACTATACCTATAGGCATTTATTGATGCTGTGTTTTCGTTAAAATTTCTGATACCTAAACAATAACTGTTATAAGATTATCAATCAACGTACGATACGTATATTATATCTGTATATTAAAAATTATGTTAATATATAGTTTTTTAGATTCTGAGCGGAGCGATGAATGTATTGGTTTTACAATGATGTGTGTTTTTTTATTTTTGTGTCTGTGTACACGATAAGTAGTCGAAATAATGCTTCGATTTTCGACTTCAGTATCTTGTTCGATTGGAAAGTGAATATCGTTGGTGCATTGGGGAGGTCAAAATTTAAATTTCCCAGTAGTTTTCACAAGCGCCGGGAAAAAACAACATAAAAATTAAGGAAAAACGGGAATTTTTACGCAAAATTGATTTTCCAAAAAATCGATTTTGGTTATTGGTGTAACTCTAAAAAAATGAACGTATTTACATGAAATTTTCACTGGTTGTTTATATTTGCATTTTCTATACACGATAACATTTTCAAAATATTTTGATTTATTTTGAACTGTTTAGGGACATTTTAATTTTCCATTTTTTTTTAGTTTTTTTTCTAAAAATATCAATAAAATTTTATTTGTTGGTTGCGAAAGCTTGAAAATTTAATAGAAGGCTCCTAATATGTTGTTTCAAAGGCAGATGAAAAATATTAAAAATCCTTAGTCACAATTTTTTTTTATAAGCATTTAAAGTTCAAAAATTGACAAAATATGGAAAAATCACGAAAATTAGCAAATTATTTTGAGTTAAGAATTCGTAAAAATTTTTTTTTTTAAATCTAAGATTTGAAAATGAAACACAAGATTCCTTATAAGATTATCTACCTTTATCAATAAAAAAATCTCTACCAAACAGTCAAATTAAATTTTTATGAGCGTTTGAAATTCAAATTTTTACAACATTGGGTTTTCACTCGATTACTCATGTAGCGATTTCCTTATTTTGTTGCAATTCAAAAACGAACAACTGTAGATACATGAAAATTTCACTGAATGTTTAAATTAGCATTTTCTATACACCATACAATTTTGAAAATATTTGACTCTTTTTGAGCTGTTTATGGACATTTACAGCTTTCAATTTTTTTTAGTTTTTTTTTCTATAAATATCAATAAAGTTTTATCTGTTGGGCCAAAAAGTGTAAAAATTTAATACAAGGCTCCTGATATATTGTTACAATAGCAGTTGAAAAATATTAAAAATACATAGGCACAGTTTTTTTTTATAAGCATTTAAAGATCAAATTTTGACAAAATTTATCAAAATCTCGAAAATTATCAATCATTGTAATTAATAAATTATAAAATGTTCAGTTTTTATAGCTAAGGATTACAAATTCAACACAAAGGTTCTCATAAATATTTCATACTATAACCAAAAAATCTAAAAAATATATGAACACACTTATTTTTTACAGACATTTTAAATTCAAATTTGGACGAAATTACATATTAAAAAACCTAGAATAACTATTTTAGTTATTTTGTTGTGATTGAATAATATTATTCGTGGGTACTTGAAACTTCTAAAGTGTACTATTATATATCTATGATAGTATCACGGTTTTTGTTGATGTATAACGCGTTATAAGTACCTAATGGATATTGTGATATGATTAATTTGGAATTTATTATAGGTACCTATTATAGGTCAATTTTTTGTTTAATACCATAGATATGTATATAATATGTCTTATACATAGACTGACATACCGTCACCGCTCAGAATCGTTTTTCTTATACAATGATATTATATTGTTGAATTCAAATTTAATATCATCCATTATACAGTGACCCACTTGTAACCTACTGTACAGCAGAGCGACACCCACTTGCACACCTTTTTTTTTTTTTTTTTATTGATCTTAAGCTTTGGCAACTATGGCCATTAGCTGTAATATATACCTAGTTTATAATATTATATATTATAATATTTACCAAGATAGTTATACATTTGTTTATGTTTAAAAAAAAAGATTTGATTTTAAATATTTACTTTTTCATTTTTTCTATTATAAATTGTTTAATTAAATACAATTTTTTACTGGCCTAAATTGTGTACCCTAATCAGAATAAAAGATTTTATATTTTACCATAAAAATCTATTATAATTGAAGGCTTAGGCGCATAGAACCAAAACAGCAAAAGGGCTTATAATTTTTATACAGGATAGGTAGGTAATTAAAGTTTTGATTATTTTTCAACATTTATATATAACTAATATTATTATTATTTCTAATAATAAATACAATTAAGTAACCACTACAGTATTTCCAGTAATTAAAAATGTATCAACAATATGTTAACTAAGTTTTTAAATTCAAAGTGTTTTTGGTGTGATAGTTTATTAGTATATAAACTTGGTTACACCACAGTCCAAAGAATATATTAATTACTATATATTATTATGTGTTTAAAAGTTAATAAGTATGTTTGTAATTTTAGTTCCAGTTATGATAAAACAATTGTAGGGAATGATATTGTATTTTCAATCTTGGTCTATGATTGGGCTTAATTTTAATATTTTCCCCGGGCCTAAAAATTCTTAGATCCACCTCTGCTTTTTGAGCATTAAACATTTTTATTTTTAATTATCATCGATAAATAATTTTCTCTCTCGGTCAAGTTGAACACAGATCCACAATATATTATTTTCAATATGGGTCTAAAGTTGAAACTTAAACAAAATTCATTTAAAATTAAGAAAATTAAAAAATTTTCGACTGTCTAGTGTCTACCAAAGAAAAGTTAAAAGAAAACCTTACCAGAAAGTCACATTAATTTGTGTTGAGACTTAACTAGATAAATGTATGTATAAAATGTATGCTGTATGATGTCAAAAAATCTTTGGGGGTAAAATAAATGTTACCCCCTCTCGAATAAGTAATTGGGGCAACACTGAAAACTATATGCCACGGTCCTTACAAAACATAAACTTTAGGTTATCTACATCGTGGGCAACATCTTATAAGTTATATTCATATTATAACCTCCCTGCATGACGCGCAAACAATTTTCTTTCACTTTTTTTCGCCTAAAATTCGATTTCAGACCACTGTGCGTCGCCTACGACTGAAATAACTCATTTTCTGCCCTTTCCACATAATATACCCAATACCTATTACCAATATTACCTACCTACTATTGTCAATAACTTCAGTGACGTTATATATTTATATTTATAATTATTATTATATTATTATGACGCATAATGACCTAGATGTCGATGAATTTAAGATCAATAAAAAAAAAAAAAACTCTGTCGTACAAAAAATTGATAATATTATGCTGTGGTGGCTAGTACATAAAAAATAAATATAATATTATGTGTAATATAATAATAGGTTAGGTTAGGTTAACTGCTGGCTACAAATATTATTATTATTATAATAGGAAGCTGGTGACTAGTATATTGTTTATTGTTGACAACGATTATTATTATAAACTGTGTGAATGTTTAATCGAATAGATTTAGTTTATTTATATTGTAATATTTCGACAGTGAATATTGTTTTAATAATTGTATCCAATAAAAGTCTTTAACTTTTTTGAATTTTGGTATTTATATATAGTGTTTAAAGTAAAGTAATGTTTTCAATTAATTTAATTTTTTTCCTCGACTTAAAATAGCTGTCAACAGTCTAACACAGTACTTAGCACACTAAGTTTCACATGTGAAGTGATTTCGTCAACCAATTAAGATGTGGCTGCAGGTCGTAGTTATGCTAAGTTATAGTTGCAGTTAGTTTCTGTTTTACCTGCGTTAATATTACTTATAAATAATTATTTAAAATAAGGTAATTATTTATAGGTACCAATGCAGACTCTAAAAAATTTAAAATATTTTAGACATTATAATAACAGGTCTATAAAAAAATTTATGTAGGTACTTTAAGTATTTGATTATGATTTTAATTACAACAAAAATATGAAGGTAAATTTAATTCAAAACTGGTGTTGTGTAAATATTTCTGTTTTACCGCTGTTTTTTGTTGCCTAGTTGTTACCTATTATTTGCAATAGTTAAATAGATAGGTATAACTTATATTTATAAAATATATTTTAACCTTTTTTGAACTTTTAGTTCTTATCTATAAAAGTTGAACATCATAATATACATTTTTAAATACAAAATAATTTGATTATGTTTGAGCGATTATGATGGATTTTGTCAAAATTTGAATTTAAAATGCTTATGAAAAAATGTATGCCTTTAATCTTTATATGTTCATTCATTTTGAACTTCTGATATGGGTAAATTTTCAAGATTTTGATTCAGCAAAAAAAATTATTTAACGACCACAATTTTAAAAAAAAATCGAAAAGGAGGTCTTATAGTTGTAATTTATCATTTTTGAAAAAATACCTAATAACCGGTACACATTTTATTATTAGGTAATAACTGAACATAAATGGACATATTTAATTTTCTTTTTTTTTTCATTTATACTGTCACACTCTGTATACTAGATACGTTATACGAATATACATAATTATTAATTTGAATGTTTACATTAAAATTATATTTGACTATGATCCATTGATCCTATACCTAGTTTATTATTTCTATGATTAATTAATAGTGAGGTTAACTGTTTAAGTCTTGCTAATACCAAATAACATAACGTACCTAGTCTAATATATTTTAACTATATTTCCGAAACTTTAATTTTCTAAAATATACAAGTATCTATATTAAAGCCTTTCAAAATCACCTTTTAAATATGACGGTCAAGTAATTTTAATATTTGATTTTATCGATGTGGTAACGATCAACAAATTATTAAATCTACACTAATCTGTATATACTACTACTGTATTTTACTACTCATAACTATTGCTATATTAAGGATTGTAATATTGTATACAATTTGTTGACATGTCAAATGTTATAAAATATAATACATTTTCAAGAATTTAAACTGGTAAATATAATATAAACATATAATAATAATATACAATTTAACGTGGATGGTATTAGAGTTCATTGAATGGTGACCTGGTGAATCGCGGTGATTGGATGTAGTCACTAATATAATGTGTGCAGAGGTCGAGCAGGCTCCCAGATGGGTGACCACCAGGGTTCTTTGCGACGATCTATCTGCCTCACATAAAAACGCGTACCAACCGTAGCCGCCACACAAACCGAATGGAGTGTCAAAAAAACGAAGTTCATTTTATGATTTATTTTTGAGCTTCTCGCATGACATATAATGAATTGCAAGTTAAAAATAATGGTGTGGAATATTGTCCACAGTAAAAACTAGCTAATAACAATGTAGCTTGAAGTCTTAAAAACAATGATACTTTAACCTCCTATAGTTATTTACCCAAAGACTTCTCAATTGGCTGTGATGAAAATAGTGTTTGCATCTTTTTATCTGCTAGTCAGCAATGTCAAAAAAAATAAAACACTATATGTTTCTTTAAATTTAAATAGTATTTGTTATAAATGTAGTAAAATGTATAATAGTATAATAATTTGAGATTAATTGATATTTTTTTCTCAAATTAAATCTAAATTGACAATAGCAATGAACACATATTTAAATTATTAAAAAAATAACCGTCTAGTTTAAGTCGTGATAAAATGTATTTGTTGTAATTTGTAGGATGATTTAAATCGGTGGTGGGTTGTTGGTGGTTGTTGGTTGATATCCCACCGCTTGATGCCCGATGCCAATTCTATTATTATTATACAGACAGTATCCATCATAATATAAATATTAATATACTTCAGAGTTTACATTTTAGGATCAGATTATCTAAACAAAATACAAACGAGTCAACGCGACTAGTAACTGTCCTTGTAATTCTCTTGTATTCTTGTAACCTTACCAATATTTGTCTTACAATATATTTTAATTTATTACTGGATAACATTTTAAGATATTTTATTTTAAAAATCTTTATCTAGATATTATTTTAGTGATCTATTCCCAACACTGGAATCATTTCGCTTAAGCATTTGATATTAATTTTTTAACATGGATATCCAACAGTTAGTTAATAATTTCTCCTCAAACGATTTTTGATATTTTGTTGTAATTCAAAAATCAACTATAAATAGATATTTCAATTTTTCACCAAATGATTATGATAAAACATTACAACTGTCTAAAGGTACCTACATGATGAAATGTTCAAAATATTTCGACTATTTTTGACCTATTTAGAGACGGGTCTAAAAGCTTAAACAATTAATACAAGGTTCCTCATAAGTTTTATAATAGCAATTTTTAAATAATGAAGATACATTATGTACGATTATTTTTTTTTTTTGTAAGCATTTTAAGTACAGATTTTTACAAAATTAGTCAATATACCACGAACATTTGCATATGTAATTTTGGTTTAAAATTTATAAAATGTTCAATTTTTATAGCTAAAGATCGGAAATTTAAAAGGAGATTTCTCATGAGTGGGCAATACTGTTACCAAAACATCTAAAAAATATATAAGCACAGTTTTTTTTTATAGTAATTTTAAGTTGAAACTTGGACGAAATTAGACGTTTTATAATGCAATATTTTACTATTAGTAAAATGAGTTACTTAAATAGCTGTAAATTGTAATATAAATATAACTTTATAATATCATCTAGATAGCTATATTTACCAATATTATATTATTATATGTATAGGAATATATAAAAATCAGGTGAAAATTACATTGGAATTGAAACTAAAGCAATTATTAATATTTTTATTTAATATGGGTATTACTATAGTGCATTATACTAAAAAAATATTATGCAAACCATTAACCAAATAATATACATATATTTACATGGGTATAAGAAAAAAAATGTAATAGTTCTAATTATTACTGAATGATATGATGTACCTACCTAGCTAAAAGCTTAAATAACTAAATCAGTGACTGTGATATCGTTTTTAGATGATAAAAACGTGATTTTTATTTTGAGGAGGCTTTTACTGGAGATAATCTTAACTGTAGTAATATGTTAAAATATTAAATAATGCTATATTGTAGACATAATGCGGTAAATATTATAACTTGTGAAAATATTTTTTAGATTAAAAATTGGTGGGGCGGAGGTTGCCCCCACGACTTAGTTCTAATAGCCAATATCCAATGGGGGAGGTGGCTATATAAGTAATTGTTCATTGCCACACCTAAAAAAAAATAGTTCGGCGCCACTGGTATAATATAAATTACAAATGATTATTTATAATATTATGATTAAAAATCAATTAATTAAATCAGTATTTACACTAAACATACTTTGGACTAAACAGTCGATACATAGGGTTAGCCCAAAGAACACGGCCTCGCCGGCTACTTCAGACAAAAATTGAATAAACATCATCTCTGTAAATCAAAAAATTAAAACAAATTAATAAATATACACCACATTATATTTATCATTAAGTACCTATAATTTACTTACGAAAATACAAGACAAAATCAAATAGGTATATATTTTGAGACTTCAAAGTTAATTATAAACAACAAGTGTTTGTTGCTATGAGATTACAAAATATATCATTATTATGTATATGCAGTGGCGTGGTGAATGGGGTTTGATGACGCCTAGGCGTCATGGTGAATTTTTTTTTTTTGGGTGGGGTGGTTGGGTACATTATGGTAACCAATAACATACAACAAAAATTAAAATATTTACAGTTCCATAATAATTATATGTATTATATATTATATTAAGGGGATAAAGAAGGGGTAGGTACTGAAATATATGCTGGACATCAAGGTTTATAAATGTTCACCACGCCACTGTGTATATGTATAAAATAAATATGTTTAAAAAAAAAGGCCAGATACAATTTGTCAATTTAAGATATTTTTATATTGTTATTATTAATACGGTTAGTCGGTAGGTACGTTGAATTAATATTATTTGTGACTAATAATATACTTTAGAAATTTCAAGAAACCACGAATAATATTTTTAACTTTGTAAGGATTTGGGCTTTTTAGTTCTACAAAACTACCCATGAGGAAAGGGGAAAACTTTCATCATGACCTGTGAGCCGCACCACGTGTGACCCGAGGGTCAAGTCGGTGGAACTCACGGGTTTTGATACACGCCTCAACAAATGAATGTTGAAGATTTATGTTGGGGTAAAGAAAATAATATTAATTAACAAATCAAGACAATAATGAGTTTAGGGTTATTATGTGGGTGTATTTTACATGGTTATATAACATAATTATACTTTGGCAAGTTACAAACAGTAAAATTTTCATTTTCATTTTGAGGAGGCTTTTACTGGAGATAATCTTAACTGTAGTAATATGTTAAAATATTAAATAATGCTATATTGTAGACATAATGCGGTAAATATTATAACTTGTGAAAATATTTTTTAGATTAAAAATTGGTGGGGCGGAGGTTGCCCCCACGACTTAGTTCTAATAGCCAATATCCAATGGGGGAGGTGGCTATATAAGTAATTGTTCATTGCCACACCTAAAAAAAAATAGTTCGGCGCCACTGGTATAATATAAATTACAAATGATTATTTATAATATTATGATTAAAAATCAATTAATTAAATCAGTATTTACACTAAACTTACTTTGGACTAAATGGTCGATGACCTGGGTCAGCCCAAAGAAAACGGCTTCGCCGGCTACTTCACACAAAAATTCAATAAACTTATTTATTATTATTTTTTTAAGTACGTATAAATTACTAACCAAAGTACAAGATTTGGTACAAGCAAAAATAATCAAATATATATTTTGAGACTTCAAAATTAGGTAATTATAAACAAGTTTTCGTTGCTATGAGGGATGGCAACGATATATCGATATTTATTTATATATAATTCGAAAATTAATTTAAAATTTAAATGTTCTTACGTATTTTGTATTTATTAAATTTTCGGTTAGTACCTAACTATGTTCTATTTATGAGCTGTTTAAAATTTAATTTTATATCAATTATTACAGTCCAAAAGGATTAAAACTATTTTTTTTTTTAAAGTTTGTATAGGATAAATAAAACAAACTAGTGTCTAAGGTTTCGGAAGTTATCTTTTTTTAGGTATGCAAATATGTTTTATTATATTTTAAGTTGACGGAAATTTAAAATAGTTTTTCTCCTAAAATACTTTTAACAAATTGTCTACACATGTTTTAATATAACACTAACAATAACAATTTATTTTTAATTTTTAATTTAGGAAAATAAAATAATATTTTAAAACACAATATTATAGGTACAGCTTTTATTGTTTTTAGTGGTCAGTAGTCAGTACCTTCCAATATGTTTTATAATATATCTGCTTATATACATTAATAAATTACCCTATTAACTATTACGTAAAATCTACCTATTTAACGTGCTGCAAATGTCTGTGATAACCTGCAATAACCTGCTTCTATTAAGTATTAAGTTTGCTAGTATTTAAGTTGACAAAAAGACAATTTTTTTAGTTTTGATATATTTTATTAAATCAAAATATTCTTTATATTCAGTTTCAAATTATTTCTACAATACTTTATTTACTATAATAAATTTGTATAATTATTTGAAAATGATTTTATCTGTTTTTATTTTTATTAAATTTGAATTAGCTATGCTATAGGTAACGGATTTTAAATTATCACTTATATTTAAATATATTTACAAAGTTAAAAGATTTTTTTTGTTTTTGTTCATTTGTTATCTACATTGAAACCTTTTAGATTCTAAGCTGAGTGATAAATGTATTTATTTTACAGTGAAGTGTTTTTTTTTTGTAACTGATGACGCTTTTTATATCAGAAAAAAGTGCTTCAATACTCAACTTAAATATATTTTCTGGTAGGTATATAAATCTATTTGGTATGTGATCGAAACTAAAAAATGAACAATACCTTTCTTAATAATTGGGAAAACAAAAAATAATTAATGAACAACTGGAATACGCAATACCAAAATCGATTTTTTTATTTTGTTTAAAAATTTAATTTCTAATAAACTTAATTAGGTATATAAATAAAAAAAGAAATTTAATATTTTAGATTCTGAGTGGAACGATGAATGACGTATTGATTGTACAATGATGTGTGTTATTATATTTTTTTATTTTTTTATTTTTGTGTCTGTGTACACGATAAGTAGTCGAAATAATGCTTCAATTTTCGACTTCAGTATCTTGTTCGATTGGAAAGTGAATATCGTTGGTGCATAGGGGAGGTCAAAATTCAAAATTCTCAGTAATTTTCTTGAACTGTTTAGGGACATTTTCATTTTTCATTTTTTTTTTAGTTTTTTTTTCTAGAAATATCAATAAAATTTTATTTGTTGGTTAAAAAAGCTTGAAAATTTAATAGAAGGCTCCAAGTATATTGTTTCAAAGGCAGATGAAAAATATTAAAAATCCTTAGTAACAGTTTTTTTTTATAAGCATTTAAAGTTCAAAAATTGACAAAATATGGAATAATCACGAAAATTAACAAATTATTTTGAGTTAAGAATTCGTAAAAATTTTTCTTTTTAAATCTAAGATTTGAAAATCGAATACAAGATAACTCATAAGTTTGTCTACCTTTATCAATGAAAAAATCTCTACCGGAAAGTCAAATTGAATTTTTATGAGGGTTTGAAATTCAAATTTCTACAACATTGGATATTCACTCGTATTTTCTACGGCGTTTGCCGGTTCTGTGTTCACACTGCACCGGCACTGAACGTACCGACACGAACCGGCACGATACGGACCGTCAAAACATTCTTTCGGATGAAGTCGGTCGGTCCGGTCCATGCTGTAACGTGACGGTGCGGTGTCGTCTGTATCAATGTGAATTACCCCATATAAACTAATAATGTAATATTTTGTCGTGCCGTTACGTGCTGTGACGGTCCGTGCCGTGCCGTAACAGTGTGAATCGGGCTTTATAGTGTTTAGTTATCCATAATTTAAAAAAAAAAAACACTTAAGAGTAAAAAATATTTGAAATTTCCTATACAAACTTTAAAGTTTTTCTCTTTTTATTTCTGAAGAAGCTCATCAATATATAATATAAATCAATAGTAATTTATCATTTAAATAAAATTATAATTTATATTATAGTCATAATAAATATACATAAATAACAAAAGGTAGAGCTAAATTATTAATAATCTAAAAATGTTACGTTCGGATGCAAAGCCTTGGTTTTTATCAACATTTTTATTCAAATACTATAGAAAAATATAAAATACCTATGTGGTCTTACAGAAACGTAACAATATGATTTAAGAAGAATTAAAAACGACAAAACATTATTCAGGAAATTAGGAAAATTTATTTGTGAATACAACACAGTGGGATTCAAAATTCAAATAGCTAATAAGGGATAGGCCACTAAAACTCATAATTCTATTATTAGTTTTTATTATTATTTTAAACCATTTAAATAATTTTTAATAATAATTGTACCTATACAGATTATAATTTATGAGACTTTTAACAATAATTTTATTATAAATTATAATACAATATTATTTAAAAATTGATTTGATTTACCTTTAAAAAGCTGAGGTTATGATTGTTTACATTGCTTCGATATAGTCATCTTTCCACTTCACAATACAAAATAAAAATTAACTAATATTTATATTTTAATAAATATAATATTTTAATAATTATTTTTGTATAATATCAGTAATATCACGACAGTATAACGAAACACGTATATTTTTAAATAATATAACATTATATTGTATAACAACAATTACAACATATATAATAACATAATAACAATATAACATTGTACGTATAATCGTACCTAAAATGTGCATACCCCGTACAACTGTTAAATAATATTGATACCGGTGCTACAGTACTTGGTAACTGTAATTTCGAATCTCCGGCCGATATTGTGGTGCGATGCATATTTATGGCTCACTATTTGTTGAAACGAACACTGTAATGAAAAATAATTTTATGTATTTTAATTAATGTATAAGGTAGAATTAATATAATATATTACAAATTAATGAAGTGATTAAACCAAATTATCGTAAATAATCATACCCGAAGTCCGAAGAAATACTGAAGTGCCAACTCGGCTATTTTTCTCTTTGCAATCTTCTTCGTAGATGCTGTAAAATATAAATTAATAGCATAAGTAACTAATTTTTTTAGAAACAATTTTTAAGATGAATACTCATTAATCCAGCCAATTTCAACTTGATTTCTCATGTAGCGATTTCCTTAATTGGTTGTAATTAAAAAACTAATAACTATAGATACATGAATATGTGTTACATACTCAGTACTCACATTATACTATTCAGTGCCGCATTTAGACATTTTGCGCCCCGGTGTAAAAAAAAAATTGGCGCCCCCAAGCCCCGTGAAAAAAAAATTGCTCCTCCCACGGAAAATATTTGAGGTAGATCCTCATTACCCTTTAGATTTTGAGCGAAGAAAAGAATATTTGTTTAAGAGTGCTTTTTTAAA
The DNA here is from genome assembly GCA_949089665.1 of Macrosiphum euphorbiae. NCBI lineage: Eukaryota > Metazoa > Arthropoda > Insecta > Hemiptera > Aphididae > Macrosiphum > Macrosiphum euphorbiae. The sequence goes on along the minus strand of CARXXK010000002.1, from coordinate 89,568,499 downwards.
AAAATATTGTTTAGTAATTGCTTGATCCCTCCGCAAAGATATATTGGAATTTATGTCACTCAAACCTTGCTAATAATTTAGTATCATTAAGTTGTTTTTTTTTTTAAACATATTTAAGTAGGTACTTCATGGATAAATAAAATAAAATTATATAAAACTATGCAAATAAATATTTTATATTTTATTGTATATAGTATTTTATAAAATTAATGTAACTATATACAGGGCTGGTAGTGGTTTAAGCTATTTAAAAAAAGTGACTGAATTTATTTATAAAAGTGACAAAAAAGTGACCTACATAAATTTGTTTCATAACAACTTGTCAACTTACCAGTTATTAAACATTAATTATTTTTGAATCTCCATACCTATAGTTTAATTGATTCTTACTTACTTAATTTTGTAGAAATTACAAAAAATAATGATTATAATAAACACAAAATTTAATAGCAAATAATTAAATAATATTACCTATTTAAATGAATGATGTTTATAATATAGAATAATATTCAAGATCATTGTTTTGGAACTTCCTTTATTTTAATCATAAGTACAAAACTATGTAATATAAAATCAATACGCCGTATTGGTATTGCCCGTATTATTATAAATAACTGATGTCTATTGACATAATCACAACAAATTTGGGAACTAGGTATATTAATAATTATCGATCGCTGTAGCTATATTGCTATAAATACATTGATTGTTTAAATAATAAATTTCAAACAGCATAATTATTATAGGTACTATAATAATATAGATATACAATACTATTATACTAGATTATATTATATAATACTGTTATAAAAATAATTTAAAGTATACAATTTTAAAAAATCATAAGTAAAGACATTTCTGTCCACAAAATTTTGGCGCCCCTAAAATACTGGAGCCCTGGGCAGTTGTACCCAGTGCCCCCCCCCCTAAATGCGGCTATGATACTATTATAGACTATAGTAAAGTTACATGCTATTGTCGAGTGTCGACTGTCGAGTGTTTATGTCGTTGGTAATATTGCTAAGATAAGCAAAGTTTGGATGCATTTCGACAAAATCAACAAATTAAGTGCAAAATGCAAAATATGTCCAATACTTCAAACCTACAACACTCCCATCTAAATAATGTTCATAATCATAAAACTAAAACATTAAAATCAAATGTTTTGGAAAAATGCGCCGATGAACATAATGTTGATGATCCTGATTCTGTGTGTACATCTCAATTAAGAATAATTATGTACCTATTTTATGCTTTGAAGCATGTTTATTATATAAATAATTCTCTTTTTTTAAGATTTTAAGTACATAGACGACTCCAATTTTTGATGAAAGCGTTTCTGTCGCTAGTAATAGTAAAACAATTAGTACCGTACCAATGATTTTCCTTCAAAAATAATTCAACCATCAATTGAACCATCTGAAATCCATGAAAGGTAACTTCTTTAAAATGTATAAATACATTTTTTATGCTAATAGCCAAAACAATAATTTATTGTTTATAAATAGGTATATTAAAAAATGTAGGAACCAAATTGTGTTTTTTAAATTCGATTACTTAATACATAGTTTTATAAATAATGATGAGTTTATTGGCTTAACTTTTTTAAATTATAATTTTTAAACTGAGGCCGAATTCAGTTTTCAAATTTTTGTTTCAATAGAGTTATTTATTTTGTATTTACAGTAGGTGGAGTAAAAAATACAGAAATAACTGAGGCACTGATATATTATATATGTAAAGACAGTGTACCTTTTCTGACAGTCGATGGCAAAGGTTTTAAATACTTTTTAAAAGTGGCAGGTCCGCTTTATAGTAATCCTTCGAGAAACACAATAAAAAATAAATTAGATGAAAAATACAATTATTTATCTAGGTACCAAGTTTAAACAAAGACTCAAACAACAAAACAATTTTAGCCTAACTTCAGATATTTGGACTGATATTCAAATGAAGAGTTTTCTCGGTGTTACCATTCATTTTTTGGAAAACAATACATTTGTATCTGGTAATATTTAAAAACATTTTAAATACCCATTTAAAATAATGGTTATTATTATAAATTTTATTTATTGTAATTTAGGAACATTAGGTGTGTACAAACGCAACGAATCACATACTGCTGTGTATATTAGTCAAATATTTGAAGAAATATTATTTGAATGGGGATTAAATAAATCACAGATAATTGCAATTGTCACTGATAGTAGTAAATAATAATACTTAACATTTTATTTATTCAACTATATTTCTTTTAATGCGTGTTTGTAGGTGCAAATATAAAGAAAGCAGCAAAAACCACATTTGGAGTATGGAAATTTATTCCATGTTTTGCTCACGCCATTAATTTGATTTCAAACTATTCAATTGATAACTGTGAAGGGTTAAATGAGTTGATTGAAAAAGTTAGATGTATTGTCAAATATATAAAAAACAGCGTAAATGTCAGCGATGAATTGCGAAAATACAAACAAAATAATGGTTTGTACCTACTACCTTATTATAAATAGTAATATAATTAGTACAATAGTACCTATGATTAGTATTTTTACTCATAAATCCTAATTTGATTAACATATTATATGAATATTATTAAATTTAGGAATATTGGAAGGAAATATACTTAAAATTATATTAGATGTGAAAACACGTTGGAACAGTATGTACTATATGGTAGATAGATTTTTAAGTTATTTCTATAATATTTCGTTGGAGAAACAAAAAGCACCAGATTGTCTAAATACCAGAGAGGTAAACACACTTAAAGAAGTTAAACATTTATTACAACCTTTAGAAGATTTAACTAAAAAAATATCTGGTGATAAATATCCTACCTACTATAAGTTGTATGTTACCATTAATAAAATGTGTTAACTCTGTCATCAACCAAATGACACCTACTACAACTGTGGGAATCGGAATATCACTACGTTCCAACATCCTCGAACAATTACACAAACATTTTAACGAACTTGAGCTATTTAATGATGTTCCAATTAGCACAATATTGGATCCCAGGTAACAAAAATTGTGTTAATAAGCAAACAATTACAATGTCTGCATATTTTTTTTTGCTTCAGAAATCTCCACTTCCAAGACCCTGTAAATTGCCTAAGAGCAATTGGAAAGATAAAAAGATTGTTAATAGGTTTACAAAATGAACAGTCTGCAGTTGAAACTGAACCAACTACTAGTTCCCAATTGAGTATATCAAACAATCAATCATTTGACTTATGGTCTTATCATAAAACAGTAGCATCATTGCAAATTGAAAACAGAACCAAGCCAGTCGATCAAGAGGTAAAGCTGTACCAACACTATAATTTTGCAGAATTTTAATTTTGACTTTTTATTTTGATTGATAGTTAAATTATTATTTAACCAAGCCAGTGGTGCCAATAAATACAAATCCACTTGAAGCTTGGGATGTTATTAAATCAATGCATCATAATTTATTTGAAGTAGCAAGAACAAAATTGTCAATTATAGCTATACATCGGTTCCATCGGAACGACTATTTTCTAAAACAGGCCAAATTCTAAACAAAAAGAGAAATAGACTGAAAGGTAAAAGACTAAACAAGTTAGTTGTTATGAGTTCCTTAAGAGAAGAAGATTGGTTATAATAAATAATAATAGTTATAATAATAATAAATTGAAAATACATAATATTGTAATCATTTTGAAACCTACTTTATTAAATTATCAGCATACCTACATATCTTCCTATCATCATACTTATAAAAGTTAAGACTAGTTATCCTCTACAGCTACTGTACTCTGTAGTGTATTATTTTATTGTATTTTTAGTTAATAGGAACAACATTATTCCCTACATTTAACTTTATTATTTTTTTCTTTTATCCTATGTAATTACTATTTTTACAGTAGTACATTTGCACAAGACAAACCAAGGTTATTAACTTGTAAAATAATTGTAATTAAGCATAAATCATAATCAATTTTTTTCTTCGACATTACATTTACTTTGTACGCACAAGTCATTTTAATGGCATCATGTTAAATTGCCTATATTAATTTCCTTAAAACAAAACCGACTGGGAGCCCCGTTAATTGTATGAACCACATGGCTAAATAAACAGGCATGTCAACAAGATTACGTGTTTTCCCTATCACTACGCATGTGCCCCAGACTTGGAATAAACGATAGTTATGATTGGAATAATCAATGAAATAACATTTCTTATCAGTATTATCAACAATTTTGACCCCAGAAAAAAACATTAACTCATTAATTATTTGTGTTTTATTTATTATTTTACAAATTTTTTTAGTTTATGCGTATATTTTATTATATTTGTTTTTCGTTCACTACTATTTAGTTCCCTTAAGTGTATGTATAGTCGGGTGCGAACAAGACATAATAATACTTCCATTGGAATACAATTTTTTGGAATTATTGTGAGCATCTTATCAGCCAGTCTTTGAACAATACATTTTTCTTTGTCAAAGTTTTCGTGAAAAATACTTTCTAATACTTGGCTGACACTCAATAATGTTTTTGATGGACGAACAAGATATCCTAAAAACATGCGAATTGATTGTTATTATTGGATATTATTTTCAATCGTACAAATTCGGCGGTTAAAGCGTCAATATTCTTCCATGATTATTTCGCTTATTCCAAGTATGGGGCACGGCAGCTTGCGCAGTAGAATCTTGCTGACATGCCTGTTTATTTAGCCATGATGAACCATTTTTATTTTATACACACTATGACAGTTGTAGTGGTACTGTGTAATAGAGCATATTATTATTATTATTATTATTTTATAATAGGATTACAATATACGTCTGCCGTCACGGGTGCTGAATGCTGATAAGATGGCTGCAGGCAACAGTGAGTGACCGTCACGTCTCCCGTTCACTCGTTCGCGATTGCGCAATCCTATCGTCGAATTCTGATGATATCGTTTGCTCGTCGTCGTGAACGACGGTGGCCGTGACGAAAACGATAACATTATTCAAGGTGGATTCATTTACTGTATTAATCCATTACAACAGTAGTAATAATAATAAATATGTGTGCGGTGGTCGAATTTTGGACGCCACCGCGGTGTCTTCATCAGACCAAAATATTATAAAACTATAATATTATCAATAAACGGTGGCGATAAGTGATAACAGAAGTCTAATCAACTACGCGTTCCGTCCATCTCCCGAACTTCCGCGGACTGTAATTAAGTAATGGAATAGCTCACTGGCCTGTCCGCTGTATCTCGCGATATCCGAAAAAGTCTCGTTTCAAGCACCGAAGCACGGCCGCACGGCCCTAGGACGGACACACATGACGCCTCCCTAGCCGTCGAGAACTAGTGTGTAGTCTAGACCGGTGGACTCTACCACCGATGCTCTGAGTGAGGTACGTAATTAAAACGAAATATTATAATATTATTGTCGACCTACAGTGCCAACCAGAGAAACGGCTGTCGTGTATGTAATGGCTCGCCGATCGACTATTGTCCCCGATAATCAGTCGTCAATGTAAATTGTATTAGGATTTGTATTAGTCACTATCAGTTTGTAACGAACGCTTTTGTTTGCTGCAGGCCCCATTCCATATGATTGCTAAGCAGACATGGCCGAACATGGCGCCATCGATACGAACCTCCAACTCGACAAGCCCGCCGATGAAATGCTGTCGGATTGGATCCAGTGCATTTGCGTCGTCACCTTTGACCTGGAGTTTGGCCAGGCGATGGAGGTACTATTGTGGCTTTCTGTGCACATTTGCCGGCCGGCTATCTTGTACTACCTATCCGTGTTTCTGTTATATTTTTCTTTCTTTCATAGTTGGTCTACCCCAGCAACGTCAAATTATCCGAGGAAGACAAAACAAACCTCTGTTATCTGGCTTTTCCTGACTCCAATTCCGGATGCATGGGAGACACTCAATTTCACGTCAAGATAAAGTGTTCTCAACCTTCGAATCTCAGTCAACGCCATATAAACTATAATGCAAAATGTCCAGTTTTCTTACAAGCTGATCATCGTTGTTTGTATGGGTTTGTTTTCTTTCGACAAATCAAAGATCTGTCTCTACCACGGGGTTATTTTCAAAAAGTATGTTTAACCGTTTGTTTTCTATAATACACTAACTTCTTATGAGACTAAAATACGGTATGACATTGTCAGAAAACTTACTGATTTAGAGATGAATTTACATTATTTACAGGTAAAAAAAATTCTATTTGGGTAAATTACCAATAAAATATTAGTACATCTCTGAATAACTTCAATAACTTAGTAAATTGTGTTTTACTAAACCCTGTACATATTTTTGGGATGAAATATTATATTACATTATCTAGATAATGGTATGTTCTGTTTGTAGGTCACAAATAATGCACATAAGAAGATGCATTGATGTTATATCTGTATATCATATAATGTAAACTGTAAAGTAGTAGTAACACGACATACCATATTTATTTAACATTACAAAGCTTATATCATAAATTCCTAAAGTGAACATTGATTTGCCTATTATAATTTATAATAGATTCATCTAATGAATAGTATTAATTTATGATAGTAAAAATTATAAATCAATATTTGGCTTTTTCATTGTTGAAAATACAAATAAACCTACATAATAATTCTTCTTTATTTTAAAGATCATATCAAATAGTCAGTTTTTAGAAGTGCTCCAAATGTTCAATTATTAATTATTGTTTTGTTCATTATTTATTACATAATATGGATTTAATTATACATTCCATCGTGTAAACTCGAATATAACGTATTGATAATGCTGGGTTGTATAAAAAATGTATTCTAGCTAAAATTAAATGGTCCAATCATAAACTCTAAATCATGTTAAGGAACTATTAATTATTAGCTTACTATTGATTCATTAAATGTTTTTTTCTTTATCGATTAAAATACGGATTAAATTTAAAAAATAATACATTTTCATTAAAAACTTTTTTTAGTTGTACTTACCTAGCTTAATTAGGTGCATATTAATTATTCATAGGTACTGACTAATCATAATAATAAAATAATATTAATTGAACATGGAGGTATTTCAATGTTCATACTGAAAAAAAAAACAGGTTCTTAACCTAACATATCAACATGGCATGCTTTTTGTTGTTTTGACCATCACATTTATTATTCATAAAGTATTATTAAAGATAATATCTCATCATAAGAAGCTTGAATGAGTTTTTTGGATATTGCTTTAGGACATATTATTTTAGAAATGTAAAAAGTAAACTCGGGAGTAAACTATAGATTTTGATTTTCATAAATTTAAAAATTTTTTTATTATTTAACTACCATAATTATAAATTAGAGGTTTCCATTCGGCCTTTTTATAACATAAAATAAAAAATCTTTGAAAAAATTAAGCACTTATAAATGTTGCTGTCGAGAAATGCAATATCCAAAACTATTTAAAAATATTAACAATTTAATGTAGGTATATTCCAAATTAATGTTCACATTAGCATATTTATTTGGTTTTACCTTCCAACATGCCAAACAATAAATATTAATAAAAAACATTCCAACATTTTAATTCTTCTTAAATTCGATTACATTTTATTTTCCATAATTCCATTCTTGTGTATATATTATATTGATGTCACTATTCACTAAACTTACTATTTATGACTATTCAGTATTCATGGTCGTGCACACAAAGGGAAATAGGGGATAGACATAGATAGTTTTTGGAATCAGCTTATATAATACATTTTGGTATGTAAATTGTAAATCATTGTTAAAGTAAAATAAAAAATGGTCGAAACTTTATAAGTAACAATAAATTATTCATAAAAAATAAATTGATTGAGTTTTTATTTCTGTAAAAATTAAATTAATATTTCAAATTTGTTAAAAATTATAACACATTATAAAAACAAAGAATTATAATTTGTCGGTTATCACATAATATAATACAAACCATATTTTTTGATTAGTATAAAAAAAAATCAATGCATGTAAACTTACAAATTACATTACAATTTTGTCAACAATAATATTAACTTTTCAATTAAATAATGCAAATTGCAATATTTAATGTTTAACTTTTGGTGAAAATTAACAATTCTATGTCTAAAGACATCTATGTCTTTCATTCCTATAAAATTGTGTGTACGCTATTAACCATTGACTTTTTTTTATTACAATATTTAAATCAATTTGATAGTAAATTAAATTAAATAAGTACTTTTTAATTTTCATTTTAGAAAAAAAAACTGCTTTCATGCAGCAGATAATCTACTACAAAGTTTGAATAATACAATTTTGTATTAGTTATTGTTTATTAAGGATAATACAAATTGTAATAAATTACAGTTATACAATTTAAAGACAGTAAACTTTTTTTCAAATCAATTAACAATTGGATAAATATAATATCTTTGTTATTATTTACTGACATTAAACCAGTGGCTCTCAATCTTTTTTGTATGACGACACCATAATTTAGATCCATAAAAATGGCGAAACACTTAAAACAATTAATGGATTTTTGATAAAGTAAAAACTACAAACTTTTATAAATTAATATATTTAAGTCAGAATTTTATTTTTTATTTTTTTAAAAAACAAGTTTTAAATTTACTTAATTTAAAATTAAATAGTTCAAACTTCAAAGAAAGTATTATAAAAAAACAGTATTAGTTTATAAAGGAAATTAGTGCTATACTTGTGATTGGCGTACGGACATAGGTCTTTTATTTGTGAAGGAATGGTTGACAAATTCGTGTGTAATTCTCTTTTAATATTTTTAAGCATACAACTTTTTTTGGTTTTTGTTATTTCTAATGTCAAAAATGCTGATTTGCTCATGTATAATGTTGAAAAATGAAGCCAAATTTGCAATGCTTTTTGCTCACTCCGTCATATTTGTTTTGCCGATGTCGTAATTTTAATTTACTAGTTTTATATCGGTAATGAATATGCCGACTACAGGTTACTCAATAAGAATATCTTCACAATTGTTTTTCTTGTATGTGATTTTTACTATTTTATCATAATGCTAAAATAATATCATATAATATTATTTATACTTTGAAAGTGTGCAGTTTAAATTTTAAACTAATCATATTTTGGTGACAGACCACATACACCACGGCAATATATGACACACCAGTGTGATACATGTCAGTTGAGAATCCCGGCAGTAAACTGATAAAATATTTTCTGACTGAGTGTAAATATCTGATATATCACAATCTAAACACAAAGTTTAAACTAAATCGTCAGCTAGTCTTCATTAAATAGTATATCATCTGCTACATGAATGTAAAAAAAAAAATTTTAGAATTTGAAAAATATGCTAAACTTAATCCTTATACTTATATTTTATTGTTTAGAGTGTAATCATACTATCTCAGTTGCCATTCATTAGTTTATTTACTGAGGTTTGTGGGACAATAGCGCCCGAGTATTTCAAACACGGGATTACTGGAATAGAAGTAGCATGGCATGATATCAAACAGTGGCCAGATTTATATGCTGGAGAAACAGTTAGCTTGCCATTACTGGGAATTGTTCTTCAAGTTTGTGAATCAATATGATTAAATGCTAATATAAGATATGATAATTAAACTGTTTTGTTTATAGGCTCAACTGATGTGTGATAATAACAAAATCTGCAGCTCATCAAACTCAATGGTACCTGATTACCAGTTACCAGTAGTTGTATCATCATTATACGAACTGAATACATTTGGATGTTTTTCGTCGATTGTATCTCAAATGCATCTTTTATGGGAATTAGTGTTAACAACTGAGCCCATTGTTGTGATGGCCTCATCCCCTACCTACAGTTCTCAGGTTGTTCAAGCATTGGTTAGGTAAAATTAATTAATGAATCTTAATTGATATACAGTAGAGTCTCGCTGATCCGGACTTGGTGGGACTGGACTCCATCCGGATTACACGGAATGACGTTAAAAATTGCTCTAAGGCGAGATTTAGGTGGGTAAGGTATTTTACCTACCTATTTTCCGAAAATATTATCTACATATCATCTATAAATAATAAACATATAGATAAAATTTAATTTTAACATAAATAATATACATAAATACATACATAACATAAGTAGTTGATTGCCCGAATTAACTGGATGACCGGACTAGCAAAGACTGGATTAGCGAGTTATAAACTACTATTTTAGATTTTTAATAACACATTTTATTTTATTTTTAATTAGCTTAATAGTACCATTGGCTTATTATGGAGATTATCGTCCGTATTTTACGATACACGATAATGAGTTCAAGGAGTATATGAGCAAGACACTGAATCCGCCACCTATAATACTTGGTGTAACAAATCCTTATTTCACAAAAACATTACAACATTGGCCACATATTGTTAGAGTTACTGATACATTAAAAAAAGGTAAATATGTCATGTTTTGAATTGTTATTTTAGATTCTAAGCGAAGCAATGCATAATAAAAAAAATTCTTACATGGTTTCTAGTTGTTAAAAAACAATCATTTTTAATATTTTTTTTCAAATTTATAAGTTTTCACTTTTTTGAATGACAACATCCAAGTTTAATTTCATATTCCGAAGCAGAATATTTTTCCAAGTATTTTGATACATAAAAATCAAACTTAGGTAGATTATGAGTTATATTATGTATTTCGAGTATGATGAGCGGAGTGGAGTGCTACCCTCAAGGTATTGGTGAACTACTCTGCTCTAAGCTCTAAATACTTATAACTCGTAAACTACTCATCATAAATTCAATTTTTATGTATCAAAATTAAAAATACTCAAAAAAATATTCTGCTTATGAAGATGAAATTAAAACTGGTAAAAGTTCAAAAATATAAAAATATTTTAAAAATATCATTTTTTTAAAAACATTGTCTTGTAACGACTTTAAACGATGTAAAAAAATATTTTTAAAAACTAATACTTTTTGAATAACGAGTGATCAATGATAAAAGATTTACCTGATATTGTGTTCATGATTTAAAGAAGAGAAATATTTAAATTTATACTTTGGGAGGTGAGGTAAGTATTCTGTTAGAAAATTGGAGCCAGTTGGTATTTTTGAGTGGTCTAAAGAGAAAATTGCGTGGAGTTTGAAAATAATTGAGAAAAAAAAAAAATAGTAAGACGGGAATTTAAGTTTTTACAACATCAATTTTGTTTTTGTTGTAACTCAAAAGATACTAAATGTGTATTACCATTTCTATACATGGTAATATCTTTAAAATATTTTGAGGTATGTAGGTATAGACCAGTCATGCCCAACCCGCGGCCCGCGGGCCACATGTGGCCCGCCAAGGTATTCCATGTGGCCCGTTACAAATTGTTAAAATAAAACAAAATATTCCAAAAAAAGTAAAATTATTACAAAATACGATTTTAATTAATTTATAAATAAAAAATACAATAATAAAAATAAAAATAAAAAGTATATAAAAATGTTTTTAATGTGAAATTTGAACTTGTGTTTCTTTGACTAATAATGAAAAATCTGGTTGGAATTTAGTTGTTCCAATCCTCAAAATTGAATGAAGGTGTTCATCCGTAAGTCGCGATCTATGAACTGATTTTGTTTGTTTCGTCCGTGAAAATATTTGTTCACATATATACGTCGAGCCAAATACAGTTGCCATTTTCATCATAATGTCTCTCAAAGCAGGGAAATCTTCGTGTGAAAGAGTTGAATAAAATTTTAAAATATCATTTTTTTTCATTGTTTGAAATTCATCATAGTAAAATGAATTTGTTTTTAACTCGATAAGTTCAAGTTGAAAAGAAGTATCGACATCAATTTCATCAATATTGAATGGATTTTCAAATAAACGCAACGATTTTTCGTGTAATTTAACATCTGAAAATCGAGATGAAATATCGGTTTGCAATTTGTTTAACATACATACAAATCGATTTGTTGAACATAATGATTTTGTGTTATTCTTAAATATTTGGCAGTTCTCAAAATGACTGAAATCACTGCGCTCAATTTGATTAATAAATAATTTTAATTTTGCATCAAATGCTTTAATAGAATTATACATGTCAAATATGAATTTTCCAGGTCCTTGTAATTTAAGATTTAAAATATTTAAATGTGTTGTTACGTCTGTAAGAAAAGCTAAATCCCACAACCAATTATCATCTTTAAGTTCTAAAATTTGTTTTCCCTTGTCGATCATGAACATTTCAATTTCTTTTAAGTAACTTATTGACCATTTTTCGTTAAAAATTCGGTAATCATCATTGTATTTGCGCTTTTTTCTGTCGGACATTTTAAAATAGAAATTTTATGATTTAAAATTGATATCACCCGTGCACTATAAAGAGCGTACTGATCAAGTTAATGCGTACCTACAACGTGTACCTCAATTTGTAATCGTGTGCTATAGTCAATAAAAAAGATAAGAAAACCAGTCCAACATGTACCTCCATATTATATTGCAACCTACTATGTGTAACTAAATTATGTTAAGATTGAGAATATGAGTACTTTTTATTTGGTGGCCCGCTCGATTACAAATGTTTACCAAAGTGGCCCGCCGAGGAAAAAAGGTTGGGCATCACTGGTATAGACTATAGGCATTTGATATTTTTGAATACTTATTCTAGAAGATGTCAATGAAAAAATTTTCCTCTGTCAAAATGTTTGATAATGTATTACTAAGTTCCTCATAAATTATTCATATACCAATATGGTACACTCGACGCCTACTGCACAGCAGATCTTCTTTTCTCCTTTTTATAATTTATTTTAACATTGCTGTGAAAGTTACTTTATCTTTTAAACTAATTTGAGTTAACAGTTAATAATATTTTTGCACCATAACACTTTTTGTGTTGTAATTATTAGAATTAGTCCTTTTTGAGTTTATTTACCATCATCAGAAAACTAAATATTTTATCGTTCGGTAATAAAATTATTAAAAAAAAAAAAATAATATAACATATTATTTTTTTTAAATTTTTAAATAATATGTAACTTATTTTGCAAATGAAGCATAAAATGATTTATATCGTGGTCAAATACTTATTAAAATATTGTAAAGTTAAAAACTATTCTATTATTACTATATTGAATAATATTGTAACTACTATAATTGTAACTATATTTACTATTAACAATTTTTTTTTGTATTATTTTTGTAAAATATTTTGACTCAATTAAACTTTGGAATTTTTAGATTAGACCTAAGTATTACTTTCAATATTACCAATATCTTAAGATCTTAGCAACAAATACCTTTAAAAATGTAATAGTTTTATTTTTAATTGATAATATTAAATACAATAAAAAAAATTATTTTACTATAGTAAATTTTTGGGTTGGATACTTTTGGGTACAGATATTATTATATTCTAACCGATTTTGTGTAACGCTTTTTTTATCACCATAGAGACAAATAAAATGTAAAAATAGCCTAATTCTTGCTAGGTATATATTATACAATGAATTAATGTTTACTTATTAATACATATATTTCTTCGAAGTATAAAATATTGTGTAACATTTTACGTTTATGTCATACGATCACCACACCTGAAAAATCATTTTTTTTTTTTTTTTGTTTTAGATACTGCAAATAAAAGTAAATTAAGGAAAGGATCGAATCTTAAAATCTTAGATGCTAAACCTGGAGTTTATACAGAGTATAAACCTTATTTATATAAAGACAAATCAATAGTGAAAAAACTTATCAGAGGAATGCAAAACAAGCGCCCAGAAGAAGTGCAATCAGCGCTATTGCGACGACACTTTTTAGAACTCACCCAGAGTTTTATGATACCCCTTGAGCGATACATGTCATCATTAATGCCCTTACAAAGGAATATTTCTCCCTTTAAGGTATGAAAATTGGCTTATGTGGTAATGGCATACACAGAAAATGTATTTATTTTATTTATTTTATAGGCGGCTCCTAAACCCTGGCCTTTTAATCCAGACAACTTTTTGGCTAGTTTAGAATATGCTGGGCCTCAACTGACATGTGGTATTAAAGGAGACTGGAAGGGGCTTTACAAGCAATTTTTTAGATCTCCTAATTTCAATGGTTGGTACAATATTCGTTACAAAGGAATGATGATGAAGCTTCAAGTTTTGCAAATTGAAGCTCTATCTAGTGTGGTAAAAAAAAAATGACATTTATAATTATGCTACATTAAGATTTTTATTAATTTAATATAAGTAAACATATTATAATTTATTTATCTATTTTAGGATATTAACAACTGGCTTGAAGGAAAACAAGAAGTAGAAATTGTTGACATGATACTGAAAATACGCCAAAAACTGGATGAATGTGAAAGCAAAGGATACCCTTTAAATAAAAGAATCAAAGATCAATTAAAAGTGAAAATGGATGATATAATTTGTTCATTGCCAGATGATTTAAAAAATGTCTTGTCAAATAAAAAGCCATCTAGCAGATGATACACTTCCATGTATAGATATAGATGGAGAATAATTTTAATAATTTAAATAATATCAATGCTATCTCACTAATTGTGTCTGTATTTATCCTGACTTGGATCTATACACTGATCATCAGTTTCAAAATTGATATTATTATTATTCCATAGTTATATATTTTTACAAACATATTACAGTTTAATACATTTTTAAGTATTCAGAAATTGTCTAAATATTTATCACTGACATTTATCAACTATAAATTCCTAATTTTACATTTTTGTTGAAATCAAGTACAGATATTTTAGACTAAACAATATTCGTACTGCCCTCAATTTTTATAATACTTACATTAAGATACTTCCAGGAAAGAAGCTGGTTAATTTATGTTTATATAATATTATATTGTTATGGTTTATGTCATAAATGTTGCCCATAAATATAAAGTTATATTATATGAAAGACTTAGTGTTATTGTTAGATAAGTTGTTAATTTTGGAGTAAAATACATTTTTTTTGCCGTATAAATAAATATGTGTTAAAGTATTTATATTAAATATGTACTTGATATATAAAAATGCAAACAATGTATATTATGTTTAGTATGCTACTACCTCTCCTGCCCTATAATACTATAATACTTGCTAAACTAAATAATTGTTAAGTCTCTCAGCCTTTAAATTTTAATAATGGAGACTAACGAATTTTGTTATTTTATAGCAGGTTTTACAAGAATCTTTTAAGCGTTATCATCCATTAATATGATAACAAATTAATGCTAGAATAAATTAATGGCCAATAAGTTACAGATTTAGGTTGGTTAGTAGTCAAGTTGGTACTTAATAAAGTTATTTTTCCTTTTCATTAGTTTAATTGTAGTAACAAAACATTTTATTGGATCAGATAATAATTTAGTATAATATAAACATTCATTATAGGCATCTATAACTTTTGGTTTTCCAACATAGTAAAACTATTTATTCAATTTATTCATTACTTAGTTGTTTTTTTTTTCAGTTTTATACTCTTGGGTAGTTGGGTATTAGGTACCGCTATATAAAATGAGATATAATAAAAGATATAATAAAACCCAGTTACGAAATTATAGGAAAACCCAGTTTAAGCCCTAATAAATGAGGGGAATCTATCTCAAGACCTACAGATTCTATGACATTTAGGTAATTCTGATTATAAAGACACATAGTTTTTGGCATGCAAACTAATATTGACCCAAATAATCCTTTGTCAAATATAATCAATTTTACTACTCCAATATGTGATGACAAACAAAAATTAAATTGCATCATTATTAAACCGTTTAAACCTTAATAAAATGTACAGCAACCATTTATTGATTTGTGTTAATTGCTCTGCTCAGAATATTGAATAAATATTATGAAGATTTTCGAAAACATTTGATGTATCAAATATTTTTTAAATCATAGTAACATAGTAACATATTACACATACAAATTTTAATAAAATCTATATGGGGTATAATATTACCTACAGTATTATAATGTATTAAAATATTGTTTCCAGAACATAATATTATTATGACAATATAAAATTGAATGTAATGTATTTGATGTATAATGATATAAGTTTTTTCTGTGAATTATTTTCGAGTAAAACAAGCAATACAAATATTAAAAGCTTCTTAATAATATGTATATTTCCAAATATAATATTATATTAAAAATTTTATTTGTATGGATCCGTGGCATTATTTGGGCGGGATAACTTATTTTCCTAAGTAGGTACAATTTTTATAAGCACCAGGCACGACAGATTTTTGTGATTCTCTGGGCGCCCTGTATCTTCTCATAAAAATAAAGTTCTACATTTTTAATAACATTTTATTAGTTATAAATATGTTATTAAATTATATTATTCACATACACATGTGTAATATAATATTTTTACCCTTATTACATTATTCTCTAGTGTTTAGTATTGTTGACTGTTGTTGTACCTATATACCTATTATATTTTTACATTATGAATTTTAAACAACTATTCCTAACTGTAAAAATAAGACCGATCATCATTTGACCATTGTTAATTTACTGGCCCTAAAAAGTTATCGTACATAGTACTTACATCATGTACAAATCGATACAACTACTGAACAATAGAAATGTATAAAAATAATTAAAATAGATAAACACTATTAAAATATGTTGGTTGTAATAATATTGTCATACACTCATACCTAATTCACATCTAATTAACCAATATATCATAGTATGAACAATTAAAATTAATAGGCATGTCATAGATCATAGAAGGTGTAACAGAAAGACCGGACAAATGAAAAATGAAAAATATTTACTAATTAAACATGAATAAAAAATATGAATAGGTACATTGAAACAACTAAATCTCTCGGTACCTACCAACTGATTTTTCCGCTATAATGGAGTTTCCGTTATAGTGAGACTAAATTTTATGGGATAAGTTTAGGTATATTGTGGAACTGTTGTTGTTTTCCAATTTAAGGAGATTTCCGCCTTAAAGTGGGTCCGTTATAAGGAGGTTTTACAGTATACATAGTGTGTTATATATTTATATTATGAATAATAAATAATTTAAGAATTTTTAGTTTAAGAATATTAAAGATACATAGGAACGAGTTTTTGTTATAATATAATTTAAATTTCAAATTTTGACCAAATTCATTAAAATCTTAAACATTTGAAAATGTTATTATTTCGTAGGCGTAGGTAGTTAACAATTTAACGTTTTATAATATAATTGTTCAACTACGAAACTAACTATAGACATAATTTAATAGTTTATAAAAATGACTATATCATACTTTCTATACTGAAGTATGAGTACCTATTGAGGACTTTATAACTTAATTATTGTTCATTTTAATGCGAATGAGATGCCCCAGTTCTATTTCAGTGAAGTTTATGGGGTTTTTGCCCACGTATCTGAAGGGAATAAACAAATTTCATATAATATTATGTAATAACTAATTTTTATTAAATAGGTACCTATGAGTGACGAGTCTGACAAATGTAGTTTCTACACAGTTATTTTTGTAAAAACGATGATTTCAGTCGTATTTGAAATGACCGATTCAATTATGGTTCTTAATTGGACTTAAGTTCCTATAATATTATACCTCGTGTTTTCCTACCTCCGAATATGTCAATTGAGGATGTACCTATGTGTGTGTGTGTGTCCATGTACTTCTTACTTCTTACACCGTACTTCGATGTTCATCAATTTTTATTGAAGCATAACAATTTTTTTGGGATACATAAATATAGTTTCACAATTGTCAGCGTTTCTGTGCCGTACGACGAGGTGAAGTGTATCACTTTTATACATACCTAATGTATACCTATTTTTCTAAATAATCTGTTTGATCAAAATAATTAAAACTTAGAATAGGTATAATATTATAATCTAGGTATATGTTTGTATAGGTAGAAGTGTACCATAATTATTCATGTTTTTTTTTTAAAAAACTTTTTTCTCCTTTTTTTTTGTTCTAAAAATGGTCCACTTTACCTACAGTCGATACTTGTAGGTACGTGCGGGTGAAATGGAACAGGCATTTGATTTTCATCAAAAACTACTTAGATCGATTCTAGTTTTGAAGTGAAAAACTAAATTACATTTTTAAAAAATAATTAGACCACATTTTGACCATAGCAATTATTTTTCCCTGTTTATTCATAATAGGTTAATGCAATTAGCTAAATTTCTTAATGTACTATTTTAATTAAATAATTGTTGTAAAGACAATTGATTTAATTTTACTTTCACAGACTTAACTGCCAGTGTTAAATTTTGTTTAGTGTACCTACTTCAAATTATAGCGACCAGTATAATTTTTCCTGTAGATTCTTGATGTTTTGATGTGGTCCACTTCACGCAACGTTTTTGAAATATTTTATTTTTATTTTTAAGTACCAAAATAATTAAAAATTTATTATTATTAGGATGTTAACAAGGTAAAAATGACCTACTTAACACATTAGAAATTTATGTATGACAATTGTTCATAGTTTTTCTTAGGAATTTATGAGGTAGGTACCTAGGAAAATAGGGCTTAAAAATTAAAAATTGTAATTAAGTAGGTAGGTACCTACAAAACAAAATGCTACACACAGAATTGTCTTAAAATATTGTTTTCACTTACATAAAAAACCATTCATTATGATATAAATATGATAAAATCTGTAAAATTAATTTAAATAAAACAGTTTAAAGATTAGGAACCTATCTTTTTAGATGAATATCAAATAAAAATGTTAAATTTGGACCACTTCACCATACTATAATAGGTATTATGTAAGTAGGTTCACTTAAATCCAACATAAAAATAGTTTTGGAAAATCACAACCAACAGCTTTTCCACCATTTGAATTAATTAATTCTACAACAATGTACTGACAATTATTATTACACAGTATAATAATATTAATATACCTACCTATATAGGCTGTATGGGTACTTTGATAAAATGTAGGTAGGTACCTACCGAACTGTTTACGTCTCGTTTTAACGACAGATCTTACAAGCGTTCTACTATCTGGCTTGATATTGTACTTTTTGTTTAGTTATTATATTATAATATATTTGTTGTATTAGAGTTTCTCAAATTATTTTGAAAAGCATACTAACATATTTTGTAGTGTGTAGTCATGTAATCAGAACCATTTTTCCAATTCGATGATTTTGATTATTTATTACCTATCCCTTTTATAATATTTAATATATTTATAACAACAGACATTTATTCGGCATGAACTTGAGAGAGTCGGTAATAGTGTTTGATACCTGGGTTAACAAATTGGTACCTTCTACGTACCAGCTACATATACTGCATTTTTTTTTTTTAAATTTTTAGATTAGGTACTATTCTGAAAGATTTTTACTCGCCAACCGGTCGGGCAAATTATTCTAACAAAACCACTACCTACCTATTCGTAATAATATTATACCGATATATATTATACCTTTGACTTTTTTGTTGTTTCTAAAATCATAGCATTTAAAATTTTTTATTTCTTCTGTTACAGTGTTACTATTGTAGCTTACGAAATGTCGAAACACTTAAACTATATGTAAGTAGGTAATGGGTAGGTTATGAAACAAGAATTAGCCATAAGGCATACATTTTAATTGATTATACACAATATACCTACTTATGGAACATATAAACAGGGTAGGTATAATTGTGTGTGGTAGTATGCAATGCACTCCGTTATGAATTTTTCTTTATACTTATGAAATATAACAGCAGATAATAATAAACATAAAGGTATTATTGAATAGTTAAACAGTTACCTAGGTACTTACCTCAGTCGTGGTTATACAATATCTTATTATTTTCTTCCGGTTTCTTATTCCATTTTGATTTAATATTAGATTTAAATGGTAGTACCTGCAAAAAATACTGGCTTGTTAACATGGCGATGGACCATAAATCCTTAGTGAGCAAACCGGGAACAGAATAAGTAGTCTAGGAACCAGTCATTTGAATTACAAATTTTATAACAATTTTTAAAATAATTATTTAATACATTTTACATTGTTATACATTCAATTTTAAACAAATATAAAATACAAAATATTTAAATGTGGTTCGACGCCACTTGTTTGAATGTCTGACCGGTATATTAACTAATGATGATCAAAACAAGACCAAGACCCAAAATCTTGGTATTGGTCTTGGTCTTGCAGACTTAGTCTTCGTCTTGATCTTGGGTATACACCTTAATATTGGTCTTGGTCTTGTTGACTCAGTATTGGTCTTGGTCTTACTATTTTCACAAAATATATACCTAAAAAAAAAAAACTAAATACCTGTTTTAGTTGTGTGTAGGTTTTTTACTATGATATCTTAGATGAAATTATCGATTTTGGGAAAATAAAATAATTTTTCAGTAATTATTAATTAGTATGAAACAACTATGTTATTTTGTAGGTAATATTAATTCCAATTATACTTCTAATCTTTTTTTCAATAATTTGCCATTTCCTCGAATACTGATCAAATTTCATAGAAATACAAATAAATTCTTATTATTTTCGTTATAAATTATTAGTTAATAAAATCTAGATACACTAATGTGTTTTCGGGAAAAAAAAATATTTGCAAGACTGCAAGAGTCTTGCAGTGATGGTCTTGTTTTGGAATTGGTTTGGTCTTGTATTTACAAGCCTAATCTTGGTCTTGGTCTTGCAGCAAGAGTCTTGCGAGACCGTAAGACTAAGACAAATTTTGATCATCACTAATATTAACCATTGTTCATCTATGATCTATAGATTATAATAATACATATCCATATTGTATCCCTACATAGGTACCTACCTACTAATTCACATGTCAATAATAATTGATAAATACATAATATATATATATATATAAATATTTTATATCTATTAATTATTATACATAGGTACAATATTTGACTATCAATATTCTGATATTCAAACTCTAAAATAAACTCTTTACTCCAATCTTATACCTATTATTATTTACCTACTATCTACCTATGCCAATAACATATCAAACTATTAATGTAATATATAGTAGGATTTACAAAACATGTTCACCCCCGTTTTAATAATGAATTTATTTTAAGTATATTTTCTAATAGTTTGATTTTTTACCATTTAATACCGAGGTCTACTACGTTTTTAGGCAGTGGGTCACCTATCATTTTTTTTTTTAAATTTCGCATTTGTATTAATTAAAATTGCAGTATTAAAAAATACATGCTCTATAGTTATGCTTAAAACAGTAGGTACCTACCTATGTTCACGAGGCTCAAATAAAGGCAAGGCGTGCGGGTGGAAACCCCTAAGTTAAGGAGCGTCCCGTGCACTGAACTAAATACATGGAATGCGTGTATTAATCAAAATATGATCCTGACATGAAGTCGCCATAATAATATAATATGCATTCCGAATCATGGGAAACATGATGAAATATTATGTAATCTATGAAAATTGTTATCATTATCATAATATTAATGTTAAAGATCAAATGGGAATGCAAATGGCGGATCGCGTATATAGGCGCAGTTTACATATTATACAAACATTATTATATATAATATAATACACATTCCATGTATTTAGTTCAGTGGTCCTGCGGCGATAGTAAAGCGATATTGCAATTAATGATCCTTAAAATTGTGCTTGAACCTACTAATTTAATAGTGAAAACTGCTAAAAGAGAGACATTTTTTCAAGTAGGTACCTACCTATACTATTTACCGTGGTCCGATTAAAATGTAGTCATCAGATTTGTATACATTAATATATTTTTACTTGGCTGACCAAAACTTATTTGACCAATCTAAACATTAATTTTGTTTGTTATAATGTTTTTCAATATATTTAAATTTCGTTTCATAAAATAAGCCTTAAGGGGGCTTTAGTCAATGAAAAAAAGTGACTTATATTAGGGAATGATCTAGGTGATTTTGAATATTCCAATTATTGTTAGTGTCGTAATGAATAATATAAATACAAAATATCATATATTTTTATTCTTGGATATCACAGCCGGAAAAAAAATATTCAAAATCGCCTTGATCATTCTCTAGTAAGCTTGTTGATCAATCATATACCGTTTTCAAAATTAAAATCTATCAAACCAAATTCTTCCAGTTTTGTCTAGCTTATCGGTTTAAAAGTCACTTTTTTTTTCATCGGCTGCAGCCCCCTCAACGTTTACCTAATTTCACGTCTATATTATAATATATTATTCCTATAGAATTGAAAAAAAAAAATTCCTATATGAATACTATTTTTAAAATAATTTTGGTTTTACAGCTTGAAAAATTAAAAATCAAAAAATCTTTTTCTACAAAACCTATAAAAGAAGCTGATAAGTTCATAAATTACAATTTACAATACAATCAGATATCGGAAAGTACTTAATACATAAGTACTAACCTTCCACTTATAATGGTGCAAAACCGCAAAAACCAATAACCTTACAATTTATAATAAAAAAAAAATTTCTATTTTAAAAAAGAAGTTTGTATCACCACAGGATACTCCTCAAATGGTATAAAATGTCTACATTATATTTAAAAACATAGTCCAGAAAACTGTAAGCAAATTTCAAAAATAAATATGTATTTTCTATTTAGGACTTAGGAATCTACATAAAAATGAGATGTTCATCGGTATAGATATTCTATAGTATAATATTATTACTGAAGATAAATACAACACAAAAATAATATTATCTAACTATTCGACACTTGGTGAATCAACAAGTAGCATAAGGTATATTATACCTATAGAATATTATTATGTAATAATATTAAAACCAATACTATTATAATTTTATTTGCAAATATATACATTTCTGTAATGACCCTTAGTCCGACCACTCCAACACATTAACATTTTGATAAATATTATAGGTGCATAATATTACATAATTTGATACCTATGTAAGTTGTTATGCAAATAAGGTAACATTGATGTATAATAATAATATGTTTTTTTCCATATTCTATACAGTTAAATTAAAATTTATATTGGTAGGTATGTATTATCATTGTATCATACATTATATAGGTAGGTATAATAGTAATATAATAATTATACTTCTATAATAATATTGCATATTAGTTATAAAATATTATAGTTATAACTCTGATGATAGCTATTCAATGCAAAAATCAAGTATTATATTATTATGAATAATAAATATATGAACAAGGGAATATTACATCAATGTTCATTATCTAAATCTTTCACTATAGTGTGGCATAATATTGTAGTAAAAACATGTTCATGCCGATCTCATATTATAGTATTGGGAACGATTAATCTTTATTTTAAAATATTTCTAATAATATAATAGTATTTACAAGTTTGATGTTGTTTACATCATAATTACTACAAGTAGGTAAGCTATTACAAATAGTGGGTAATATAGGTAGGTAATATTGAAAATACATTAAACATAGGTACATCTTACATGTTATATAATATTATGCATAGCCGTGTAAGTATAGGTATGGTAATGATCATTTAGTTAATTAATATGCTTTTATATATTTTATCTTGACTTGAATTATGTAGTGTCGGGTTGATAACGTGTCGTGTTAAGTTTAATATAGGTTTTCAACTCTTAGATATAATACTATAATGTATTAACGTGTTACCAACATGTTCATTTTTACTTGTTACCTATAAGTATTAGGTATGTATATATTAAATACATTTAGAGAGCACGACACGACAGTATACCTACTGAACGGTGTTGTGTGAACCCGCACAAACAAGGCCTTACCAAGGGATCATTTCATTTGTATATTTATTGTAGTTGCCAACATTTTTGTAGACCGTTCAAAATCATTACTAGGTGTCCAGGTCACAATCGATACCTTTTGTAGGGAAGAGGGGGGGGGGGGTAAAGGGGAGACATATCAAATATCTACCCTTTCTTTAGAATTTCAAAAACTGTAGAATATTTTCGTAATTTATTTAATATAATATGTCACTTATAATCGAAACGAAAAATTGTTACTATTTAGTATTTTTGTCTAATTATATTTTGATCTCATATCTAAATTAAATGTATTAAATATTTAAATTTGTATTTGTTTTGTAATTCCCAGTAGTACACACTTGGTACTTTAAAAATATTTATAAAACTAGGTATATATAAACTATATTCAAAATTAAAACCACTACAATATTGTCGGTTGTATAATTATTATGATATGAATATACGAATTACGAATACACGTCTTTCTTCTTGATAAATCGCAATTTGAGGTAGGACATAATAATATAGTGACGAGTTTTAAATAGTAGGTACTTAAAATCGGCGGGGTTCCTCGCTGGCTTAGAAGCATTAGGTATATTATGTGTAACATGGTGAGTAAGTCTTAGCAGGACCTAAAAATTTGATGCAGGGGGGCCTGGGTCATATTATTACTATGATATTATTTTAGATTATGAATTTCAGTTGATTATTTCGGAATACATCGGAAAGTTTTTGAAACGAAACACAAAACATTTTTTTTTTTTAATTCTGGGTCAATTTCTGATTTTGACTTAAGTGTATTGGCGCTTATATTTTATTTTTGGCTGGCCATAGAAGGCATTTTAAAAAAAGTTCTGGCGAAATTCGAATGCACAGCTTACACCCACCCCCTGGCCTTTATATGCCTTACTAGTGTTAGTAAACACCTGCGTATAACCGGGGCCGCAACAATCTGTTTTTGTTTTTGGAGTCCGAGTTGAAGTAAGTTGCTTCACAAAAGGTTTGTACTTCTGAGTGGAAACTATTGTTTTGTATTTGGTTGGTAGTTGCAGTGGATTTAAACTGTTTATATCAGGAACTAGGGGGCCAGAGACGCCTTGAGAAGATCAGAACTAAGTATAGGTGTCAGGTGCATAAATACTTTTGATGTGAGGTAATACAATAGGCCGCGATGAGCTTCACCCCCCACTCCCCAGGCACCGTTTATTTCAAATATTTACACATCAATAATACATCTATAAACACCCTTTATAGTTAATAAATATAATAAAATAAAATAAATTATTTAAATCTAGATCGAAATATTCTAGTCAAAATATGCGAGGCTCGAAATATGGGACGGATAAAAAAAATTTCAAAAAAAAATATTGAACGTAATAATATTGTATTATAGCTCGTTTATAAACACATTTTAACCCTGCAGGATTTATTGACTTTGGCCAATTTTAGGACATTCATTTCGTCTTTGGGTAATTTTTCCCAACACCCACAGCGTTTAATAACAATAATAATAATAATAATAATAATAATAGTAACAATCTATATAGGTATAAGTGCATGCGATTTGCGAGTACAATGCTTTAGCACGGCGTTTTCATTATCATTTCGAATGCTCACCGAACGGATGACCGGCGCGGCGGTGTGCCATTTTTCGTGCCTAGTGCGCAGCCGCCGCAATCACGTCACTGTTGTACGAACATAATATTATTATTGTACACGCGCTCGGCACCGCAAACAAATAATTACGTTTCAAATATTATACGAATCAATTATTATCGCGTCCAAAAGGGCGATTTTCGGATTACTCCCGTGTACAAAATAATATAATAATATATGCACATATTATTGCCAGTGCACGAGGAGGGTCGTACAATTTACCATCGTCAACACGCAAAATACGCGTATATATTATGCACATACGCGCATAATATTGTTGTTATGTGCATTGCAGTGCACGTCGACGAATTAATAGTTCTTGATTTGTACACTGAGCTGACTGCTGCCCACACGTTGCAGTGGATATATTGTATAATATTGTAATATGCTCAAAGTGCCTATACTTTGTACCGTCATCGTACCTACACGAGTGTATAATATAATTCCACTGTAGGGGCGAATGTTATATCTTGTATGGTATTATTTTGGGTGCCCATATGATCGGAAGAATATAATATTATAAATATCATACTTTGAAGGAACATAATGACATGATGTAATTATAACATTTAAAATAAAGTTCAATTGAATAATCAGATCACTACAAGACCATTTGGAAAAAGTTGGTTTCATAACATTTTAAGAAATTTAAAAAGGTAGGACAAATAATGACGATATAACATTCTAAAAGAGTTTCAATAATATTATATGACTGCAATTGAAAAGTCCTGGAAACATTTATACTAACTTCTTAATATTCTTAAAATGTTCAAATAATATGATTTTGCCGTCTGGGATATGTATCTAATATATTTTTTCGATACATAGGTGATAGGTATTATCGAACACCCACATCTACAAATATCCAAGTATCTATAATATTATACTCGTATTCCTTAACATTTTGCTTGTTGCTTTCAATCCGACAAATTAAAAAAAATATATATCTATCGACCGTTATTATATTGCAGTATTTATTTATTTGTGTTAGCAACTTTTTACCAACAAAATGAGGGTTTTCAACTCGTCTCTTGTGTATTTATTATATATAAAATATATGTACATATATTAATATATTTATACACCACGAAGGTTGCCCCCCCCCCCCCGGCCGCCTCTCCAGTTGTACTCAATAATTTTTAGCCATTGCCAACAAGCGCACTCTGTATAAAATGCACATGCGAATATATTGTAAGCGCTCGTTAAAGTGGCGTGGCGAAAGGTGTAGTCGATAGGCGTTTGCTAATACATATTATGTTAACTATATTATAGTGTTTTTTTTTAACTAGTCCAGGACCGAGACACAAATGGAGGGATTTAGTGATGGCAGTGAAAACTCTTAAAGAGTATTAAGGGCCAGATAAAGAAGAAGAAGAAGATATTATAGTGTTATAGTACCTAATAACTACGAAAGATATAGTTACAATTAATATGAATGCCTTATCGGGTTATTTCGGTGCTGCTGCAGGGTGGTTGACGTATTAGAATTTAGACTATACCTATATTACATTAGCTTCTGAAAGATTTCAAGTTCATCACGCCATTACGATTATGTATATTGTATTGTTAAATTACACGTCTACGAAATAGTTTTTGATTTGTACACCGAGGGCCCGTGTAGCCACTAAGCCAGTGTAGGATATTGTTGTATATTAATATATTATTATGTGCGAATTGACTTCCAGCTATGATGTGTATCGTAATTATTGTATCTACGCGTGTGTATTATACTACAGCCTACAGGCCAGTTCAGGCCGCAGGGTGAATATATTATTATTATCATTATTATTATAGAGTTTTGGGAAAATATAATAATAGTACCTAGGTACTCGTATATGTTAATATATTGAGTTTTTTTTTAATATCTGCTTACAAGTTATAACTATTGAATTATCTAGATATCTATAATATGACACGAACTTTTTGTAAGAATACAATATTTATGTGAAATAAAAAAATGCCAATTTGTTAAATTTAGTCTATAGTTTATGACAACGACTCTGTAATAATTTATAAGTGATAACACAGTTTTAACTTTGAAGCATTTAGTCCATTGAAGGTATAACTATTACTTCATAGTGACAAATTGTATTGTCTGGTATTATAAACTTGTATGAAAGATTTATCAAATTGGTTATCCTACAATACCAACGTTTTTTCGTTATACACAGTGACTGATCATTAGATATGTACATATACCAATAGGTTTAATTTTCGACAAGATTGATTTTGCTTTTTTATTTTATTCCTATTATATACTTATAACATACCTGCCTATATTGTTATGCCTCAAACATAACAAAATCAGAATTGTTCCATATAAGGAGAAAGAAGAACTACTGTCTCCAAACTTTTTAAACACACTTCATATACCTATTATATGCGGGTCTGAGCATATACGTGGTAGGTGCATTATTATAATTATTTATGATAATATACATAATATCGTGCACTGTGCAGTGTATTGTGTACAATATCTGTACATGATATTATGCGACAGCTCGAAAATAAAACGTCCAAAAGTTCTGTCCGCAATATGCACGACACGGGCTTTTCACTCACACGGCCGCCGCAATCTGTGATAACGGTAGCCAAAGTAGGGGAAAACTCGACAAGTGGCAGACATTAAAATTATCAGACACATTATCGTGCATTTTAAATCTTTACGGCCCATATGGTAGGCATGTTGACGTGTCACGAAGCTCGTGTGATGTAAGTATTTTGTAATACATAATATTTTAGAGGTTTTTAGAGGTGTAGGTATTCGCGATATACCTACGATTTGGAGTTGACAGTTTTTGACGGGGCATACGGTTCGATTTGCGAACAGGATAATTTTTCAACCGTGCTCACATACTATTGCCTATAAATTATTGAATATTATGACAATATTGTATGACTGTCATGATAATATTGTGTTCGCACTGAAATTTGGTTTTGGTACATAAATATAGGTTATTCTATATATTATACCCGAGGATGAGCATCTCGAAGAACAGGGATTCGTTAGCATGCTTACGAAAAACGAGTGTTTTTTGGTTGTTCGTAAAATATTGAAATTGGTTAGAGAAAACAAAATAGTAAATAATATTATACTACCTATATTATAGACTCGTATATTTTACGAGCTGAATTACCCAGTGTTGCCCGGAAAAAAATTGTGATTGTTCAACTCCTTTCGGGTGTAACTCACTGTGGAAGCAATGTCTTTTATTTAAGTGTAAATCATATTATATTTTAATTTAAGGTAATTTTTATACAAAAAAAAAAAATAACAATAATTTCTACTCTCAATATTATAATCTGCCACCAATAGCAATCATTTACAAACAACAAAAAAAACAAATAACACGAAATTTGACATGTTTTCAATTTGCTCGGCTCCTAATTTAGAGGGATCGTAGAGTGATGTTAAAAATCCCATAATAGGTAACCATCCTTAAGAATTGTGCTATTAAATCCAAAAATAATATTCAAGAAATAGGGCTGGTGGTATTAAAATGTTGATACCGGTATCCGGTATTTGTTTACTATCGGTATCTACGGTATTAAGGTTATACCGCGGTATTTTTTAAATACAGGTAATTATCGGTATACCGAAAATACCAAGAGTCTACCTGGAGCATACATCTGAATGCCTACGTATTTATATAATATTATAGATATTAGATATAGATATGGATGGATATAAATAGATAATGTAACATTGTAACGAACATGTCGTCATCGAAATCGTACATTACTCCCTACGTTTAGCACGGCTAATAGCTGAGTGTTAGTAATGGAAAATGTGCAATATGTATTATGTATGAAATATATATTATGCTGACGCGATGTTTAGCTGACATCTTGTTAATAACCGACCGGACTCCTGGCTGTAAATAGATAGAGTCGGTAGTGGCAGTCGATAGTCGAGGGAACGAGGCTAGAGTCAGGAGTTAAGAGTCAAGAGTCATATAGTGGATGGTCGACAGTGGAAGTCGAGGGCTGACAACGACCTGAAGAGGATGTGTGGAGGTCCAGCTCAACTCACATCGGATATCAGCACCCACGACAAGTCGACACACCATGGCCCGATCGGTAACACTCAGTTATAATTTATAAGTATATCTAATAGTTATTATTTGATGTTCGGTATCAATATTTAATCTGTACTTTAGTGCTCCAAAATAGTTTAATTAAAACAATAAACATACAATTTTTAATAAAAAAAATTTTAAAAACGAAGCACAAAACAATTTAGTAATTGATAACAACATAGATAATCTTATTATCACGTAAATTATAACAGACACATGCACAATTTTTCAACGAATAACCGTAAATAATTAATAGGTATCACACAATCTCAGACGATCAAGGAAGCTATACCTACGTCTAATAACATATTAAATTTTATACATTATATAAATCCATCGAGATGGATAAACAATTGTTTTTTTTTATTGTTTATCTATCTCTATATGTATACATCACAGAAATAAACAGATGTAAATAGATATTACATTGTCCCCACTTTGCCCCATATTCTCCTAAGCCAAGGGGATATTCTATTTTGAAAAACAAATTCCGTATCGTAACTAAATTGTTGATATGTGTAATAAAACTAAATAAGTACGACGCCATAAAAAAAATCAATGTATTCGAAAATATGGACATCTAAATATCATATCATTTAACCTAACCCAATATACTTAAAAAAAAAAAATACGTAAAATAGAAATTACATTAAATGCGTATATAGGGGCACGAAAATGGGGTGTCCTACAGTATATATTATTACCATATCTACATAATATATACATAGCATATACATGCAATATTACCACAGTAAAATAATATAATGTATATAGCATAACCGAATCGTATTCATATTTTCGTGTAGCCAATCTTTATACTGCGTTCACACCAAAGTTAAGTAAATTATATACACACAACGGCACAACATATACGCACTAATAATATATAAATTGTAAACACCATGTACATGATATTATTATAAACAACAGTCACAGTGTTTCAACCGGGTTGACACCGATGAATATAATATGTAATTAGTATATGTCTGTAACGGTGCTACAGTGCCTGAATTGGAAAAAAAAATTATTATTGTGGGGGGCGATGATGTCGAGTGAAAAAAATGTTTCTCGTCATTATACATACTGTGAACGCGGTCACCCCATCCGATGTACACCAGATGCACATTCGAAATTATGAATATTAACACGTTAAACAAACATAATACTTATACATATTAAATTGCTAAAATTTAATCAATAGCGCTACATCGCAATAAAGAGGAGCAGAAAATGAGAGTTGGTTTTTTTTTTCATCAAGCCTGTATGTTGTACATTAGGATGGTCTAAAAATAAGCAAAATAAATTTTTTCTTTAAATCTTTATCTCCTACACTTGATAATATTGTTCTATATAGTTTCAAATTTAGTTTCCAAGAAAACAATACTTTTAAAACATTCTTTTGAGCCATCCCAAGTCAATTGAATATTTTCAATTATTGAAATATTAATAAAATAATGAAGAACTGGTACATGCTTAAAATCTTTATTCATTATAATTTTAGTATTCATTAAAAAGTCATATGCTAGATACTTAGCACATGTATTACAACTTTGTCAACTTATAATTATTACTTAAATAATTTAGGTTATCTTATTAGAATAAAATCATTATAACATAAAAGTTGGATTTGTGTTTTTTAGACCGTGTTTACTTACAATGCATATACCTATATACAAACCTATATACAAACCTATATACAAACCTATATATATATATATTAATACTTGGTACATAATATACATAATAGTTGTAGTTTTATTTATTCGATAGTGGTTTGATTAAAATTGTTGTTTGAAATTCCACAAAACAATAAAATGTACTTATAAAATTATATTTCAGATCAGTTTTGAAACATAACAAACAAATAGGTACCAAAGTGAATTCAGGAATCCTAATAACACAGTATATACACAGCTGTTAGTTAAAGCAGTTAATATTGTGGAACCACACAAAAAATCATAAATATTAAAAACAAAAATGTTAGTGCCTCTATTTTATTATTAAATTAGGTGATTAAATACAATGTTTTTTAAATTTTACTAGATGAAAACTTTTAAAAATATTAAGTGTGGGATGGAGTTATTGCACCCCTCGTCCTCTCCTATACCACCTCCTATAGTATATAAGCTGTACATTAAATATTACGTATACGAAATACGTTCAATGTCTTACTGAAGTATTTTTTTTTTTTTAAATATTTATTATTTCTTTTTACAAACTTTTATATTTGCTAAATCTTATAGTTTGTCTGTTTAGCTTCAACTTATTTTGAATTGAGTTCAGCACATTAATAAATAAATAAAGTATATAGCGTGTATTAATCTCTGACCTCTGTTACATGTTAAATCGAAACAATTAAGTATAAAACGACGGTACCGGACGTGTACATAGTACATACAGCTGGCTAAGTATATCTAAGTATATATACGTGGAAGTTATAATAGACTATAGACATAAATAGGTACCAAATTAGTTCATGAATGAATTATGAACAACTATCATAATGTGATAAAATGGTATTTATAAATAAACCTTAAATATGCTCCCCTGTAAAATTATAAACTTTGATATAGCAAAGGTAGAACCTTTTTCCTCTTAGCCGAATGTGATGGGCTAGCCCACCCGCCTTTTGGCGATTGCCGGTGGCCTTAGGATATTTTTCAATATTGGGACAAACACTAAACGGGCAAATATATTTATAATGAAACCACTTAGGGTCCATGGTACAAGTCTAGTTTAAACTCGATATTTAAATTCGTTAGTGGGGTATTTAAAATTATTTCTGAACTATCAACAACTTCTAGTATACATAACACATTGTGCATTATATGATTATAATGTTATTTTTGATTAAAAAAAAAAAAAAAAAACGATTACTGTATTACTAATGTAGTAATGTGTAATAGTAATAATTATATTACTTCAATAGTGATTATACTATCAAACAATATACCTACTTAATAATTATTATAATATTAATAATTTCTTTATTAAAAATTACAAACTTTTTAAACATCCTATACACCTAACTGTACATTATTATTTTATTAATTTTACTTTTTTGGTTGAGTGATGCCACAAAAATGTAACTGCATATTCGTTTTGTGCATTTTAAAATTGTAATAGGTAGCAGTGGCGCAGACATGATTTCTGAAAGGGGAGGATCAAAAAAAGAAACGACTATGTAAATAGGGGGGGGGGAATTGAAAAATCCCCCACCCTCTCAATACTTTTTACTAATTTAATAAAAAGCCAATGGGGGGGGGGGTCTGACTCCCACGTTCCCCCCTTGTCTACGCCACTGATAGGTAGGCGTGATTGTGCACGTCATATATACATTGATAATCTCTAAAATTAATTTTAAAATGAGTAATAATAATATTAAACTAATACCTAGATTTAATATATATTATATTTTTTATTATATATAGGTATTAACCTATTAAATAGTTACCTAATGTTATAAATTAGAATAATATAATAATGTATTATGCTGTTCAGAATAAAGGTCATTAACACGTTCCGCTATTGTATTTTGAGTAAGAACCAATAAATTATTAAATTGTTTTTCTGTTTTATACAGCTTCTATTGGGAAGGATGTAAGGTTAGAGGGAGGCCAGAGTTTCAGAAACTTTCATTTGTAAGTAATCCTGATGCCCTGATAAGTGCAAACAACCATTATTATTATCTTTATTGTTTGTAAGGACAAAGGGGTAGACAATTTTATTATTATTCTATTATTTCTTATTTGTTGTTGTTATTTTAATATACCATTTTGTTGATTAGGTACTTATTATTATTATTTAAGCATATCTACAGAAAATAATTTACCACTTTAGTTTATTTAATGTTGTTTAAAATACCTACATGTAACTGATTATATGTTCCCATATGTATTATTTATTAATTTATTATTAAAATTATATTTAAAGATATCTGTCACATTCACAGATTGTTGTAAAATACTGTAAAAAATAATTTACTTGTGCAATTTGTTTTTTTGAACATTTCTTAAACTTCTGTCCTAGTTTCATTTTTTGGCAATTTAAATTGTTCCTTTTCATTCTAAACCATTTTGTGTAGTACGAGAATAAAATTTAAAAGGTGGAAAACCGGGCACATTGTGGTATAGAGTGGTGACGGTATACAGTTGTGAATGTGGTATAGGATTTCTATGGAAATGGAATTTAAAACTGATTCAATATGGGAGTTGAAAAAAATAATAAATTAATGAAGGAAACAGCGCAAAGGTAAGGTTAGGTTAGTTCGATTTTTTTTGCTTAGACAACTGGTTAGACTGTTAATAACAGCGTATATCAAACATTCATCATAACACTGCATGTCTGATATCTCATTAAAATCACATCGAAAATTTGAAAAATTTTGTTGGGAAAACTGAGATAGTTGCTGTTGCTGTATCAGCGACTCTATATGTTTGTCTACATTAACCACTAAAATAAAACAAAAACCATAATTCCTGGTTTACACAGGAGAATCCAAATTGTTTTTAAAAACAGAAACAAAAAAAGTCATACTTGGTGTGGACCCAGCATAAAAAGTCACTTAGAAATAATTTTTGTGATCTAATTTTCAATTTTTTTTTTAAATAATAATATATTATATCAATTTATATATAATTATATCTGCTAACAAAATGTTTTATCATAAAAATTACTACTATTGTGTTATAATTGTAATTCGATAAATTATCAACTTTTATTTCAAATTTTTTCCAAGGACCCAAATCACCCCCCCTCCTCTAGTTGCTCCAATGTATTCTAACTCGATTTATTCTACGTAAAATACTATTATGTGTTCGATTAAGCTCGCGTGAGTCGAAAACCGTTTATGTATACTGACTTCCATGTACGGTATTCTTAGTACCTACTTACGTCAATAAAAACAGCTGCTAGCGTGATTTTTTGAACATGCTCACCCTCGTTTTTCCCTTTAACAATACTTTTATTCAAATTCTGAATTTCAGATTTAAGTATACCTAACGACCATACTCAAGGAGTGTCTTGTGGTGATACAAACTTCTCTTTTTCAACGAGAACCCCCTTTTTTACTGTAAATTATTTATGGGTTGATTTTCTTGAACAATTTGATGTATCTAAATCAAAATTCTAATAAATAATTTCTAAATTATCAATATGTTTATACTAAGGGTAATGATCCTTAAATATTGTTTTACAAAAATATAATAAACTTTATGTATTATTAGTTGTGGTATTTATAATTATACTTGATAATATAATATTATAATATTATTTAAATTGATAAATTAATAGTAATTTCTAACCTTTTAAAATCATCTAATCTCCCATATCTACTTAACTCATTACTATAGACATATTATCCTTAGTGCACAAAGTTATAAAACTCAAACACTATTCGTTCGAATTTTGATTTAAAAAGATGGTTCCTATTTGAAAAACAGAAGTTTGTACTGTCCCAAGATCTTCCTTTAGTGTTAAAAATATCTCAATAATTCAAAAATATGGTTTTCAAGTGTATTTAACAATTCCAAAAATCACAATTTGAATATATGAAAATAGAGTGAGCATGCTTAAAAAATCATTCACTATATTAGATTAACACCATTTCTAATATGAGATTATCCCAGGTTGTAAGCAAAGATTTAACTTTTGTTTTGAAATTGTGTAGGTTGGTACTCAAAGTATCAATGTTCTCTAGACGATCATGAAACCAGTTATGGCACCAATTGAATTCGAAAGTACTTGATATAGTTATTAAAAATTACAATGTGACAGTAATTTTATTATAATAAATAAAATTATAGTAATTTATCGATAAACGTTAAAATAATAACAGTTATCTAATTAACTTACCTATTAGTAAGTTAGTCAATTATAAATTACCTATATGTATAATAAAAATAATGAGGTAAGTATCAACTACTAAACAATTTATTAAATTTAATTATTATTCTAGTGTATGCTTACATTTTAAGTCTTAATTATATCTATATAGTACATGTATATTATGTAGATGGAATAAGTTTTAAAATAAAGCAACAAATAAGTTTACAGCGTAATATAGAATAATTAATTCTGTGTGCTGTGACCTTAATATAAATTATGACTCGGAGTTCGAATAACCAAAGGACATAGGTAAGACGTGTGAGTGCTTGGCAAGTACTCGTTTGAATGATAAAAATAAGTCATGGTGTAGACTGGCGTGGACACTGGACAGTATAATATGTCTTAATAATTTACTATGGGAATGGGAAATGATTGTGGAAATGACCTTCTTCTTCTCCTGGTGGGTTTATGTGTTATACGAAATGTAAGAGTAGTGCGATACATCTATAAGTTTATATGTGTCTTGTGCCTCGTAATTTTTGCTTTAAGGGTATAATACAATATAGATGTATAGAATATTATTATGGTAGTTTAGAGCAGCGGTT
Source organism: Macrosiphum euphorbiae (assembly GCA_949089665.1). Taxonomy (NCBI): domain Eukaryota; kingdom Metazoa; phylum Arthropoda; class Insecta; order Hemiptera; family Aphididae; genus Macrosiphum; species Macrosiphum euphorbiae. Next base: position 89,532,669 of record CARXXK010000002.1, on the reverse strand, counting down.
TGCAACCATGACGTGGTCGCGAATAATATTAAGTGGATTGCCGAAAATTTAATAAGGGTAATAGGTATGGGTAAAAAAAAATAAAAAATAAATGAACATTTACAAAACTGTTTCTTGAAAAAATGAATGTGGCGTCGGTGAGCGGGTAGCCCCCTCCCCGTCGAACATTATTTTCAAAATAGTCGCATGAAAAACTGGATAAATATCTTGGTAAATATCTCTGGGTCATCAACACACGAAGGATGAGAACCGCTGGCATAGAGAATCTATGGTTTTTTGCAAGGCGTTGCTCCGTTTGTTCACACATGTGTATGGAACGTATTTATGTATATGTATAATATATATTGTGTTATTCTAAGCCCCGTGTGGTATCACATTGGGTGTAACTTATTCTCTATATTTATTTGAACATAATTTAGAAATATTTTATATTGCAAGTGATGTAGGTATGTATAGGGAAGCAATTGCATCGTAATTCACCATGTTCACTATACTGTTAATAATTATTACTAGGTGTATACCTATATAAATCATAAGAATAAAACACTAGGTGATTAACTAGGTACCTATTAAATAAGATTTGTAAAAGTAAAATTAAATACAATTATTATAATTTTTTTTTCCTCGCGGCGCTTGAACGTAAGTCATAGGTATCATAAACCTAAGTAAGTTATAAACTTATATATAAGTGGTTATAACGCACAGCATGTACCTGTATGGCTATATATAATAACATTATAATATTGAATTAATTTCCATTAACACGCGGAAGCTTGGCCACGGGTACTATAATGTTAACGGTCGGCGGAATATTTCTCCTGTACCTACCTAAACAACTTTATGCATCGTCTTATACGTATAATAATATAATATTATATATTATAAATTATTGCAGCAGGTGGTGCTTTACCTATACCTATAAATAGTAATTATATATTTGCAGCAAAGTATTTTATTACATTGTGCTGCACAATGTAATAAAATTGATTACACGCAATCAATCGATTGGAACGTGTAAATAACAATACATAACTTATAAGATAGGTTCCTGCTTATACATTTCACATTAAGCTAGTGTAGGTATATGCGTCTCTATATTATAATGTGTCCGTAATATAATGTAAAATATTATACGACTTTATTATAATATACATACTTATGACGTACATTATTATATTTTTGTATTCACCTGTACTCTGCGAGTGTGCAGAAACGTAAAGATTTTCTTTGTTATTTTTCGAAGAAATCGTTAACAATTTATTTTTCTTGTATACCTACTATTATTCGTATATATTAAATACGAACAAAATAAATGTTCAACGAGTATCGGTAATAAAATAAGGAATAGTAATAATTTTGACATCAGTAAAACGTGTGACCTACCGCAAATATTTTATGACCTACACTGTACGCATATAATATATAGTAATGTATATATATAAAAAAAAAAGCGCATATTGTATATTTATATATTATATTATGTACGCATATACCAGCGACCTACATTATATACCATAGGTACCCATATACCAATATTACCTATAATATAATATTTACTCCACGTACGCGATAACGCAGTGGGCAATACGCAGCATTCCGTTAAATTGTTTATAGATTATAGTTAGGCACTTGCGATTTAAAAATAATAAAACCAAACCAACGTGTACAGGACGACGAGAGTATAATCTACATGTATACAGTGAAACCTCCACTGGAGGACAACTCTAAATAGCTTACAGGTCCAATTTCCTATTTTGATATTTTTTTTTAGAGTCTGCAAACTACAAATTGAACATTCTGAACAACTGACAACAATTAAGTAACCGAATGTGTCCGGTATTTAGAGGTTTAACTATTTGTAAAATATAAGTCTATATACATACCTACCTGTGTTATTATATTTTATAGGTGACGTATAAACAACTGCAAACATTTCACTAAACTTTGGCGTATCTGAAGCTTAATCAAGGGGGGGGGGGATTTAAAAAATATAACTCACAGATAATTAGTATAGGTAAACATAGGTAATAATTTAACAAAATACTACTGGTAAAAATCTAAGGGTAAGGTCGTAATTGCTATCCAACAAATACTTAATGTAGAGAATAGATATTATAGAAAAAATTAAAATTATTGGTGAAAATCTTTTAGATATGCATATGGATTAACAGGTGAAATGTTTTTATATTGTTTAGTCATTATTATATTATTTTAAGTTACATTGTTTATAAACTTTTTGACACCGTATTACTTAAAATTACATTATGCAGTTACCTACTCGGTTATAGATTAGTTATTATTCCTACAGTATTCTAACCATATAAGGTCAATACAACTTCACAGAAAGTATCTAATAGTGACTCACGACAATATAAAATATGATTTGTTATTTTTCTTGCTTTAGGAAAATTAAAAAGTATATTAAGTCAACCGTGCTACAAAATAGATTAATTGATCAACCTATAGTAGAGTATACTATGATAGTGTAGTTTACTAAACTCAAAAAGAGAATATAAGACTAATACTATTTTAAGAGTATCCAATTTTATAAATACAGGAATATACATTTATAAAATATTAAATGAGCTAACTGCAAAATTTAGAATAAAAAATACAAACTTATTATACTGTTTACGTTTGATTTTTGATAACAATGTCAATAACTATGCGAGAGAACTTTTGGCTTCATGGCTTATTTTTGAACTTTGATTTTCTAGCATCTAAGCTACATTATATAACCTTTTAAGCGATTAAAGTTCCAATTTTGACAACATTGGATATTTACAATAATAACGATTTTTGTTATTTTGGTTTAATTCAAAAAATATTAACTGTAGGTATAGGAATACAAAACTAACAGCCCCACGTGATTGCATAAATTACATTCGCCTAAGCACCTAACTCATTTTAAAATTGACTTTAAGACACAAATAGTTTATATACATAAACATATAGTTTAAAATATTAATTACACCGGACATTTTTATTGTATTTAACAATAGTAGGTTTAGGTATACAGATATGTTTAAAATAAAAATAAAACTAATTAGGTACATACAGTGGTAATAAGGAAAATATTTTTTTGGGGTGAAATAAAAATTAATTTTGTATTTAGTACATCTACGTAAAACGTGTTTTTCCCAAACATCGCAAATTTTTGAAGCAGTTTGGATGCTTATATTTTTTGTCATATTCTTTAAAGTGACCAAATATGAAATAATTCGTTACTTATGCCTTCTGATAGCCATAATTCCAATGCTCTGTGTTAAGTCCATTGCAATGGACAAGGGTAGCGAATAGGATATAATATTAAACATATAGTTAATTCCAGGGACTTTGATGATTTTTCCGGTTCCGGTTCCTGTTCGGTTCCCAGAAAAATTAAAATTTCGGTTCCATTTCTGATTCGGTTCCCAGAAAACTAAAATTTAGGTTTAGGTTTCTTTGGAAAATTTGTTACTTGTTTTGGTTTTATACTTGTGTAAAAAAAATTGTAAAGTAAAAGTATCGGATCCGGCGAAGTTTCGGTTCCCAATATTCAAAGGGTTCTGGTTCACAAAACTGGTTCTTTTCGGTAAGGTACCAGTCCCTGGACTTAGCTCACAGATGATTAATTAACTTAAGTAATTAACAATTTTTAATCTTCTTGCAATGACTAAATATATTTACACTGTAGACTAAATAACCACAATGACATGACATTGTACGATGATGATGACCACGTTGATTATGGAGAGCGAATAAGCGATTGATCGATTCATACAGCCTATATATATGATAATAAATTAATATATTATACAATAGTATTTCCCGTCCGTGATAACTGATAACAATGTGATATTAATATATTATTATAATTGCATATTATATGGACAATTGAAAGCAATAATGTATTATGTAATATGTATCTGGTATAACCGTATAGGTCATACATATAATTTGTTCTACTTTTATCATATTTGAATAATACAATTTACTAACACGACAGTTATGGTTAATCTTTAAAGATGTTTACTTTTAGACTTTTCTCACTAACAAGGCAGCCTTAAGGTTCACGTGACCCCACTACACCAGTTGTACACACTACAAAATATGTCGGTTTACTGGAAACTGTTTTCATTTCAATTTTGAATACTATTTGAAATAGTATTACATTTTAATTAATATTAATTGTATCGAAAACGTTACTATAAAGCTAAATCTCGACCTTTTTAAAAACACAGTTTTTCCGTGAGGGATATAATTGAAATTAATTACAAATGCTTCAATTTTTAAATCTCTCTACCAACGTGGATGTATAAGAGGTTCTTGTCTTTATTCTCTCTAAATTCACTATGGTCGGCCGTATCGCACTTATAACAAATAATAGTTATAGGTATGTAGGTAGTTAAACTCGTTTCAGTTTACGATTGCAGCGTCGAGTAACATATTATATATAGGTAGGTACCTAATTTATATTATAATGCAAGGGTTGCGAAAATTTGGGGTGTGTACATTGATATTTTGGGGGTTGATATGAAATAAAACACCATTATATTATATCCCCTCAACAATTTCAGGAAGAGCTGGTCACTAGTGCGCTACACTCGGGCCTCTGACACTTTATTTAGGTGTAGGTACTTATATAAGTTATAACAAATAATAATAATATGTACCTATAGTACAGTGTAGTACTTTACTAAAGTATTATAATTACATTAATATTCACTTTTACAGTTACATCGAATGAAATGAAATTATTCGGAAAGCGCCTAGGGATCTATGATGTTATGGGCTATATAATGATATACATTTTAGTGATTGGGTAACTCTTGTCGGCTGTTTGTTGGGGAGGTGTAAAGGGACGCTATATAGAGACATTATCTGATTATGTGACGTAATCGAAAATCTCACCCTTTTAATGGCTGATTTAAAACAAAACCATAAATAAAGAGGAAGTTACGCACTGCTGTATATTAGGTATAGTGTCCAGTGTTTACCTTGTTATTACTTATTAAATAGGTCAACATTGGAAGTGATTCATTTTAATTGAATAATAAAATAAATAGTTAAATGCACAATAATAATAATAATAATAATAATAATAATAATAATAATAATAATAATAATTGCACATGAAAAACGATTCATTTTTAATTATAAAATTAATTTTGTAGAAATTTCAACTTAAATCCCCATAAAATAAAATTGTGGCTAAGTATGTTATGTTGTAAAATTAGTTCAAACAACAATTTTATATAGAATATTTTGTGTATAGTCAATTTTCTTCTGTATTTCAATTTTAAAAATGCAACAAACAAACAATTAAAATTTTGTTGAAAACTGGTTTAGTGTAAAAATTCCAGTTTTTACTGATTCTGTCCCCCGCCACCGATTATTTTGAATAGTACTTGGAATTTTGGAAGTCCTATAAGCAGCAAAAATATTTTTGATGAGGTCTGGTTTTCGATCAGAATAATGGCTTAATTAATTAAATGGATTAAAATCTATGAATATTACTTTTACTTGTGTACCATTGTAACAAGCAAATTAAAGGATATATGTTTACAATATACATACCTACATTATAAATTATAATATTAGGTATTATAAAATATTACCCATTACGTACCTATAAAGGATTTGTTTCAAATAATGTGTTGTCTTGTAATATATTATTTATTGTACAAATAAATATAATGATAGCCTTGTTTAACGCTAAATATTAACGATAAAAATTAAATCAAAAAGTCTTTGTCGATTAAATAGTAAATACCTACACTGTAATACTGCACTCACACCTATTTTAATATTCAATAACTATAACAGTTATTGAATATTAAAATAATTAATTGAAAAATGCAAAACTAGTTTGACAAAAGATGCAGTCTAAACGAGGTAGCACTTTTGTAACAGCTATAACCTATTCACTTTACGAGAATATTATGAATGCATAATATTATGCCATGTCTTATAAAAAAAGTCACCTGTGTAGAACGTCACCGGCATAAAGCCATTGTTAAATGTAATATGTATATATATATATATGTGTACATTATACTTATGACAGACAAATTCGTATTTCGTTGTAACAGAAACTGCAGCATTTACTTTATTATATGTTATTCATTCGCTTAATGTTAAACTACTTGCACTCAATTTACTATACAATACAACTGCAAGAATTGTCACTACCTACTCTGCAGACAGCATATAGTAACGAGTAAAACGTTAAATGAAATATGGGAAAAAAATAACCATAATCCATGTTAAAAGTAAAATGTTCATAATATATATCTAGTCGTTATTTATTCTTTTGATTCGAGTATAGTCTGTAGAGTGTAGATTATATAGAAGTGCAGTCAAAATTTTAATTCAACGAAGGAGTCTAGACTTTATATTACATACACACTACATTTCATATTAATATATTATTTATATAGGTAGGAACATAAACAGCAGCGGAATTAATCGCACAGGTTTCAATATGGTGTTTACATAAAACAGACAGCCAACTCTTGTAACCACGATTTTTTCTTTGGTTGAACCCAGAATGCACGGTATACGCATATTATATAGTCATAATACAACGAATCGAATCCATCGAACCATTTAGTAATAATATTATGTGGTACCTATACCATTTTAACCCCTACCACATGGCATACATAGTATAATGATGACAATATCATAATTTAGTATTTACCTTTCATGAATTATCGTCTTTTGAACGACATCATTACCACCGTCCATATACGATTCACCACCATTATGTCTATGTTTCAGATACATAACATAAAATATAATATAATATATTATACCATATAATCAAGCCCCCCACATAACATTTTGGGCTCCTGTATTAAATGTATTTGTAGGCCTTATAAAATATTATTGAGCATAAAATAAGTATTCCTGTCAAAATTTCAAAATTTCAAAAATTACAAATTAATTTCAACGGGCCCCTAAATAATAGTCAGGCCCCTGAACTCTAAGACCAACAGCCCCCTTTTGTGGGGCCCTGCATATAATATTATACACTGTTATATAGGTACATTAAATTGTATTTATATTTATTAGTTTATTGTATATTACATATTTACAAATTCTTCATTGTGAGTATCGGATACTTGACAGACTCTAGGTCATAGACAGATAGGTAAATGTGGTGGTCAAATGATTTTGTCAAGGTGGGGGAAGGGTATGTTGCTGATTTCTTAATATCCACTTTTTGATGGTTAAAAATATAATTTATGGTTATAATATTATATGATCATAAATATTGGAAAAAAGTCATCTATTCCCCTCTTATCACCTCTCACAAACGTTTGACCACCACTGACCTGTCTCATAATAATATACAATATAATAACACTGCTATTTATTACAGACGTTTGTAGGTACCTATACTACCTAATTACTGGTAGTGGCGTTTCATTTTCCCCGTCGGATTTAGAAAGAAATTAAATTTCATCAAGCGGAATAACGAACAAAGCTATATGATGTAGACGTCCAGACGTTTCCGATAACGAAGATATAATATCATAATATCGTGTTGAAAACTAGAGTTTTTTTTCGTGTATTTTGGACAGATAAGTGGAAGAAAAATAAACTAACTTCCAGATGTCTAATTTTGATTTTAAAATAATAACTCAACTCGTTAGTTGCATGTCTGTAGGAAACTATTATTTTATTTTATTTTTTTTAGTAATCTGCACCACTGTAAAGTTAAATTTTGAAAAAGAAAAGAAAATCCACTTGGTAATATATTGAATAAACAGTAGGTACTTACAACAAATCAATAATCTATATTTTATTACAAAACCCTTTTTTTATGTGACATGGTCTGGAGCTTGGAGGCCATGCAGCATCGTTTCAACCAAAATCAAAATATATTCTCAAAATATACCCGAAATGAGAGCCTGAACCATAGTCGGAAATGTGATAAGCACTCCCAAATATTGTAATAGTTCCCCCAAAATGTTGTTTGTACTTCTTTATTCATGTTATTCGTATTGTATTAAGTTTTTTTTTTAGTAAACTTATCGTCCCCCTCACACCCGCAGAAATTTCAACGGATTTCTGCCTATAGCCTGAACTCACTATACTTAGCTCTAGCTACTACTGTATGCAGGTCCATTGATAGGTATTTTACTACAAAACCTAGAAAATAGAATAAAGAATTCAAACATGTTTTCAAAATTGAAATTGCGCTTTCACTTATGGCTACATTTTTCTCGGTAAGGCACAAATTAACATAATAATATACGATTGAGCATATACCTTTTTAGCAACACGATTGTGCATGGAATATTTTATGCGACGTTCACGTTGCCGAAATTTTGTGATTTATTATTTTCAGTTTTCAAGTATTATTATTTATTACATTAATTATTATGATACCAACATTAAAGAGCCGTGAGATGAGCACAGCTTTATCGACAATGTTATAGGTTAATAAATTAGTTCCGGAGCAATAAATATTAGTTTTATCCTTAACATACTATAACATTTTAAACATTTAGCATTGATGGAAAATATAAGATAATCAAGGTACAATTCCAAAATTATTATAGAAATAATATCAATGTTCGGTAAACACATTTAGGAAATGTGACTATTATTTGCTATGAACTCATATTATTTTTTTAATTTGTATCATATTTTGAATTATTATAATTACTTGAATAAATATTTTTTGTATAATATAGGTTTCAGAGTCTTGTATGCTCAATCATATAGGTTTTCTTTTGTATTTTTATATCCTTTGATACGCTGACAAATTTTTTCAATCGTGTCCTAAAAAAGTGTCTTATGCTCAATCGTGTCGTAGCCATTTTTCTTCAGCTTTTTGGGACTTTCATAGTCACTCTACGAGAGTAGAAACTTTTTTGTTCGTGTGAATATGTGTATCTATGTGTAGAAAAGTTTCAGATTTCCAAGAATCGTATAATATAGCTGAGTGATAAGAAATATAGCCAGTGGCTTACACGATGTATGGTGAGTTGGGATTGGGTGTTCAAACTACCTTTGGTATTTTTTTATTATATGTATATAGACAGTGTATGTGTATAAAAATCAATACAACTAAAGAATAACTTTGATGTATAATTTTTTTGATGCAACCCCTTCCATTGAAAATATCTGTGTATGCCACTGATTAGAGCTAATCATAGCATTGTCTTATTAACAATAATCACAGGTTAATCATATGGACTAGTATGAACTATGGTATATGAATGACCAGATGGAAAATGTAATATTATACAATAAAATATATACTTTTGTACCTAATTCATGGAAAAAAGGCATGAAATATTTTCCTTCATTAAATAGGAATATGCCTAGGATGTTCATTGTTCAAATAGAATGGCAAAGAACAACACTAATAAAATATTATTCAGTATGTCATCGTAATTCAGTCCGAGTACGTTTTATTTGTTTTTCAAAATAACTCGTTATTTTTTAGATTCTGAGTAAAGCGATGAACTTATATTGATTTTACTATGACGTGTGTATTATTTGTATTTTGTGTCTGCATATAATAGAAGAAAAATGGTTTGTTTTTTTACTTGAGTGATGTTTTCTGTAAACTGGATCTATTTAGTACTCCTGAGAGTACAAAAATTACAAATTCTCAATACCTATTCTTAAAAATCAAGAAAAGCTAAAAAAAAATAAAGTGGGCAAGTTTTTTTTTTGTAGTTAGATACGGATAAATAAATTTCACTTAGTCAAAAAGCTAGAACATGTAATACAAGGTGGTTCGTGTGCTTAATTAAAACTATTTAAAAATATTAAAGAGCTTATCATTACAATTTTTTTATAAGTATTTAATGTTCAAATCTCGATAAATGTCGTCAAAATCAAGAAGGTTTACTGGCTACTTTTGTAGTAAAAACTGTATAAAATCTTCAACTTTTATAGGTCAGGCTTGAGAATGTAATACAAGGTTTCTCATAAGTTTTCATTACTGCAGGAGTTATAAAAAAAAGTTGTGCGTAATTACAAAGATATTTTTCGCGAGAATCCAAAGTATTATAAAATAACCTGGGCTGACTAATATGACAAAAATAATATGCTTAGTAATATTGGCTGACGGGCTGTCACCGTCCAGAATCGTTTTTAGTATACAATGATATAATATTGTTGAATGAAAATTTAACACATACATTATAGCAGTGGCGGCTTTCTCGACAAATATAACAGGTGCTCACTTAAAATGAACTAGTACTTACCAACCCCCTACCAGTATTTCGGGTGACCTAAATAAATTACCATTTCACAAAAAACTTTTTAACCTACCAACATTTAAAGTTTATTTTAAAGACCCAATAGTTACAGCCCACCCACCCCAATTATGAAAGGGGTGCTTGAGCACCTTTTCAGATACGTGATAGCTGCCACTGCATTACAGTGACCCTATTGACACCTACAACAAACTGTACAACTGCAGGTTGGTACCCATCTTCCCACTTTTTTTTATTTTGGTACCTTTTAATTTTGGAGCGATTGTAAACCCTCCCGATTTTAATGACCCGTTAACTCTTGACGGGTCTGCCCCAATACTACCTCGTGGGTACTTGTATACTTTTTAGGGTCTAATTAAGTATTAAATGAAGGATAAATGTAAACTCTTTCAGTCTGTAATAACTTCGTATATACTTTATTATTTAATCTCTGAAAAGATATGAACATTTAAAACACATTAAAAAAAAAAAAGTAAGTTATTTAAATTATAGTAAATAATACAAATAATAGTAATTTAAATCAATTTCAAATTTAAATTTAATATTAAGGTGTCTATTTGTTGGTCGTTTTATAGTCTTTAATTTTCTGCTACATAATTTTAAAAGAACTCTGGTGAGTTTACATATTTTCTTCAGATATAAGTAACCATAATGTTGACCAGGAGCGTGACACATCACACTTACATTTCCATTATCGGTAAACATTATTTTAACCCCGGAGAGAGTTTACTAGTTTTAAAAATCGGTAAAGTTTAACACTGCCCTTAATTATTTTGTTTTATTTAAATTATGTAGATAAATGTAAAATTTTGTTCCAGTGTTGTTCTGTTAATTATTATCTACTTAGATAATAAATGTTATTATTTAAATGCCACGTTATTTAGTGTGTTTTAGTGCCAAAATGATAGATGTTTTTAATCAATTATTATAGTCCAGTATAAAGTGTAATTATGTACATGAATAATATTGTATTACCTGTCATGTCCTATACAATGTAATTTGCATGGTGGTGGTAATAAATCTGTCGGTAAACTGTTTTACTGGTAAGATGTAATAATTACATAAAGCGTAGTGGTTTGTGGGAACACACGCACAGTGCATACTAATAATCCATTACTATATATTATATAGGTACATTCACACAGTACCTACGTAGACGTTTCGGCAGCCTTTTTCGATGTAGAATTTTTTGGTTTCTGCCAAACATCAAACATCTGGTTGTGAAAATTATAGTCCCGAAAAAAATTTTAGCTGGTTTGGTAAAATGGTGAAACGATTTAAATCAATAATTTGTACTACATAATTATGTGTCCCAACGGTTGTAACATGATTGCGCCCGTCTTTCTATTTTTACATGCAATACATTTGAACGATTGCGCTCCATGAAATATAGGTTTTGTCCTTTTAAAAATTATTTTACAATGAACTATTTGAAAATATCGTCATCGGACTTGGCTAACTTAAAGTTAAAGTTAAAAGTTCGAGGTACTTTGTAGTTAAAAATGTTCGAGTTCGCCAAGTTCGACATATCAGTGAAGTTGGCCGCACAATATCAAAATGTGGGCTCCAAATGTTGTCAATAATTTGTAAGTCATTTGTAGGTTCATGTAAGCACAATTTGGTAATTAGTAAGCACAGCCGTTTTAAATTATCCTCAAAAGTTTAAATCACGGATAACTTCCGCGAAACTTGGCTGTTTTGGCCTTTCAAAGTTTTTGACTGTCCTAAATCGCCATGCGCAGTTTGTAAGTATTTGTAAGAACAAATTTTAAATTTGTAAAACATTCCTCCCTAATTTATTCCCAAAAAGAATTTGGTCGAAATTAATAAAAAAAACTTAGTACATTTAAAAATATCTTAAAGCATAAAATATTTAAAAAGGATAAAAAGCAGCTGAATAAAAAAATTATATTTAATTAAAAATCAAATATTAATAAAAGGAGAAGTTAAATTAAAAAAAAATATAAGATTAATATATAAAAAAATAATATAATATTAATATAAGATTTTTTATCCTTTTAAGATATTTTTTAATTTAACTTAATTTAACTTCTTATTAATTTTCCTTTAATTTTCCATAAAAATCTAAAAAAACGTATAAAGGATGAAGAATCAATTTAATAAAAATCAAAAATTAATTTTAAAAAACCCTAGTTAAATTAAAACAATATCTAAATATTATAAAAAAACTAAAAAGGATAAAAAACAGCTGAACAAAAAATGTATATTTAATAAAAATCAATAATTTGGAGCCAACAATTTGATATTGTGCGGCCAACTTCACGGACCTAAGTTCGACTGTATTGATACATATTATGATGGCTTTGTAAACATAGTTTGCCATATTTTATTTGGACAAATATATTATTATTGACAAAAAATGTAATTTGTAGTGTTAATAGTTTTAAATAGTGTATTGTAATAATAACAATTATAATGTCTTAGTATGAAACAATTTTCAACCAAGTTAACAATTTGATTTTGTTATTAGTCGTGAGCCTGTAAAATTGGAAAGGACAATTTTTAAAAGGAAAACACCTATAGGTATTCCATGAAACGCATTCGTGTTGCGTTTTTTTGCCTGTAAAAAGGTAAAACGGGCGTAATTGTGCTAATTTTTAGAGCGCAATTCTGTTGTGCTTTTTGCGATATGCGTTTCGTAATTATTTCGCCACTGAAAGTACCAGCTACAGCGTAGTTAGTATAACTACGCTAAGATAATCGTATATATTATTTTATTTTAGTGAAGAATATCGTTTTGCTTTTAAAATTTATGACAAGTACGTAAATGCCATGTGTAGTGCTAATATTGCAGTAGGTATAGGTACTTAAAAAAAAAAAAAAACAAATAATAATTGCTTGAAATATTTTTCTAATTATCATTCAAGTACTGTATTGAGTATTTAAATATATTTAAATGGTTTTTTATTCTGCATATCTTAAAAATAATTTCAAAGTTAAATATGTGTATTTCATTATAATATGCCTACTCATTGTATTATTATACTGAATATTTGTATAAAACAGGTGCAATATTGACTGATTAATAAAACCGCATAAATTGACTATTGTAAGAGAGTAAGAAGTATGACGTAAGTAAAAAAGTACCTATTAGTAAGTGAGTTAGTAAGTAAATAATAGTAGCTACATTTCATTTCGAATAGGCACATATATAAACTAAAAAAAAACATACAATATACTCAAATATGTTGTAAACGTGAGTGTACAATATTACACGTGTTGTACAACGTAAATTATATTATATTGTGCATTATACATTATAAGTAAATAGTAATAGATATTGATAAATTTTCTTCAAATCTGAAGCAAAAAATACAATAAATAAAATGTCTAAAATAGTAAACAGTAGATATACATAATTTACAGTAGGTACTTACTTAGATAGTTTGATATGATATTATAATACTATAATATTATTTTACACATTTTATTTATTTCATATCATGTAGAAATAGTTAAAAAATATTAAATTCTCAATAATGACGTTCAAAATTCAAATGCGCAGTCTACAGGCTTCAATGAACAAATTATTTTTATTAAATATCAATACATAATATCGAATTTGGAAAAACTAGTTTATAATAAAAATCCGAGCTCATTTATTCATAGAAAACGAAGTTATTTTAAAATCTAAAATGGGAAAAGTTTCAAAATTGGATTTTGAATAACTGTTTAAATAGTTTCTTATGCAGACATTTATAATATACGAAGACAAAACAGTCAACAAATTTAAGTTATATTTTACTGATAAAAATAATACCTGTTATTGGTTATGTGGCGTACTACTTTCACAAGAAAAAAAAATCTGGTCACTTATTTTGAACTCAAGAGCAAAATATGTTATGTTCACCCTGATAATCTATATTGATGTCCCCCCCCACCATTAAATGTCCAGGATGCTCTCTGATAAATTATTTAATATTGCATTGCATTGCAAATCGTTCAAACCAGTTCTTTTATAGAGATCGTAAAATAATAAATTTAAAGCCAATAAAAAATAAATAAGTTAATGAAAGAGTTGTAAACATTTTAGTATTTGAATAATAAAGTAGGTACCTATAACTCCTTTAGCTATAATTATTATTATTTATTTCAAAAATCAAATATAAAATATAATAATATGCACTTGATGGCACATTTATCGAGTTGAATATTATTACTGATATAAATAGCCTATAATATAGAATACGTAATAATATTTTTATATACATATGTATTTTATATCTGATGATGTTTGGATAAGAAAAATAAATCTGTTAATGTTTTCCGTACAACGTATTATGTTACCTACGACAGTTCTAATGTATTTTAATTTATAATGATAAAATCTATGGTTAGTTGTTAATACATACGAACAAAAACCGGTAGCTAGTGGCGACTAATTCAGATCGAATGTAATCAAAAACGATTAATTGGCCTTGGATCAATCACATAATTACGCTTCCGATTGCCGTGAGGTGAATTATACTCGATGAATCCAAAGTAGTTATTTATTTGACTCTTCACTAATTTGTTCGATAAATGAACTTAATAAATGAGTATTTAACTACAATTAATATAAAAAAGAATTTTTATTTTTGTACCTAATCGGTAATCACTTACCCACTCATAATAATTTTCTGGTGCAATAATTTAGTTGTTGCAAAAAAAACCGAAATCCTGTTACTCTCTTATTGCTAGGGCTTTAATTATATTATATTTTATATTATTATGATCGAGAAGACAAAAATATGCAGATAGGCGATCCTGGTTGTATAAACTGTGTTGGACTGTGTTGGATTTTAAAAAAAACTGACCTCCTCGTGACATAATAACAGCCACGAGTATGTACATAGTCGCAAACGCCACTCCTATAGGTCACATACCTTTACTCACTTATTATATTATATTGGTGTAATGCCAAGCTTGTCTACTCTCATTAGATTCTGTATTGGCTCCGACGATTGTATTGGTTTTACAATGATGAGTTTTATTTTTGCCGTCATCGTTATAGGAGTGTAAAAATACTTGAATCTTCCACTTTGAGGTTGTTTTCCGGAAGAAAATTGGATCTAGTAGATTATTTAGCGGTGGTGGAGGCCGAGAACGGTGAATCAAAAAGGAAAACATTCAAAGTACTTTTCAAAACAGTTTGGAAACACAAAAAAAAAATTTAAGAAAAGCGAGATGTATTATTTTTTTTTATGGCTTAAAATGTATAGTTTATTAGCCTACAATTATTTACATAAATTAAGGTTACATTTAGCTTTTAAACTTTTTTTTTATTATTATTAGATATTTATAATCTGCGTTTGACAGCACAATAAGTAAATTTGATAATTTATGTACAATATTATAACTTTAAATAATATGAAAAGGGAGGCCAATCAGTGATGAAACTCAACGTTATAATAATATTATATTCTTATATTATCCACTAAATATTTGAAAGTAGAAACGGAGGGTTCTCAATTGAAAAATAGAATTTTTTATCCCCACAACTTATACTATTGATGTACCATCGTACTTAATTCAAAATTTGAATGAGTAGTTTCTTAGTAATTACAATTTAAAATGTTTAAAAATAATAGTTCTTAAAAATGGTATTACATAAATATAAAATAGGATCTTAATGTATTATACTTGAGCCATTTTTAAAAATTATTAATTTTAATTACTACAATTTCAAATCACCGCATAGCCCCCATATCTTATCAACCCATGACCATGGACCTTTTATCCTTAAAAAACAAAGCTGAATAACTTAAAAACTACTCGTATATAATATCAATTTTGATTCTGATACGTCAAAAATTTCAGAAAAACCATCCACTGTATAATTTACAGTAGAAAAGGGGTGTTCTCAATTGAAAAACAAAAGTTTGTAGCTCCACAGGACACTATAAAAAATCTCTGGAATTTAAAAATATGGTCTTTAAGTGTATTTTAGAATTTTGAATAGCTGCATTGAAGAAAAAAATGGGCGATCATGCTTGGTGAATCACTATGTATAATATTCGATTTATTTTTTAAATATTAATTCGGACTATAGTGACTATTATTGTTTTAGAAAAATAAAATACACAGCAATATAAAACATAATATAGGTAAGTATAATGCAATATACTTAGAAATATAATATTTTTGGCTGACACTCCGCTCAGAATCGTTTTTCGTATCCAATATTATGATTTTATCATTGAAGGAAAATCGATCACATCCAATACCTATTCAATTATGACGAGGAGCACTCGATACCTTTAAGATACAGCAGAGTGACTTCCTAAGTTTTTGTTCTTCGGGTTCTTTTTAGTGTGGGTACACAAAACTTTTAACGACTATTTGTACATTGTATAAACATTATACGCGCACATTTAAATAATAAATTTCCTAACCTCTCGAAAGTACCTGTATTATAATATATCGTTAAGCATTTTAAATTCTGTTGACTTATTCGAACGCGTATAAGTAGTAATTTCATGTAATATGTACCTACGCGTAGATACGTTTTTAATGTATATTATATCTGTGGTTACCTGTTGGGTATTATGTACTCGCATGACTATACATAAATACACACACACACACACACACAAATCTAAGTTCGAGTGCACACAGAACTTAAAGTCTGTGGCTTTTTGTGTCAATTAATTATGTGATACTTTATACGCTCACCGAAGGCTCTCGTCAGTATAGGTAGGTATATAATCCTATCTCGTCCCTATTAAAACGTAATGGATACATTGGATGTTTAGCACATTTCTATAAGAACCGTCACATTCTATTTGTACGCGATAAGTGTTATTTTAATTTTGTTCCGAACGTTGTCAGTTTAATTTATTTCGTTTAGCGTGTGTGTTAAATATTGTTTCGTATTTTCCTTATAATCTACGCGTATAGTAGGTATTTCATAATAATATAATTCATAAATACATGTAGGTAGGTATATATGTTGTAAGATACGCGTTGTAAAAATTATTTATGTGTTTTTAAAATGCAAAACGCATTTAATAATTGTTTGGTTTGTTTAGTAAACTTTACGATCGACCATATTGTTATTTGCTGGCCAGTGAAACAGAAACATATTTGGCGATAAGCCTACAACATCATCTTTAGACGGCCTTGGCAGTAGATCAAAACTTCGAAAACTGGAATGAAATGTTAGGTATTCTGATGTCCGGAAATGTGTAAAGTTTATTACCTATATATTATTATACTTTTATGATCGACGAAATTAAAATAATATTTTAATAAACCCCAGGCAAAATTAGATATTATTATTTGTTTGAATTTTTTTGTTTTCTACTTGAAAATATTTTATATGATTTATGTGGTTTGACGTGACTCGACGTTTACAGAACAAGACGCAATAATGGTTTAATATGCAATTGCAACATCACATTATGTTAAAATATTAATTGCGATTGTTTCATGTACGGAATGTTATTTCAACACAACGATATCATTTAGGAATGGTATTATACATTTATACAAGAATAGTATCTTCTTGAACTTATATTTATTGGAACATTATATTATTTTATCGTACAATGTAGGATGGTATAAAAACATTTCATAATACTAGCTATGTGGAATAGTACCAATTAGGACATTATTACTAGGGTAGGTATCAAAAATTCGGGGACGATATTATATAAAAGTATTAATTAACGGGATCGGTATTGTTCGGACAATATATTGTTATAAGACACTGTATTTTTTGGGACAGATAACAAATAGTTATCTTACATAATATGTTACCGAAAAATAAGGTCCTGTGAATAACGGCCAATAGTTTTGCAGTCGTGAGCAATATTATACTAATTAATAATGTTCCTGACTGATAGTGTAGGTATTCCGGAAAATATTTTTTGATTAATCTATATAATGTCATTCTATTGTTTTTGTGATTCCTGTAAATATCACTCCAATATAACACTATTTCCCTATACGACTATGTATATAGTTTACCCTTCCTAAATTATATAACATTCTTAAGAAATATTGTCTCTCTTTAACTTAAAATTCTATAAACATAATACTGATCCCTGTAATTTATTATTTTCGTGGTTTATATGCAGTGTTGGGTAAGTTACTTCTTAAAAGTAACTGAGTTACATTACTAGTTCCAAAATAAAATAGGTAACTTGATTACCTACTTGTTAGTTACTCAAGTACAAAAGTAATGCGTAAAAAGCAACTTTACTAAAAAGTAACTAGTTACAATGACGTTTTATTCTTATGATATTAGCAGTAATCCGTACACGACCGTTCGTCCGTGTGTCGATGTATATATTTCATCGGATATGATCTGAAAATAAATAAACTATATCATCAGTTGCTGTCTTTATAGACTACAATCGATGATTATAATTAGTTAAATTAAAAATAATATTAAGACAAAATCGTTTATTTATATAATTATATAAGATTATACTGGGAAAATGTTGTAAATACCTACTCAAATTATTAGTATAATTAAATTTTCTGATGCGGATACGAAGGGAAGGACTGTCGTGAAGTAGCACCGCGATATATATCCCCCCCAAAAAAAAATGTAGAATGTTACCCGTTCTTCTACTAAGTTACTTCTAAATAATTAACGTAGTTATACTCTTGCGTTACCCAAAAATAATAATAACGAAGTTACTTAAAACTTTACTGAAAAGTGTAACTACTTTACAGTAACGAGTAACGCACGTTGAGTTATACCCAACAATGTTTATATTTATCCCCCCCCCCCCCAATGTTAGATAGTTTTATCCGTGATACTGACCGTTATAAATGCGACGAACTCACTTAAACATTTGGCACTGGTCAAACATTGGCAATTGGCACTCAAGTTGTTGAGATAAGTAACTCTATAAGCATTTTCCAATTTATGTAGAAATAATTCAGTTTAAGCCGTGAGTGTTCGATAACCAATTATACGAGTATAGTAACTTAAAGATAGTCAGTACCTAATGTAGCATGGTTATTTATTATTATTATTATTATTATTAACAGGTCATCAATACGACAATAAGACGCATTATTATATGACCATGAATCGTGATATTTTTCAAACTGCTATACTGCTTGCATTATTGTAATAATTATTTAAATTAATATTTTTTGTATAATGTATTTCAGAACTGTTTGGCATGGCAAATGGCAACAACGCAGAATGTTTTATGCTCAGCCGAGAAGGTTTTCTTTTGTATTGCTGTATCCTTTGATTCGCCGACAAATTTGTTCTATCGTGTCGTAAAAAAGATGCTTTATGCTCAATCGTGTGATAACCGTTTGATATGATATTTTACCCTTATGGGGTAGAGGTACCTTTGGTTGTTAAAATTACAAAACTCTACTATTATAGTTTTTTAATTAAGTAAATATAAGCGCATTCAAGGTTTAACTTAAAATCGTCTTAAGGACGCAATAAAATGTTTTTTTTTCAGTTATATATATTTTTTTTTTATCATCGCAGACGATCGTTTTTAAGTAAAACAATAATACTGTGACGAACACGTTATGTGATTATACATACCAATCGTACAATTTATTGACCATGATTGTCTAGCATTTGCGTTTACATCGCAAACAGTTCAAACTAAATATAATATTATTATGCATAGATATGATCATAATTGAGATAAATCAAATCTGCACTCGCCGCCGTCTTCTCTACTCCCTATTTCACTTACTGCATATGGATCAACACGGGTGAAAGTTGTGATTTATGTAGGTACTTACCTTAATATTATGACGTACTTGCTCGTATTTTTAGCTGCAGAAATTGTTTACGATAACATTCGAGGGATTAGCTCTGCAGAGCAGGTCGTGTAGGTACGATGATTTAATAACTACCCACGTATCGTAACAATCGAATAGCGCAGAATGCAGGACGAGCTAGTGCGGGGACGACTTAACTATTTGTAGGTCATATTAAATCCTGTTAGCAAAAATATATTGTGTTCATTTAATGTTTGTACTTTGATTTAATCTATAGGTACATGCACGTAGTACGCATCGTGATTTTGTTGTGCGCAGTGGCGGATTTTCAACATTATTATTCGTGGGTGGGGGGGGTCCTGAAAAATATTATGTATTTCAAAGGTAAATATTATTTTTATTCTCATTAAAAACTGTCATATCCCGGTTTGTGGTGGGGGGGGGTCTAGTACCGTTGACCCCCCCCCCATGTAAATCCAACACTGACGTGCGACCTCGTACTGACCGCGTATAATAATATTATATAATATGGTAATGATATCAAAGTAAATATGATTGCCCTCAAAGACCTACATATACGCATTATACGATATTGAGTGTGATTCGATGTATCAATAACACTAGGGACTCTAAGTTATAATGACCGGGATTCCAGTTGGGGTGAGAGTGCAGGGCTAAGCCAATATAATTTGCGTCCTTCTTGGAATACGGTTGTTTTATATTATTGTTATTATTATAAATACCATATAGAGCTTCATTTAAATAGTACCAGCAAGCTGGTGTGCAGAATTTGCATTACAGGATATCTGCAGTAGTTGTACAAACCTATAATAATTCAAGTGTTATGGTCAAAAGTAGGACGTAGGTACACAAGTACACAACTCATACCGCGTGTGAAGTTAAACATTTTTTTATTTTTTTTTTTACAAATATCGAGGACAGCCATCGTCGAGTGGATAAAATTAATAAACCGAAATAACTAACAACTTTATTTTATATATTTTGTTATATTTAAAAACAAATATAACAACAGCTATTTTTTAACACACAAGATTTAGATTAAATATATAATAATATAATATACTGTATTATTGATTCGTTTTAATCATAATAATAAGATTTTAAATAATACGCTTAAATCTATACATTGTTTGTGTAACAATGTCTTGTATTAAAAATGTAGGTATGTGATTATTATTAATAGGTAGATAAACTTTTATGATTTATTTTAACCAAATGACTCGTTGGTACATAAAAAATATTGACAAAAAAAGCTTAGTTATATTATATTTTAATCAATAAGTATTTAAGTAATAATAATAATACCTATAATATTATTATATTATATCGTAATAATGCAAAGTTGAATAATATGTCACTCAAAGTGTCTAAACTAATTTAATATTAATAATAGTTATACAAATTTACAATAATAGTATTGTAGTAATAATAATCGTAAGTCAAGAAGTTGTATGGAATGAAGAACCTTTGTATTATAATGTAAATGTATAAGTACAAATCGAAATATGTTTTCAAAAAAGAAGACACTATAAAAACCATAATTTAATGTGATGTGATATTGTGTTGTCAACCCAGGCACATACCATACCACCGCCATACCGGAGGGCATAGGCGTGACTAGACTTCATCGGCAGGGGCAGCCTAGCTAATGATCGGCGCTACCTTATTAGTGAACCGAAAAAAGCCCTATACACCAAAAACCGTATTTTTTAAGCCCCCCCCCCCTTCACATTAAAATATTTATATTATTTAAAAAAAAAAGTCTAAATTATCTATTTACAATAATAATCTACAGTAACTTCAGAAATATTATGCATCTATAGAAATCAAAATACCAGAAAATTTCGGAAAATTAAAAAATTGAATTTAAGCTTATTAAAATTAAAATAACATATGTAAAAAAAAACCATTTTAAAAAATACATAATTAAACCTGTCATTGTCATTTCACATTTGCCAATACGGTTATATCAATGTATTACTGTATTAAAATTTAAAATTAAAGTAGGTATTAAAAATATAATACGGCTATTTCAATATTTGTTCTAAAAATAACATAGTTACCTACATATCAAATTGGTATTTATGTGGAAGGGTGCATTTCCCCGAAAATAAATCACCTGTATTTTTAAATGTTATATAATTAATATTACTTGTAAGTTGTAAAAAATATATAGACAGCGCACGATTGACAAATGAGTAATGACAATATTTATTAATTATTATTAGAAAAATACATAACAACAAAACATCATTGGCGGAAATGCGGGATACGATAATATATTTTTATATTATTATAAATTATTTTTTATTATTAATCCGGAAATTTTAAATGAAACCAAATTTTCCCAATTTTTCCGAAAAAACGGTTAAAAACCCCGGGTTTTTTTTCGGAAATTTTGATCCCTATTCATTTACAGCCTTGGATTACACCATCTAGCTACAAATCAAACATAATACAACAATAATATCAATAATAACTATATGCGAAACGTACCATCTAAAGTCTTTATAGTAGGTTTTTTTCGATTTCCGAAGTCAGGATATCAATTTGACAATACATGTTAAATAAAGATATTATCTACCTAATTTTGTTGGACATATCCTTGTAAGTAAATGGTAATTACTAATTATAACGATACACACAAAAAAATAAAATTAAAAAAAAAATAAATGGTGACCCTTCTGATTTAAAACTTGGTTGACCTGCACCTTTCAAAACTTGAAGGGGCAGCCCAGGCACCCAAGGCTGCCACCGTAGACACGCCTATGCCGGAGTGGTTGCCGAAAACTTAAACTAAAACTTTTTTTACTTATATATTTTATCATTTAATTTATATTGATTATGATAATATATAATTATATAAAGGCGTCGAAAAATTTTTACTGCGCATATGTGCCTGTGTCGACTACATTAATTATTAGGTTTAGGAAAATTCTAAAATGGGATAAATTTTGTTTTGTTATGTTTGTTCAATTTATATGGTTTATCTATTCAACACTAGTTGTACAACAACAGTTTTCCCAGGGCATCCTTAGAAATAGATTAACAGTAGTGGTAACAGTAATAATTATACCGAGACAAAGATATACGATTATAATAGGTATTATTTAAAAACTTGGTCAATTTTTAGTAGATGTTAAAAATGCTATGAATAAGTATTGCCTAATATATAATTAAAAACTAATAACAAAAAAAAAAAAGAAAAAGAAATTTTAACGCGTAAAAAAGCGTAAGTAGTTTTTTCCATACAATTATTCCATAAAACAAAAAAAAAATAATAATAAAAATATAATAACATTGCAAAATATTCGTTTTTAAACTTAAAATAATAACTAGGTATAACGAAATAATAATATATATTATAATAAACATGACACATGACAAGTTAAATTCACATTGATTTTACACTCCCCCTCGAGTTTCACCGGTCGTGTTGACCGTTGAAATATAATAATTATTAATAATACACAGACGATCGTATTTAATATCAATCTAAAGGTGACGACAATATTATAATATTTTTACATTAGACGTGGGTAAGTAGGTGCCTTATCACACCTATATATAGTGTTATAATATTATTATTATAGTAAGTCACACGCACAGTCAAAGTACCCATACTGAAAACGGGTACGTTTCGAGTGTAAATTATTATACCGAGTGTACATTTAGGTATTGTATTGTACACGGGTGGACCTATATCTGGTAGGTACTTAAAAGTCGGGGCTGACCCAGCGGTATTTACCCACACAATTTAGTAATTCTGTTTTGGAACAATTATCTGATAAGAGGCTCATTTTCGGTCGTGCAACACAATAATACAGTCACGTCGGCAAATACTCAACACGATAAAAAAAAATACATAAATACATAAAAGGCATCGTACATTTTGTATGTGTTGGTAACGACCAGAACGTGAACTCCGAAACCACTGTTTGTATTATAGAGCGTTATTTGTTCGATTTTTTTTTTCAAATAAACAGTGTTTTTTTTTTTTTCCTATACAATATTAAGTACAATACAACACGCGTCCGCTCGACTCGACGCGTTTAATCCTACGGGGTTGGGATAAGTTTTTTGCACTCTTATATTATTATACTATTATTATTGTTATTATTAGCATTATTTTTATATTATTAACTCTAACTCTATACGACGTGCCGGCAGCAGCAGTGTGTATAATACAACGATATCAATGTCGGGTAGGGGAGAGGGAGGGTTGTTCGATAATTTAAAGGTGCAACAATATTTAAGTCTCTGACCGCGTAAGCTCGCGACCAACGACGACGATAATGATGGGTTGATAATATTATTGTAATACAGTGGCGTAGCCAAGGGGGGTTTTGGGTGTTTAAACACCCACCATAGAAATTTTCCCCGCTAATAAATATATTGTTTATAGGGTTCGGGACTGCTTGCATGTTTTATTGTAGTGGTCACTGGTCGTAGATTATTTTAGATAAGTTGTAAATTTGTCTTATGAAATTTTTTATATGTCTTATCAAAGAAAATTTGAATGAGCATATGTTTGCATATTTTAGGAAAAGTGTACATTTGAGAGATTTTACGCATTTTGTGCATATTTTGAATTTTTTTAACTTAAATGTACATACAATTGTCGGGAAAATTATATTTGGATAACATTGAAAAATATCTTTAAAAATATTATGTTTGGTTAGGTACAATAGGCGCTAATTTTGAGATTTGGGGAGGCCGAAGCCTAAAACCAGACTATTATAAAATTGAATAAGCTTAAAAAAATTTAGTAAATGTTTGGGAGGGCTGTTAAAGTTGTTGGTGGAGCTTGGCTACGGTTGGCCCAAAATCATTAGATCCGGGTTCGTTTATCACGATTCACGGTGGTAGCATAACACGTTATTCGTTATTACTTATTACTTATTTATTAACCTAGTATTTTATGTCAGTATTTTGAAAAATTAAGTTGTTTTATTTCACAATAGTTTAAAAATGTCCAAAACATGCAATAGTGTCCTCCGTCCGACGTCCATTATATTAATCAATACAGGTACCTACCTAAATTAAAATTAGTTAACACGTGTATAAATTATTTATATCATGTTTATATACCTCCTTATTTTTTAGTTAGTAAAAATCGGCTATTTTTATTGAAAATAGCTGCATATATTTAAGCATATTTTGACAAGTTTGACTGCATATTTCGATAATTTTTAGTGCAACAAGCCAAGTCCCGAACCCTAAATTTATTTATATACGAAAGCTGTAAAGACTTGGTTTTAATCTATACTTGAACACCCCCCATTTCATAATCCTGGCTACGTCACTGTTGTAATATAGTAACAATATTATTATCAACATGGTTTTTTTTTTTTTATTTTTTACATAGATTTTCGAAAATCGGACGATTGCGTTTCACCTGTCTGCTTCTTTGGAAAAATCCACAAACACAAATTGAATACGATAGGTACCTATCGAGTTTTGAGTCATTACCGCCGTCGTAGTCCGATGATGATTGTTGTTGCCGTAAACGATGCGTACTGTATTATCTACATAAACGAGCCCGTTGCGATGAACCTAATAATATTATTTATAATTTTTAGCGCTACAAGTTCGCTCGTCTCGGCTAGGCGTGGTGTCTGGTCTGTTCCCGGTCGTCGTGTGCAGGCGGGTTCGCGGGCGCCGGTCGGCTGTGCGCCGCGCGATCCTGCTGAAGTCTGCCCGGCATCTCCGGCGCCCGGCCCGGTTCCGGTCGACGGTGGTGGTGGCTGTTCTGCAAGTTCACCGGTTCCAGTTCCGGGTTGAACATCTGCAACCGACAGTGTCTCCACTCGTTCTGGAAAACAAAATAGCGACATTGTATTATTCGGTAACTGCAATTTAGTTGTTACGGTATTATTATTATTGATATTATTATCATCATTTTTTTTTTTTTTACGATTTCGAGGTTTTGTACAGATTATGACGAATTTGACGATCGTCGCCTATATATGGGGCTATTAGACTAGTGACAAATTATAAATGTCAGTGGATTCACCCCTATTCTTATACTCGCGTTAATTGTAAATTTGACAAAATTGTTTTGGGCTGGAGATCACTTACACATACACACACAATGTCCAGGGAACCTTACCGAAAAGAATCGGTTTTGGAACTGGAACCCTTTGAATATTGGGAACCGAAACCTCTCCAGAACCCTTATTTATATTAACTAGAAAACCGGAACCGATATTTTTGATTTACAAATTCTTTTACATAAGTATTAAACCAAAACAGGTAACAAATTTTTTATTTTTTAAGAACAGAATCGAAATTTTAGTTTTTCTAGGAACCGTACAGGAACTGGTACCGTAAAAATCATCAAAGTTCAGTCACTAACACAAACCTTGTCTTTTATTAATAATTTACAAAGTATATCTGCATATTTATCGCACTTACATTTCGTTGCATATAACTGATCACTCGAAAACCTTCTATTTCCAAAATTAACAAAATTGAGTTATGTATGTAATAACCACTGAATATACATTTGGTAACATTCTATATATGTTGCACATAGTATTAATGCATTTAGCATTTTAGCTATAAAATAATTAAACATAATATTGTAAACTGATACGTGTGTGACAACAGGCGTCTAGGACTCCCTTCTTCATACGACTGGTCTAAATAATCTGCTAAATAAACCCTTTTTGAAAGGATGACCATGTTTTTAGTTATTTCGTTGTAATTCAATAAATGCTATTAGTAGGGACTTGAAGCTTTTTGGCACTAAGTATAGATACTATTATTTACTATACACAATAACATTTTCAAAATATTTTTAAGATTTATTTTAAGCTGGTTATACCTTATACTTGAAACTGCGACTCATGAACTACGGATACGTTATGAATAAGTTCGTAGTATAAATAGCATACAATATGAATCAGAATATTTTAAAAAGATACTGTGTATATTAAATAACCATAAATTATATACATAATGGCAACAATTTTAAAGTTCCTACAAATAATATTTTTTAATTAAATACAATAACAAATAGTTATTTTTATGTTGAATAGGTATTCAATTTTGTCAAAATTAAACTTGAACTTGAAAATCCAATAAAAAAAATGGTCACATTTATTTTTGAGATTTTTAAGTTTCTGTAACAACAACTTATTAGGAAATATGTATTGACTTATTTACTTATACATATTTTGTCCAAAATTAGTTCAATCTAAGTTACCATACTACAAAGAGAAAAATAAATTACTAATAGCAATATAAATGTATAAAATGTCTTTGAAATTACATGCTGACGGGTAGGTATATTCATAGCAGAAACAGGACCGTTTTTGTATCAAATGATTTATCATTGAATTGTAAATTTAACCACATCCATCACAGTTACCTACAATACTTACTCAATTACGAGGAGCGCTTAACATGTATTTACCTACAGCAGAGCGACATGTCCGATTTTTTAAAAATTTTTTTTATAATTACCTCCTCATAATATTATTATATGTATATAGATACATACTACAATAATATTGCGATAACGGACAACGATAATCGACCTCGACGCATGGTGATTAATAGCTAGGTACATAATTCATACTTGATACCTATATTTTTTTCTACAAATAGTTATAATTTAATATTGGAAATCGGTCATCTGGTCATTATGCAGTAAAATTATACAAATACATAGCTACTATTTGATCAATTTATTGAGTATTATTTTTATAATTATTTTTCTGTATAGATTACAATACGAGTGTCGGATTAGTGATCGATCAAAAGATACTACAACGACAAACGGCTCTGTATAGATTGATTTGTGTGATTACTAATTGCGCAATTGGTACCTATTCACGCTATAGAGACTTAGAGTCTAACTGCTGGACTTGTAATAAGTCCATGTATAGTGTACCCACTACACACTATACCTAATGCACACAGTTACTCATAAAATAACAGTCTGATGGTAGTAGTGTATTACCTACATTATATTTTTACGAATAACATAAAAAAATACAAACGTGTCCGAGATAGCCGGGAAGTATGAAGTTGTATTAATAAATAATACTAATTTGTCTAGAACGTGGGAATTAATATGTTAAACTTTTTTTAACCATTTCAATTTCTAAATTACATTTTGAATAATAAATTTGACTGTAATTAATTTTACGGGAACTGTTCGTGGTGAATGAAATGAAAATAACCTTTATAATAATATGCAGACATGCAGTAGAATGAAAACTGATTCAGAATTCAAAATTATTGTTTAAAATGTACCTATATACTAAAAGTAACTTTAACCTGTAAAAAAAAATAGAAAATTAAGGTCTACCATTAGACATTAGCATATTATTATATTATACCTATACCTACGTTTAGAGAAACTCGCATGTCATGTTATTGTTTTTGTTGTTGTTGTTTCGTTTTTATATAACTCGGTTATGTTTTCAAAGTTGTAATAATTGTTAATTTATTTATATATGTGTGCCTACGCACATTATGTATCCTACCTATCTTTATAGTGTTGCGCAAAAGAAGAAATTGAAATGTCAACGTCGTAATTTAATTTAATTTACATTAAAAAACATTGTATTGTAATTCATTGCAATACTATATAAACATTACACAATATAGAACATTCTTGTGCGTTATATTAAAACAATAATTGTTGAGGTGTGGATTTCAATAAAAAATTATGGAAAGTACCTAACATTAAATACATTTTTTTTTATAAAAATAATTGTTTGATTTTTGTCATTTATATATTATTATGTTTGATTATTACTACCTACAGATTCAACATTAATAATCATAGTACTGTACGAGGAGAGACGTACATAACGCTATAGCGATTTACTGTGAATTAATATAAGTAAATAAGTAAATAGTAATTAAATGAATTACTATTGTGGATATTAATTACCAGCTACAATAATGATAATAATAATTTATTGTGGTTGTCCACTCGCGAGGCAACAGGTGTGCCTCACTTCTCTTCTTTCGTCCCTCACGGTCAGCACAGGACAACAATATAACGTTAACCACCCGCTGTTTATATTTCTAGAAACACGCTCAACAAGAGGCGAAACATAATAATATTTATATATTATTATCCTATTGTCCACACATACACACACGTATCCAAACCAACAGTACCCTCCCCCAACAGTAGCAGGCTAATGACCTCAGTTGTCGAAGCATTAATATAAAAAATACTAATAATATATCAAAGTCGTTCCTGGTGGAAAAGATCAAATACGCCCCTGGGAAAAGTATGCTTTGGTTATTTTATAAGATAAAAGAGTTTGTTGGCAACCTTCCGTGACTTCTGATTTACACTAATAATACTAAATATATCATATATAGTATATATATAAAATATACTATTACGCTGAAATATCTGAAACATATAATAGTAATACTTAATATTATAAAATTCACAAAAATGATATTTTAATATTCACGCATGTCGGTTGGAAGTTAAAAACGTGGTATGCGGGTTTATTGATACCCGTGTTTAACACGTTTTCAGTTTTTCTCGCAAGTATTTACAACTATAAACCACTTATATTATAAAAAAGATTATTAGACGCTGATAAATGGTAGAACGATTATATGTTTTTACTGACATCTTAAATCGGTCAAATGTACAGTAATATTATAGTAGTATACATCATAACCTGGGGCTGCCACCTCTCGGGTTACGTCCCGGAGAGATTAATTATATATTATAAAACTACGGGCTACGGCCTACGGGTCTAGTGAATTCTTCTATAGGTCTTTGTAAAATTATAGTACTATACCCATTACTTACATGACTAAAATATTTCTAGCATTTCATTACCTTTTCATCTCATAAACTAATTTGGCAAGTCATATACCACAAGTATTAGAAGTATATAAGAAGTGTCTAGTCTATACGGCCTATATATATAGAGATTTTTGGGTGATGACATATTTTTGCTTTTGCTTATCCGGGCCATAGTTCAGAGGTGTATATTTACGATGGAAAAATGTTAAAATACAGTATAATAGATAATAGATAAGATACTTGTAAGAATTTCTTTGCGTGTCGATTTTAAACTATATTTTCGACGTGTTCCTCGAAGGTAAGGTTCGGATTTGAAACACTGTTAAATAAATCGGAAGGCACAAGTTTACTTTCGATATATACGACAAAAATTATACTGTCAACCGTAACGTTTTTTTTAACAGCCATTATATGTATTCGTATGTATTGTGAATTGTTTTGATCGGCGAGTGAAGTATGAAAACACGTTTGCGATATTAATATATTGGTGTGCACTGTGCATATTATAGGCATTGATGAAATCATCGTGGTTTAAGGTTTTGTCCTCCCTAACTTATTGTATGTATAGAAAAATACACTTTTAATAATTGAAGACCTGAGAGCAACAACAAGTCATCTAAAATTAATACAATTTTACAAAACTCTGTATTTAACAATCGTTTTGTTGAACCAAACGATTAAGTTTTTTTCTCTTAATAATGTAAATCAAAAACTAATTTGGACCAAAAATATGGAAATGTCTTGTTGTTGCTTTCAGATCTTAAATTACAAAACAATACTGTAAGGTATTTTATATTTTTATAAATACATAATTTTGGGAACTATTATCTCCACAGTGGCCGTCCATCCGTCGGTAAGTCATACCAGTA
This sequence comes from Macrosiphum euphorbiae, assembly GCA_949089665.1. Lineage (NCBI taxonomy): Eukaryota > Metazoa > Arthropoda > Insecta > Hemiptera > Aphididae > Macrosiphum > Macrosiphum euphorbiae. The sequence continues at coordinate 89,502,037 of CARXXK010000002.1, read as the reverse complement.
CAAAGTTACGACTGTTGACAATAAATTTCGTGATGGTTTAGTCAAAAAACTATATAGGGTATACTGTATACACTCATTAGTCATTTATGAATATTTGTGGCAATGATGCAAATATGCAATGAATATTGAGATTTTATAAGAGTAAGACTAGTCAGAAATCTACAGAGTACAGACTTCAGATTTGTAATGATATGCTCACACACCATTATATAATAAACTAAAATCTTACAGAATACCTAATAAATAACGGCCAGACTGTCGTTTGTAGAAATCGGTCACATCAAATAAAACCATTATTAACGACAACTAAGATATCGGCACGCACTCATAACGGTAAAACGCAGGGTGTGTGACTTTATTATATGATGCCGCCAGACAAAAGGAAAGGAAAAAAAGGGTATCTGCCGCCAAAGAATAATCTAGTTCCCAAGCTCACAATAAACTTTGTCTTGATAAAGCCGCCTACCACTCTCTGGTCAGCATCTTCGCGTCATCCCTTAAACCGGTGCATGAGCACCATTCACCGAGTAACAACCTCCCAAAAAAAGTCTAAAAAAACCGATTTCAACGAGCGACATTCTGGACTCCTTATGTGAGCAATAATCAGTGCGTTTATTATTTCGATTTATAATTTAAAAAGTGTTACTCTGTGTCTATTAAAATACTTACAAGATAATTCATAATATTTTATATTAATTGCATTTATTATATTATCTGTGCATATTTTATATACAATTGTGGTGTACAGTGTATTTGATCTAATTCTCGAAAACACGATCTCGAGAGCCCTCCGAGTACCAGGATGAAGGTAATTGCTTAGTTTTACGATTTTAATATATTTATCGACAGGCGTCGTATTTTACTTTTTATCGTAATTTTTGAGTCATTACAGATTGCTTAAAATTTTTTAAAAATGTTAAGGTAAATGTAAGAGGTATTTTTAGGAATCGTGCGTATTCGTACTATATTTCCTCCAGGGTATAAGCTGTTTTATCAAATAAATGGATATATGCCCTATATCCTTCTCAAACAGCACAGAAAATTGAAATATTTTATTTACCGTCCATAGTAAAGTTATTGACTATATTGTACAGAAATATAGAATTATAGAGTTTATTGAGTTGTAGATACCTCGTACCTATAAACAAAACCGGTAACTAAATGATTTTAATTAGGTACCGGTTAATACCGTGTAATATTTGTAGAATTGAACTATCAGTAAACCACATAATTACAAAATGAATCCAATACGCAGACGAACTCGGCAGCCTTAACATGCCCATCATACCATAGTTGCAGCACTCGGACCTGACGCTGACACCACCTTACAAATTTTAAAGTTAATAAAACCAAATTGTTTAATCTTATTAAAAAAAAATCTATTTAATGGCCATTGTCACTGATGTTAATAATTAAAAATACTAATAAATAAAAATAAAAAAACTGGTAATTTAGCACACTCGTTAACTTTCGTAACTTGTTTATTTGTTTATTTTTAAATCTAGTCATGTTCGACTTACGTTTTTTATTTATAGTATTGATGAATAATTTAAAAATGTCTTATGTAGTATATGTCTGAGTAAAGATAACTGACTGAATCGATCTTTGTAGGACGGTAAAATATATAACATCGAAAAGAAACGGCTATAATATTATATAATTTATCTTTTAAACTTTCAGTTATGTTATAATTAATTACTGTAATTTGTGCGATTTTCGAAAACTTGTACAGTTTTAATCAATATTATTTATCATTTAACACTTATTTCGGGTGTGTCCTAAGCCTCCCCCCCACCATCGTGAACTTATTGTTCGAGCTATACCGGACAACACCCTCCAGCCGTCGACTACAAAAATAAGTAAAAGCGGAACACATATTATATACCTATAATATTATAATTTATAACATTAGAGTATTATATTATTATACATCAACTGCAACGCCGCAGTATAATAATAATAATATTATCATACTCGCGCGTGTTTATTTTAATGGAGTTGTCGGTTTCGGTACACACCACACACATTCACAGAGCATATTAATAATAATATTATACACTCGTATCGTATAATAATTACTGTATAATTTATTCTGACGACGACGACGACGAAGATCTGACGGCCGCGCAGAGTCGGCACCATGGGAAATCTGCGGACCACCTCATCGTCGCCACTCCGACCCGTATCGTCGAGACGTCGTCATTTAATATAAGTAATAACACATACGCGAATCGGTCTACCTATACATAATATAATATTATAATATTTGAGTGCGTTTGCGCGTTTCCCGGTTGATTGGATGATGATGATTCGTTGTCTTACACACTTGGACGCGAGTGTAGGTAATCGAACGGTAGCGTATTAAACGCACGTCGTCGTGTGTGTGTGACGGTAGGTACAGATCATAATAATATATGTATTGTATATATATGTAGGTATATAATATGTATATTATGTATATTGTATCGTATTGTACGCATATACATTTAATAATACAATAACAGTTTGTAATTACGCGCGCCCGGTCTCGGCGGCGGAGTGCGAATGTTAATGTAATAATATTATGATTATGTTATAATCAGGTAGGTATGCGATGATAGACATCGCGGGTTGTACGAGAGGCCGACACGATTGTACCTATATATATACACGTGTATATGCACTGCAGCCAGCTATATACCTACGTATATAATGGCGTATACACAATACATATTGTGTGTATATATACATCACACACACACACATACTGAAACTCGAAATACACTGTAATGTATACGTGACCAAGCGAGCGTGTGTGTACGCGTGCAATAAGTCATCTAATAACTGCTATATAGGTATAACATATTATAATATTATTATATTATCCGTACGTCTGTCGATTTATTGCGGTACAATCATATTATTATCGTCATAATAATTACATCTGTACATGTCTTTCGATTCCGTAGGTATTATCGCACGCGCGCGCACACACACACACACACACACACACTCATTTCTATTGTCACTAGTAGTATGTATTTGAATGTTATGAGCACCTTTTCTACAAGGAGATTTTATCAGTTTAAGCGGAGCATTTCTATATGCTCCACCATGTAACACATAATCATAGAATTGTTCAAAAAAGTGTAATCTATGTTCACATAACTTTTTACTGCGGCTTAAATTTGTTGAGAATTTCATATTTTTAAAGTCTTAACCATAGTAATGCTAGTCAAATTTAAGATTGCGTTATTCTAGGTATTGCAGTCATAAAAACTATTGAAATTTTCAAAAAATGGTCAAATACATTTTAAGCCTGTAAAAAGTGCTGTGTACATACATTACACTTTTTTGAATAGTTCTATGAGTAGGTGTTACATGGTGGAGTATACAGAAATGTCACATTAAGCTGATGAAATCTCCCTGTAAAAAATTCGCTCAGAGCATATAAATAAATTTTACTAAGACGGAGTATAATATTATATAGGTACTACTAATTACTAATTAGTAATTAGATCAGTTAAATAATTTTAAAACTATAACGTTCCTTAAAAAAAATATTTGCAAAGGTCGGTTCTAGACATTTTTTTTTTATTTATAACTATGGTTGAGTCTATTACGCTTAGAGGTATAATATGTTGATAAGCTGCTATATTTCTATAAGTAGGTACCTTTATATATTTTAATTGTGTAGCATTTCGTTAACCCATCCATAGTTTCTTTGCCAGTTATACAAAAAAAAATTTGATTGAAAAAAAAAATGTCAAACTATAGTATGTACTCCCTTTGCCAAGATAATATTTTGCAAGTTACTTCAAGCATTGCGCCGACGACCTACGACTGGAGCCATGAAGTGGTGATTTGGGTGATTTCAGTAGGGTATGACGCGTTTTGGTTTATGATGCACATCGCAACCACATTTTCTCGGTGAACTGAGTATAGAATGAAATATTTATTTCTGGTTCTCAAATAGTCCACAACTAATTAGAATAATTTATTGTAAAAACATTTTAATCTAAATAATAGTAGTTAGACATGTTTAGGCATAAACAGCTACTATAGTATATAGTACGAGACTAATTTGTTGTGTGAATTATGCATAATGGGAGGTCGAGGGTTATATAGGTATAGGTAATACAAAACGTTTGCATAATTGCAATTGAAGTATATATTATAGCAGAGTTCAGTATTTTATTGAGTTCTTTGACGATTTCCTGATGTTTTGACGTAACATTCAAATTAATTACGGCGTATGAAATATACCATGTATACGATTTTATTTCGTTTACAATACGATGAAAAGAATTTGTAGTCTAAAATATAAGAACAATGCAAAACCGTGGTTTTCAGAAAATACTTAAGTCTTGTATTTAATACCTTTACATTTTTATTTTCAGCAAACTAAAATTAATTTATTACTTCGAAAACTCAAAATACTCACAGCTATATAGTTACCTAATAACCAGTTTGGAATTGGCGCGTATTTGAAATCAAAGGATTTTAAAACTAAAAGTAATATCTTCAACTGTACAAAACGAAATCGAATTTGCACTATGTCCAGCTTCAAGAGCATAATAGGTATATCATATTATATGCTCAGACCACATAATGATTGACTACATCAAAATCGACACGTTATGATAATTTAGTTATTAACAACTATCTATAACTTATAGGTAGTAATTCGTACTATAGTGAAAAATATCGGAGAAGACGTTTCAAGATCAAAATCATAATTCTTCGTGTACAAAATGTATAGTGCATTTTATTGTAATTATTTATTGGGTTTAATATAGGTACCTAGGACATAGGTGTTCATACTTAATTGTTGTGTTTAATGCGGTTTTAAATAGAGTTTATTTGTAGTTAGGTATGTGACAAAAAGAAAAAAAGGATATAAAATAGGTACCTATTTACAATGTATTTGTATATTGAAATAATACGATGGACAATATAACAATAATATGAACGAATGGTATTTTTATGTTTTTTTAATTCTGTGGGAAAATTATTTACTACCCATCGTCATGGTATAGGTTTATCCGGACTCACTCTGCTCATATAGATTAAGTAATTTGAAGATCTTGATTAATTATGAAAGTATTCATTTTTTCATTTGTTCCCCTATATAGTGGATATTATGTGGATATTATGTGGATATAAGTGGATATTAGTGGATAAGAAAATGGCCTATAACATAATTATATATTAGTATGTTCAGATCAGGAATTTGAAAGTAATTTCTTAATCCATTATGTTATAGGTAAATAGCGCTGTATTAATATTAAATATATTTCTTTGTTTATAAATAATAGTAATAAGAATAAGAATAAGTTTTATTATGTTAAACCTTACATCATAAGTGTATGTAAAAAATAAAATACATTTATACATTTAAATATAAATAATTATTTTCTCAATTGGAAAATCTGTTCTAAGTGTTGCACACAATTCGCACTTTGTTGAAATAAAGTATTAATATTTGTCTTAATTTATTATATCCCCCTTATCTTGGCAAAACCACCAAAAACCAACTAAAAATAAATACAATTTAATTAAAAGTAAAAAATGTTATTATTAAGTATTTACCAACTTGTTTTTGTTATTCATTTATGGACGTACAATATTTTACACTCCTTATGGGATTTACGTTTTAACCACTTTATATGTACACACTGATAACGAGAGGCGACTAAATACGTGACTAAATACTTAAGACTTAAAACGTGTTAGCATATGATTGTATAGAATTCGAATTTAAATTTATTTAGTGTTTTGAATACTTTCAGAGTATATAACTTTCATATTACATATTTTTTCATAATATTTTATTCCGCTTTTAAATTTTAAATAAAGATTAAATTATTCACAAAAACGGAACAAAATGTCACACTAATACATTTTGTTAGGATTTTATTGTTCCTCTATTCATTTTTTTTAAAGGCTCAAATTATTCACAAAACGGAACGAAAAGTCCTCAGAGAGGAACAAAATATCCCCACAGAACAAAATGTCCTAGTGTGCCATTTTGTTCCGTTTTTAATTTTTTGAAAAAGGAACAAAATGTCCCCAAAAAGGATATTACCTATCTACCTACCGATACGTAACTACTCATGTGTATACTATAGGCTTTATAAAACTTTTTTTTGTTTGCAAGGGCTGAAAACGAATACGTACTCGCCAATATTATTGGACTTAAACCGGCCACACGATAATATTATAGGTAGGCATACCATTTTTATATAAAATAAGTATACCCTACTAATAAGTATACTGACCAGCTAAACAGCATACGTCTGAAGTACACCTTACAAGTTTATATACTATTTATATTCGAGTACATGATGAGATATATTAAATTATAAATTATATACTATGTACGACGCGTAGTAGTAACTAGTACCTAGGTAACCAGCACGCACCGTCGGCGGCGATGTCAATGACTCGGTCGACAATGTCCGAGCTCGCAAAAAAAAAAACGGAAAACCGGTTTTCCCGATGTACGTACTTACCACTTACGCTAAGTAGCCGATGTGCGGTGGCACTTGGACGAGGTTTTCCGGGGCGGCTGTCGGACGAGACGATAGCGATCGATGTGCGGATGACGGCGACCGACAGACAGACTTTCGACCGACCTCTGTGTACAAGAGTGCCTATACATCTACATATTGTCATTATCATCGCCAGCGGTAAAGTTTGGCTTTACGACTTCCTCGGTGTATTGTTGTATGTGTATATATAACACATGTGTATTGTATACATATTAGGTATAGTATATTATTATCGTGATTGATAATATTATAGTATCGCGTGACGTGCAGCGCTGCAGTCGAGACCAAAGAAAGTCGATGGAGCGTTATTATTATATAGGTAGGCCGACGTATTAAATTAGTCTGTACAATAAGTGGGATAGGTAAGTACTAACTACTAAATATGTATGTTTGTGTATGAAAAAAAATAAATAGATTTTATAGATACTGCGGCAGTTATAATAATAAAATCATTTTAATTATTAATTCAACGACACGTAATAGTGTATTATATGAATACACCTGCAATAACGAAAAAATTGTAGAACGATAAAACCACAAAGTAATGAAATTTGTTATATCTTCGTCAGATGTTTCGAATCTCAAAAAGAGGCCATATTTCACAAAATAATTTTAGTAAGATTTCTTTTGTAATAATTGTTATTTTGTATATTATACTATCGTCCATCACTTATACCTTCTCGTGGAAATTAATATTATTCAGCGCATCGAATAACATGATAATATTAAAAAAATATATATATTGGGCGTAGTCTTGACTTGATTATATAGGGCAATTGTAAATTTTTATTTTAAAAACAAATAATTAGTCTTAAAATAGTATTATGTACCTATAGGCGTATGTCTATTATTAAAAAAAACCTTATAATTAATGGATCATAGAACACAATATTATAATTATGTTATTGGAGCGACGTTAATTTATATTGGTTTAACCACGACGTGTGTGTGTGTTCTTCGTGTCTGTCATCGCAGAATATATTTTGCTCTTATCTTCAACACCTTGGGTGGTTGGTTCCTGGATGAAAATTTGATACCTTGGACCTACTGAATAACCGAGGTACAGTATTCAACACCTGCTATGCAGCAGAAGCGAGTTCCCTGTTATTTTTTTTTATTATAATGTTTGCATAATTAGTGTACAATATTTCTTGTACAGTTTAAAAGTAAACCCGATCACGGCCCTTTTGAAGGTCGCCAACTAATTATTGTCGCCAACACATGATATATGTAACTTATACGTCATGAACAATGAACATACAAAAAATATGTTTAGGTTAGGTGTCGCTGAAGTCAGTAAATTGAGTTCCCCCAAAAAAAGTCAGTCATGTAGGCATACTATACGCATAAATTAGAGACTTGGGATTCTTGCAATGTTCGTAAATTGTTTCTCGGGATATTTTGTATTTCCAGTCGACAAACCAATATTTAAAGATAAGTAATAATTTATGGTGTGGGTAATATTGTGTTCACTAATATATTATTACTAGCAGAAAGTGCATGCAATTGATCGTAACTCGTGAGAAATTTACTATAGTGTGTATTTTTTTAAATTAAAAAAAAATTATATTATACAAAAAGTGAAAGGACTTAAACATTGAAGTGCTTTAATGGTTTCAAATTTCGTAAACATTTTATTGAACGTTGGTCTTGCACAGTTCAAACGTGTGAATATTTTTGAAATTAAATTACGACAATAATATAACATTTGATAGATAATCTTAGTGATCACAGAGACGATGAGTGATCATGCAGAAATATCGCAACAACAAATAAATTGACAGAAACTTAACATATATTTATATAGAAAATTCGTTGATGGTAATAATATGTTTACTAAGCAATCTAAAATTATCCATTCTGAATTACAAAATGCTGATATTAAAACTTTATCTTCTCAAGACGAAAAATTAACTAGTAGAAATGTACACAATGCTCGAGCTTCTTATACCAAGACATAATTTATCAGCCGCTTTTTTGGAATAACACTACACTTTTGACAATTTGGAATTTGAAACAAATACAAATTATTTTTTCTTACCATATACAAATTTTTAATAATGTATTTTGTAATAATAACAACAAACCCAATTGTTTTAATCATATCATTATTAATACAATTTATTTACTAATTCTGAAAAATGTAAACGAAGATATTTCTAGATGTAATATTTATGCATGAATAAAATTGTTTAAGCTAAAATGTACGCAAAGGGTGATTTACAAAGAATATTAAACCCCCTTTTCTTCAAAAATTCAGTTAGGTATTCAAATTTTTTAGAACTTTTAAATATATAGATGTAAAGACTGAAGACCATATTTTCGAATTCTTGAGATTCTTTGTACATTGTGCTACTTAAGGAGTGTCTTGTAGAGATACAAACTTCTCTTTTTCAAACGATAACCCTCCCTCTTCCCCCCTTTTCTACTATGAATTATTTAGCAGATAATTTTCTGAAAATGTTGTCGTATCAAAATCAAACTTAGAACAAGTAATTTTTTGCGTTATTCAACTTTGTGCACAAAGGATAACAGGTCCTTGATAATGTGCTCTGAAAATATGAGGGCTAGGTAAAGTGGTTTGAAAATATTTATCTATAAACTTATAGTTCCTAAAAATGCTCCAATTATAAAATAAATATAGATCTAATATTACATCTACTTTATATTTGTGTAAAACCATATCCAATGACTCTAATATATTATTATCCTTATTTTTATCAGACACAAGCTTTTTCTCATATAGGAGTTGAGCAAAGTGAGCAAACTTTAAAATAATTATCCATTAATTACCTAATAACGTACAGTAAAAAAGAGATAGAGGAGGGGGGTTCTAGTTTAAAAAAACATAAGTTAGTTTAGCACACTCTTCTCAAGTAGTACAAAAATCTCAAGAATTTGAAAATATGGTTTTTAATTATTCCAAAATTTCGAATTTGAATAAATTAACTATTAAAGGAAATGGACGTAATTCGTAAGTACCTATCTTAATCTCTTTTATTTTAACATACTTATACCACAAGCCAAGTACCACTAAATAGTAAATTATTATCATATACCACTGGCTTTAAGTTTGTCCACCTGCTAAAATAATCTTTAAATTATAGAGATTATTCTTATAACTTTCTCGATAAAACGATAATGTCGGGAGAGACAAATCAATTTGAGAATAGATACCTTTTTAATATATACCTAGTTATATGTAATGTTGTATTTTGCAGCCTATTTTTTCAACTTATTTAACTATAATTTTCTAGGTCGATTTCTGCGATTTTCCTGGAAAAAACGTTTGGTACCTATAATACTTATTGTATGGTTGCAAACAAATCTTTGGCTGACTTATTAAAATCAAAATAAAATGTATTAGATAAAATATAGTATAGTAGGTTCGACGATATCAAAAAGTTAAACTTAAATGAAAAATATTATCATAATATAAGTACATATATATTATAAAAGTTGTTATACTGTTATAATGATTTTATCAATATTTTATTCAATTTTTATTTTTATTATACTAAATATGTTAATTTAATTTTTATTTTTACAGTATTTATATGGTTTTATTTTATGTGTTCATGGGTTGTAAAGTTTAGAGCAATAATAATTATTAATTTCATTGAAAATTCTATTGCGAGTGCGATATAATTTGTCTTTATATTTTTATACGTATTTGTGAGATGATATATATAATAATATTATATGTAATGTGCATAATTTATTATTGTTCATTTATGTGAAAAAAGTTGTATTACATTTTATTATTGTACTACCGATATACTGCAGGCTTGTTTTAGAAATTGTACCATAGAATGATAGTATTGAATAATAAGTAATTTGAACTACTAATATTTTCATCTACACAGGGTGGGAAAAAAATGATGGTGTTTTATATGATATTCATACTTGGTATACTTATCTAGTTTAATAACGGTATTTTTTATTTTTCTGCATAATGTACCTCTTTTGATTACAACCGAACAAGTTTAGGTACTATCAAAAATGATTACCACAAAAATGTCGGGTTCAAAACTCTAATGTGAATATTGATAAGGGAGTGTGGCATTATTTTTGAACAATTTTGGCGATTGTTAATATTCGGAGATTCCAAATTAGTAAACAATAGAACAACACATCACTTTGTGTAAAATTATTTTCTAATATCTACACTGAGATACGAATTTAATAATAACCTATTTATCGGACTATTTATTAATAATTTAAGCAACTGCAATGCTAGCATTCTTTACCAAAATTAAAAATGTAATCAATCCAAATAAGTATATTATAGTCACCTCATACATATATAATATATTTAAAATTCAATTAACCAATGTAGGTATATTATGAAATAAATCGTAACCATTTTCTGTTGGAGTACATAAGTTAAAACGAATACAATTTATTGCTAAAGAAAAAATTCACCAAAAGTTATTATTTTATTAATATTTATTTCATTATATTGTTATTATAGACTGAAGATTTCTCGATAGCCTTAGAACTTTTTACCATGCAGAGGAACGTTTAAATAACACTGGAATATTTGATTTTTGTACGCTGATAATGGTCATCCACGAGCAGTTCAAACGGTTTGGAAAATAACTTTTTGAATATTATTAAAGGAAATCCGCAAGCATACCAACGATGATATATTTTTCAAACTAACAAACGGCGTATTGCCGAGTAGGTAAACATCAAAATATTTGTACACTACCTACTTCAATGAATGAATCGCCACTTATAATCCTTTCACGAACAACATAGGTAGTGTTAAAGTAAATAATATAATCTGAAATGGTGTGCTCAAATTATGTCGAATATCAACTTATATTAGAATTTGCAACATGATTTGTGATGTTGGTGGACATTTTTAATTATCACCTAAATTTGTTCAGTTTGATAATCAAAATACGTCAGTTTTGAATACAAAACAAAAATAAAAATACAATTACGGTTAAACTGCTAACTAGGTTTATACTGAGTACCTACAAAATATATCATATGAGTAACTGTCCTTTTTTTTCTACCCTGGCAATAATTCTAAAATGTTTTCAAATATAATATGATGGAAAAAAATTAAAAACAAATAATCCACTAAATCTACTAGGTACTTAAAAATATAACAATCGTATACAGTATAAATATAACCTATATATTCTATTAAATAAATAATATTTTTTTTTCAAATCTCGGCACTTGCAGTAGCGTGCTATAAAAACACGAGGTTTGGAAAATTTTACCCTGAATACACTTAGTATTACGAGCACAACGTTATGTCGTTAAAATAAGACGGAGAGGGAAATATCGCATCAACACCGTATTTTTTTTTTTTTTTTTTTTAATAATCAGCCGATACGTACCCGTGTGTTTAATACCTTTCATTAAAATGACAAAAGTTCCAGGCAATGGGCCGGATCGTAAAGCTGCGTTTTATTGCCGTCTGCATAGCTAGGGAATTTAATAACTTTATCAGAGTCGGCCGGGCTGTAGCTCATTGCAGGGGCAACCACCATACCGCCTTGCCATCGCCCCCTCCTCCCCAAACTCTCCACCGCCACCACAACTGGTCATCCCACCAGCCCGCCCGCCTTTAAAACGCACACTATATAGGTATAGTATATATATATATATGATATTATGGTATATATACCTTCGTCATGCATGTTAACTGTCAACTATTTTATGCAACAACATTTACGACGGAAAATATAACTACAAAAATTTTGTTTTCAATGTGTCTACCTTTATATACATATTATAAGTATATATATATATATATTGTATATATTGTACATACAACATACATATACGCACGGTATACATTATACCTAGGTATATAAATAGTTGGGGCGGGAAAAATGTAAATAATATTATACTGCTGCGGACTTATTATATAATATATTATACGTAGGTATATATACGATTCCAGAACAAACGCTATTTTCTAGATTGTACACGACTCGAGTTTAATTATATAGGTGTTCGTTTTTATTTTATTGTTTTGTTCCGGTCCACCTCGTCCGTAATGGATATTTTCGCGTTGTTATTGGGACAATAATTTCAGGACACGACACGGACAGGTCGGCGTTAATCCCGATAATATCACACCCCTCGTTTTTATTTTTATAAAATATAATACATTTACTGATATCGTCGGCCGTCGGGGACTGAAAAAAAAAAGAAATACATGCGCTCCATATCACTTTATTATTACAGCAGGGTAGCGTTTAATTGGTTGTACATATACCTGTAGCCAAATTAACTCGATTTTATATTTAATCGTATATAGGTACCATCAGATGCGTAAATATGGCATTTATCACGAGGAAACCCCCTCGAAATAGGGAAGATGGTACATTATTTTTTATTTTTTTCAATTAAAATCTTTAAGTAATAATTTGACATTTATACTCTGTCTCCCAATTATTTTCAAACGCTTTACACACTGTTATTATTTTTCATACTAAAATATTACATGATATTATATACCTACCTATCATGATACATTGATACTATGTCATATATAAATAATATCATTGATGTATATTTTTAAGCTACCCACTTTACTGACAAAACACAAGCATGTTCAGTAAGTCGTCTATACCTATATATTTGTCAACATTTTTTCAGTATATTTTCCGTCACACATCCATTAAGTGGATCATTTCTATAATACAAATCATACCAGCCATGGACCAATAACCATGTAGTGGATGCAAGAATAATTTGTTTTAATAATACAGTAATTGGGTTCTATATAATATATTATAATATATAAAAACAAAAGCAAACGCTTGTTATTATTCCGAGTAGGTAAACGACGTCAATGAGGTACAAGATAAATATACTGCAAACTTTATAAATTAGATCGTTTTATAGAGTTACGTTGGACCCAACAAAGTTATAATCAAATTTATTGATCTCATTGTTAATTCGAATATATTTTTAATCGGAACATTACTTTTATAGCATAGTGATAGGAATATAGGTCTGCATCGTGTATTATGCAAACTGTTACCAATTAAAATTGTGACTAATTATTTGATATTTTAGTTAAAAAATTTATTTATTTTAATTATTTAGCTAATACGTATAGGTATACTCTTGTATATTTTCGTTAGGAGTTAATACCATACAGGAGGTTATCATTTAAATACAATAATAATGTCATTACAATTGTTATACTTTATATTGGTTACTTTTGTGCAGCTTGTATAGTCACAAGGAAGCTGCAGTACACTATTTTATTTTAAATTTAAAAAGTTATGTTTTTTCGTGTATCTTTTGGTTAATTTATCTTGAGTAGTAAGAAGAATTAGAGATAATTGGCTGAATATTATACTGCTATTAATCAAAATTTTTATTGGTACAAAATATACAATTTTAAAAAAAGTATTACTATTTATACCAAATTACTAGGTTAGGTTAGCATACATTTTTGATTTATTTCCAGAAACTTATTTGTTTTCTGAAATTATTACTAGACAGTATTAAAACTCTATATTTTAATGTAATTAAGGTGTATCATAATTCATAGTAATATATTATATTATATTATATCTAGGTATCTCTACTCATTATTTATTTTCTAAAACCGTTTTATAATGGTAGGTACCGTACTTAAAGTTTGAAATACATATTATACGTAAGCACATGACCGAGATTCGTCTTTTGAAAACAATATAATTAATAATGATGGCTTACAAATTAAATGTAATAAATTTATTAAATTCGTATGGTTTATTTCAAATTCTACAAAAAATTTAACATCGTGACCACCTCTATATTTATGGTTTAACTTGCTATATTATTTCCTTCAAAATCGAATAACGTATTATAATTTACCGTGTACGAAAGGCTGACCAAAACTTTTGACACTCTTCGTACACTATAATTATTTCGAGCGTGGTATGTATGAAAATACATTAATTTTCCAACAAAACAAACTCAACTCGCACGGATAGGTTTAGCGAAAACATTGCACGTACTATATGGTATCGCCGGTGCAGCAGTAAATATGCGCGTAGAGTTTTAACACTGCATTGTAGTGCTCATTGTAGTTCTTGGAAAACAAATTCATTATCTATACATAGCCACCTATTGTTGAATGTAAACGAAATATCTACCCTTAAGTGTGGACTATTATTCGAATTGTCGGATACAGGTATCATAATAATATGGATTTAGGTGTGGAAGCGTGGGACGGACTTCAACTTTGATTCTATATATGTATGGGTACTGTATAATATTATATACGTTTGGAAATATATTAGCGTAAAGGATGCAATCATCACGTTTTTAATAGTTAAAACAAGACGTGTGCAATTAACACAAGTCTGTGGTTGAGGTCACATTAATTAAAACACTATAAGAGTGAAGTGTACCTATACACAGTGAAACACATTTCCCGGTGTCGTATCCGAATTACCTATATAGTACGGAATACCGAAAGGTTTGTATTATTATCTGTCGACTGCAGATTGTTACATATTAATAGTATATTATTATTATATCTAAGTGTATAGAGGTTCATAGCCTACATAATCTACTAACTGTCCACGATTTCAATAATAATAACATTTTATCCCATCATAATATATAAAACTTAGTTACAATCAAACACAACGAAATTAAGTAATGTTTGTATTTCGTTTCTACTGCACACATGCATTTTCTCCATATAATTGATAATGTACAACATTATAATATTTGTATCGTACTATCGTATCAGCTGCTGCATAATATTCTACATTTACCAAAAAATAAATCACTACTTACAAGGTTATTTTAGTAAAATAATAAGTAAAAACGTTTTAATAGGTAACTGAAAAGCTATTCGTTCAGAATTTAAATAACTATATGGGTAAATACTAGCATATTAGTTAGTTACTATGACGAGGTACACTCGAAATCTACTGTACTTCCGGAGCGTTTAACTATATACTTTCTCCCCTTTTTTTCGAATTTGAAATATTTACTTCTCCGCATAAATAATAATAACAATTACGATGATAATAAAAAAAAACATAATTGAAAAACAAAAATGATATTGTTCCGACTCTTGCTAGGTATTAAGATTCACTGTTGGATAGGTTACAGATTTGATCGACTTACCTCTATGAACGGTCCAAAGGTGACGCTGGCCGTGGGGAAATGGGGCGCGTGCCACAGTACTGCAGACGGGTACCTGGGTCGAGGGTACAAGACGGCCGCGGGCGGTGGATGGACTGGCCTAGCGCATAACACGTTGGAAACGATTCCGTTGACAGCAGCCGGCCGCCTTCCGACACCGCAGCCGCCGGGCTCCAACGCCATTACCGTGGGTGTGGTTGCCGGTTCGCGGTAATCGGTCACGGACAGGCTGCTACCGGACCGATTGTGGTGCAGTGGCGGCTGCTGGTTGTGCGGCGGCTGCGCAGGCTGGTGGTGCGACGGCGGCGGTGGCGGTGGCTGCTGCGGCGGTGTCGGTTGCGACGGCTGGTGATGGTGGTGGTGCCCGATGAGCACCGACGTCGGTGGCCGGTTGACGGATTGCCGGCCGTGAAGCACCTGTTGCTGATGGGCGGGCAAGACGGAGGACGGCGTCGCGGCGGCGTTCGCTTCGCTCTTCTCCGTCATCATGTCCAAGTAATTCAACTCATCGTGCGCTGAAACACACGGCACGAACACGGTGAACACCCAACGACATAGTGCGATTATAACATAATAATACCAATAATAATAATAATATATTGTTACGCGGTTATCTCCACCGATAGTGTATTTTGTATTATATCTATAAGCGACGGTTATAGTGACGAACGACTGGTGGTTAGTGCACTACTTACAGTATATTATATATATATATTGAATAAATAATAACGCTATTTGACATAAGTCTGGTGTGAATCCTCAAAACGAAACGCATTTTCGAAAAAGGACTTTTTTGAATCTGAAGACAAAATGCACAGCAGATTTATGCAGTGCGATAGCAAAAATAAATTGAGTGTTAGAACCGGGATCGAAACCGGTTTAACCAGTTTTCTGAAAAACCAGTTAAAACCTCGGTTATTTCATTTTTTAACACCATAACCGTAACCGACACCAAAAGCTTTTAAACACCGGTTTGAAAACCATGAATGAAACCTGAGAATAATTTTCTACTACAACAAATAGAACAATTCTAGTATACTTCATAATATAATGGCACCTATATTATATGTATTTGTGAATATATTTACTTCCTACTTTGTCCTAACTATTATAGTTTACAAAAATATATATTGTATTTATTTGCTCGTAATATGTTATTAATTATTGTTTATTGTCTATTCATAATAAAAATAACTAAATGTGTTATTACAAATATGTAAATTCCTAACAGAATCTCTTAATTGGAGCCTAAAATAGTGTGTCTCCTGAATTACAAATGTGTGTAACATGCCTTATAACTGGTATTTAATAATAGATTGGAAAATAGATGCAATAGATATATTTTAGTAGATTAGATAGGCATAATATTATATGACCTTAAATTGCTATATAATATAAAGAAATTTAATATTTGTTAAATATTATTAGTTGATATGTATAATGTGTATAGTTTGAACTTAAAATATTTAATAATAATGTAAGGTAGTAAAGGTAAATATACACTGTACATTATGATAAAAGTTCAATACAATTTTGAAAATTAGAGAGAAGTCACTATTTATGAGATCACATTCCAATTGAATAAAGTAGCTTAACTTTTTTTAAATTGAGGTAAGTTAATATTTACGAGGTATTAATTTTTAACTTATCGAGTTAAATTTATAATTTGTTTACTGTTAACTAAATTATCGGTCTTGTGTTCTCTTAACTTAACTTAACAGGTGGCAAATAATAAAACGCCTGTAAGTTTTTAAAATAAAAATATTGTTATCAAGAATGATAATGAAAGTTCCTGAATATGAATGTTACAATGATTATATTGTTTTAGTAAGATTTTTATCTGGACAAACTTATGTGGGAGAAGACTTAAAGGTTAAAATTAAACTTTATTATATAGGTACTATAATCAACTTTGTTAACTTTATTTGTAACAAAATATGGTAACCAAATAAAACTTTACGGACCAGCTCAAATGATGGATATTAAAAGCACGAAAGTACCTACCATAAAATTGTCTAGGGAAATTATAGACTTGATATATTTATTATAAACACAATAGTACATTATTACGGGGTGTTTTTGTAGGTTTATTTTAATATTTTACACTTTAAGTTTTAAGTGACAGGGAAGCTTGAGATTTCGTATCGATACACGAAAACTAAAAATAAGCTCACAATGCTTTACAATCTAGATGTTGTTGTTGTCCTCATATGTTTATATTTTTTCATATGTTTTGTGAGTGTGTGCCACAGCTGAACACAAGTCCAAGATAATAGATATGATTTTGCTAGTTGAAGACTCCAGCTATATCTGTAACCACCTGAAATAATAATAATTGTACGGTATAGTTTAGTAATTCTAAGACTCACGAGTTTTTTTCTACTTATTAATAATTAAATAGGATAACTAATAGTGAAGTATATAATAATGTTCTATTACAGACAAACGTTGCCTATTTTATTAATTGTTATAAATAAATTATATCGTACTTTGTTTTCTTATGTAAACGTTATAAATAATAACAAATTAAGTGATTTTTTTTTCGTGAAGAGTTACGAAAATAAATATTATAAATAATTTTTGATTTTAACTCGAGAAAATAAAATATTTTTTTGTTAACCTAATAGAAGATTTTTAGACTTTTAGTACTAAAATAGGTTTTTTAAATGTTTCTAAAATATAAAATGTTCTTCAGACGTGTTAAACATTATGTCTTAGATCAAAAATTACAATTAGATACACCCTACGTAAAAATTCATCTAAAATGTTGGTAGTTTGTGGTGCTTAAACAAGAGAGCAAGAAATATAAGAACCACCCCAGCGCCACGGCCGTGAGGTGCTTATTGTACCCCATGTGGCATACATATAAAACCAAACCGAATAGCTCCCCCACCCCAAATCAGTAGGTTAACAATTATTTTATAGCTGTGGCTGTAGACATTTTAACTTAAGTAAAATAAAGAAAAGAAAAATCAAGCTTGATCACATTATAAAAATATATATTACGCGTATTGACGTAATCATAATATTATAACATTTAATTATAACCTACCTAACTGTTTAATTGTTGATAAAAGAGTAGGGCTTGCATTTGAAAAAAAATTCCGTTTTATGTTATTTACAATTAAAACGTTACACAATTTTTCAGTTTATCA
Organism: Macrosiphum euphorbiae; assembly: GCA_949089665.1. Taxonomy (NCBI): domain Eukaryota; kingdom Metazoa; phylum Arthropoda; class Insecta; order Hemiptera; family Aphididae; genus Macrosiphum; species Macrosiphum euphorbiae. Next base: position 89,483,217 of record CARXXK010000002.1, on the reverse strand, counting down.
TTATGCAGAATTAAAACGTTATCCAAGTTTTGCGTTTATCGTTATTTAGAACTAAAACGTTATACAAGTTTTACGTTTATCATTATTTAAAATAGTGGTTAAAATAATAACTAATGCGGGTAGGTAATGGCCCAGATACGGAATATAATATAATCAATTTTTAGCTTCTTAGATTGTTATAAATGTTTCTACAAAACTAATAGACCTTTTAAATAAATACATTTAAAAATATTTAGTTTTGCGTTATTTTTGGTTCAATGTTATTCTATAAATTACATTTTTCGCTTAATGATATTATTCTATTAATTAAGTTTTGGGTTATGTTTTGTTTATTGATATATAATATGTATTGTTAATCGTTATGTTTAGTTTTGCGGTATTTAATAATTTTTACTTTTGTGTTCCGTTATAATAACGTTTGCAAATTTCAATCGTTTTTTGTCAAATATAACGTTAATATAATGTTTGCAAGCCCTGTAAAATTGTATTGTTTATTTAATTTAACAATTTAATTTTTATTTTTCATTAGTATTATATATCTGTATTTATTAATATAATAATTTTCAAGTTACGGATACTCTGTAAATCTATAATAAAAGTTGCGTCCGTGCCGTAGTTTTGTTTGTGAAAAAATATTAGAATGACATCTATGAATAATGTTAAAATAGTTAAAATCAAAGACCAACAAGACTTGAATAATATGAACGCCAGCTATCATTTCATGTTACAGTAGGTAAATACTTAAAAAAAAAGAATAAATATTTAATCCAAATTAAGGTTTCCATAATAGCCCCGTAATATGGATAGTGGCGACACTTTTGAGTTGAATATAAGTGACAATTTCAACAACAAAATAACCAAAAACCAATCAATTCAAAATGTATTATTATTATTATTATTATTTTTAGACTACCATTACTTTTTGGTTCCCTAATTGGCAAAGTGGGTTCAACCTTTATTTCAATATATAACCAATTTTAAAATATCTTGACAAATAATAAGAACAATTTAGGGGTAGCCCAGCACTCCTGGGATTTGAACATAGGTAGCCTGTAAGAGTCTACAATAAATTATGAACTATGCCAAAAGGTATGGTCCAGAAACATTTTTCTAAACTAATTTTATAGTTTGTTGGCACGATAGGTCATTACGTGCCTAAGTTGTCTAACAGATGTGGTATCCACAGTTTATTTCTTAACGTTGTATTGATTTATTTCTATTCATAAAAATAACCTTGTACCTGCTTGTGTTAATGCGATCAGCTCAATTCATATAATAAAGTCGCTCAAGTTTTAACAATTTAAAATTGGTAAAATTTCAAGAACACTGCAAATTGTGTTGAAATTATAATTTATTTACATAGTAAAATATAATACGGTTTGCCAACAATAATAAATTATTACATATTATAAATTTTAATAGATAATTATAGCCTATGTATATCCATTAATCTACTGACGAAGTTATATATTCCATGAGGGTGGAGAAATTTATCTATCTCAGTAATAATTCCTCTGTGGAAAATAAATCTATAAAAAAATAAAAGTACTGACAGAAAACAAAAAATAACTATATCTATCGCCTGAGCAGTGGCGTAATAATATTATGCATCTCATTAAACTTTTCCCGATCAAAGCCATAAACTATATAATAATATTATACATCATTGTTTTTGATTTGAGAGCAGCCATATAATTTCGTTCAAAAAATAATTCCGAGTTTTCTGAAGAAAAATAATCGACAAGACTTCAAGAAACAATGTAACCATTTTAAATTTTAAATGTAAATAATTGTATTCATTGGTTACAGAGAAAATGGCATAGAAAGATGGGTGTAAATAGAGTTTTAAATTTGGGGCGCTTAGCCCTAAAGCCTCTCCCCTATTTGCATATAAATGACAAAACCAAATAGTGACGTAATACGACTGCAGTTTGTATAATACACGTATAGGTAAGTACTAGGTACGCCGATTAATTTTCTGCACTTTTGGGAAACTCAGATTTCATTTCTAATTTTCGATGATCTATAACCTATATCGTTGGTTTGAAGTACAAGTGACTCGACACTTTACCAGCGCTTTTATTATTTCACATATTGTTATTATAATAAACTATAAACCGTCCTTTGATGTTTTCATCATCTCGATAATCTACCGTATATAGGTACTGAATAACCATTTATTAGGGGCACGCTCACAGACTCTTTTCATCGTATGCGACTACTGTAAAAATCATTTATCTGTAATACACGGAGAGGTTATTGTTCAAAAATCATAATAATTATAGTTTGGTAATTGCGGAACGACAATTACCTATTTCTAAAATGGCTGTGAGCACAATAAAACTGACCAAACTCGAGTCTGCACACATAATAATACGATTCTCTTGTCCATCTCTACTCCTAACTTAGCGCACCTATAGGTAATAATAACGATCGATTATCAACCGATGGTAATTCTCGTTTCGTTTGTAATTATTGGGTATCGTATTATTATTATTATTATTATTGTAATTTTTTCTATTATACAAGAGCATAATATTCTATCCCGTTAACAATAATATTATTATTATTACTATAACGAAACCGTACGCACATGCAAGCTAACATAATAATAATATAAATCAACCGGTCTTACGCGAACGACGAACAGAACAATAATATCGAACGCGCCGAACGATTTGTCTAAAATGTCCAATTACCCGGCGAGAACCTACTTACGTTAATTTACTACCGAGGTATACGTTTTGGTTACAAAATAGCCATCAGGTTTAGGCATAATATATATTAAATTATGTATTATTGTGTATAAATAATAACACACTGCAACAGGTTGGCCGCCGAGGAGTTACACAGTTAAGTGTATAATATTATATAATATATATCCTTAACTAGAGCCGTTTATTCGTTTAATTAGGTAGGTACCACTATAACAGCAAAGTACTTAGAGAACGCGTGCGGTATCAAAGAGATATATACCTTACACACACACACACAACAAGTGTGTATATTATTATCATGTTTATTATTCGAAATGCGAATTCAGTATGTTATATATATTATTATCATTAATCATCGTATACATATTATTATTATTATTATTACACGTCGACTGGCGTCTGGCGAGCGCAAGTATTATAATATATTATATTAACACTTGTTTTTGAAACCGAATTATTCGTCGACATTACAATATAATAATAACATTATACTACTATTATTATTATCATCGAGTGTTTTGTGTTTAAGTGAATAAATCTAACGGCTATTATTACTAAGCGTTTTATTTTCTTTTATTTTTCCGCGGTGTAAAGATATTATAATGATATAGTCACGTTGTTGGCACACACACTTAATACAAAAAACAGATGAGTTACAATATAATTATATATTATACCGTTTATGCACCCGAATTGAATTTATTGAATTGTTCCGTATAGAGTGCCAACAGATACGACGCTGAAACGTGCCACACCGCAGTTTGTTTGTCCTCGTCAATACAATAATTTTGTAGTCCAATTAAGTTTAGTTTTTTTTTATTAGGTTTTTGCAAAGTTGCACATACTATTATTATTACGATGGCCACATGGGTTGGTATTTTTTTGTTGTTCATTTACACTAAAAATTACTAGGTAGATACCTATGCATTTCTAGTATTTGAAAACCTTGGCGTTTTCGTAACTAAAACTATGCATTTCAATATAAAGTGTCTGTATCTGTATATTACCTATCAAGGCACGTCTATCATATTATACCATAATTTTGTTTTAAATTTAAAAATTAATCAAATGTTTATTCAATGAATACCTATATTACTTAATAATTTAATTTAATTAATTAGGTACAAAAACAATTATAAAATAATACATAGTTCCTACTAAGGCTGACCGCTGTGAATTGTATGAACTATAAAACATTTAAAATGTAATAAAAAATGAACAAAATGATCTATATAGCCATACAGGCAAACAGTTGGTAGAAATTGAATTCATTGTTAGATTATTCTAACTTTCTCAAGAAAGCTAAGTAAGTTAACATTAAATTAACTAAATGTACTTTGCTACGAATAATAATGAGATATTAATTTTATAATAATAAATGCTGAGATCTATAGTAAATATTTATAAATATTGGTAAAAATCAATCACCAACGTCCAACATGTACAAAAACCACGAGTAATATAAACATTGTGACCTGTTGAGCTTGGGTCTAATGCATAAGAGAATAATGCTGTCTAGCTTGAGAATAAAATTTAAACAACAATTATATAAATAAAATACATTGAACATCCACGTTTATTGTGTAAAATAGATAAAGTTACAATATCGTATAGCTGTTGTGTGCTCTACATAAAAATTGGTCAATCGGATGAATTTCTATAAAGAGGAGTAACAGAGAAAACCAATTTACCAGACTATTATACTGAAAAATTATCAATACATGACTCGGGGTCTATATAGTAGCTGGTGCACCTATACCATTATAATGCATAATATTAATTAGGATACCGCTGCACACCACTTATAATAATATTATCATGACAAATAATAATACCTATATGTTGGATTTTGGACTACTTTAGCGGTAAAAAGCTATAGGTATATTATTATTATCACATGCGTGACTACAATAACGATTAATCAGCACGCGGGGTATAATAATAACAGTATAATATTTTTTAGTGTTTTCGTTTATCGGAGATTTGAATTCGACGAAATCGAACAGAGATTTAGAGATGCAAATGCAGAGCTCGAGTCATGGGGGTGTTACAGTTAAATATACGACTATAGTTATTATATGATCCACCCAACTACATTACACATTGCCAATATTTAATTTTAACTACGAGTATTATGATATTCACATGCTATTATTAAAAATAATTTCAACACATTTTGTGTTTAAACAAAACTTTCTGCGTCCATGTCAGCGAATGTATTTAGTGTTTATTCTGAGTGAATTTCATTAGCCCAATCTCATTCGATGAGTATACATTATAATACTCGAGTTGATGAAACTCTAAACGCTGCTTACCATACTGTATCTGGGCCCAATTCTTTAATATTCAAATCGATAAAAAAAAAACTACTTAACCGGATGCTAAATTTTGGGGATACCTACGTAATATATGTATATAATGCAATCGTAATGCAAGATAAGAAAAAAATGTTAACTGATGATAAATTCTTAAGAAATATAATAACATTTGTTAAAAGTAAATTGGTACAGGGCTTACAAAGGTTTTAATAACGTTATGATTATATTAATGTTATATTTGACAAAAAAAGATTGAAATTTGTAAATGTAATTATAACTGAAAGCTATAATCAAAAATAATTAAATACTTCAAAACAAAACATAATGATTAACAATATAATATATTATATATTATCATAAAAAGAAACATAACGCGAAACGTAGTTTATAGAATATTAGAATATCATTAAACTAAGAATAACGCAAAACGAAATAATTTAAAATCCATTTATATAAAAGTTTTATTGGTTTCGTAGAAATACTTATTTCATGCATACGAACATCAGAATTGATTATAATATTATATTCCGTCTCCGGGATATAAATTTCTTTCCGGCATTAGTTATTAGTTTATTACTTATTATTAATAAATTGAATAGATATTAACTATTTACACTATTCTAAATAACGATAAAAGCAAAATTTGTGTAAGGTTTAAATTGTAAATATCATTAAACAGAATTTTTTTTCAAATGCAAGCCCTGTGTGGGCATTTTAAATTATAAAGACAGAGAACTTGGGGTGTTCAAATTAAATTTGGGGTGCTTCAGTAGATACACCCTAGCCCCACTGCGGATATTTCACATTATAATGTAATCACGAGAGCAGTATAAACATTGTTGCGAATAAAAGAACATAAGTGTTTGGTTTACGTGCCAAAATTGGCAAACGAGCTATGTAAATATAGCGAAAACTTTAATTAAGCACAATTCATCAACTATTATGTTACATGCATAATTGTATATACTATTACGTATGGTGGAAATGACAAAATAAATAAATTGCATGTAAAAAAACAACCTCACACATAGATAAAAAAAATATATAAATAAATAACAATGTGTAACCTTGGTATTTTTTCGTACTGATATTTTCGTATACCTTTGAAATGTATTTATGGTCGTTTATTTCTTCATAACTAAAGTGAAGTTTTGAATACAAGTTATTAATTATATGCTCATGGTTAAGAAATAAACGGTTTGACTTTTAGACCAAGGAATTATATTATACATTACTTCAGGTTGATTAAAATAAAATCACTTAACAATATTGTAAATTTAACGGAAAAAATAACAATATTAATCTAAGTATGAGTATCTACTGTAATTATTATTTTAATAGCAATAAATGTTTACTCGTTTATACAACATTTTGATTGCGGACACGGTCTAAAAGAAAATTGTAACATTTTTTTTGCATCTAGCTGTATCGGATGTATAATTATTTGTTCTTACATTCGCTGGAAAAAAAATTTACAGGACAGTAATATTATTTTAATACGGCGTAATGGTATATCTAGACGAGTCACATAGATTGTAGATTTATTTTTTAGTTCATACCAACATTTTAGAAACTTTGATATTGTAAAATATTTTTGTTTATGCATATGATGTTTTTCTGTTTATTTTTATTACACAGTTATTGAGAGTATAAAAAAAATTAATGGTAAAAAAGTGAAAATTCTTCACAAGTACACGAATATCATTGATGAGTCATATATAAGATCAACTACCTAATAAATATTATATGTATCATATTTTAATGTAAATAGGTGGTTTCTTGCCTGAACAGTTTATGTCAGGAACCTTTATGATTTTATGGGTTTGGGATTTCAGAACATAAAATTTCGGTTTCAGTTAATACCAGTTTTAACCCTTTCTATATAAATTGTTTTGCTTTTTATTTAGTTTTTAAGAATTTGCACTGTATAAAAAAATATCCATTGTATTCAGAACTTTTATTTCAGCTAGTTGTAGTTAAGTGATTTTCAGAATTAAGGTTTTCATAATACCAATATTATTATTATTGAAACTACAAAATATAAACTATTATATTCATATGGCAACTTATAGAAGTTTTACAGTACTTACCATTGAATTTTAAACATGATAAGAATTAAAATAATAATATTAGCATATTATTCATATATGACTGTCAAAAACTAAATAGCATTATAATAATATTATATTCAAAAAAATAATTTTTTTATAATTAGATAATTTATATATAATTAATTTTGTTAGTTGGGTAATATAGCAGTAAAAAATCTAATATTCTAAATAAATGATTTATGTATGGAATCCTTGTTACATAAAACAATGTTGTAGCTTATTTTATACATTTTATCTGTAGTTTCGAATAATTAGGACATTTTATAGAATCCTAGCTCTAAACATAGTTGAAAAAGATATTGTTTAATTATTTTTTTAAACTCAAAAATATAAATAAATGTAAAAATAATTTTATTGTTATTCAATATATATAGCTTACTGATATTTCAAAGCTTATAAACTTAAATATAAGTACCTATATGTACATGTAATCAAGCACGCTAATTTGGTTAATGTATTTCAAGATAATAAATAAAAATGTAACTATGTTTAAATGTCAGTTAGAAATTATTTTACAACTAAGTCAGTTCACAATTTGTTCTATTTTACACTTTACCCCATTTTGACGTTTTTTTTTATTATTATTTAAAGTATAGGTATACCTAAATATAGTTAAAATTTATATTTTAATAAAGAAATTAACTACGGTTAAAAGATTTTTATTCACTATAATTTACAATTAATTTAATTCTCTTAAAATACAAAAAATCTCGAGAACATAGATAATTTAAAATATTAACGACTTAGCATTTTTTTTTTTAATTTTATGGCAATGTTGTTTTTAGATTTACTTTGATATACTACTGTTTTGAATTAGGAAATTATATAGACCTGATCCATAAATACCAAGTTATTTGTATTTAACATAATATTATGCAATACTATAACACATTAAAGCCATATTTAAAATATTAAAACTTTAAAATGTCCTGCTATAAACATTTTATAGTAAGTACCTATACTGCGTTTGCTTAGAATTCTTTTTATGACGACGGTATGATTTATCGTCACGCTTTGAAACATATACAATGCGACCTCCACTGTACAGCACCATCCACTATCCAGGCATCTATGGTAGTAGATGGCTCCCCCATAGGCGTATTTATTTAGAGGACGGATGAGGAGGGAAAATTGTATTTTTTATATAAAATATTTTTTTTTTTTTGGGGTGGGGGGGCGAAGAAGTGTAAACGATTCCCAGAAGTTTTCAAAATCGCAGTGAAAAATCAAAAAAGTAAGAAAAACGGAGATTTCTACGTAATGCCCATTTTCGAAATAATTGATTTTGTTTTTTAGTATACCTCTAAATAAATAACTGTAGATACATGAAGCTTTATATTAGAATTTTCAATACATCATCTCATTTTCGAAATTTTTTTAATATTTTTGAGCTATTTGTAGGCATGAGAACATTTCGATTTTAATTAATTTTGATAAAAAAAAACTTGAAAACAACGAGCATACAATATGTACACAACAGTATTCAAAATTCTTGGTATGTCTATAATTACTTGATAATATAATGTTCCTCAAAGTTGATCTTTTTAAAAAAAAAAAAAAAAATAGAGAGTTAGTCCTCAATAATATTTTTTGAACGTCTAAAGTTCAAAATATTGTATAAATAGATATAATAGATTACGCTAGATGCATGGAATATAAATCACATCTCCATCGAAGTTAACTACCTTAATATCATTAAAGATTAAACTATAATCAAGTAAGCTAGTTCTATAGAAGAACCAAGAAACTACCAAGACGTTTGTATCCTGATGTGTACATTGTATGCTCGTAGAAACCTATTGTTATGAGATTACTAACAAACGGAAAGCGAGGTCACTTCTAACCACTTAATGGTCCTATTAGATGAAGAAACAGAGAACAGTTATAACACTACAATGATATAATTGGATTTACACTCACTTGAGTAGCAAAAGCTGGTCTATCCTGAGAGTCCAACCATCAAGAAAAGTTGTTGTGGTGTGGAAAGTGACAATCGAAAAAGATCTGTGTATAAGACGTCTAACATCAACCTCGAAAGTGCAAAAAAATAGAATTGAAAAAAAAAACTATGGGGGACGATAAAAAAATACGAAGAAGAATAGGAAAGGCTACTTGAGCAGTTGGTATAAAATCAATTTTTCTGGGATTCTAAAATATTTACTCATGTGTATACCTATGAAGTTATTTGTATTGTTATAATTTATAACTTGTATAATAACTCGAAAGCTAATCATTTAGATTTAGATTTATGAACTTCAATATTTTCAAAAAAATCATCTGCTTGACAATTTATAGTAAAAAAGTTGATTTTCAATATTGATATTGAATTTATTGTTACACTGGATACTCATAATTCATAAAATGGTATACAAATCGAAGTACCTTTTTGAAAATCTGGTGTTTAAGTAGTATCTTATTATTTTCCACTACCTACTGTTATAAGAACCTGTCCAATTCTTTCATAGTTGGTTATCTCGTACCTATTAATTTAAAATGTTAATACAAATAACATAACTAATGTCGGATAGGCAGTGGCTTAACTATATCTAGTAACTAAAACTACTTGGTGCACTACAACATATTACTTGTATTATTCAATTATAGTATAGATTTTATACCTATATATTAAAATACTTCAACAATTTACATAAAGTGTTTAAAATATATAGATAAGAACTAAGAGCCAAGAGGTAACATGAATAGAGTAATTTTTAATTAATTTACATAATTTACAAATAATTATTACAGTCTATCCGTCTGTCTGCCTGTCTGTCTAAATGTCTATTAAAAATTATAATTAATATAAATTATACATGAAATGTATATAAGCTAGTATATTAAATTTAACTAAGTTTTCAAAATTTTCCATTACTTTACTTATATTTATTTACAAAAATTAAAACTCGTTGGCTTAATTTTATCAAATGAAATCAAATTAAATTAAGGGATAATTTTTAATTGGAATTGGTAAAAAAGAAAAATCATTTTGATTAATATTAGTTTGAAACCCCAAGATCGAAACGACATTATTTCACGTGTCTTACTGTATAGTAACTAATACATTTTATTGCCAAATATAAACAATTTGGTGAAAACAGTTGCTTTATGTACTCAATTAAGTAGCAAAATTGAGAACACAGGTTTCATCTTACTCGTGTGGTCGAGCGTCGTATTTTATTTAAGTGTTCATTTTCACGGACCAAGTTGGATAATACAGCTAGTAATAATTATAAATATCTCTATTTTAAATAAAAATTTAAAAATATTATTGAGTGTTATGTAATCCTGGTAGAAACCAAAAAAAATTTATAATTTTTGTAACATTATAAAAAGCATTTTAGATAAAAATTTGAGGAGATTAGCAGAATCTAGGGGGTTGGTAAATTCCTCTAATAATAGTTTATGTCAATAAAAATTTTATAAAAGAAGCCGTTCCTCAAAAAATGTTATGTGTGCTTCAGAATGGCTAATAATTAATAAATACGAATCTAAATTGTAAATTGAATATTAGTATTGTTCTGTGGAGAAACCGGGTACAATAATTGAAACATGATACAGTTCTAACATGAGCAATACGTTGTTCAATAACCAATTTAAAAATCTCAAATAAATTTAAAAGTTTGCCCAAAGTAAAACAATTGATGGTTCTTTACCAAAATTATGATAACATGATAACCATTTGAAAAAATAACGTGTTTTTAATAACAGATAGTAAATAAAAGTCATATAACTATATTATTATTTGAGTACGGATTTTTATTATGTTTGGCTATAGTTATTTTGATATACTCCAAAAGTTATGTAGTTTTTGTTGGTTGTGCTCCAAATACTCTAACTAGTCAGTATTTATGTATTTAAAAAAAAATATTGAATGGGTACAAATGTAACAGTAACCTTCTGTGATACACTGCTGCACCTAAAGTATGTGAAAATTGTTGTATAGGTAATTTCTTTTTGGTTTTTCATAGTACTGGTGGGTGTGTCCAAATTTACTTTAGAGGCACGGGCATGTTTGTATGTTGATTTGCAATGTCTAGGGAACCTAAAAAATTCTGAAAATGCTCTATGAAAATCTAACAAATTCTCATCAAATTTTTGATAAAAGTCTTATTGCCTAATTAATCCTGCATAATGTACTAGCGCCCACGTGTTTCGCTTCGAAAGAATAGTGGTTAGTATCGAGTATGTTTCGATTAAAAAAAGGATCACATTGTTTTGGAGAATATTTCTAAGAAATATAATAAAGATTTGTATAATGTATTTTTATAAGGCTTCCTATTCATATAGTTGTCAACGGTTTTTACTATACCAAAATATTTATAGTTCTAATAATACATTAAACTAACTTTTTAAATAGGGGGGATATTAAATTTCTAAAATGTTTTCCCTTTTTACCCCATACCATAGTCATAGTTTCCAATTCCCGTCACAATTATATATTATAGTACTTGTATGAAGAGAAAATTCCTGGTAAACATAAACAGATAAAATAACGACGGTCAAATAGTCTACATCGTGTAATCTCGTTCATCAGGAAGAAAATGTAGAATCTGAACGAATTGGCTTAGAAAAACTGTACAATGGAAATGGTTTCGAAAAGGTAATACGATAACACCGGTAATGGTTCTCAATAAGTCTCCATTGAAAATATCAAAAACTATAATTTTAAAAGCTTAATGCATTTTTACATTTCCTAATTATTTTGTCAAATAATTAAATATGTATAGGTTACTAAGCTGTTAGTACTAAAAAAATAATGTGTCAGCATTAAATTGTATTAAATTATAACCAGTACGCTGTGATATAAAATACATTTAAAAGAAGCCATTTCCTTTGATTCGACGAAGCTCTATTTGTATAAATATAAATTAAATTTAAATTTTCAGATGAGCGGATTGAAGTAACACAAAATACCGAAAACGTTTGTCCATTACACTGTTCATTCAAACTTTAAAGCTTAAATATTATAACCAATTAAAAACTCGTTCTAAATTTTATTTTAATAATTATTACATTGAAATTTCCAGAAAAATATTCTGTTTAAGAAACCAAGAGCTCAGTAAGCGGCGACTACTGTACAACTACTGAAATAATACCATGTACCTCTATATGATAATAATAAACTATTGTATAAAAGTATGCGGTATACCTATGAAATATTTCACAAATTATTAATTTAAATCTCTACTATAATAAATTGTGGTAGATATATTATTATTATACTTCAACTCACTTCAAATGAGAAAATTCTAGTTGATATTAATTTTTACCTATGTGGTAGATATGTGACTATTACCTAGCTGGTATACACACAACGTACATTGTACACGTGATGTATACACGATAGGGACATAATATTAATAATATTATTAATAGACATATACACGTAAGACAGAATTAAAGCGATATAGTATTTTGTGGGGGTGTCAAACACTAAAACTCCACTTTCGAAGTTTATTACTTTTAGATTCTGAGCCGAGCGATGAATGTATTGATTTTAAATTATCTATGTCCTGTCACTCCAGGATCCAATGAAAATCACGAATATACGCTGTATGATGTTATATGAAACCGACTGTCGCATTGTCATGTTAGTGACCAGCTCTTGAACTTTTGCCTCCTGGTCCAGAGTGTAATTGGTCTTATTAGGTCTCATGTTTAAATTAACACCACATGATTTCTGTAAATTTAAGTTTTGCGTGGTGAGGTTGCCAAGAACACCTGACACGTTGAAAAATGCAAGCAAAGGCGTGGAGCCTTATTTTATCTAGATAACGCACAACACTGCCTACTGTTTATAGCGACATCAATTTACCGGTTTTTTTTTAAAGATAATTTTGTTGTATAAAATATTTTGTATACTACTATGATGGATTTTGTTTTATACTTTTATAGGTATTAAATAATGTTCGTTTCGTAATGAGCTAAACTAAAGGCAAAAAACGTAATATAGTTTTAAAAAAAATCTACAAACGACGATACCAACATGGCGGAAGAAGTGGTCGTGGAGCACGACAGATCACAAAAACTGAATTTCTGCTCTAAAGTTAAATACATAATTAACAACGAAAAAGCCTTTCTTGCATTTTTCAACTTGTCAGGTGTTATCAGCAACCTTACCGCGCAAAACCTTAACTTACAGAAATCATCTAGGAATAAATTTCAACGTGAGTGGAGGGATTTGCTGTGCGTTGGAAAAACGAAATAAGACCAATTACTTACACTCTTGACCTGGTGAAGTGAAAATATTGACATTATTAGATATGATATTTTACTTTATCCTACTTCTATAAACCTTCAAAAAATACACCCAATCATAAAAAAAATGTATGATAGATTTTTTATACATTATTTGCAAAGATTTAATTTTGTTGTTTTGATGCTTTGAATATTTTTACTATTAATATAACTTAATCATATCAGATAATTATGAACTACTGGCTCTCTCACACCATATATAGCCTGTACATTATTTCAAAGAGCTATTGATCCACAAAAGACCACTCAAATCCATTGATTTACTAATAAATAAATAAATAAAATATATAGGTGCATGAATAATTATAATTTACAAACACGTCCCACGTGATTTTAGCTGTACAATATTATTTCCATAAATTTGATGAAGTTATTAATGTAGGTGTGTACCTACGGGCTACGAGAAAAAAAGTAAAAACATGTACGTATTTTTAAAACTATTTTCATATGATGATGTTCATTAGCAATTCGTTCTGTCGATGATTTAAAACAATAATCGACAAAATGATGTTAAATATTAATTTATTCGTTATAAATTATTTCTATCGTATTTAACAAAAAACTACTTCAATATAAATAAATTAGTTTATTGAATACCTACTAAGGAAGGTTATATATAGGTTCCTCGATACCTATATATACCGCTATATTGTTACTTTTTAACAGCGCTAGAAAATGATTTAACAATAATGTGTATTTAATTCAAAACCCTGTTTTTAAATATATTAATTAACTAGGTATTATAATTACAAATCACTTATTATATAATTTATTTATAATACAAAATTGTATATTGGTTCAAAATTCGACACTTAAATATACCAATATACATAAAGTGCACTATAAAATTAATATTCTATTTTAAAATATGATTAAATATAATGTTGTCAACGGAAGAAATAAAAATTAACTTCATCAACTTATAGTAAAATATACTAGTAAACAATTCAAAACTAGTCTGTTTTAATAATATTGGTGCATAGAACACAATAAGGTTTGGTAAGTTAGGTACACATAGGTAGATGCAACCTTACCTGAAGCCTGACAGTGTGACTTTACGATAAATATCATAACAAGAAATTATAATTTTTCTAATTTGCAGTATATTATATTATACAAAATAATGATAAGATAATTTATCCAATTATACAAAACACTACTTACGTATTTGATGGTACTTGAAACTAGTAGGTAGTGGTAGATGAGGCTGCTTCACTCTTGGTCTCAAATATTTTGATTTAGGTGAACATTCATTGCTGATCTATAAATTATTACATTTTCCTTAGCATTATTGTGTTAATCTTTATTGACTAAATAACTATATTATAGTACTTAATTAAAAAATGATCTACAACTAAAGCTTATCAAAGATCACTAAATTTCTCGATACGCATTAAATTTGGGTTGTATGATTAAAATGATTGCGAATATTATTGTTAATATTGAAATCAAATGTTTTAAACATAATATTGTTTTAGATTACAACAACTCAAAATCTTTAAATTTTCAAAATAAAATGCAAATGAGTAATGAGCGTTTATAATTTAAATATAATTTACTAAATAATTTATTATTATTAGCTTTTAATATTATACTTACATTGCTCTAATAAAAACATAATAAAATATATTTAATATATTTGTAAATGTTTTACATTCTAATGATATATTATTGTGGATATTAAATGTATTATTTTGAAATCAGTGCTAAATTATAATATTAATAGTTACTGATTTCAAAGACATTCGATATTATACCTACCTATTTTAATTATCTATAAATTATAAAGCTAATCATATTTCTGACAAGCTATTTCTTAAAATATAATAATTAATAAACTTATTGAATATTAACAACTATTGTACTATTTTGAACTATTTTTATATTGTTATATTATAGTATTTACTATTTAGGAATATTAATATACATTTAGTAACCTATAAATAATAGTACCAATACATAAATCTGATTTGGGCATATGCGTTTTTAATTTGTATGCATTATATATTTTATTTGTATTTAATATAGGTGGGTACTTATATTAGGCAAGTAAATTTCTCAAAAATCTATTTTGAAGAAGAATCATATTATGCCGAGATCAACAACCACCTTAATTTATTGAACATTTCTAAGTCTCATTACATATTATTATTATTTCTTATGTAGTTATTTTAGGCATTTCAATTTTTTTTATTCAATAACTTTATGCTTAATATTATTTCACAATCTTACTTTATGTCACGTACAAAAGACCTAACAAACTTATAGTTTTATTATATCTCGTTTTTATTTACTACTTTATAAATATTTTTTATTTATGTTTTACCACATGGCAATTTTACTATGGGCATATTTCAAAATTGGAAAGTCGATGTGATATCTAGTTCGAATATAACGTTGTGTGGTGCTGAGACGTTTTATAGTTTTCTATTAATGTTTTTTGATTTGATTTTGATTTTAGGATAATATTTAACAAACAAACAATACAATTAAATATTATTTTGCTATGGCTAATTGTTATGCGTTTCGTTTTTGAATTTAACTTTAATTCAATTTATATGCTGTGATAATATGTATTTTTAAAAATAATATGATTATATAAAACTATATGGACAATTTGAATTGAAACCCACATTGAGTAGTTTCCTTAAAAGTAACAATTACTGGAAAAAAAAAACAGAAAACCTGCTTAGAGTCACTTTAGAGTTTATTCAAGAGGTGGCGATTCAATAAAAGCGTTTACATATTGGTTCAAAATGTATCATTTCAATAAGTTACCTATAACGATTATTTAATTCATTAAAATTTATCTACTAGTCAATTAGCTACCTATCATATTTACTATTATATGCAATAGTCAATACCTATACGTTCACTATATTATAATTTTTTTCTTATAACTTTTAAAACGTCCTGCATAAAAACTTTGTGGAAAATATTAGTATAGTAACCTCTATACGACTGAAACAGTTTTTAAATAAGCTAATTGTGCATATACCTACCTACAACCTACTTCACACAAAAAAGGTTAAAAAAAAAAAATATGTGATATTATGTATAATAATGATATTTATACCAACTGTATAGTAGTAGTCTGTAGCTGTTCGTCACAATTGGTGTTTGACGCCGCCGTTAAAGTATGTATACAAAACATATTATGTTTTATTATTAAAGTTTGTTTTTCAGCAACAATAATTGATTTATCAGTTCATAACATAATAATATATCGTTTTGAACTAAAAAAAATATTCGGCTGCAACGCACACGCACCGCAGCCACTCGTTTCGGCGTCGGCTAAACAGTGCGTAATTACGTTTTCTTTACGAGCCGACTTACACACACGCTCACATAAAAGAAACGTACATTAAGATGCTGCGATAAAAGAGATAGAAGCGCTTATACACACACATATGTTTATAATACTATATATATATTATATAGATGCGTTTACGAGTGTGTAGAGCCTCCCCTTATCCCCTCCCCCCACAACGGCGAGTTTAAATATCGCCCGTCTGCAGAACCTATCGTTAAAAAAATGTAGGTACTTACCTACTCATTTTACGATGCACATAATAATATATAACGACAACGAACGGGGATGTGTAAATATATATGTGCGCAACTCACGTCGGCCGGTAAAAAGAGCGGCAGCTTTCGTCGGGCTAGACGTACGTTTTCCACAATATTTCGTCATTATAATATTACACACGCACCTACACACTCTGTACATACAGGGTCAATCGGAGAAACGGGGAAATTTAAAACCCTAATGTTGGCAGCACCGTAATAGTATAGTACGGTAATATTAATTTCGGCACAATAATTATTATTATTACCAACCGCCTTTTAATAATCATATTATGGACAACTGTGATTGGTTCACCAAGTGCGAATTCCCCGTGAAGGTGCTTTTTCGGGAGATTCCCAGAGAGATTTTACAAAGAATAACCATGTCGGCGTCCGTTTTCAGGAAAATGGTACCTACTTATGAATGTGCACCGCCCCAAGGATATTCATTTAAAAACACGAAATGTATGACAGAGCGATATTCAAACTTTTTCATCCCGTGGACTAATTTGTGTGTTCAGAATATTTTTGCGGCTCCCGAATTATTATGAACACATTGAAACGAAACGGATACAATATTAATATGGGTAGGTAGTCAATATGGGTGGTCGTAATAGCGGTGACTTAAGTACTAGAAATAAAACTTCAAATAGTCGGGGAATGTGTTTCATTATTGTTTCCACAATCGTGTATGTCACTTAATATATTTTATATTAATAATTATAGGTACATGATCTACATTAATTGTTGTTTCCGGTGCTTTTATACGGCCCCTTTTGACAACTCTCGCGACGCCCCTGGGAGCCGCGACGCACGGTTTCAATACTTCTGCCTTAATACACCACTTAATGGCATATTACTTACTTTTTTTACTAACTTGGAAATACTTCTTTTTTTTAATACTTCTGTGAGATTTGTTTTAAATTTTCCCGTTTCACTGAAAGACCCTGTATTTTTTCGACCCGCGCCTTATCAATAATATCGCGTTTTATGCAGCTATCTAACAAACTTGTTCATATTAAAATAATGTTATGTAGGTAGACGTGAAGTTGGGTAATAAAAGTCCATCACATCCGCACAAACGTTACGAGGATAAAGGAAGTCTTTAAATAGGTAAGTACATAATATTATTATATATTTTGCACTGTTCGCGAGTATCTAGAACTGCAGCAGTGCGGTACAAATTTATGATAGTTGTCATAATGTTAGGTGCACCATAATGTTTAGATTATAAATGTATGGTTAAAAATATTGTTGTAATTATAATTTATATCTTTGTATAAATATAAATATAAATTTCTTTGATAAATAATATCAAAATTTAGAACTATAATAACTTCAAATGAAAATGTAATTTAAAAATTATCGTTAATTTATAATTAGCTATATTTTATGAATATTAGAAATTTTATATATTATACTTATATACCTATCTATATAGAATATAAATCAAATAATTTGTGTCTTAATTTCAAATATAGCATGAATAAAATAAATAGTTTTAATATTTAAACAATTAATATAGGTATGTTTTAAATATTTAGGGGAAAAAAGTCTTTCCAGCCCAAAAATATGTGTTACTTAAAATGAAAAGTACCTATTTTAAGGAAAATGTGTAGTGAAGGAAAACGGTAACTCATTTTTGGAGAAAAGCTGCCCCACCCTATGAAACGTGTTTAAAATGAATGTATTGATACACGTACATAATATATATATATATTATATATATTTATATGAAGGTACTATATAGTTAGGTATCTAGCACTATCTACATTGTATAATATAATCGTTAGTAAAAATAATGAAAATTGTCCAAAAATTGTGCACATGAATTCATAATATTACCTATATCGTTCATTTACCAGCTCTCATCGTGTTAGTCACGATTAATAAATCAATAATTTTACTGTATTTAAAAACATCTGCTAGTATAGTTCATAGTAGTTTTTTGGTTTACTTGAAATACAAATAATGAAAATAAAAATTATTTATTTATTTTCAAACTCTAAAAAATCGATTTCTTATATATATTATATTAAAATTAAAAAATCAAATAACGTATTTCTATTATAAGCATTAAGGTAGTTGGGTCAGCTTTAAAGCTTAAACAAAGTAGTCGGGTAGAGGTGTAGATGATTATTTCTGCAGTCTGCAATATCGAATGTTACGAAAGTCACAGAGCGCACACACACCAATAATTGTACCAATTAATAACCTTAATCCAAATTAAATGAAAATCAGTAAGTGTCTAAGCATCGACACATTATATGAAATCGTACTGGACAAACATCATAAAACTTTTAAAATTCGGAGAAATGCATCTTAATTCTTAGCCTTCTTTACAAGACTCGAATAGTAATATTATTGTCGTTGTACTGTGTGCAACCTATACGTAGTGACTAATGAGTAAGGTGTGTATTACCATCATTGTGACATTTCTCATAAGAGGCTGTTCATACAGAGAGCAAGCCCCCTTAGAATCACTAAATTAATTTTATCTGGACAAAATTCCTGTAAATTCAGACCGTTTGTGAAATATATATTTAGAAATGAACTTTTTTCAATAATTTTTTTTGTGCGCGATTCATACAACTCGCGTGTACCCGCCATAATGTTGCTACAGATGTTCATGTTGTGTCAATAAAAAGAAACAAGCCACGCAATAGGAATATATACCTAATATTACTATTGTATCGTCTGGATTCGTTCACCGTGGCACAAGTCGTCGCGACAGTGCATGTTGTTGTTGTTATTATTGTTATATAGCATAGCCCATAGGTACCTATATATAATATACTATATACAAACAGCGAGTTGCGTTTGAAAGAAATGATAATGCTTCACATTGCGAAATGATTATGAGCGGTGTTCGGTTCACTATTGTGTTCATGGGACGTTTTTCAAGTTTTTAAGTGCTCGTAAAAATAATTTATGAGTGAAGATGATGTTCAACATATTTTATTGAATATCGTATAATAAAATAGGTACGAAATGAGTAGCCTTGTACTGAAACAACGTTACGTCTTAGTACGCTAACTTAAAACGATATAAAAATGAGTGTATGGGTAGGTAGGTATATACATCATTAGCTTATCATAAAATATGTCGGGTGGTTATTAAAAGTAAATCTCTAGAAATATTGATACTCTCAGTCCCCATTAAATTTTAAAAGTTCATATCATTATGAATTAATAATCGTAAGATGTTTGAGATATTTTGTACACGGTTTTACTTACCTACTTGTGTTAACATTTCAAATTTCACAATTTGCAAGAAACTACAACATGTAATTTACACAAATAATTAGGAAAAATGAAAAAATGAAATGAAATTTGTGTAGATACAAACTATACTGTGTGTAAATGAGCACTACGCTAAACAATTTTTTAAAAAATTTTAATGTATATTCTATATATGTACCTGCGTATAAAGTCATATGGATAGCTATATAATAGGTATGATCACATCTAACAATATTTTTAAACATTAATGCTCATAATTTAACCTCAAAAAGAATGTTTCTAAAACATTTCATTGACATATTGTTAGTAATTGGAAAAACAAAAAAGTGTTTTGAGGCACTTTAAACAGAACTCTAATATTATAATTGTGAGTTAAAATGAAACAACGAACACGAATATTAACAACAGCAATAAATTGTCTCCCAGTTACATTTAATTCCGAAATAGTATGTGCATATCAAAGATGTTTAAAAGATATCTCAAATTATCTACAAGTCGTTTTTATGGATGCTTTAGCCAATAGCAAAATGTGACAATAGAACACTATTAATACTTCAGAGTGCTTAGCTACACAGTAATATACGACAACAGTATAATATAATATAATGATGCAACATCACTTGAGGAACGAAAATGTTAATAAATAATAATGGCCTTAACCCGCGGTGTTCTGACGTCCATACTTTTATATTATTTGTGAAACTATACTGTACAGTGGTCTCTATATTAGAATATAGCTTTACGTGATTTTCATCTACGTGTTAGAAGCAGTGGCTATGTGTCAACAATGTTCAAACGTGCTGTCACTCACAAAGTCGCTCATTGGAGATAAATACATCAAATTTTCAAATAAACATTCTTTATACATTGTTTTTATATTTATTTTGTGCATCAGGATAAAGGAAAAATAAAGAGTTCCCATAAACTACTATGATTTTTAACTCTTTCGTTTTGAATGCGGTAGATCGAAATCTGTCAATTTAGAAAGACGTTGTTTTTTAATTTACTTTTTTAAAAATAGTTTTACGCGTACGTTATGTTGTGTTCTTTATTGAAAACGCAATGCCAATAATAATTAGGACTTTGAAGTATAATATTTTTTATCGAATACAATTTAACAACACTGACAAGTGTTAAAAACGATTTAAAAGATTGTGATTAAAATAAGATAATTGTAAAATCATTTAAAATTAATATTTTTTTGAGTAAATATTTTGCTATTTTCCATATTTGCGTATAAAAATATGAAACTAAATGTTTGTGTGTTTATATTAAATATTTAAACTCGAATACACCTGTATAAACACCACTGACAATTAATTTCAATTTGTTTTAAAAATAATAAATTGTGCTTCAAGATACAAAATATTATTAATTAGGTACAACATCGTACATTCATACAAAAGAGACCTTTTTTACAATCAATTTGCGCACAATTGACGAACTTAAGAAATTTTTTTTCAAAGAAATGAGTGGAGAAATGTTGAATATTTAAGTATTTTGTATAATAGTTTAGGTATAATAATGTTGTGTTTAAAATCCTAAAATGTCTGTATTGAATATTTGTGCTTATAAAATTTATAATTAGAAATAAATTGAATTGCAAACTATTAGAAACTTCATGAACAATTTCGTAAGGGAACATTTTTAGAGTGCAATGTAAAACACTTTGAACTTTGAAGTGATGACACGTTTGCCTATAAGAAGCCTGCTCTTTTTCAATACCAGTGTCGTCCGTGAGAACAATTAATATACCTGCCAAGAACAAAAATAAAGTTTAAATTCTGATCAAATGGTATCAATTAGTCGAGCAGTGTATACTTTTATGTAAAGTCGAGTATGGAACATTTAAACCAATGTTATCCCTGAACTTAAAATATTTTATAATTTATTTGTTGTCAAACAAACTGCACTTTTAAACGCATAACAAAATTAATGTGTTTATTTCTATTTGTATATTTTGGTTTTTGTATTGGCCTATAATCTAGAATCTATATTGTACCTACGTCATACACAATAAATATTATCTATATAATGACTATATTACAATATAATATTTATCAAACATTTAACTATATAAATTATAAAGGTATATCAATAATCAAACCGTTCTAAGATATAGTTATACTACAGTTTTACATTATTTGATTTGTCTTTATGTATATTAAATTATACAGTAATTATTTAATTATTTAAATAACTCTAATATTATTCGCAAGTCACAAAACATACTTATATAGTAGGTAAAATATTCATAAAGTATATTTAAAATGGATAAAAATAATAAAACAAACACTTACCTTTTCCGAGCACATTCTTTTGGTCTGAACTGGTGGATGCCGGATGATGAAAAATGATTAAAGTACGGATACTTTAAATTAAAATAAGTAAAAAACATGTCTTGAATGAATCATGTATATATTTGTAAAATCTGTAATATTGAAGGATGCTTCAGAAGCGAAGTTTGTTTTATATTATAATGTCTTTGGTGTTATATTTTTAAAATTAATTTAACTATACAAAAATACATATACGTTATTATAATATATATAATAAATATATAGGTATGTGTGTAAGAAATGTAACGTGTAATTTAAAAAAAATCCCTAGTAAACTTTTTAAGTTAAAAAAAAAAATAATAATAACAACAATAATAATAATAATGATGCTGATAGTATTGTAAATACTCGAATGAACACTGCAATATATTAAGTATTGTTTAATATATTATTATTGTACCAGGGACCGAGAAAATTAAATATCTTCATCATCTATTCAGTACAATAGTAATACATGTCTTAGTCTGATATGGGCTGCTGATAGTGGCACATACTTAATCGGAACGCGCATATTTGTTAACACGAAAACGCACACACTCGCGCCACGCACACGAACACAGGATTATACGGTGACACGCGGCGTGCGCGTTATTGCAGCACAGCCCCGGCACCGTGCACATTTGTGTCGGGCGTGTATTTGACAATCGGATTTTCTGCACAGCCTCTGGCTGGATATCCGGTGGGTTGACCGGCGTTGTACACTCTTTATGCGTCAACGACAACGACAAAAAAAAAAAAAGGCGAGCAGTACAACAACAGTAATAGTCGCATATATAGTAACGACGATGATTAAACAGAAAAAAAAAACATCCCTTTTGCGTCATTGTCCGGTGTGTTTACCGCGGGCAGAGTCCAAGGAAACACACTGTCAAGCTCTGCAATTAACACCCAAACCTTTCACAAAACACCGATCCTTTTCTAATAATCTTCCATTGAATCAAAACCAAAAACAAATACAATAATATTGTACAATGCCGTACAGTGCTTAAAACAGAGGAATAATTAATGAACATGAAGAGACTGTGTATGGTACGAGAATCGAGGCCCGATCGACACCGAGCCGACTCGATCGTACCTAATACACACGTTGATTTAAATAGAGTATAATATTTACGTTTGGCAGTATATATGCCGGAATTTAAGTTAAGCGTTAAATAATAGATACTTGCGAAGGACCGTATTCATCATCTAAGTTACTCTTAAAACGTGGCGTAACGCACGATCGTTTTGTTTAAATAAAATAAAAACGTGTGTTCCATGAGCTAATTGTTGGTTATATCATGTAAAAATCAATGAACAATAGTATAAATGTTTGATATCGGCGCGACTCTAAAGTAATTTATCGTGAATAATTAGTGTATATCTTTAAAAGAGCAAGTCGCGCTCAAAATGAGTGTTCTGTATACCAATTTAATTTGATTCAATAGTTTACTACGTACACCTAGAAAAAATAAATCAGTCAATAACATTGTAACGTTATTCACGTGCCCTTCAATGCTACATTGAACAAGATGAAATGCGACTACACGGCTATATACGAGAATGGGTTGCCTACATTGTAACAGGTAGGTAGACTGACTGCAAGGATTTATACGAATCTAACAGCTCCAAATACAATTATTACTGTCCTACGCTTTGAATTAATGGAACGATTAATCGCTTTGGTCACGCCAACTGGTTTATTTTATAGTGTTTTTTTTTAAGATTGCGTAAAACCAGTTGCTACCAAGAAGTACCAATCGAGAACATAGATCTTTTTGATCTCATATTATATTATTTGATCTGTTAATTGAATAATAACTACAAGATGGCATGAACTCTACTTGCAAGGTTTTAAAAACGGAAATTACCGAGAAATCATAGTATAATATCTCACCACGGTAGGTGTACTACCTAGGTACAATATTGTAACGACCGAAAATTTGAAATTTTGATTAATCGACAGAAAAGTAATATTGTAATAATATAATACGTTCAACTAAAGTAAACGATTGTTTTTTCAGTTACGGCTTACGACTAAATAATAAATATATTTGAAATTTTGTTTTGTCATAAGTCCGTGCGATAGTCCGTTAACAGTATGTTCGATCGCATCAGACATATTGATAAATCGACACCTATGACCTGTATAATAATATATGATATTATATAATATAAATCGGCCCGACGTTACAGTAATTAAACCGAACGAGCAAGATACTGTATAGGTAGGTACGGGTATTTAAAATGTATTTCGCAGCAGGAACGCAGTTGAAACGGCAAGACCGATGACTGCGAAATAATATTATAATCATCAGGTTAAAACAATATTAATTATTATGGAATAATTACAAGTCTGTGCGGGGCACAGTGCCCTGACCTATCCAATGCATTTTTACGTACACCCGTGGCGTGGTAGATACCCATAAGTATGTATATATATAATATATACATGTATATTGTATATATTATTATATGCTGCATGCAGACGAGTGCGTATAAAATCTATTTACCCGACGTACACCGAACATCCTTGCAGTAAATACCTGTGGTCAGTAAACGGTATATAATGTTTACATAAAACGTAGACACGTACTCTGACGGAACCACAATGTACAACGATTTTGTATCACTAGAATGTAGGTATAACAACACAATTATTATCGTACTCGCACGGTGGTTTATATAATATATTATATATATATTTTGAAAATAATTCCACTAGCGTTGCTTGTCACGTATCGGTTGAAATGTTATCGACTATCGAATATCTATAATAATCGGAATGATAATATTGTTATCGGCTAGTGAGGCCGACGGGTTTGCCCTCGATCAATTTTGTATGGTATTAATTTAGCAGTCGTCGAAAAAGAGCGAACGGGACATGTCGGCTCCGTATTATAGTGAAAAAAAAATAATTTAATATTCTATTTGCTCAATTGCGTATAAGTTATTAATTTAAAATAATAGCCTAATCAACCAGCTGAGTATCCGAAGTAACCAGTATCGGAAAGTTACAGTCCACTCCGCAACATTTGGTCCATCGACCCGGATATTCAGTGTTGATTAGGAAAGCGTAATTCGTATTGAGGCGTTAATCGAGTATAGTGCGAGAGTTAAAGTTACAAAGTAACTGCGGATTAAATAAAATTGTGCGTCGCATATGCGTGGTAAAATTGTTACGTGGCTTTTGCGATCAAAATAAATCGGATATTCGTATATTTCGAAAATCAAGAAAACAATATACAATACATCCATAGGGGCGTGCAGGCAGCTGGCAAGTACAGTACTACAGCTTATATGGTGTATGGCGAAAAAGGGGCAAATCAATAACCTCAGCGACGATCGAATTTCCCGAGCAATAGCTGGGCCTCTCGAGAAAAATTGTCTTATAACGTCTGGCATAAAGGTAAGAGTCTCTGATTAAAAATAATTCCTGTGTAAAATTTCCTTGGGTTTCCCCTAGTGAGTAAAAAAAAAAAAAAAACTTGTACGTAGTATGTGAAGCAGGTCGAATAAACGCAGATAACAGCCAACAGGTTTAACGTAATAAGTGAGATATAATATATTATATTCAGCCGAAATAGTAACGCGAGAATAATTGATATGGCGGCTGACGAGAGAAATCTCACGATAAGACGCGGCCAATTAAAAGGCACGGTTACGAGATTCTTGACTTACCTACAAAGTGAAGAATTGGATCCAAATCAAGTATCATTAAGAAGGGAAAAAATCGAAGAAGTTTGGCATGAATTTGACCAAATTCAAACGGCACTTGAATTGACGGAGAATTTAAACGAAAGCACGGCGTACCGTAAGGAGTTCGAAGATCTATACTTTAAGGCTATAGTAGAAGCAAATAAAATTGTATCACTAGGAATGGTAAAAGAGACTACCTCTGAACGAGGAAGTATGGCGATAGCGAGCGAAAGAAGTACAGGGAGAAACAGTATGGCGCCTCAAGTGAAATTAGCAGCATTAAAAGTACCTGTTTTTAATGGGGATTATTTAGAATGGGCGTCGTTTTATGATACATTTACGGCATTGGTACATACACACCCGGACCTATTGCCCGTATCGAAGTTTTTTCATTTGCGCGAAGCGCTATCAGGAGAGGCGTTGAACTCGATAAGAAGTTTGGAGACCACAGCAAATAATTATGAAAAAGCGTGGAGCATTCTGTGTGCTAGGTATAATAATAAAAAAGTGCGAATTCAAGCTCATGTGCGGGCAATATTTGATTTGGATGCGCTGCAGAGTGACTCGGCAATAAAACTTAGGTATTTTTTCGATGCGTTGTCAGGTCACATGCGAGCTCTAGAGGCGTTAGAGCAAGAACCGGAAAGTTGGGGGCCGTTATTAATGCACTTAATTAGTACCAAATTAGACAAAAAAACGTTACAAGAGTGGGAGGCGGGCAGCCCTAAAGACAGGATTGCTGAAGTTTCAGAGATAATGCAATTTCTGGAAAATCGATTTAAAATATTAGAAGCCATCGAATCAGCGAAAAACGTACATAGTAGTACGCGAGGTGCTATTAGTAACGGATCGACAGGGCAAGGCAAATCGAACAAATATAATAATCAATTTTCGTCTTTAATGATAAGTGCGGGTTTAAAGTGTTACGTGTGTCAGTTGCCGCACACTATCTATAAATGTCCAACGTTAATTGCTTTACCGATAAAAGAGAGAATAAATAAAGTAACTGAATTAAAATTATGTAAGATTTGTTTACGTCAGCACGAAAATAAAAAGTGCTTTGCGAAATATTGCTTCAAGTGTTCGAAGCCGCATAATACATTGTTGCATTTAGCGCAAATTAAAAATGCAGAACAAGGTAACAAAAATTCAACTGAAAATGCAGAAGAGAGCACGTCGGCGGCATCGTCATCAATAAGTGCGCATACGCTGGTACAAAATGACGAACAGGTATTATTATCAACAGCGGTGGTGCATATACACAATGCTAGCGGTGAAAACGTCGAATGCCGTATATTGTTAGATTCCGGCTCACAGTGTAATTTAATTACCGAAAATATGGTTCAAAATATAAGATTAAAAAGGTATCAAGTGCAGCACACAGTAATGGGTATCGGTGGGATAACACAACCTGTTACGCGGGCTGTAAATGTTTCAATTACATCGCGATATAATAGTTTCAATTTAATATTGACCTGCCTAGTGGTACAAAAGATCACACATTGTATGCCTAATAATGAGGTTGAAAATTGCGTAGCTCCCAATGATATAAATCTCGCGGACCCGTTATTTAGACGTCCGCAAAAAATAGATTTGTTACTAGGGAACAAACATTTCTTCGAAATAATATGTGCCGGCCAAATTAAACAGCACGTGGCCGGACCGATATTTCAGGAAACACGTTTCGGCTGGGTGGTAGCTGGACCGGTCTTAAGAAAGAGCTGTAAGGATACCAAGAACGTAAGTAGCGTAGCACACACGACAGCGTGTGTGGAAAATGACACGCATTTTGAAAATTTGGTATCAAAGTTTTGGCGTATAGAAAAATTGGAGACGGACCCACCTTTAACATTAGAAGAAAAAATGTGTAGGAGTCATTTTGACAAAACAGTCCAACGGGACAAAACCGGACGTTTTATTATCCGTTTGCCGTTTAAAAATACAAATAACGCGTCCGCATTAGGAAAATCGTATCAGATCGCAAGGCGGCGATGGGCGGCGACCGAGAATAGACTCCGAAATAATATACCTCTACGCGAAGCATATACGCAATTTATGCACGAATATGAAGCGTTAGGCCATATGGAACGGGTAATTGAAAAAGAGGACGAGGAAAATAAAAAGAGTTGCTATTTGCCACATCACGCGGTTATAAATGAAAATAGTACGACGACCAAGGTGAGGGTGGTGTTTGACGCGTCCTGTAAGACAGAATCTGGCAACAGCTTGAACGATTTATTATTAAAAGGGCCCGTTTTGCAGGACGAACTATTATACATATTAGCGCGTTTCCGTACCTATAATTATGTCTTATCAGCTGACATTACAAAAATGTACCGACAAATTAAAGTAGCTAACGAAGATTGTAACTATCAGCGGATATTGTGGCGAGCCGATCCAAAAATGCCAATACAAGTTTATCGTCTTACCACATTAACTTACGGTACAGTACCTGCCGCTTTCATAGCAACAGCTTGTTTAGAAAAATTGGCTGAGACAGGAAACGATTACCTACGTGCACGTGAATCCATAAAAAGTGATTTTTATATGGATGACTATTTGAGTGGCGCGTCAACAAAAGAAGAAGCTATAAGGTTAAAACATGAAGTACTGTCAATATTAGGGCAAGCGGGTTTCGAGCTACGGAAGTGGTCGTCCAATGACCCTAGTATTATAAATAGTAATATGTCGGTCGGTGACAAAGGTGCGGGTAACGACGTGCGTGTTTTCGATTGTGCGATAACAAAAATACTAGGCCTATTCTGGGAACCGAGCGACGACGTATTACGGTATAAAGTAAGCGAATACGTTGAAAATACGGAAATTATTAACAAACGAAAAATACTGTCCGAAATAGCTACAATATTCGACCCCCTCGGTTTAGTAGGTCCAGTGGTAGTAGTAGCTAAATTATTTATGCAAAATTTATGGCAGTTACGTGTAAACTGGGACAAACAATTACCGAAAGACGTATCCGACGAATGGCTACAATACAAAAAATGTTTACCGCGACTAAATAAACTAGTAATTCCGCGTATGATTATTAGTAAACATAAAATCATAAATATCCAAATTCATGGATTTGCTGATGCATCGACAAAAGCTTATGGCGCATGTTTGTATTTACGTAGTACGGACGAAGTAGGTACACATACAGTGAGACTTATATGCGCCAAATCTAAGGTCGCACCGTTAAAAACGATATCATTACCGAGACTAGAACTATGTGCTGCGTTACTATTGGCGCGTATGCAGCATCGTGTAATTCCAAAATTACGACTAGAAATAGAGAGAAAATATTTTTGGTCGGATTCTACTATTACTCTTGCTTGGATCTCGTCACCGTCCACCAGGTGGAAAACATTTGTTGCCCACAGGGTTGGAGAGATTCAGGATTTATCCTGCACTAGTGAGTGGTCCCACGTTAGTACACACGACAATCCAGCTGACTTAATATCGCGCGGGTGTGATGCGTCACAAATTGCGGCTATGGAATTATGGTGGTATGGCCCGAAGTGGTTGTGTTTAAATTAAGAGGATTGGCCGGCAAAAAATGAGGTTTTACACCATCAATTAAATGGTAAAAATATTCCTGAAAAACAAAACGTTATAGAATTTTCCGGTATTACCACGGATACATTTTCTATATTTGACAAGTATTCGTCGTTGAATAAAATAATACGAATTACCGCCTATTGCGTGCGTTTTTATAATAAAATAAAAGAACCAAAAATATCAGAGTGCGGAGTTTTAACAACAACTGATTTACATAATGCAAATTTGCGACTTTTAATTAAAGTACAAAAGGACCATTTTGAAAAGGAGTTAAATGAATTAAATTCGGAAAATGGTCAGGTATCGTCGAAAAGCAAGTTATTCAGATTGAGACCGTTTCTCGACGAAGAGGGATTAATCCGTGTGGGCGGGCGGCTAAAAAATGCGTTATCATTAGGCATTTTTCAAAAGCACCCCATATTATTACCAAAAGAGTCCGCGTATACAAATTTGTTGTTTCAACGGGAGCATGAACAGTTATTACACGGGGGTCCACAAGCAATGTTAGCGTCGATCCGGCTGCAATATTGGCCACTTAATGCCCGGAATATAGCTCGAAAGACCGTGTACCGTTGTGTGAAATGTTTTCGAATGAAGCCTACGGTGGTACAACCAATCATGGGTAATTTACCTAGAGAGCGTGTAGAAATCCAATCTCGTGCATTTCAAATCTGCGGTGTCGATTTCGCGGGGCCTATAATGGTAAAACAGAGTTTAAGGCGAAATGCACCCGCGACAAAAGGGTATGTTTGTATATTTGTATGTTTTGCTACTAAGGCGGTGCATATTGAGGTCGTTATAGATTTGAGCACAAAGTCATTTTTAAATGCGTTGAACCGATTTTTTGATCGCAGGGGTAAATGTGCTATGATTTATTCCGACAATGCTACCAACTTCGTAGGAGCAAACAGGCATTTAAAAGAGGTATATCAACTTTTCCGAGATCAAAAGCATCAAGAGATCGTTCAATCTGGTCTGGCTACAATAGGAGTACAATGGAAGTTTATTCCCCCCAGGTCGCCTCATTTTGGGGGATTATGGGAGGCAGCGGTTAAGTCGATGAAATCATTATTACGAAGTGTACTATGCGAATCATATTTAACGTACGAAGAGTTATGTACTATACTCACTAGGGTAGAAGCGTGTTTAAATTCTCGGCCTTTAACGGCTTTGTCCTCGGATCCTTCCGATTTATTATACATCACTCCAGCTCATTTCCTAATCGGAGACTCCCTAATGTCTATACCGGAGCGGGATGAAACAAATACTCAGGTAAACCGGTTAGACCGTTGGCGTCGCGTTCAACAATTCTCACAAATTTTGTGGAAACGTTGGAGTCGAGAGTATTTGCATCAATTGCAAGAGAGGTCAAGATGGGCTAGTGAAAAGGGACCCAAAGTGGATATCGGCAGTGTAGTTTTAATTAGTGAAGATAATCTGCCACCCTTACGGTGGAAAATCGGACGAGTGAGAGAGGTGACACGGGGAAGTGACAACATCATTCGTACCGCGGTAGTAAAAACGGTTGATGGCGAGTTAACCAGGGCAGTGCGTAAGCTGTGTCCACTACCATTCGAAGGCAATGATGGTTAAATCAAAGGCCAAAATAAATTAATTCTTGTAATAATTTTTTTTTTTTTGATATGAATTATTTGTATGATTTTTATTCGTATTATTATTAATATGTAACAATAATAGAATTTTTTTTTTGATACCTATTATTATTCATTATGTTACATTATTATGTTATGATATTAGTCCTGTACTCATGTATTATAATTATTGTTGTTTGAAAAATATTTCAAGGCGGGCGGCATGTCACGTATCGGTTGAAATGTTATCGACTATCGAATATCTATAATAATCGGAATGATAATATTGTTATCGGCTAGTGAGGCCGACGGGTTTGCCCTCGATCAATTTTGTATGGTATTAATTTAGCAGTCGTCGAAAAAGAGCGAACGGGACATGTCGGCTCCGTATTATAGTGAAAATAAAATAATTTAATATTCTATTTGCTCAATTGCGTATAAGTTATTAATTTAAAATAATAGCCTAATCAACCAGCTGAGTATCCGAAGTAACCAGTATCGGAAAGTTACAGTCCACTCCGCAACATTGCTTGCATTCATTATATAGCAATGTGGTATTTATATTGTATGCTATTTATCGCACATTTATGTCATATTAGATATATATTGTTACATGTGACCGACCATAAACAGATATTTTAGAAATACATTATACCCACCTACTAACTTACCCACGTAAATATCTAGCCTTTCATTATTAAATTATTTTAGTTTTCACCACAATCTAATGACATCCGAATATTTGAAAATTGCCACACTCATTCTAACCCAACTTGACCCCTATTGCATAGGTACTTACTTAAATATTTTGTTGGAAAAATTAAATTTTTTTTTGCTGAAAACCGAGTTTAAACAAAATCAAAATATTTTTATAAAAACCATCGATATTATGTAGAAAATGTTGGTCACGAGAGCTAATGCCTAATTCCCTAACAAACCTTCAGTAGTGTTGTGGTGACTTATTGAAAAAATAAAAAAAGGAAATATATAGATGATGTTTGGCTATATACGCGTGAAACCTGTTGCTAGGTAGGTAGGCACCTATATATAATATGGTACATTACTACAGTAAGTAAAAGAAGAAAATATGACGAAAA
Organism: Macrosiphum euphorbiae; assembly: GCA_949089665.1. Lineage (NCBI taxonomy): Eukaryota > Metazoa > Arthropoda > Insecta > Hemiptera > Aphididae > Macrosiphum > Macrosiphum euphorbiae. The sequence continues at coordinate 89,450,743 of CARXXK010000002.1, read as the reverse complement.
TTATATCTCTTTTGGTTTCATACATGAAAATAGTTATCCACAGTGCGTTGTATGTAGTAAAGTTTTTCCGAATAGTTCAATGGTGCCAGCCAAATTGCGCCGTCATTTGGAAACTAACCATACAGACGTCAAAGATAAACCTGTTGATTATTTTATTCGATTGCGTGATCAACTTTTAAAGAATAAGAACTTTATAGCTGAAGTAACAAAAACGGAAAATGAAAAAGCAACAGAGGCATCTTATATGGTCAGTTATCGTATAGCTCAGGCTGGTAAAGCTCATACAATTGCCGAAAATCTAATCAAACCTTGCGTGACTGATATTGTTAGTTGTATGTTAGATGAAAAGGCAGTCAAAAAAATAAATACTATTCCGCTTTCCAACGATACCGTTAGGCGTAGAATTAACGATATATCAACTCACATAAAATCGGAATTAATATCTCGTCTTAAATGTAATAATTTTGCTTTACAAATGGACGAATCCACTGACGTTTCTGGATTAGCTGTATTGCTTGTATTCGTTAGGTATAAATATCAAACTTCTCTTGAAGAAGACCTCTTATTATGTCAACCTTTGTCCACTTATACAACTGGTTATGAAATCTTCAATATGTTGAACAATTTTTTTGAAATAGAAGGATTGACTTGGGATAATTGTATTGATATTTGTACAGATGGAGCGAAGGCAATGGTTGGAAAAACTGCTGGCGTGGTTTCGCGAATTAAAGAAGTAACCAACAATTGTAGTAATAGTCATTGCATTCTTCATCGTCAAGCACTTGCTATTAAAAAGATGCCAATACCTCTTAAAAATGTACTTGATGAGGCAGTGAAGATTATAAATTTCGTAAAATCTCGACCATTGAGCACAAGACTGTTCACAATTTTATGTGAAGATATGGGAAGTATGCACAAATCACTACTTTACCATACCGAAATAAGATGGCTTTCTCGGGGAAAAACACTTGTACGCTTACTCGAATTGCGCAATGAATTGTACGTTTTTTTCACCGATCACCCATTTAATTTACAGCTCAGACTTAGTGATAAAATTTGGTTATTTCGACTTAGTTACTTGGCTGATATTTTTACAAAATTGAATGAAGTGAACTTATCAATACAAGGTAAAATGACTACCGTTTTCACGGCAAATGACAAAATTCGAGCTTTAAAAAAAAAATTAAATTTTGGGCTGTGTGTTTTTCTCAACATAAAATTGATAGTTTTCCTTTGTTAAAGGAATATTTAGAATCGATTGATGGTAATATTGAAGATTTTGATGAAATATATGGCGAAATTGAACAACATTTAAATGAAATACTATCGTCATTAGAAAAATATTTTCCAGAAAGTAAAGACATAGAATTTATCCAACGATATAATTGGGTTAAAAATCCGTTTTTAATCAACGATAAGCCCGAAGATTTATCTATAACGGAGTATGAAGAATTTATTGAAATGACCACCGATTCATCTTTAAAAATTTTATTTGATAAAATATCATTAACAGATTTTTGGTGCAGTAGCAGTATTACTAACGAATATCAATCTCTGGCTAAAAAAGCTATCTTAGCACTTCTTCCTTTCGCAACAACATATCTATGTGAAACCGGATTTTCATCATATGCATCAATGAAAACCAAATATCGTAATAAATTGGATGCTGAAGCAGATATGCGTATTCAACTCTCGCCTATCAAGCCAAATATAAAAATACTGGTCAATAAAAAAAGCCAACATCACGGATCACATTAATAAATAAATAAATTGCTAAAATTTTATGTTATTTTTTTCTAATTAAATTAATATTAATTGAATAATTTGTATATATTCGTATTTTACAGAAAATAAAAAAAAAAAGCAAATCATTTACAATTGGCATCATTTTTTTTATGAATTTTAGTTGTCTCATATAGACATTTCTGATTTTTGGGGCTCCGTAATTTTTTTTAGGAATATAAGGGCTCCGCGAACAAAAAAGTTTGAGAACCGCTGTGGTACAATATTAATATTACCTATATATTATAATATCACTGAAAGAATTATTATAATAATATTATTATCCCGTAGTCGCGTATACACGGATAGCACGGTGTAATGCGACGTGACAATAATAATAATAATAATAATACAATTATTATTATTACAATGCGATTTGCACATTGTGGTTATCGCGCACGCGTATATTATGTATAGGTACGACCGTGTTTACTTTGTTATAATATGTTAGTAGTCAGATGGTCAGGCAGGCATATTATGTATACCTACGCCTAACACGCGTGCGTACACGTCATGTATAATATACCTGTTGTAGGTAGGTATACAACATTATACATGGTTATAATGTGTTCTATTATGTTGTGTTATTGAGCATGTTCAGTGCGTCGAAACAATGGTGGTCGGATATTTTACGAGTATTAATGTGTCGGAGTTGATTTCGCCCCCCCACCAGGTGTCATTACTGCACACGGCACACTGCAGGTCACGCCTATCCCATCGCATAAATATATATATATCCACCACGGGTGTACTGAAGAAATGGGTGTGCGCACACGGTGTGGGTATATACGGCCGGCCTGCCGACCGACCGACCGCGGCGGAGGTAGAAGGAACAGTTTTTTTTTTAATTTTAAATTTTTTACGTAGTAAAAAGAATATGACTTTTTCCGCCCTACTTTGCCCCCCTCGCCGGCCTATTACTACCCTTTACCCCTCCCCTTTACTGGATGGCCACTTACCTCGTTTAATTAACATGGTCGCTTTGTCCACGTCGTACGTGTTATGTTGCAATATGAACAGACGGAATGCATTTAAGTTTTGAAAATCTTTGGTGCGGCCGACTAACTCCTTTAATATGGTCTTGACGTGCTCGATTTGATTACTCATTATCTCGGGTCTGGAATCTGAAAATCATAATGAATTTATAATATTTTAGATACTCAAAGTAACATTTTTATTGCGATAATATATTATTACAATCAAAGAATAGACACTAGTTATGTTATCCCATTTAATTTAATTGTGCATATTTGAACATAAACATGTAAAATAATAAACCAGGAATAATGATAGTTGTTTTACGTACAATACATTGAAGCCATCATGTGTGAGAGACAGACAGACAATGTAAGGCTATTATATGCCTATGCTGAGTTATAATCTCCTTGATAAAACCCTAGATTTATATTATATCTATGAGAAGACATGTTAGCTTCACATATTTTAAATAATTCCTTGTCTATTCTTTTATATGTATATGTGTTTGAAAACAAAATGTAGTACTGTATTAAATACATTATTTGAATATTATGTCATCATACATGATGTTTGCAAAGTGTTTTTCATCAAAAAATAACAATATTCCAATCAAACTGTTGAAAAAAATAAAAATTGTCCAGGCAATCCAACAGAAGGTTGATAAAAATGTGTTTGCCTTAAAAATAATAAGACAATTATAATATAATAGTTATAACCACCAATAATTGTGTATATATGAAATAATGGAAACTACTGCATCCACAGTGTGACACACTATAGTATAAGTGCATGACAAGGATCTAAAAATAAGAACATAAAATAATACCTAATACTATCACAACTTAACGATAAATATTATCAATCACGATCTAACTATAAGTAATATTTATAATATATATTATAAATATATATATATATATATATATCAGTGTTAGTTAATGCAAAGTAAAGAAAATAACGCGTTACTTTGTTTTGTAACGCATTAGGTGATATTGTTAAACAATTTTCCGAATAATGATAATGCAATGTAAATTATTTTTGATAAGTTATTTCTATAATATCAAGCGTTACTTTTTCGAGTTTAAAGTATTAAAAAATAATTATAATTAATAGTAGTATAAAAATAAATAAATAATTATTATAGACACGAAACTTCTTTGATAAAACTTTAGAAAATGCCATTTCTGAATTGAAAAATGGTAACTTTTTTCCATCGTAAACTACCTAACTTTGTTAAAGAAAGTAAAAACATTATGTTTTAGTAAAGAGAACGCGTGTTTAAGTAATTTTTTTATATAATATTTAGGTTACCTATTGACTTCTTTAAGTTATCATATGTACAAAGATGTTTTTAAAAACCGTATTTGTGTTCCAAGTAAAAGATTATGCACAAAAACATTAAAAAAACCATACTGTCCTAAACTATACCTTACTACCCGAAAATCAATGTGACTTGAAACACCCACTTTTTTTTTGATCAAGTTATAGTTAACTTCATTTTTTTTTATGCAATTGCAGTAATTTATACTGTGCGCCTGTGCTAGATTTTTTCAGATTTAAAAAATTAATATTGAAGTTGTAGGAGAATTGGAAAGTTCAAAATTGTTATCATTTAACCCGTTTTGACGGCATACTTTATTATTTTAATTTTGACTCATCACAATGTTTTTAATGTTTTGGACAAAAAAGTATTTACTTGCACTGTATATTTTATTTAAATAACCCTTCTCTAATAAAAATGTTTATTAATATTCTTTTTTTTTTTAATTATACTTAAGTATAACTACGCTATACGTAGTACTTATATGTTAGTTTTTGATTGACGATTATAAAAATAAATTAGGGCTTACTCTTGTACTGTTTTTTTTAAATAATAGAAACATTTATTATTGCAAATTAAAGTATTTCACTATTACTAAGGGTAACACGTATCCATCTATGATACTATTGTACAAATTTAATACGAATCATAAATCATAATATAGCAATATGCACCTAGTTTTGTTTGAGAATACCTACGATTTGTATTTGTTAAATGAATATCATAGAAATTTGCTAGAAAACTCAATTTGTATGAGTGTATACAAATATAAATGTATTACTGTGTTTTTTTTTAATAGGTAAGTAGGTATACTCCATACCTATACATATTATATTAGGTATAATACAGTCGCTGTTTTGTATTTTATTAAAAATAAAAATAAAATGTTAAGCGCACTGTTAAAATGGTGGATGAAGTGCGACTTTTTCAATTTTTAATCATACAAGATAATTATGTACGAAATTGCGACGTACATTTTACTTTACGCATATTCAAACGGAATTATTAATGTTTCACCGAGGGCGAGCAGTACTAAAAATAACTGGATTTGGATGCTCGTAAGCTCGCTCTTTACGATATGACACAACTAGTTATGATATACTCCTGGCCGTCGTCTGGTAGTGCAGTATTATAGTACTTTATTATTGTAAATTAACATCGATGGGTAAGGGGGCTGGAGACACATACACATACACACACACACACACACACACTTAACCTTCTGTTAAAACCTATATGACCGTATAATAACACATAACACTATACACTTGCAGTATAGTTCTCAGTGTGTGTGTGTGTGTGTGTGTACAGTTGTAGTGTATAATAGTAGTCTTATATTACATAGGTATTATACGAGACATATAGACACTATACATATATGTAGGCTCATACATGATACATATATAATAATATACCTAAGCATTGTTATAGAGGTTCTTGCGCAATTAGTGGATAGGGTACCTGTATATACATATTATATAGATACTGTTTTTATGCCCGTCACGGTTATAACAAAAATTAAACGATAAGAATATATTTATTTAGCCGAGGAAAATATTCTTTTACAATTTAATTGCCAGTCTATAATATTATGTAGTTTTGAATAGACTGTTTTTTTTTTAACATCCATACAAAATAACAATATTTATTATATACAGTAATGTCTCGGTAATCCGACCATGTGTTAATCCAACACGTCCAGTAATCCGGTTCCCTGTTATTTTCAATGATAATGACCAAATAGCTAATAAAATCGTTAAATTCGACTGACTATCACGATAAACCAATAAGATATTGTATTTAAGAAAATTGCAAAACAAGGCGTAGGTAGGTATAAGTACTAAGTACAGGAATTCATACCGGGTAAAAACGATTAAAACAAATAAACTATTGATTTATTAGATACAATTTATAATAATTTTATAGAATGTAATTATTTTTTATAAGTCACAACAATAATATTATGTATGCAAGTAATTTAATAACTGTTTTATGTTTTATTTACAAATTCCGATAATCCTACTTGGGGTAGATATATTGTTTCTATACTACTGTATATAATACAATATAATATAATATGTTGAAACATATCTAACATTAAAAGATATTTTAAGTATAGACAATTTTAACTGTTTAATAACATTCCTTAAAATAACCAATCTATAAAATAGAATTTGAATAGTTAATAAAAATATGTATTATTACTACTTCCACTATATTATTACCTTTTCCGTTGTACTGTATTACGATTACCTTAATTTAAATATTATGATGATTGTAAATAACATGTAAATATGTTTTTGTTCCCGGCTAATGACTATAATGTTATAATTAAACGTAATAAATTAATTTAAAAAATATATATATATATATAATATATTGTCCGTACGACCGATATACGTTAAGTAGATATATCACAATATCATCCATTTCCTGTAGTTTTTTGACTGATTTTCTTTGAGATATTTTATCACAGCCCTATGTGGGACTATGTGTGTTAAAATCACCTAATAAATTGTTTGGGTATAGTTGTTGAATGATAAATTCCATGTTGCCTGTGTCAAATAGTTTTTTGTTTGGGTGACGTATTGCATATTATGAGTTTTTCTTTCAGGTCAAAAAGACTTATAGTTCACTATGAATATTTATAACTTTATAACTTTGCTTGGGATATATAATGTTTGTGTATCTCCATCATCCGATATCTCTATTAGTTACAAGACGGTATTTGCTGTATCCTTTGTAATTGTTGAGGAGGCAGTAAAGTTTTGTTTGAAGATTGATTGTTATAAGCTTATTATTTGTGGGTTACGTTCTTGTATTATAAGTTCGAGTTCTTTTTTTTAGGCCTTGGTGGATTGTTGAGGTTTTAATAGTGACGCCACATGTTTTAGATTTGGTGTTTCTTTTTCGCCGCTCCAGTCCACTCATGCTCCGACTTTTGTAATGTTTATATGAAAGCTATCGGGTTGTAGTAAACCCAAAAACTATAATATTATTTCAAATAAAATAACGTAGAATAAATAAATTATACATGTAGTATAATTTATGAGTAGTAATGTAGGTATTAATACGAAATATAAAATAAGATTAAATAACAGGAAGTGTAGATCAAAGGTGAAAACAACAAGTTGTTTTACCTTGTCACACAATAATGCAATTCAACAATATTAGGGATGAATTAATACCCACAGCTATCATATTATATTAAACAATATCACGTAGGATAAATTATACATTGAGTGGTATTTTCAATATATTTTGTATAGAAAGTATCTTCTTTAAGAATATCTTCATTTTTATTTTAGGTATTTGTTGTTTCAAACAACTTGTTTGTGGGGCGTTTGGGTTTATGGAGCTAAATGTTTTGCACGATGATGATGTGTGACCTATATACATTTGCATTTGTACATGTAATTCTGTCGTCCATGAAATATATTCTAAATTGTGTCTCATCGTGTTTAATTAAAATTGATCCAGGGACTGAGAGTAAAATATCTTCTTCAGGTTTAAAGAAAATTTGTCTGCGGAAGCTCATTATATTCTGTTCATATCCATATGTGGGTGTATTGGGTGGACGCCAGAAGCTTTGAGGTAGTTTATTAGTATAAGGAGGGGTTTATGTTAATACTTACCTACCAGTGATTTTAATATTTTTAAATTCGGTACGTATAATTCGGTACTAACGGCCAAAAACGTTCAAAATAACAATACATTGTTAATTAGTTTGCGTAATGGTATTTTTGTTTCATGATCGTGATGACTTTTGTTTTATCAACTAGTGTGTCTATATTCTATAGGTGCTTATTGGATGGACAATTACAAAATCTATAGTAGGAATTTTCTTGATAAAAATTGTATATTTTTAGACAAAATTATTTTACCCACAGTTATAAGGTATATGTATTCTATTTGGTTAAAACCATCTATATAATTAAGAACTATAACCTGCAGCTCTCTGCTTATTTATTCGTGCCATTATTCTTCAATGTTTAATTTCGTATATGGTTTATCTCCGTTGTATATTCGGTGTTAGCCATAATTATTATCGATTATGAGGTCCATCCGAGAATACTGGTGTGCAGAGATATTAAGTTATTCGGCGCAAGAGGTGATTGTGTCCTAAGTTATACTAGATTGGTACAGAAAGAACTGTTTTTTATTGTAACTGCAGTGTTATCTGAGATTATAGCATAGTTATTTGATGTGATGGAGTATGAGATGAGAGTACTATTTTTATTTGTTTAATTTTTGTTTATTTTCTTTTCATAATTTTAAATAAATGTGCACAGCAAGAACCAGAAAAGATATCTTAAAATTCATTATTTTAGGTTCTGAGCAAAACGATAAATTTATTGATTTTACTATGATGTGGGTTTTTAACTTTTTTATGTCATCAGCCACTTTTCTTGTAAAAAAAATGCTCTGATTATCAACTTTGATGAAGATTACTTGTATCATATTGAATCTAATTGGTACTTTTGGGAAGTCAAAATTGAAATTTCTGAATGCTTTTTAAACAAACAATCGGGAAAACAAAAAAAAAACACGAACATTCATTTAAATTTTTAAATTATTCTTAAAATAATGATTTGGTAACACATCCATTACAGTGTCTACTCATTACTCAGTGAATAGGCACACTCGACTTCTACTGTACAGCAGAGCAGTTACATAGTTTTTTAATTTTTAATTTCAAAATTGTTTACAAACTATATTTATATAAAAAATAAAAATATTCAAATATTATTATTTAAATATATTTTATTTTGAATATAATCATCAATATATCATACATATATTAATATAAAATTATGAATAACTATGCATACCGTAACATTTTTGATTGCGCATATTATTATGTTTTATAATGCATATTATATTGAGGACTTTTTATACAGAAATTTCTAAAACTTACAATTTATATATAGGTATTATACTTATCATTATGACTATATTAAGATTTATATAGTTTATACATTTTAACGATAACGTAATAAATAGGAAAAAATTTGACACTTATGACCAAAACTAAAATCTTAGACCAAACTAATGTTAATTAATTAATCATGGAAGCGTAGATGGTTAGTTAATTATACAGCCATATAGATACAATGCGTCTTTCAATACAAACTCCTAAGTAAATTTAGACTAAATTTGTTGAGTGTGGGTACGATCTTCAAAAACTTGTTTTGCCACTCTCTTTAGGACGTATAGAATAATAACTGTCGTGATTAAAATACTGATAGATAAAATATAGTAACTAGTTACATTATTAATAATTATTAATTCGTAATTGTAAAGATTACTATACATTGTACAAAGATGAACTATGAGTGATGGACACATATTTTTAAAAGTAAATGTCGCGTATGATAAGCATACGCTAGTAGATAAACAGATAAACTTACCTATTTCTGGTTACTTTAACGTGATTATATATCTATTAAGCTGTACTTAGTGCTTAATAGTGTTAAGTATACCTAATATTTAACATTACGCTTGTCCGTATGATGGTATAATATACCTAAATATTCTACCCAAAAACTCCCTTAAAAAAATCTATATTTTAATAAATCTAATAATTGGATTACAAATATTAAATAATTAAATAAATTATTATTCAATGAGTCTTTTTTTTTTCTTTTGGTATCGAAATAAAATAATTTTGCTTATGTCTTTTATAGTAGTTACACTCTTACATTTATAATATAATTAATGATAACTCCCACCTATAGAAGAACCTACATTTTAGACTTAGACATAAGAAGACCTAAAATTGTTTAGGTATGATCTATTTGTGTATTTTCATATTTCATCTAGTAAGTTATAGTGACCCTACACTTGATAGTTTATATAGGCCATTAATTGATATAATCAGTGTTTTTTATACGGACATAATGCACCTGTGGATGATTTTAATCCTCCCATATCGGGATGTCATTCGAATATCAATCTGTATGTATATATATACTACATTGCCTACTACACAGTATACATAATATATTATAATATAACACCACTATTGCATATAAAGTAACCGCATATATAATATATATATATATTGTTATTATTATATTGGAATGAGCTCACGTTGAGTATTCCTACGTGTATAACAACCGGCGGAACATATCGAATTTGTTAAAACCAGTGAAAACATTTCAACGACGTCTATATTACTCGACGGAAACTCGTTAATTCGAATCTCGGTCATATCCCGACGCGCGACGAGGACGTCTACACTGCAGCAATATATACTACATTATTATGTAGACATAAAAATCAGCAACCCTTCTCCCATAAGGGAAATCCATCAGCCGACACACAGACGGTTGTATATGCTTTATTACCCCTTATCCACACGTCAGACCTGCGTCAAAGCGGGAGTTATGGGCTCGAGGGTGGGGTGGAGAAAGAGAGACAGAGTGATAGAGATGATGGACTGATATAGCTGTAGGGAAAGGGGGGAGGGCGTGTGCGCGTATAGAGAGTGCAAAGTTTTAACGAATTTGTGCAGCTAAAACCGTAGGGGAAAAACTCGACGGAAAAAAGCTCCGCCGAGTAGCTTTCGATAAAGGAAATGCATTTTAACGTCCGGCAGTTTGTACGCGGGTAAACAACGATAATTTATACCTATGCACCTCCGTCGTCGTTGCTGCTGCAGTCGCCGGTCGGCGAGCCCAAAAAGCGCGTACGCCATCAACCCGCCACCCTGCTACCCTCCCGTCCAACGAGTATATACTATATATTATATATAGGACGGCTGTCGGGCACTCGAGCTGTACCAATATATATATATATTATGTATTTATATACGCGGACGGATGGTGATGGGTGGTGCCGCTTTCGCAGGAAAAGTCCCGTTTTTATAGCCTCTCGGACGGGAGTGCGCGCATATATACCCCTATATTCCAGTACATATAAACCGAGTGTAATAATATTACATATATATATATATATATAATTATAGGTAGTGGTGAATGGGCCGCCTCGGAAGACGCGCACCGGCCGCCCGTGGTCTCTCTCTCTCGCTCTTTATATTATTTACGCGCACTCAAACAAACAAATACACACACTCGCACACGTTTATATAGGTTGAGTATGCGTATAGGTTACCAAGCCGACCGGTTTAAATTCTGCGCGATAAAATCGCGGACGTCTTCGACAATATAAATTTTATTACGCAAGTTCCCCGCCGCCGTCGCGATGCCGCCGCCGACGACGACCACCGCCGTAGTCGCGTAGTTGCATCGTATATACGTGTGTGTGTGTGTGTATATATATATATATATAGGTAGGTACGCCGGCGAGTGCAACGGTGCAAAATGTGCATCGGGAGGTAGGGGTGGGCCCAGTAGCTGCGTGCGTGCATGCGGCGTATATAGTGCAGCAGGCGCAGGAGGAGGCGTCGGCGGGTTGCAGGAGACGCTTTTGCGGGTGCCTGCGTGCGTGCGTGCACGGACCTCGTATTATATACGAGGCTCGCCTCCCCCCCACGTTTTTTACGACCGGGGCATTAAAAACGTACTCGCCTCCCGACCCCGCGTCGGCCCCGCAGACGTCTCACGTCTCACGTCTATCATCGTCTCTCGTCTCATACTCTCATGTCGTCGTCGTCGTCGTCGTCGCCGTCGTCGTCACCCAAGCTTTTATTGCTCGGGACGACGGTCCTGCTCGCCGCCACTGCAGCTGCACTTTTATATTATATATATTGTAATATAAACGATACGCCGCCCGTATAATTATATACCTAGCATCATTATAATATCCACACGAACTCGCTGCTGCAGCGTCGCTCCTAAAATATTTATGGAACGTTTTATTAAGTATGAGTTTTTTTTTTTAAATTTTTCTGAGAAATCCTACACGCGATCGTGCAGCATAGGTATACCTAGTAATAATAATATGGTTGAAAAAATTGTGAACTGTAAACCCACCAAATATATACCAGCTATTTTTTATATCATATTAATTTATACATTGTTTTCGTTATTGCACAGTCTCGTGTTTTCTGACCGATCACCCCCTCCCCAACATGTGTGTGTATGTGTATAGTTCACGTGCGGCAAGACGACAAAAACGTGTGATGAATTCGACAGTGTTTTCGTTCCGTAGGCTGCGAGATAAAAAAATGTCGATTGTTGTTCTGATATCAGATGAGATCATTGTCATCACCAAGCACACCGTGAATTCAGTTGCGACCCCCGTAAAATAATCACCGTCGAGTAATTCGATTAAAATATATTTTTAATTTTTGAATATTTACTTTTGAAGCACCTTAGCAAAATAAACAGTCGTTCATCTCTCCTATAAGCTACCACAGAGCATACTTATTCAAACTCATCTCCGAACTCAACAATGCGTGTGATTACATTAAAACAAGATACCTATAGATATTTTTTATTATAATTTCACATTGTGTTATGAACATATATTTAATAATGTAAAAACAATACAATATTGAGTGTGATATTGATATTTTATTTAATAAATACTAAAAATAATAATATATTATTTTCTTCTACAAGTTGTACATCTACAAATAAAAACACGGAAAAATACTAATACACAAGAGATGTTTTTAATTTTTCCGAAATTTACACACACACACACACACCTACACACAATATTTTTAGACGATATTTAATTTTTTGGACGACGTACCGCGTATTGGTACTTACAGTAATAATATATTATCGCGTTAACCCTTAATACATTGATTTTTTAGCTGAAGGCTTGAAAAATAGTTTCTCCATAAATTAATGTTTGCAAAACTGTTCAGGTATATCAAAATAATATGAATTAATAATAGTATCCTATGTATTACATTTAAAATTATCTCATTATATTTAAATTTTGTAATTAAATAATTACATCACTTGTTTGAAATAAATATTAATTCGAGATAGATTTCTGTGCACTATAATATATTATAACTATATAAGAATAGTGTTAGTAGCGTATAACATATTATTGTATATTAATTTTCTTATTCTATAATTTAGTATATTTTTACGGTTTTAAAAGATAAATAAATGTTATACTCTACCAAATTGGAAATTAGAAATATCTGCTTAGAATAGATAAGTGTACCTACTGATTTGACACTGCGCACAAACCAAGAGTGTCTGGTTGTGTCACTATATAGTGTGCCTAATTAGTAATTATTAGCAGACTCTAGATTTAGATTTGTAGGCTTAAAATACTAAAATTACAGTGGAGCCATGGTAAATTAGGATTTGAGTACTTTGTAGTTTGTACGATAATATATAGATTTGAAACTGATTTATTGTCATATTCCAAAGAAATAGGTTGGATAAAGCCGATAAAGGATAAGGTTGTAGTTCATATTATCATATTATCTAACCTGCTAGTGAAGTTGCAGACGTACACAAAACGCCTACCTATTTGTTAGTATCGTTTAAAAACATTCATATTATATTAAATAGGCATAACCTACTTATATAATTATTAATTACTAGAGAGATTTTCGTTACGTTTACGTTTACGTGTACTTACCCATGTTTTGAACCAAAACATTGTTAATAAGGTTCACGTGGTTAAAGTGCTGGTTTATTTAAGTGGCCACTATAATATAGTTTTAATAATAAATTATTAAGGGGATTCGATACCGTGATTTTCTGTTTTTGTCTAACACACGCGTGACATAGTATTTTAGACGTGTTTTTTGCCAAACATTCCAATTGATCTATTGAGGTGATAAGATTTCTGAAAACAGATTTGAATTTGCCGTCAAGTCTACTTGAAATCGACTTTCCCACATTTTTGATTTTTTGATTTTAACTTCTCCAAAAATTGAAATAACAAAATGTTTAAATACTCTTTTTGGATATTACATTTCAAAAAATATGGGGGATAATATCAAAAATGTGGGAAAGTCGATTTCATGTAGACTTGACGACAAATTCAAATCTGTTTTCAGAATTCTTATCGTTTCATTAGATCAATTGGTATGTTTGGCAAAAAACATAAAATACTATGTCGCGAGTGTGTTAGACAAAAACAGAAAATCCCGGTATCGAATCCCCTTAATAGTAGATAATATTATTATGCATTATTAAAATATTCTACAAAAAACATTGATATAATAAGGGTGCATACAAGTGTACTAACTTTTATTTTTTTATTTAATTTGTGTCTGTGTACACGATAGGTAGTCGAAATAATGCTTCGGGTTTCCACTTCAGTATCTTGTGCGATTGGAAAGTGAATATCGTTAGTGCATTGGGGAGGTCAAAATTTAAAATTCCCAGTAATTTTCAAAAGCGCCAAGAAAAACAAAAGAAAAATTAAGCCTTAAGGGAAAACTGGAATTTTTACACAAAATTAAATTTGGTTTTTGGTGTAACTTTAAAACAAATGTGGATACATGAAATTTTCACTGGTTGTTTATATTTGCATTTTCTATACATGATAACATTTTCAAAATATTTTGATTTATTTTGAACTGTTTAGGGACATTTTCATTTTCCATTTTTTTTTAGTTTTTTTTCTAAAAATATCAATAAAATTGTATTTGTCTGTTAATAAAGCTTGAAAATGTAATAGAAAGCTCCTAGTATATTGTTTCAAAGGCAGATGAAAAATATTAAAAATCCTTAGTCACAGTTTTTTTTTATAAGCATTTTAAGTTCAAAAATTGACAAAATATGGAAAAATCACTAAAATTAGCAAATTATTTTGAGTTAAGAATTCGTAAAAATTTTTCTTTTTATATCTAAGGATTGAAAATTTAAAACAATATTCCACGTAAGTATTTAATTCTGTTACCAAAAAATCTAAAAAATACATAAGCACATGCACAGTTTATTTTTATAGTCATTTTAAGTTCAAATTTGGACGAAATTACATAACAAAAAACCTAGAATAACTATTTTAGTTATTTTGTTGTGATTGTATAATATTATTCATTGGTACTTGAAACTTCTAAAGTACACTATTATATATCTATGATAGTATCAGGGTTTGTTGTTGATGTATAACGCGTTATAAGTACCTAATGGATATTGTGATATGATTAATTTGGAATTTATTATAGGTCAATTTTTTTTAATGTCATAGATAAGTATATAATATGTCTTATACCTAGACTGACATATCGTCTCCGCTCAGAATCGTTTTTCTTATACAATGATAATATATCATTGAATTCAAATTGAATACCACCCATTATACAGTGACCCACTTGTAATCTACTGTACAGCAGAGCACCTTTTTTTAAAATTTTTAATTCATATAAATGAGCAATCGTTCATCAAAAGAGAATTATTTCCAGACTTGGAATATAACTTGGTCGAACCCGGTTCTATATAAATATATTATTAAAATAATATTATATACACTATCATCATTCTGATATTTGAGAATTAAAGGAGGAGGGTAGGAATTGTAAACCTGTGCTATTGTGCTAATGAGAAAATTTACAGGAGGGATAATATACAAATAAAAAACGATCGTAAAAAATAAACCTAGTAGACGAAAAATTAATTTATCGTAATTTTTTTGTTGCGCCACAGGTTGTTTTATACTATTATGTAACAATTTTGCGCTTATAATACGACTAATCAATACAATGCTTTGTTATTCTAAAATCTCTTATAGGTATTATAGGTACCTATAGGTACCTCTACTCAATTATTACAGTTTGATGTAGCCACTATTATATTTATTTAGCACTATATACTTAATACTCATAATACTATATATCATACTATTAATTATGCATTTTGTAATAATGTAATGTCTTGTGGTTCAATTTGCATCAAATGTTATATTTTAGTCCACTTAAAATTAAAACTTGATTTTATGTAAAACCGCGAATAGGTAGTTACATGCCTATATAATGTGGCTATATCACACTTATACTTTGTATAATATAGTAATTATTATTGTTGTCTTAAGTATTGTGTTCAAAAACGTAAAACGTTTACTAATTATACATTTAGTCAAATATATTTATAATTGAATTATCCTTTAATTATACATAACAGTAAAGGGATCCTGACCTCAAAAACGAGCAGTTTTACCTACAAGTTTTAAGTTTTATAATATGATGTTGGTTTTCGTTTATAACCGTTAACCGTTTATAGTATAACAGTTTCTTGGGCAGTAAAATCTAAAAACACGAACTAACCATTTAATATTATTATACACTACAATTGAATTCCAAATTTTTTTTATGGCTTTTTAAAATTTGAAAAATATCAAAAACTTACCCCGAATTATAAATAATCATTAGTCCCATTCAAAACTTTATTCCGATGATCAATCGTACGCAATCAGATTCTAAATTAATTTAATCATGGTTCGTAGGTAGGTACTATTATTCACTGTCATCTTGAGTTTATGTTAGCGAAGCACGACGTGTGTCCGACACATGATTTTCGTACCGTGACCATTCTTACATTTACTATACAATTAAAACTACATAATATTCACTTCAATTTATTAAATGTATTCTCGAACACTGTGCAAATAGTATACCAGGTAATTAATGAGTGACTATAACAATAGTAGTAAGACGCAGAAATTTAATTTTACAGAGTTCATGTGTTTTCATGTGGCAATTATGAGATTTAAAATTTCCGAAGTCGATAAATGAGGAAGTTATTATATAGTGACATAATAATCATTTCATTTTTATGATTCGTTCGTAGTTATATCAATAAATGTGTAATATTTTACAAAATAAAACCTTTAAACATAGTTTTTATATGTTAAATTTAGGTACGTGTAGCCATGTAGGTAGTCGAACGTATTTTTTTGACTTAGAAATCGAGACAATTATTTTGAACAAGTCTTGTAGAATAATTGAATTTATCATTAATGGTCGTTTGTAACTAAAATAATGACGCAAGTAAACGAGAATGTAGATATCTGTAGTTAACAGATAGGTATGCATAGGTATATATTAAATAGGTATATATATAATATATAATATGTAGTTACATATGTTATACAATATTATAACTTGGCTTATTAAATATAATTATTAGTTGGAGCTATATATGGCATCTTATATATTATAATAGAAATCATAATTGATATTTTTTTTCGAAATCATAAATGTTTATTTTGAATACTTATCAGTCTACGATAAAATACTTGGCGTAGGTTTACCGTGTCGATATTGAAACGAAGTCGTTGCGTGCAGCAAGTGCGCATCAAGTAATTTATTCGAAAGTTTTTATTTAAAATCATTTATGGACTATAAAGAGAACAATTAATTAATGAAATTAAATAAGATATTCTATATTGTATTATGTTTTGGCGAGGACGCAATTACATTTTTTTTTGTTAGAAACGAATTGTTTATATTTTAATCAATTTGTTTAAATAAAATATTTTAATGAGCTATTGCATGACATTAGAACAAATCAACGTCATGAGAAGCTCCGATAATATAATAGTATTAAATATTTATGATATTTTAATTAAATATTTGATTAAGATATTTTATATTATAATATATTCAAACTGTGTTTTATTTATAAAAATTGAATTAGAAACTAAAATTTAACAAATTCAAAGATATACAAATATTTGAAAAAAGATGATAATAGTATTTTTTATTTTGTCATACAATTAATTGATCTTATAAACTGCTAATGCATAATTCTTTCTTAAAGAATAAAAATCAAAATACTAAAATCTAATTAATTATTTTTCCCTTCAATATTAGAAAGTAGTAAAGTACACAAGTTAGTCAACTTTTATTTTTTATTCTGGGTGTATCAATATGTTAAAGTTAAACGATAAAATGTTGGATTGTAAAAACTTGAAAAGTTAAAAAGTTTCACATTGAGAACTTCCAAGGGCGCCTTGAAGGTGGTGATCGGTGAGTTACGAAATCTACTTATTACACAGATAAAAGTTAAGTACCTACCTATAGTTTGAAAGTTGATAACAAAACTTTAGGATGGCAATCGTCACCTCAAATACAACTTCTACTGCTGCATATGGCATTGAATGCAACTTGTTATGTTAGGAAGGTCACTGTCAAATTTAATATAATAATACATCATATTTTAGTCATTACATATTACAATAATATACGTAGGTACATCCCTACAAACAATATTGGACAACCGCTATCGCTTCATTTTCATTTATATCTGTTAAATGTTTTTTTCAACAGAAAATCGTTTGTAATTACAAACACAGAATAGCATAACGCACATCATATAATTCATATAATCGATTTATACGTACCAACATACAATACGATAATCATATAGGTAAATATAACCGAAAAGTCCCAGCAGGGTTGAAGGGGCTTTCGGTAATTGTAATTGAATACAGAGATAATCGAATTAGAAACGTCAGTTTTTCTGTTTCCGTCAGTTTAACTTTAAAGTAACTTTTATATGCCAGAAAAAAATACCGCTTTGTTTCCGATAACTTAATTATTCCACA
This sequence comes from Macrosiphum euphorbiae, assembly GCA_949089665.1. Lineage (NCBI taxonomy): Eukaryota > Metazoa > Arthropoda > Insecta > Hemiptera > Aphididae > Macrosiphum > Macrosiphum euphorbiae. The sequence continues at coordinate 89,432,226 of CARXXK010000002.1, read as the reverse complement.
ACCATTTCCATCGTTACATTCGGTTGATGGTTAATTAGAAACATCCCAAGCAGACATAATTATTATTAAACAAAATTAAAATGATTCCCAAGAACAAAAAAAAACGGTAGACATGTTGGTAATAATATGTTACAGAACAAAAGTTAACACGTGCTAGATATTATCCGAACAATAATTTTTTTTCATATTTAAAAAAACTGGTTATATTTACAATTTATCGGTATTTGATAGGTATCTATACAATCTACATGTTAATTGATGTACTTTTTTTATAATATTACGGTTATAGTTGTAGGGATATAATTATTAATTAATATTATTAAGAACGCATTTAAAAAGTATCAAAAATAGTATTTCAAAATTGTTTTGCTGAATGATTGACATTTAAAAAATAATACAATTAGTTTCAGGTGTAAGTCTATAATAATTAACAACAATTAAATAATTATGTGTTCTATAAACATAGCAGATTAAATTTATGTTTATTATGTTATAAAATTGACTCTTGTACTAATTCGAAACAGAAAAATTAAAAATAATACATGTATCTAAACTTACGGATTCCGTTCTCATTTCTATGATTGTATGAACGGATAAATATTTTAGGTAGGTAATTGCAATAAATTAACTAACTAGTATATTTTTAAATTATTAAATTAAAATGTCAATAAATTATTTGAATACTAACAGTTATATCACTCATAATATTAATGAACAAAATTTTGTTTGTTTGTATTTCTTAATAGGTACTTACTTTAAAAAGTAGGTAGTTTAATATTATATTATTGTACTCATGTTTGAATTATTTCAATGTGGTTCATCACTAAAATTGAATTTTAAGTATAATTTTTAGTTTTATTACCATTTACCATAAAAATGTTGAAAGGTATAGTTTTTTATTTTACGTCTGGGTTCATAACAGAACGATTAAAAATACTGCTAAGCTCTACTGTTTTAGCATCGTTATTTTATATTTATTTTGATTCATTTGAGTGGAATTATTTCATTTAACAATATAAAGACATTAAAAGTAAAAAAGTATTTTTGTTCGCAATGAAAAAATATGTACAATAAAAACATCATTTTATGACCACTAAATATTGTACTAGAATCGTTATGAGTTATGGGCTTATGGTTATGACGTTGATATAATTTCCGTTATCTGCGTAAACGAATATATAAGACTAAATTGAAAATAAGGAAATGGTAGTCATAATATAAAATGAACCACCATCAACATAATAATGTAAAACCTATGGAATTTTATTTTTAAATCATAAATTATAACCACAATTTTAAATCCATAATATACTGTATAGGAATTATTGATAATTAATGAAATCATATTTGTTGTAGAGATAATGTAAAAGTTTACAGGATTAATGATTAAAATCACATGTACCTATTGGTTTTTCAAACAACTAATGGACTATTTTTAATATACGCAATACAGTATTACACAGTGTAAAATATTATCATTTAACACATTTCGCAAATAAATTTCAACGAACCAACACTTTTAGATGCGTTATAGCTGTATAGGTATAGGTATAGGTACACCACTGTAAGTACTTACATGTTTTGAGTGAAAAATACATTGGTTAGGAAGTTTACTCTTTTAAAAATAAAATTATGCGTGCGCCTACTTAACACGAATGATAAAAACACTGAATCTTTAGGGTTCAACATTTCCACCAATATCCATTCATTAGACGCGTATACAGGTTTTTTGGCATTGATAGATATGAACAATTAAGTTATTTATTATGCAGAAAATTACCATACTCGTGCCACAAAAAATTAACCATTGTACATTGTATTTATTTTGAACAACGCCGAAACCGGTTAATGATGGAAAAAAAATACGCAATAGAATAGAAATAGCGTGTACAACATATTTTAATATTATTCTGAAATTGATAGGTTGAGAACTCGCGACACTGAAGAGTGTTTGAAAAAAATATATATATTCTGCGTATAAATATTATAAATGTATACAGATTTGAAGAAAAAAAAATAAACATAAAATATCGCATTATTTTTGCAGAATAACTAATAAGTAATAATCAGTGATCTTATGATATTTAATTTATTTAAATTCATATAAGTTATTGTAGTTAAATGTATAAAGAAGATGGGTAACAAGATTAAAATTAACGAGAATAAAATAACTGGTGGACAAATAATAATAATTTTTAGTTAATTTATTAAGTAATCACTTTTAGTTTATTGAAAATATTAAGTAAGTACGTTTTTTTTATTAGAAAATCATTTTTCTAAAATATTTATAGTGTTTAGTACATTTGTGCTTTTAAAAGGTTTCCACCTTTCCTATGTTTTCACCTTTGTGCATTACACTTCATAACCATACCAACAATTGTAACTAATTTAACATCCAGAATTTAAAAAATTAATACCACCTCTTAGGTACCTTAATCCAAATGCCAGGTACCATTTACCAATGACACGTGAGTTTCGGCCGCCACACTTGGACATAAAGTCCATCTCCACAGTCCACGTCATATGATCCATTTTACCGGTGAAAAATAATTTCCTACATAGGTGCAAATATTTCAACAACGATCCGATGGTGTGCGCAAAATGTATACACCACTATACATGAAGTATAATTATTTCAAAAACTCTCAATCAACTGTTTGAAATATATTTGGACGCGGAAAAAAGGATGTTTTATAGTACGGTCAACCCCTCCCCCCATTGTGCCAAACAACACCATAACCCGAAACGGCCACAATAATAAAATAAATTATAACATAAAATGTCTGCCACCCTGGATAATTTACGGGGGATTTTTGAGGGCTACACCGTGGTTGTCGATCAACTGCAAATTGTAATATTATTATCATGATATTATTATATAACATCATGATGTACGTTATTATAAAGTGTTCGGGTCCACACTTGACCGTGGTTTACCCGCCAACGCGACCGTCACACCGCAGGCACGTTTTGTTTACATAATAATAATTCTCGTTTCACAATTATTCCGATGGTAATATAATATAATGTTATAAACATTATATATACGTTGCGGTCCTCTTAAAACCGAGCTATTAAATATAATACGATCGTAGTGTCGTTATAATATAGTATGAGTATATCTAAATTTACGCTTATTGCTTTTCGAAAATTGTTTCGTAAATAAAAAAAAAAAAACACTTTTGTGGTACCGCCAACTAGCAACGGAATTACGTTCCCCTCTCCTGTCTCAAACGCGGTTGTGACTTTGTCCGCTATCGAATTAATTTATTAAATTAATATTGTGTAGATACCTACAGCTAAATTGCGAACAAATAAATAATCTTTTTGTAATAAAAAAAAACGTAATTCCTGCTATATGTATAGGTATAGTAAGTACTATAGGTTTTACCCTCGTGTCTAGTAAAAATTAGAACTTCAAAAAATTTACCTCATAAAAAGAAATTGTGCGGAATACATCTATTTTATAATTTTCGATATTTTAAAATTACAAGTAGACAGATTAAAATATTTATTAATTGCTTAGAACGGTTCCTGTTTTTTTTTTGTTAGTATTTTACAATAATTAATAACAATTACTGTGAATATTTTACTTTTGACCTTAATATTAAATCATCCACTAGATCATGTTTTCAAAACTAAAACACACATAATTAAAAATAACCAATAAATTGTCTCTCCACTCAGGTGACTTTGTATGTAAGTCACTTTCAATAAATTTACATCGGTAATGATATTTGATGCTAAATTATAACAATGAAGTAGTTTTTGTGGTTATTTTTCTAACTTACGGAATATTTTTCGAGACCAAATATTATCTGTATGTGTATATATAGTAAGAACACAAAGAGAGCGAACAATCTATTATCTATCTTGTTATTATTCAGTCAAAACAAAAACTTTTGACTTTTATTTTGATTTATGAGTGCTAATTGTTAGTTAATTGTTTAATATAATATTAGTGTTAATATGTTTACGTCAATAAGTGCGAGTAAACATCAACTACTATAACGATAAATACAATTATAAAAAAAAAAGAGGGTAAGTGGATGTCGCTCTGCTGTACTTAGAAACTATACGACTATACCCATCACAAGAACATATCTATAAATAATTTTCGTCCAATTATCTGAGTTTTTAAATAACTTCAAGACTTCTTATCTTATTAAAACAATTGTGTCAGGTGTGATGGATGGTTTTGGCATTTTATTATATAGGTTATGATAAGTTTAAGGGATTTAAATAACTGCTAAATCCATACTAATTCCTTATTTCAGTATAGAAAATAAAAAAGTGGGTAAATGGGTGTCACTCTGCTATATAGTAGGTTACAAGTGGGAGATTGAATAATATATGGTGTTAAATTCGATTTCAATGATATAATATCATTGTATACACGAAAAACGATTCTGAGCGGAGACGGTTTGTCGGATATTTTATATTATATTCATATACTGTTATAATTAATAAGGTAGACGGTTAAGTTGAATTATTATTATTATTTGTTTATGATCAAATTTGTATACTATAGTATACTTTTGACGTTTCAAGTACAAGTATATTTTTTAAATATAACACGAAACTAAAATCGTTCTGATTTATATTTATTATATTTATAGTTTTATTTATTAATATCTGATTTCGTCGAAATTTAAACTAAAATAACTATATAAAAAAAAAAAAAATGTTTTTATAGGTATTCTTAAGATTTTTGGTTACAGAATAACCTACTTACTCGGAACCTTGTATTAAGTTTTAAATTCTTAGCTATAAAAGTTCAACTACAAAATCATTTTTTAATTTTTAATTTTGACCTCCCAAACGCACCAACTAGATTCACTTAAAGAAAAGATACTGTAGTTGAAAATCTAAGCATTATTCCGACTAGTTATTGTGTACACAGATACAAATCAAAAATTAAAAAACACACACCATTGTAAAATCAATACATTCATCGCTCCGTTCAGAATCTAAAATTAATTAGCGCTGGGTAATATTACACCGAATCCTTTAGTTTAGGTTAGGTCTATTTAATCTAACCCATATGGTCATAATAAACTTTTTTTTGGCTTTTACTTTGCGGAGTAGCTCAATAAGAAACCATCATATATGCTCGTAATGCTGTCAACGTCCGATCTACATAGTTAATATCATATGGTGTGATGACGTACATTTATCATCGTTGATATTATTCCTGACTGTGAAATTTAATATTTTATAATACATTACAGAGGGCTCATATGTATAGTGAATAGTTGTTCTATAACTAAAAATGAAAGCATTATTTTTAGCTGTTACTAATGTATAAGGTTATATTATTAATTACAATATTATTATATTGTGAATGATATTATACTTTTTTATTATAATATAATATATATCATACCAATGTGAGTATGGGACAATAATTTGCTCCTTCACATTTAGTCAACCATTTTTTTTCAGCTATTTTGTTTTATATATGGGTTACCTACTTATATAGGCTATAATATTATATTATTTTATATTAAAATGTTTTACGATTTTGGCACTTCTCTTCTATGCACAATAACAATAACTCAATATAATAAGACGAATACGGTATTATTATAATATCTCCTTATCTGCTATAATTCACGAAATATTCATACAACTATTTTACTAGGCATAATAAGATTTTCAAAATATTTTTTACATTTCTTGTGGTACTTTTAGATAATATAAATTTTTGACCTTTTGTTTTTATTCGATTTAAGTGTGTAAACATCTGTTTTTCAATAACAAAAGGTAGAAAATTAATTAATACACGAATCTTCATAAATTTTAGTTAAGAACTGGAATTTGAAAACAAAACTGAGCGTGATATCACATACATTTTTTTTTGAGAGATTGAAGTTTAAATTTCGAGGATATTGGAGGATATTCAAACATACAATAACCATTTAACATCTAATGATTTTTATTATAGTAAAAAAAAAAAATGAATAACCGTAGAAATTTGAAACAATGACATTTTCAAATTTTTAAGCTATTTTAAGAAACTTATAATTTTTTTTTATTTTATTATTTTTATTTAAATGTCAATAACATTTCTATGCTCGTTTAAAAACATTTAAAAATTCAATACTAGATCCCATTCAAGTTGTTCTTCAAACAATTTAAAAACATTAAAAATACATAGGCACAATTTTATTTACAGTAAAATAAGTGTTACCATCATATTACTACCTACCTAATTGAAAAAAAAATTATGACTAGTAGCAGTGAGTACAAATATAGAACAAAATATAATTAGAAATATATTATGCTGACAGACCGTCTCCGCTGATAATCGCTTTTTATCGTATACAATGATTTATCACTGAATTCGAATTAAACACGTCATCCATTATAGTAACCTACTCAATGATGAGGTATACTCGACATCAACTATAGAGTAAAGCGATTTCTCAGATTTTTTTTGATTTTTATTGATATTGGAAATTTATACGATGTACTAATCTTTGATCTCGATAACCAATATTATATTATTATATACTCGTAAATATGTTTTTTTTTACTTAAATATGTTTATGGTTATATTAAGATGTTATAAACAGATAAAAGAATGTTTATTATTTCAAGACGTTTTATTACTGACCCTATACGATGAATTAATAAAATAAAAATCTCATGTGTTAAGTGATTATATATTGTGCGTGATTAGTGTTTACAGTTTTATTACTTTACAAAATAACATTAGTAGTCAGATGATACATAATATATAAGTTATCTAAATAATAAATGTTTATTTGTAGTATAGACCTAAGCACGTTTTTACCATGATAGGTGGTAGAAATTAGTTTTCTAATTATATAATATTATATTAATTTATAACTTAAATATTACCAGGCAATGACAACAAATTTATTATTAATATTTGTATGATTAGAACGATTAGATTCTCATTTATAATAATTTATTATGCTGTAAATTGTATATTATTTGAGTTTTTTCAGATCGCAATTAAATTGTGTATCCACTACCTATACCTACATATTTTGTAATGATGACGGTTATCACCTTTTTTCATTAAGTACTATAACTATATGAATATTATGTTAAATTCGACCTCTAAATAGGTAACCAAGAAGCAATCGAAACACGTTGCAAACGGAACGGTAAAAGTTGCAACACTGACCACTTTAATTATGTTTTTTTTTTTCAACGTTGTTACTAGTTATATATTATTATCGTTTTTATTCCCACTCCGATAAATAAAAATAGTTTTGAAAATGTAATACTAATAACACGTAAGCATACAAGTAGGCGTTATCAAAGATGCTGATTCCACTATAACAACAATGTTGCAGCAAGGTGTTCGTATTAAAAGAACAACAATTTTTCCAGTCAAATAAGGTGCATACGATACTGAAGGACTGAACTAAATAAATTGTACATTAATCGTGACAGATTTGATTCATTAGAACTGTAAAATTGGCATGACTTAATAGTCTTTTCTAAACATAATATTGTGAACTCATTACTCATTAGGTACCTAGCTATATATTATGATATTATGTAAATCCGGGACTTTGGCATGATCGTAAATCAATAATATTATGCTTTCCATATTAATTTAATAATTTATTATTATTATTCCCAATAAGAACGAGTTTAAAACTTATAATAGTTACTGGCTACTGCAGAATACTTTAAAACTAAAATATAATAAAAACATGTTTACATTCTGGGTGAAATTTATTATTCTATGTACTTAGTAGTTTTCAATAAACGCCGTTCATAATGGCGAGAATCCACCTAAGGTTTCACATAGGTAGTGTAATGATTGGGAAATTAAATATTGATACAATATTTCGTAATTCGTAATAGTCTGTGAGAATATCAGTCACAAAACGAAATAAATTATTATAAATGGATTATTATTATGTTTTTAATTTGTTATTGAGTGAATGAAAACAAAAGAAAAAAAATTAAAATATTTTTTAAACCAAATTGCATAGACCTAAAATAAAAATAGAATAATTTTATATTATAAATTCGATATATAATAATTAAACCATTCGAGTTGTATGTGACGTATAGATACCCAGCTGTATTATCGTATTTAGCCTCTTTAAAAAATTGTATTCATATTACGAGTACTTTTCAACTATAGTTTGTATTTAATAACTATACCGACCTACTAAAAAAAAACTAAAATTATTTTAATTGAGTTATTTTGAAAATCTGATACATTCAATCTACATGATTTATTTTAAAATTTGAGTTATGTTAAATCAAATACAATTTTATAAATTTTAATGCACAAGCAGGAGATGAGATTGGGAAGTTTATACATTTTATAATATTATGCAAAGTGGTCCTTTAGTAAACACAAATATCTTAAAAAGTATGGATATTTGGAAATATTTTTTTTTACATAGGTAGTTTTAAATCATTATAAAACGAAATTGTTCTGTAAAGGTATTTTTATATATATAATGTTTACCAACCTACTCAAAAGTGTTGTTTTGTCATGCCCTTAAATTAGGTAAAAATTAAAGTTCAAAAAATGTTAATATTTTTCGAGAAAACGAGTACTTAGGTACATTCAAAAGTTACGCCTTCAAACAATAATTTCTTATTAGATTGAAGTAGGCAAGCGCCAGGTGAATATATTATCTAAATGTAAAGAAGCTAGATGCATAAAATATAGTTTATAAACAAATTGCAATTTAATATCTGTTTTGAAAAATTATTTTCTAACAATTTGTGTATGCATTTAACGTCTTGTGCCTACATACATTTTAGAATTGTATGGAAAAAAACTGAATTAAAAAAATGGTATTTATTTCTAATTGTTGTTATATAAAATGTCCATAATATGTAGATTTGTTTATTGGCAGTAGACCATGAAATGCTATTTGGAATTATGAAATCGAAAAAAAAATTTGAAATATGTATACTTATGTGGCTTAAAAAGAGGCAAAATATTTGTTTAATTATATCATATTGTAAAGAAAATACTAATATAAATGTTTGATAATATTTCAAGTCTCTACAATTATTCATTTGGAAATAACAAAAACATTAATTAAACCGCTTTTATAGAAAACCTGCAGTGTTTCGTAAAAATTTCAAATTTGTTTTCCTGATAATTTTGAAAAATACTAGAAATTTTCATTTTCCCAAATTACAAATTATATCAACATTTTCTATCAGAAACGATTACAAAAAAAAAAAAAACTTCAATAATATTCAAATATAACTATACTATATCATTGTATACGAAAAACGTTGCTGAGCGAAGAAGGTATTATTTAAGCCAATATTAATAAATGTATTATAATATTATTTACATTTATATTAAAGTAATTTATTTTACTAATAGTAATATGTACAGCAGATGGAATTAATGTTTAATGATATACACTAAAATCGTTATTCTTTGTTAACATATCTATACAAATAATTTTATTTATAATTTATGTATATTTTTTTAGTGTTTTGTTTAAACTTAGCTATAAATGTAGAACATTTTATAAATATATTACTAAACAATGGCTTGTAAATGGTTGTGGTTTTTTTTTTTAAATTTGAACTTCAATTGCATATAAAGAAAACTGTGAATACATATTTTATATTTTTATACAGTTATAAGAAAAAAAAGGTGGGCAAGTGGATGTCGCTCTGCTGTACAGTAGGTTACAAGTGGGGCACTGTATAATGGATGGTATTAAATTTGAATTCAATGATATAATATCATTGTATAAGAAAAACGATTCTGAGCGGTGACGGTATGTCAGTCTATGTATAAGACATATTATATACATATCTATGGTATTAAACAAAAAATTGACCTATAATAAATTACAAACTAATCATATCACAATATCCATTAGATACTTATAACGCGTTATACATCAACAAAAACCGTGATACTATCATAGATATATAATAGTACACTTTAGAAGTACCCACGAATAATATTATTCAATCAAAACAAAATAACTAAAATCGTAATTCTTGGTTAAAATATGAAATTTTGTCTAAATTTGAAATTAAAATGTCTGTAAAAAATAAGTGTGTTTATATTATATTTATTAGATTTTTTGGTTACAGTATGAATTATTTAAGAGAATCTTTGTTTTAAATTTTCAACTCTTAGTTATAAAAACTGAACATTTTATAATTTTTTAATTCCAACGATTGATAATTTTCGAGATTTTGATAAATTTTGTCAAAATTCCAACTTTAAATGCTTATAAAAAAAAATCGTGCATATGTATTTTTAAAATTTTTCAACTGATATTGTAACAATATATAAGAAAGCTTGTATTAAATTTTCAGACTTTTTGGCCCAACAGATAAAACTTTATTGATATTCATAGAAAAAAAAAACTAAAAAAATTGAAAACTGAAAATGTCCGTAAACAGCTCAAAAAGAGTCAAAATATTTTCAAAATTGTATGGTGTATAGGAAATGCTAATTTAAACATTCAGTGAAATTTTCATGTATCTACAGTTGTTCGTTTTTGAATTGCAACAAAATAAGGAAATCGCTACATGAGTAATCGAGTGAAAATCCAATGTTGTAAAAATTTGAATTTCAAACGCTCATAAAAATTTAATTTGACCGTCCGGTAGAGATTTTTTTATTGATAAAGGTAGATAATCTTATAAGGAATCTTGTGTTTTATTTTCAAATCTTAGATTTAAAAAGAAAAATTTTTACGAATTCTTAACTCAAAATAATTTGCTAATTTTCGTGATTTTTCCATATTTTGTCAATTTTTGAACTTTAAATGCTTATAAAAAAAAATTGTGACTTAGGATTTTTAATATTTTTCATCTGCCTTTGAAACAACATATTAGGAGCCTTCTATTAAATTTTCAAGCTTTCGCAACCAATAAATAAAATTTTATTGATATTTTTAGAAAAAAAACTAAAAAAAAATGGAAAATGAAAATGTCCCTAAACAGTTCAAAATAAATCAAAATATTTTGAAAATGTTATCGTGTATAGAAAATGCAAATATAAACAACCAGTGAAAATTTCATGTATATACGTTCATTTGTTTTAGAGTTACACCAATAACCAAAATCGATTTTTTGGAAAACCAATTTTGCATAAAAATTCCCGTTTTTCCTTAATTTTTATGTTGTTTTTCCCGGCGCTTGTGAAAACTACTGTGAAATTTATACTTTTGACCCCCCAAAGTACCAACTAGATTCACTTTCCTACCAGAAAAGCTACTGATGAAAAAAATCCAAGCATTTTTACTGTCCTAAAACGTGATGACAGACACAAAAATATAAATAAAAATATAAATAAAAATATAAAAAAAAACATACATCATTGTAAAACCAATACATTCATCGCTCCGCTCAGAATCTAAAAATTAAGGAACCTTCGTACCAAATTTTCATGATTTTTAATAAAACTAAAAAAAAAATAGAAAATGTCTCATGCCTATAATGTATAAATAATTAGATCAAAAACGGTCAAAATAAACCTTTTTTTTAATCGCAGATTCACGGACAACGTAGGTACGTCACTTACTACGAGTCACTCAACGTGCTAATGTTACTAGGTCAGTATATAAATATGGATCAAGCCTGACTGAGTTCATGATAAAAAAAAAAATTCGAACTGGCATGGTCGGGTTGGAGTTGAAAAATAATTAGTGACTGGGCCAGGGCAGATAAATTTTTAAATTTAAGTTTGAAGCCCGTTCGGATCAATAAAAAACGATCCGTGCTGATCTCTATTATAATAGGTATAGTTTCGTTTTCAGCAGGTAGCATAAAGAATCGTAATAATTACACCTATCTGTTGATTAAATATTTATGTTAAGTACATTGTTTAATGTTTGTTTTCTTTTATCGTTTTCGGTGATAATACAAATTATATTATGACTAGTGAAAAAAAGTTATTCAATGTCTAGACGCTCATAATTGAATTTAAGTTAATTTAAGTTCTGTTACGATTAATAATATTGATAATAATAATTGCATTCATACGTTATGGCACGTATCACCAATATCAAAAAGGTTTTATGCAAAAAGTAGAGAGGCAAGAGAAACAAAGTCATGCATGGGTTCAGACTTCAGATCAATAATACTATTTTATATTATTTTTTTTTTTATCAAACAAAAAATAAATACATATTTACAATCTGTATTTAAAATGTACATGTTATACAATAAGTAAATTTGATGAGATTTGATTGACGGGAGGGGGAAGTCACCTAGTAGCGTGATTATTATATTATCCAAGTATTTTGCAGTCGAAAAAATGATTTTGATAAAAACTTGACTTATTCAATAGTTGTAATGACTTATGATTTTAATGAAGAAACTTAGTTATTTGTATAATAATTTGTATAATAATTTTTTTTTAAGTTTTTTCTTTCAAAGTTAAAGCCACTTGTACACCCAATTCTATTGTACAAAAATATATTTGTCATATTATGATTACATTTAATGTTGATTTACACTTAGTACATTATCATAGATCATCATTAATTTGTTTTCAGTAAAACTTGACAGTTTGTGTCAGTTAACACATGACTCTAGATATATAATCTATGTATCTATACATTATATTTTTAGTGTTTCACAGAATTATTATTAAAAAAAACACATTCATTTTAAATTAGCTGAATTTCAGCTTTAAAGCACAAAAATACTTTTTAGCATTGTAATGAAAAATGAATATGAGCCAAGGTTGGTCAAATTTTTAGGTTACCAGACAATTATTTTAATAATAATAATATAAACATTTCAAATAAATGTTCTGTTTTTTTTTTTTTATATATTATCCCAATTATTATGAACAGTGAGGATTTTTACTTGTTATCCTCCCCCTCTCATCAACTAGATCCAATTTGCTACATGAAACTTCTATCAATATTGAAAATCAAAGCATTTTTCTTTTATAAAAAGTATCTTCAGACACTAAAATAAATAAAACAACACACATCATTGTAAAATCAATACATTCATCTCTCTGCTCAAAGTATAAAATCATAGAGTCATTAATTGATTAGTAGAGAATAATGGAAATTCGTTAGTATAAAGCATAAAAAAGTTAAATTACTAATTGCAATGTTACTAATAAGTAATAGGTTATTTTTATTAGGTAGTTTCATTAGTACATTTCATTAAAATTAAAATGCCTGAAGTTAAATTTTTTAATTTGATACTTCTTATACATTAATGTATATATTACCTATAATATAGTATATATAATATTATATATGTATTATGTTGTATATACTAATCAGGATGTTTCTATATAAGAATTAAAAATGTATATTACATATAATTACAATTTTAATGTTTTTATTTAATAGAAATAGGGCCTTGAATTTTCAAGAAGAAGAAAATTGACTTAGTCGTTTTATTATTAAATCAAAATGTTTGATAAAATCTAAGACTATAAATACGTTGAGCGAAAACAAATTTACATGTTTAATTGTCATTTTATTACTGTAAAGGTTATATGCTTAAGGATAGAAGTATAGAACGAAAATAATAATATTGAACAAAACCCCGTACCTATATATATGTAAGAAAATGGCTCCCATAATAGTATTTTACGACTAAAAAATAAAAAATAACAATAATTTTTCCCATAAAACATATTATACCATTTAAAAATAAATAATTGTATGTATATAGATTCTTAAAAGGGACTTTTTCCCTCCCTTCGACATTTTAATCTTTGGTCACAAAATGGAATTAAATATGCTGCAGCATGATGTATATTATTATTAATATAGTATTTATTAATTTACGAACCACAACAAGTCTAAATAGAAAACCGCGGTTAATCGATCTATGATTTCTCTAGGACTCGTTGTATTATTACATTTTATTTTATATAAAAAACAAATAATTATTATCAATCATTTTAGTATTACAAAAAATTATGAACACTCAGAACACTACAGATATTGCAGAGTTGACTGCCACAATTCTATCATATTACGAGGTCGCGTTAAATATTTTTGTACTTCGTGTAGAGATAGTTAGGTATTATTCAGTTTTATAACCACTGTGGCTATCAGCTACGAAGTGATATTATATTAATACGAAGTAGGTACCTATATAATATTTTATTTAATGGTTCATATTATATTTTATGAGTTTGTATCCTTTTAATTGTGCACATCTATAAATCTTAAAAGATTGTCTGTACTTAATTGTTTTCTTTTGGCCTAACGCACGCGGGTAGTCATGGTCAACAAAACAATATGTGATGTTTCCCAAAACCATAAAAATCCGTTCTAAAATTATGCACTCAGAAATGCTGTAAGCTATTTATTAAAATGTTATGTTCACACTGTAGCTGTACTATTATATTGGTGCCTATATAATGTGGGTCTATTACTAGTAAAAAATGTGTACACAACTGAGCGGATAAAAAAAAACACAAATTCTTTGGTGTTTAAAGGTTTTGATGGCCCTCGTTAGTCTTAACTAAAAATGTTCGACCAAATAAAAAGTGTGTATTACATGTTTTTATAGGTATTTAATGTATACAAAATACATTGTACTTTAGATTTTAAGCGGAGAGAGAAATGTATGGTTATGGTGTTGTACAACGATGTCTTATTGTTATACCACTATACCTGCAGACAATTTGCATCAATTTGTATCACTGGTAATACCTATGTTGATATTTTCATTATTTTGGGAAACCAAGGGATTCCCAGTCATTTTCTTAATAGTTGGGAAAAATTAGCAAACAAAAGTGGAAAAATAGTAATATTTAAACACCAGTTTTCAACAATAACGATTTATTTTGTTGTGTTAATTTAGGAAACAATAACTACACATAGAGAATTTAAATATTGAACAATTAATTATATATACGTTTTTTCTTGAGTCCGATTTCTTTGATTATCCGTGTAGGATATGGACATTAGAAATTTTTATTTCTTGGTAAAAAAATCTAGACAATTTAATGTAAGGCTCTTCGTAAATTGAGCTTAGAGCAGTTCCAAATATAGTCGCAGTTTTTTTAAAAGAGTCGGAATTTCAAATTTAGCTGACTGTTAATATAAGTACAGTTATAAGTACGTTGCAGTGTTTTTCAAAAATCCCTGTAGTTTTTAATATCTTAACGATCTATTTGTTCTAGATGATTCAATCAAACAATTATTAGACTGTATAAAAAAGTATACAAACGTAATGAGGATATTATAATATATTTATGAGAATACTTTTATAATATGATAGTAAATATGCAAATAATAACAATTTTACTAGAAATAAAGTCGACATTTCACGCTGTTATATTATGATATTCCCAGTATAGTTTGATTTGATTTAATTTGTCAGTAAAATACGTAAAATGAATTACAATTTTATTGTATTCAATCCAAGAAATTGAAACATCTGACGAGACATATAACAGCACCTAATAGGTATTTTTATTTTACAGAGTTATTATTAATTCTAAGCTATTATTTTTTAACCGCATTCGTATCATGCATCAGGTAATCTAATAATTTAAAAGTCACTGCGTTACGGATTGTATAACGAACCATTTTAAAATAATATGTAAACTCGACATTAAGTATAAAATCATAAAAAATAAAAAATAAACACAAATAATTATAGCGAATATTATAAAGAAATTCTGTCGAAACCTGTCATTATTAGTGCCATTTAAAGCCGTCTACAAAATATAACGTCCGCTGCAGTTGGTATTTAAAAAAAATAATAATAGTAATAATGCTCGCCGACAAACTCGAAATCGCCCATGAGTTTTATTATTAAGCGTCGACTTAAAAAGGGCATCACATTTTAAGGGTGCAGGTTTCGGTTTAATAGCCGAAGAACACGTTTTCGCCAATTTTATTGCTTCCACTAGGAGGGTCGTTGATGGCCCAACGTTACCTACATATAATATACATAATATAATATATAATACGTGGCGGTGATATACATTCGGTTAGTTTCTGGTAAACACAGTATTATAATAATATATTATACTACATAGGTGTACTCGCGTTCATTCACCACACATTTTAGCGAGAAAGAAAATAAATAAATCGTTTTTCTTTAGGTCTGCAAGAGCTGCAGGGGATATGATGTGTGTGTGTGTGTGCACATGTATGAACATGTATATAATTACACGGTGTAACCATATTGAACACGATACATAAAAAAAAAAAGTAGTAAAACCGAATTCTACCACCGACAATGTGATTTATCGTCTGGACAGTCGTTATTTTTCTGTTCACCGACTACTACTAGTACTTCTACTACTACTGCCACCACTGTATACTATTACTATACAGCTGTTATTATTTGTTGGATCCCGACAAAAATTTGCACATTTTTATAGGATCTCGAAAAGGTACATCCTGATTAGTTTTCCATTTGGTGGTTTAATAGCTCCAAATGTAAATTATTACACACAAGTCATATAATATACGTGTACCTATATGGCGTGCATATATATATACGCATCAAAGTGTCAAGTAAACTTTATAGACATCATGCGAGAAGTCGTAAAACTACCGATCTCTTTTGTCCGTACAGAGTTGCCACGCTGTGGTGGATTTATTACGTAATATTGAAAATAATAAAAATTGTCGGGGACTCGGGTACAATACGCAACAATAACGGCCGAGTAAATAATGTAACCAAAAATATAATGTAGGCATACATTATTATAGGTATTATTGTTACTCGAATGGTTTAAAAATTGTTGCGCGATACCTATAATACGAGTCACAGAAAAGAATGATTCTTCGACTAGAAACTGCAGTTTAATACTATAACACGGTGTAATGTATAGGTATAGGTAATAAAAGTGTGAGGCGAAATCATAGTTGATTTGGTATGCGTACGTTGTTTATTTTGTATAATATATTAACATTATTAATTGGATCGCATTCTCACTCCGCTAAAGTAGAACTAACCTACCTACTTAGTATGTACAACTTACTATATATTGTATTGCGTACTATCTATATAGTACACAATAATAGTTACATTGGTGCCAGGCCAGTACAACAACGCGCGCAGTATTGCGGTAAATAATTAAAAGTGGCCACTTGTTGAATTATTATAATAATATAATATTTTTATGATGTTTTTATAAATGTATAACCATTTGGGATAACCCACCACCTCCTCACCACCACGAGGAAAATTAGCCGCAAATGTGAAATTTATCTAAAACAAATAATATTCTCGTGGTAGGTGGTGTGTGTGTGTGTGTGTTTGTGTGTCTGATTGATATGAATAATGTTGACCTTTAGACTACATCGGCTATACTATGTAACGTCTGTATACGTTTCGTCATAATTAATTCATGGATATTAAATCTACCTACGTAATGCATAACTTGATTGATAAAACCATACTCTACACTCGATATTTTGTGTTGTATAGGTTATGAAGTGATTAAAAAAATTAATATTATTCAAACGATTTGAGCAATGGGAAATCTTTTAGATACCAGAAAACGCAATCGACAAGTGCAAGCCGCGATAAATAATTATTAATTATAACTAATATTGAGTATACCTTGATCCACATTCATATATTATGCTAACAATATTATTACTGTAAGTACCTACTGAGAGTGGTCTGGCGCAGAAAAACAAATTCCAGAAGGGTCGCTTAAAATATACTAAACCATATTATTATATAAAACACATTATATGTATATTGTATATGGTGCAGATGGAACACACACGCAAACGGAGATGTCTGCCAATCTTGGCTAGTTTTTTTTAATCCCGACTTTATAAATTTTTTTGGAAATCCAATCGATTTTTCACTCAAATATTATATTGTTTACTAAAAGGATATTGTAATATCCACACATTATCTACACTACTATTCAGGATAAGAATGTCTAAATTCACCGATCAATACTGATAACTGAGCCACCAGCAGTTAGGTTAGGTCATATTTGTTCCTTAAGTCTTTTAAGTAGTCTTCTTGGACCAAAAGAATAATACCTCCCCCCTCCAGAAGACGAATCAAATCCGCTACTGTATTCCCAAAGATCTTAGACTCATACATAAACATACTTGCCTATAGCATATGCTTTTTATATCATTTAGAGCTAAAACCTACTCAATATATTAGGTATATTATACTAACAAACTATAATAATATATTATACTACAGTTGTGTACTATACACCTACTATTCTAGGTATCAGTGACCATGAACTAAAAAGCGATAGAAAAAAAAAAGAAAGAAAGAAAGCCATAATAATATATTATTATAATATTTGTACTCACAACTTTATCAAAACTCCCTCGATTTCCTAACTATATTTTAGATAATGATATGCGTACTTTGAAAACCCCCAATTTAATTGGTAAATTTTCAGTCAGCAGTTTTTTTTTTATTACTTTTCACCCCTTCAATTACGTATAGCACCGACCCTAAGTGGTCCCCACCACCATACATGGCAAATAAATATAATAATTATACCTATAAAATATAATATATTGAGTATCTATGTAAAATATTATAATTTTCGTCACGATATTCCTAAATCAAAATCTAGATAACCAAAATCTGGTTTTCTGATTGAAATCAAACAAATCGTAGATATTGTTTTATCCTATACAGAAAAATCGACGCCATTATCGGCGACGGCGTCAAAAATAAACGTAATCGTACTTCGTGTAGTATAATATAGTATAATATTTCATATTATTATTATTATTATTGATATAGGCGTATAAACACCAAATAACAGTGAATTGGTTCAATATTTTAACTTCAAACTTTATAGTAATATGACGTGTTTGAAAATAAGATAATTTTAAGCTATTCTTACAAAGTATTTTATACCATTATTTGAAATGAAATAAAAAAGCGGAGTTAATGCGGCCTGTACGAAATCTTCTTCTTTCTGATAAAAAAAAAATTGCCATCAATATCCGAAAGTTCTACAAGGCCTGAACTGAGTTTTCCCTGTGAAGTCACCTTATCTATCAAACACTGTATCCATCCCTCTTAAATATAGATATCGGGCAGTAGATTAATGAAAATAGTATTATAGTTAAGGTGAAAACTAAATTATAAAATGTAATTTTCAAATTTGTAAATTACAATTTGGAAAATCGGCACCGGGCCACCCTTAAGTTATAACTTGGACCAAATCAAACAGATCCGAGGTTAAGTCCATCCCATAATATCCCATAATATAAACTAGAGCCATTGTAAACAATTATATTATTACACAGCAGATCATATACCATTGACCAAAGAGATTTTCCAAAGAGATTTCTCAAGGCCATCAAAATAACTACACCAGTGTAATTGGTTCGCGAATAATTACGAGTGTAGTGGTCTCTCGAAATCCACACCGCGGTTCGATGACCAGCCAATCTTTAGGCAAGTTGCCCGCGACCTATTGCACCGTCCGCTGTCGTCTCACTGTTTTGCGATTTCCTTTACATGATATTATATATTGTCCGTCTGTCACTTGCCAAGTCGACATGCTCGGGCCAACATAACAATAATAATTATAACAACAATAATAATAATAATTATAATATTATATTACAATAAATAGTGACGTGTATAATATATTATTATAATGCTTGAATATAGTTTCGTCCCTAATTCATATGGACGAGTGAATTGCTACCGATCGGTTCAGATCAACAGTTGTCAGTACTATGGTATAGTGATGTTGCCCCAACTATAATACCGATTGAGATGTAGCTAGCATACGTATATGTATTTAATAGTTTAATGATAATTATTATAATTACGTAGATGTAAGTACCTAACTATTAGATATCAGTCTAACCCCCCCTAAATATAGACATTTCAACCGTCTCAGACACGCTTTAGGCTTATAGTCCAATCATGTCAATATAGTTAAGGGTGGTTAACGTTTTAATCTTAATTTTTAGAACCACTCTATTATAATATTATAATAGACCTGTACACCCATTACTCATGATGACTAGACATCAAGATTAGCACACACATAAGTGTATAATATGTAAAATCCAACTTATCTATAATATATTTTCAAGTTCAAAAGTTCGACACGTCAGATTATTAACATGTTTCTATTTTAACAAGTATTTATCATAGTTTAGTAGGTAGCGAACGCCATTCACTGCAAAATAGACGAAGTTGGTTATCGAACAGTGGATTTTCAATCTATGATAAATTTTAATAAAAAGAAATTAAAAGAAACACTGAAACTTCAGATATCAGGAATATGCTGCACTGAACATTTTACTACGACGTTTGACGATAAAATACCTATACAAAAAGTCATACAAGATTTGTTATTATTTATTATAATATTATCACTTTAGGGCTGTAAATACTAAATAAAATGCACTATTAAAATATAAATTTGAGTCTTAAAGTTCACTTAAAATATGAAAAAAATGACTTAAATAATTTTAAAGGTGAATACATACAAAATAATGTATTGTGCAAAAAAAAATGTAAAATAAAAGATTCAAAATTGAATTCATTGTTTCATTGTTATACAATTTAGAGTTTTTGTTCAGAAAACTAAGTCCTACAGTAAGCAAAAAATGCATTTCTCTCCAAATTCACAGCCCTTATTCCCATTAAATAAAAAAGTAATCAGGTAAATGGTAATCAGCTATAATAACAGGATAGGTATTATTATAGTCATGATGAAGTTATTATAAGTTATAAATGACAATTCCAGTATAAAGTTTAAAAAAAAAAAACACATTATAACAATGATATTTCCAACCATCAAATTGGTTCTCAAGTCTTAACATATTGTACATTACTGTTGAATAATAAGTGATAACATTTTTGTTCTAAAAATAAAATGATTTTCTTTCAGTTATTATTTGTCCAGTTGTGTGTACAATATAATACTATTAATAATATTAAACATATTATACAAAAGACCACAAAATATCATTAAATTACATTTACACCCTCAATGTTCACTAAAACAAACACCAATTTCACTGTGAAAAATATATATAGGTAGTCAATGTTTAAGTAGGTACTATCTCTAAACGTGTTATTAATTATTATATATGAAACGTGAAAATAATATGCAATTTCAAGTGCAAACATATAATGGCCATAAGTGCGCTGCACTTGTCGGTGGCATGACGTGCTCAGAGAGTTGGCTTTAAGGCTCGTTACTCGTCATTAATGTGAAAATTACCGGGGACTTTATTTGAATGGATATAATATAATATATTGCAACGACGTGCCTTTATTTTACAGTATTCGTATTAAATGCGTCACACGTTCTAGTGTAAGTGTATCTCGTACGTACACATCAGCTGCTGCAGGTATCATACTATTATCACCATCGAATCGTTTACTTTTATAATTCATGTGCAGGCCGGACGCACACGGAAAGCTCAAGCAGGGTTCGAAAGTCGAAACGGAACATTAAAACTTTCCCACCCTCACCAGCACTAGCCTGTAGAAAAATAGTAATGTTTAGTTTTCGTGGAATAGCGTAGTGGTGGTGGTGCAAGTGGTCCATAATAGCATAGAACAATACATTTTAATCATGGCTGGGATTAAGTACAGTCTTAAGTTGAAAGATACTTTTCTTTTTTGTTCGACTTACAAACTAGTTACAATTGAAATAGACAATAAATAATAATATACGTATAGCACATATAATAAAAAGAATAGATAGCAAGTAATGAGTAATTAACAGAAAAAAATAACATAAAGTAGGAAGTCCATCAAATGATAGACTCTAAACAAATATATAAGTTATTAATTATTTAGGTTGATTTTTAGTTAGCTTATATATTTTAAGACATCATGGCAACAACTTGTCTTTACACGTGAAATCGATTTATCTGGTATAAGCAGTACTATAGTCGTGGCAGGTACTTGGTAGTCCACCAGATAATTCAAGTCTCATAGTGACAGTGTATTATTGTTGAGAGATTTTAAATGAATGTGTTGAATGAGACAATAATTTTCTATGGAAATGTGTATAAGGTTGTATCTATATATATACGTTATTTTAATTCCTATTGAAATACTGAAATGATGCATTCAATACTTAGACAATCTACAATGTAGTATTTACCAACAATAAAATATAAAATTACAAATAGTATCTATATTTCCGATTATAATTGAATTTTATAATTCGTAAAGAACGAAATATATTTTGTATCAATTAGGAAAAAATTAACTTTAACGTAACATTAAAAATGTATCAGCTAATCAGTAGTTCAAAATCTAAAAGTTCATGTATATATAACATTGTTACTCCCAATGGTACTTTACGGGTCAGAAACTCAAAAGCATAACCCATCAGAAAAAACGGAAGAATAGTACATGTATTTTCGGACCATACAAGAATGTCAAACCAGTGAATGGAGCAAAAGACATAATCGGAAACTCTAGGTCCCTTTTCAACACTCCGTAGAATTACAAAAGAAACATCTCTCAGAATACTGAAAGGGGGAGGACGCGTGCATGGAGAAAACAGGAAACAATAATAAAGATCACATGGTCGAAAATTACCCTACGGGAAAAGGACTCTGGGAAGACCTCGCCTGATATGGAAAGACTGTATGTACCTAGGCCGGATTTAGGACAGAACCGGGAACAGGATGGACAGAAACTTCAGAGGACAGACGGACGAATGCTTTGAGGTCTAAAGTCTGTTACCCTATATGAAGAAGAACAAGAAGTTATTTTAATATTATTATCCAGTACTAGGTAAAACGTAGCGGCGTGCAAAATATATTTCGGGCGCACCTACATACGTATATATTATAATATATATATATAATATTATGTGTCCGGCAGACTTATAATATTATACCTGCAACAGCGTCCTTTAGCGGTCTTCTTTACCGATTTTATGACAGCCGACGAAGGTGGTCGTAAAGTGTAGCAACGAGTTATTCGTGTGGCGGGGAAAGCGTGGTTGTTAATAATAGGGGGGAGGGGGGAAACTAAGGAAAAAAAACATGAACACGTACAATATGCATAATAATATAATATAATGTTATTATCCACACACACACACACACACATATATATATATATTATACATAAACATTAATTATACCGTTTACGACGGAGTTGACATTGAATGGACCAAGCCGAACGTCGGCCAACAAAGTGTAAGATACGGGTGCCTATACTGCCGAGGAATATAATAATAATAATAATAATAATAATAATAATAATAATATGTAGGTACCAACCTATATAACGTCCCCGACTGCATAACCTCTGGCTCTTGTTATGAGCCCTGCGTGTTTGAGAAAATCGAACCCAAGTATCGTAAAAACCAGAATATGTTTACAGTCTGTTTCTGTCGGTTATTTATTTTTCCCGACTGACTTCCCGACGACCAACGTAACAATACAATATATTATTACATTGCTACACCTAAAGTATAAATGTGTGTACGATACCGTTTATAGGGCTGCGATGTCGACGCCCCGAAAACAAGTGCACACAATTGAAACCAATAAAATACCCAAAAACGCACAATGGTATGTGCCTATCGTATTAGATGCTACTGCGATTCAGGTATAACACACCTAAGTATAGGTACTATATAAGTATTATAACAGTCACCGGTTCGTTTATGATTTATTGTTGGTTTTTATTTTTTTTTTTTTGTGCCACCTGGCATAACGGATTAAGAGACACATCGCACCTAAGTAATGAAAAAAAAGTGGTTTAAAAAGTCGAAAAACGGCAATGACGCGAAAGCCTCGATAATAATAATTGCAATTGGTGCTAACAAAATCAACAATAATATGACGTACCTATCTACAATCGTGAAACGGACGTCAATATTAATAATAATATTATAACGTCGTCGTCGTTTCACTATACGACCTATATTATAATAATATATATATAATATAATACGACGGGCAGGTACCTATCTGAGCAACTATAATATATTATGTGCTCTGCTCATGCGTATTGTAGTTGCGGATTTTATTCCGTCCAACCGGTCTCGCAATAATATTAAGTATATCTGTATAATGGGTGCATTTCTGTGACCTGGTAAACCCGACGACGAATAATCCAAATCTGCATATATATATTTTATGTACGTGAATAATAAATCGAATTAAATTATTAAAACACTTTGTTTTGTTCAAAGACGATCGCACAATTCAATTCCATGTGCGTTTGTTGCCCTATACAGTAAAGGAGGTATACCCGAGTGCATTTATATTCCGAGCCACGATGATTTCCGCATTTAAATAATTATTATGATGGACTTTTATTGTACACACACACACACACACCTACTCATCCCCAAACAGACCTACGAATGTTATAATATGCAGCCCGTCTTATATAATACCTATATGTTAACACACTTTGTTCAAAACGACATTATGATATTGTATTTCCTTGTGATCGAATCAACATAATAATATAATATAGAATACATCATATCGATAGTGTGCGAATTAATTGCCAACGGGTATCTTTATTTGTTTATTTATTTTTTTTGTACAAAGCGATTATCATAAGTACCTAATTTCATAAGCACACATAATAATAATTCACACTATATATTATGTACCTACCTACTTATTAAAATATATGTAAATACTATAAAATTGTATAATTTATACACCACGGTATACCTTCTACACAAAGTGTATGTACCCAACCAACATAATAATTATCGCCAAATGATGTGCACTCTACTAAAATGTATAATAAATAAATTACTTTTTTCGATAATAATTGTTCTTTTTCATTGTGTTATCGGAGCGTTCCGCCAATTATAATTATTGTTTGCTCACAATAATCAACTTGGTTATGTTCAAGATTTTATAAAAATGCATATTGTAATGCATATTTATTTATTAAAATATATGCAATGTGCATGGTATAGGATGTGTTTAGGTGTCTTATTGTAGTTAAGACGTATAAACTGCGCAACATTATATTTTGTATTTTACATATTGGACTTGATATTATATATTTAATTATTGTACATTACTTTGTTTGGTTACATTGTTAATCATTCGGAAGAAATCTTCCATAATATAACAATACGTGGCATAATTTATTGTAGACTGGGTTTTCAAAACTATTTTTTATGAAGTTTTTTCACATTTCTGTACAACCACTTTATGCGAGCAATCACCTTTATCTCGCTAAAGAAGAATAATTTGTTTTCTTCGTAATATTATGTAGAAATTGCGTAGATACGTTTTCAGTCCAACACAATATACCTATTATGAACTAAATATTAATCATTTATATTATATTTAATACTACATTTTTATATTTTTTCCCCAACTAGATTTCTACGGTAAATTAAAAAGGAGCCTTTGAATTCATACTAAAACATTTCTCATTGATTGATTTTTCTTTTATGTCGGTGTTAATAACCATATTGCATTTTACACCTTTTTACACCTTTTTACGTCATTTAAAACTGCAAAGGTACCTCCTATTGGCTATCATCAATATAAAACCCTAGGAAATAATAATTATATTTTTGAAATTAAATTTTAACTTTGAATGTAATGATTATAAAAGCCGATGGTTCAATAAAATGTGCAATATGTACATAATATTATTATTATTATACACCTATAGCAGCTGGCGTTCGTTTCCACCTCTAATTCCCTTCCACATTTAATATCATAAGTGTCTTGGCCCCGACGCATTGGCCGCTACCCGCAGTCGCGTAATGCGACTGAAAGTAAATAACACCCTCTGATACTAGTTCCCGGATGGGTGACCACTCGGGTGCGATGTAGTAAAATCCTTGCCACACAGTTTGCTTACCTACTGTAACAACCGTAACAACACCTTACCATGTACCCACCACAGTTCATAACCCCTTCAACAGGTAATTTCCTTAGTGTCACCGAGCCTAAGATCAATATAAAAATAAAAAAATAGTGTCATAAATACATTGCTTCTGGTTTGTTTATGATATTATTATAATATAAAAATCGGTCACTGGACGTATAGACGTGCCATATTATTATCAAGGGATCTATTATTAGCGTGGCGTTTAAACGCATTAAATAATAATAATGTGCAAAAAATGCTCTCGGTTGCCAGTTGATCGAAGCGAGACGAGTGCGCAACACCGGTTATCCATATTGTCCGTATTGTATGGTATATTTTATTTGTTTAAAATTGTTTTGATTATGAGATAAATGAAAAAAAACTACAATCAAATTTAATGTCACACTCTTGTATACAATATGTCCGATAACGACGATTAGCTATACTAGTACATTATACTCATCTGAATATACACGAATGGATTCTACGTACTGATAGAATTGTTGAGAGCCGTGAATACTTTTGTATGATTATACATTATTATTACAGTCCGGACTTCTGTGGAAAATTAAATACTAACAAAAAAGACTTACACGAGAAAAAAAAATATTATACATTATTTGTTTATTGTATACACACACATATCTGACTATATGTGTATATATAATTTTATAAAATCCAAATATGTTATAACGACTGTATAGTATTAACGCAAATCTCAATAAAGATATTTATTGTAAGATCTATCTTTATATAAATATAAAAACTATTAATTAAGTCGACTACGCGTTCATTCTACTATGTTATTACTTAAAATTATGATTTTTTACAATGTTTTATAATAATATATTAAAATAATTTACATAAAGAGACACGAGTATAATATTTATCTGACCAGTCAGAAATCCAGCTTAAATGCATATTTATTAAATGTTATGCAAAAATAAATAAAAATATATGTTACCAGCAATGGTTTAGGAAATAACTTAATTTTCTAGGGATCGTCTAAAATGTCTGGTGTTGTCAGCCAACAACTAAAACGTACCTATCATTTATTAAATATCGACTGGATCGACTATGTTTACATCTAGAATAACAATCGCTAAGTACAAAAGGAGATGAACCATTGTGTTAAATGGTACCATTGGACCTAAATGGTTTAAAAATTTAGTTTTTAAATTAAATGTAGATAAGAATATAGTCTATAATATAAGAGTGCATGTTTTATAATTGTGGTGCATTAGTGCTACGTAATTAATTCAGGGCTTGCTAACGTTATATTTGACAAAAACCTATTGAAATCTGTAGAAGAAAGCGATAATAAAATATAACTAAATACCGCAAAGCAAAACATAACGATTAACAAAATATATCATTATTATATAGTTTCCAGTAACATGATATATTATATTATTATTATATAGTTATGACCAAAGGCATGGATTTTATTTTAAAGCACACTTGTAATAATTATGAATGAGTATAACGCAGATTTATGGTGTTCATACAATAATTATTATGTTTTTATTGAAATACACGTGGTTGAATAAGTATTAGATCACAGTATTTTCTTTTAAAATATTTATATCACTCAGTGGTGATTTGACATTAATTAAAAAACGTATAACAGGGAAAGATATTTGGAGAATATAGTTTTTTGACTCACGATGCTCCTGGGCTCTATCTTCCTGTGTACAGCTAGGCAGTGGTTGATACGGCGGTCGTCGTTGATGATTCCAATATTCGGACGGTCGATCGGCGGCGGTAGGTATGCTCGACAATTAATAGTTCGTTATTATTATACGGCGGCGTGCGTGCGTGTGCGTTCGTAAGTGGTTTTCTGGCGGCGCGTATATATGCGGGTCGGACGGCAGCTACGGCTCGTTCTCGGTGTTGATATATTTACGGGCGGCAAGTAGGTACTTTAGTTAGCGATGTTTATCCTCAACGGCGGAATGGTATTGGACGGCGGCGTATGCTCGGCGTTCTCAATATTCGGCAGAGGGAAACCTCGTATAACGGACTTACAACGGACTTGCAACGGCGACGGCGTTAAATTACGGCGGCGGCGTTAAACTGCGGCAGCGGCGTTAAATTGCGGCGGCGGCGTTAAACTGCAGCAGCGGCGTTAAACTGCAGCAGCGGCGTTATACTACGGCGGCGGCGAGTCGATCGTACCGGCTCGTTTGACCTGGCGTTTAGACCATATCCGAGCACGGCAGATGAAAACAAAAACAAACGGACTTACGACGGCGACGGCGTTAAATTACGGCGGCGACGTTAAACTGCGGCGGCGGTGTTATACTACGGCGGCAGCGAGTCGATCGTACCGGCTCGTTTGACCTGGCTTTTAGACCATATCCGAGCACGGCAGATGAAAACAAAACGAACGGGCGGAAACGACGACGATATTCTTACTCAACTGTTTGACCTGGGTTTTATTCCATATCCAGTTGGTAAGAATATCGTAGTATATCGAGTGAGTGTGTGTATGTATGCTGTTCACGGGGCCTATTTACCGACTATCTCAGTTGCCACCGTGAGCAGTAATGATGTCTATAGGTGTCTATGTTTTAATGATTTCGACGGTATCTAACATCGCTGAGGATGTGTGTTTGAGTTGACGTTTTTTATTATTGGTGCACTTCTTGTTGTTATTACAATTGGTGTCTAATAATTAATCAAAGTTTGTAATTATTGTGACGATGGTCCCGAACATAACTTTGTGCGTGGTGCATGCTATCTAGTATCAGTATTTGGCGTTCCGGGCTGGCTACCGATACTAGATAGTTGCACATTTATATACTGGTGGCGCGTCGGTAATCTGCACTGTTGTGTGTGGTTCGCGTTGGTTGTGCACTGTAGGCGCTAGTGAATATGCTATCGTCAGAAAAATGAGAGTAGGTAGTTCTGTCTCGTTACATAGTCCCCTTTTTCATTGATCAATTTTTGTTTTCTGTTAAAATTTGGAATATGATGTGGCCGAAAATTGATTAATTAAAACTTGAGTAAAAGAGACAGTATATTTTATTTAGATTTGCGGAACTTTAGTTCCGATGTAGCATGATGTTCAAGTGGTTGGAGGATGTTTTGCGGATTTTTCTTCTTTGCGTTGCTTCCGGATGTTCCTTCTGGTCTCCTTGTATCGCTCCTTCCGCTTTCTAGTGTTGCTCATCTTATTCTGGTGTTCTGTTTGTGAATTTTGAGAGGTCGGTGTTTGGTCTGATGTTTGGTTTTCCTGTGTTGGTTCTTCTTCTTCAGGTTCAGTATAGATGATAGGTGTCGCTCTAATAGTACTGGGCATATAGAACGTCGGTTCTAAAGAGTATTTGGTGAGTTTGGCATCAGCTTCGCGGCGATACTTAGCCTGGGCCTTTAATTGCTCCTTCTGGTCTACATACTCGGAAGATACTGGTTGGATGTGTTGCAGGGATATGTCGACCTGATATTGGTTATCGAGCTCGAGTGTTTCGGGCCCAAAGAGTTCCAACACCCGTTCCGACAACAATTGGTCGATGTCCATGATTTTCTCTCTGTCAGCTATTTCTAAGGAGGGTAAGAAAATCATGGTCACAGATAGGTTTAATTATTTAATTTGGATGAGAAAAGGATTGATCACTGGTAATTCCAGGATCAGGAGGAAAGCACAAAGAGGGGTCCTCCGGAGAAACCATGGTGTGATATGGTTTGATATTGCTCATATTGCATCTGATGGCTCGTTCATACTGGTCTTCCAACATCACCGTGTTATTTCCATAGATTTCTGTGATGGTGTATGGCCCTTTGTATAACAGGAAAAACTTGTGTATTTCGTTGTTCTCGGCTGATGATAACTTGTGTTCTTTCATCAGAACCTGTTGTCCAACTTGATATTGTCTGAATTTCTTTAGTTGGTCTTTAGTCTTATTTCTTGACTCTGCTTTAGATCTCAACTTTTTTCGTACAATTTCTACAACTGGTTCGTTGTTGATGGCATCGTCATAGTCTGGGAATTGTATTTTGGATGTGATGCGGACATCTGGTTCTCGTCCGTACATTATTTGGTATGGTGTATATCCCGTTGATTGGTGGTGTGAATGGTTAATCCAATATTCAATGTTTGGGATCCACTTCACCCAGTTGGTATGTTTATCATGACAATACGTTCGTAGCATTCTACCTATCTCTCGGTTAGCACGTTCGACGGGATTGCCCTCCGGGTGATAAGTGGTTGTATGCCGAACATGTATGCCCAATGACTTTGTTTGTTTGATCCATTTCTTGCTATGAAATTGGGTCCCATTGTCAGTTAATAGTTGTTCTATCGGTCCAACGTTCGGAATGTAGTCACTGGTAATTCTTTTCAGGATTGTTTCCGCCGTTGCCTTTTTGATAGGATATAATTGTATGTACTTTGAAAAGACATCTAGTATGGCAAGGATGTAGCAGGCGCCTCTCTGTCCCCTTGGCAGAGGTCCCATGAGGTCGAGAGATACCAATTGTAGAGGTTTTTCTGGTAAGATGCTGCACATTGGTCCCCTAGCCGTCTGGTTGTCACACTTTGCCTTTTGGCAGATGTCACAGGCTTTGACTATCTTTTTGATTGTGCGGTACATGTTGATCATCTTGTATTGTGTTTTTAATATTTGGTATACTTTAGATGTTCCCATGTGATCATATCTCTCGTGAGTTTCTCGTACGATCGCTTGGTTCATGACGCTTGGGATCATGACCATGTATCGTCCGTGTTCATTTTTGGTAAACAATAAATCCTTAAATATGAAAAAATGTTGATTTTTCTTACTAGCAACTTGTTGAAAAATCTTTTGTAGTTTGTTGTCCCCTCGTTGGAGTTCTTGGAGACGATCGAATTGACTCATTAGTTCTTCACTATAGTCCATTAGAGTCAATTTGTTGATGGTGACTTGAATTTGATCTTTGCCCAGTTGTTCATTCGGTGATTGGGGATACCTGGTGAGTGTATCGGCTCCCACGTTCTCCTTTCCCGGAATGTGTTGAATGATCAAGTGGTATTCTTGTAGTTTAAGTGTCCACCTGGTCAATCTGGAATTGAGCAATTGGCAGCTGTTGAGGAAGGTGAGTGCTTGGTGGTCGGTGAGTAAATGTGTCTCATGACCTAATATGTAGTTTCTGAACTTTTTGCAGGCGAAAACTATGGCCAATAGTTCCAATTCTGTGGTCCCATAATTCCGTTCTGCTGAATTGAGGGTGCGACTGATAAAACTTAATGTTTGATGTTGCCCTTCTTTTGTTATTTGAAATAGTTCGGCTCCCAGGTGTGTGCTGGATGCATCCGTACTGATGTAAAATTTTCTTGAAAAATCAGGGTATTGTATGACGATGTCTTCAAGAAATTGTAGCTTTATTTCATCAAATGCGTGTTGTTGTGGGATGTCCCATTTCCATGAGACTCCCTTTTTTGTCAAAGCACTGAGGACTGTTGTGTTTTTGGATAAATCTCTGATGTATTTCCTATAGAAATTAATGAACCCGAGAAATGCTTGGACTTGTTTTTTGTTCTGAGGAGGTTGAAAGTTTTGTATGGTCTGCATTTTTTCTGGATCCATAGTGACTCCCTTCTCCGATATCACATGACCTAAAGAAGTTAACTTTTTTCTTAGGAACTGTGACTTTTTAATGTTGATCTTCACGTTATATGTTGCAAACTTTCGAAATATAGCTTCTAAGTGTTTTAAATGTTCGGTGAAACTGGTAGAAGTTATATGTAGGTCGTCCACATATATCGCTACGAATTGTAATATTTCAGGTCCCAAAACGCGATCGAGCATCTTCTGGAACTCGGCGACTGAGTTGACTAGCCCAAACGGTAGTACTTTGTATTGATAATTTCGTCCCTTGTGTAGAAATGCTGTGACTTCTCGACATTCCCTCTTTAGTGAACATTGCCAATAGCCAGCGGTTAAGTCTACTGAGCTGAGGTATTTGACCCCTTGAAATCGGTTCATGATGTCGTCCATGTTCATAGGTCTCTCTCGGTCAGGTATTATTCTGGTGTTTATTTTTCTGGCATCCAGACATATTCTGACATCTCCGTTTTTTTTTTCGACTCCCACCATGGGTGAAGACCACGGCGAGCTTGAATGTTCGATTATTCCCAAATCTAACATTCGTTGGATTTCTTGATCAATCTTGATAGCTTTTGACATCGGGATTGGATACGGTTTTTGGTATATTGGTTCGCCTGGAGTGACTCGGATTTGACATTCGAAGTTTTTGATTTTTCCTGGGCTGTCGGAAAAAATATGTTGATATTTCCTCATGATTTTATTGAATTGTTGTCGTTCGTCATGACTGATATCAACTGTGTTGGTCTGTTCGTCATGATCTGTCAAAACGATTTCCCGTATACTATCGTTCAATGATATTGGTTTGGGAAATTTCTTTGAAAATGGTATGACATACAATTTATTATTTATTTTGAATTGTACGGTGTGGTTACTGAAATTTATTTGAGCGTCGTGTTGATTGAGTATGTCCGCTCCAATAATTCCTTTCTCGTTAAGTCCCTCTACTTGTATAAAGTTGGCGTGGATGACGGCTTCGTTGAATTGGCATTGACAAAATAATTGTTTTGATATTTTACATATCTGCTTACCAACTGCATTGCTTATCCGTACTCCATTGATGGGTAGTTGTGGAATAGTGGGGTCCTTGTTGATAATTATGTCGACGATTTCTTTTGTAAGTACACTAATAGTGGCTCCAGTGTCGATCAATAACTCTATCTCCTCCCCTTCGATCATACATTGGATGTATGGGCTGAACGACTCTTCTGTATTTTGTATTTTATTGATAGAATGTGAAGTGTCATTGTTTTCGTTGCTGACCTCAACGGCGGTGACCTGATTTATTTGTTGATTATTGTCACGTGATCGCTGTGGTTGCGGTGGTGGTTGTTGTTCGTCCCTGTTGTTCCACCGATTGTTCCGCGGCTGATTGTTGTTCCGTTGTTGTTGTGTTCGGTGATTCCAATCATTCTGTGGTACACGGTGACTCCAGGTGTTGTTGTTGTTTTGATTGTTGTGATCACTGTTATGATGATTGTTGTGGTGATTTCTTGTCGAGTTGTTTTCCGTCGTTGACGATACTTGTTTTTCTCGACGGCTCTCCTCCGCACCTAGTACCTTCATGGCGTTGATTATTGATTTGTCCGGGAGAGATACTAGTATTGCGCGTAGGTAGCCCGGGTAGTGATTCGCTATGTTACTCACAATTTCCTCTTCTGACAGTTCTGGAACTTGTAAGTAACGTAGTTTTGATACCCATTGTGAAAAATGTTCTCTGTATGTGATATTGTCTGGTATTTGTTTAGTGTCGAGACAGCTGCTCCATGTTTGAATTTGGATCTGTCTTGACCAAAATTCGTCAATAAATGTATTTCTAAAATCTGCATAATCTCTTATTTGAAATTTTATTGTCGAATACCAATTACTAGCGGCGCTCTTCAGGCAGTCACGTATAATAATTAGTCTTTCTTCCCTGTTCATTTGCTTGACTTTGAAATATTCTTCTAAGCTCTGTAGGAATTCTATGGGGTGTGGGTCCTTGCTGTTGGCGAAGAACAGTGGTTTGGATATTTCGATGTTTGAACTTTTTTGATCGTTGTTCATAACATATGTGTTTTGTTTTTGGTCAACAAATATTTTCCTTAGATTTTGTATATTCTCTTCATTTTGTTGTTCCAAATATTGTAAGTCTCTGTGGTGGTTTTCATTAATTTTTTCGATTTCAATTTTGTATTGATTTTCGATTTGTTTACATTTTTCTTCGATTTCATTGATTTTTGTAATATTTTCATTTTCAAGTTTGTTGATTTTTTCTAACAGCTGTTCGACTAGGTAACGGCTATTTCTTTCGACTTCGCATTTAAATGCATGGAAGGCTTCTTCCGTGACATTTTTCTTCGGCGGCATTTTTAAAGATGTAGTTTCTTCTTTGTAAAATGATGTAGTAATTTTCTTAATTTTTTCTAATCTCGGGGTTGAAGTAGAATTGCTTCTTTTTTCGAGCCTTGTAGTTGGGCGCCAATGTAATAATTATGAATGAGTATAACGCAGATTTATGGTGTTCATACAATAATTATTATGTTTTTATTGAAATACACGTGGTTGAATAAGTATTAGATCACAGTATTTTCTTTTAAAATATTTATATCACTCAGTGGTGATTTGACATTAATTAAAAAACGTATAACAGGGAAAGATATTTGGAGAATATAGTTTTTTGACTCACGATGCTCCTGGGCTCTATCTTCCTGTGTACAGCTAGGCAGTGGTTGATACGGCGGTCGTCGTTGATGATTCCAATATTCGGACGGTCGATCGGCGGCGGTAGGTATGCTCGACAATTAATAGTTCGTTATTATTATACGGCGGCGTGCGTGCGTGTGCGTTCGTAAGTGGTTTTCTGGCGGCGCGTATATATGCGGGTCGGACGGCAGCTACGGCTCGTTCTCGGTGTTGATATATTTACGGGCGGCAAGTAGGTACTTTAGTTAGCGATGTTTATCCTCAACGGCGGAATGGTATTGGACGGCGGCGTATGCTCGGCGTTCTCAATATTCGGCAGAGGGAAACCTCGTATAACGGACTTACAACGGACTTGCAACGGCGACGGCGTTAAATTACGGCGGCGGCGTTAAACTGCGGCAGCGGCGTTAAATTGCGGCGGCGGCGTTAAACTGCAGCAGCGGCGTTAAACTGCAGCAGCGGCGTTATACTACGGCGGCGGCGAGTCGATCGTACCGGCTCGTTTGACCTGGCGTTTAGACCATATCCGAGCACGGCAGATGAAAACAAAAACAAACGGACTTACGACGGCGACGGCGTTAAATTACGGCGGCGACGTTAAACTGCGGCGGCGGTGTTATACTACGGCGGCAGCGAGTCGATCGTACCGGCTCGTTTGACCTGGCTTTTAGACCATATCCGAGCACGGCAGATGAAAACAAAACGAACGGGCGGAAACGACGACGATATTCTTACTCAACTGTTTGACCTGGGTTTTATTCCATATCCAGTTGGTAAGAATATCGTAGTATATCGAGTGAGTGTGTGTATGTATGCTGTTCACGGGGCCTATTTACCGACTATCTCAGTTGCCACCGTGAGCAGTAATGATGTCTATAGGTGTCTATGTTTTAATGATTTCGACGGTATCTAACATCGCTGAGGATGTGTGTTTGAGTTGACGTTTTTTATTATTGGTGCACTTCTTGTTGTTATTACAATTGGTGTCTAATAATTAATCAAAGTTTGTAATTATTGTGACGATGGTCCCGAACATAACTTTGTGCGTGGTGCATGCTATCTAGTATCAGTATTTGGCGTTCCGGGCTGGCTACCGATACTAGATAGTTGCACATTTATATACTGGTGGCGCGTCGGTAATCTGCACTGTTGTGTGTGGTTCGCGTTGGTTGTGCACTGTAGGCGCTAGTGAATATGCTATCGTCAGAAAAATGAGAGTAGGTAGTTCTGTCTCGTTACACACTTTCTTTTGTTAAATTTTTCTGATTTTTTAGGAAAATAATATACAGATGAAGTTTAAATATATGATAAGCTTAATATAATTTGATATATTATGCACAAAATGTGGGTTCGAAGTACTAAGATTGAAAAACATCATAGATATCTTAAATATATTTTAGAAAACAAAATGAAAGAAAGTTGGAAAAATTGAAAATATACTATTATATTAAATAAAACATATTATTATTACAATCTTTATCATATTTTATTGATCTGAATTACAACTTTGGCTACTACCTAGATATTAGCTGTTTGTTATTTATTATCATAGTGTACAATATTACTCAAGTATTGACGTATAATAGGTACAACATGTGTCTAAGTATTTCTTAACTGTTTTCAAAGAAGACGGATGATTGATGTTCACGCAGTTGTTTAAAAGTTAAAACGAACTGTTACAATATTCACAGGAATCGTTAATCTAAAAAAGTCGCGCAATGCACATTTTAAATCTGATATAATTGTATCGCGTTAAAAGTAATAGTATAATAATAATAAAAAATACTCTCAAACACGTGTATTATAAATTATAATAGCTGTTTACTCGTTGTTCCTGTGTATCAACTACGTTAAAATGTCGATGGGTGAAAGTAATAATAAAAATAATTTTTACGATTGTTGTACTGTAGTCTTCAGGTATAGGTACCTACCGATGTGAGCCAGGTCCAATTTCAACTGATAATTAATATCGGCTGATTTTTCTTTTCGACACGAACCCCTCGAACACAAACATCATGTACCTATACATATTTGGCAGGTATTGAGTAAATTTGATTTAAGTTTTTCATTATAATTATTGAACCATTGAACCAGGACCACTTTTTTCGAATTTTTGCATTTAGGTATTAATTTTGTATGCAAGCTCGGTAACATACCTACATTTTTTATATCAAAAAGTGCTCAAAGAATTATTTAAATTTGACCACCCTGTACCTTATATTATATTCACGGACAATCCACTATATAGTATTAGTTCAATGATCGATTTACACAAATATAATGTATTGCATACACACCTTAAAAACGCATAAAAAATAATGTTTTAAATTAAAAATAAGTGGAGTGTCGTATTTAAAAGCAAAAACTTCAATTATATAAAAAAAAAAACCACTGGAAATCGCATAATTATATATACGCATTATTAAAACACCTATAAGATAATTTCCAATCGACAGCGATAGTGAGTGATTAAAATTCAAATTTCCCTACAATATTCGCTGATGAACATTATTGGCAAAAATTCGAAAAAAAAAATCACTCTGTTTACTTTATTAAACGTATATATATATTCTGTTAATAAGGTATTATAATATATACACCGTAAACGATGATAATATTATTACTATTACGAATCGTCGGTCGCTGCCAATACAGTGTTAACTGTCAAAACGACGGGTCAGAGGAGGATGGCAAATATAGTGTGTGTTTGTTCACGGAATGTGCGGAATATTCATGAAGCGCCAATTAAGGCTTGTTTTTGAAAAATATAAATGGACTCACGACAAATTTGCCCCGTAAAATAGTATACAATATTATAACGTTATATAAATGTACCATAATCTACATATATATTATATGATCTTTCTCTCGCACTTGTGTGTGTGTGTGTGTGTGTGTGCCTAACCTATATATTATATTGAGTAGGTATGTATATGTGTGTCGTGTGTTATTTCTCACACCCACTGTGCCACCGCCGCCGGACAAGGTATAAAGAAATTTAAATCCATTTAAATACGTTTACCGATGCGAGTACGTATATAATGCGTCGAATGGTCGAAAACACAAAGTTTTACGAGACACTGTCGTATAAACCACGCTCGTAATCATAATAATATTGTAATATATATTATAGTAAAACGATAAAAAAAAAAAAAAAAAAGAAAACATTATTATGGACAATATCGAAACGACAACATATTATTTTTTTTCTTCATAACCGGCTTCTAAATACACCATATAGACTTACTAAAATATAACCGACGCCGAACGTGTACATATATATTATTTTAATGTACCATAATATAGTTGACATGATTTCCGATAAAAATGTAAATAAAAAAATCATTCGATAACGCGTACACGGGTAGGCACGTGGGTTCCGTAGCCGTGATATTCCGTGGTCGAAATATTCACATGAGATTATGCGAAATTGTTTGATAAATCTAAAAAAAAAAACTGCTACGTCGAGGAATACTATCGTCGTCGGGTGTTATTACAATATATATATATATTATATATGGTTGTGAGTGATTTTGACGAAGGTCGGTGGTGGTTCTCGGCCTTATAATGCAAAATACATACCTATTAGGGTGCACTGACCTAATGTTTGTCAAACGAGTTTTGCCGATAAAGCTGTTTGGAAAAAAAACACATATAAGTTGGTACGCGAGTACCAATTAGAATAATATTATACATTAATTGTATATTATATTATGTTTGTATATCCCACCCGGAATTCATAAGTCACGAGAAACACTTTACAAAAATCATTTTTGATAATGCTTATAAAAAAAAAAAATGACGGAATTTAAAGTTCCGGTAGTCCGTATACTTAATCACATAATTTATGTCTCAAGTGTAAAACAAAAACAAAAAAACGTATTAAAACATTATCATGGACAGTGTTTGTGTGTTTGCCAATGTATCAGTGAACAAAAATATTACTAACATAAATAAATCCGTATCATAGGTTAGGTGCCTCATACCTTCAAATCGAAAATGTTTTATTTATTTAGTATTTAAATACCTAGGGTACTTTGGTGATAAAAATACCAATGAATGATCTCCGGTTTGTTTTTATTGCACAATTTTGCTGTATTTTAATTCATTGCGTAGATTTATAAAAATACAATTTAGCTTTACTCGTATAATCAAGTTTGATTGAAACTTTCGATTTTTGAAACATGCAGACACGCTCAGTGCCTAAATTCATATTATGTTTTTTGTGATAATCATCACCATACATAATATAGGTATTCTATAAATACAGTAATTAGCATTAGACCTAAGCTACACGAGCATTGGTCGTAGAATTAATTATAAAGACATAATATTATGCAGGTGAATTGAATCAGCATTCTTCAGGACGCTCGCATAGACCATTCGTGGTGAAAAAAAAATGAACTAAAAAAATCGTATTTAGTGTATTAAATTAAATGTAGAACATAATGACCGCGAGTAGGTCAAGGACGTTAAAGAGAATCGATACAACATAATGTATAATCGACCACTGCAGTATTAATATGCAGAAATCGTAATTACAGAAATCAAACATGAATTATTATTGAATGCGTAATCTAAGTCAAATGCAAAATGCCTTATTTAATTAAAATTTTATTTCTTTTCAAGGTAATTTGCATTATTTTCTAAACTATAATATTATGTTACACAA
Source organism: Macrosiphum euphorbiae (assembly GCA_949089665.1). Taxonomy (NCBI): domain Eukaryota; kingdom Metazoa; phylum Arthropoda; class Insecta; order Hemiptera; family Aphididae; genus Macrosiphum; species Macrosiphum euphorbiae. The sequence goes on along the minus strand of CARXXK010000002.1, from coordinate 89,393,529 downwards.
TAGAAGTTTTATGCGATTTTAATTAAGCCAATAGTCATATATCATACTAACATACCCAACATTGTATTTCGTTTTCAAAATCTCATATAATTCCAAATTTGAATCGTAACGGATAAATTATGTCTTTCAAAACGTTGATTAACAATTTTTAGTACGAGCACTGCAGAGTTAATATTGATGCCAATTTTCATGTTATTGAATTATTACATTAAAAGCTGATTTACTGAGAATTACATTTTTATGACGACAGCTTTCCTTTTAAAAAGTGAATTCTAAAATTAAATTAAGATTATTTAAAGCTAAATTTGAAAAAAAAATGTTAATATTCTCTGTTAAATTTATTACCAACAGATATTCGAAGTAAAATTAAATTTCAAGCACTTAAAAAGTGTGTATTTCTATTTAATTTTACTAGAATATCTTTGCCTTTGATCGTAGATTGTTGTTTACTATATCAAATAAATAAAGAGTCTAATTGTATGTGTCACTATTTGTGTTATATATCACTTATTTTCTATACACTATTATAGTTACCTACATCACACACCCTTTTTTACCATTTCCAGTCACGAACAGTGTCGAAATTCAAATTTTACATAATATGTAGTTGTATTTTTTCCAATTTTGTACGAATATTACTGTGAAAATAGTGTTTAAGCCAATGACATACAATTTAATTTGCGATTTATTCTTGCCGCCTTATTTTTATGTTCTTAGAAAACCGACCAAGCATAAAATGTACACACGAATTCCACTGATACAGAAACGGTAAACTTTATACTTCCATATTGCTTATGAAAAATAAACAATTTATAAACATATAATTTCTGTTCCAAGTATTCCGAATGATCTATATAAACACAAGTTGAATATTGTTGCATAACAGTTTTATGTTAGGTACCATAAGGTTATTATGGATCGTTCTAAATTAAAAAAAAAAAAATACAACATCGATGATAATATATAAAATTGTTAGAATCTGATTTTTAAGTAGAGCGATTTCTAGATGATTGTTTTTACAAATGTTGTGTGTGTTATTTTTATTTTTATACTTTAAATTTTTTCTCATCGACTATATTATTTATAGCAGAAACTATATGCTCCAGTCTTAACTTTTAGGATTGTGTTGGATCTACTTTGGTGGTTGAAATGTCTAATTACTTTCTCAAAAATAATCTAAAGCTATATGATATATCACTACACGATTCTAAGTAGGCATAAATATTTAAAATTTTTAATTTTTTTTCGTTTCATGTTGGTAAAATGTTCGTTTTGTAAGGTAAAAATCTTGAACACGCAGTACAAAGTTCCTCATAAGCCATCAGCTTATATTATATAATAAATTACCTTTATAATAGGTAAACTTTTAATACACATTATGTAAAAAAAGGGCCCACCCGTTAACTAAATAAAAATTATAAAAATACAGTCACAATTTTTTTTAGAAGCGTTTGAAGTGCACTTTAGTTATTTCACTATTACGCATATTGTTATTATAATTAAATTTTCAAAATATTTAGACTAGATATTTTAGAATAATTGTAAGTTATTTATACCGCAAACCTATGTACACCATCCAACAGTACGTCGGTATTTACTTCTAATTTAATATAAGTACTTATATAATATAATATTTAAAACGATAAAATTATATAATTAATAATATTATATACGCGATGATTCAAAATAATTACAGTAATACATACATGTATTATAAAATACACTTAGAGAGAAACGTTGACACATCGTCTATGCTCATGAATCGTTTTTTTTTTTTTATATACGTATAGGTAATATACCATATTATATAGCCATACAGGTATGTAGGTAAAATGATTGAGTTGACATTTAACACATACGTTATGGTCCATGTCTACAACAATCAACTGAATAACGCGGTACCTATACTCTCCGTGCAGCAGAGAAGCGAGTTCACTAGTTGTTTTTTTTTTTTTCATAATATACATTATCCATTTAAAAGGCTAGGGATCACCTTTGACGGAAATAGTATTCATAATTTCCAGTAGGTACACTCGAGTGCAGGTCACAGATCTCAGCTGCACCGATGAGGAGGCAGCTGCCAGCCTTGCCGCACTCGTAAATAAGCGCCTATGACGTACGTATATAATATAATACAACAGTATTAGGACAAGTCGTATAAACAGTAAATAGGTACCCCTCATTTAAATGACCAGTTAAAAGTATTGAATATACGAGACCGTTGCTGTTGAGCACATGTGCGGTATAATGACGACGAAAACAATATAATAATAATATACCAACGAATAATTATTTATAATGCGGTTGATACCGTCGGCACCACAGATAACCAGTGCTCTCGTAATACTAATGTTGTTTGCCCTCCGTCGACATTGTCACTGAAAGCGGATGGTGACAGTCGGATTCGGACGCCACGTCTGACCTAGACAACGACGTACTTATTACAATATCATTATAATATTATGTACGATCGAGCTAAGCCCTGCAGTACCTAACGAACATATATATATATATAGATCCGATATAACGTTAAAAGTGATTGTTTAATCAGTTTTATCACTGAACGCAGTCATTTTAACGGTGAATGTAGGTACCTATGTAATATATATATATGTGTTTCGAGACAACATTCAAGTCATCGCACAACACTCAATTATTTATGAAAAAAAAATTGTCTTCAAAAGCACACTAGAGTACATAGTAAATAACTGTTTGCTTATAATATCTATAGTATTTAAGTACGACCTTACGTATATCTCATAACCATTCTGTAAAAGCATAATATATAAAACTATCATTATAATATTATGTACGATCGAGCTAAACCCTGCAGTACCTAACGAACATATATATATATAGATCTGATATAATATTAAAAGTGATTATTTAATCAATTTTATCACTGAACGCAGTCATTTTATCGGTGAATGTAGGTAATAGGTATATATGTGTTTCGTGACAACATTCAAGTCATCGCACAACACTCAATTATTTATGAAAAAAAAATTGTCTTCAAAAGCACACTAGAGTACATATAGTAAGTAACTGTTTGCTTATAATATCTATAGTATTTAAGTACGACCTTACGTATATCTCATAACCATTCTGTAAAAGCATAATATATAAAATATATTATTATGATATACATATAATAACTATATGATGTATAGGTAAGTACCTAATGCGAGAATTGTTTTTCCACTAATCGACCAGAAACAGTGGTCGAATTTGGTGTACATGACTTCTCTACAATATTATTATTTCTGTCGTCGAATTATTTTTCGATAATTATTTATTCCGGACGTTGAAAATATTATATTCGTTGAAATTTTAAAATTTCGGTGGTACCATTGCCGAGTATATAAAGCTTCTGGGACGACCAAATGACAATTGTAAAGATAATAATATAATGAACAGATGTTTTTCAAAAATGACTAATATTTTGGGATAGTCCAAACACAGAATTCGCTATCGAGCAATTTGTATAATATATTGTCGATAAAACAAAATTCCATAATGTATTATACCTATAACGACCTTATTGGGAGCAGGACTTTGATTTTTTTTCTTGTCAATTTAATTTAATCTATACCGAAATTATTATTAAATTATAATTATATAAAATAAAAAGAAACATTGTTGTTAAAAAGACAAGTTCAAGAATTTAATTAATGTGAGGCATTTTTTACCAAGCAGAGTTGTATTAACAAAAAGTAATCGCCCTCTCCCTCTGACCGAGCTTCAGATAGTTACACCTATAGCTATCTAAATCAATATAATAGGTATAGGTAGACGTTCTGTGGATAAAAAATCCATCTACAGACCACAATATATCATGAATGTAACCAGTGACCAAGAATCTGTAATGTTGCAGTGGATTTCACGGAAGATCCCATACTAAAATATTATTTAAAATATATTGGCAGATATTATGACCTTTGTGGTATACGAATTATAATAAAATGTAGCGTTCCAATTCTGAAACCGTTTTTAAGTTCTATACAGCTTTTATGGTAGTTTTGATTTCATGATAATATTCAATAGTTTTGAAAGATTTAAAATAAACAAACTTTTTTATTTGTCTATACATTTCAATGAGTTTCATTAATATTTCGACTATTCTTGAAATATTTCTGTCTCGTTGAAATTTAGAGTCTGTTCAGTGACTACCGTGATAATAGAAACTATAATATAATATCTAAAATATCTATCTAAGGAATTCAGTTTTTAGTTTATAACTGTGAGCATGTACATTTTTTTTAAATCTATATTTTTTTATGTTCTCCGTGGTGCCTTATTAGTCATAACTCATAATATGACTAATTGAAATAATTGGTTTACATTTATATTTTTAATCCTATCTTAAGATTCGCAATGTTTCGCAACACGATTCTTACCTAATGGCTAACCAAAATTATTAATCAATTTACGATCTTGATCAATAAATTACCCGAATAGTTACTGAATCAATAATAATATTGTTTTATTTAATTTGTTTATCATATTTGGACATTTGGTGATGATTGAATAACCTTTGCTTCTGTCATTTCACTAGGAAGGAACTCATAAATCGAATAATTTTGACGGTCAGATCGTTATTAATTAGTATTTTTTTCTTTATCTCCAAAACCTATATAGGTACACTCCGCAGTCTGTTATTGCCATAGGTAGTTGCATAATGCATTCATATTTGGAAATTAATTTTACGTTTGCACACACAATAAACCTATTATTGAGTTACTCTTAGACGGTAATTAATAATTTGTCGATGGGTAATGTGGTTTCGTTTTCAAGTCTTATCCTCACAGAGAACAAGTCCGAGCCCTGAAACGTGTCCCGTTCCATGTACTATATATATGCAATGCGACATTGTCCGCGTTAAGTGCACATAAATGGAGCCTATATAATATAATACGCCTATTATAGTATCGTTCTATTATTTCCACTGCAGAGTGTATTATCTCATAAGGTGGACGCGTTGAACACGTCATAATGTGTCGTAAGATGCGTTTGGTTCAACCGAATCGGTCTAAAGTCGCAGGACCATCGTACAATATAATATTATAATAATATGTGAGGAGTTCGCGCCGATTTTGAAAACGGCTCGGGCCCATTGGTAGTACGCATATTAAATAATATAATGATATATAAAAACACATTATGTACGGTCGGTCGACAATGTCTTCGGCTGACGGACACGGCTGGCCCCTACACCGCGAACAATATAATATTTATTATTGTACGTCGTTATTATTTTCCGCGTTCACCTGGAGGGCGATAAACCGATGGAAAATGTTTGAATCGGGATTCCTGTGCAGCTCTACACTTCGGTCGTGCACGGACGAGATGATAAAAATAACAATATTAAACACATAGGCCGAGGAGGAGTCGTCTCCGCCGCAATAAAAGTGCCGCCACCGATGGTCGGCGTAACAAATCATATTAATATTATTGTTCCCCCTCCCCCCGATTTTTTTTTGAAGCAAAAGGTCATCGTCACTCACTCTTGCCAGCCTTTCTTCGGCTGGCGCTAATTTAAGCGATGACCCATGTCCGGCGATCGAAAACGACCGATTGTACACTATTGCTATGCGTATCTATATGTAACTTAGTGTCTTAATTTCGATACGATAATATGTTGGACATAGGCGTATAAAGTGAGTACATATTATTATATTATAAATATGGGTACTAGAAAAGTCCATCATCCACGGTATACCTAGGTATAACTACAACTCGTCGACGGCGTCAACAAATAAATTATATCAGCGACGATGATATAATAAAATTTAATACGATGCAGCAAAATATTTATTATACAGGTAGGTACACACACCGTCCAACCATCCGCGTATTTACGATTTTTTTTTTTTAGGTGAGGTTTGGATCTTATATTTAAATAGAACATTTGAGGGGGGGTACACAGTCTCCGATGTATAGTAGAGTTATAAGTCTTATACATTTTCATATTAAAATGAAATAGAACCATATGACAATTTATATTTTGTAGAAATCTAAAGCACATAATATAGGTATAGAATTAGAGGGTACCTGTGTATCTTTTTTTTGCATCATTCATCACCGGTTTCAACATCCAAAACCCCCCTTGGTATGACTCTGGGTCCACCTGTACTCGTGAACCAAATATTATTATGTCAGTGTGCACACGGAAACAATATTGGAATGAGGGTTTACTCAATTTGATGAACTGTGAAATAAAAATGTACCGTGTAAAAAAATATCAGTACAATTTACGGGATAAATATGCCGAGCTTCCGTCTGTATACATAACTACGACCTAACGCGAAGGACTCAAAGTCACTCGAAGAGGGTCAAAGGAGAAAATATTGTAATATGAATAAAAAATACGATCTCAAACAAATATGTGTTACATAATATTATATATAACGTTATTATAATAATTTGGATTTATTTTTGACGAATGCAAACATACAGTGGTTAATATTACAACACTGTAACGACAGGCCTACTCAAATAAAATAATATATCTCACAGTAATATTATTACTTAAACATTTTAAACAAAAAGTTAGACAATTTAACACGTGTTCTAAATAATATTATATAAATTTCTTTTTCGAGTTTATTCGTCACGTACGGGTACATAGTTCAACGGTGAATATTTTATGAACGTTCTCAGTCTGTCTATGCAAACTAAAATAAATGTTTAATGTTTGATAAAGATATATGAAAAAAATCAAAAAAAATCAATCAAATAATACATGTGCATTGTTGGAACAAAACCGTATAAATATGTAAGCAAAATAAATATCATTGTCGTGGGTGAAAATATTTACTATGTATAGAAATATTATAATTTATAATATTACATCATATTATAATGCTCCAACTGCATGACTCGAACAATAACATCTTATTATTTGATCGACCGGCCGTCGTTTGTTTGGGAATCTATACACAGGGTCTTGTTCATAAAAAAAAAAAATTGTTCAGAAGAATTCCAATATTTTCCGCAACGTAAACTACAATATTTGTGACTATGTGGCAGATTACGAACAACGTTGTTATGATGTATATTGTGTTATGTACCATTATTCATTGTGTTGCATTTAAAAATCAACTCGTCCAACATAATTAAAACACGACAATACTCGACATTGTAATATATAGGTATCATATAAGTGGTATATTTCTTAGTTCATTTCTGAAAAAGCGTTAGTGGTAAGAATAATATGATAGAAGGAAGAGGCGATAATTTCTTTTTTCGAGTGTATACTCAAAACCATATTGAGTAAATGCGTTCGATTGGTTGAAATAAAGAAGAAAATATTAGCTTATTGTAAGGTCGAAATAAGGTTTGAGCTAAGGTTTATTTCAAAAACAAAAATAGGATTTACTCGACCTCAAAAATTAACATGCAAATGCCAAGTAGATATTATATTTACTCAAACTTCAAGTTTACAATATACAGTATAATATTTGGTCTAATTTTTTCACATTTTTCACTCTAGCGTCCAGATATTGTAGAAGTGTAGAGTTTAGACAAGGTCAACGATGATGATATATTATGTTGACAATCGACTTCGAAATTATACTTTATAATTATTTTTTTATTATTAGAATTCGAAATATATAGCAAACACGAGTTCCTAAAAACGTAGTTAATATCTTTAAACAAATACATGTTATTATTAATATGCAATTAACTGTAAATCCTAACCCTATATAGGTATCATCCAATAATCCATTTTAAAATAATTTTTGAATTTTGAGTAGAGAATGTAATATGGAGTTTAAATTTATTTGTTTGATAAACAACGAACACTTTTCCCGGTAGAAAAGTGCTGCTCGAAACACTTTTCCCGGTAGAAAAGTGCTGCTCGAAAAGTTTAATAATTTACAATAAATGTAGATAGGAAGCTTTGTTGATTGGAAATTAGATGTAAATGTAGATTGTTCTGGAAAGTTGAAAGTAGGTTACAATATTATTGTCTAAATATTAATTTCAGAAAGTTATAAAAACTGTAAAACAATAAATTTGTTTAGTAAAATAGCTGTTTCATATTTTATAGTCAAAATTCAAAGATTTTCAATGCATATTGTTTTAATAAGTTATTTTTATACATTTTTCATGGGGCTACTCGAGAGTAGAATCCTAATTTAGTTAGTGAATCTTTTCTGGGGCGTACTTTTGTAGACTAATTAGTGATTTTCAATTATAATTTATTTATATAAAAAAAAAAATGATATACCTATATTTAAAATAAATAACTTTTATTTAGTTTACTGGATCGATTGAATCTTTTTCAGTAGATTTCTTATGAATTACTTTTAATAAATATTACTATTTACAACTACATTTGTATTACTGTAGGTAGTCATGACTCAAATCTCAACATTGAACAGCTAAAATAAAATATTTAAAACTGTAATTAAAATTTGCTGATGCCATAAAATAATTTATTATATCATAACTAATAATAATGTAGATACAAAACAAATATCAATAAAATAGATAATATGTAGATAAAATAAAAATATTATTTATTTAACGATATGTCATATTTTTCTAATGCATCTTTGTGCATGTCTATTACTAAATAGATATAATATGCATTTATGTAATACACGAAGTACGATTGTTTCAAAATAATAAATCTTTTAATATTTTAACTACAATATAACAAATTAAATTAAATTGTATTTCTTTGATTGCGACATGATTGATAATCGTTCATCATTATGATATTATCATAGATTTTGTATTTTGCACTTCGGTTCAATTCAAAACAAATAAATTTCAGTTAATTTTATATGTAACTAAATGACGGTTTCCATAAAGCAATTTTATAAATATTGTAATTAAAATTATCGATTTCTGATAAGAGATACATTTTTTTTTATTCATTGAAGTTATAAGCTATAACTTAAGTTTTGATAAATTATATTATACCATATCAATTTAAGAAAATTAAAGTAGGCAGATCACCAATCACTTTACCCCATACATTGTTTTCGTTAAGACAAATCGATGAAACTCAAAAAACTTGCAAAAAACGTTGATCCCATAATACTTTGAAATGTCCTTTACAGTCATTGGCCAAAATACAATGTTACATAGTATTATATACCTACATACTATGCTTGGTAAACTTAATTTTCACACATGCAGATTTCAAATTTAGAAAACAGGGAACATCGGGGGGGGGGGGAAGTACAATTCAATTAAAAATGTTCATTTGTCAGTTGGTATACATCAGCTAAAATATACTACAAACTACATTGCTAATCATCAAACCGTTGAGTATAATAATGTATTATATTGTTTTAGTGGAATATAAAAAGTGTAATAATATGTTGTATAAATGTTAAGAAAAACACAAACAAACAAACAATCGCCGCATTGAGTAATAACTCTGACGACTTGAACACGTTTTTTATCAATGACAGACCTTGATCTGTTGTCTTATGGTCAGAATTTTATGAGTACGAGTGTTAAACCTTCAGTATAACACTTAAAACCGATGATTTACACAATATATCACCTTTGACATGACGATTTGCATAAGTCTCTCATAAATGCAGATATGACAATTGTACGATAAGTAAATGCACTGAATTGTGTCAAGTGGTTTCTACATTGCAATTGCAACGACATTTTATCTACAAAATAACTGGGACATATAAATTGTATCAGAAAACAAACAAACAAACGATATATTTTTTTCTGTATTGCGAAACTGTGACGATCGGTTGAGGTTTTTTTTTGTGCAACTATATAATGTGTTAGCGAAAAAGTTAAAACGCCTATTGCAATTAATCATCATTTATAAGACTTTAATATTGTAAGTGTTGTGTACAATAATAATTTGTATCGAGTAGGTACTCGAGGTGTGCACTTGAAAACTAAGATAATAATATACCGCGAGGTTTTCTGTACAAATATTGTAACACAAAGTAAAAATACAAAACATTCTTATGATATGGGTAAGTATAGGAACCTAAAACGTCCACCAACGCCATAGTATATTCAAATAAGTATTATCAACTTGCTGTATAAATTAAAACGGTATTAATAATAATTAATATTATTAAAAACCAATAAGTACACTTTTTCATATTGCATAATATTATGAATTATGATATTGTGATGTGTACTATGTTATTTTAGATTTTGAACAAAGGAAATCGGGATTTATCGATTTCACAATTTTACATACTGATGCGTCTGATGGAACTGTGAATCAGCTCAACAACCTCTATCGATTGGATTTTAAATAACAATTTTTTCATTATGTTTTAATCATAAACCATACAACAGTAGAATCCGCTTATTACGATAGTAAATGATTCCCAGCTACATTTACATGGTTGATTTTATATCACACGTGACACTTGTGTAGTAGGTACCTATGTTTTTCATCGAAACGAAACTCGAATGTAACCATCTGATTCTCTAGGTCCCTTGAACATCGTTATAATTGGATTTTACTGTTATACTAATTTATTGTAGTTTTTTATAAGATCGTTTTGAAATGAACAAAGGAACAACAAAGAAGCAAACGCTCAACAGCAGCTAGTTCAGCCCTCTTAATTATTTGTCAATATTAATCTTTGTCGAGATTAAAACCACCAATCAAAGTGTGCCCATTCGACTTAAATATCCCTAAACTCTTTCTTTTCAATTCAATTTTTTTATGGACATCAATGTTGATGTAATAACAATACTGCAACACGTAGGTACCGGCATTAACTCAAATAATAATAATATATTGTTGTACGGATTCATAATGAAAAAAATCCTTTTGATTTGGATTTAAAAAACTTAAATTTGTAATAATTTATTTATCCGTAGCGTTACGAACAATATAGTATATACCTACATAATATATTAATGTATTACAATTTTGTTTTTTATTTTATCGTTTATTTTTAAATTTAATCCTTTGATAGTGTTTAACTACAATCAACTCGGATTATCACACGCATTCCATATTAACTAATAATAATTTCAGATACACATTTACTTTAAAATAACTAATACAAAATAGTATGTTATAAAATTTATAAATCGTTGTAAAAGTTTTCAAACTTGTTATGTAAATTATGTATTACCTAATCAATAATATAGTAGTATTGCAGGGTTAAAATAAATAACTGCAGAGGTAACCATTTATTTTATAATTATTTTATTTGCTCGTATAATATTTATTATACATTTTTTTTTTTAAGAGATATATAATAGAGATTTTATCTGCAGATATTTTGAGAGTATGATATGTCATTCAACCAAGAATATAATCATAATACTGACATACAGACTGTAATGTTCGCTACAAGTAAAATATAACTATTATAACTCTATAGTTGGGTTGTAATACTAGGTAGGTCATAGATGATAGAAGAATGGATAGGTCATGTTAAATCATACAACGCAAGTGGTCGCGGTTTTTTAAGTAAATAGGTCTTAAGGGAGAAGGCAGTTTCTCACTCCCGCAAGGGGTGATTTTGTTAGGTTATGTTAAAATATAAAAATTAAAATAGATAACATCCATTGTTTTGTTCCATAGATTAATATCTATGTTTTGTTCTGTGATAAACTGATAACATTAAATAATTATCTATCTATTGCCTTTTATAATCTCAAATATTTTTCGAATTAATTCCCGTGTGATAAGGTTGCATGGCCTATCCATTCTTCTATTATCTATGAGGTAGGTACAGAGCAAAACTACTTCGATTCTTACCTACACACTATTTATTTAGTTATAGCCTTATAGGTACGTTTAGTTTTTAAACAATCTATTTATAAGTTTATAATTTTAAGGTTACCAGAGACAAGTGAGACTGCTGGACATGGTCAAATTACCTAATAGATTATTTATATTATTTTGTGCCACCAAAGATGAATAGGTACCAAAGATTTTTATGAAAATGTAAAACGAAATGATCATCTTTGGTTGTGTACTTGTGTGATGTGGTACTGTAGTTGATACCTACATACATATAGTATTCTGTCGGATAATAGCGGGTTATAAATGAATACAATTAGCAAAGTATAACAGGCCTCAAACCGTATACGCGCAATTCTTTTTAATAAAATGGTTTTATAGAGATTAAATTTAAACGCTTTATTGTGGTATATAGGTGCACCTAAAAAATAATAATATTAACCATACGCCATCGAAACTGATTTTCTATATTTTTTGTAATTGAGTTATTTTTACCAGCCCATTAAAATTGGCTCGGTATTTTAAAAATAATAATTATTTTTTCACTCGCCTCGTCGGTATACACTAAAAAATCGTTTCGTGAACGTCCACATATCATATTATGCAAAGTAATTAGAGATCTTTATTGAGAGGGCGGAACCGAGTATGACCGTTTTATGACTTGGGACGGAATGGAAAATACATTTAGCGTATTATATAGCAAAATAGCAATACGACAGCGGGGTTAGAGGGGTTAAAGTAGATACAATTTATAGGGGAGGGGCTCCCCTTAACTCGTGTATGTTGTGATTTTAATAGTCGACTTTATGACCGCGGAACCATTATATTATTATTATTAATATTATTATAGGTGTATGCCTGGAAATCGAAAAAAGCAATTTTAGTAGGCAAAATTGGCCTATAAAGTCGTAACGTGATATTTTCGTTTACACTACAATATGCACGGCACGTCGTACTAAATCGAGATTTTGTTTAAAAAACGATTTAAAATAAAAATATAATAACTTTGGCTACAGTATATACATTCAATTTAATTTAATTTGTTCGGGGTCCCAGCCAAATAATACTTACCAACCTATCATATTATTATGATTTTATAATATATAATTAAAATTGGAAAACGCACTTGTAACGGATAACGTTTGACTATAGTACCGAATAGAAACAGTACCGGCGTTTTGTGTTTTAAAATAATAAGCTACAAAACCAATTATATAAGAAATAAATATAACGCCATTGTTTTAGACTCTGAGGTTGTATTGGTTATATAATCAATGATGTGTGTCTGTTATAAAAAAAAATGTCATGTCAAAAGACACTTTTTATATTAGAACAAATATCGATCTTCGACTTAGTCCTTAGAGAGTGGTTCCTGGTAGAAAATTTGATCTAATTGGTACTTTTTGAAAAACAGTAATTAAACAACTTTTGACAAAACGGCTTTTATTATTTTGTCGGTACTCAAAAAAAAAAAAATTTTTTATCAGCGTTTGAATTTAAAACTTCGATAAATTCTCAAATTATTGTATAGTTAAAAATGAAAAATATTTTTAATTTTAATATATTATTTAGATTGCTTTTAAGCTATCTTTACAACTAACTTATTCTCACTGGTCTACGGTGCGTCGGTAATAACTTAATAATAATAATTTATTAGTTAATTATACAGCTAGTAGAAAATTAATATGAAATAATATTATAATAATATATGTGATATGATTTTCGTAAAAATTATATCGACTTACTGTAGGTGGTATTACTTAGAATGATATAATAATATATAATATTATAAATAAAAACATATAAATTTAGGTATAATTAAATACCCTGGGTATAAGTATGAGCAGCGGACGGACGATCTCTGCTCAGCATCGATTTTTTTTTACAACGATTTATCATTTAATTCAAATTTTACACATCCATTTCATAATAATATGTAATGGCGACCTACTCAACAACGAGGTACACTCTTAACACTTAGTGCAGAGCAGAGCAAAAGATTTTTTTAGATAGGTACATAATATTATATAGGTAGTACCCATACATACATACGTATTTAAAATTAGGTACATAATATTATTCAGTTAGTTTTTAAAATCAAATTCTCTATCGACTACTCATCGACAATATAATATGTTCAAGAGAAGAAAAAGAACTCATATAAAAAATAATGTGATGCCTATAACAAGTTGCACATAATATTATAAGAATATTAAGAGGGCTTTATAATATTCTTAAGACAATAAAAGCCGATCGTTTACAAGTGGTAATGTGGTATAATCTATGCGTATACCTGACTTTGTGTTATGTAATTGTTTTTATTTTCAGAAGAACAACACTGATTACGACGTTTATTTGTTTTCTAATCCACATATGCACGCCATAGGTACACGTTGTATCGGTTTTATGTGAATATTAAATATACCTATTACATAGGAATACCTACACGCTACAGGCATTGTCCATAAATGCATTTGAATAATTTTGCAAATCTTAAACTTTAATAAGTGAAACGTTATTATTTAAAGAGGACATGGTAGGGATATCATAGGAACAAAATATTATGTTAACACGGTGAAATGAATATAATTGAAAGGATACCGCGTGGCTATAGTAGGACCTATATTTTTGTTTATTAGTTATAACTACGAGTTGTCTAGGTGCGATTATGAATGGAGTTTGACGGATAAAAAATTGGTATTTTCCCCGAAGTATTTAAATATTTCACCACACCACTAGGTTTATACCATAAGTCTTTATGTTTCAATAAAAATATCCTCGAGATGGGCGTGTATAATATCCAATATATGAAACTATGAACTCGATTGTTTCGGTCGTCACCCACTCCATAGCCGGTCGTCAACCGTCATAACATTATATTATGAACCTAAACGAACTATTTCATTTGTCTTGGTACCTATAATCTTTACTCTGTAGTAATTGGGTGAATAAGGGTAGATGATATTATTATCTGTGGTATGATATCCGAAGTTACTATTTGCCAACTTCTATGCATACTGATGATATACTTATAATATGTTTGAAAATAGCTACAGTAGTGTATTGTGTTACAAGTCTGGGCGTTTTCATTATCTCGTTGTATGGGTCATTCTAAATCGATATGGTATACTATCATTCCCGCCAACTTTTTGAATTTATCATCAATTAGTTAAGAACTGTAATCGCAATATCCGAAAAGACGAAAAAAAGTGACATAATATCGACCTCCAGTCTTTGTTCCTGGATGAGTTGGACGTGCCATGTTAGTCGTAGCTGAATCACTCGTTGTGCATTATATATTGTATTAGATTCTATTCTCCATCTTTCAAAACACTAATTTTTTCAAAATGTATAATGCACCAACTAACGTTTTTGGAAATATTTTTCTACATAGTTTGAAGTTAATATTCAAATTCAATTCTTCAGAAATCCCCAGAAAATATTCTGCTAAGGAAAATGAAACTAAAAACGCGAAACGTTGAAAAAAAATAATTAAACTATATTTTTTTTCAAAAATGGTACATTAATGACAATGAGTTCAAAATTCACATAGGTAAGGCAAACATTTCAAAATATTTTGAACACGTTAATAGTTAATACCTGCCGTGATAATTAGTGTTTACCTTTACAAGAATCACCTTGTACAATGGCAAAGTATTCACTTGTTTATTTCAGCAAATGGAAAACACAAAAAAATAAAAAATAATTATTATCAATAATTTTTTTTCGCATATAATCATAACTCGTAACTGATAAGTAGGCAGTGGCGGATTTGAGGGGGGGAGACGTGGCAATTACCCTATCCTAGGGCTTTTTTTTAAATTGAATTGATATAATGAATATGAAATTCATAAGTCATAATTATAATACTATATAACTTCAAACTTAATAAAAGATTCAAAAAAGGTATTTTTTTTGAATATCTTATCAATTAGGTACATTGTTATTTGATTATCAATACAAATTATAGAATTTTAATAACATGATTATGGTCAAAACAAATTTGAAATTAGTTATAACCATAGATAATAAAATAATATTTTCTTGGTTATAACCAACATTTCTGTAGACAACTTGCTATGGTTATATTTTTAGATTATAGATAGAATGACAGATAAAATCATCTTACCGGCAAGCATTGCTGTAGCGTGCTGCACCAAATCTGTTGGGGAACGGAAAAAAAGTGTCTGGGAAAAAAAGTTCATAAATTGATTAAAATATGTTTTTTTCTATTCTGACATCTACCTTAGTGAAATATAAACATGTATATTTAATAATATTATTGACTAAGATTCAATGAGATATTTTTTTATAATTTTATAATTATTAGCTATTATTCTTGTTTAATATCTGTTTTGTATTTATTAAAATAATTTTTAAAAGTTACAGAGATAACAATTTATAGAACTATGATTTTTATAATTATGTAATTATGTAATGTAATGTAATTTTCTGTTTTGTATTTAGTAGTTACCTATTATATGATTACATAATTATTAGATACTTTTTCCCTGAACTTTTTTCCCAAGACTTTTTTCCCCAAGACTTTTTTTCCTACCATAAAATTTGTTATCACTTCATTTTTATAAAATAAATTAAATATTTTGTTCACTGTGACTCTGGTAAATAACTCAATTTTAATACTGAGTGCTGGATATTTTATTTTCATTGTTCATTGACAGATATGCGGCTGGTAAAAAAAGAACCATACAATTGTTGCTCAAATAAATTATTAATACATTTATTTATTTAATATTGAATAAAAGACTGTTGAATTTATATACGGTTTCATTTTTTTTTTATATATATAACAGATGTTTATTGACTAATATGTATATATTGAAATTCTATTATACCAATTCGCCCCCTCCTTAAATGAGCTTCAGATCCACTACTGTAAGTAAGTGATATTATCCGTAGACAGGTGTCAGCTATTTCAAATTAAAAATAAATATAATTACGAAATACAAATTTAGTCTGTGCACAACATATTACAACAATATATAGTATACATAGACATCCCAACTATATAATTATACCTATATTATAATTGGAATTTACAATAAAACAAATAGTTTTGAGTCTATGTTTAATGAATACCTAACCTGTATGACCTTGTTTAGGAATATAACGACCTAATGATTAAAATATTGTAAGTTGTGAAACATTTGACTAAATCGATTGAATCTAGAATAATCTATTAACCTCCATGTAGTTAACTTCCGGTACAAATGATTTGACGACGTATTATTCAATGCAAGCACACAGAAATAATTGTAAATATAAAAACCGTATGTAATGCTAGTGGCTTAATCACATTCATTATGCGATTTTACCGGTGTTTTGTAATATGCCTACATTGTACAATAAATCACTTAAAAGACTCCAGACACAATGGTGGAGCCTAAAGCCCTCTCCACACCGTCGCCAAGGCTTCATATACTATATTTCTGGTACAAGTAAGATTTCCTGATTACATGTATTTAGTATTTTTCCATACATAGATTATACATTGTTAAACGAAAATCATTACATTTAACGAACATTTTAAATCGGTTTAATTGAACATTTTAAAATCATACTATTTATAGAATAGTCTATTCATCGATTTTGAGCCAACAAAATGTGTTTTTGCCAATTCAGAAAATGTTTTTATTTTATTATACAACGGTGTTACAATAAAATATCGCTCTTTAATCAAAATTTATAACAAAACGTGTTGTGTATTATAGGTAATAGCTGGTGCCTATAATACACAATACACCAACTTAAAATTCCCTCAAAAACTTGTGAGTGAAATATGACAGATGGCTAAGCTTTTTATTTCCGATAATTTGGTTATTTAGTTGCTTTTTTTCGCCAAAAATTATTTAAAATATTTAGATAAATCAGTATTTATGTCTTCAAGTCTCAAGAAGTCAAGACACATTATGAGTATAACTTCTAGTGCTTTATCATCTCGGAGATTACATTGGTTACCGAAAATAACTTGGCCGAAAAGTCGTAAAATTCTTCAAACACCTATGTTTAAAATTTGTGTGCCAAGTTATTTTTGTGTTTCTAAAGCATGACCGGAATTAAATAAGTTATTTCTTAGGATTATATTCATAAATAAATCAGAATAATATGATATTAAAATTTATAAAAAAAAAAAAATTGTTCAAAAGGAGTCTTTAAATCGTTTTATTAGAATTTTATTCACGCGCCAATAAAAAATATTCGAAATTCTGCGAACACGATTAATCATACAAAACAAACGAGCACGACCTACATCAACATAATATAATTTTACTGATGAATAATATAAGCCAAATTATACATATTAATTATAATTCCGCGACTATAGTAGTTGTGCACGCTATAGCATAAACTATTTCCGTTACATATATTATATTAAAATATACAGTGTGTCAGTAAATTACCAACCTACGTCATAATAGTATTATATCATTGCCTATACAGTTATTGTACCTATTATAGTCGTATTCATATTGTGCCGCCACGACTGTTTGGAGGAAACAAATTATAATAATTTTTAATAATATTTAATAAATTTCTGTTTCATTTTGTACCTATTATAATGACGTTATGGAATGCATGCCTGCGATGTACGATGCTACATCCCGTGTACCAGCAACAATTTTATAACGAATGATCAATGATCGCGGTTGTTACCTAGGTATACCTATGTACTATAATACCATTGGCCGTTTACAGAGCGATCATTTAAACAGTAAACGAGATCATCATAAGTTGGAAAATATATCAAATTTTTTCGAAACGTTCACCTCCAAAAACATGTGAGATTCGTGAGAATGCATTAGTAACGTTTTTTTTTTTTATTTGCATCGCCCTTTCGTATTATTTTTTTCACCTCTACAGCTATGTCTTTTGATGACATCTCTTTCGACTTTTATAATCTTTAAATACAGACAATCTAAGTGCATATTTTAATTTTTAAATCTCGCGATCACTCGAAGCAGAATAATAACAATAATATCTAATATTTATGAGAATGTGACTCCTTGAAAACGGTGTAATCGGCTCTCTCTCTCACTCTTTCTCTCTCTCTCTGATGACTGGCATTTTATATGCACAGTTATCGCTCTGCAGCACTCTCCTGACATATCATGGCGTTTTCTATTGTCAACGTTTATTGTGTTACCTATACCTACATTGAACGACACTCGTTCCCTCCGCTTTATCAGTCACGTGCTTATAGTCGTTACGTCAGAGCAACTGTAATCGCTAACGCTGTTTAAGTGACCAAGTTTCGCTGTGAATTATCAGCTGGCAACTTTAATATGATTAGACGTAGGTCACGGTCACGATGTAAAGAAGATATTATCTACACCGTGGTCGTGGTATACGTCTTATAAGTTGGGACTGGGGTACCATGTTCGAATACCGGTTTGGGGGCTAGATAAAACCAGGAAAATAGGCAATATATTAGTAGCTCGAGTTTTTATTTTCACATTGATCATGAGGCCGCGGCTTATGAGTTTTTTTGGATCATCATTACTATCCACAATAACTATTACCTAATATTGTATCTATAATATTTGTATTTAATCAAATACCAAAGAATTTACTATAAATTATATTCCAAATAATATATAATTGAGATTAAGACATGGAACATCTACAATACGTTAACTGCCTTTACGTATATCGACGTTTTGAGTATATAAAAATACTAGTTTAGGTACTTATATATTTTACACTTTATATTACCAGACGGCAGACACCTGTTTTTAGCAATTTTTTTTTATTAGCCTTCTTATTTTTGTATGTCGAAAACTATGGTTTATGCTGTAGAATTTGGAAGTCGGACTTATAATTTATTTTATGATGATACGTTATGGCAATGTTTGAAGTTTGTGTATTTGTATTGAATTTTTTGTTTAAGATTGGAGTGCCCTACGGTCTGTAGAGAGACGCAGAGCTACAAATGCCAACAATTGGATATACCTGCTTTTACATTCATATTTCTAAAAGAACCATAGTTTTTTTTTTTTTAATTACATGATAAATACACATTTTTTATAAATATTTGGTGAAGACTTCAAGTCTTGGTGGTTAGTTCTTTTTTTTGACACCATAAAGTACTAACTACATCAAATTTGTTACCTGCAGTATATAACCTGTCTATAAGCACTAAAATAAAACACACTAAGACATTAAAAACAGAACTACTATTTACTACTAAAAATACACATGACCAATAAAGTAAATAAGTAGTTGCACACTTGTATACAGTGATAAACTTAATTGTTATAATATAATAATATATTATAATAAAAATAAATATTTTACACGCTGTATTCTTAATAAATAAAATAATGATTAGAATTTATATAAAAGTTATTACCTACATAGTAAGTTAATTTAATTTGTAGTTTCATTTTGTAAGATTTGTAATAAATATTAAATTTTGAATGAATATATAGCTTTTTTTATTTTTTAAAACCATTTAGAACTATACAATGAGTGAATTTATGAAAAAATTAGTGTATATGGACATTCAATCAAATTGTGTTACTCAAGTGCAACAGTGACTTTCATAGTTGGTACTACATAAGAGCCTAACCTATAGGCTATAACCTATCAACATATTATTTTATTGTTATAAACATTTTTAATTGAATTTTAATATTTGAAAAGAATTTTTAATAGGTTAAAAAAAGGTATTTGAGTAAGAATTTTCAAATATTATTCCGTACAACATTGCATATTAATAGCTATAATGGGTACCTATACAATAGCAAAATGGTGACGAGCATACTATCGAATTTCCACGTCTGATGTGTCCCATAATAATGTTCCAAAAACGAGATAAAAAATTACCTATATATTATATACACTTTCATACAAGTTGACGAACGTTCGCTCCATTGAACGGATCACCTTGTACCTATATATATATACCTGGTACATTTATTATAATATAGGTATTCAGGTATGTAAAATATGTCTATATCGTGGTGCACATATTATGTATATATACTGTTATATATCGGAGTAATAGTATTATCGCGTATTATTTGCTCGGTGCACCCCACTGGATAAGACACTATTAATTTGCAATAAGACCACATTGTATATATATATATATACATGTACACGCACGCATTTATGTGCATACCATATATACCAACCTGCAGCCTACATTGTAACCCGGTAACTTCAGCAGTATCGTGTATCGGGTATCGCATGTCATCGCTGCAGTAATACGATCGGTGTACATACAAGCAGGTATAACCGACTGCAATTATTGCGGCCAATATTTACACCATATACGTGCATATATCGGTACACACACACACACATAGTATTAGTATTGTATAAATATCGGTGGCACTACATGGACGTGAAAAAAAAAATTTTGCCCAGAGAAGTCGTAAATACCTATATAATAATAATATTATGTATGGAGTCTATATAGTTAACCTTGTACCGCCTGCAGTTACCAACTATACCGCGTGCATATTATACATATATACATATGGGTGTCGAATATTGGCAGTATAATACAGATGGGTTAGGTTAGGTAGGTACCTGTAGCAAATGCTTAATTTTGTTGTTGGTTTTTTTTTTAACGATTTCTCGGTGCAGATCACGCTGTACACCTAAAGCACATCTTATCCGAGTAAGGCTGTGTACACCGACAAATTAAAAATTAATACTCAGTGAAGTCGTTGAATTAATAATCTAAATTACCTACCTTATGACAGATATATAGCCCAGTACCTATACATGATACAACGAGTCAAATATTGTATATATTAGTAACTTTTAGTAACTTTTTGTGCGTTTTCAAGTAGAACGTGTTAATATTCCAAGTTCGTTTTATATTTGTATGCATAAAAGGGCATCAGCTAAAAACTTTTAAAATGGGTAGGTGATAATAAAATTGTAATGCTATATTTCTATGCAGTGGTAAGCACTGTGGACTATATCTAAAAATAGTTCCTTCTACTATAGTTGACGACATAATTCAACTATTGATTTATTGTCTTTTTTTTTTTTTTGCTAATCGTGTTGAAGAAAACTAGAAAAAGTTCAACACGATCATTCGTCGCTATGATACCTTACTATATATCATAAATATTTATAATTATTGAAGTATTTTAAAGGTTACAAAATATAATAATAACAGTACGGTGAATTGAACTGTTGTTTGGACTAACCTTCACCTAATATAACCTAACCTAACCTTTAAATAGTTTTACATGATTGCAATAATCTAGGTTCATGCTATTTTTAAAAAAAAATATTTATTCTGATTTTAATATTGTTAAAATCGTACAGTAAAGCTATAATTTAGGTACGCACCTACCTCAAAGGCTACAGTTAATGGATTTATATACTATGTATAAATTATTATTAATATTTTCTCGCTGTAAGTGTTTTTTTATTTTTGGAATAATCCGTGTTTTTATAGTGTTAACCCATTTAAGCATTAATTTAGCATATAGGTAGGTATCTACAGATATTTATGTTCTACCATATACTACTATCTATAAAAATTGATTTTAACTCCATTTCGTGATTATTTACCGCCATATAGGTACATCCTACAATTCAACGGCGTGATGTATGTAATTATGTACTTCGTTTTTCCACCCGTCTATTAGAAATTATGCTTAACATAATTAATATACAATTTTTAAGAGGTAAGTTAATAATAACAATCATTATAATATTATTCGACGTAGAATAATGATATTATGATAAAAACTAACATTTTTCAAAGTGCCTACGATTTCAACGTTTTGTTTAGACTACGTCCACATTTGATGGAGCACTGCAGGGTCGGCCAAAATGCTATAAATATATTTATTTGCTCTTGGTACCAACATACTGGAATGATATACTTCCCTATATGGTTTTGTTTCCCCTTGATGTCCATACAGTGTTATATATTATTATTTTTTACACCAACATAGTTATAGTTGGCGTTTGAAAATATTGAGAGAGACGCCATCATGGCCATGTATAATATTATATTTTAATGGTCTAGTTTGAGTGATTTAAATATAATAGGTAATTAAATGAATGCCGTTCGAAGTCATGCCGTACACATAAACCAATCAAACATAGGTAGGTACCTAACATAACCTAACATAACATAATATACAATTCGTGATATATTTTGAAAACAGTATACAATTTTATACACAAAAGTGAATGAAGGTTAATATATTATTATTATTGCGTCGAAAAAAAAATCTTCTTACGAACGAATAACAACAGTTAAAAGTTAAAACCCATTTGTAGTCGAGCTGCGTAATATTTTTATACGACACATTTGTAATAATAACTCATTTTATGAATAACAAATATTACATAGAATGAGACATATATTTAAGTATAAGTGTATCAAACATATCCTTTTAGTGTCGGATACCTCTTAGAAATAATACAATCTTTGATAGCTTTTCCGTTCTAATATGATGTGCTGTTATGTGCAAAGTATTAATTCATTTTTCTCTTTCTGTATTCACTATACTATACGTTTCTCAATAAACACATGCAGATAGGTGTATATAAATACTTTAGGGAATATTTAAAAGCGGTATAATGAAATGAATAAATAAAACCATTTTAAGAAAGACGAACAACATTTTTTCATTCATGTTTTCAGCTTTAACAGTTTTATTACCCACAGCTTTCTTATATAAAACAAAAAATATGAATTAAAATTGCCTCATAGGCCAACGGGTGGTTAAGATTAACTTTACTTTTGAAGCGGACGTGCTATATTAAGAGTGCCTATGATATTTTATTGAATAAATAATTAATTTAACGTTCTAAAAACGACCCAAGCACAATTTATTATTTTACGTACGGACCGTGCACATTGTGCAGCAGTTCTTAGATACTTAATTTTGATTTTTCAGAGACAAAAATAGTTACAGATTAATCTTTTTAACAGTTACCGGCTGTATGGTTGGCGTTTAGCTGTAAGCGCATTCATAAGTATCATAACATTTTAACTTAATTAAAATATCAACAATAAACTAAAACTAAACTTAATTATTACTTGCAAGTCCTATTTTGGTAATAATCATAGTTATAGTAAAAGATGAAAAATAAATTAATGATACATTTTTCATAATTTTGAGTTTAATTTTTCTGCAATAATTCATTAAATTATACTTTTATAATCAAATATTAAATTTCAAGAGCCTATGAAGGTACCTATAACTTCTATTTTTTTATTGACCTAAAAAGTATTTTCCGAGAAAAAAACATACAAATTTAAAAAACAATATGGCTCCCTCGCTGAGTTGTGAATCTAAAAAATAAAACGATGGTAATGATATTATATGTTAATTATTAAATTAGGCTTACAGTCAATACTATTATACCCTATATTATGTGGTACAATGTTTTCCCTGTTTCCCCTACCAACGTAATATGTGAAGTACTGAGTGAAGTAGGGAAAAAATGGTGTTCAACAAAGTAGCAATGATTAATAGTGTCACCGTGTAATGATTATTGCGAGTTTACACAAAAAGAATATAAATTGTCGTACAAATAATCATAATATACCTATCTAGTTAACATCATTGTATAATTAACAAAAAAAATCTACAAAGGCCTACAAATTGTATATTTTTTTTTACTTCAATAAATCGACTGGTTATATCATGTAAGATTAATAGTTAATTAATATTCAATTAACCTTAATTCGTATAAATATATTATCGTTTATAAACTTTGAAGTCCGAATAAAGTATTTGAGTACCTATATAATTACCTTTACAAAAACATAAATGGTTCAATATAAAAAATAATAAAATATATAAGATATTATAGATTTAAATAATAATTAGGTTCAAAAAATGAATAAATATTAATCCAAAAGTGCCACAAAAATGTTCATCTTAAAAAGATACAGTGTGATCTATTCTACAGCAAATGCATGTAGAAAACCAAGCAATATAATGGAATAAACAAAAAGACTCAGAGTAAAGTAACTTGGTGCTTCTCTAGACCAAAGACTTATCTTAAAAATACATAGATTATCATAAAACTATGCATAAAGGTCTATATCACCTTAAGTAAACTACAAATCAACACTCCAAATAAAACCTTCACTCTTATACTACACACTTCAATCCGCCAGGCCGTTAAAATCACCGACACCTGTCCATGTACAGGCAAAAGCCTCTCCCACAAAAAAATATTCCAAACTCTCTGAAAAAAAATCCTAATGATAAAGTTAAAGGTCCCGCATGGTAAACGTGGAATCCACAAATACACATAGATATATAGGTACGTGAAATACCCATTCCTCAAGATTGGATTAAAATTTAAAATCCAAATAAAAAATCATATCCAGGCTAAACAATAGACATAAGAAGGAGCTTGATTCTATGGTCTTAGATCTTGAAAAACTAAAATAGACGTCAACGACCCCAGCTGCCACAAGACGTATTTCTATTGGAAAACTCCGAAAACTCCCAAGACGACAAATGGAAAAACCAATTAATTTCTATGTTTTTTTTTATATTTATAATAATATCTATTGTCACTATACCTACTCACTAAAATCAATACTGTTTACTAACATTGTACGTTATGCATATTTACAATATAATATATAATTATAAACATATCCATCGGACTTGAAATAACATGATTTATTATATTGAAACATTTTAAAATAAAATATATTTAAAAAATACCGGTTAGAAATCGGGTCATTAAAAGATAAATATTTATTTAAAATAATACCATGTTCTGATACCAACGTTTATGCACACATTTCGCACTATTTTACTTTTTAGAGCCTAATACAGCTTTACCCAGGGGCCAGGAGATACCACCAGGAGATTAGCTCTTATAATCGTCTCCCAAAAATGTTTTTTGCATAATATTATATTAAATCATTAGGTCATTCAAAGTATTAAATCTATCAACACTTTATTTTTTTTATTTATCTATATTAATTTTTTCCGACAAAACGTTCACTGATGTCATATGTAAATACTTTCTTATATCATTGTCAACATTTAACTCATTACAATTTATTTTAAATATATTCAACATTATCTGAATCCTATTTTCTTATAATATTTTTAACATTTCTATTAACCTAACCAGGTAAACTTATAAATGAATACCCTTTATTTTATATTTCTATATGCCCCAAACGTTCAGAGCCCAATACAATATGCTGTTGTAGTAAACTGTAATAATTACCCTACATTGTATGAACGATGTACCTCATTGAGTAGGTATTTGAATCACGAGGGTGCTAATGCACTTGTCAATTTAATACCTATTTTACATATTATTTAAGCCGTACAATTTTTTTCACCAACACAATATGCATAATAACTGTATAGGTAATTGTTAAGATATTGTAAATTATTTATTATATATTATATCTGTGAGTTCAGATCTGTTTATGCAGTACCTACCTTTCTATAATAATGTAAATAAATTTATTACATGTTAGGTATAAATTTAATTTTTATAATATTGTTATCACATTCTTAGGAACAGCTTCTAACGTGTTCATAGTGTGTTGGCACAGCAATAAATTAAATTTATTATTCTATTAGCAATATTATAATATTATCTATTCACTATTATACACTTCTGAACTGCTGCAGGCCTGAATATCGACCATATTATTATAAAATTTCCATTTAATAATTTTGTTTTGAAATACCTACACTGTTACAATTGTGCAGAATTCAAACAAATAATAAAATGTAGGTAATAATTATAATTGTAAAGATAATAATATTAACATGGAGTTCTAAAGGCAAAATGTTGATGACCTTAAAAATGATAAATAGCCTAAATAATTCAATTTTTTTTTCATTAAATCGTAATACACGCACCTCTGTCCAATTAGAGAATTATTAATTATAATATCTGAGACTTAAGAGGAAAATGGCAGTTACTAGGTGTTTGTAAAATTCTTTTAGTTCTACTTATCATTCAAACAATTTCCAACGGAATCCACTCCCAATAGTTGCGTTCACTTAATTGCCGATTGTATATTCTCAACGAATAAAATTAATGAATACAACCGGAATTAATTTACTTGATAACTATTATATTATGGTCTATTATGGTCTATTATGCATCATAATGGTACGTTTTATTTGAAGTATAATGCGCAAGTCTTATAATTAGAGACGAGTATCGGTTTGCAACAATATCAAACATCAGATGTCAGATCATCAATATAATATAGTTGATAAGTACGACATCGCACAGCAAAGAACATAGGTCGTATACTATTTTATTTAAAACTGATAATTTAACCCATTTTATTCGAAACGACAAAGACGAACATATTTGTCTTTAACTTCTTTACAATTTGTGATTCCTTTCATGCACGACTTAATGCGTATAAATGTATAATTTTATTACATTAATGTTATGTATATCCGATCATTGTGTTATTTTTTCATCAAACCCATTTTTTGTTGCAGTTATCAGTGTATTCTTGGACTCTTGGAGAATAATAGCATTTGACTGTTTTAATTTAACTGTGAGAACTATAATGCTATACATTTAAAATATATTCATAATATTTTGAATGCAAGATATGGACGAATCTGAACGAATGAAAAAAAATATTTTAATGAAATTTTCAATCACAATTCACAATACAGTTAATTTATGTCAATAGATTCATATTAAAAAAAAATAAGATAGCTGTTATATGTGTAGCATGGACGTTATGTTGGCTATAATATCAAATATCGAATTTATAATATTTGACATGCCGACTCGCGGTCATCGAATTAAAAAAAAAAAATCAGTTCGGCGTCCAATTACCAAGCAAGTCACATTGACACAATATCTCTGATGTAGTTGTATAACTTATCGAATAATATTATCCGACGAAATTCCTAATTTTCAAAATCAATCAAATCGTGGATACCTAAATATTGAAAGCGAGAAATTTTGAAATACCAATAGCCTGTATATCATTGGCTCAACTAGGGTGGGGGAGGTGTAAAAGGGTCTTTAGTCTTTAGCACCCCTTGTTTTTTTACGTATAACTACCATTATTATATTGAAATACCATAAATTGTATGTTTTTATTATATGAAATATATTATAGAACCCCACGTTTTAGAGGTCTAGTTGCGCACTTGCGCCTATGCTGTATATCAGTGTATAACGTGTATAATATAAACGCAGGTTGGTATAGCTATACCATGGTATATTGTTAGGCATTGTATAGGTTCGGAACAGTTATGACCTCGATCTGACACTTCTAGGTTATTGGTACCAAAAAATGAAAAAATATAGGTATACCAAAAATGTAAACAAGAATAAAATATAATGATTATAAATTATGTATATAATGCTTAATTTGGATGAAACAATTTTATAGTTACCTACCTATCTAATAATTATGTAAATTGTAGGTGTTGCTATACTATATTATGTACCTACGTATTCTACATTTATTATTTTGTGAGTATCCCAATGGCCTAAGTCGCCGAGGGTAATTTTTTATTAATAAAAAAAAAATAAAAATATTTTGTATATGGAAATAATAAACTTTGATTTTACTATCGGAAAATTAAAGTGTATACCTATTTGCCATTCTTCACTAAACTATAAAATAGAACGCTTAATAGTATATGTAATTTAACTACTCTTCAGTGAGTATCTATATAATAGCTATATTGTCTATTGATAGGTACGTAGTATAATAATTTATTGACTGTGCTTTCGTGGATTTGGTATTTATAGGTACTTAATGTGTTCAACTATACCCAACTTAATATATATTAAATATATATAAATAATACATAATTAATATACATGAATAAATATAATATTAGGTAGGTATAATGTATAAAAAAGTATTTAATAACCTAACAACAATTTGTGTGTTATAAGAACACTGTCAGGGTTTAAAAAATCTCCAAGGAAATATATTCCAAAAAAATGTTTGGCCATATAATTAAATGTTTGTGGTCATAATTATATAATTATTTTGATCAGTAAATCGGATAAAACGTAATAAAAATGTTCGCAGTAGAACGTGAATATTTGAAATGAGCTTTATATGAATAAGTCATCATATTAATGGTGATATATTTTAAAGTAAATAAACTGTTTTAGTAGTACCTATTATTTAAAATACGATTTATATGGTTTAAAATAAGTACTTTACCTTACTAAAATAGGTATTTCAATCGTTGTGAATCAATATAAAACTACAGTTAATATTCGTGACAAACCTGTAAAAAAAAAAAACAAACATACATTAAAATGATGTAAACGTTATGATTTTTTTGTAATTTTGCAAAATCACCGAATTTTATTTTAATATTTACAACCCAGTTAAATATACGATTCCTGCTGAACTGTAGCTATATATAAAGGCAAATACACCAATTACTGACCCGTCCGCATATTACTGTATAGTAATATTATACATAAAGGGGTGATAGGTAGTTATAAAATTTAAATATCCAGTCGATGAACTCATTTATTTAATAATTATTAATCAATGGGTGTACAAATACGAAGCTTTTTTTGTTGTGCTTTTTTTCATGCCTAACATTTATTAGTCGTACACTGGTGCACATTACGCGTATTATATAATAATACAATATACTTCAGGTATTATGTTATAGGTATACTCATATCATATTATGCATATTGTAGACGTACAGACACACGGATTGCATTTAAGATTATTGTCTCAACAATACGCGTTTGAAAATAATACGTGGTGAAATCAATGTGTTTCCGTTTTTACACAATCTGCTAATTTGTATAGCCAGACATCATGAAGCAGTGAGCTGCACTGATCTCTGTAAGTCACAATATGTCTGCTGCTGCATCACAGTATGCAGATATACAGCCACTGCAGCAGTGCAATAATTGAAATTGGGTTGAACGACCGTGCAATATTATTGTATGCATACAGGTACAAGTACAATTACGAACAATACTGTGTTAGGTGAAAAAATTACAATTTCAAATAAAACGCAAATAATAGGTACAATACAAAAAAAAAATTATGCATACCTACCTATAATATATTGCACATTATTTTTGTAGGTACCTGTGTATGCGTGAAAGTCTTTGTGCGGTATAGCTTATTACTATAAACGTTATAATATTGTGTTCTCGATTAAAAAAAAAAAATAATAACGCAGAAAAATGTTACAATACATATAGGAACTATATATTCTAATGCTTTGATTTTTTTTTTCATATTGTTCAAACACATAAATTAACATTTTTTTACTGACTTAATTTGATATTATATTACAATAATATCTACACGTTGTAGGTAACTACCGGCAATGCCTGTATATAGGTAGTTGTATAGTCGCTACGATATTATAATCTTAAATCAGTATATTTTATTACAAAAATTGCATGTAGGTAGTATGTATGATAATGATTTCAATTTTATTGAAATACATGATAGGCAATATGACGTGCACAAATTAATGTGAAATTTATTTATTTACAAATTTAATAAATCAGTGAACGAACAATATTATATTATAATAGTATAGCGAAGTCTTTTTATTTTAATTGTTTTAAATATTCCAATATAGGCAACAACTGTAGTTGCAAAAACAAAATATCACGTACTATACGCGTTAAACCCATAAAGGAACCTTCTTAATATTTCAAACATTCATAAACAATATTCAGTATATTGTAATAAACTCCCATATCATTTAACTCTCACGATAAGGTCTTATTATTAATATTCTGAATTTATAATTATATAAAATATATTGTATGCATACGTACACATTTATATTTATATTTCCTACTACCTATGGAAGATTCATATACATAACGCTGTGTAGATTATTATTGTTACAATGTACTTGGTTATTAATTATATTCTAAGCCGCGAACTCGGCGACGCACGACTGATTCGTTCCTAGGTCAAGACTGCGTTGATCCAAAAGTAGGACGGTTCCGGTTTTCGTGCGAACCGGATAAAAGCAGATCTAATTAAATTATAATAAATTTGGTAATATTTATATAACTACGCGTGTCTGGTGAAACTTAAAAAATTGATTACTCGCGTGTTTCTCGTGTGCGTCAAACAAACATAACAGTTAAAATAGTTAAATATTATTGTTCTCTGTGAAAACGGCAACAACAGCCATGAATCATAATAAACATATTGGGACGAGTTTAGCAGAATATCGTGCTTTCTATCGAAAAATTCTTGTTTTTAGTGCTTACTTTTTTTTTTAGGCCATAAGCATTTACTATATTTTAGTACCTATACCAACTTATGATTATTATATTATTCGGATATTCAATGAATACGAGTTTAAAAAAAAAAAAACCTGGACAGGATACAGAAACCGGGTCGGTCACTTTTCTCACTTCGCTCACCATCTCACAAAATAATGGTGGCACTGTGTTCGAAAAAACATTTCGTATGGAGCTTGTGGATTTTTCTATTTTTTTGACAGGTGGCTGTTATTCATTTATAAATTAGTATATAGTCTTCTAAAGGTTGGATAAAAGTTATACAGAAAAAGAAAACATTACGTATTCACAAGCAATAATATTATAGGTGCCTACAGCGCATTTCAATTTCTCGTCTATGAAGATTATTACAGAAAAGTTATATATCTGATGACTCAGACTAAGAATTATTCCTTTGGTGGGGGGATCCTTCTTAAATGCTTCGTATGTTGACTAATATTTGTATGCTTATTTTTTTCGCTCTGTGAAAATTATTTTGATGTTAATCTAGACAAATATAATATAAACATGAAAAATGTTTTGTTTATTTGGGGTAAATCTAGAATTATTTAACCGATTTTTAAATTATTTTTACCATCAGAAAGCTACGACGCTATCCCAATGATTTATAGGCTATATTTTACCTCGATAGGTGGCCTTTAATTTTATGTTTTGCTAATTTAAGAATTTTGTATTGAAATAATAATTTTTTTTTTTGTTTATATAGGGTTACTATGGGTAGGTAAACCTATTATTTTAAACCTATATTTTATATTTGGTCAAAACTATCAAAACCACACTGAACTATTAGATATAACTTAGTAAAATGTTGATGTATATCTAAATCGAAATTCGAACGAGTATAGTTTATGATTTACGGGTGGCCAGTTAAGGTGCCATTTTTTTTAAGTATCCACAATTCTATAAAATTTGAAAATTAAATTTTATATTTTAGTTTGCTACCTTAATTATAGTACTTTTCCACTAATCTACTACTCGATAGCTATTTAGGGAGGTTGATAGGTGTATTATATGGAAAAAATACCTGTATAATTGTCGGATATCGATAACTATTTTTTTTATCTAAAATGAGATGACTTCCTACACGCCGCATTCAACTCCGATTTTTTATTTTATTTTAAATAATGGTATAATATAATTTGTAAAAAAAAGCTTAAAATTGTTTATTTTTGAAGACATAATTATTATTATAAAGTTTGAGATTAAAATATTGAAAAACGAAATTCGATGAGGCCTGTAGAATATTACTCTATTAGTATCTACTATTAGTTTAAAAAAAAAATTTATTAAATTTCGTCGATTCTACAGAACAGGATCATTATTTCCGTTGGGTATTTATATGTGCACCGGCACAATCTAACTTTGTGTTCTAAGGATAATTATAGGTTTTTAATATATGGGGAGCGATGTTAATTTTAAAATTATAGTAATTAATAATAATCTATTAACTTTTGGTAATTTAAGTTTTTCTTAAATTTATTAAGTGTTAGATTAAATATTATACCTATTTCTTACTTTTTAAAACCATTTTAAGGACTATTAATCTCAGTTTGCACTATGTACCTATTATACATTTAAATAATTCAGAAAATACTTGTTTAAATATTGATTTAGATTGGTACATCAAAATTTTCAAAAAACCATCTGCTTAATAATTTATAGTAAAAAAGGACAGTTTTCATTTGAAAAAAATAAAATTGTTATCTCCGCAGGACACTCCTCAAATGTTATGAAAAATCTATGTATTTGAAAATATGGTCCTTAATAAGTTAAAAGTTCACTTATAAAATACAAAATCAGACTTTAATTATATTATTATACATTATTAAATGAAAATATGATGGCTAGCATACTTGGTGAATCATTCTGCATATATTGAGAGACCTGAGACATTTCAGTACATCAGTATAAAGGTTTCTGAACATTTTTTTTTTTTGTTATGTGTTATTGAGATCTAGTTGAGGAACTGATGTTGGTATTGCTTCTCAGTTATCCTCAACGTTTTCTGAACATCTGAACCATTATATTGTTATCATAAATGTTGAGCTCTCTAATAGAACTAAGATTTTTGGATGATACATAAGTTACGTAACAGAATACCAAAATAAGTATAATTACCTTTCTATATGCTATAGCTCTTACAAATTTAAAAACACTGGTAATATTTTTCATATGGATGTAATATTATATAGGTACGTGTGAAATGTTCAAAAACAATATATCCAACAAAGGCATGACATCTATGATTACCTATTTAAATCGTGTCGTATAGGTGATAAAAATTCAAATACTTTGTACACGTATATAATAGGTATACTTCACTATACACATTTATTTAATGAATAAACCTAACACGGACCTCGGCGCCACTGTACCTACGTGTTAGTGTATAGGTACGTGTTTCTATGAAATTATCTCAATGCTTATATTAGCATTTACTATTTAGCCATTTAGGGTGATATTAATTTTGATTTTTTTTTCGTCCTTCACACGCACGCGCATTAACATCATATAATAATAATAACACAATATCGAAGTCCGCACATATATTTAATAATATTATACTTAAATAATATATAATGTTTTTAATACTACCTCGGTGGTATCTCATGCGATATTCGCAAATAACATATTTCATTCAATGCATATTATCCATATTATGTGATGCTCATTCGATTTGTACAGTATATTGTATTAGCTTTTTTTTTATTATTATAGGTAATAGTATAATTACTATAGTATTTTATAAATTATTATATATTATTGTTGAGAAAATTATTCATGTTAAGTGACCGGCGTTCACTTATTTTTAATTATAATATATTTTATATTACTTACATTAAATTTATTGAATTTTTACCAAAAAAGTTAAAAATTTATAAGAGTTTAAGGTTTAAAAAACTAGAGATAGGTACTCGTACCCATTATGTTGTCCACTACATTAATATTAAAACGATTATGTAAATAATAAAATGTTCGATGTAACTAAAATAAATTCACATTTTCAGATAAATATAAAATTGTTTCGTCGTACCATCGACAGTACGAACTTTAAAACGTAGTAAGTGCCTATTATTATAATATTGTTGAAATGGAGCGAGAAAACAACCTGTTGAAACAAATCATACGGTATATTATATTTACATTCGAATTTAAGCTTTGACCTATAAGTGTTTGTATTTATACAACTCTCCGACTTAACTACCTATGCACAAATTATACAATATACGCTCTTATTGTTGTTTGTTATATTTGCCAAATATTTAATATTCCGCGTGTATTAAGAAACGAACCAACTCTGTTCGGAGTCATTTTGTTGTTATCCCACAGTCGTTGTTATTTTAAAGCCAATCACCAACGTATACCAAGGTATACCACGAACTGGCGTCTGCACCGGCAGTCAACGGTGTATTTTTTGTTTTATCTTTACAATAGCATCCGGGGATCACTTGAGTTTTGTCTTCGTTTACCCACCTGTACGAATCGATAATATTTAAATCGTGTACGCTTGTCCCCGAATTATTCCAAGTACGTACCTACCTTACATCGCGCTAACATTTATATTAATAATATATATATATCTAATATATATATTACAACACTTGTACGCAAATAGTGTCTACAGGAATCGTGATGAAAGTTAAACGGTCTTATAGTTGGCACTGTGCCTGAAATTAAAAAATATTCATGTAATTTGTATGCATGCGTTATTTGTATGCTACAGGCACAACTGTAGACTTTTCGTGGACATCAATAATTTAGGAAGTGTGCGTATAATACAAACAATATAATATATTTATATAGTTATAGGTGTGTATATTATTAATTAGTCTATTATAATAGGTATAGCTAGGTATATGTAAATATTTTAACACAATTATTACCGTTTATATTATCGGACCAATAATATAATATTATAATCACATCCATATGTCAATAGTAAAAAACCATAATAAACAACACAGTGATCTAGCGTGACTACATAATTGAGTTTTACTTCAGTCTTGTTATAAGAACAATTTTCACCTGTTCATCAGTGGGTAGCTAGTACGCCTATGCATATCTATATATCTGAGAATGTAAAAGTTGCTTGATTATATTCCTATATATAATATATATTAAGTATGCAAATTAAAAGACTCAAGTATATATATACATAGTGAATATATTTTATACTTTTCAAAGATATTCCATATTGACATAATGACATATACTCGAAATATATTTCTGTTGAAACCATACATGGAAACTATTAGGTAATTAAAATAAGTTAAAACAGCAGACTAATGAAAACCTGCAGTGATACGATTGAGGTTTAATAGTTTTCAAAAATGTTTTAAACCATCTTATAGATATTGCACCGATACCCTGAAATCTTATCTACAGAAATTGTTTGCTGACAACAAGACCATTTTCATAAAAGAACAAAATATACATTCCCAGGAATTATCCATACAAAAAAAATAATCGATTGCCTTTTAATTAAGTCACCATCTGGTTTTAAAAATGGCCACTTAACACCAACCCGAACAAAAGGGCTACACAAAATATACAGCCCTCATTTATGTAGAAAACCTAGCCATAGAATTGAATGAGAAAGATGACTCAGTTAAGTTTTAAGTATTTTTCTCGATGAAAAGCTTACACGGAATATTCATTCAAGAAAAAAACGCATGCTATAGACTACATATACCACAATGAGAATTCTTCAACTCTTAGTAAACTACAAATCAACAATACAGGGAAACCCTCTGGATTAAAACCAAATTCAAACAATTTTCCATATGAAACTCAAACATCCGAAGGCCGTGCAATATAAGATAGGAACCATAATATATATAAATAGACGTCTACGACCCCCGACTACGACAAGACGTACTCCTATCGGATGTCACTGATAGTTCTTACGGCGATGAGTAATACTTGCACACAGACTGTATGTTATATATAAATATTAATCCATTTTTATAGTCACTAACTATAGAACACAAATTTTCTGAAATGTTTAGTATTATCAAACTTTTAACAGCATGTAATGTGCCGAGTAGTCGACATGTTTGAAATAAAATATAAAAACGTAGGTATAGGTAGGTACTTATACTTATGAATAATATTTAATATTATTCACTTTAAAACTTTTCAATAATTGCTGTGGACTATAATATCATTGCTTAACTGTCCGCCACAGATGCGATTGGTTATAGGTAATATTTCAAATTCGAAATATAATTTAAGACAAAAAAAGCATCGTTAAGTTTTTGAACTTAATTAGAATCTATGGTAAATATTGTATTACGTTATTCAACTAAACTATATTACTTATGTGCTTACTTCTGTTTCAGTAAAATTCAATAACTAGACCTTTGAAATGTTTTCACAACTCAATAATTTTCATATTATACGTTGAAATAATTGAACTTATATATTATAATATTGAAGTAAGTAGGTACATAAATATTTAATACTTTGATGGAACGAATAGTTATAGTAAACAGTATATTCATTATTCATGCACATAGTACCTATTCAGATGAGTTTTATCATTGAGTATAATAATATATTATATTAAAAAATAAACTAATTACCTATTGATGTCTAGTAAATTGGTAATGGTGCTTTTATTTTTCTGATTTTGCTTGTAATAACAAATTGCTATATATAAAGTTGGTAGTGAACTATAAAGTAAAATTATACAATAATTATTAAACTGTGGTATTTTGCTGTTTTTGCAATGGAAACTTGGGCGTTATAATGAATTTGATTATTGTGTATTGTATTATGTTTATACTTTATGTTCGGAAATATAACATAGAAATCATAAGATATTTGGTTTTATTTTCAACCGATACTCATTCGTTCATCAATTATAATTGTAATTATAGAGTAGGTACCAAATTATGCTAGGTACTTCAGTATGTCTTGTGTAACTATTAAAAAAATTGAATACATTATAGTATAAATTATACATTGTGTTACCTGCTATAGATATTTTATTTAGTATTATTAGTTAATGCTATTCAATATATTATTTGCTCACACAAATTACACAATGTAAAATATATTATATCTTAATAGTGACTTTAAAAGGTATATGTACCATATTATTTATCGACAATCATTTTAAAACTGAAGAGTAAATTACATTTCCTGAAGAGCGTATAGCTAGATATTCAGATAGGTATAAATGTATATTGTAAAATACTATAATATAATAATTATATAATTTAATATTTATAAAATAGACATTTGAAATATGTAAAGCCGGATAGGTAGGGTAACATATATCACAGGATGGTATCATCTCCCGACCCCCGGGGACGCCCCTCCCCCCACTGATACCACTCACTCCGACTCACTCTTTTTGTATTTTTAGCTAGTAACTACCAATATAATGGTAACTGCACAAACAACGCCCGAAATTAATTTTGTTACATTTTAAAAAACGCGATTTTTAATAATCCTATATTATCCGAGCCACATCCTCGCGCCCTTCCACATCGGAGTTTTTTTTTCTAGTCCGCGACCTTGACGAACGTCACGTATACATAACACACTACGTATAATATAATGTATACAGCTAGGTATATAATATCGTGTGGGTACACTTAATACGTGATTGGTGGCATAATACATTAACGATATTATTATTATATTATACAGGATGTAACAGGAAGACATGAAAAATTCAATAACTTTTGTTCTGAACATAATTTTTTTTTATATATGACTTACAGTTGATTTCGCTACCTGTCTAATAGTATAGTATATATTTATTTTTAATACTAAAAATAAAAAAATAAAATCTGATAAAAATTGTTTTTGAAAAATTTAAAATAGCCAATGTGGTGTAAATCTTGTTTTTAAAAAAAGTATTTACTCTACAACTTGTGTGTAAGTCATGTAGTTTATTTTTAAAAATTGTTTGAAATCCCATTATTTTTGTTAAGTAAAGTTGATCCAGTCGAAAAAAACATTTTAAAATCGAAAAGTATAAACTGTTTAGGTACCTACTTGTTGCAATCTAAATGTTATGTTTCAAATTAATGAGTTACTTCAAATCAATTTGAAATTTTGGAAATAAACACAACTTGACTCAGATCAATGTTTGTACAGTCAAAAGTTTTTTTAAAAAACCATAATATTATTTACGAATTGGCTCTATTTTAAAATTTTCAATTTAAAAAAAAAAAACTTTAAAAATATTGATCGGAACAAGTTATTTCACTTTTCAAGACTTCCTGTAGTTACATACATCCTGTAGTCATATACATCCTACAGTTACATATATGATGTAGTTGCTTGTGTGAGGTGGTGACAAGCGAGGGAAAAGAAGTTTCGATATCATTGGGTCCACGTAGCTCGATTGCGTCATATTGGACGGCAGTAGCGTGCTCTCACTATCAGCACAGTATTTTATTATTATAATGATAACATTGTGTGTGCCCGAGATATAATGTGAATGTGACCATATGTGAGGTATAGGTAACAATATTAAAATAAATGGATGGTTAAAATGATCAACGCGGGTTGGTCGCTTTTATAAAAATATATCAGGGAAAACGCACACACCATTAAAACTCGACTGCAGTGCACCGTCGTCGGTTTTGTTTTCGATGTCCAAATTTTTAGAGAGAGTTAATGATAATAGGCACGTTTGAACCTTAATATTATTATAATATTTTCGTCTACTCTGTATTATTTGAACTCGTCAATTTAATAATATGCGAGCAATATATTATGTTAAAGGTACAATTATTTATTCGGTCAGGGAAAAATCTGTATTGAAAATGCGCAACGTAAATTTAGTACCAGGTACCTACATAACAACCAATAAGCGTAGTACTCTTATAAATATTTTGTGCACATACCTGCAATATGTAAAGCCGGCTTATCCGAGAGCGCAAAACGGCGACGACGCGTATGTTGTGGAATATTAATAGGTATTCAATAATTAGTAATATATATTAATGAAAAAAAAAATAGTCAGTCATTATGTTTAATATATTCTGCATTTACGAATAATTGGTGAGAATTTCAAGTGTCCTGTAGCATTGACGCTTTTTATATCATAACAAAAACAGTATAGTGGAAAACGGCATGTCGTAAATGTACGCATTTTTCTACGAAAAAGACTTAAAAAACTACCCTAACCTAACGTGAAAAAAGTACTACCTATCCTTTTACATTTCTAACCAATAAAATTATCTCAATTAAAAAACACACATTCTTGGGTAAAAATAAACAACATAGTACGTAGTAGGTACCTACCTATACAATATAACGTAATGTACCTAACTAATAATTTGCTGAGTTCGCAATGATTTTAATAGCATTACATTTATTTTGCAATTTTGAATATTTTTCAACCATAAGAAAGCCTAAGTTAAATAACAATTTGTTACTTAATATATACTATTTTGAAGTTAAATAGCATAATATATGGATTTTTTGTGTAATTGTACACTTCATATTAGAATGTTAATGCATTTTTGATGATTCAGATTTATAAGTAGGTACTTCTCAAGGACATGGATCCGGCCAAGGGGTCATGTCCTCCCCGGAATCTAACACATCTTATAATTTAAAATACAAAGTGTTTTTTTACTAATTTTCATTATTATATTATACGACACGAAGACGACGTTTTCAAGTGGCGAAACGATAAAAAACTTATGAAACATAAATATATAAGTAAACAAAAACTACTAAAAAATAATTTTAACTAATTTTTGGAGTTTTGTCATGTGGGTGTCATGATATCGAGCTTTTCGTTTTAAAGGGCCCTGCACGAAAGCACACTGATATTGGTAATTTTCCATCATTACGGCTTTTATATTGGTAAGTACTGCACTAATTTAATAATAATAATATTATAAATAATTGACGTGTGCGCGCGTCGACGCCGCGGCCCGGTTCAGACATTGCAATACCTAGTATTGTGTGTTGACCTATAATGACGCTGTGGCTATAATGATACGTAGGTGTGTACGTATATATTATATATATGTGTGTGTAAGGTATATATAATATATCATATATATATGAGTGTAATGTATGTATATAATATATATTATTTTAATACAATTATTACATTATTATTATTATCGTCAACGACGACGACGACGACTACAACTCGTGACGAGACGGACGGCGACGGCGGCGTAACCGTTACAGGAGAATAAATAAAAACACTAACCTAACCCAACCGAACGTGAAACGCGCAACGTTCGTCGGGTGCGCGCGTACCACCCCGCGCGAAACCGCCGCCGACGCCGTCAAGAGGTCGGCCGCCGCCGCCGCCGTATTATTATTATTATTGTTGCAGTCGTCGCCGGTCGTTTTTATTTTTACGCGCATCGGCGACCGAACTTTTGGCCCGCGCAATAATATTGTACGTAGGCAACTACTTCGAATGTTTCTCCTGTTTATTTCTCTTTTGCTTTCGCAACGCACCGACACAAATAATCAAGGTCGCCCGCGAGTTGACCAACTTCTCCGTCGCCGTCGTCGTCGTCGTTGTTGTTGTTGATTTTGTTGTTGATGTTTTGTTGAGGTTGTGATTCTAACGGTTGCCGTAGTTTCGTCGTCCGTAGTATTTCGACGTTGTCGTGTCGTGAACCGACGAACGACCAAAGAACAAACGAACGACGGACGAACGACTTGCAGCTATGTTATAATATATAAATTATTATCCTCATCATCGCGATAATATGTAACATCCCTAACACGTATTTTTCTCGAAATTTCCGAATGAGTAATAAAAATAATTTATAATCATGGTATACCGTTGGTACCCTATAGACCTGATATAATGTAGCTATTCCTATTGGTCGTACAAAAGTGTGCAACGAAGAATTAAAGAAACCCATATCTTGTATCTCAGTTCTCGTCCGTTCAATACGAAATAATAAGTATAGGTAGATCGTGTTTGTACGGGTAAAAATAGTAGTTGAACTTTACTTGAATGAAAATATCTGAATCAATGTTTTATTAGAACAAAATTCGTAAGTTTTCAAGCTCCCAGCAAACCAGGGACTGGAACCGAACCTAAAAGAGCCGGATCTGGAACCAGAACCTATAAAATATTTAGAACCGGAACCGATTTCTTTATTTAAATAAATTAAGTACCAGAACCAAACCGGAATTTTTGAATTAAATAGGTTCTTTCAGGTTCAAAAATAAAATTATTTTGTTCATCACAATTTTATGGCACCTATTACTGTTTTGTGTATAAACTATATGTACGATAATATTATGAGTTTTCTAATATTTCTCATACTATTAATTAAACCCACATTCCGGATAAGTATTTAAAAGTATTATACTTTTCGGTACCTAAATTATCTGAAACCGGTACCGAAATTATTTGGAACCGATACCATTATTTTTTTTAGAACCGAACCGGAACAGTTATTTTATTTTTGGAGAATTCGGATCAACGGTTTTCGTTATTTTGTTCAAAAATATTATTCAGTGTTTACGTTTCACGATCATTATCTATACTCAATGACGTATTTAAAATATTTAGATTAATTTAAAAAGGTTATTGTAGGCTAACCTATTACACCGTAGGTACTATCTATTATAATAGTAAAATAAATTACTATAGTAGAAATAATAGTATAATGATAAAATACACTCAGTAAAATAGGCATATCACTGCAGACCATCTCCGCTCAGAATCGTTTTTAATATTATAGTATAATGATTTATCGTTAAATTCAAATTTAACACATCCATTGACCTATTACAGTATAACTTGCTCAATGACAAGTTACATGCTTCAACTGTACAAAAGAGCGGTTTCCCACTTGCCCACCTTTTTTTCGATTTGTGATTATGTTCTGTTGGATATTCTACAATATATTTCTATCAGAAATTATAAAATAAAACTGCAATTATTTATCTTTTTTGATCTAGACGTGCTACTGGTTTTAATCTACGGATATTATTTTACTTTTGTTATCGTAGAATTTTATTTTTTATTGCTAATGCGTGACTTTTCAACGTTTATTCTGCCTGCCCCTAAAGGACTCCCATAATAACACTGCAGAGCTATAGTTTTGCATTATTTTTCGTTACCTAAGTTATGAAATTGTTCACAGTATTGATTTTAGTTTTTCAATTATCGAACACTGTATAATACTTTTACTATTTCCGTTTCAAAAAACTTGTAAATGTAAAATAAAAATACAAAGTTTGAGAACATCATATTTATAACCTAAATGATTTCGGATAGGTCTAGCAAGGAAAATCCTGTGAAATGTTCTCAACGCGTTCTCTGGAAATTATACCTACCTATAAATATTTATTAGGTATTAGATAGTTAAAAATCATGTAACAGCTTAGTCTTCATATTACAATCGGACTATTATTGGACGTATTGGAATCAATAATAAAAGAGAGCATTGGAAAGTATTAGTGTAGATTTATAAAGAGAAAGTTGATTACCTATAGTTTATTGGCTGTCAATAATTATTTAATAGTTCACAATTATAGAACAAACTTTAATTTTGACCGAATAAAATATACAATTAGGTAGGTACAATTGTATGGATTTAAAAAAAAAGTGTACATAATATGAACTCCTCGTATAGTCTTGTATAAAATATACTTGGAATATTTTAATATTTCGTTAAGTCTAATGACATAGAATGGTATCTTACTGCTGCTTTATATATTATAATACAATTTTATAAATTATCTGAAAGATAATTTAGTTAGTATACGCAGAAAAAAGAACTAATATTCCTGAGATTAGTTTAATATTTTATGTTAAAATTACATAATAATTAATTAATAAATAAGTTTAAAATATTCATTTAAAGGTATATTATTTTGATGAGACAATATTGTGCTTCATAAAGTGAAAAGTTAGTTTGATTATATTCATTTATAATACTAAAATAAAAAAGTATACTTAAATTATAAATCCGTTTAAATTAATTACTCGTC
Source organism: Macrosiphum euphorbiae (assembly GCA_949089665.1). Lineage (NCBI taxonomy): Eukaryota > Metazoa > Arthropoda > Insecta > Hemiptera > Aphididae > Macrosiphum > Macrosiphum euphorbiae. The sequence goes on along the minus strand of CARXXK010000002.1, from coordinate 89,350,604 downwards.
GTCGCCATGATCAAAATGTTTAAGACAAACACTTGTTTAACTTTTTTGTTTGTGATGAGTTAAACTGCTTGTTGAAAAACGCATCGTATTGTAGACTGTAGTAAACGAAAATTGAAACTACATTATAATATACACCGGTAGAATAATTTAATTCTGATTTTTTTCTAAGTATTGTGCTAGATAAATTAATTATTTTTAATGTTTTAGACATATTTAATTTTTTAATGTTTCATAGTAATAACTTAACCTTTTATAATAGCCCCATTCGACCAAAGAATTCGTGTTTTTAGCATTTATATAATTATATTATAACTTGGGAGTACTACTTTTAACTTCAGTATTGCAAGTCGATAATGACTGACGGAGCATAATATGTATGTATATATACTATATAAGGCACCATGATATAATAATATTATAATAGCTCAATCAAACCACATAGTAATAATATATTGAAGTTAGATTAAAATTATAATTTACATAACTTATTTACGAACACCTGTGGCATTTCATTTATTTTTGAATCTACTTATTCCATACAGAAATTTTCAAGAATCTTCACTAGTTTTTCTCAAGTCTAATTATATAATATTTTGTAAATATTTTATACCAATAGTAATGCATTATAACTTATAAGTAATAATATAAGTAAGTATTTCAATCCTCGGCCTATATCGGTTGATAAAAACGATGTCAGCAAGCATTATATAGTCATTTAAGTATCTATTCTTAAACAAAACATATTTAGGTACGTAAACACAGTAAGTATATCTGTATGTATAGGACATAAGTACTATAGGCATGAGTGTCCCACAAATATTTATTATTCTCAAGTGTTATGAAGTTATTAGGTATTACTCCCACCGATTATTATTTTTCAACCGACAGAGGAAACAGTAAAAAAAAAAGATAAATTATAAATGTTATGAACTAGTTTGAAAAATATTTCAACCTTCACAAGAGATACCTATCTACAAAAAACATTTGCGTCACGGTTCTCTTTTACCATTTTAATAATAATTCAAGTTCTAAACCATATCATCTTAGGAACACAAGTTTATAATTATAATAATTTATTATATATTAACAGTTTAACACCATACCTATATTATTATTATTATTCAAAATTCAAATATAATATATGGACAATAGTAAAAGTGTATACAATAGACAACAAAATAAATGATTTGCATTCAGTAGGTACCTATACGAATGGTTTGTATTTAAATTTTAAAATATAATAAACTAGTTTTCTGCAATTACCTACCTATAGAACCATCACGCCATCTGCTTCTTGTTAATAGGTACCTACCTAATTTTTTTCTGTGAGTAAATAATAGATCCGGGTCCAAAATATATCTATATACTTCTATACAGCTATAAATTCACTCAAATATATGGTTTTTATTTTTTTTTCAGTGCCCTAATATTTAGTTAATGTTTAGCAGTATTTTTTTGTTGTAAGGCCATTCGTTTTTCAATTTTTTTTTTGTTTTTGTTGACATTTGTGCAAAACTATGTTAGTTATAAGATCTATTATCCAAATTTTCGTTTAAATTTTTTCTTCAAAAATATACCTACTATCACATAGTATGAGAGACTTACATAGACTGTATTTACCTCCTGAATAACAAACTTATATTTTAAACTAAATACGATTTAGTATATAAATATGTGGTATACCAATGTATTGTATTGCGCTTATGATGGTGTACTGCTCCAAAAAACGATGATCCTATATGATCCAAAATAGTATCATTAGATAACCTGTGTATGGTTATCTACTGATACATTTTCTTAACCCATAGCACTCATCAGCTAAAAGAATATTATTATATCACAACACCTACCATGGGTAAACACATAGATAGATTAATCACATAATCCGTCTAATACCTTGTTACATTCTGGTTTTCTACGAAATCGACATCAACGTCGGCTATGCACAAAACTACATAGGTTAGGTTAGGTTAGTTAACATACCAAAAACAGTTCCATAAAAAATAACACTATCGTATACTAATTATACTATAAATTATATTAATATATAATACTAATTATATACTTAGCGGCGTCTTAGGTAGGTATATTTATAAAACGTATAGTTTAACATATTTTATGATCTATCATCGACAAAGTATAATTTCATACCTAACTATAAGTACATAGGTAATATATTATTATATGAGTTATTAACACGATTAACGCATACATGTGTAATGCACATTGTGTATAAGTAATTCAAGTTTGAAAAATAATCGTGTTAGAAATAAAACTTTATGTATATAATATATTATTACGTTGTAGGTATTCATATAGGACACACAACCATTGCCTACTGTATAGCCAATAACTATATGTAATATGTATATATATATATATAATATAGTTGGAAGGAAAGACGCCGAAAACCACAATATAATAATTATTATTGTTCTCTCACTTTTAGTGACATATTTATACTATTGTTGTGCTACGTGCACATGTACACTATATAATATATTGAGTATTATCCTATTGTTTGATATTATTTTCTGTTGTAGCCATAGGTTATTTAAAAGCGTTGTAGGTATACCTACATATAAAATTGAAAATATAATATATATTTAATTTAAAATAGTTACTATTAAACATGGGGTGGTTCGCCAAGCATGATTATCCTCCATCTTTTATATTTTAATAATAAATGTATTATTTTTGAAATTTTCAATTATGCTTAAGGGCCGTATTTTCAAACACTTAGATTTCGTGTTCAATTTAAGGAACGTTTTGTGAAAATTTTCTCAAATAAACTCGTTTCCTTTGCTGTAATTTGTTAAGCAGATGGGTTTGAAGATGTAGATCTTCATTTAAATTGAAATTGGTAGTTTATGAGTTATTAAAATGTACCTATGGTAAAATGGCATAAAATGTTTCATATTATAATGCTAATATGATCATCAAATTATTATTTAAGGTAATCTTCAATTCGACTTCGTGTGTAAACATACCTACGTAATGTATTTATTTTATAGATTTTACTATTGTATATTAGGTACCACATAAAATCATCATTATTTACAAGTTATATGAAACGAGTCATGACATGTAATAAGTACGCAAAATTAATATATTTAATTAAATTTATTAATACCTACTATGAAGTATGAAGTATGAATTATGATAGTACTTTCCTAACAATGGCTTAATTTCCAATAAAATATTTTTTACATTTCATGGGCATTTATCGTGACCGTGAAATCGAAATTATTTACTATGCATCATAATAATAATTAATGTTTGAAAATGTTAGTGTTAAGTTGCGATTGTATGCTGAGGATCTCGCATAATTGCAACATATTTTTCATATTTTTATGTATTTTCCAACCTATTTAATGGTACACTTCAAGAATGCACAATCATTTTGTTCGTTGTTAATATTCACTTGCTCGTAAAACATGTGCAGTGTATCGTTAAAATGATTAAAAAAAAAAATCAATTTCGTTTTTTTCTTTTACAATTTTATTACCACCAGTCAAACCTAAATTAGGTTCACTTCTTATTACCAACAGAGGTTAATAGTTTATAACAAGTTACTATTTCAGGCAAACTATAATAGTAGTAAATCATAATAAGCTCATAATTTCAGTCCGGACATTTTATAGTTTTTGAATGAATTCTATATTTTTCAAATTTATTTTCAAACCGAAACCAATAATAATACAGTAGGTGGTGCATAATATACTACAATAATAATATATGAGACACGTATTTAGATTCTGAGCAGACAATGGTTTTTGACAAAATAGGGTTTTTTCTATTACAATTAAGAAAGGAATACCTATATAAATACTTGACATTTTCACAAAATATAATTATATTAGCTTTTTGTAACATGAAACAATTTTAAAACTATGCCTACTTTGACTCTTTATTATTTTATAAATTTGTTCAATTTATGTTAATAACAATTTTGTCTTTCGGTAAAAAAGTTTGAAAATTGAAATCAATGTTTTTCATAGGTGCATTATGTTTGCAGCAATAAGCGTTAAAAGTATTAAAGTGTTGATGAAACTTTTCAAAATCAACAAAAATATTCTTATTGAATATTCATAAGATTTTAAATGTTAACACCTAAGCAAAAGGATTAAACATTTAATATAAGGTTTTGTGATCATATTTTTTTTTAATTATGTAATTAATATAATTTCGAAAAAAACTACAATATACATTTCTTATAAAGTTAGTACAATTACATTTTTTTTTACAATGATTTAATAATTAAATAATAATATAATCTTAAAATAAGAAGTTTATTCAATAATTAGTTGAGAAAATTGTTGATATTTTTTTTAACATATGCATATGCATATGTAAGGTTTCTTTTAATTACAGAAGAATCAATGATAACCAATGATGGCCAAAGAAAAGGAAATGAAGAAATCTATAGAGTTAATATAATATTTAAAAAAAGTTGATATTAAAAAACTGTAAATTATTGCTTATACCGAAATAAAACGTTATTAATAAGCTAAACAAAAACAGTTATAATTGCATTGCAAAAACGATTGAGAATTCATGTTAATTCGATACTAAATTTAGTGGTTTTCTGTAAAATAATGAAATTAAGCAATTTTAAACTTTTATTGCCATGAAAATAAAAATAATAATATATTGTAACATTTGTAAGATATTTAAACTACCTAGCAATTAATTTAATTTATACATTATGTACTACACTCAATACTCATAATATATTATATACTGTATTTAATTTAATTAAAAAGTTAATCATTGTACACCAATGTTTTTTATTGTACCTATATTCTGTAATATTATAATTTATATGTATTATAAATTAATAATATAGTGCATTAGGGTTATAACTACGAAGTTGCGATGACTTAATAATAATAATATACAATCTATACATGGGAACTTTGTACCAAAGTTAAAATTGTATTCTATGATTATAATAAAATTCACAATATTGTTGTTCGTGAGTCATGTATAGTCCTTATAATTTAAAGTAGATACTTTCTATTATAATTCTATAAATGAAAACATAGTTTACAAACAATTACTGGAGTATCAAAGAATGACCAGTTTAAAAATTAAAACTTCAAACCGTTACAAACATTAATAATGCAAGCCACAGTTAGAATTCATTTTTAAAAGTAATCTTTTTTTTTAAAAAAAAAAATCACTTGCAAACACGCTCACAAAATGTGATCTGTCTAGAGCTCAATGCCCACGGGACTAATCCGTGGCTGAAGTACGTGGCGTTGGAGTGGAACGGATAACCAACACCAAATTCACTGTCCCTATTTACACCCTCATATACACCCTTTTCGACATATTTGATTGAGAGAGTGATAATGATGGTACTTATATATTATTTGAAAATGTATTCATTTTTATTTGCATCCCACGTGATTTCGAGTTTTCGTTAATATTATTATGTATATAGGTTGCTACACGTATTTGTAATATAGGTACCATTTTTTTTTTCAAAGGATCCATTGCAAATTCATAAAAATATTACACACAATAATCATAATATAAATCCATATTAACATATGAGTCGAGAAAATATTATTTTTGTGTATGATTTGAGTGTGGGTATACCTACTCAAATGGGTTCCTTGTTATAATGGCATAGGTACTCTGTTGGTTAGCACTTTTTGGATACGACGTCAATGGGGGCAAGGTTCTAACCAGAAAAAATAATGACAAAGACTATACATTATTGAATACTATTTTAAACTGCCTCCTGTCAAAGTCCCTCCTATCTACAAGCGGTATATTACCGAACGACTACACACAGACTTGATTTTCACATAATATACTGTCACATTACGATAATTCAATATTATATCCACGTGTCTTTTTAGAATGCTATAAAATGATATAACGTGGGAATGGAAAAACTAATTGCAAAAGTGTATACGACCAAAAAGATTTACGCTTCCCTGTCCTCGAAACTTGGAATCGATTTATGTATATTACAACGTACACTTATATTATACATACCTACATATTATTATATATCCCCGATCTGGAATAAAATTGTTTTAAAATAATAAAAATTATTACGCTCAAACCGATTTTACGACCCATCTGACAAGGCTACATGATTTAGTTTATGGTCGGCTCAAAGAGCACATGACAGTTGCATTAACTTGCTCTAAGAGTGCTTGTGCGTCGTAAATATTCCAAATATTATTATATATATCGTATCACACGCGCACCTCATTCCTTTATAGGCTGGTCAAGTCTCTGCTGACATTTGTTTTTTACATATACACAAGTCTATACCCTTAGTTATAATTTATAACAAATAAATAATATAAAATACATATAAGATACCTAGTGCATAAAATACAATATATATATTGAAACGGAATATAATATACAAATGTGTGGAGGGGGGGCTAAGCCCCCAAATATCCCATTAGATCCCCATCCCCCCAAAAAAACAGATAACTTTGTAATTGTATATGAAATATAAGCCTTCGGTTCACATTGTTGTTAATAATGTTGGCCTATGATAATATATAATACATCGTTACGAATTGATAGTAACTACCAATAAGTCATTCATTAATATAACTCAACAATATTTGTATTCAATAGGCAATAGGCATATTATTTACTATTTAGGTACCTATACAATACAAATTTATGTAAAAACAGTTTTTACTAACAATTAATTTACCGTAGGTACGTTTAATATAATAGTATAAGTTATATTAGAACTACTGAAACTCAGCCAAAAAGGGTGGAATGATTCAAATTTTTAATATAATTCTTGATACGGAGGGCTTCCCTCGATGCACCATCACATCAATCAACTTCATGAATTTTTAACTATACAATTTTAAAGAGCAATTAATTATATGCATTTATTATGTGGTACACAAGTACACAACTAATTTATATTTTAATAGAAAATTCAAAGAACCAAACATTGAACTCTATAAATTATTGAAAACAATACAGTAGAACTATCGAAGAAAAGTCAATTATTTTTAAAACATTTATTCGTTGCTTGGTTTATTTTCAACATGTTTGACTTGAAACTCAAAAATATCTATGCAGCCCATATTATTTTACAAACGGAACCTATTTGTTGTATATAAAATACTTCCATAATCAAACTAGAAAAATAAATGATAAAATCAGTACTTGACTAATTGATGGTCCAAATTTTAACGATTTGTTGTAATATAAATACAACACTTTGTAAAAGTGTAAAATACTTAAGAAATGCTCTGATCCAAATTTCTTTTACGAAAATACCTTAGAATATAGTTGCATATTTTGTACACTGGGGACCTGGAGTTCATGTCAAGTAATCGTTTCCATGTTTTATACATTGTATTAGTTATTTGTTACATTACACTACAAATTACTGTTTATGCATCTACATGCCAAATTTAATAACCAAGAAAATCCTTTAGTATATTAACCTATAGGTTAGGAATAATGTCTAAAAAAATATCCAAGAAACTACCCTCTACCGAATTGATTTCAAATTACAATAGCACCTTCTACACACCAGTTAACATATTTACACCCAACGTAGACATATTTTACTACTACTATATTATAAGTACCTATAGACACGAGATACATAATGGTCGCACTAATCAGTACAATGTTCTCTCAGTTAAGTATTTAGTACAAGTTTGATTAATTCTAAATAAAATAAATATGCCTGTTAAATTACCAGTAATTATGTAGTTTTAAATTTAAAAAAAGAAGAAAAGTAAGTAATCGTTTTGATGTGCAGTAGGTATCGAGTGTACCTACATCGTCATTGAGTATCATTCACTGGTCATTGTAATGATTGTGTTTTGGCTTTTTCTGGTTATTTTGAAAATTATTGGAAAGTTTTTACTTTTGACCCCCCCCCCCTCCAAAAATTAGCAAAATTATACAATTTTCTACCAGAAACCACCTTCAAAGTTTAAAATCAATGCATTTTTACTGATTCAATAGGTATAACAGAAAAAAAAACACTCACATCATTGTAAAATCAATACATTCATCGCTCCACAAAAAATTTAATACAATTTATTGAAGAATAAAATACCACTAACACTTAAATGTACAATTTACAATCTTTAATCTACACTTTGTGTAAAAAATATATTATGTTGATATAGTAAAATTATATTCATATTTACAAAAAAAAAAATTGTTGTACAACACTGTACATAATATTTTATATGAAGTGTAGGTAACTTTTGTAATTTAATTTAAAATTGTATCTTTAAACAATGATAGAATTGTAAACATATTAATTTTACACAATGTTACTTTTATGAGGCTATTATCGGTATGTATCCAAAAGTATTAACTCAGTCTATCACTTTTTTTAACTACTTGTGAAATTCGCTAATTGAATCATACACTAAAAAAAAATAGTATGTGACAAACCATTTAACCATTCTATATATTTTGTGATTTAAATTAATTGCACAGTTGAAACTATTAGAAATAATATATTATGAACAGAAAAATATATTATGGCACTATATCAGAAAGTCAGAACAGATTTTGTAAAATCCTTTTATACCAATGACAATGAGTTGTGCCTACAAATTGTGAACATAAAACACATGTACAAAAATGAATATGAAACAAACATTTTTGTAGAATTCAATCATTATTTTAGTATGAAAACAGATAATAAACAATTAACTATAGCCAATGTAGGTGAGTATTTCATTTATAAGGTTTCTATGGTATATTATGTGCATAAACGAAATAGATAACTGTGGTAAAAATCTAGGTCAAATGATAAAAAGTGGCTAACACATTATAATCGTTCATCACATATAATAATTTATTACTCTTTAAATGATTTGTTCTATTGACATTGTACATAGTAATGTTGGTACTCAATTCATATTAAATGATAAAAATAAAAATATTAATTTATTTTCATACTGCAGGCACCTATACAGAATTATTAAAAACCATTATTTTTTTTATTTCAATACTAGCTTTTGACACTATAAACATGAAACAAACACATCATACAATCACCAAAATACTCATGTTATATAAATATTGTATCAAAAATTAATCACCACCATCATTTATTACATAAATCAACGTCATTTTTAAATGTCTGTAGTTATTTAAATGTAGCATTTTATTTATAGTTAGAGGAATCTGCCTGCCGAGTTAATAATGATATCAACATATTTCCATCGAAAGTCACATAGGTATATATAGACAATTCCAAGCTTCCGGAATCTCTCGTTGCATCACTCAACCAGGACCCCAACTCTATCTCCACCTCAATCAAATTCATCGTCGCCGCCGATCTACTCAACAAGATATAACTCTCATCCCAACAATATTATCGTCTATAGTATTTAAGTAGCTTTTATATCGTCATATTTTATGCATCGCCATACTTGCACGATATCTATGTGTTTTGTGTCTTGACATACCTATCACCAAATGGCCACTGTTACAGCGATTTTATTTTTAAAAAAAAACTTTTCAAAATCACTTGGCTATATAATAGATCAAAAAAATGATTAGTGTTCGTTTATTCAATAGCGGAACAATTATTATATTGACCAGATACTAAAATAAATAAATTATGTTTTTTTTCTTACGATAACTGCTACATAGGTACTTATTATTATATTAAAACTATTTAATCTCAACGCACATAATGTTATCGTTTTGTATATTAAGTAGCTATGTATAGTATAGTCTTCATAATTCTATAACAAATTAGATAGTTAGGTACCTACTGCCTTATTATTATTATTACAAATTAATTGGTAATATCATTGTATCATACATGCATGCATACATACATACATAGTACATGCATACATACATACATACATACATAGTAGCTACTGTAGAATAGTATCTTGTTAATTAAATCATACCTATGTGTGTATAACTGAAATTTAAATTGAACATTTTAATTACACATACCAACAGAAGTAAACTTTATTATAGTCCACAAGTGCAATAATAATTGCATAATTAGGAGATAAGTGATAGAGATAAGTGTATAGAGATAAGTGTATAGATAAACATTAATACCTACCTACAGTCTTGTAAACTATTCGAATATAAGTATTTGAATACTTGTATTTTAAATACTTTTTGAAGTATTTATACGGTATTCTAAATACAATTTTTTGATGTATTTTTTAAGTATTTTGAATATTTTTTAAAAATATTTTTAATAAAATTTAAATGCTTGCATTAAAATACCATAAAGTCCGTTTTATTAATTTTATATGGTTTCTGTATTGGAAGTTTTTGAGAAAACTGAAAATCTAATAATTTTAAAATAGTTCCATATTAATAAAATTATAGTTAATACCACTTTTTATTTATTTTTTTTTTCGTTAAAATTTAATCAATATTAGTAGTTGTAATACATCTGAATTCAGAATGAAATACGTGAACATGTATTTATCTCTTTATAGTCAGACATGTTATAGTGATTAATAATTGTTCAAATCTATGGTAATTAGTTACATAATAGGTACCTACTGATGACTGATGTACAATATACATAGTATATATTATATTGGTAAAATAAAATTTAAAAAAAATACTGTATTCAAATACTTTGTGAGTATTCATAAAATACATTTTTATAATAGTATTTTAAAAGTATTTTTAATACTTTTTTATTCAAATAATAGTACCTATTAGTATCTTAATACTTTTTCAAAAGTATTTATAACAAGACTGCCTACCTATCTACATTGCAATACATTGTCTTCGTTATAAAATAATATTCAATCATTTAAAACTCTAGACTAGGAACATTACTAATACTTCTTCATTATTTTTGCTATATAGGTTAGGCTGACTTAAACTGGTGGAATAGGAAAATTATTAACGCAAAACCATTTTCGTTTTACCATACAATATAGAGACTACTCAGGCATTCCACTAAATATATCAGAGAATAAAATGTTATTAGTTTGATAAAAAAATAACATTTTATTTTATTTGTTCAACCATTGTGTTGCAAACGAAATGTAAAACAAAATAATATAATATAGATCATTATAAATTATTATAGCGGTAAGAATCAAAAACTATGAAACAATATGATTAATAATCTAAAAACAGTTAAAATACTTAGAAAAAGTGTATTAATATTTATATGAATAAGTCAACCTAGCTGATCCTGACATACTTGGTAAAGTTTTAATAAAAGTAGAAAGTATGAAGGCTAACCTATATAGTGTTATGAAATAAAAAAAAAGATATATATTTTAATAAATAAATATATTTCAATATTTGTAAATCTTCAACCTCAAAAAAATAAAACAATTGAAAATAAAATTCATGGGTTACCTACTTTAGATCTTTTTTTTTTTAAACATTTGTAATACCACAAGGAGTTACTCTAACTAACTCTTCTCTGACTACTCATAGTTTCATACACTAAGGTACTTTTTTCACTTAAGAAAAATTGAAATAAACCCACCCTTAAAGCCTTATAAATATAGGAATTTTAAGGGTTCGTAGATTAATCATAACTTATTGGTTTATTTTGAAGGATATACTTATATTTGTTCATTATTATTAACTAATAATTAATAGAACATAATAATATTATTACCTAAGTATTATTATATGGGTAGTTAAGGGTTGTTGTTAAAATTAACTTGGGTGAAATATAGTTTGCCGATAAATAAACTAAAGAAAATGTGTTCTCTACTAATTTAATTTAGATTCCAAGAAGACAATATATAGTATTATAACTATTTACTAATTACAGATTTTACCATGAATTGTTTAGGAAATCACTTTAGCATGCCGTTAAGCTGTAAAAGTGACCTTAAAGTTTCATATTCGCACTCAGAAGCAATTGTAAACAACTATCAAGTAAATAAAAAATGTCCAGGTAACATAGAAAATTAGTAAAATGTAATAACAAATAGCACATGTACCTCGCGGTATTATATAAACTTTTCAACAATTACTTTAAAATTTAAATGCGTGACAATTAAACGATGTGATTGGAATTTGGAGCTGCTATGGAAAAGGTAAGTATAATAATGTCCTATGTGCCAATTAAATCACGATAAAATACAAGAGCACTAATCCAACTTCAAGATATATTTTTTCTAAAACCCAGGTTTAAAAAATCTCATTAGTCACCTACCGTTATTTTTTTTTTAATGTGATTAAATTTTTTTTTATACGATATTCAAACACACATGCGAATTTTCTAATTTGCGTAATTTTTTTTATTGCCCAACGCAATACCTATATTATGTGAGCAAAGCCTGTTTAAGTTTGCAGTATTCTATAAATAACACAAATCGTCTATAAGTTGTAAAACAGCACTTGTTGATTTTCTTAAAAGTCTTTCGACGCTTGCAGGTAGTTTATCTTTACATTAACATAAACTATTGCGAAAATAAAAATAATATTTATTTAAAGTATGAACTAGATTTCCAAGGTTTTGAGATTTCAAATGAAACTTTCGAAACATTTGCTACATTGAAATTTTTTATTTTAAAAACCAGATAAATGGTTTTTATTGATAATAAAATAAATCATCATTGTAAAATCAATAGGTAGACCGAGAATATCAATAAATATTAGTGGATAGTTACAATTTATGTGTTTATTATTAAAATGAACGTTTATAAAATTACTTAAAATGTTGTCATAAGATTTTCATATAATATTACAACATAATAATATAGAGGTACCTATTACAATAAAATTATTATACTCGTCCTGATTTCTATCTATATTTCCTACTCGAAATCCTTTGAAGTTTTCTTGAGATATATTCAACAAAATATTAACAATAATATGTACATTTATCACTAAAAATGACGTTCTTAACTGAGTGAATATACAATAATATAACAATATAGGTACCTACCTATATAAATTAATACTTATATACAAATATTTCAAAGCAATCCTATTATACAATATTCGTAGTTATATTTACATACAATAATGTACATATAACAATATAGGTACGTACGCACTACGCAATACACATTTTTTTTTTATGTATCTAAGTAATTAAATATTCATAGAATGTACATTTCAAATAATTTCTTCTAGGTTTAATGAAAAGCAACACGTAACTTGCACACATTACAAAGGTACACTTTTTAATCGATGGTATACATATGGTTGAGATGAAACATTTAATCACTACACTTATGTAGGTACCAAAATAAAATGCGTCCAGTTACAAAATTACACATAATTAGAAATTCCAATATAATAAAATATATAGCTATTACGTTCAAAATACTAATTTTAAAATATCGATGATCAGAATAGCCTACCCTCTTCATAATAAATGTGTACATTTTCTAATGGTTATCGACAATGACACAAAATCGTTTACTTACAAGTGAGTGGTGTAAGATGTACAACGAGTCACCCATAAGTGTATGGGTATACACTCAACGGTAACTAAAATCATTTAGGTACCTATATGATATATATTATTATTTTTATTCTTCCAGAAGGTAATGAACAAAGATTTAAGAAGTTCACTATCATTGTTTCAAAATATGACATACACAAAACATTTCAAATATTTTACAGAAAACAGTTCTTTTTCACACGATCTTAGCAGTTGAATTAAACTATAAAAATACAATTAAAAAAATAAAATAAATATTAAATTCCATTTAATTCGACTAATTTTTTGACTCTAACATTCTCTAGTTGACCATGTAATTTTGGCACGTAGCCTATATTATTATATTGTACATATTTTGCTCCAAGGTTTTCTTTTTGGTTTTTTCTATTATTTTATTATGGTTATCCTACAGCTCTTTTGTTTAAATAACATGGAACACTTTAGATTAGTTTAATGTTTTTTTTGCAAACCCAATCAAAATGAACTTTTTTCTAGTTATATTTTAAACGTAAAACGCAAAATCACAATATTCATAATTTATCAAATCCAAATTGCATTTATTATTGATTAACAATTCTATAAAGGTTAGCTAGTGGGTATACTATCATAGACCGCAGACAACAGGTGAATTTTCTGTGGTTAATATCCATATATTGTACAATACTATGCAGTATCTACAAATTTAACATTACATATATAATACACGGGTCTCCATTTTTTTTTATTATTCATAGTACAAATTATCATTTCAAACGGAGCTAATATATTATATTCTAAGCTCAGTTGCAGAATATTATTAATATGTTATTTAAAAACTATAATAAAATTAAGTGTCACCGGTGTATAAACCAAGATAGGTATCTACTGTAATTTTAAAATTATATATAGACTGGAATTTTCAATTAATCCGACTAAGATGTACTACAATTTGTTATTCTTTGTACATTAATTATTTAAAAAGTTTCATGTGAGTAGAAATTTTAAATACCAAAATAATCAAAAATATAGCATAATCGTATTCTAAAAAAAAGATTAAGATCGTCAATTATAGACAATTTACTTTTAAAGGTTTTTAAGTTTTATTTTTTTTAAATACAATTTAGAGAATTAATTAATTACATTTTGATCTTATTGAAATTATAGCTTTTATATGCTTATAATACGATAACTCAGTATATGTATAAAGTGCAACAATTATTTTACAAATTTACTGCAGATCTATTATAATTTATAAAGAATGACTTCATATTTTTTAACGGTAAAAACTGTCAAGTTTTGAAGGAAAATTATTTTTAGATTTATATTTTATACACTATAATAATATTATCTAGACCTCAACTAATAAAAAACATAATATATTTTTGTTTATATGCACTAGGTATATACAAAAATATAAAATATGTATGATCTGAGTTCTTTAATCAAAGTAGCTAATTATAATATTTATTTAAATATAAAGAAGATTAATTATCAAGTAAATATTTATATAGTTATGCAGGTTAAAGTTTAGGAAGGAGACAGGTCGATGAGTATACATTACGCCATCGTATAATAAGCGATCACCGAGCATGAATTTATTAAGAAAAAAAAACATATTATATCGATTCAATCGATTCATCCTGTACTAATATCAATTTACTCGTATAATATTATTAAATGTATTTTCACATAATTTTATAGCGTAGTTTTAATAAAATATTAAAGCGCTAAATTACAATTTAAAAGAGACAGCTAGAGATTACAGCTGTATATATAATTGTATAATAACGGAATATTATAAAGAAATACATGACACGATATTAAATACTTGTTATTGGATAATATAGCTCTCTCTCTCTCTCACATCGTTCACCTAATGTTGCATTATCATTTCAAATTTCAATGCTATAATATTGTATAAAAACAACATCAATATGGAAAACTACGAGTCTAAGCACATGCGGGTAAGGCGTACTCTTCGGATGTTTTAGAAATAGTCACAATATAATTGAATCAACCTTGTATCAAAGTGTCAAGTCTTAATAAACCAAATTACTAATTCTATAAATAATTTCTAAAAATAATATTATTGTCATAAAATCATAAAAATTCACCGTAGTTCAAATTTTAAGTGTTCGTAAAAAAACATTGTTAGTTAAGATTTTAATGATATTTCAGTTATAGTTAGAACGCAATAAAGAAGTTAACCTTAACCTTGTTTAAAATTTGTAAGTATTTATAAAGCCATAATTATGAAACGTTTCATCAATCGAAAGAAGAATAAAACGAAATATGAAAATTATAGTCATAATAATATTATGTATAAAGTTTGTACATGTAACTATAGTTCAAACTTTTGCCGTTTATTATCGAATAGTATTTATGATTTCTTATTTTAAATTAGAATCATATATTAACTATGAATACTTAAATTTACAGAATTTTTAAAAGCATTAGTTTTATTTTAAAAACCTCAAAGTTCAAATATTTAACAACAATTGTTTGTTTATCGTCTACAAACATAAGAATTTTTCTGAATTATTTTATGTTCAAAATAGATTTTGTTGAAAAAAAATAAACAAGTACTTGGACAAATCTAAAATGATACAAACCTAACACTTAGTTTTATCAAAATATAGACATTTAGATTATGTAAGATACAAATTTTAGATAACTTTTGTTTCATTCAAAATAATAAAATTGATACATACTTTTGAAAATAATACATCAATCCTCTGCTAAAAAACTAAAATATTAAATTTTTTTTCTGTTAAATATTATTAATGAATTAATAATGAAGAGAACTTTTTCAGACAAAAGACAAAGAGGGGTTTTTTTAAGTCGTCATTACGGAAGTCTGTAAGTTGTTTATATAAAAAGGGATGTTGTTGTCTGTTTACTTCCGGGCCTTAAATTTGATGTTTGGCCAATTAGTTATTTATCTTAACTATTTCATTTCACTTCAAGATTATAATTATTATTTTACATATTAGCACATGCCTTATAATAAACTCGATTGAGAATAATCTTGATATGATCGAATGAGAAACGTAGATTAATTTTAAACAAAAATAGAGGAAGCTATCATAGTGGATTTTCAGACTAGTTCAAATCGTGACGTAGTGTAGGACTTAGGTGATTGTAAAAAAACGTTGCACCATAATTTTTTTCGTAAGATACTTTTATAATTTTGACCATGGAACAGAATCACTGCAGCATTCTGTATACGACCATGTGTAAGTATAAATAGCCAACACATGTATATGTGCCTCTCTCTCTGTCACTCTCATTATTTCCTCTTCTGTTTCCAACTTTGCCGTCACCCCGATAAAAATCGCAAATGATCACGTCATATACAATTTGACAACAGTCTACATTAAAAGTTACTTTTCCGCTTATTTCCGAACAGCATTCACCACTCAGAATATTTACCAACAATATTATAAGAGCTAAAAACTAACTAAAAATTAATTTTTTAATTAATATTTATGAATTTTTAATAATCATTTCATCTTAAACAATATATAATGTATCAAATTTCACTCTGTAAGCAATTTTATTATTGTGCAAAGAGTTTGAAAAATAAATTGGAATAAGAATACTGAGTATTTTTCTGTTATCGTTTGTTTTTATATATTTGCACAACAATATTGTAATGTATTGTGTGTACAAAAACTACCTCATAAAATGCATGGTTTTACCGTATTGTATTATATGTGCGATTTGAGGGCCTTTAGTTGGGTCACTTCAAAAATAATTGTAGAATACAAACATAGTAAAAGTATTAGTGAAACAAATTATGCAAGTAGGTATAATCACAGTAGTTGGAGTCGAGTTTATGTATCGTCATTGAGTAGGTCTCTGTAATGGATGTGTTAAATTTGAATTCAATATTATAAATCGTTGTATACGAAAAACTATTCTGAGCATACTGTCTGTCAGGCGTCAGCCTATTATAGTACTAGGTAAGTATATATTTTTACTATATTATATTTGTATTGCTACTGTATAGTCATTTATTTACTATTAGTAATACGGCAGTTTGATTTGATTTTAACTGAAATAGTCGCTTTTATTATATAATTTTATGTTTACATTGTGATTAACTTTTGAGTCAATATACCAATCTATGCTGCAGAACTGTGTGAATAGATTCGTGATAAAAGCGGACAATAGCTTAAAATTAATCTAAATGTTTTCAAAACGTCATTGTGTTTAATTACAATCATAGACATATAATATTATTCATACGCGTAAAAGTTTCAAATGCTCAGTCTGCACAATAATATTTTTGAGTTACAACAAAAAAACAAAATCAGATTTTACAGAAATTAATTTTGTTTTATTTTTCCTGGTTATTTTTAAAATTATTGAACATTTAGCTCAGTACTTTAATAAATTCAAACTAGATTTATACTTTTCTACCATAGAAACTTCAAAGTTAAAAAAAAAACATAAGAACACATAGGTTATCATTGTAAAATCAATTAATTCATTGCTCCGTTCAATAAATCAAAGTATAGCACCAAAAAAATAAATATAATTTAATAAAAATATGTTTAATCTATATTATAATAATGTTTATATTAATTTTATATGTAAGTCATTTTACTAGAATATAATGTATGGATAACTTATATTTCGTATTTTTCGTATGTTATATAAATTATGTATAAAAAGAAATTTCTTAAACTATACACATACTCCTTATTAGCCCCATTAGGATTTAAATTTTCATTCTAACAACTTCTGCATACATTTTTCTGTAATATTAAATTTGAAATAGTATACCTTTATATATCAGTAATATTTTAAATATTAATTAAATTACATCATGATGTGAATTATCATCATCATGCATGTACATTGTAGGTACACATATTCATAATATAATATTATATAATAATATTGGAGTTACCTATATTCTATAAGTATAGATCCTATATTCTATATTCCAACTATTGCGCAACTATTTTAAATATACATGACTTTTAATTTGTATGACTTCTTGACAGTATAATAAAATTAGTGACAGAGATTAGAAAACATGGTCTTTAAATTTTAAATTTTAAATTTTCCACGATCAAATTCTAAATTTATATATACTGGCCAATTTAATTATATAACTCATTATTATTACTATAATACAATGTATTGATGATATTATGATAGATATTGTGCAATGTGGGCTATGTGGCATGTACAATTTATTGCGGTTTATTTGCAGTAGTATACCGATATAACATTATTACCGATATTTATTGAAATTCTATATTATATTGTAATATGCATAATGCATACATCCCAAATTGTTGGTATGATGTGTTAGAAAATAACAGTTTTTGGTAAACGACTACGTTATCTAAAATGTATTAAATTATCATAAATTTTATTTAACCTATTGAAAACAATAATTGTTATAAAATATAATTAAACTATTTATACTTCATATAAAATTAATCAAATCACATTAGATTAAGAAGATAAATATTTGAATAGTATACTATAGGGTGAAATACTAGTTTTATATTAGATCCTGATAGGACTATAGGAGCGATGAATGTATTATTTTTACAATGATGTCTGTTTTATTTTATTTTTTATTTTTTGTGACTGACATCACAGTTTGGGACAGTAATAATGCTTCGATTTTCTTCAATAGCATCTTTTCTGGTAGGTAAGTAACTCTAGTTTAAGCATTTATTAGGTAAGAGTTTTCAAAAGCAAACAAAAAAACATTAAGAAAAAGCGGGAATTCAGTTCGGAAAATCAGTTTTTGACAAAATCAATGTTTGTTTTTGGTGTAGCTTTGAAATGTTGAGTCAAATTAGTTTTTTTTTTTAAATTATTGTCGATCAAAAATTTTTCACACAGTCAAAAAACTTAAATGTAATACAACGTTTCTCATAAGTTATTTTAAATTGATAAAAGTTAAGGATAAACCCACAATAATTTTTTATAAACGTTTAAAGTTAACATTTTTACAAAATTCATCAACATCTCGGAAACTTGCAAATTATTACCTACATGTGAGAAATTTATAAAAATTGTTCTATGCAGGCGTATCTAAGATTTAACATTTTAATACTAACAACGATTTTCTTATTTTGTTGTTATTCCAAAACTATTTACAGTAGGTACTTGAAATTTTCATCAAATGTTTATTTTATCATTTTCTATACACAATAACCACTTAAAAATATTTTGACTATTTTTGAGTTCAATTATACATTTAAAACTTAAAATTTGTTTAGTTTTTATTCTTTAAATGTCAATAACATTTTATTTGTTTGGTCAAAAAGCTTGAAATGTAATTCAAGGTTCCTTATAAGTTGACGAATATTAAAGATCCACGGGCACGATTTTTTCTTCAAAGTATTTAAAGTTCAAATTTTTATAAAATGTATCAAAATCTCGAAAAATATCAAATTATTTTGTAGTTAAAAAATGATAACATGTTCAATTTTTATAGGTATGGATTGGAAATTTAAATCAACGATTCTCACAAATATTTCATACCGTAACCAAACAATGTAAACAATATAATATAAACATAGTTATTTTTTAGAGACATTTAAAGTTAAAATTTACAAGAAATAAAATATTAAAACCAAGAACAACGATTATAGTTATTATGTTGTAACTTAAAAATATTAAACGTAGGTAGGTACATGAAACTTTTAGAGTATATTATATAGTATATTTTATATACACAATGGCATTTTAAAATGCAATTTTTTTTGCTAAAATGAATTTTACCTATTGTAATACTAACTTCGTAATATTATAGGCTGACAGATTGTCTTCGCTCAGAATTGTTTTTCGTATAGAATGATTATTGAATAATGAATTCAAATTTAACACTTCCATTGCAGTGGCTCTCTAGACACATAAATAAAGGGGTACTAAATCATTCGCTTTTTTAATTATTATTTTAAAACTATCAAATTTCCTCTTATATCAATTTAACATCTTCACTAGTGATTACTTGGAAACTTTAATTATAAAACACTCTTATATAACATAGCTTATGATCTGTCTGGGTCTTTGTACTTATAGTCTATAGGTACTTTTATTTTATAGCCTCCAGTTATACTTCAAAACAGTTAATTTCTCCTAAAATTTAACTGTTATTACAAGTGATGAGTAAGTGCAGAAGATTTCCTTATGTACCTACCTACTATATGAAACGGCTGGTAGGTCCAGACTTTGAAGAGTCAAGGTGCTTAACAACACCTTTTCCACTCAGTCACGCCGTACCCCTATTTAATGCGTAAAAATACTATTTGTCTCTATTTTAAGTCATAAATTTTCGTTAAGTGAGTGACAAAAATGATTTGAGAATACATTCGTCAATTACCACCACGCAGTACACCTTCACCATACATTTCCCTCGATTATTATACAACGATTTAAAACTCGTATAATTTCAGATTAGTTAATTTATCAATGTACCACGAAAAACATCGGTCACGCGGATGGCAAAACATTTTTACTAAGGGCGGAAAAAATTGTACACTTTGGGGAGGATATTCTATAAATAGCCATACGATAAACAACAAATACATAATTTTATAAATTCGTCTCTAAACAACAGCCGTTTACATTCACACCTCACACAACAGACTTATATTATTATAATATTAATTATTATCATATGAATACGCGAACCCAAGTAAAGTTATTTTCACAATGACCACAATAAGGCGGTCGGGCCAGTATATTCACATTAAGTCGTGTACGCATAACTGTTGCTTACCTGCGTCGATGTCTTTTTTGCCTACGCCGCCGGGCAGATGACTACTGCGATCGTCGACGCCTTCGTCCTTCACCACGTCCATACCGTTACCGCCGCCGTTACCGTCACAGCCGTCACCGATGTCTATGGACGAGCTGTCGTGGTCGTCGAAATCGGACGTCCGCGGTGACATCGTCCCCTTCGGGGTGGACGACCGACCGACCTGCGAGGACTCGCTCATGTTCTGTCTGGTGCAGGACTGGGGCGTGGTGGCGTCCGACTGGTACGGTATGGGCCGCTCGTCATGGAAGTTGTCCGGGTTCAGCTGGAGTTCCTGTTCGCGCTGCTCGTCCTCCTGTCGGGCCCGTCGCTTGGCCGTCTGCTCGGCGCAGTTCTTGCGCGTCGCCGCCGTCTTCATGCACTTGAGGCACGGGCAGTCCCGGTACTTGCAGTACCGCTTGTGCTTCTTCCACACCTTGCGCAGCCCGTGGTTCTTGCAGTTGGTGCACAACCGCTGCTTCTCCTTGACGGATAGCTGCGCCGCAGCCGCCGCCGTGGATGTCACCACCTGCACGTGCTGCTGCTGATGCTGATGATGGTGGTGATGTCTGCTGGACGGCATTTCCGGGTACGGGGCTGACACACGTGGGCGCGGTCCTATGTCGCTTCTGTCGGTCTCGGTGTTCCCGTCAGCGTCGGAGCGGTCGCTCGCGGCACGAGTGCGCTTCCGGCCGGATGCAGTAGTCGCGTTCATGTGCGACACAACTTCAGCGCCGTCAACACCATAATCGTGTATTAGGTTCGGATGTCGCCCGGACCGATGGCGAAAACACGGTCGAGCGTACGCACGGAACGCACTCACGCACGCACCACCACCGCCGCGAATATTTTGTGCACAAACGTGTTCCGCCGGCAGCGAGCCACGTGATTTCCCGTGCGGCGGGTCCCCACTAGCGGCCCGGCGTACCGCGCGAGCCTCGAACGACGCTCAGTACGTCCGGCGCCGGCTGTACGCGAACAGCACGGCGTCCTCACTCGCTCCTTTCCGGGACCGCCACGTACACGGCGGCAATAGTACGGCTGATAGTAATAACAATCACTCGGACGTCGTATCGCAACGAGAATATAATAACAATAATGATAAAAATATATTATGATATTGTACACCTCTCCGCCTGCAGTGAGAGTGCAGTATTATCGGTACGCGCGCGTCGCCCCCGATGGACGACGGTGCGATAGTAACAGTTGAGGTCGGTGACGGTTCAAGTTCAAAAATTGCATATACAATACTACGTACGCACGTGCACGTTGTATACTGCTACTACGCTTATACGATTTACTTGCATATATATATATATTATATTATGTATAATATATTATATTACGCGTATTGTATAATTATATACATGATATACCTATATTCATCATCTAGAGTACGGTGACGCGGCGTGCGCGAGATTTGAACCGATCGATCGAGAAAAAAAATGAAAAAAATAGTGATGGAAATTATTTTTTTCCGTTTATATTAATAATGATAGTAATGATATTATATTAATATGGTTATGGAAGAGAGCGGCGTGTCCGCGTCGTCTCGCGAGCAGCGGCGGTGTCCGGTGAGACTAGAACGGGTAACTTAGTGCAACTGCAGTGCCATGCACACGGACGGTGCAACAGGCTGGCATTGGTCTACACTAGCGCCGTAACACGTCACGGGCGGATTCTAAGCGCATAACGGCGGCGACCGTGTGTGTGCGAATTGCGTCAGTGTGTGTGTGCATGTGTGTGTGCGAGTGTGTATATATATATAGCTTTGGTGCATATTATATTATTATAATAAACTAGCCGCGTCGGCCAATGCTGTTTTAAACGAATTATATTGCATATTATTATTTTTATATCTTATTAGTCCTTTGATGATGATATTATTACGATGCACTTATGCATGTGTGTGAGCGTGTGTACTTATGCACTATTATTGTACGTCTTAACTATATTATAGTGTGAGTCGGTACGCGTGCAAGAATATTACGTGAATTTCGCGAAAAGTAATATAATATATTGGTATACCATATACATGATGATTTACATGAAATAATACAACGAAAGCATTTCTGTAAATTAATTATTTTTATTATTTATTGTTATTCTTACTAATATTCAACGAGACGTGTCAAAAAAATTATAAATCCCGTGATTTTTTATCATTTTTATATTTATCGAAAAACGATTTACTTTTCTTCTCGGAACACACATAGGTACTCGTCATACACTGCGAAACCTATAGTAGACGACGTTACGACTTATAACACGTACTTACCTACTTACATTATTTTATATAGGTACGTCTTGTTAACTGACATTTTCTCCATTATTTTGCAACGAGTTTTTAATTAAAATACGGTACATACTTTTGCATCACAGCTGCATTAGTATAATATTATTATTATTTTTTTTTTTTATCGTATCTAAATGTTACAAATAGGATATTTTTATTATATAATCTATCAAATTAAAATGTACTGGAAATAGCCAAATCAAAATTCGAAACTATATTATGTACTTACATTATATTCTGATATTCGTATGAACTATGAGTACCCACTCGAATCCAAATATTAGACAAATAACATTACACCTATACTGCCAAATAATGGTGAGTTCCCCCCCCCCCTCTCGGTAGAATGTTTGCATTAACATTTTCTACAGATGATACATTTTTCTAAAAAATATATTGATTCTCTTTGAGCTATGTATAGTTATTTTCGATTTTGTTTAAATTTTTTTCTGATATAGATAACCTTGGAAATGTAATTCGAGAATCCTCATAATTTGTTATTATAACTTTTAAGAATGTTAAAGATTCATAAGCAGGGTTTTTTTCATGAACATTTGAACTTCAAAACTTAATGTTGAAAAAATTCATTAAATTTTCAAATTATTTTTTAGTTATAATTTATGAAATGTTTAATTTCTATATTTAAGACTTAGGTACAAATCCAATACAAAGTTCCTAGTAAGTAGTGCATATTGTAACTTAAGAATCTAAAAAATAAATATAACCAGGGCTTGGAATAGTTGCAAACGTTATTATAACGTAAAATTTAACAAAAAAATATTGAAATTTGTAAACTTTACAATAACGGAAAGCGATAATCAAAAATAATTAAATATCGCAAAACAAAACATAGCGATTAACTACCTATATTATAGTATTATATAATTAAAAAAAAAACATAACACAAAAAGTAATTTATAGAATATCATGAACGGAAATAACAAAATATTTTAAAATCTATTTATTTAAAAGGTCTATTGGCGTTGAATCATTTATTTCATGCGCAAACAATCTAAGAATTTATTATAATATTATATATTCCGTATCCGGGCCATTAGATACCTAAAAGCATTAGCTATTATTTTAAAATTTAATAGATATTAACACTATTTAACGATAAACGGAAAACTAGGATAACGTTTTAATTGTAAATAACATAAAACTATATGGTTTAACCGTAACATTTTTTCAAATGCAAGCAATGATATAAACATTCTACACAAAATACAAGAGTTAAAAATTGCAGGCCATACGAATTTTTGATCCAGCAATCTGATTTCATGTCCCACAAACAGAATTAAAATATATGTATAGGGTAGGTATTGAGTAATATATAAGTAAATGAGTTATAGAGTGTGTATACTCTGTTTTTTCAGTGGTCTAACTGAGTGACGCTGAAACAACTGTGGTAGTGGATGAAACTACCCTCTACGGAAAAAATCATGGGGGCACTGCACGTAGATTAATGAGTCAAGTAGAGCGTCTAATATTGTTTTTATTTAATTATATAATAGGTACCTGCAGCTGGCTGCTGCCTTAGTAATGCCAGAACGGACTTACCGTGGACTCCGGCGATTAAAAACATAATATTTGCATTCGACGATGAGCCATAAAAGCTTTTACTTATTTTACATTTAAACTCGACTGTACTGCATAAAATCTCATTAGAAGAAATTTTAAAATAATTTGTGTGTCATATACAGCAGAAAGAAATGTGTTTTTGGAAAAGTTTTAATTTTGTACTATTATTATATATAAATTATAAACTATACATTTTATTATTATTATTATTATTACATTTAAATTATAATTAGATAATAATAAAATAGAGTACAATAAATTATAAGGAACATTCTATGATAATACTATTTGTTTCCCAATAGTAAATATTGATTTTACAATAAAATAAATTATCAAAAACACAAATATTATTTTCAACGTTTTCTTGATTTGCTAGAAAAAGTCATGTAAATAATGTTATAATCTCCCTCAGTCCCTCCTCCTTAACTCTTTGAGAACCGTGGTTAGTATGCTAACCACTTTTTTTTTACCGTTCAGGTGCGGTGGTTACTATTTTAACCACTTTTAAAATTATTTTTAATATTTGTTTGATGATGGTCAGCATACCAATCACCTTATTATCATCTTATACATGCATCAAACAATATCACTGCCGCTGGTCTGAAATCATTTCTCGCGTTTTTCATCATTTATTATCATTATCAATATTTTGATATATGTACTAAATGTTATGGTAAAGAGACATATTGCCCACATGGGTCTTTTTTCTAAAGGAAATTTTTGCCCCTCAAAGAGTTAATTATCTTAAATCTCTAATTTTATATTGCAATAAATTAATATAGGTAATAGGTACCATATTATTAATCTAAACTATAGCTATTATCTATTGCTATTAACTTCCACAGTTATAATAAACCTAGCAGTTAATTGGGTACTTGTAATAAAAGAAGATTAATAAGCTAATCAATTCTATGTGGCTTATAATATATTTGTTTGATTTGAATACTTAATATTTTTATAAAAATACTAATTTATTTTTATAAAAATTAACCTTAGCGTTGTGAGCTTAAGAACCTTTACTCATATTTTATAATACGAACGCAAACGCAATAACACGCATTTAAATTTCAAAAAAATTTTATAGTTGTTATGCCACATACTATATTCTACTTTTAAATAAAATTGAACAGATTATAGTACAACTGGTATACATAAAAAATAAAAATAGATAATATTATGTTTAATGCTTAATTAAGTATATACCTCTGCTTATGTAAATCCAACATAAAAGTTTGGTTGATATTAATTTATTATCGACTTGATAATGTGTAAGTTTTAAATCCTAATGTTTAAAATGTTAAGCAATTATAACGTATAACTTAAATTTGGGTTGATATAATAGGCTGTATATACATTGGATTACGATAAGAACAAAATATAATATAGGTAGATGAGGCACTCTAAAATATTTAATATCTTTAAACTTTAATGTATCGTGTTATTCACGATTAAAAGTACTTATTGATACTTTAAACAATTTATATTCATATTTCCGGATATATCTAATAATATAATCTATGTAGTACCTATAATATACCTGTATATAGGTCCTATACATTTAATCCTAATATATTTGACTTTGAAAAGAAACTATTATTTAATACATTTTTGAATAAGGAGCATTCGGTATAATTATTATCGTGTTTATTTATTTGATTACGTTTATAATAACAACAAATAAATATTAAAATGTTTTAACACAAACAGAAGAAGTATCTATAACACAATACTATAATAATTGTTGTAAAATACTATAACGTAAAACATTGGAAATACATGACATAGGGAATATGGTGAATAAATCTCCCCCCATGACCTTTTTTTAGTATAATATAATATTAGTGCGTGAGCCCTATGATTTATCTTAGACATAATATATATATAATATGTATCTAACCCCCCCCCCCAATAGAAATTCATGTGTCCTGTCTATACTAATATGACATACCTTTTAATTAATATTGCCTTCAGTATCTAGGTAAGTATATAGTATTTATCAAGTTAAAAATTAAATATTTATTGTCTTAAGTCAACAATAATATTATCAACTTAAACTTAAACGTTTGTAACGTTGATAAAAAAAAGTATATTATTATATTAATGTAACACCGCCTGTATATAAATATATAATATATCTACCCACATTTACTCGACACATAAGTGTAGGCGTATATTATACAGATAAGAGCATTTTATTTAAACGTGTTTGACAATTATCACCTATTATGTAGGTACATGATTAAATTAAATACTTGTTTGAAATCAATGGTCAATAGGTATACTAATGTAGTAATGTACTACTATTGATATCAACAAATAATTTAAACACGTCAAAACTAATATTGAATAATATGAAGTAAGTATGCCATAATTTATTAAATAATACCAACATATAATTATTAGAAGGATGTCTTACAAATGGACAGTAGGTATATGAAATACGCTTTCAGCTGTTCCAATTATAACAATGAGGTTGTGTGTGCCCAATTTGCACCACAATTGACCAATTTGGCGAAATTAAACTGTAATTACTAATTTGTGTCAAAACTTAAACTGGTGCAATGGTTCCACACGGTGCCAATATTTTGCGACTATTTACTACACTTAGTGATGATCTAAATTGGTCTTGATCTTACGATCTCACAAGACTCTTGCTGGAAGACCAACACCAATACAAAGACGGTACTGGTCTAGCAAGACCAAGACTAAGATTAGGCTTGCAAGAACAATACCAAACCAATACCGAAGCTCCAAGACCAAGACCAAAACAAAACCATCATTGCAAGACTCTTGCAGCCTTGCAAATTTTTTTTTCTACAGAAAACACATTAGTGTATTTAGATTTCATTACTAATAATTTATAACGAAAATTATAAGAATTTATTTGTATTGTTATGACATTTGATCAGTATTCGAGAAAATGGCGAATTATTGAAAAAAAGATTAAAAATATAATGGGAATTAATATTACAAAATAACATAGTTGTTTCATAGTAATTAACAATTACTGAAAAATTATTTTCTTTTCCCAAAATCGATAAGTTTCATCTTAGAGATCATAGCAAAAAACCCTACACACAGCTATAACAGGTATTTAGTTTTTTTTTATTTATTTTGTGAAAATAGCAAGATGCAAGACGTCTTGGTCTTGTTTTTATCATCACTAACTACATGTATTATGTAGCAGGGTTTTTAAATGTTGTAACTAATCGTATTTAGGGTGGGGGGGGGTCAACCTCAGATATTTTATATTCTGAGCAGAGCGATGAATGCATTGTTACAATTTACAATTAATATAATTTTCCACTTTGAGGATAGTTTGTAATAGTAAATTGATTTTGGTATGTATTTTTAAGAGGTAAATATTCAAGATTCTCAAAACATTTTAAAATAATCAAGAAAAACAAAACAAAATTAAGGAAAAACCTGGAATTGTAACGCAAACCCAGTTTTCTATAACATCGATAAAAAATTTTGAATTTTAAATTTATTTTGATGTAAAATATCTGAAATTATAAAACCGTATATCTAGGTAGGTATCTACTTCAGATATTATCAAAAAAAATTAATCTTTGCACTTGTAAAATAACAAAAAAAAAATACATCCCACTGTTAGACTATTGAGCTGAGGAATTGATTTTATAAAAATCGGTGTATTTTTAAAATATAAAAAAAATATTTTGAAGCAGTAAAAATGCTTCTTCAATCTTCAACTTCAATATAATATTTTTCTGATTGAAATCAATTGGTCAAAATTATGGGTGGGTTGATCCAACATCACAGACATCCTAGATAATTTCATAATCTCTTTATTCTTAGTTCTTCGATCAACAATAACTGAGGCTAGGTTCAATGGACTGGCCTTAATAAATATTAAATATAAACAAAAAAATCTAATAACCAGGAATTATTAGAGTTTTTGAGTTCACGTCTACACTGTACAACTATATTGGACTGGGTAAAATAATTGTTTAAAAAACTGAGAGCTTGCTATACTATACGCCTAGCTATACCTACATATCGTCATTCAGTAGGCCACTGTATTGGATGTATTCAATTTGAATTCAATATGATAGGTATATCATTATTTATCATCTATAATTTTATATACTACATAATAATATATGGTGATCATTCGAATTACTATTATTTAAGTTAAGTTGAAATTTAATAGACATTTTTATAATGAAAAAGTTATGTTTAAAATCTAAAATGCATTGATTGGGAAAAGAATTAAATGAAGAGAGCATCGACATATTAATTATTTATTTTTTCTGTCTCTGTTCCTCGTGCAACTTTGCAAATTTGTGTTCAGCAGAACCAATCTAGTGTGGGTAGCTTTAATATTAGAATGAATTGGTCTTTCTATTAATGTTAAGAAAATTATCTGTGTTTGTACATTGGATTTCTTAAGATACTTAAATTTTGCTCCGATATCTTAGGATTTATAATATTTTACATACTCATAAATTCATACCTTACATAAAAATTTAAATAATATAAAAAAAAATTCCAATGTAGAAACAAAGATAATGTTCTTAACATTAATAGTTTGATAATAGGTCAATAATTCATTCTAATATTAAAGCCAATAACACAAGGTTGGTTCAGCTGAACGCAAATTTGCAGTGCTGCTCTTGCTCGTGGGTCAGAGTGAGAAAACAAATAGTATGTTGTCGGACTCGACTGACATCCTTTTAGTAGGTATTTCAAACTCCAAACCACTCTCAATCTTTCTCTCTATTCTTGCATGTGGAATAAATATTAAATATGTATATTCTAAAAATGATTTTGTAATTTATTTTACGATTCAACTTCTATTTGCATATATATTTAATCATGTGAATTATGCAATAATATTAGTATCTACCAAAATATACAACATAATAATATATTGCATGTAATCTGCAGGTATATACCTACCTAAGCACTAATGTACCTTATTATGGCTACTAATTTTTCCATTATGGTAATAAATAATATTCATACAATTTAATGGTTAATAATTTGTATAATATTACTGATATATATATAATAATAATAAGATAAGTAGCAGTTTTTTTGATATATATAATTAATAACATTATTTTATATGTTAGTTTGTTCTATAAAAAAAATGAAGCCGAAATTTATAAATAATGGAAGAGTATCTAAAATAAATAAATGGAAAGATAACAGCTATTGGGTGCCTACTAGAGGAATTTAAATAAAATTGTTTACTGTAGGACGTATGTATAATTATTGTCTATTCTTTAACTCTTGTATAGTAATGAACAGAATGACGGTCGTGTGAGGGGGAGGGGGGTTCCCGGCTTAAATCACTTAGCTTTTCTACTCTATCTATGAATACAAAGCTCTACATTATTAGTGTATATGTAATACATACATATACATAGTTTCTATTCTTACTATTGCATAAAAAAAAAGCAAGGAAAAATACTGACTAAGATATCTTAGTCATTGTAAAAACGTATGACTATTTAATGTAACAATATGAACAAAAAAACTTAAAGGTTTTTGGATAACCCTCTTTCCAATCAATAATTGTGTGCTTATGTACGTTAGATTAACAAATTATTTTCGATAATGCTAAAATATTATTATGATTATTATTTTTTTATATATTAAATATATAACAACCAATAAGTGCATTATAAAAGTATACTTTTTAGTTTTAAGCTCATTCAAATTATTTTCTACTATGTAAAGTGCCTAAAGTCCATACAGTTTAATAAAACTGTATATTTAATGTGATTTTGTGACATTTAAACACGAGAGTACGGAAGTGTAAAACGTGTTGGCGAATTTGGCACAAGCACACAAAATTTAGGTATATATACTGTATATATTACTCAAAATGTTATACTCATCCGAATTCCGAGGTAGGTATACAAAACTGCATGTTTTATTGATTATATTATCAAACTAATGTTCGATGAAACACGACACATAGGTACTTTAGTCTTTAGCATGGAGCCAGAAATTATGTTATTTTTAATATTATAGACATTTGTGATAAATAGTAAGTGGGTAATAAATGAAGATATACCTATGGCATGTCTTTACAAATTTTACGATTGAAAGAGTTAGTTTATAATCTTTCTGAAAACTTTTAACGCTCATAAAAATTGTCTTGACTTAATAAACTTAATTAAAGTCTTAAATTTAAACAAACTTTAATTAAAATAGTATATTATTTAGCTTGTTTTTATATGACTTGTCTAATATAATGTTTTAATGCATGTAGCTACCTGTTATAGATTTGTTGTAAATACCTGAAATCGGTAGCAATTAAACATAATATTTGTAAGTACCTAGTAACAAGTATTAACGACTATAGCTGTATCTACCAAAAACATTATCATCAAACGATATATTTAACCTATCATTCGTATTTTTTTAAACTAAAATCTATATTAAAAACACCTTTTTATTTAATTGTACTAAAATTAGCTAAAAACTAGTTTTTGCATTATAATATAAAGAATATACTAATATATTAGATATACCTACTTATTACACGATTATTGTAAACTGTATAATATATTTAATGTTTAAAAGGGATAAAATATGATCGTAACAAAATTTCCTTCCAATTGCTTATTAAAGAATTTATATTGTTAAGGGGATTCGATACCGTGATTTTCTGTTTTTGTCTAACACACGCGTGACATAGTATTTTAGATGTGTTTTTTGCCAAACATTCCAATTGATCTATTGAAGCGATAAGATTTCTGAAAACAGATTTGAATTTGTCGTCAAGTCTACTTGAAATCGACTTTCCCACATTTTTGATTTTAACTTCTCCAAAAATTGAAATAACAGAATTTTTAAATACTCTTTTTGAATATGACATTTTAAAAAATTTGGGGGATAATATCAAAAATATGGGAAAGTCGATTTCAAGTAGACTTGACGAAAAATTCAAATCTGTTTTCAGAATTCTTATCGCTTCATTAGATCAATTGTTATGTTTGGCAAAAAACACATCTAAAATACTATGTCGCGCGTGTGTCAGACAAAAACAGAAAATCACGGTATCGAATCTCCTTAAGTCTAATTTTAGATTCCAAGGTGAGTCAGAAAACTACAAGTTTTATGGATTTTCCTACTACTTTTCAATATTATAATTTTTAATGAAAGTACATTCTACACATTATTAACAAACATTAAAATTGACTTTGTTTTATGTGTGAGATCCATTTTTAATTTAAATGTTTCGATTGTAGAATGAAAATAGTATGGTATTAAAGCTATTTACGAGTAGGTAGGTATTACAATTTAAGTTTAGTGATGATCAAAATTAGTCTTGGTCTTGCGATCTCACAAGACTCTTGCTGGAAGACCAAGATGGTACTGGTCTAGCAAGACCAAGACCAAGATTAGGCTTACAAGACCAAACCAATACCGAAGCTGTAAGAACAAGACCAAAACTGACTTGCAAAAAATTTTTTTTTCCTCGAAATCATATTAGTGTAATATCTAGATTTCATTAACTAATAATTTATAACGAAAATAATAAGAAATTATTTGTATTGTTTGATCAGTATTCAAGGAAATGGCGAATTATTGAAAAAAAAGATTAGAAATAATTGGAATTAATATTACAAAATATAATATAACATAGTTGTTTCTTACTAAATACTGAAAAATTATTTTACTTTCCCGAAATCGATATGATGATCTATTGCCAATAATATATTATTATATTAAAAGAAACTTAAACATTTAGTACTACTGTACTGGACACTGGTGAATAAAAGAAGAATAAAAGAAGAATAAAAGTTTAATTATAAATAATACATTTTATAATTATAATAAAATATATAACTATTAAGCAATTAATATTTGAATAGTAAGTTACAAGTGGGTCACTGTAATGGATGGTGTTAAATTTGTATTCAATGATATAATATATCATTGTATAAGAAAAACGATTCTGAGCGAAAACGGTCAGTCAACCTATGATATTACAAAGTATATTCGATGATATTAAGGTGAATAAAGTAATTTATATAGGTATAACCTATTTACGTGGAATCTTGTTTTATATTTTCAAACCTTAGCTATAAAAGTTGACCATTTTATACATTTTTAACTACAAAATTATTATTAAATTTTAAATGTGATAATTTTTGTCAAAATTTGAACTTTAAATGGTTACAAAAAAAAATGTGAATATGTATTTTTAATATTTTTCAACTGCTATTGTAACAATATATATTTGGAGCCTTGCATTAAATGTTCAAGCTTTTCTAACCAACAAATAACATTTTATTGATATTTATAGGAAAAAAAATTAAAAAAATTGAAAACTGAAAATGTCCGTAAACAGCTCCAAGACTAAAAATTTTTTCAAAACTATATGGTTTATAGAAAATGCTAATATTAACATTCAGTAAAATTTTCAAATATCTACAGTCATTCATTTTTTAATTACCATAAAATAAGAAAATCGTTAAATGAGAAATCGAGTGAATATCAAATGTTGTAATAATATGAATTTCATACGCTCATAAAAATGTAATTTGACCTTCTTGTACCTAGATATTTTTTTTTTTTTTTGATAAAGGTAGACAAACTTATGAGGAATCTTGTATTACATTTTCAAATCTTAGATTTAAAAAGAAAACTTTCATGAATTTCTAACTCAAAATAATTTGCAAATTTTCTTAATTTTTAGGTATTTTGTCAATATTTGAATTTTAGATGCTTAGAAAAAAAAAATTGTGACTGGATTTTTAATTCTTTTCATCTGTTTTTGAAACAATATACTAGGGATGAGCCTTCTATTAAATTTTCAAGCTTTTTTAACCAACAAATAAAATTTTATTGATATTTATACAAAAAAAACCAAACAAATTGAAAACTGAAACTGTCCGTAAACAGTTCAAAAATAGTCAAATTATTTTCAAAATTGTATGGCGTATAGCAAATGCTAATATATTAACATTCAGCGAAATGTCATGTAACTAACCATTTGTTTAAGAGTTGCACCAATAACCAAAATCGATTTTTTCTAAAACAGATTCTGCGTCAAAATTCAAGTTTTTCCTTAGTTTTTCTTTTTTTTTTCAAAGAGCTTTTGAAAACTACTGAGATATTTTTACTTTTGACCCCCCAAAGAACCGACTAGATTCACTTTCCTATCAGAAAAGATACTGTTGAAGAAAATCTAAGCTTTTTTAATGTCATAAAATGTGATGACAGACAAAAAATTAAAAATTAAAAAAAAAACACAGATCATTGTAAAATCAATACATTCATCGCTCCGCTCAGAATCTAAAATTAATTAAAAACGGGAATTTTCACACAAAATTGGTTTTTGACAAAATCAATTTTGGTTCTTGTTGTAACTACAAAAGTTCAAATATTGACAAAATACGTAAAAATGACGAAAATGTACAAATTATTTTACAGTAGAAATTCATTCAATTTTTGCTTTTAAATATAAGATTTGAAAATGTAATACAAGATTTCTCATAAATTAATAACGAATAACAGTAAATACATGAAAATGTCACTAAATGTTTATATTTTCATTTTCCATATACCATAAGATTTTTAAAATTTTTTACTCATTTGTTTTTGGACAAATTTGAATTTGAATTTTTTTATTTTTTTTTTTACAAAACAAATAACAATGCAATTTAATTTGTTGGGCCAAAAGCGTGAAAATTTTATTTAAGGCTCCTGATATATTGCTAGTTGTGACAATAGTTACATTGGCACTTTTTTAATAAGCATTTAAAGTTTGAATTTTGACAAAACTTATCAAATTTAAAATTTAATAAATATTTTGTAGTTAAAATTTTGTAAGATGTTCAACTTTTATAGCTAAGGATTGAAAATTTAAAACAAGGTTTCACTTAAATAGATTATATATAAATTACTTTATTCATTACATCATCAAATATAGGTACTATTCCTCAGTTTTATCGCCTTCGCTCAGTATTGTTTATTTTATACAATGATATTAAATCATTGAAATCAAATTTAACACCATCCAATAATTACAGTGACTCACTTACTGACCTTTTTTTTTTTATACCAACTTTAGAGAGGTAATTTTTTGATTTTCTCAATGTCACTGGAAAAACCACCAACAAATGACAAAAAACCGCTAAAAACGGGATTTTAATTTCTAACGCTTTGTTTGTCAGTTGTCACCATTAATTCACTTACAGGCTATAATGAAAAATAACAATTTAAAATATCTAGACTGCAGACAAACCGTTTCTGCTCAGAATCGTTTTTCTTATACAATTATATTAGATCATTGAATTCAAGTTTAATACAACCCAATATACATTGATCCAATAGTAACCTACAGAGCGGTTAGATAAGTAGAGCGATATCCACTTACCCGCTTTTTTTTAACTTGTTTTTATAATTATGTTTTCTAATGATATTGTTGATTAAAATTATGATTACTGTAGGTTGAATAAACGATATCAATGTTAAATAATTAAAATAATTAAAATTTATGAAAATGTTTAATTAATAAAAACTAATTTTAATGGAGAGTTATATAAATATTTAAAATACAAACCAAGTGTGGGCTTAAAATATAAAGAAAAAAATGTATGTGCGTTACCTACCCTAGCATTGCAGTAATTTTGATATCACACATACACATCATTTTATAGCCCATATTTTTTAGTGATACCCGACACAAAGTGTGTAGTCCGACATTGGAAGGGTGTACTACGGATTTGAAAAGTGC
Source organism: Macrosiphum euphorbiae (assembly GCA_949089665.1). Classification (NCBI taxonomy): domain Eukaryota; kingdom Metazoa; phylum Arthropoda; class Insecta; order Hemiptera; family Aphididae; genus Macrosiphum; species Macrosiphum euphorbiae. Next base: position 89,314,849 of record CARXXK010000002.1, on the reverse strand, counting down.
GTAGTAATACATAAGACTACTGATAATTGGCATACAAAACACTATAGCCTATAGGTATCTAATACTAGTATGCTGTATTCCCTCCACATAGGGCCACCATTGGGTAATATAAAATAAAGTATTTGTTAATACCTAGTTAATTTGTTTTCAAATTAAGATATACTTCATAGTGAATATTTTCTTAGTTTGTAAAACAAAAACTGTATAGGTTGGTAGGTAGTTACCAAACAATAATGAGTAATTTAATTTTAAAAAGTTATAATGTTATGGAAGTTGTGTAGAGAGAATCATTTCAATGTACATACAAAAAATGTGTAGTATGAATTTTTATGAAAAATAGGGTCTTACACTCTTACGTATAAAGTAAATGATATAATTATACAATTTTGTGTAACAAAAATTAAATTTTTTATAACCCACGAAAACCAGCAAAATTAATTTTTAATTAACTGGTACCAGAGTAACACACCAAAAACAATTGTTACAAATATGAATTACCTTTAACATGACTATTACTTTTATTTTGTAAAAAACCAATAATAATACCCGAGATAATACATATAATTATCTCAATAAAATTTTGGTTAGACTTAACCTGATTTTTCGCTTATAACAAAAAAATTATAATTTTAAAAAACAAATAATTAACATATACAGGTATAGAATTATTGATTTATATACTCAAATATTATTAGGTATTTAGGTATACTATGATTGTTATCGTTATTCTATATTGTAAATTGTATATTGTCCGTATAAATATTAATAAATAAATAAAAAATCTATTTGGAAAATATAGATATAATATAAAAGAAAATTTAGTTGAACTCTACTCTTTTTGATAAAATTCTAACAGAAAAAAAATATAATATTTGTCTTGTCTATGAATCTTATATCTAGATATTTTTTCAAAATACTATCGCATAATATCTCGGATCAAACGTATAATTATAATGTTCAATCAATGTTTCAAAATATACCTATATTTACCTTTAAGTAACCCTTTTATGAACAAGAATAATAAATAAACTATATAGGTTTAACCTTTAACTTACTCAGAGAAAAAAATTTTAAGTTAAACGTTGCTGTATAATAAATAAAATAAAATAAAACTAATGAACATTATTTTTATGGCAATGATAATTATTTTACTTATTATTTATAATTGATCCTTTTTATATCAACTTTATTTAAAAAAATAATTTATTTTCAAGTATCTTAGGTTTATGAATAATAAATTGTCCGATTTATTGCTCCATTTAATTTAACTATTTCTTTGGTCAAACCGGTTTCAGTAAAATATGTTACTTTTCAGTTTATATACAAATTTAAATTTCTAAAAATTAAAAAATAATGCAATTAAATAAAACAATATTGTAAATAAAGTAAATATGTTTTTTTGAACATTAATGGTTAAAAACAAAAATATATGATTATTAAAATGTTATAAATATACAATTTATAGATAATTAAAATAAATGATTTTAAGAAAAAAAGTATACTTTCATAAATAAATTTACTTTCTAAAACATGATCATTGTAAGACGTAGTCTGATATGTTTTAAATAACGAGTTTTCAACCAAACTTTCCATATAGTCTTATTTCTTGGTCCTTACTCTGAGTTACTCCATACTACATCCAATAAAGTTCAAACACTGTAAACTCTACAGTATACCTATAAATATACCTAAGGAATTTAGTAGGTATCTTTTAAAATTAAATGAAATATTGTCAACCATTCAATGTAATATGTTTTTAACTTTAAATACCTATAGTAGGTATAGGTAATAATAACGACAATTAAACTATACAAGGCACTAGCATCCTAATTTTTACGATTACATGCATGGTATAATAAACATTAAATCTTTATAAGCATCTGTGATGTATAATTCTTGGGTGGTAAAACGTTTTATGATATAATTGCCACCAGTTAGAGGATTGAATGTAAGTATGCATACAATTAAACGCCGTCGCTATAAAATGATACTGCCAAATACATCGAATGTAAAGTTTATTACGATTAACATTTTAATATGGAAGCTGATTAATAACTCTTGCAATATTGCAAGCAGTTACTATGAGTATGCACACGACTATATATGCGTCCATAATGTGAAAGCTATAAACTAATCTTTGTTAAAATGTCAGTTAAAAATTACTGAGGCCTTAAATCTTATTGGTTGTAAACAAACGTCTACGTATTATAGGTACCTAGGTACCTACTTGTCAAGTCGTATACTCTTTTTGTGTAGGTACCCGACATTTTTATTATATTTTTATGATCTATATTGCTATATAATATAGCGGTAATGATTTTGAAATTGAACATACCTACGCATAATATTTAGGATTACCTATACAAATCAAATATGTATTTACCTATATTAACTTTTAAACAACTTTTAAATAATACTTTTACGATACCTTCGGTATAAAATTATTAGGTGCGATTTGTGGTCAACCTGCTTAGATTTGTACATTTTTTTGTTTTAACATTTTTTTCGACTTTAATATTGAATTTAAATATATTATGTACAAGATTAAAATGTTGGTTTGGAAAACATAAATTATGTTCAAATAAAAAAAATTAAATGATATGCCGGTTAAAGACTAATCGGGGAATAAAATATTTTTTGTTGCATAGATAACATATTTGAAATATATTGAAGAGGGTGTTGGAAGATTTATAAAAGATTATAGGTGTGCGCGTTGTATTGATGATCTGGGGCAGTGGAAGATGAGATGAGAAAGGTCACAGATCACGGGATTGTTGTTGGCCGTGGGGTATGCAGGGGGAGTATAATTCAATGGGACTACCTAATGGGAATTTAAAGGGATGAATGGGAAATAGTGTGTGGCCAAATTGGTGACTGCTGCAGGAGAAGGAAGTTATGCATTTCCTGGGGAGATTGAGGTTGTGAAATAAGGGTTGGAGTGGGATGGTTAGGGAAGTAGCTATACCGCGTGGCGAAATGAAGAGGGAAAGTTGCAAAATGATTTAACTATAAAATTGTGTTATACAAATCCGGAGGTTGATGCTGAAATCAGACCACGGTATTTATGTTTAGTTGTAGGAATATTATTTTCTATAACGAAACATTAGTCTGGCTTGTTTTTAAGTGTAATATTATAGTCACAAGAAGGGGGGGGGGGGGTTATGCAAGGCTCCTGATGTATTGCTAAAATTACAGTTGAAAAATATTAAAAATACATTGTCACAGTTTTTTATAATCATTTAAATTTCAAATTTTGACGAAATGTATAGATTTGAAAATTAAAAAATTATTTTGTAGTTAAGAAGTTATACAATGTTCAACTTCTCTAGCTAAGAATTGAAAATTAAGAATTCGCTGTAACCGAAAAATCTAAAAATCTGATATCCAGTTATTTAGATTCTGTGTCAACTGTCAAGTGTTTTATAGTTATTTTATGTTCAAATTTGGACGAAATTCGTTATTTAAACGAAGAATAAGAGAACGATTTTAGTTAAGTGTTATATTTTAATAATATTATTCTTGCGTACTTGAAACTTATAAAGTATATTATTATATACAAATAATATTAATTCAACCTACCGGTTACTATATTCATAATAACATCTTTAACTGCGACAACCCGTCTCTGCTCAGATTCGTTTTTCGTATACAATGATATTATATCATTGAATTCAAATTTAATACCATCCATAACAGTAACCCACTTGTAACCTACTGTACAGCCAAGTGACATCCAATTATCCACTTTTTTTTAATATGAATATTAATTAGTTTTAAAGAATGAAAAAGTATCTGCAGACTCTCTCTTTATTTTGATACAACTATAGTTATAGAACAACGACATTTTACGTAAAAGCTGATTAAATTAAAATGCTCAGACTATAATATTTGATTGCATCAAAGTATTAAACATAATAATATTATGATGGATTCATACCATATAATGGTGTTTCATTAAAGTTTGTAGTGTAACAAGAATCAAAATAAAGCCATTGATTATTTGATTATAAATACGATGGTACTAGTATAAATAGGTACTACAATAAATTATAGTTACATATACAATGACACATCTAACAAGTACGTCAATAAGTACGTGATCTGCGTTCTATGTAATGCTGTAATCAGTTTTCCAAAGAATTGTTCATATAAAAATATATTTGAGAAAATGCAATATACTACACTTAGGTAATATCTAAGAATTTTTAAATTTCCACCTACAAATGTTTACCCATAAATGGCAAGTGAGTATAGCAGAACAGTACGGAATCATAAGTTAATATATTTTTTAATTCATCACTTTTTTTTTGTAACTAATAAACTAAATGTAAAATATGTTTTTCAACTTTCATTAATAAAAAGGTTGGCAAGTGTGTGCCGCTCTACTGTACAGTAGTAGGTGTCGAGTGGCTCGCTGTAATGAATGCGTTAAAAATATGTAATTCAATGATAAATCATAGCGTACGAAACGATTCTGAGCGAAGACGGTCAAAGTATATTTTATTATGTTATTGCTATTAAAGTAATTTATTTTACTGTTTACAGTACTTAGGTTTATTAATTTTTGACGATAACATTTGATTTTAAAATTTCATTGTGTATATAAAATATATTAATATACTTTAAAAGTTTCAGGTACCTATAACCAACGACTAATATTTTGAAATTGGAACAAATCAACTAAAATATTATTGTTCATTTAAGTATCTAATTTTGTTCAAATTTGAACTAAAAAATCAATAAAAAACACACAATATGCATCATTAAGACTTAAACATACTAAATCTTGTTAAAATTTCTTAAAAATAAGACTTAAAAACTGACCTGCGTGTATCTACTATTCTACTATACTGTATTTGCGTACCTATCCCTCAATTTTATACAAAAATCTACTTTCAGTACTATTTTCATTGTGATGTGGAAGTCATTCATCAAAAGTAGGGGGGTAACTATTAACAGGTTACCATGGGTGTAACTAGGATTTAATAATCCTACAGGGGCTAAAGTCCTAGAAAACCCAAGTCCAAGATAATTTCATAATCATAAGTCCTCTAAAATCAAAATTTAAAATAAACCATAGAATCAAAGTATAACCTAGTCAATAAAAACAAATTTACATTATAATTTATAACTGTATACGCCTATATTTTGATGAAAATAGTTTTAAAATATCATCATCGTTTATTACATTAGATAGTTCTCTTTCTATATTAAGTATAGCCAGATCACTAAATCTGTCTAACTTCAGACATTATCATACTTTGAACATTATTCGCACATAAGCTAATAAGTTCGTTTTGTATTAACGGACTAGTGTAATTTATTGAACAGTTAAATAATGTTTTAAACTCTGGATTGTGGTTGGAAAATAATTTACACATTTCAATAAAATTTCCTAAATACCAGTATTACAATTAAAACATTAAAAACCAAAAGGAAAAAGTCAGTTTTTATAATTTATATGATAGATATTTGTATTAATTAGATAGGTACCTTGATTAGGTGAGTTTGTGTCTTCTTTGTGTCCACGAAACGCAATCCCTTGGCTTTTATTTTTACTATTATGAGTTATGAGTTTATGACATATGAGTTATTTTAAACATTTTTTTTTCTTATTTTTTCGGATTTGGGTTTTAGCTACAGGCTCGATTTGAGGCTAAAATGTAAAACCTTCTAGGGGGGCTAAATACAACTGCAGGGGGGCTAAGCCCCCACCTAGCCCCCCCCCCCCCTAGTTACGCCGATGGGTAACTATGCGTAGGTATGCATCTTACTCACTTACTGTCCTACTGACTTGTTGTTGGATGGAAACCCGGCATAATCTACATAAAGGCGGGTGACCCCTAAAATACTCCCCAAAAAATGTAAAACTAAAATCCATTTTGGTGCGTAAGTTTCACTTTTTGTTATCATAACATAGGGGTTTCCGCAATTATATATATAATAGGCATTTTGCATATATGTGTTTTAGGTATATAATAATATAATTTATAACTTATATTTTTATAGGTACTGAATAGATACTGACTAGAGATTAATTACCTATATAATATAATATATTATTCTTTAAATAGATTTAATATAACGTCATATTTTATAATTTCATCCAGTGAAGAGTGACCAGTGACCACCAGCAAAACTGCAGGGCTGATGAACTGCTAGTATACCCATATGATCATATATCTATATTTGATTACTGGTTGTACATTCGTGGGTAGTCATAGGTGTAGGCATAGGTATGCCATGATTATAGATATATTTTATTATTTTATTATGTATGTATAGATCATTATATAATATATAGATTATAATTTATAATTTAATGAAATAGAGTATATAGACGGTACCTATAGTATAAATAAGTAAGACGCAATACAGTACAGGTGAGGTACGTTACCCCCTCCCCACCCCACCGTAAACAGACTTGTGCAATTTTTTTTCCACGAATATTGAGTACTTAATTCTTGAGAATTCCTGACCAGGTTTTTGAAATTCCTGCTCTACTCGTTTGCCGGTAAAGTCAAACGGGGGTAACGTTAACGCGTAACTACTTGCGGCAATAGTTTGAACACCTTTATCTACTACCTACCTACTTAGTGGCTACCCCACGGCCGAGCATTATACTTAAATTACAATCTTAAAACGGCTTTAAACTACCTATTTGCTTCTGCACATTTATTTTTGTATATTCTTAACTAGCAACGTACTGTACATTAAAAAAAAAAAAAATTGAAAATTCCAAACGTTTATAAATATTTTGAAAATTTTATCATGTATAGAAATTGATAAAATAATTATTTGATGAACGTTTCAAGTATTACGGTAATATAAGTTTTTGAATAACGACAATATAAAAAAAGGTGGGCAAGTGGGTGTCGCTCTGCTGTACAGTAGGTTACAAGTGGGTCACTGTATAATGTATGATATTAAATTTGAATTCAACGATATAATATCATTGTATAAGAAAAACGATTCTGAGCGGAGACGGTATGTCAGTCTAGGTATAAGACATATTATGTACATATCTATGGTAGGTATTAAACAAAAAAATTGACCTATAATAAATTCCAAATTAATCATATCACAATATCCATTAAGTACTTATAACGCGTTATACATCAACAAAAACCGTGATACTATCATAGATATATAATAGTACACTTTAGAAGTTTCAAGTACCCACGAATAATATTATTCAATCACAAATTCACAACAAAATAACTAAAATAGTTATTCTAGGTTTTTTAATATGTAATTTCGTCCAAATTTGAATTTAAAATGTCTGTAAAAAATAATTGTGTTCACATATTTTTTAGATTTTTTGGTTAGAGTATGAACTATTTATGAGAACCTTTGTTTTAAATTGGCAATCCTTAGCTATAAAAACTGAACATTTTATAATTTATTAATTACAATGATTGATAATTTTCGAGATTTTGACAAATTTTGTCAAAATTCGATCTTTAAATGCTTATAAAAAAAAATTGTGCAATTGTATTTTGAATTTTTTTCAACTGATATTGTAACCATATATCAGGAGCCTTGTATTAAATTTTTACACTTTTTGGCCCAACAGATAAAACTTTATTGATATGTATAGAAAAAAAAAAACTTAAAAAAATTGAAAGCTGTAAATGTCCGTAAACAGCTGAAAAAGAGTCAAAATATTTTCAAAATTGTATGGTGTATAGTAAATGCTAATATAAACATTCAGTGAAATTTTCATGTATCGACAGTTATTCGTTTTTGTATTACAACAAAATAAGGAAATCGCTACATGAGAAAACGAGTGAATATCCAATGTTGTAAACATTGGAATGTCAAACGCTCATAAAAATTTAATTTGACTTTCTTGGACATTTTTTTTTTGATAAATGTAGATAATCTTGTATTACATTTTCAAATTTTAGATTTAAAAAGAAAAATATTTACGAATTCTTAACTCAAAATAATTTGCTAATTTTCGTGATTTTTCTATATTTTGACAATTTTTGAACTTTAATTGCTTATAAAAAAAAATTGTGACTAAGGGTTTTTAATATTTTTCATCTGCTTTTGAAACAATATACTAGGAGCCTTCTATTAAATTTTCAAGCTTTCGCAACCAACAAATAAATTTTTATTGATATTTTTAGAAAAAAAAACTAAAAAAAAATGGAAAATGAAAATGTGCCTAAACAGTTCAAAAAAAATCAAAATATTTTGAAAATGTCATCAGGTATAAAAAATACAAATATAAACAACCAGTGAAAATAATATATATAAATGTATATACGTTCATTTGTTTTAGAGTTACACCAAAAACCAAAATCGATTTTTTGGTAAACCGATTTTGCATAAAAATTCCCGCTTTTCCTTAATTTTTATGTTGTTTTTCCCGGCGCTTGTGAAAACTACTTTGAAATTTTTACTTTTGACCCTCCAAAGTTCCAACTAGATTCGCTTTCCTTTCAGAAAAGATATTGTTGAAGAAAATCCAAGCACTTTTACTGTCCTAAAAATGATGACAGACACAAAAAAAAAATTAAAAAAAAAGTTGTTGCAGAAAAAGGTTAGTCGTTGAGTGAATTTTTCTATCTTAATTCCTCCCCCTAATGTTATGAATGATAAAACCAGTGTTTGGCAAGTTCCTTGTAAAAAGGAATTTGTTCCCTTCCGTGTTCCTTTGGGAAATTAACTAGTGATGATTAAAATTGGTGTATCTAGATTTCATTACTAATAAGTAATAATTTATAACAAAAATAATAAAAATTTATTTGTATTGTTATGACATTTGATCAGTATTCTAGAAAATGGCGAATCATTATTAATAATATAAAATTTAAATAGAACAATTTGCGTATTACCTATTAATATTCCGTAATAGTCAGCATCGGGATTCAAACTTAATATTTTCTTTGCATAAAAATACACGTATTAACTAGAACTATAAATAATATGTTTTATAAAATTCGAAGAAACCGATAAAAGTTTTGAATTTTAATCGGTTTTAAGAACAGGTTTTCAATTCTACGGTTTCAGTTTGGGTCTTGTAAACGGTTTTTTTTAAGATCTTAGGTTTCAGTTACTGTTTTTTAACCGGTGTTTTAAAGCTTTTGGTTTCGATTCCGAGTTCAAATATGAAAAAACCGCGGTTTTAACCGGTTTTTCGGAAAATCGGTTAAACGGGTTACGATCCCCGCAACAATTACAAATATATTTTTTTTTTGGATTATCCCTCTCCTTATATTTAACTTCTCCTAAGTATTTCCGTTTTCTTGCCGTTATATGAACAATATTATTTTCCTCATTAAACCATCTGCGGCTTTCTTATTTAATCATTTATATATTAAATTGTAAAATATAAAATAATTATGATAAGATTTTAATCATTATAAAATTTTTACCATAGTTCATATTGGTAGTGCATTGTAATAAAATTAATAAGGGCAACATAAAAATAAAAGTACAACAAATTCAAAATTGTCATTATCTTTTATTTTATACTGATTAAATGTAATGATTATAGTCAGCACTATATATTATAATCTTTTTTTTTTTATTATATTAAAATATAATTACAATCTATACACATTTGGTACAAAAAATAATTTTGATTAAATATAATATATATACTTAGCGAGACTAAAAGATATTGGGAGGGCACTCAGTAGTAGGGATAAAATTGCAGGAAAATTAGGGAAAATTTCAGAAAAAAATCGTTTTTTTCCCCAGAGCCTCGGAAAATGTGGAAAAAATGAAGAATATTAAAATAATAAATTTAAAAAAAATTTATTTACGCTTAAAAACTAAAATAATCCATGTAAAAAAAAAAACATTTTAAAAATAGATAAGGAAACCTGTCATTGTCATTTCACATTTTCCAATACTGTTATCAATGTATTATTGTATTAATATTTAAAAATATTATTACGGATATTTCAATATTTGTTCTAAAAATAACATAAGTCCATATCAAATTGGTATTTATGCGGGAGAGTGTATTTCTCAGAAAATAAATCCCCTGTATTTTTAAATGTTAAAAATTGTATACTTATTGTCTATTTATATTAATTGTAATAACTAATAAGGTATTATAGTAACTGGCTGATAGGTTTATAAATTATATTAGTATATTACAGTGACTAATGAGTGATGAGTGATGACTAGACAGTAACTATTTGATAGTTTTTATATTTTTAAAGTTAGTGAGATTTTAATAAAATATATTAAATAATATTACCTAATAACTGATAAGAAATAACTACATAGTAAATACTTAATAGTTAGTACTTCAGTACTTAATATTACAAATTATTATTGATTTATAAATCAAGTATAGAATCATCCAGAATCTAGAGTTTAGATTTATCAACTACAGACTTTAAGTTAGGTATGGTAATGGTATAGGTATATAATATGTATGTAATATGGTTATCAACTATCATTATTTACAATCTTGTAAAAAGATACTTTTAATTTGTATTTAAATAGAGATACAAATACATCAACTTAAAAATTATTTAAATAGTATTTAAAGTACTTTTTTCAATAAGTATTTAAGAACAAATACAAATACTTAGAAAGTATTTAAACACAAATACTTATTTTAATACATTTGTTTTAAGTTTTACCTTTGGGTTCAATACTTTTTCTCTGATATTTTAACTTTAAATTTGACCATGAGATCAAACTCATTCAAACGGTACATATTAATTATTATTATATAGTTAATACTTAATAGTTCATATATTATAATGCATGTTCCATATTCTGGTACTAACCAAGGTACCTATAATTGAATGATCAGTTATAATAATCACCTAATGATCGTTTTAATTATTTATTGTATGAGAACTAAATAGATATTATAAGAACCTTTATCTCCACAACAAACCTAGCTTCTGGAGAAAATAATTTATATATAAATGCTATATTTCTGTAGTGAAAATATTTGTATTAATGTATATATTACGTATGTATACTATTCAATTATTCAACAGGAAAAAAAATAAGATCATAGGTAAACGTAAAGTCGTAAACCGAATCAGCTGATCGAGTTTCACTTCATTATTGTTCTATGTTTATAGTTTAGAGTTTCAAATAATTCACATCACAATAAACTAATATAGGCTTCAATGAAAAAAAAAACAATAATATTTTGCATTTTAGGAGGCTATGTCGGGAATAAACTTACTAAATTTCAATGATATTACTCATGACTATATTATTTTTTAGTCATGATATTACTTTGATTTCTGAGAAAAAAGATCATAAATAATCATTTATTATTGAAAAAAAATCGATAAAGTATTTAAATAAAAGTATTTGATTTTCAAATACAAATACGTCCAAAACCGTATTTAAAATACTTTCCAAATACTTTATTCAAAAAGTATTTAAAAAGTATTCTAAATACAATAAAAGTATTTAAATACATTTACTCAAATACTTTTACTCAAATACTTTACAAGACTGATTATTTATTAATTGAAATCAATTTTTCCGAAAAAAAAAACCGGAAAAACCCCGGTTTTTTTTCAGAAAACATTTTTTTTTTTTTAAATTTTGATCACTACTCAGTAGTGCAACCAGGCAGATTAAATTAGGATATCTCTAAGCCAGGATCGTATGTGGGGATTATCAAGGATTGTAAAAGAAGATATTTTATTTATTAATGGATTGTTGTGATGGATTAACTTAGAGTGAAAAGAGACGTAGTGAAACTTACTTAGTTGGGAGAGCGACAATTAGGTAATATTATAATCTAAAATCTAAATGATCCAATAGAAATGATGAAATAAACTGCATTGTGAACTTAATGTGAATTCACACTATTGTTTTTTGTTAAATATTTTACTTTTAAAATCGACGATAAAAATGTCTTTGAAATTTGACACTGTAAGTATTCCCAAATCCAGATAGACAGCAATAAGAAACTATACAAATAATAATTGATTCATATTTAATTTATATCCAACGCTATTGTAGTTATAAAATCAAAAATAGGTAGTTATCTTGTTAATGTTGGATGTTGTGGTAAGCTATTACCTATTACTTATTAGAATATACATAACATATTATTTTACAATAACAGAAAACCTGAAAATGTACATGATAAGTACTAGGTACAGATTAAAACAAATACCTACCATCAATATTGTAAAAACAAAATTCCCTAAAAAATTTGCCACTCTCAAAAATTTACTGCTGTAGGCACAATATTTGTAGAATGCAGTATAATTATTATTGAAAAAGCTGGTATAGTGGCACTTAAAAATCGTCGTGAAAGCCGAAAGGGATGATATATAGATCAGTGAATACTGGAGCTGAAGTCTATTTCATTTGGTGGGGCAAAGTATAGAAGCTATTGGGAATTTTAAAATTTGACTTCCCGAATGCAAGAACTAGATTCACTTTCCCATCGAACAAGATACTGTTGAAGGAAATCGAAGCAGTTTTACTGCCCCAAACCGTGTTGACAGACACAAAAATAATAAAACAAAGTGGGTAAGTGGACGGTCAGTCAGCCTATGATATTTTTACTGAGTATATTTGATGATATTTTTATTAATAAAGTAATTCATATTTTTGGCTTTTTACGTGGCAATTTGTTTTAAATTTTCAATCCTTAGCTAAAAAAGTTGAGCATTTTATACATTTTTAACTACAAAATAATTATTAAATTTTAAATTTGATAAATTTTGTCAAAAAACAAACTTTAAATGGTTATAATAAAAAATTGTGAATATGTATTTTTAATATTTTTCAACTGCTATTGTTACATAATATCAGGAGCCTTGCATACAATTTTCATGCTTTTTTACCCAACAAATTGTATTGATGTGTATAGGAAAAAAAACTAAAAAAATTGAAAACTGACAATGTCCGTAAACAGCTCAAAATGAGTCAAAATATTTTCAAAACTGTATATTGTATAGAAAATGAAAATGTAAACATTTAGTAAAATTTTCATGTATCTACAGTTATTCGTTTTTGAATAACAATAACATAACAAAACTACTAGGTACATAATAAATTGAGTGAATATCCAATATTGTAAAAATGTGAACTTCAAACGCTCATAAAAATTCAATTTGACTTTCTTGTAGACATTTTTTTTTAAAAAGGTAGACAAACTTATGAAAAATCTTGTATTTCATTTTCAATTCTTAGATTTAAAAGAAACATTTTTATGAATTTCTAGCTTAAAATAATTTACACGTTTTCATGATTTTTCTGTATTTTGTCAAGATTTTAACTTTAAATGCTTATAAAAAAAAACTGTGAATAAGGATGTTTAATATTTTTCAAATTACAAAGTAACAATATAGTAGGCGCCTTCAATTAAATGTTGAAGCTTTTTTACCCAATAAATAAAGGTTTATTGACATTCATAGAAAAAAAGACTAATAACATTGGAAACTGACAATGTTCCTAAACAGTTCAAAACTAATATAATTATTTTGAAAATCTTATCGTGTATAGAAAATTCAAATATAAATAACAAGTGAAAATTTCTTGTATATATTATATACGTTGATTTGTATTAGAGTTACACCAAATACCAAAATCGATTTTTTCGAAACTGATTTTGTGTAAAAATTCCCGTTTTTCCATAATATTTCTTTTGTTTTCCACGGCGCTTTTGAAAACTACTGGCTTGACTTCCAAAGTACCAACTAGATTCACTTTCCTATCAGAAAAGATACTGTTGAAGAAAATCTAAGCATTTTTACTGTCCTAAATAGTGACGACAAACACAAAAATGAAAAAATAAAAAATATAAAAAAATTAGTTACCAGAATCACCCACAAAGTATATAAAAAGTAATATAAAGGTGATAGTTTAATTGATATATTCCTAAGATTTACAAGCTAGAATGTAAATATATCCATCCACCCACCCAACCATCCGGCACCCACCACCATAAATAAAAAAGAACAAACAACCCATTGGCAATTAAGTACATATTCGACGACACTGAGTGAATATTGTATAAGTACAGAATAAAGAGAGTACCTAAGTCAGTAGTAGAATCTGTTTAATAATTTGATCGATTTTTTTTTTCAATGAAATGAGTATATTTTTAATTTCTGCACCAAATTGCTCTGCTAAACATAAGAATTTATTAAAAATACCATTAACAATATTATATCTGATCGTTCTATCATATTTTTTAATATGGTCAATAAACCTTGAATATGATTCTGAACTGAGTATAAAATATAAATCAATAGGCTTAGCCTGTAATTTATTTTAACTCTTTCTAATTCAGATACGCATTTGAATATAATATTTAAGGATATATATAAATTGTGAAGTTCATTTCACACATGCTAGTTGATGACCTGTTAGTACCTACCTATTGGTGTTAACTTTGAAATCTTAATTATTTTTTCTAGGACTGATTTAATGTTGACAAAATGTTCAGAAAAAATGTGAATAGATTTATATTTGGCAGACGACCGAGTATGTACCTATCACACAAAAGTGGTATAATTATAATTTATAACCAGTTCTCGATGAAGTACGCTTTCACAAAAAAAATAATAATAACTTCTGTAATGACTTCTTTAATGACTTCTATAGTATGTACCTATGTAGTATTGCTGTCACTGCATTTAAATCATTTACTACCAGATTTAGTTATGCGAAGAATATGTTGGAATGTTGCTTTATAATATTATTGTCACAAATTATTTTTTAAGCTCCATTTTCCCTTATAGCCATTACTGAACACGGAACACCCATCCAAATCCAAGCCTACAATTTTATTTACTTCCTACTATCCAAGTCATTTTTTAATAGAAGTAGCAATACCAACTGCATTTAATGTTCCTAGTGAACTACAACCTCGGAATTCGTCTCTTATAATCCATAGGTGCAAATAAAGTTTCATATTGTGGTGGGGAGAGGGGGAGGCTAAAGCACTACTTCAATAATATTGAATAAGCTTAAAAATTAAATCAAAATGTAGGAAATGTGTTTGGTTGGGGACTATGGACATTTGGTGGAGGGGAGGGGCTCTACGGGCTAAAGCCCCCCCATTTGTGTGGTTTGATTATAGTTTTTGAACTATGAACAAAACGAACACCGTTTAAAAGTCGTTCGACATTAGTAATATTAGAAGTTTCATCAGCTAACAGTGAAAAAATATTTGCAGGTAGTATATTTGATGTTATTGGCTTAACATAAATGATCTGCGATCAATAATCTCACGTACGTACCTTATTCCTATGCCGTTAATTGTTAATACGATAACTATATCGTGTATTTATACCTACTATTATTTCATATCCATATAATATCATAGAGATTATTTAAGAAAAACAATTTATTTTAGGCTGTATAGACACCAGTGTTGTAAAAAATACTTTTTAAAAGTATTTAAGTAATTACTCAAATATTTTTAAAATAAAGTATTTAAAATACCACCCAAATACTATAAATAGTAAAGTATTTGAAATAATCTTCAAGTACAAAAAAAATATTCTTTTTACTTTTTAGTGCTGAAATAATTTCTAATAATCAAACATTTGTTTATTGCATTTTAAAAATGCTTTGTTCAATAATTAAAATTCTGATCAGTCATGTAAGTTGCACCACCACAGTGAACTTTCCTCTACAAAGTTATATATAAATTCAAAACTATAATATGTATTTGGATATCTCATACCGCCGTCGACGATAAACGATAATGATAATTATTGATAAAAATTGTCTTGGTAAATAGGTAGTAGGTACTAATAATTACCTAGTAATAATATTTTCGTATAGTTAAATAATTATAAGGTATAAACTATAAAGTATAATAGCCGATAAGCAGAATATTTTTACATATTATATATTATTTTGTTATTAAATTAAGCTAATTATAGTGATACCGACTACAGATGTATCTTTTCGATCTTCGTGGACAATATAAGCTGTCTCCTGGAGAAAAAAACACTTAAACGACAAAAACAGATAGGTACAAAATTGTCAGTGTGTGTTTTTATTCGACAAGAATAATTATAAGTAGAAACAAATTAAGAATTAAAAGAATAAAAATAATTATTCAATAAAATAGTATTCCATAGTAAAAAAAAGTATTTCAAATCCATTCAAATACTTCAAAATAAAAAGTATTTAAAAAAGTACCTATTCAATACGGAAAACAGTATATGAATACTTTTACTCAAAAACTTTTAATCAAATACTTTACAACACTGATAGACACTATGTAATTAGGTAATATTATCATGGTAGTATTTATAAAATTTTAAGTTCATATTATTTTCCAGGGGGGGGGGCGTGAATCGTTTCCCCGATGTGCCCATATGGTACCATTGTATAAGGAATATTATATTAATAGTATACCTACCTAATGCAAAAACACAAGGCGATGCACAAGCGTGAAATAGGACAAAAATACGGATCATGTTGAGCATACTCCTTATTAATTATCCTTTAGGGTATCTAGCTTATAAGCATAATTATTTTATTATATATAAATTATAATATTATGCGTAGTCCAATGTCTTATAACAGGGCGTCAATAGCGGAGCAAGTAGTATGGCGTCGGAGAGAATGTGACCGCGTCACATTCGCCGCCTTGTAGTCGTGTTTAGTAGTACCACAGAACAGTTGCCGCCGAATTTGGGTTGGCAACCGTGCGCCGGGCGAATATTGATATCATTCGTCTTTGCAAATTTTTTTTCTCTCAATCGCCACTACCTGTACGGGAATGATAATAGTGCAAAAAGGCTTTGATAGCCAATGCCCGTGAGGAGCGCGATCCGATCTCGTCTGCCAAAATCTTCTGCAGGGCTCCGCGACAGACCGACCCCGACGACGACGAGCCCGGCACCGGACCGACAACGCACCGCCCCGAGGCCGCAGCCATCGGACGAGCCGCCCGCGCGGACAAACGACCCGACCGCGGTATTCGCGATAAGTGCCGCCGCCGCTGACACCGCCGCCGTCGCCGATCCGCGTTCGCGTATTTTGCCCGGCACCAAATCGATAACACACTTTCCAATTGGAACCGATTCCAATGTGCTCGCCAACCGCGCGATTCACGTCGACACGGTCTCGTTGCCGTGCCATCACCATCGTCAATCATTGATTTCAGGTGAGTTACGTCCGAAAACAACCCCTTTCGCCTTGCCGTGGATTAGTGACGCGGCGGTGACGAGTGACGACGACGATCGTTTTCGACGTCGTTACTATCGGTCATCGCCGATCGTCCGTGTCTTTTTACACGTAGTTTTTCAACAATTTTGCTCGCGGATAAACGCTTTTCCGGTATCCATTGTCAGGTAGGCGCCTAGTATCTTGGTTGTCACTCACACTCACACGCACACACACGCGCCCACCTACACAACACACACACACACATACATACACACTTGCACACACACTCGCGCGCGATGAACAGCCATTATCACTTCTTGATATTGATTATTGACTCGAGAGAAACTTGTATGAACGAAAAAGTGTAGGTAGGTAAATATGTTAGGTATTTTTCGTTATTCAACACTGATGTGTACTTCATTGATGTTTAACATACCTTTATGAAGTATGGGTGTATTTAGTTACCACGATAATTTTACAAAAATTACTCTAATGACAAAATATAAGTCATACTTAATATCTATTTGTAAGTTTAAATTAAATTGTTAAAAAGTTGAAGATTCTAATTTTCATAGAATGTAAGATATAAGATAATAGTATGTTTTTTTTTAAGTAAACAGTTGTTCACTATTATCTATTTTCAAGATAATATAATCTAATGAGGTACCGTCTATTTTTAATTTTAATCGTTTTAACTATTATTTTTCTGATGTGAACACTATTTTTATTTTTAACAGATATAGGTGTACAAATTATTACCTACCCGTGTACCTATATTACATTGAGTACAATCTCTATACATAATTTATTATTTTATCATTATTTTAACTTATTGAAAGGTTTTACATTCAACTTATAAATTCTGTGTATTTTTAAAACAAAAATCCATTTAGGTAATACTACGAACAAGTACCTACAGTACTTCTAAATTATAGAAATCAACATATTTTTGATTTATTTTAAGTACCTAATTGTAGTTTATATTTACCGAGATATTTACTCACAACTTAGGTATTGGTATGGCATTAATGTTAAAATTTAATTCAATTTATTGATTGTCTTATTGAATAAAAATTTTACTTAGATAGTACTTGAATCTGTAAAAATACTTATTTAAAGAAGCAGTACCTAATTAAGGAGGCACACATTTAATCCTTCATTTAATGTTACTGTCCTTACTGAATATTAACTGTAGATTATGTTTCAATTTTTGTCAAGATTTAAGAACACGTTTCTCATTTATTAGTTTTATTTAAAAAAAAATAGAGTATGATTGCAAGTAAGCTTTTTTTCATTCTTATACTTATTTTATATTAAAAGTATTTATCTACAAAACTTAATTCTCATCATGTAATTGTTTCAGTGTTTGAAATATATAAAATAATGTTTTATATTTTTAATGTTGTTAGTTAGTTTTCAATTTATTGCCTGTTTTCAATTTGCTTATATTTCAATAATCTTAGCATGGTGAGATGTTATTATAAATTACCTTTTTGCATTAATGAAATCCTATTTATTAATATGTGGTAAAAGTATTAATTCCAATATGAATTGATAGTAACTATTTAAACCACTACCCATTCAAGACGGCAACCCCCACCTCAATAAATTACATTTATTATTATCATAATCATAATTAGACAGACTTAAGTATCCTGTAAGAATAAGTATAAGTAACATGTACCCCCAACAATTGATTTTCATGTTTATTGTCAACATGAACATAGAAAATGTATTCATGCCTCAATTTATATGTTGGTAATGCTTGCAAAATTTGTTTACCTATAACAAATTGTATTGTCCTAAGGGCCTGTTTTACAATAGTTAAACTAAGGCTAAACCGTGGAATTATACCTGTAAAATCAGTGGGTTAAGCGTAACCGAGGTTTAAACTATGATTCTAAAACAGGCCCTAATAGGTTCATAATTAACTTTTTAGTAGTCTAGATTGTCATACACAATACCAACTTTATGTAATTTATTATATTAATTTTAATTTGTTTAATGTATATAATATATAGTTTTAGGCCTGGTCATATACATTTTGGGTCCTATACACATCACCTATATAAACATTATACATTATTATAGTATAGGTAATATATACCTACCTATATATTATATTAGTTATTATTCAAATATTTTATAATAATCTATTATCCTATTCAATCAACCAACCAACTTAGTTAGAAAACTAGAGGTATATGTGATACAAATGCACCATCTTAGTATGTATTCACTATTCAACACTAGGTACTACCTCGGGTACTACCTACTTATTTGATGTAATATTATGATAGTAATTAGATTTCTATACCTATCACCGGTGTTGGTCAAAATAATTCTATAATTAACCGCCGATTAAAGTTTTTATAGATCTTATCTATTATTAAATCCTTATAAACTTAAATTATTATTGGTTAATCATAAAAAGCGTTGGCCCAAAACTGTAAGTAGCCAAACTAGGTATATTATATATTATTTATATTAATTATATTTAATGTGGTTACTCACTTAAAAACTTATTACTTAAATGTAATTATATAATTTCTAATATTGTTATATTATTTTTAGAAATAATATTTATGGGTAGTTCCAGAAATTATTCATATCAATCGGAGTAAGGGTATTTAGTAATTTATTAGATACATTTTAAAATTGGTTTCTGTGTTTTTTTATTCATTTAATATTAGGTACTTTAAAAACAAACGTTTTTATTGAGTTATTTTTATAATTTATGGAGGCCTACAACTTTTTATAATTTTTAATAACTTGATGCATGATTTTTGTTATGAAATACATTTTAAAAATATGTTACTGCATTATTTTGAAAGGATTGATACATTACAAAATATAATATTATCTAATATATAATATATACCTAGGTATATATTTTATATTCATAAAACACTTTCAAATTTTGGAGTGATACACTCACATTCATATTTAAGACTAAATTCATATTTGAAATATCCTTATTCCAATTAATATTTTTATTAAAATTTCAATATTTATATAGTGTCAGTATTTGTTAAATATATTATGATCAATTTTTATATAGGTATTTAGTTGAAATAAATCATCACTTTCCTTGTCCTATCCATGAAAATATTTGGTTAATATCTACCATCACCTATTTGTTAACCTAACCTAGGTATTATTTAAAATTAAAAATGTATGTTGTACTTTCTCTGATAGTAAAACCAATAAAAATATATTTAGATAATTAGCAATAATATAATATTATTTTATCAGTAATAATATTATTATGGCATCCATATTTATAAAAATAAAAAATATGCATTGAGTTTTAGTCATGTATTATAACTCCAAAACTTTATAAAACCAATCTAAAAAAAACTGTTCTAGGTAACCTACCTATTTAATACTTATTAGTTATTAGTATTAATAATTTTTATTTAAAAGTTGTTAGTTTCTTTATTGTAAATTTCTTTCCATTAAACAATTATTTATGCTAGGTACTTACCTATTTGTATTGTTAGGTACATAATTTTGATAGTTACTTATATTTTTGTGTGTTAGCTAATTGTTGACTGTTATTTAATTTTAATATTCATTTAAATAAAATAAACCTAATAAAAATGTTATTTTGTTTTATTTTAGTCGCTTAGAAAATCTTAAATCAAAATGTTCTTTCCAATCGCCAATCTATGCCACATTGACAAAGCGCCAAAATAAATCTGAAGTCTCGGAAATGGCAAAGAAAAATGATACATCACGTTGGATCAATGTTTCAGTTGTGGGACTTTCGGGCACAGAGAAAGAAAAAGGAGCTGTGGGAATTGGTAAATCATGTCTGTGTAACAGATTCATGAGATTTTTTGCCGATGACTTTAATGTTGATCACATTTCTGTTTTAAGCCAGGTAATATTTTGTTACTATCAGTATATATATAATAGTGAGTACATGAATAGAACAATGAATATATATTTCTGTTTCTTTTAGTCTGATTTTAGTGGACGCGTAGTTAATAATGATCATTTCTTATACTGGGGAGATGTTACAAAAACATCTGAAGAAGGTATTGATTTCACTTTTCAAGTCATAGAACAAACTGAATTTATAGATGATTCATCATTTCAACCATTTAAAGGTGAATTACTGTTTATAATTAAATGCATGCATGTACTACCAGTTGAAATACTAGAATAGTTGGTTCATCAAAACTTTAAGACTACCTTATACATTGATTTATTAGAACTTTATAATTACCCGTGATTTAAAATTTTTTTTAAATAATTTTAAATAGTAATTATAATAGTTTAAGTATATATGCAATAAATTACTAAATTTTCTCATTTTTATGTAGGTATTTAACAAATCATTAAAAACAAAAAAAAAAAAATATGACATACTCGTATAGTAGGTTAGGTTATATATAATATAAAATAAAATAATATATAAATGTAGTATCTCGTGAATAATAAAAAAAAAATGGGTACTTATCGGTTAATTTACTATCTACTATTTGATACTAGGATTACTAAATTTGATTCTGTTCTGAGATAACTGCATGTAAACACTGAGATATAACTTATATTACCTATTTCAAGACAATTTTTCAATCTACAAGAGACAAAATATTATAACTAGGTCTGCCCAACAAATCTTAAAGTGTACAGCATTAAAAAGCAATGCATTGATCACAATCCAATTCCCTATAACGTGCATGTTCACTTGAAAAATCTGTGAATTACCATGATAAGAAAAATGGCTGGAGTTTCTATAGTGTATTGGCCATACATTATTTTTGAACATACGAGTAAATGGGTCACAAATCTAAATAATACTTGGGAAACAGATGTTTTATGAATGTTATGTAAAGTCCTGAAAAAAAAAAGTACCGGTCAATGAGTATTGTAGGGTATTGGTTTGTTGGCATATGCTTTACACATAAAGTTTTGTTTGGCAGATCTGTTTATATTATTTTATCTTGTAGATCTCAAAATTGAGTGCTCGTTCAATGTGCTATATACTAAGTATTTCATTTACTATGATTTTATATTTGTTTAGTATACATAATACTAATTATCTAATAATCCATCTACAAATAAAAATTATCTTACCTTTATAAAACATTATTTCTATTTTGTCAATTTTTCTTTATTTATAGTGTATATAGGTTATATGTATATGTATTTCTTAGAGCTCTGAAGAATTATTTGAACACATTTTTTTAAGGTTGTAGTGAGTGCTATAACTTTTCCTGGAGTTGATGGGATTTGGTGTTTTAATGTTATATTTGTTTTTATTATTAATTGTTTTTATTTTTATAAAGTGGTTTCTATTGATTGTGTTTTGGCACCAGTTATTAGGTCAATACAATTTTCCAAATAATTAACTCACTTATGAATAAATCCGTTTTCATTTAAAATTGAGTATGCACATTGCACGACATTTAGTAGAATATACATCGGAAAAATTGTATCTTGCACAACTTTTATTAATATAAAAGGTAGTCAGGTACCCATTCTGATATACTTCAAAAAAACATCTTTCTAAAATGACACACAAACCAAAAATGCATGGTCCTTGAATTCATTGTCCATAATTTTAATTGCTTACCTAGTTACCTCATTGTTATCTCCCAAACTATTTTCATCACCATCTGGCTTGTGATCTAAATGTAATCTTCCTCGATTATTTTTCTTTTTATCTTGGAAGAAGGATTCATCTATTTATGCAATTATACCAGGACCTAGCATTTTTTCATGTTTTTGAGATTCAGCTATTGCTATGTCTACATTAATTGTACCAGTCGACTATAGTAAGTCTTGATATTTTTGTGAACACCTGGCTTTATTTGAAAACCTAATACCTAATACCTTATATTATGATATCGCACAAATTTAAACCACTATTATACTTCTAATTTGTATTTCTAAATATAAAAAAGTATTTTTTTGCTTACTGGAGTTTGGCACCCTTTTTAGTACATCACAAATAATATATGGTTTTCAACATTTTTTTTTTCTGAATCTCGTTTTTAACTATTTTTAATAACTTATGTCAATTTACTACCACAGTTTTGTTTTTAAATTTAGTATCAGTTTGTTCATACTTACATACATTTCTTCATTTTTAATGATATGTTGATAGAATTAGGCACCTCATAGTTAAATAATAATTATATAATAAAACTAATAACCACAGTTAAACCACGTATAATCGATACGACTCTCAAAGAAAGACTAATTTAATTTTTGTTGTAGAAATTCTTATCTTAATTGCAAAATAATAAAGTATACACAGGTGTAATAAAATTTGGCAGAAGCCTAATCTTAATTGCAAAATGATAAAGTATAGCAAGTTAATAACATTTGGTACCTACATTTTTGTAGATAGCATATTGAACGGGGGTACTCACAAATTATTTAAAAAATAATAAAACAATGCTAACCAGTGATAGGTAGTCTCATTAATTGTAACTATTATAAAACTGAGTTTACTGTAAAATTGTATAGATAGTCGCAATAACCAATAAGCACTAAAAAATGTTTTTTGGAATTTTGAAAAATATAATTTTTGTTGCCATAAAATATATAGTGACTATAACAATACACACAATTACTAACTTATATAAATATGATTGTTTACCTATTTTGAAGGAGGCAAAATGGATCCATACACCAAACGCTGTGCAGCCACTAAAATTACATCAGCTGAAAAATTAATGTATATATGTAAAAATCAATTAGGTATGTTATTGACAATTAATACTTTAAAACAAAATATGTTTCTTACTTAAAATATAAATATTCATAAAATATAATTAATTAACATAATATTTTCAATACTATATACCTATATATCATTAATTATTATTAAATTTGTTTCAGGCATTGAAAAAGAGTATGAACAAAAAGTGTTACCTGATGGTAAATTCAGCGTTGATGGTTTTCTTTGTGTGTTTGATGTCAGTGTAGTACCTAGTCGTAGTATAGAAAAACAATTAGAAGCTGTGACTAATATTTTAATCAATGTAATTAAAACAAAAAAACCCGTGGTATTAGTAACTACAAAAAATGATGAATTTAATGAAGCGTATGTTCGAGAAGTTGAAAAACTTGTATCCCGTAAAGAATTTAAGGGAGCTATACCAATTGTTGAAACATCGGCTCATCAGAATATTAATGTTGATACAGCTTTCATTGCATTAGCTCATCTAATTGATAGATTTAAAGGTCGTACAAAAATAGTTCCTTATTTGGAATCTGTTCGTATGAGAAAAGAAGTTTTAGAAAATACTACTGATGCATACCAGACATTGATACAATCACAAGTAATTATAAACACTTATCACTTTATAATAATTATTATGTACACAAGATTTTATTTTAATTATAGACCATCTGAATATTATTATGCATTATATTAATCTATCTAATTTGTTAAAATATAACATTTTGAACTAAAATATTAAATTTTTTTTTTTATTCACATGATATTAATATTAATTTAAATTTCAGGTCACTGATTACCGTGCATTATGGAGTCAAACTTCAAAAAAGATTTCAAAATGCGATGAGTATATTAAGTACAGAGACATATTTGGATCAGATAAAGCACAAAGACTTTTTAGGAGACATGTTAAAATGTTGAAAGATGAACAAGTATCTAAAAGAGTACAAAACTACATGGAAATGTTGCCTGATATATTACAAGAATTAGTACCTGAAATTTCTACTTTGAAAGATGGGTAAATATTTATATTTTTTAACTACAAGCGTTGCCATTTTAAGTCTTATTTATGAAAACAAAAATGTATTGATTATTTCAATTTTTCAATTGTTATGGTAAATTTATTAATTGTTTTTGTGATACCTATACACGTTCAGTTAATATTTTAACTATAGCTTCAGGTTTAATAATTTACATTTTTAAACTAAAAAAAAAATTTTAGCTTGTATAATTAAATGCATAACTAAATCTTTACAAATTGTACATAAAGGTATTTTTTAGTGTCAATTATTTTTATGAGATTCTTAAGATTTGATTGAAATAATGTAAGAGCTCAGTTGAACAAATAATAATAATAATAATAATAAAAGAGATAATGTACAGGAATTTGTTGGTTAAATTTTAATCAAATATAAATAATATTAAACTATTAATTTCATATTTTTATTATTAGTTGTCTTTATTACTCTTATATAATCCATGATAATGGTAAATGATAATTGTATAATTTAAATTTGTCATTTGGTAAATGACCATTTATGTAATCCATGATAATGGTAACTTTTTTGGCTCCTGATATCATTGTAATTATTCGTATGGCTAGCAAAAATATTAATGTTGGTCATCCTCGGCCTATTATTTCTATGACCAACATAAATAATCAAAAGAACAAATATTTTATTTTTATATTTGATTAAACATAGAATTAATCTAAATAGTATTTGTTTTTAAATTGTTACCCAATTATTTAATAATATTTTTTCTCTGTCTTAGTGATTGGCCTACTGTTCAAAAACACATCAAAGATCATCCAGATTTCAATCATTATTTTTATAAATGCCCTGATGATATACCGTGGACAGAATGTGAGTTAGAGTTGCAAGAGGAAGGTGGCGAAAGGGACGAGAAAAGAATTCCTTGTGATGTCTTAGAAACTGGAGAAGCTGAATCAGTATTTAAGAATCATGCTAATAATTTACAACTGGAACAAAATCGCCAGGAGTACGTATATCAAATTATAAAATTAATGTATAGTTACAATTTATAAAAAAATAATTCTATTCTAATAATTAATTCATAAAAAAAGTACTATATATTTGTTTGTATGTATTTACTATTAATGAGTTCCATTAGCCATATTCAATTAAATTTGTTATATTATTTATTATTTTTTATATTTCACTCTTTAAATTAATATTAATTTTTTAATTTTTTATTTTTTGATTAAGATGGAAAAAACAATTTAAACAACTGTTACAAGATGCTGGTTATGTAACCCCTGGTAAACCGATGTCTGAAGTTAGAGTGCTTTTTATGGGTCGTGAATGCTTTGAAGCATTATCACATGATGATTGTCAATATATTTATGATAAACACCAAAAAAGTATTATTGAAAAAGCTAAACACAATTTTCAGGTACATAACTAATATTAAAATTATTTGAGAAACCAATGAAATAAGTTATATTCACTTATAATTTAACAGGAGTTATTACTAGAACATGCAGATCTATTTTATCATTTCAAAAGTATAGCACCCACGGGAACCATTACTCAAGATGATATAAAAGAAATTACTGACGATTTAAAAGAAGATTCTAGGTAAACCAGTTAAAGATTTGTGTATTCGGTAATTTAAATTATTTATTAACAATAATTTATTGTTTAAAGGTATAAAGCTTTAGACAGGCTGGACCAAGATAGAAAGCTTATGCTTTTCCAACATCTAGGTTTTGTACATTGTCCAATAAGAGAACACTGTCCAGCTTTTCCTAATTGTATGGACGCATTAATTGAAAAGCTTTTAAGTGATAGAGTTCAAAAGTAAAACTATCTTATAATACCTAAATTAATTACTATTACTTATCCTATTACTTTATTTGATGCTTATACAATTTATAAATATTTTTTTTTTTAGACCTACATCGGGAAATAATAAGCAATGGATGATAAAGTCTGACAATAATTTACATTTAGTAATATTAGGATCTAATGGTTTGGCAGATGAATTTTCTACTAAGTTAAAAGTAACTATATTTCATAATGAATCATTATAGTTTCTATGTTAATTTTAAATATAAACATTATCAACTATATATATATATACATTTTTTAGGCACAATGTGATAATAAAGAATATGAATTAGACAACCAAATATATAAACTGAAATATCGAGTCATTAATGGGGATGTAAATCTATCGCAAAACTCATTCCAAACACCTGATTTTAAACCCAATGGTAAATATAATTTATAAATATAATTTTGAGAATTTGTATTTTGTAATTTATATTAACATTTTAAAGGCTGTGTTTGTGTTTATTCAAATTCTGAATCATTTGAGTATATTCGAGATAGTCTTGAAAAGACATTACTATCCAATTTAGAGAAGGATGACAAATTGCCATTTGAAGGATTGCCTATAATTTTACTATACATAAGTGAATCTGGCATTGGACAGAAAGATTTAACACTGCAAAAAGAAGGCCAAAGTTTAGCTGACAGGTAAATGTTGTGTTACAAATAAATTTTATGAATTAAAAATATTATACAATTTAATATATTTTATTCATCAGTGTTTTCTAAAGATTTTAACCATTTATATATAAATAGTTTTAAAAATATTTCTCAACCAACAATTTGAGAAACAGTGAGTTCAATTGAAAAATTCTTATAATTAATCAGAAAATCATTCAGTTAGTTATTTTTTTTTTGCAAACACTTAATAATTAATAAAGACATTTATTCATTAAGTTTAAATAAGTATTGACATTTTTAGTTTGGAAAATAACAATTTAAACATTCTTAATTCCATGTTTTTAGTTTACAATGTCCATTTATTGACATGCCTGTGGAAGATGGAGATACATCAATGTTTGATGCAGATTTAATTTCTAATGCAATGAAGCTGCTGGTCGAAAGTATAACTCACCGAATTGGGTTTTTAAATGAATATCAATCTATTATGGACCCTTCAGACCCAGACATACGGTATATTCTAAAAATAAATTTTTCTTATATGATTATAAATACTAATGGCTTTGTTTTTTTCTCTAACTCTAGGATTATTATGTGCATGTTTTGTGATGATCCGTATTCTGTGGAAAGTATATTGGCACCATTGCTAAGTCATCAATGTTGTTACTTAAGTGGAGATAGAAGTATCATTTTAGAAACATTTCTTGGAGCTTCAAAGCGTAAAGTAGAAGTGATTATGTCCTCCTACCATGGTGCAAATGCTTTCCGTGAGGAATTAGTACATGGATTTATTTTATCGTATTATGCTAAACGAAAAGCCTCACTAGCTACACTGAAGTAATTTTAAATAATATTACATTTTAAACATATATTTAACTTTTATTACTATTCATTTTTTTCTAGCGGGTTTTCTTGCAGTTCATTCTCTACCAATACTCCAAATTTACCTATCCAAATAATGGCTGTTACTGAACCAGTAGGAACTAATTCATTTCTTAATGATATTAGTCAGCAGTTACTTAATGATGGGAGTTCTATTGCTGACCGATTAAAAGCACAATTTGTTACAATAATTAATTCTTCGCTGCATAAAAGTAAATTACCTCCTTTATGAAAATTAACTTATCACAAACACCTCATTTTTTATAATTTTTTTTGTAGGTTCATTTTACACTCCCTTTTTCAAAGATGTTTGGGAAAAGAAATCAGAAATTGAACAAGCTTTCCACATGGAAGAACCAACAAATTATAGAAAAATAAATCCTTTATCTAAAATAGAATATTCCAAAATGAATCTCTCTTCACATGATGGGTAAGTATTTATTCTACCTAATTGTATTTTATAAAATTAACTCATAACATTTTAGAAGTAGTAATAATGTATATGGACGGTTGCCTTGTGGAATAACTCAGGATGATGATAGTTATTCTTTAACACATTCACGGGAAAATCTTATGAGTCCAAGTGATGATAGTGATACATTTTCACCAGTAGACAACATGCTTCATGTCACCAATAATAATTTAGATAAACAACAAGGTAATATAATCATGATTTTATAATTTTTATTATATTTAGTTATGTAACTTGTGTAGTTTTTAATCATAAATTGCAATGTCAGTGGCGTGTTATAAAGCAAATGAAAAATATTATAACACATTATCTATTCACTAAAAGAATTTTAATGAAATATATATATATACCTACATCAGTTCTTTCTACTATAGTATTCACTACTATATGATTGAGCGGTATCTACCTCTTAATCAAATAATTAGATTTTTAGAGAAAGACAGAAAAAGACTTATGTTTTTTTATCAATATAAATTATACATTTCATTGATTTTAATTAATAATATAACATCTTGTGTTAAAACCATTTGCCTAAATGTTGTGTTTCTTATTGTATTGCTCCACTTAGCATACATTACCGCTCATAATACCAGTAATGTTAGTGATAGGAAATACATTTATTTTAATAGATTAAATTGTATACATTTTATTGTTTAATAAAAATGTTATGTTTTTTTATTTAGAATTAAAACACTATAACTGCCAATGTTATTTAGTTTTTAAATTACTAATTACAATTATTATATCTTGTAAAACCTAATATTAGGGATTTGGAGTGAGCAAACACTTCGCTTAGATAATATTATGTTCAAAACAGATACACTGTTAATTTGATACAAATTAATTTTACCTTAACCATACAATATAATTACCATAACTGAGATACAAAAGTAAAAAAAGCATCTATGTTTAATTTTTGCTATTTAATAATATTTTAGATTAATATGAACAATGTGATTTTTATTTAAGAATAAGCAACAAAAAAATAAATAATTTAGTTGCGCTTTCGAAAAATAAAACTTAGTATAGTAGAAATTATTAAACCAAATTGAAAATCATTCATTATATTGACTTATTGGGTTCAAATAGAATTCACACAATTATATGAGAAAAAAGTTCCTTTAACTTGAGAACTATGATTTTCCATAAACTATATAATATAACACCTGTAAAGAATAATATTGTTTGTAGTAAAAGCTCTGATATTTTTAAGTTACACTTCATTAAGATTATTTCTAAATATTTAAGGAGTGAATGAACTAAAATATTTTAAGAAATTGATTTAAGTATGTAATTATTTTAATCTTACATGGAAACTATAAAAATATTTATTCACCACTCAGCTAATTACCATGATTAAGTTCACTATAACATGAACACAGGGTTATTTTAATACTGATAGTCTATACATTTACGCTTAGGTGGTGGTATTACAGGCTTTCAGGTGTTTCCTCGACCTACAACACCACCTGAACCCGCACCACCAGACCACGCCGGACTTGGTATCAACAACAATTCACAGATGATTGCTTCAAACTCCAGTCTTGATGAAATCACATGTAACACAAATAAAATTCTTCAAAATTTTCAATGTGGTTTCCCATTTATAATTAACAAATCATTATTTAGAAATAAAATGATTGCTCATACACATTTTAACTTCTTAAAATTTAATTAATCAGCTTTTTATAATTTCTCTCATAAAATGTACATGTTGCATGTTATGTAGTCAAACATTTAGTTTTCTTTAAATTTATACTTATGTTTTTATTATCTTTTGATAGCATGCTTTTGACCCCGCATCATGTTAAAATTCATATGTACATACAAACTGTGATTACAATAGAACTAGAAACCAAATTTTTAAACAATTCAGAATAAATATAAAAAAAATTAACTGCTGTGAAAAATATATACAAATATTGTATGTATTTAGTATACAAGCATTCATTTCACATTACACTTCATTTAACTTATTTTTAAACTTGTGAACCACTATAGTACAATTATTATATTCAATCAGCATAACATATAAACAACCCTAGATATATAATTTAATAATGTATATTTGTTTGTGCTAAAATAATACTAAAAATGGTTAGTTGGTTTCTAAATTATATAAAATAAATATTGTGTATATGATTTTATGTTTTATTTAGCATTAATAACTGTAGAAATAGTTTGACCCTTGTCCTCCCTTATTAGATTCATTATTTTCATCCTTGATCCAAAAATACTATTATTATAACTAACACATCTTATCATTTGTACTTTATATTAGACTGATAAGTATGCTTGGTAAATTATACAACATAAATTTATATTAAAACTATAACTTTTAATAATTTTCCTGAATTTTAAGCAAATAACCAAATTCTTGTTTGTTTTTAAAATGCAGCAGATGTTAGTGGATCGAGAGAGTCATTAGCAACACATGACTCAGGTAGTGTTGTTTAGAACAAGATACTTAAACAAATACATTTTATAGAATAAGACTTAGTTCTTTTACTTTTTTTTTTTATTTAGTTTAACAGATTTTATTGTTTTATATATTTTCAGGATGGGTCGATGATTCTGTATTTATGCAATGTGCTCCAAATAACGAAAGTCTATGGATAAATAATTATTCTAAACATGCTTTCACTACTGGACGTCATATGTCCAAGTCTCGGATTAAAAATAGCAACCATACTATGAAGGTAAAATAAATTATTGGGTATTGCATTTTTGGTTTTATATTAATTGTTTGCAATGCTAGTATATTTTACTTGAACTTAAAAATATGGTTATTCAGTTTAATTAACATATTTTATCCTTCTAATAAATACTTAAGTTGTTTGTAAAATATATCATCTCTTACAAAGTTAACTGTTACTCAGTGGTGTGAATACATTCCGGGTACATTAAGACCTTAAGTTTAATGGGTATTTCTGAATTTCTATAGTCCTGTTTTTTTTTTATAATTAGCTAAAAATATTTTGTTTAATCTTCAGTATTTTTAATATACTAGTGTCTAGTGCCTCTTGATTATTTGAATCAATGATTATGTACTTATATAATTATGGACGTTACATAATTTACTTAGAACTACAAATTTAAAAAGTCATAAAGCAAAACTTAAACTTTTATACCTAAATATTAAATGTAAAAATGTTCATAAATCATGTACCTATTTATTTATTTAATACAATAAAAAAAAAGACTTAAACAAATATATTATATATGGAAACATAGCTTTATTATTTTACATTTTATTCAAATAAGAGAAGGACCATTTAAGTTTTTCGTACTGGGGTCTATTTTATATTCATACGCCACTGTGTTTACTAAACTTTTCAATCAATTTGATTGAAATTTATAGGTACAAGTAAAAAGAATAAATGATGTAAAAATGCAGCATTGCCAAAAACCATTATGTTTAAAACCCTAAACTCAAAATATTGCCAAAAACCAAAAATTAAAAACGCAATTCCTAAAATATGAATTAAGGTTTTAAAAATTGTATAGTTAATATTATATAAAAAAAACACTGAACAATTTTTCCGCATACGTCTAGTGAATAGAATATAACCTTCCATATAGTTTTTTGATCGATACTGACTTTAAAATAAAGAATTAAAATATTTATTTCAAGTCACCCCTATTTTTGGATGACTTGTAACAGCTCTGAAAATTCTATGTAAAATTCAATTCAAGCTCATTAGAGTTTGCTTGTAACAAAATATTGATATATTTTTACATTCTCAACATTTTGGTGAAATCAGAATTTACTTAACTTACTTATTTTTAATGCTATTATAAAAAATTAAGCATTTCAAGTTTTTTTGAACATAATTTTCAAATGAAAAAAGAACGACTTTATTTTTTAAAGTACCATCAAATTAAGTATATGCAAAAACATATATTTTGAAAAATTTAAAAAAATCGCTGGGAAGCTAAACTGCATTTTGTGTGTTTTAATCAGTGGCGTAGCCAGGGGGGGGTTTTGGGTGTTTAAACACCCCCCATTGACATTTCCCCCATAATAAATATATTGTTTATAGGGTTCGGGACTGCTTGCATGTTTCATCGTAGTGGTAGTAGGTTATTTTAGATAAGTTATACATTTGTCTTATCAAACAAAGTTTGAATTTGCAGATTTTTGCAAATTGTAGGAAAATTGTACATTTGAACGATTTTTCGCATATTTGTGCATATTTTAAATTTTTTTAACTTAAATGTAGGTACATACAATTGTTAAAATCAAATTTGGATAACATTGAAAAATATCTTTAAAAATATTATGTTTGGTTAGGTATACAATAGGCGCTAATTTTGAGATTTGGGGAAGCCGAAGCCTAAAACCATACTATTATAAAATTTAGTAAATGTTTAGGAGACCTGTTAAAGTTCTTGGTGGAGCTTGGCTACGGTTGGCCCTATTTTCGCATATGGTACGTAAGACTTTATAAGTGTTTTGTGACAAGTCTGTGTTAAAACTATAATTGGCATCTAGATTCTAGATTGTACGAATAAATGAAAATCAGTAGATATGTGTTCGTTTATCACGGTGTTCGCATATCACGTTATTCATTATTAGGTACTCATTTATTACCTAGTATTTTATACCAGCATTTTTAAAAATCAAGTTTTATTTCACAATAGTTTAAAAATATCCAAAACGTGCAATAGTATCCTCCGTCCATCATATTAATCATTAATCAATATAAGGTACCTACCTATATTAAAATTTGTATACCCGTGTTTAAATTATTTTTTTCATGTTTATATAGGTACCTACTTATTTTTTAGTTTTTTATTATACAAATTGTAATATTATGTTTTATGAATTTTTCAAAAATAATATAAAAATGTAGCTACATATGTTTAAGCATATTTTGAAAATCTTGACTGCATATTTCGATAGTTTTTAGTGCAACAAGTCAAGTCCCAAATCCTAAATTTATTTATATACGAAAACTGTAAAAACTTGGTTTTAATCTATACTTAAACACCCCCCATTTCATAATTCTGGCTACGCCACTGGTTTTAATGGTGTTAATAGTCACCATTTTATATATTTTTTTAAATAATTCTAAAGCTTTACTATCGGGAAAAAAATGTTGTATACTTATTACAATATTCTTCTTTTGAAGTACCCTTTAATGTATAAAAAATATACAAACCCCTAAACTCGACTTCTATCACAAAGATCTGAAGAACTTTTGAAAGCAATGATAAAAACGCTGTTGTTATGAGAAATGTTTGGCTATTTTTTTTGGAAGGAATGACAGGGTAGAAAATACAAAGGCCTAATCACATGGTTAAAGATAAAATGTATTTTCATAAAAAAGATTAATTTAATTTTTAATGGAGGTAGAATTGAATTATATTAAATACCCTCATAGATATCTTGAAATGTTTAAACAAAAACATTGCGTTAAACACCTCGTAGTTCCAAATCACCTCAATTGATGGTACTTCAAAAGTTTAAGAACCACTAATCTATGAAGTTTAAAATTAACTACACTTAATAATTGTATCATATTCTATACATAATAATTATTTCACAGCAACCGGGTAAATTAAATATGAAAGATTATACGCTAGTCACAGATGCCATCTCACGAATGAATCTCATAAGTGGAAAAGAGCAATACAATCGACCATATAATAGTGGCAATTCGTCTTATAACTGTGCACCGTTAGCAACACCAGAAAATGTTGATTTGGGTTCTGAATATGCTCAGGTTTGTATTCAAACAAGATTATTTAAAAATATAATAGTATGTTCTTATGATAATAAATAATAACTATTTTGTAGGTTAAAGATGCAATGCCTGGACATTATCCATTTGATGGAGACTATTCATATACATTGGTTCAAGATAACCTTGCCGCATCAAGTAAACATAAATTGAGGCACCGCAGAGAAAAAGGAAGGCCAAGTATGTTGTGTGTGTTCATTAAACTATGATTTATTTTAAACATATTTTTTATATTTTTATAGATTACTCAGACTCTGATAGTGATTGGAGTTCAATGGAAAGACGTGAACCATTATATAATTCATCCAATGACACATTTTCAAAATTATCTCGTAGATCAGCTACTCAAAAACGTTCTAAGAAAAAGAGAACTGCTATTCCTGTTGCTACACCCAAAGTTCCATCGTTTAATATATCTTCTAATGGATGTAGTATGAATTTTAATTCTCTCTCAGGGCAGCTTGGTACTTTTTACTCGGAAGATGCTAGTAGTGAAATTAAAAATGGTTTGTCTTATAAATAGTTTTTTTTATAGATTGTAATCATTTTAATTGTATTACATTTTTTTTATTAGCTAATAACATACCAACACCCCACCATCAACCCAATTCTGATTCATCAACTGATAACTCTGATGATAAACCTAATGTTTGGGTTCATCCCTCAGTTAGATTAATGGAAAAAAGGTCTTTACGATATAAACGTAAACAAATGGTTGCTCCACAACCTCCAGTTATACCATCTGGTGCTCTTAGTAATAAAGATTGTCATAACATAACTGAAAGTGAAACTATGTACTCTACTAGACGTGAGTACTATAGAGTTTTAAAAATCTTTTTAGTTTTCTCATGTTTTAATAACTTTTTTTATAGCTTCTCACATGCATGACATGAGTTACAATTTTGATGAGGAATCTAGTTTGGACGTATCGTCACCAAGATGTTTGAACTCCCCATCAGTAAGTATTTTTATTTATATATACTTTTTCTAATAACATAATATAATTACTAACTTATTATTGTTGTATTTTATTTAATCAATTTTTTAAATCTCGTTCAGAGTAATTAATTAATATGGGATGAATACTAAATTCCATTTTTAAGAATTTTATATTAATTAAATATAATTTAGTACAGGTTCTTTAGAACTTTAACATTAGTATTAACTTTAAGAAGACGTCACATCCGCATGTGTTGTCTGCGTCTTACATACGTATGGCATAGACAAACAGCGTTTACACAGTCTGAGTAGAACTTGCTCAAATTTGGTGTTAGAATAAAAACACCTATTACAAAATTAAAATATGTCAATATTTTGAAGGGCAAGATGTTGAATTTTTTTAAAAGAATTTAAATTTTGAAAAGTTAAAGATGTTTTACAAATGTTAACATTTTGCTATTTCTAAACGATATAATGGACGTCTTATTAGGTATAAAAAAATAAACGCAACTTGCCCTCAGAAACATTGTCACAATTAAATTTTATAACAGGTATTTTTACTCTAGAACTAAAATTGAGCGATTTAACTCAGACTGCATAAACGCATTTTTTCTATATCGTACATGTGTATGGCAGAGACAACACATGCGGGTGTGATGTCCTCTTAACATGAGCTAATAAGTTTGAACTCGTCATATAAAACTGTAAAAATATTTTATCAGAATTTTCATTTGTTGATAATTATGAGTCAGGACTAAATGGATTTTCATAAATATATTATTTCATGCTTATTAAATAAAAAAAAAACACTATCCAACTGTAGAAATCAAAGATATATGTCATAATTAAACCGTATGTTGCATTATCCATATTATAAATAAATATTGTACGATTTCCAGGCAATCGGCAATTTAAAAGGAAAAGAAGATGATAAGTCCATTAGGAGAAAAGAAAAACAAAGAGCTAAAGAAGAGATCAAGTTGGAAAAAAGAAGATTAAAAGAAGAAAAGTTAAGGAAAATTGCAGAAGAGAGAG
This sequence comes from Macrosiphum euphorbiae, assembly GCA_949089665.1. Lineage (NCBI taxonomy): Eukaryota > Metazoa > Arthropoda > Insecta > Hemiptera > Aphididae > Macrosiphum > Macrosiphum euphorbiae. Next base: position 89,278,498 of record CARXXK010000002.1, on the reverse strand, counting down.
AAAAGAAAAAGAAAAGCAAAGTTAAAACTAGTGGTTCACCAATGACACATCAACCAACATTAGAAAATTTTGTCCAGTCTGAAAACAATGTCATTCCATTATTGTTAGAAAAATGTGTCAAATTTATTGAAGTTGAAGGATTAGATTCTGAAGGTCTTTATAGGGTACCAGGAAATCGATCTCATGTTGAACTTCTATTTCAAAGATTTGAAGATGGTTAGTATAAGCAACTTAAAAATTAAATAATAATTTAAATAAGTAAATGCAATTTATAATTTAATTTTGTGAGTCTTTATAGAGACTCAAATTGCAAATTGGTGGTTTTTGTGTATTTTGAAACTTAATTCAAACGTTTAAAATCTATTTTTACTTATTTCTATTTATCTTAAGAAACATACTGTCTGCAGCATCAAACAGTGGAACAGCACTGTGTCATATCCACACGTCATATCCTAGTTGAGACTAGAGGGAAAATGTACCTTTAGAATAATCTTTATAGATCTATTTAATATATAAATGTATAATAATACTAAAAAAAGCCATGATAACTTTATTATATATAATTTTATTACTTTGGTTGAATTTTTATTTTAATTTTTATTATTTTCAGATAATGACATAAATGTGACAAATCTTGACATACCTGTTAATGCTGTTGCGACTGCACTAAAAGATTTTTTCTCCAAAAAATTACCACCATTGTTTACTGAAGACTTAATGGATGAGTTAGAAGATTTATCAGGTAAGCATTTTAATGTTATACAATTTTTGTTACGGTAAAACTGAATAGCAAAATTCATACTTAACTAAAGAATTGTACTACAATAGATTACCTAAAATGAAACATACCTTTAATTGGTTAATATATTGTGCAACTTGAAACCATTTTTTTTTTTTCATAATACTGAAATTATTTTTATGACATTTTTCTGATATTCATAATTTTACCGTAACTAGGAAAGAACTGAGAAGTGACATTGCCCTACTGTCCAAAAGTTAAAATAATAAGCCTTCACCTTTACATTGAATTCTTATTATCAAATTCTATGTCATATAATCAATTTTTTCTCTTTTAAATCAATAAAATTGATAATAGATCATTAAGAATGTGTGGCGTTCGAAATAAGAGGAGTATTTATCTGTAGAACAGTTAGGTTATTGTCACTTGAGCTAGTTCACTCCTAACTATACCATATGAATAAAATAAAATAAAGATTTAGTTACTATGCTTAAAACATTACCTAGATTTTTTTGTTTCAGTTAAAGCTGACAGAAGTTGCCGTTTGATGGCACTTCGGAACCTTTTGAAAAAATTACCAAACGTGAACTTTGAAATCCTGAAATTTATATTTCGTCATTTCGTAAGGTAATGATCATGATTATTGTAACTGTTTTGTCTTAAATATTTTTTAACTATTTTTTCCTATTATCAGGGTGGCTGAAAATTGTAAAGCTAACAGCATGGACTCAAAAAATATAGCTATATGTTGGTGGCCTACTCTGTTACCTATTGAGTTCAACGATATGGGACGGTTTGAACAACTACGACCCCACTTAGAAGACACTGTGCAGACAATGATTGACCAGTATCCGTTTTTATTTTGTGGCAAAGATGCGTTTGTCATGGTATGAAATGCACATGTACATTATAAGTAATGGACAAGAAAACATCAAGTATTTTAATATTTATAAAAATAAATAAGACATTTTTGCCCATGAATAATGTGTAATTTACAACTAAAATAATCCTAGCCAAAGATAAAAGTTATTTGTGTTGTTTTTATATCTAGATTAATGTATTATTAAGTAATATCCGTGTTTACTAAAAATGAATAATAATTTTTAAAAAAAACTGCATTATAATGTATTGTAGTTTTACGTCTCTGAACTGGCCAAGTTTGACAACTATTATTTAAGCAAATTAAATATACTTATATAAAAAGAATAATGAACTTTGGTTGATTAATTTTTTTCAATATTAATACAATTTACTAGATAAGTTTATAGTAAGTTAAGTTAGTGTGAATTTGAATGTTTTTGTACAACCAATTTGTCTATGGTGCTTTTAAAATTAGCTATATTTAGTTGCAAAAGACAAATAGTTCATTCTCCTTAAATATAGTAACTTTATTTTCAATATATTTAATTGTTATTCGATAATAATTATAAATGTAATTAATTTATCCAATTTTTTTTATACTTTACTTATACCAGTGATTTAGCCAATGTTTATTTTTGTTTATTAATTTTGATAAAAAACGATATTTCTAACAACAATTAGTTTTACAGTCAGCAGTAACAATCCCAATACTTGTTGTTAAATGCAGAAGTTAATATTAAGTTGTATTTATATTATTTACTTAACATAAAATCATCTTTATGACTTTATAATTTCCTTCCTTGCCTTTTTTTTAGCTTAAACTTTCTAGTCACTTCTCTAATATGTCGGTTAATATTTTTTGATAGTTTTTTAATGATATATAGTATGTAATTTTCCTAAGTATCTATAACTCAAATTTGAATATTTTTGTACTATACCCCACTTCATACTAGATTTTATTATTATTTTCCACTATTCAATAGTGTAGCCTATTTATTCTTCTCTATTGCTGATAACTTTATTTAAATTTCACATGTTGTATAATAATCCATATGTATCATTTATATATAATATTATTTTAGACTAGGTTCATTCCTCCCTTTAAATTATTTATTATTATCAAAATCTGTATTTGATAGAAAATAAAATATTACTTTTTTATTTTATATGCCTTTCTTTAGTATTTGTTTTATGTAACTTCATTATTAAGTTAAGTTTTACTTTAATTTACCTAGTCTTCATTGGAACGATATCTGCATTATATAATATATTATTTTAATTTTTAAATTTCTTATATATCTGTCTTTTAGATTAAGTATAAATGTTATGAATTATTGAAAAAATATTTCACTTCTGCATATTTTCCCAATATTTAATTAATATAACTATTGCCTCTTATTAAACAACATTTTCATAAACTATTTCTTCCAATATCATATTAATCCTTTAAAAAAAAATTATAATATAAATTCCTTTTAAGTTTTTTTAAATACATTTCCATCACAACCTTAGAGTAGGTAAAATGTTATTATGTTTACAGTTTTTATACATAGACAAAATTAATCAGTTATCAAAAAATTAAATATTCTTTTGCAATATTGTAATTATATTTTATATATTTTTTGTGAATTTAATTTGTATACATAAATAGTTATTAAAAAACAACAAATACGCACATTTATATTACTGGCTACATGGTAAGATGATAAATTCATACAATAATTAATGTTCAACTACTGTTCTAAAAATTAATATATTGATTAATTATGTTAATACAATATTACTACAAATATTAATTTGTTTCATTTTTATTTATTATTCTCCCTTTCAGCTATTGATTTATTTTTATTTTTATTATGTATTTTTAAGTACCATGAATGACTTGTCAAACTTATCCCCCTGCCCTAACACTTATTATAATAAAATAATATTATGTCCAATTTATACATTTTTAATGTGACTTTTTTTTATAATAACTGTATATATTATTAAGAATATTAATTAACAATAATTTATTACTACTATATTGTTGATGCATTATTCAAGTATTGTTGCTTGCGTCAGTTCAGAATTAATTGTATAACAACATCTACGTAATTGATGCCACTTGGCGTCTATAGTATAAACTTGTGTGCATTGCATACAATAAACTATTATAATAAAAGGAACACCGATTAATATACTGAGCTGGTGCAAGTTTTAAGGAGTTGTATTATTTATAGAACATGGACTATATTTCTAGTCATAAAGAATTATATTTCGTTAATTTAATATAAGTATCTCAGAATGATTTAGTTGTTGTTATTCCCTATTTTCCATTCCTTGCTAGTGCATATTTCATTCCATAAAAATGATTAATTCTAATCTATTTCTAATATTAGAATAATTTACGGGATAAAACAAAAATATAAGTTTTATATTTGTACTAAAAAATATGTGTTGGGTTTATGCACAGGTGTAAACATATTTAGTAGAGTATATACACAATATTAAAAAAATTTAATATTATAATTAATGACAAATATAACCTAATCATTTATTGGTATCGAATGATAATTCTTACCATTTATTAACATGTTTTTTTATAATTTTCCAATTTAAGAATGTCAAGAAAAAATAACAATGGGAATACATAAGTTTATTCTATGTAATTTACTAGTTTATTTGAAATCTATACTATAAAAAGCTATATATGTCCTTGTGAATGTGTATGCTTATAATAGTATGATTCACTTTGTAATGTATGGACTAGAGTACTATAGACTATTAAATACTATCTCAACTTCATTATTGACTTTTATAAATGTATAATAGTAATAAAGGTGATAAAATGATAAATAATCTTTAACGTTGCAATAAAAACCATAAAATCAATAATTTCTCTGTCTATTAAAAGAAATGTAATAAGTGTGACAAATAAAATCAAAAGTTTCTTATAAATATGTTGTACCTAAGGTTGAAGGACTCCTCTGAATTTAAAAAAAAAACTGGTCAAAGTTAACGTTTTATTAAATTTCAAAAGTTTTTAGTTTTTGATCTCTAATCTGTTAAATATTAATGTTACCCACAAAACTTGAAGAACTATTATTGTAGCTACTAGCTATATATATTTACTAAATAAAAGTTTCTTATAAATATGTTGTGATGTTGATGGTTTCTTGTTAATTTAAAAAAAAATATAATATATAATATAATGACTATTTTGGTGCATCTATTGTTGAAGTATCATTGCTATAGCTTGGATATTTTTAACGGTATTCTTGTACTACCTAATAATAAAATCGTAAGTCACACTAGTTATCTTAGTTATTTATTAACATATGACTTACCTTCAATACATAATGCTTTTGATAAGGATTTTTTGCAAATTTTGTATTAAAATCTTCCATCAATTTGACGTTCGGATTCATCATTTATAACGCTCAAATGGTGTAAATTATACTTGGCCTCTATATAACTATAAATATCTGGCCAATTTTCAGGATTTTGATGTAAGAACTCCATGCTTAGTTGGAACCTTTGGAATATATTTTTCTATTCAGGCGTCATTAATTCAAGTAGTAAGTCTTGTTTTAGAAATTGTAAAAATCTATATAATAAGTATGTTACAGCTCGCAGGGAGGGCAACGGCCCCCCTGGCCCACGCCGTGCGCACGTCTATGCTCAGCTGTACAATAAGTTACAAGTGGGTCACTGTAATGCATGGTGTTAAATTTGAATTCAATGATTTAATATCATTGTATAAGAAAAAGATTCAGAAGGAAGAAGACGGTCAGTCAGCCAGAAGTATTATTACAAAGTATATTTGATGATATTATTGTGAATAAAGTAATTTATATTTTATATATAACCTATTAAAGTGGAACCTTGTTTTAAATTTTCCATCCTAAGCTATAAAAGTTGGAAGTTTTATACATTTTTAACTACAAAATAATAATTAAATTTTAAATTTGATTCATTTTTGTCAAAATTCTAACATAAAATTCTTATAAAAAAAAATGTGAGAATGTATTTTTAATATTTTTCAACTGCTATTGTGACAATATATCAGGAGTCTTGTATTTAAAAAATTGTATTGACAATTATAGAAAACAAAACTCAAAAAAAATTAAAAACTGACTATGTCCTATGACTAAGAGTCAAAATATTTTCAACATTTTATAGTGTACCTATAGAAAATGAAAGTATAAACATTCAGTTAAATTGTCATGTATCTAGAGTTATTCATTTTTGAATTACAACAAAATAACAGAATCGCTACATAAGAAATCTGGTGAATATCCAATCTTGAAAAATATGAACTTCCTTCTCATAAAAATTTAATTTTAGGCAAAAATGAATACAGCCTACTGTTGTACACGTGTACTAATGCCTAATACCTGGTAAAATTAATTAAATTAATCACAATAATATCATCAAATGAACTAATTAATATAATAATATCATAGGCTGCCAGCTGTCTTCGCTCAGAATAGTTTTTTGTATATTGTACATCAGAGCGATACCCACTTATCCTCTTTTTTGTTTCGTTCTTACAATATTTTAAAAATTGGTCATAAAATTACATTTTATAATGTTTCTTAGAACTTTTAAGATTTTATTTAACACACAGATGACACAATACCTAAAACCCATATATACAGAAAAATGCTGAAAAAAAACTTGACAACATAAATAGTAATAGGTATGACATCTGAAATTATTGAGTAAAGAATGTATTTATTAATAATTTAATTAAAATATTTTTACACTCGTGAGTCGTGATAAACGTACAAACATTTTAAAATACTAAGAAAAAAACTTGAGTACTTGTCAAGTATTTATATCTATTCAAATACTTTTGAAAGACAGTATTAAACCAGTAACCTAACCTAACCTTTTTTTTTATAGTTATTCGAATACATATTTCAAATACAAATGACAAATGCATAGCACCAAGTATTTCAATACGTATTCTGAATACATTTGAAAAGTATTCTTAAAAAGCTGCTGCTGTATCCATAGATAATAAAGGGTTCTTTTTTTCCAAATCTGTCAAAAATCATAAAATCACGAAAACACGGTTTGATTTTCAAAAAGAAGACACTGAACTGCAAACAGTTGGATCAGTTACGAGGACAATGTGCTGAAGGATGAGCAACAGCATAAGAAACAGTATAAGTAGGTAACAGGAACACATGCCGTGGTGGCTGTTGAATGAATAACTCGTCCACCGTCGGCGGATTCAGCCGCCAGTCAATACCGAAGAACGAGTAGCGGCAATTGAATGCGACCCTGGTACTACTGAGTCAATTCGACTTCATTTCGTCACTTACCAGCATTGTCAATTGTCATAGAAAATCGTCGACCGCGTCTGCAGGAATACCGTCGGCTTCGTTTTTAATTAAATATACATAAAAACTTTTCTTTTTATATCTAAGATTTTAAAATTTAACACAAGATTTCTCATAAGTGTGTCTACCTTTACCAACAAAAAAATTGTCTACCAGAAAATCAAATTACATTTTTATGACAGTTTGAAGTTCAATTTTATACAACATTTACTCGATTTCTCATGAAGCGCTTTACTTATTTTGTTATAATTCAAAAACAAATAACCTCAAATACTTGAAAATTACATCTTATGTTTATTTTATTATTTTATATACTTCATAAAATTTTCAAAATATTTTGACTCGTTTGAAGTTGTTTACGGACATTTCAATTTTCAATTTTTTTAGTTTTTTTTTTTTTTCAATAAATGTCAATAAAATGTTATTGGGTCAAAAATCAAAATGCTTGAATATTTTGTACACAATTTAACCTTAAACATCTCTAATTTCTAAATATGCAATAAAAACAAAAAAAAAAAAATTGTAGTTATGATATTATATTTAGAACTTCTATAAGTTAATAGTGAATAGTGTTGATAGTTTATACGTGTTAATGTATTATTACTACAATAACTACAAATTACAATATAAGATATCCTTGTCCATCGATTAATTCCAATCTATAGCTCATTTAAATCTCTGTAAGACTGTAAATGTTATAGCTTATAGGTACCTTAATAGGTATTTATTATTATTAAAATATAATAGTATATACGTATATGTTCGGATGATCTATATAATATGAACAATATAGGTAATATATAAATATAATATATATATAAATATTGTAACATTTATAATGTATTTTTAAATCACTAGAGGAAAAATTAATTTATTAGAATAAAACGAAAACATTTTTGAAGAATCTATAATATCTATAGTTATATGAATGCCACCTATAAAAATGTAAAAATTTGAACTTCAAATGCTTAAAAAAAAAATTTTGACTGTATTTTTAATATTTTTCAACTGCCATATTAGGACCCTTGTGTCAAATTTTCAAGCTTTTTTACCCAACGAATAAATATATTGACATTTATAGAAAAAAAACTAAAATAATTAATAATAATAATAATAATTTTATTTCAGAAACACAAGATACAATTTAAATTTTAAAAATAATATTTTTTTTGACCCAACTTATAAGTGTACACTTGTTTTAGGTGGGGTGAGTCTTTATAATAAAAGAATGTAATAATAAAATAGATACAATGAATAGCAGGTTAAGTAAATATTATGAACTAACATTTTAACATTTAACTATAGATAATCTAAATTTTTAATGTATATTTTAAATTTAATAAAAGTTTTTAACAAGTCGATATTAATATTTTTACCACGGAGAAAATGTATACCAGTATTTAAAGGTGACATCATACCAAAAAGTTTCTTACATATATAGGAGTATTTACATTAGTCTTTTCTTTTAATCTGGTACCAATATTATGTGTTGGTTTTCTAATAATATTTGTATAGTAATAAAAGATTTCTATGATTTCTATGCAGTTTTTCGATATTATTAACATTCAATATTGTGTATATCACGTTAGATGGAGTTAGATATGGTTTTTTAAGATATATTTAATTAAGGAATTTACAGCGGTGTTTAATACAGAAAGATTAGTTTTGAAGTTACCCCATATACTTATACCATAATAAATGACTGAATTTACTAATGAATAATAAACTATTCTTAAAACTTTATAGTATCTAAGAATAGTCTGAGTGTCTTAAAAGTATTAAAAAAAGGCCTTACTAGTTTAGTTAAATGCTCAATAGTATTTCCAAATTAAATTATTGTCATAGATCAATATTAGGTTTATACGTCTTGATAGTTTTTTTTTGACGACGGTCGTTTTTAATATTAAATATTTTAAGTTTTGAACCTTAGGTGAGGTAATACACATTGATTATAATGTAGGGTTCAATACTTCTTGTATTTGCATGTTTTGATTTGTAGTGTTTGTGCAATAAATATTCTAGTTAATAAAATATTTTTTTTTGTGACACTAAAATTTAGTAAAATTTAAGAAAAAAATTTTAGTAAAATTTAGTAAAATTATTTAATACAAACGCATACAAAAAATTCATTCAAATCGGTCCAACCGTTTAGGAGGAGTTCAACCCCAACACACGTACAGTAGAATTATATATATATAAAGAGATACTATAAGCCTATAACTCATGATAAACGATACATTATTTTTATTATTAAAATATCCATCATAATCTACTTGTTTATTTTTGTTTTGTTTCAGAACTGTTAGTTCGTGTAGTCCATACATTGCAAAACTCAAAAATGCCATAGTTTAAACAGTACCTACAATAATATGTAATTCATAATATCAGTATTGACACCTCAAAATAAATCAGTAATTTCCAATGTACATATAATTATTTGGTCTTACTTTTTAATCATTATTCATTACCTATTCCAATGTCCATATTAACATTCTGTAATATTTTAATCACGAGGTACTGTCATATAATTTATTTAAAATACCTAATTATTATCATAATGCTTAGTATTATCTTACCACGTGATCACGAATATTGAGTACTTAAAAATATCAAACGGTATCACATAAATATTTTTTTGTAGAAATATTATTATAATATAGTCATGCATAAGGTATTTATAGTAATAAATATAACAATTTTAGATTTGTCTATTATGCATAGATAGTGTATATATGTAAGTTATGTAACCTAGGTACATGTTGAAAGGTAATTATGAAAGACTTCAACTATAGGTGAAATTATTGCGTATAATATTGCAGGATCGAGATCGATGAACTAAATTATCCTGCTAGTTATAATTAGTAAGTTAGTCAGTGTTTAAATATTAAAGAATACATGCCATCTTGATTTTTGTTAATATGCCAATTTTGTTATTTGGAACATTGTTTTCTATTGAGATTGTTGATTTGTACTTAAGTTTTATTCTAAGGTTAACAATGTGTTATTTTTCTTTGAAACATACAAATTTGGTACCTAACATAAGGTATCTATTTTGGTTACAGTAATTTTGGTCCTATTAACAGAATGTTAACAAACTACAAGATATTTTGATTTTTTCAATGATGATTCAAGCAGGTTAAAATCATTGCTCTACATATCATGAATTAACAACAATAACATAATATTTTATATTGTATTATTATTAGGTAATTGTTTATATAAATTATATATAAAAAGTATTATGAATTATGATGTATGTATACTGCTGTACTGAGCCAACATAAGGCTTATAATATATTACAGGTGTCAATAAATAATTAAGTTTTAAACTTAATATATTACAAATTGAATAAAATAAATATTGACTTGATAACTGGTTAGTTAGTAGATCAAGATCATAGTCCGATTGAAAACTTTGGTGAAACATTAACAATTGTGCTACATATTAAACGTTACGCGTCTTGAGATGGGATTAAAATTCAATATAAAGCCAGTTCTTCAGACCAGTTTGAGTATTCATAATACTAAAGTGCTACCGTTAACATCAAATAAAGTAAAACAATATTGACAGTGAAAAATAAAGAAATGTTGCAGGCTCTGGGTTATCGAATGCCTGAGAGTGATATTTTAGATATAAGTTCAAGCTAAGAAACGGATTCTAAAATTACGAAAATTGAATATCATTCATACACACCTTTTACAACGTAATTTAATAATAATAACGAAATACGTATATAAACTCAGCAAACAGATGGTTTATCCATATCTACACGAAAGCTTTATTTTTTGGAAGGAATTATTACAGAACCTGAAAAAGTGAAACTAACAATGGTTACTCTTACCTCTTCGATCAAATACGATTAGAAATCAATGGGATAGAAGTAAATAGCACACATGTTGTTGGAATTACTAGCTCGTTGAAAGGTTACTTATCTGGTACACCAGACAACTATAATTGTTATGTAAATTCGGGCTGGAATTTTAAAAACGTGATACAATCAGCAAATGACAAAGGTGAATTTTGTGCTTGCATTCCATTGAAATATTGGTTAGGTTTGATCAGGTTTCTCAACCTGTGGTACGCGGTAAGCTCGTAGGTGGTACGCTAAGAACATCTCCCTTAATAAAAAAAAAAATGGAATGGATCATTAGAAATTCACAATAGAAATTATTTGGTACATTTGGTGTTTTTAATAATAATAATATAAATAATAATTTTACATATTTAATTTTCTTTTTATACATTAAATGCTTATATTATTATCATCATTTTGTAGTTCCTAATAAAATAAAATTCCGTACACACGTAAAATAACATTTTTGATAAGCAAAAAACACATTACTTGTTCAGGTGGTACATGAACATTTTCAAACTGTATAAGGTGGTACGCGGATATAAAAAGGTTGAGAACCGCTGTTGTAAGGCATACATTCTTCTTTGAACTTTCAACTCCCCGTAAAAATTAATTTAGACTCCCCAAATTCGTACTACTTAGGTAACGTAGATATGTGAGAGTTATCGAAAAAACCTATGCTTAGACCTAGGTACAACAACACAGAAACTGTTTGATTCAATTCCTAAAGGATTTGATTTTTCTTCGTACTACATTTATACATTTAGCCAGATAGGCAGGTACGGCTTTTTTTCATCTAAGACATAATGATATAACCTTTGAATAACGTATATACCTACGATATATTTTATCTTGATAAGATATTAGTAAAATACAAGTAGTTAATATCTAGATACATTTTCTAGATAATCTCAACACTGTAAGTACAAAAGCTGATAATTCTAATATAATGACAGGTACCTACAAGTGTACAACTGCTGTATTTTAAGCAAACGTTATATTTTTTAAATTGTTGTATGACATAAAAAACTCGGCAATGATATTCACACATAAGTATGTAATATTATATACCTAACGCCTGAAGTGGTAAATTGGCAGTTGTTTTACGAGTATAGAAAAACATGTTTCTCACCAAATGGCAAATAAGCTGCGATGTTCGGTATACTCACTACATTAAATCTTGAAAAAATATAGGTACTTATCGTTTGTGTTGAAATAGAGATAAAAATCTATAAACTTAAAAAGCGGTTTAAAAAGTATTTCAAATACATTTGTCAATACCTATAAAATAACAGCATTCCTATGACTTTATTTTTGAGTTAAATAAAAAATATTAACAATCCAAACAAAACCATGAAAGTATTTGAATTTAAGTACAAGATATTCACAAAAGAATTGAAAATTCGTTATTAAAAATGTGTTTCAAATACTGATACTGTATTCTATACTACTCAAGTAGGTACTTTACAAGATTGAATCAACATTACAGTTACGGCTATGTGACCTATAACTGGTAAAAAAATCGTTATTGTTTAAATAAATTACAACCCGTGGTAAGTGGTGGTGAAAAGGGGGCGTGGGCAGATAGATCACCAAATTCCCTTTTTAAAAAAAAAAATATTTATTATAATATAAATAATAAAGTTTATTTTCAAAGATTAAATAGTGCATGTTATAGTTAAAACTAAAAAATAATGATAAAGCCATGTTGTCTGTATGCAAGACTTACAGTATTATCATACAGTATGCAGTAGGTACTAGGTATCTATATAATATATGCGTTGAGAAACCGACATTAGGTACCTAAATGTCCTATTGAAATGGTGATGAAGAGGTGACTATAATAGAGATTTAATAATAATATATTATAATTATTAGAACGATTCAGCAAAATGTCGGCGTCATTAAGCGCGAATATTAGGTAGATATACCTACTTATGCTAATGCTACTTAATAATGTGATAAAGCTTCTATTGTTTTTAAATGGTAAACATGATCAGTGCAGTGTGCACGGTACAAACACTGGCATATTATATTGTGGCAAGTGCATTATAATATAATTGGTACCTATTCGATTGTTATGGCCAATAAACCTATAATAATATAGTTACTAACTTCAGGGTCACTGTCCGAGACGATGCATTACGCCAGTATCTTTATCTGCATAATATTTTAGTATCTATTTTGTTAATTTTTACAGAAGTGATTGAAATATTGTTTTTGTATTTTAATATATTGTCGTGAGTCTGCGCAGGCCATTGCAGTCATAATGCAATGTACCACTTACTATTATAGTAACATATTATTTAGGTATACCTATGAGAAACAACTTTTATTATTGTTGCTATATAGGAGACTCGATCGTTATAAAATATTACTTCTGATAAAATTATTAATATTAAAACTATTAATTAGGTTAAGTTAACATGTATGTAATGTGTGACAAAATTTAGTATTAAGTCTTAGTCAGTAAGTTTTAGTAGATGAAGGAAAATAGAAACTAGGTTCAGCGGTAATATTATAATATTATTACAAGTGATATTAGTAGGTAGATAAAATATGTGGATCCTTCAGCGGTGGTTGCTGTGGATGAGGTTACATATTATATTTTAATTATTATTGTGTGTGTTTAATTATGACAATCACCATATTATATAAATAATAGTTTTATAATAAGCACAAGTGCTATGAATTTGATATAATATTATGTTTGACGTTTGTATTTAATATTTAAAATGTAAAAGATAAATGTTTGTGTTACGTACATTCATATCAATGCCTCTCCACTAAAGATAACCGATCTGTATCCATCCCTACATTTATTGCTTAGCCCCCCCCCCCCCTATAGGTTTTTACTTTTTAGTCTCTCCTGATTAAAATCCGAATCTTTTAACACAAAACAAAACTAACATGGATTCAATGTGTGAAATAATTAATAACTATAATGTACCATGATCGAGTTTATGTATGGGGACTGGGTAGCATAAAAACATAAAAAAATTGTTAAAATAAATTTAATATAGAAAAATAATTATTTGTATTCTTGTTAAAAATGCGGTGTCAATAAATTATTATTATTACAATAAATTATCTGACTATAAGCTTAAAAAGACAATACGACCAATGTCGGGGTGACAACTGTCGACCATCAATAATAAGTAAAAAAATGAAATCGTCAAACGATGAAAAAGGGCACATCGCTCAAAAGGCAAGTATAAATATCCATTGTCCAGAAAGGGGCCTTACGGTAAAAATCCGATCTCTCAGTAAACCTATCAGCTTTTGACTAATCAAACTATTTGGCAGTCTAGCTCAGCGGTTCTCAAACTGTGGCATGTGGAAAACTACATGGTGGCACGTGGGAGTCTGTATGGAGATAGAACGGTTGATTAAAATTACATTTTTTTTACACGTGGAATGGTTAGGTCTTATAATATTATTTATATTTTATACCTAAAAATAATTACAAATATTTACTACGTAGGCACTAAAGACCTGCAAGAGCCGGGCCGGCCTGACCCGGTCCTTAAAAAGCCCAGCCCGTAGTGACATATTGGACCAGGCCGGGCCTTTGAAATAAAATAAAGGGTTTTACCGGGCTTTTTAAGTCTTGGAGTTTTACCAGACCGGGCTTTTTACAAGCTTAGCATTATTTTCCGAACGGGCCAGGCCTTTTTTTCACAATATTTTTAGGAGCCGGGCCTGAGGATAAAATTGATGGACCGGACCTGGCCAAAAAAGTACGGCCCTTGCAGGTCTATAGTATGCACACCTACATTATTATCAAGGGAAATACGTCAATAAATAAGATATTCCATAATCGAGGTTTTACGTACGTGTATGAATTCTGATTATTTTATATCGGTACTAAATATTTTCTCTTCCTCTTGCTGTGTAGTTTATTGAAGTTTTATTTAGTAAAAATTATTATGCTCTTGTATTTTACTAAGTTCGTGAATATGGCCCTTATACTTTTTTAAAACAAGTTTTGCATAGTTCCACAACTTTGCAAGTAATTAGCAAGAACCGGCAAGTCCAATATCGGAATTTGCAAGTCAATAACATATAAGTATTATTATTGTTGGAACCGAGGAAGGGGTAACTTTAAGCAGTCCTTACATGTTATCCAAAACTCGTAGAACTAGTGTCAAAACAGAGTCTACGATACTATTATAAGGGTGAAATTTCGTCCGTTCCTAAAATCGTGTACCTATATAATTAACAGTTATCGTATAGGTACTGTCGTTTCGTTGAAATTGTTTGTATTAGTCGGACCACAATAAATTGTACGTTTGAATTTATTATAATAATATACGTTAATGTTAATTAATGCTACAGTAAATCCCATGTAATTTAATTTAATTTTTATTATTTTTCCTCTTGTACCTATATAAAATATACATAATTATATACAGGTGTATATAAGCTGAAAATATTATTATTTATTCAAATTGAATAATTATGGGTCAATGTAAATTGATTGAAAAATGTAAAAAGTTTATACAATAAATGTATAAACACAAATTAAATGTAAAAAATATTTAAAAATATTTGTACATACCTAGTGATATAGTAAA
This sequence comes from Macrosiphum euphorbiae, assembly GCA_949089665.1. NCBI lineage: Eukaryota > Metazoa > Arthropoda > Insecta > Hemiptera > Aphididae > Macrosiphum > Macrosiphum euphorbiae. The sequence continues at coordinate 89,263,134 of CARXXK010000002.1, read as the reverse complement.
ATAATGGGACACCAACTGCAGTTCACAGTCTACGGCCATCGTAGGGGTCTTAAGCTTAACCCAGAGTTAATTCTGGACATATCACACTTCGGCTACCTATAAGTATACTCTATAGTTCCCGTTACAATGTTAAAATATATAAATTATAATTCCACGATCGATTATTATGATTTTTAATACGTCTGCGGGAGTTAGTCTTTGATCCAATTAAGCAAGTATTGAAATAAAATTCTGTCAGTCAAAACTTGTGCTTAAAAACAAAATGCAATTTGGTCGTATAAACGTAAATCATTTTGGAAAATCCGAAGAGGCGTATTGGTACAATACTGACGGCGCAGAATATACAAATAAAATAATGTAATGTTAGCCTCTGCCGTGATGTTTGTCTATGTTTATAATAATACGCGCGTAAGGCGTTTAATGTCGCATCTATGATAATAATATATATTACTTATAGTTATTATCATAGTAATTTATATTGTATATAATATATTTTATATATTGCTTTCTCTTAGTTTTCGTCCATAGGTCACAGGCACGCCTCAGTTCATATCTATAATATTTATGTCTATTTAAACTCTGTCGGGCGTGTGAGGTTGCGTGGACCTCCACCCCCTCCCCCCCAAATCGTAATTTCTGGGAGGACTGAAAAAAATCTGTATCAATCATACCTCTTATCGTATCTATCCCACGAGTGGACACCACTGTTCTAGATACGAATAGATAAAATTACGAACGTATATAAATCCTGCCGTCACATTATTAGTACCTATACTTGAATATATATAGCCGTATATACAGAGGGAGTGAGAGAGAGTGATAGACGGAGACAGAGTGAAAGAGAAAGAGAGAAACAGTGACATAGACAGTGACAGAGTGAGAGATCATCACAACAGTATTACACAGGAGTTGATTTGAAAATTATTCGCACGCATATTATCAGCGCGTGTCTCGAAATGGTATAGGCGGCGACCGTCGAAATAATATTTTCTCACGATGAATAATATGCCGCACGGAGAGATGCCATAATAATAATATTATCTATAGTGATGGTTTTCACGCGAAATATTCTTACGATATTAGTAATATATTATTACACAAATATACAACATAAAATATGTATAATTCGGTAATTAATGTACTAACGTGAGTTTGTTTTTATTTTCTACATTTAGCGTATAACATTTCTAATAGTTTACGAATAGTGTAGAAAAAGCCTAAAGAAAATAAACAGTTTCAAACAACGAACGGTACTGAACTGATGATGATTAAGTTAAATTACTTAAAAATTAATTAAATAATGTAAGGCCATGATTAAAAATGTAAATTGCATAGATTCGCCATATACGAAAATATATAATATGGGATTGAGTTGAAATGTGAGTAGGTGAAACAACATAAAAAACTTTTATAAATCAAATCTGTATCGAATATCCATAAATTATTATTTATGACTTACGTGTCCTGAATGACTAATCAACGCAGAGCCTAAACTATAATATGAAAGCAAGATACTTGAAAGTTAAAAGTGTCATGGTACCTTTGTACCACCATAATACACTAAAAAGAAGACATTTTTGTTTGATTTAAGTTCTAGCACTAAGTGTGTAACAATATAATTTGGAAAAGTGGATAGCTGTGGATGGTTTTTTCAGTATACATTATTTCAGGGGTCATGACATCTGTGTCCATCATAGCACTTAGAGAAAAGAAAAACACTGTGAGACAGGGATGGACTTACCTTGGTGATTGATAATTGTAGAAGAAGGGGGTAGAGTGACGGGGGTGACTATTTTATGTCTGTAGATATATTTTATTTTATATCAAATATAAATATAAAACGCACAACAACTGAATTACAGAGTTATGTGTCATTAAAGTATAATATAACTAACAAACCATTACTGGAATTAAATACACATATATTATTATGGTACACAATATCATATAAGTTTAGCAGAGTTTGTTGCGTACTGGGACAAGATTTTTATAAATTTGTCAGAAAACAGGTAGCCGGTACATGCTTACTGTATTTGTATACATTTTTTGAAACTTTTTTTACGAGTTCCTTGAAAAATACTAGGACATTTTAGGTCTAGGTAAAATATTTTAAATTATTTTAGCATGTTATAATAATATATAAATATGCCCATACCAAGTTTAATGATGAACGTGTATTATTTCATAATACTCTTCCAACTCCATCAATGGTATTAATTTAAATTATTAAAAATAACCAAAAAAGCGAATAAAGCGATCTGCTTATATTTGATTATATCTGTTTTTGTTTTTTTTTAATATAATTTGAAAAATATCGAGTAGTGTGCTATGTTGAAAGTTAATTTCAATTTTAATCACAAATATTAAAAAAAAAAGTTTAAAAAAAAATAATTTTTAATGTATTCAATTGTATGTATCTCTGAAAACTTTCTGGTACCTAAAATTAGAATTCATAATTTCTGAAATATATCTACTGTTAAGCAAATATATATTAAACAAGCTACATAAAATCGGTCAGAAATTAAATTTGTATTGCTAGTAACTTTCATAAACCATAAATATAATTTTTAATTTTCCAAAAATGTTGGATTATGAGGGCTGCACACACACACACACACACACACACACACACACACACACACACACACACAAATGCATTGGAAGTATTCAAGTATAATATACATGGCTAAATAAATGATCATTATATATATCTCGTAATCTGCATTTGTATAGCTCAATTCTAGATATAACATGCAAGTCTATGTAATTGTTGAGATGTATAATAACTTACGATTAAAGCACATAATAAATCGTATGTTTATTGCGTAGCGCACCTGCCTATGTATATAAATGTATATATTTACACAAATCTATATTAAGTATGTATGTTTAACGGTTCAAAATCACAAATAAAATCTATACATTATTATGCATTTATGTACCACCAGCTGTAAATTATTGCTACACAGCTAGTTGGTAACGCCCTTTTTCAAAGCACTTATATTATCATTCGTAATAAATATATTTTTAAGTTTGCTGTTGACCAATATATAATAACATATTATAGCTGGTATCAGGTATAATATGATGATTAATTGCAATTCGATACTTCGGTTGTATCGAGGAACGACTTGAGACGTGTTCGTCGATATAATTTCACCATTTGACCAAATTGAATTTGTATTTAAAATGATTGTTTTATAAGAGAATTGAACTATTGAAGAATATAAAGGTAAGTTGCCAGTAGGTTAGGTTAGTTTACAGTTTATCGATAACTACATTATTGATTTACATATTATGTATAATGTATACACACGATTTGTATAGTGTATACAAACTCAGTTAAAAGTTATACCTACATGTAATGTAGCACCTGAAATTCTTGAACCAAAGAATGTATTTATTAATTTTATTTCATTTGAATATTAAATAATAATTTTAAGTATAGGTACCTACTTACATATGATCGATAAACGAACAGATATTTTAGAGGGGTGGGGGTGGGCAGTTAATTAAGTTCAGATTCTAAGCTCTCAATATCAATTTCGTAAACTTCATAATGCTGGGTAAAAGTTAATAATTTTTGAAAGTATAAAAAGATTTATTATAAGGATTTAAAATACTAATACCAGATAGTTTCTAGGGTGGGTGGCAGCCTCCCCTGGCCAAATTCTCACCCTTCTCTCACCAAAAGATATTATCTGGTATTAGTTCATTAAATCTTTAAAATAAATCTTTTTTAGACTTGTAACAATTATTACCTTTTACCCAGCACTAAATATGAAGTTTATCAACTTGATATCGAGAGCTTGTAATCTGAACCTAATTAACACAAAAATTCATAAACGACATAAAATAGGAAAAAAACTAAAATTAAAATTATACTAAATTTTATATAGTTGCTAGAAAGTCACAAATTGGGGTTTTCAAACTTTTTTATTATGCGATTATCAAACCTCCTTCAAGTGCCGGAGTGGAGAAAGCTTTTTCTAGCCACCGACAAATTAAAACTTATCTGAGAAATAGAAATGTTCAACACTAGATTACCTATGGCTAGACCATAGGTCTATCAGATATAGCGCAGTTCTTTCATTTGAAAATATATACCTTTCAATAAGCTTAGATATGACAGTCGGTGTGGACAAATTTTCTGCTACAAAGTATACCTATGTAGTTCTAAACAACACAGCAATGTTTAAGAATATTATAGCGGATATTAATTTTATATCTAGCTGAATGTTTTGCAATCATTATTATTATTATTATAATATATTATAAATATATATCTACAACAGTCGTTGTACACATAATATTATAGAGGCATTGAGTTGTGTGCAAATACTGCACATTATTATATTATATATTATAATATTACGATAATATAATAAATTGTACATAAATAATAATATATTTTTATAGGTGTCTCTATGGCTCTATATTATCACCGCCGACGGCCGGAGAAACTCCGAACACAAGTCACTAAATTACAATAGGCGTAAAATATTATCACTATACCTACGTTTTCTCTGATAGCTTAACCCATATAACAGTCGTATAATATAATATATGAAGGAGTAATTCAGCCTATTATAATATTAATTAAGAAATAAAAAAATAATAATTAAATACGTTTTCTCCTCCCATATGCGGGTCTTCTCGTTTTATAGCACCTGTAACGCTGCATTTATTATTACTATTATTATTATATAGGTACCTATTGCAAAGTACGTGTATTCATAATTATTATATTACAGCCTTCTAACGCATCCTCCAACATTCATTTTTTTTTTATTCATTATACAAGTATATAATATTATAAATGACACGAGGTTTTGTGATAGTGGTATATTATATACAGGGTGAACCATTTAATCAGACTCCACACACATTTCTGAGTTTTTTTTAATTCAATTAAACAATGGCATGAAATATAAATTTTATTTTGTATTCTAAAGTACGAAACTTTTCTAAAATGTTGACACATAAAGGGTGCTGTGACATTTTATATTTCATACGTCCATATTAGGCAGGTATAAAATATATTCTGATTTCGATAATTGGATTTGTACCCAAAAGCAAACTGTAACGTTTTTAGAAATATTTTTTTTTATATCTTATTTGAAGAAAAAAAATATACTTTTTACAATTTTTTATTGTTATAATTTTTTGAGGTTTTACTTTTTTCAACAACACCTTATATTTTTGATTTCATATTCCAAAACAGAGTATTTTTCCAAGAGCTCGTCAATGCACAAAAAGTGGATTATAAAGTCACATAGTGATATTATTGCTTATATCGAATTTTAATATGTTTTTAATAAATAATAATAAAACGTATTAAGTATCTATACCTATACCGATCGTGTGACTTATTTACTAGAAATTATTTAAAATAAGTATTTCCATTGAACTTCATGCATTTTTATATTTCTTTAGAAGCTGCAAATTCAAAATCTGATTCGATGTAAATACTTATTTTAAATAATTTCTAGTAAATAAGTCACACGATCATTGGTCACAATCGAAATACAAATATATGTGTTGCATATTTTTGCATATTTTACTAAATGTATATGATTTTATGTATTTTAAGATTTTAAGCATATTAATGCGTGTTTGTAAATGGACAACTAATCGATAATTGAACATTGCAATTTAAATAATTTTTAAATAAAGAGCCATCGCCCACCATTGCTGTATTTGATGCATTTAACTTTTTAAAATTTAGGATTCTGGGAATAATGCTTCAAGGTCTACAGACAAAATATATACAAACAAAATTTATAATTAAAAAATAAAAATCTAAATGAAAGAATGATTATACTTTTTCTGAATTTATTCCCATATAAATGCAAAATTATCAAAAAAATTGCAAATTATACTGCATATTTGAGATTTTTTTATTGCAGAAAGTTCCGTGGCCTGCACATTACTAATATTGATGGGTACAATGTATCTAATTTCAGTGTCGCACAAAAACAATCACAATTAATGGAATTTTAAAGTATATTTTTAAATTAGGTCTTATGCACCAAAGTCTGTTTTAAACAATCAATCGATACTACCTGTATGTGCCAGAATATAATTTTGTTTTGTACGTCGCTTATTGAACTCACGGTCAGTGTAGGGTAAATTACTTTTAAAAAGTCTGCGTTACCTAAAATTATTTTTATCACGTTACATTACTTTTTCATTAATAAAGTAGTGGGTTACAAATAACGTTCCTTTTTTTATCATTTTTTTTCTACCATATTCAATTCATATGATTCAATTATTATGTATATATTTTACAATCATAGGCCTAGTTATAATATAGAATTATTTTAGTATTATGTACGAATTTACAATCATCTCACCTATATGGCTATTATAGTCATAAATCATAGTTCATTTTTATTAAACTTTATTAAAAAAAAAAAACTCTTTTCTTTCTGCTAATAAAGTGATAAAATGTATTCCTGGAATATTTAGTAATGTTGTTAACTATAATTATCGAAATCTAAAATAAATATAATTGATTTTTAATTTTTCTGGGATATCCTATACCTGTAATACATTCAAAACTATTATTTTAATAACGTGGAAAATAACGCGTTAGTTCGTTACCTACTTCATCCTACTTCATAGAAATTACTTTATAAAAGTAATTTTGTTACAATTGCGTTACTTTACGTAAATTGTAATGAAATTACTGCTGCGTTACTGAAAAAGTAATTGCGTTACAGTAATTTGTAATTTGCGTTACGTTACTACCCAACACTGCTCACGGTCAATGGACTTATTCACGAATTGGACTTAAACAGGCTGTTATCAATTAGTATGTATACTTACACAAAGGAAGAGAGGTGTCTCTTTGACTCATACACTGATTGATTGGGTCAATGTATATTTTGAAGAGCGTAATTCCTCACAATGAATGCATTTTTTTTTTATTGATTATATTTTTACGTTTCAAACTATTCATTTGACTTATCCCATCAAAAAATACTAACGATTTGAAAATATTATGTTTTACATCATTCAAAGTGATTATTAACTGAACAATATTTTTGGAAAAATAAAATATTTCATATTTCTAGCGTTATAGTTTTTAATGTTTTTGTTCTTTACGAATGTCACCTTTAAATACATAAATAATTGTATAATGGTGAATATTTCTCAGGAGATGGACAAATTTAAGTTTTTTATTAATGTTATGTATAATATATTTTAATTCTTTGACATTTCGCCTTATTAACTCGTTCGGTCAATGCCCAATGGACTCATGTACCTAATCTGCTCCCAAAATGAGTCTGATAAACGGCGACTACATATAGGTATACTGTCTACTGCAGTCTACTGTATCTATTATGATAAATTACTATTAGGTATAGGTCGAAAAAAAAATAAAATCCTGTAGAACACGGAGAACGGTTTTCCATACTTAAACGTAGGCACCCTATATATGTATAATTTCGGGATTTATGTGCCTAAATATGTATACCTACGTTTATTAATGTAGGCATGCATATTATGGAAAATGAGATGAACGGAGACAAACAAACTGACTATAAGACGTCCTCTAGCTCACCACGTATATTATATTATTGCATGTTATTATCATATTGTATTATTTGTAGTCTGTAATATGTTTTTTTTTAATGTATTCCGTACACGTAACACGAAATAGGTACCTGTACTAATGTAATAATGCACTTCGTAATGGATAATTAAACATCTGTGAAGTAAGTCTAATGTTAATATTTATCTACATATTATTATATCCGTGTTCTATATATAATAAACGTCGTCGTTTAGCGTATTTGAATTTCAAGTTTTTTCGGGTTTGCAGTGTACGTGTGTGGGAATTATATGTTATATATTATAATTCATTGAATTCGTTTGCCAACTGCTTCTTCCGCATTCGTAGATAGCTGGTAACTATAATATGTATGCGAACTTATTTTTTGCCATCAACGGGTAGATTATAATATACGATCATAAGTTTAATTAAATTATACTTTGTTTGCATGCGGAAACTATAAGCTGTGCATTCTGAATTATGTACCTAGGAACCTATTGTATGGGTAGCTGTTATTATTTGTAACTTGTTTGATGCAAAACACTTAAATCACCACCAGAACGATTTGTTTCGTTACTTGTGTTATTATACCAATGCACTTCTCTCCGATATATAATATAATAATATGGTTGTAAAGCAATTGTGTATGTATTAGAGTGATAACTTTGAAACTTTCAGCTTACAAATTCCGGGAACTTGCAAACTAAGAGAAACAATTTAAAATTTGTTCAGAGCTTTTTGGTTGGGTTGAGGGGCATTACGCACGTTGAAAACGATGTTACTGCAAGTTTTTTTGAACACATGATATCTCAGAGATTATATTGTGTTCTACCACACTTTAGGTACCTACGTTGCTGCATCTATGGTTATTCTTTACTCCCGGAATTAATTAGTACTTACTTAAATTGAATATGTACATACTCATAATATAATGATAATTAGGCTTAGAGACTTCTAGCATACTTTTGTTAATTATTGTTGAAAATAGCAGAGCGCGAAATAAATTCATTTCTCTGTGCCATGATATCAGCTCTAAAATTTGAATGTGCATATTTTTGCATATTTGATAGATTTTGCAGGAAAGTGCTTATTTTAAAATTGTTATGCTTATTTTGCATATTTTGACATTTTTTTGTAAAAAAAAGTATTTGGAAAAGAATAACCTTCAGTGTAACTTGGCATTTATTAAATCGAATTTCCGATCTTTACCCAAATCCATAACATTTTTGGAAAAGAAATTAATACAATTATACTCAATCTCGAATAAATTATCAATATATAATAGTGTTAATTTACTCTTTATTAATTGATCTGATTTTTTTATTTTATTGTATCTAAATTTAAATAATTTATATCATCATATTATATGTATTATGTTGTAGTGTTGTACTGCCTGCTTGAACAAATATATAGTTATTAATTACTATAGTAGGTAATTTATTTGTCCAATAGTAAAATGGTAGATTTGAGGACTAACATTTTTTTACCAAAAACATCTCTTATACAGTTATGTTATATCATATTAAATCATATATTATGGTTAAAAGTTTATAAATTGCATAAAAAAAACCCCAGTTTGAGAATCGATCTATATAGTAATATATAGAACTGGTAGATTAGGTTATAGGAAGGTAGTGTACGTCACATACAATGATAAGTGAAAACCATATGGATATTAATGTACTATTTTGAAGTACAAATATTACACCAATGCACAGTACATAGTATTTAGCTATCAGCCCTCAACCGCAACACACTATATTTACCCACCCACCCATCCGAACAAAGTATACGCGGTTGCCCACTTTAAACACTTGCAGTGTTCGGAGCCGATGCCACCGATTAATCTCAGTTAATTGTTACTAATCTTGTCTGTGAACATAAAAGTTTTGCATTAGAAATCCTTTAAATTTAATACTTTTATAAACGGTACATTAATAGCATAAAAGTTTTGTACTACAAAAAAAAAGTCTATTAATAATGATTATTCGCAGTATACTGCGATCATCGTGAAAGTTGATTGAGTAGGTAGTCCTCGTCAATTTATATCCATAAGTAACGTATAAAATCAAAACTTTTATAATTGATTAATTTAAAATATAAGTAATTCTTCACAAACATAATAAGTACATAAAAGTAATTTCCACATACTTATTAAATATCAGAATCTGTTCCACTCAGATATGTTTGTTTAGCTTTAGACATTATTTGTATAGCTACAATATACTAATTACTGAATGTTAAAATATTATATATTATCGTATCGTGATCGATCTTGTAATAAAATTATTATAGTTTGGATTTTTGAACAAAATACAACTAGTACCTAGTCTAAAATTATCAAAAAGCAAAACCCTTTTTTGGAATTTTAATTTATTATTTTTCAATATTGCCTACTTGCTATTGCCTTGTATTTATAATATTTATATATTTGGCTGTAGGGTGATATATATGTGTATGACGTATTCTACAATAAAATAAAATTTAACGTTCAAGCTAAAACCTCTTGTTATTTTTAACCATTAACTGATAATCTATTCGTGCCTCGTACCAACGAAATGCTTCAAATGATTTATTGATTAATTTAGTATATGTATTATTTGTTCAGGTACAAATACCTACGTTGTTAAGACTACATTTAAACAACATTGATTATACAATTTATAAAATATATATATAACTGTTAAATGATGGTCAACTACAAAATATTACGACTTAAGAAAATCTAAGCATTTTTACTTTCCAAAAAGATGATGACATGCGCATAAATAAAAAAAAATTAAAAAAAAAAACACATGTCATTGTAAAATTGATAAATTCATCGCTCCACTTAAAACCTAAAAATTAATATATAAATCTACATCTATATCTATTATAATAGGTACTATTATATAAAATTGTAAGGGCCTTCTTCGACCGCACTAACCGAGAAAACTACTGAACTGATTTGGCTGAAATTTTTTACTGTTATACTTGATAGTCTGCTGGAGGTTTTAGTAAAACTTTTGTTTAGGAAAATCAACCAGAAAAGTAGGAAATATGGATGTCAAAAATACAACAATAGCTGTCCAGAAAAAAATAAACTAAATAATTAAAAATTAAGTTTATTGCTGTAGATTAAAATAATAATAGTGTATTATATATTGGTTGCTATTGGTTAATCGGGCATGATTGTTGATTTTAATTATTATTTTTCGTCAATATGTATATATAAATGAATGTTTGTGTGTAGATTAGACCTCAGGGAAGAAGATAGATTAATTTAAAAAGGGTGAAATTTGGTTTTTTTTATTTATCGGATTTTAGTACGGTTAGGTTAGGTTAGGATTTTGTATTAATTGATTATATTAATCCACCGTAGGTGGAATTAAGTAAAAACTACAAAATTGATATAACTTTGATACTTTAGAGTTAAATCATACACCTGCGTACAAACAGCACGATGTCTGCGATCTACAGCAGGTAGATTGCCTACCTGATAATATACTGCTGCGAATCAGAATTTTTATTCTGGGCAACGGAAAAGTTAAGATAAGTTTTGAACACCATACACCGAATATTAAATAACAAATTGAAGAGTCATATAGAGTTGGTACATTTAACCAGCAACGAAGTGCACGGGATCAGCTATTTAAAAAAAAAAAATATTTATTATTAATAGCGCTAGAAACATTTCAATACGTTTTCATTAACCGTTTTTATATTTACTTGGCGATCACATTAAACGATAAAATTTGAATAAAAAATTATACATCCCAGGCAAAATAAACAACCAATCACGGGCGAAGCTATGACGGGTCCGCTAGTATATAATATTATAATATTATAATACATACTGCTATCATCCCACCCCGTTGACTTATCCCAAAAATCTAAATCTTAAGTTGTGGCGTTGTGCTGGTCTATCTCGTCACGATCAACTATGCAAAACACGCATTACTATACTATTCCCTAGCACAATTTTTTGTAATATTTTCAACACTTATACAACACGTATAACGCTTTATTTTTTTTATTAATTTCAAAATAAATATCTGTGTCAGCAGTAAATCTGAAATTTGTAGTAAGAAGATTTATAAAAAAAATGTACACACACACAGCACCATATTTAAATAAGATCAGACCATTAAATTTTTTAGGTAACCTAGATATAGCAACTACGTTACTGTTATCCACGCTTTTAATAAATTCGATTTTAAAAAAATAATCAGAGAAAAATGCATCATATAATATTATCTCCGAAGTCTATGAGTATCTTGGACCTTGGCTAGTATTCATTTCTTGAATTTTCACTTCTCACTATTCCTAGAACATAAAACTTAGATAAATTAAGGGTTAGGACTCTCATCCATTTATTTAAAAGGTAGGATATTTTTTTGGGGATATTTTATGCCGATTTTAAAGTGTAGATATTATATGCTTTGATTTAAAATAATTTTGAGGTCAACCAAAAAAAATTACTTATTACCTAGTATTTATAACTAACTAGCATACTGCTAAAATGGCTAAACAAAGATGACATTTTATTGTAATGAATAAAAAAGTTGTACACCTATTATTATCATCATCGTGAAATAAAATTGAATTATGGTTTACTAGGTAATAACAACGTTATTGATATTTCATTACCGTTTACTCTACGAAATAGTATATGCGATATAGGTATAGTGTATACACTATATGCGACGTAAAATATTGCAAAAATGCGTCTTGTTTTGTTAAAAACGAAGCCCTTTGCACAGACTTTTTACCTACAGTCTAAACTTACATAAAAACAATTAATCATCTTTTTCGATCGACAAAAATAATATGCAAGCGGTGTGCAATATTATCACCTAACGACAATAAGCATACTCTCCGTCGGCTCAGATGAGGACAATAATTTCGTATTGATATAATTTTACAGCTGGGTACATATAGGTACATAAGAAAAAAACACATGGGTTATAGGTGGTATACTGGTATAGGTAAGTATATAGTCATATTTAATATTTTAAAAAAATATGTTGAACATTGTCATAAGTCAATTTTGGGTAAGTATATAATATAATTATATTAAGCCAATAGTTATGACTAGGGCACGGATGTTGTAGTACTAAAAAAATAGTAAAATTGATTGCAGTATTGCACTAAAAAATACCAAAAATTGCACTTAAAATATTAAAAATTGCACTAAAAAATAACAACGTTTTGTTATAAATGTTTTAAGTTTACTGTTATAAATTATAATCTAAAATTCTAAATAATTCAAAAAAAAATATATACATTACATTATAAATTTATTATATTATACATCATTGCACTGTACTGTAAGTGTTTGTTTTAAATTTTCGAAATCAAACCCTCTTCGATTTGGAGCTAGTAAGTTCTTATATCTCGAAAAACTTCATTCTACGTCGGTTGATGTAAGCGGAGCGTATTTAAAATAAGATAAATCGCTTACTGTTAAGTCTTCGGGTAAGCCATCGAATGATTTTCTTTGTCCAGTTAGTATATCATTGATTTTAATAATGGTTTTAAGTCATATATAAGTTTTAATAGGTATGGCTAAAATAGTTGTATAAATGAGTAAATTCGACAAAATTGCAATAAAATTGAAAAAATCCCAAAAATTGCAAAAAATTGCACTTAAAACTTTTAGATTTGAATAATTGAATTCGTACTTACATGAAACGTATTTAAAACTTACTTAGCAATTAATTGAAAAAGTAGAAAAAAAGTTGCAAATGCAACATCATCCGTGCCCTAGTTATGACTAATGAATAATATACCTAGATCTACTATTAATTTATTTGTCATTAAATTTGGTAATTTAAGTTCAATTCATCTCAATACGTATTATATTATAGGTGTAAAATCATATCGATATATGGTAATTTCGATACGAAATTATCGTTCGAGACCTAAATAACCAGCCAATAAATACGTGATATATAAATTGCGTCCTATAGCGAGAAAGGGACGTAGTATTAGAAATTCTTATCGACAATATCACAGGACTCAAGCAAAACACAGCCGATAAAAATGATGTAGATAATGTAATTATAAGTATTATTTTTAAGTAAAAAAAGTTTACCATGTGCGCTTGAGTTTTAAAAACGAGAACATTTTTCTTAAAAGTGAAAAAATATTGTTATCATCACCAACCTGTGCGGACAGGACACCGAAATATTTTTATGAAGAGATAATTATTATTAACAAACGTTGTTAAGATAAAACAAAATGTCCATACCTAGGGTCTCTCAATTTCAAAAATCAATTTGTAAATGCTTGCTATTGAAGAAGAACTGTATAGCACAGGTTTTGAGGCTTTAGGTAGTAATAACTATAGAGAGGGCCAACTTCAGAACTTTGAAAGTCCGTGGGGTGTACAAGTGAAACTACCAAATTTCAAAATATTAGGTAGGTATTCGAAAATACTTTCACGCTTGCGTGACACCTGTTTTGAGTCCTTTAAACTTATAAGAACTTGGGTGGGATATACAAAGTAAATCTTAAGGTAATAGTTTAGTCCCCTGTGTGTAAGAAAATTCATTAATAGCGAATTTTGCAATTGAAATGCTGAAGTTGGTCGGTGGTAGGTGCCAACTTTCTTAGACGTCGAGTATTGAGATTTGATATTTCAATCATTATTCGTTAATCAAGCTAATAATGTTGTCAATGGGTGGCTACGTTTCACGTCTTTGTTATTGCTCTTAAAATATAAACTGCTTGTGCATGTGTAGATTGTTTATCTCTAATAAAAAAAAAAAAATCATTATTCATAAATCATATACCTACTACCAATATATTATATTATAATCAATTTACATAAGCTACTCTCATAAAACCTACGTGCTTTTTTTCGAGCTCTTTTGAAGTATTTTCTTTATTTTACACCGCTTGGGTAGTATTATTACATTATAATACATGAATGTTGTTCTGTAGGAATAGGTATACCCTAAAATATACATTGAAAAAGAGCAGTTTTACTTTCTGAGGTCTTAATATCATATTTGTATCTGCAATAAGATATGTATAGTGAAGGTATCCCTACCTATATTTAGTGTATTTATGACAATTATATTATAAAATAATGATTGTTCGATACGTTTTTATTTTCTGTATTACCTATGTATATTTGACTGCAGGTATTAACTAAATGTTATTGGAAATACTGAATTTAATTGGTTGTAATAAAAAAATATTTTTTCCTCTTATAGGTAATATTATGTAGGTACTCTATTATAATACTTCAAAGGATATATTCAAAGGATCAACAGTTGTGTTGTATATATATTTTATTATATTTTTCTTTCAGTGGCATATTCAAATACCTATATAGTATACCTATGCAATAATTTTTATTCTTTCACTTTCGAGGAAATTTTGTTGTGTATAAGTATTATGTATTAATTAATTTGATATTTTTGACATAATATATATAACACACTTGAATATTTCTCGGACCCTAACTTTGCATAACAAACACTTTATAGATATAGAAATAATATTAAGCAGTCTACAGCCATGAGGTTGCCATTGAACACGGATTACTACAATATATAATACTTAAGAATACTGTTTATCAATACTCGTTTAACGTTTGTACTTG
Source organism: Macrosiphum euphorbiae (assembly GCA_949089665.1). Taxonomy (NCBI): domain Eukaryota; kingdom Metazoa; phylum Arthropoda; class Insecta; order Hemiptera; family Aphididae; genus Macrosiphum; species Macrosiphum euphorbiae. Next base: position 89,247,979 of record CARXXK010000002.1, on the reverse strand, counting down.
TAAAAGCACAAAAGTTGTACAGAATTTTGCGAATTGAAAAAAACAAAGTGTTCAGTAGGTAATGCAATACATTCAAAGTTTAAAATGTTTAAATATATAATATGAAATATAATCTAATAATATAAAACATGAAGTAGTTACTCGTTTAGGTAAGTAATACAATTCAATTCGATTAAATGTAAATGGGTACCCACATAACGTTGATATCGCATGCGATATATGAGGTAGGGACCAGAAAGTATTACATTTTCTTCTTAAAAGAATACAGCGATATCGAGTACCTAATAGAATAATTATTGGTTATAGTAGTGTAGCAGATTTATTTATTAAACTAAAATTGTATAAAATATATTATATTAATTAGTTATTATAACTAAAATATTATATTAACGATATACATATTCATATTTTTAATATTTTATTAAAAATAAATGTCCGTCCCAGAAATACATCAACCATGTGTCAGTTATGTTGACCAATAAGTATAGTAAGTATTGAGCTTTCGACTGTAGACGTAAAGAAGAAAATGAATTACCTAATTGGCCACTCTCGATGCATGTCATTAAGAACAGCTTTTCAAAATAAAGATAGGCCTATCTAGGTATAGGTTATAGGTTTATGTTTTATTAATTAATTTGTTCACTTTTAAGCTTCAAAAAAGCTTTTAGTTATATTTTCTTGTACGATGATATTGATAAGACTGAAAAACGTAGGTACCTATCTACACAGTACACAATTGTTCGATTAAGACTGTAATTCGAATACCAAATAATGAACAAATACTTTTTTTCTCATTTAATATTATATTTATAAGTAAATTCTTGTGGTTTAGTGTTAAATTGTGTTATTCGTTATTAGTCTATTGCTAATCGTTTGGAAAAGAAAATCGTGAGACATGTCTTATAAGATCATGTTGAAATTACAACTAATTGTAAGATCTCTCAGTATCATGTTATTATTGAAGTGTACCACTTTGATATAATGTTTTATGAGACCTGTCAGAGTCATTATTATTAACGAGTTTGAAGAAAAAAAAAACCTTTTAGAATGTTCAAGGTGGTCTCTGGTCTAATGGAATCATCTCAAAAACGTATCTATATAATATAAAATCTAAAGGTACTTCTCAAATGAGCCTCTCACTTAGTAAAACTCACACGATATCGTATAGATATACGGTTGGCTAATTTTTTCAATATTATTCAATTTTTAATCCATGGTCATAATAAATATAACATCGTTGATGTTAAAACATTGGTATTGGACGTGCACGTTCTAGTTATGTAGCTATATCACAAACATGTTTAAACTGAAAATAGTCTTTGGTGGCCTTCGGGATTTGACGATTTAATGAAGAACCACTAATTTCTACGTCCACCGTGTCACGATCGGGAGGGTCGTTCTTTAGCTCTATATACCTACCTCCCACGCAACAGCAGAATATGTTGCCGGATAATATGGGACATGGGTACCTATACCTATATATTTCATCGAATACAATGCAATGTAGTATACACGAGGTAATAATAATTAATAATAACGGCCAACTAGTGTTATCTAGCGATCACTATATTGTAATTCAATTGGGCAGAATACCTACTGACAAATAGTATAATAATAATAATCACATCCACGTATATAATGTCCATATATGCATGTATATGTATAATGTATATACTTTAACTATATAGTGCGTGTACCATTAAATTTTACTTTTAATAATAAACAGTATAACTACACAATTTTTTTTTAAATTTCATCGGAGATGAGGTAAGATTAATTGTGTAATCAACTAAAACATATTCGACCAGTGTCGTCAACATACATTTTGTATGAGGGAGGGGAGATCAGAAAAAAAATTTAATCCTAGGTACATTAAAAGAATAAATAACAAAATATATTTATAATCTATAATTAGGTAGGTACAATGGCGTGTATATACTATATATATAAATATAAAAACTTGAGTTTAAATAATTATAAAGTACAAACTTATAGTATTATTAGGTATACTATATTCATAATAAATTAGAATATTCGATTATTACATTTAAAATATAAAGATTCAACAATTTTTTTGTAATAACTATTACATCACAATATATTATATTGGTCTGCTGACATTTATTTTGGCCTACTTACTTATTAATTTGTTAGCATAACTTTCAAAAAGTTGAAATGACGCCCCCGAATTAAACAATTATATTATTATGTACACGATTTATTTAATTTTATTTTACGTTTCCTTGTAACGCTCTAACACTAAGAACACTGTTTTATTAAAATTAAAAAAAAAATCCTATTGGGGGGAGGGGGGTCTAACCCCCTTGAGTCCGCCCCTGCATTCGACCAACATTTAATAATCAGCTTATTTTGTGATTCTTTGTCTGTGAATCTGTGCGTCATGTGTTCGAAAGTCGTGTCATAAAGTCGAGAGTCATAGAGTCTCATACAAACATCTCTGGTATCCGGACAATTTCCCCCCGGATATTTTTCCCCCGACTGTTTTTGGCGTAGTAGGACATTTTCCCCCTGAAAAATGTTCCGATGCGGACATTTCCCCCCTTTCTTTTTAATTATTTTTTTTTCATAAATATAATCAATTATATCTACTACAATTAACTTTATAAATGTATACTATAAATTTCATTTTTTTTTTTTCATAAATATAATAAGACATAAAAAAATTGTTATTTTATTGTTTCAAGTAGTTGAATTGATCAAAAATATACATCTACTATAATAGGTAATTATAGAATAATTAATTATATTTATAAAAAAAATTATATTTTACTGAAAAAAAATAATTTCTTATTAAATAATAAATAATAAACTTAAAAAAAAAATGGGGGGAAAATGTCCTACTACGCCAAAAACAGTCGGGGGGAAAATGTCCGGGGAGAAATTGTCCGCCATTCAACATCTATAGGTCCACCGCGTCATGATGGGGAGGGTCGTTCTTTTGCTTTTTGTTCTTTACACCCAACTGATGTTGACGCATAATAATATTCGTCGAATATAATGCAATCCAAATGCAGTACACCTACAAGAGATAACAATTAATAATAACGAGAAACTAGTATTATTAATATGTTTTTGTTGGTCAGCGGTCGTTATGATCATAATTAATAATAAAATAACTAGGCCGTTAAAAAAAATTGAAACTTATATTTTACATTATAACATCAGTCAATAGATTAAAGACCAGTGTAGAATATTATATTTTATATTGTTTGAGAAGTCGACATTGTCGAGCGAGTGATGTTTAATGGTACAAAATACGTACGTAGATATTATAATGTAATATTACGAATTGGTATATATTATATTATAATATAAATTATAGAACATTATGTGTTTGTACGCGAATGTTTACAAATTATATACATGTTTTTGTTTAGCGTTATTATTTATATTATGATAACGTTTTCTTATTGAGTTGTTAGAATAAGGTAAGACACAATATAATAGGTACCTATCTAATGAGTCAAAACAAATTCACATTAGATAGATGCATAAACAACGCATACCTAAGATTATTTTTATTTAACAGTTATATATATATATATAATATATCCATTTCTATATAATATATGAAGTGTACCACCACTCTATTATAATACTAAAATATTATACTTTTAATAAATAACTATTTTTTCTTCAAAAGATTTTATTTGTACGGAATTAAATACCAGATGAGGTTGTAGGTACATATTTTTTGTTTAACTTAATTTAACTTATTAATACGTCATCATGTTGTAGTTTTGTAGTTAAGATACTATCAGTAAGTAGGAAGAACAAACAATTAAATAATACAAGACTTTCATAAGAAAAAATATTTTCTTCTTATCACATCCTCGATGTTCTACTGGTTGATGTTAGTGCCAAACTAATAAACATACTACTTCCCGAATTCACGTGCCCATGTCTTTGTATGACCCTTTTTTTGAAAACTATGGTTTCTTGCTGAAATGTTTCTATTCTACTGTGTCTTATTATCCGATTGTCAATGTTGGTATCAACCGCGTCCGGTTGTCGGTGATTCATCCACTTGCTACTTTTATGGTCCAGCACGTTTGATTTCCGGTGTTTTGTCAGATGTCCACTTTGGATATCACCTGCGTCCACTGGCCGGGGATTAATCAGACTAACACTTTGGATTTCACCTGCGTCCGGTGGTCGGTGATTCATCAACTTGCTACTTTTATTGTCCAGCACGTTTGATTTCCGGTGTCTTGTCAGATGTCCACTTTGGGTATCACCTGGCCGGGGATTAAACAGACTGCTACTTTGGGTATCATCCGAGTCCGTTGGCCTTTGTTTTACCAGTTTGCAACTTTTATTGTCCAGCACGTTTGATTTCCGGTGTCTTGTCAGATGCCCACTTTGGGTATCACCTGCATCCACTGGCCGGGGATTAATCAGACTGCTACTTTGGGTATCATCCGAGTCCGTTGGCCATTGATTTACTCGTTTGCAACTTTTATTGTCCAGCACGTTTGATTTCCAGTGTCTTGTCAGATGTCCACTTTGGATATCACCTGCATCCACTGGCCGGGGATTAATCAGACTGCAACTTTGGGTATCATCCGAGTCCGTTGGTCGGTGATTCATCAACTTGCTACTTTTATTGTCCAGCACGTTTGATTTCCGGTGTCTTGTCAGATGTCCACCTTGATTATCACCTGCATCCACTGGCCGGGGATTAATCAGACTGCTACTTTGGGTATCATCCGAGTCCGTTGGCCTTTGTTTTACCAGTTTGCAACTTTTATTGTCCAGCACGTTTGATTTCCGGTGTCTTGTCAGATGCCCACTTTGGGTATCACCTGCATCCACTGGCCGGGGATTAATCAGACTGCAACTTTGGGTATCATCCGAGTCCGTTGGCCTTTGTTTTACCAGTTTGCAACTTTTATTGTCCAGCACGTTTGATTTCCGGTGTCTTGTCAGATGCCCACTTTGGGTATCACCTGCATCCACTGGCCGGGGATTAATCAGACTGCAACTTTGGGTATCATCCGAGTCCGTTGGTCTTTGATTTACCAGTTTGCAACTTTGGTTGTCATCCACTTGTGTTTTCGGACATCTTGTCAGACTTCCACTTTGGGTATCACCTGCGTCCGGTGGTCGGTGATTCATTAACTTGCCACTTGTATAGTCATCCACGTGAGTTCTTCGGTGTTTGGTCAGACTTTGACTATACGCGAAGGACCGGTTGCAAAAGTCACACGAGTACGAGCCCTCTGTCGTGTGTGACAATCGGTGATTTTTCATAGTTTTTAGATACTTAAATGACTCTTTGCATAAATCACATGAGAACCGTTTCTCACTCGAGTGCGTCTGTAGGTGAGATTTCAAATATCTACTTTGTTTGAAAGACTTTGTACATACTACACATGGGTAAGGTCTTTTACCATCATCCGTGTGAGACTGTTGGTGTTTTCTCAGATATGTAATTTTATCAAAAGACATTTTGCATTTTTCGCATGAGTAAGTACGTATCTTACTCCTGTGTGCCCGCAGATGACTTGATAGACCTGCGTTATTGACAAAGCCTCTGTCGCATATGTTGCAAAGTTTCCGGACTTCATTCATTTTATTTCGGTTTATTTCAGTCAAAATTAATAGGTAAGTACCTACATAATTGTATGTTGAAATATGAAATTATGTTTTGTTATTTTATGAACTAACAAATTAGCATTTGTTTTACGAAGAATAATTTAGTAGGTAGGTAACTAATAAATTGGAAATTATTTAAAGTTGTAAGCCAGTATGTTTTTTTTTTGTGTTCCCAGTTAAAATAATCAAACAGTATATTCATTGCTTTAAGTTAAATCTAATGTTGGATGCAAAATGTTTCGATCTTCAGAACTTTAAGGGTGGTTTTCGTTTAAAAAATTAATATTGATGATACTTTGATAGTCGAATATAAAAAAGTTTCCAGTATTTTATTTCTTATTAATCGTGATATATGGGAATAATTACGCAAAACCAGGTTTTGACAAAGTCGATTTTGTTTTCTTAAACATTCGATATAATTTAAAGGAGAATATTCTTCGTTAGGCACTTAAAATGTTGAACTCATATTTATAATAGCATTTTATATATTATATGACATAATAAAAAAAACACAAATATTTTGGCTCTTTTTGTGCAATTTTGTAAAACTATTACGATTTCATTGCATTTAAGGAAACTGCAATAATTATTTACAAGCAATTAAGAAAATATCAATAGTTATTTATTTGAAATTAAAATGGTTCTACGTATATAATCTTTTCAGAGTGAATAAATTGAGATAAGTAGGTAGATATTTGTTGAAGTGGATGATTTGATATAAAACCTTTTCATCAATATTAATAAGCAATAATTAACTGAATTTATGCCGAAAATCCGAATATGTTAAATGAGGGATTCATATTATAAATTAGGTATCTATTTATTGTGTAGTTTAAGCACAGGTTAAAGAACCTAATTATACAGAATTATAACGATAAGTACATTACTATCATATATCTATATATATAAAAATGGAGCGTGAAAAATGTACGATACATCATCAATCGAGGACAGCTGGTCCGATTTGGCTAAAATATTTTTTTAAATGTTCGTAATTTCCAGTAGGAGGTTTTTACAAAAGAAAATTTTAGGAAAATCCACCGAAAAAAAGAAAATCTGGATACAAAAAATATAACAGTGGCGCAACAGTGTATTATATATTGGTTGCTATTGGTTAATCGGGCATGTTTGTTGATTTGTATTATTATTTTTGTCAATATATAAATATACTAGTCGACCCGTCACAGCTTCGCCCATGATTGGTTGTTTATTTTGCCTTCGGACAATGATATGTATAATTTTTTATTAAAATTTTATCGTTTAATGAAAACGTATTCAAATGTTTCTAGCGGTATTAATGGTAAATATATTTTTATATCAGAACCCGTTCACTTCATTACCCTTAAAAAATCGCAAATCTTAAAAATTTATGATTGTTCAACTACTTTTGGGTGTAACTTGCTGCAGCCTGCAGTAAATGCAACTCAGCCACCCTGGTAGGCAATCCGACTACTTGGGCAACTTTTTCACCAATCACCTTGGTAAGCAATGTTCAATAATTCGATTGATGCAAGCTTGTACTTGATCATCCTGATCTTCGAAACTATTAATAATTAAAAATAAAATTTTCAATGTAAACCTCAATGTCCCTGTTTGAGAGCCTCTTTAAAATGCGAATTTCGCCAAATCCTTTCTTATTGCACGGTGAAAGTATTAGAAGAACCACTATACTAAATTTCAAGTTCGTACATTCAGTAGTTTTTGAGATACGGCGATCAGTGAGTCAGTGGTATTTGGATTTTAGGTATATAATATATATATAGATTCTCTTCTCCTTCCCCTCCCATAAAAAAAAATAAAAATTGGGCTACACGGCGACACTCAGGAAGGTATTTGGAACAACTCTGTGAATAAAAATTGGTTAAATATTAAATAGTGTAGTCACAAAATTAAAAAATAATAACTCAAATCAACAAACATGCCCGATATAAATAAACAAATAAATATATACATATATAATATAAATATATATAAATAATATAGCAACCAATATAGTATAATACAATATTATTATTTTAATCTGCAACAATAAACTTTATTTTTCATTTTTTATTAATTAGTTTATTTTTTTTCTGGACAGATTGCGCCACTGTTGTATTTTTGACATCCATATTTCCTACTTTTCTGGTGGATTTTTCTAAACAAAAGTGGTACTATGACCTCCAGCAGACTGTCAAGTATAACAGTGAAAAATTTCAGCCAAATCGGTTCTGTAGTTTTCTCGGTTAGCGCGGTCCAAGAAAACCCTTACCTTTTATATAATAGTATAGATAAGAATGTTTGTGTGTAGATTAGACCTCCGGGAAGAATACAGGCTAATTTTAAAATGGTTAATTTGGTTTTTTTTTATTCATCTGATATTAGTACGGTTAGGTTAGGTTAGGATTTTGTATTAATTGATTATATTAATCCACCATAGTTGGAATATAAGACAAACTTGGTATAACTTCGATACTTTAGAGTTAAATCATACACTCAGTGTCTACAACAGCCATGATACGCATATTTGTGGATTACTTACCTATTTGGGATTTAGGCGTGATTAATTGTTATCAAATGACCAAAATGTTATGAATGATAATTTAGAATTCTGCACAATAAACATTTATTATTATTGTTATAGTCGTAGTCAGCACGTTACATCTTTGATCGGTGAGTGCTGGATTTAACGGTGGAGTTTGTTTTAGGGTCCTCAGATCGGTGTCCAAAATGCTCTAACTTTGTGAAGTGATAAATTATTAAGAACGTTGAATAACGGTCAAGAAAAAAACGTTTTCCCAGTCAAGGTACGAATGTACACTTACTTATTTTTAATCGTTGGTGCGTTTATGTTCTTATAATGTACACATTTAAAGGTCTGTAGTGAATCAACTATTAAAGATGAACGTCTGAAATTCTTCACTGCACCAACTTATATGTGATTAAAACAAGACCCTAAACAACAAAATTTGATCACCAGTTTCGAAGATCTGCGTTTCTAAAGAAAAAACTAGCTAAATTTAACTTTTTTTACGATTAAAAAGTTAATAAATTTAAATAATTATTTATAATTTATATATATTTATATTTTGTATCTGATTGACAAGACCTTTTTAACGAGCTATCAACTTACATTCTAGTTCTTATAGTTTAGTACCTAGTGAAGTTAAAAAATAGTTTTCAGTGTTGAACATATTGTGGACAATTTTCTGAATACAAATCATTACGCTTGAGCATGATATCTGAGCTATCTCATTAATATATTGTATTAAAGCTAACCTAATTATCCACCTAATCGTTATTACTGAGGTACATTTGCATTATAATATTCCTATTTAACATAAACTCTTGAAGTTTTATAAATTCAAATTTTTTCCATTTCAATTACCATACTTAATACTGATTAAAAATCAAAAAAGTAAAATTATTTTAAGAAATAGGTATTACCCATGACGGTTTATTTCAAACGGTTGTGGACTCAGTTTTATCACATGAGCCAAGAGGTATCTAGTTGAAATGTTTTAATTTATAAATGTATAAAAAAAAACAATATAAATGTTCTAGAAATAGACAATAATGTCGAAAATACAGTGACTGAATCTCTCAGTTTTGGGTTACATTTTATATAGTCACTTATTACAATATTGAGATAAATATAATTTTGAATGAATGCAGTAATATTGGAACATTTTATGTTTTTCACACTATTTAATTGATGAAAAATGCAATTTCATTAGCTAACAAACTAATCGTTAACAACAGTCGAACAAATAGAACTGTAATATTGGTATACAGATTACAAATTGTTAAATCTAATTATATTAGTAGGTATACGCATCAGTAACAGAAATTCGTCGAATTAATATACACATAACAATAAAGGAGAAATCCATTTAATTTATGTGTTTGAAGATTATAAATACGGTTTACAATTTATACACAAAGTAGAAAAATTATTTTTATTCATCATCAGGGTACCTATCATAATTCTTGTAACTTATTGGCATATATTCTGTTATTTTCGAACAAGATATTAGTCTGTTGAGTACTTACGACTTACCATAAATTGATGTTGACCATCGTAGAAGTCGTAAGACTGGCGTCGTGTGTCTCATTCTCTTGCTAGTTGATCATTAAACACGTCATAATATATAAAAACAATAAACCGTCTCCTAGAAATAACATTACTTATAATATTATGCTAAAAATAATCAAAAAGTCAAACCAAATATTATACAGCTTAAAAGAAGAGGTTTAACTTGACAACTATGTATAAAAGCTAAAGTTTCGTTTTTATACCCGAGTGAATTATTAGCTTAATATTGGCCACCCCAAAATCTTTAGTATCTTTTCAAAGGTTTCGTATAGGCTCATAATTAAAAACGTGCTAGGTGTTCAAATTTTCCTGACGTCACATTAATTGTGTTACAAAGCTCCTGGACCCTGAGCTCACATAATTTATTTTGTACCTAGCAGTTCAGTGCGGATATTTAGAAAAAATATTAAGACAAAACAAAGTATTATATAAAATAGGGTTTGTGATTACTAATTTCTACCTATGCATTAAAATGAGTCAATATAATTTTACGATTTTGGGTAATATTGAAAATTTGAAACTACAAGCTCAACATTAAACCAACTTACAAATTGTTTTTTCATCAATAACTAACTATTTGCAATTGTTATTTTCAAATTCAAAAAAACTAAAGGGTTTTTATGTATTTATTTATTTTTATTGTAAAAGGTATTATGAAGGCATTGTAGTCATGTTAGATGAAAATATATTACATATTTACATTACAAAAAAAATTACACCAAAATATTTACACTACATCATGAACTATTCTTATCGACCTCACTAATAATTATATCAATAATATAATAATGATATACTCGCCTAAATATATAATCTAATATATAATAATAGTATATGTAATTAGTTTGTGGCTCATACTGCAAAAGGTATGTTTGCATTTTGAAAAATGTTCAGGTGTATAGGTACCTATTTTTATTTTTATTTTTCCTCTCGATGGGCATGAAACGTATTTAAGTCCATCCGAAAGAATTGATGGCATGGTCGGTATGAGAGTAGTCGATATATATATATATACATATATACAGCTATTAATACATCTAAGTAGTGGCGAATCTTCCTCATCCCCAGATTCAGCAGTGCTGCAGCGGGGTATATACATATGTTGTATACATTGTATAATATTATGTATATATTGTATATATACTGCAGTAGGTACTATATATATATAGACATATAGTATATACATACATACATCGTATGAGGTTTTTAATTCACTATTATATATGCGCCATTATTGTACAGCTATAGTTAGTATAGGTATAGTGTGTATCGAGCTGCGTTTAGTTTTGACGGCCCAACAGACATTGTTAACGCAAATGGAATTGTTGGAAAACTGATCTGCTGAGTGGTGTAATTATATACATAATATACCAGGCACAGGTCCAGAGCGATGGTCCGAGGTGGATACAAAACTTGAATAACTCAAATGTACATTTTTTAATATTTTATAAAACTATGACATTCTATTAAACGTCTCTTTTTATACATAATATTAATAATTTCCAGTCTTTAAGAGAAACAAATCACATTACAGAGTCATCTGGTCGTATCGCTTCATCGATTTCAAAATGTTAAAAACACAATATTAAGTTGGTCAATCTTTTTGCATCCTCGAACATAACCCTTGCGACTGTCCTAGAGCCGAAAAACTTCTAATTTCACCCATGCACCCATGGGAAATTATATCATTGGTAAAGAATATGCAGATATGCTTCGCGATAACAATATATTATTTAATTTGACTAGTTAATTAATTTTCATAGTCAAGTTTTATGCGTGTTATTTATCAATTTTTGTTTTATGTAAACACTACTTTGAAGATAATACAAATAAAATAAGCATTTTACTATATACACATTACACGCGCTCATACGACCATACTTATTTTCGATTAAAATTAAAAGTTTATATAGGAGGTACCTACTTTAAAAAAAAATTCACTTAACATTTTTTTTTTTTTAATAATCATGACGTGTATGTAAATAGATTTCAACATTAAAAAAAAGTTATGTTCAACGTAATATTTCTCAACTGTCTCGATTTATCTTGTGTTTGTGGATAGGTTACCCTTCAGGCAACAGTTAACTGAATCTTACAAGAATATAAAATATATTAGGTACTTATAATATTACGATTAATCATACCGCATGTGTAGGGATTGTACTACCTATACTATTTAAAAGAAAACAACTATACTGCTTATAATATTATGTTCTTCCACCTGCAGGTAGGTGCGCAAGGTAATAATATGTTTTTTGAAAGTTATTAATATTATTATGTAAATTATTAATGACGTTACTGTAATTTTTCTTGAAACTTTTCATCGTTCTTCGAGAATGATAACAGCAGCTCTTCGTGGGCGATTTCATTGATGGCGGCGAGACTGGAAGTCGAGGTAGTCATCACTGTGCTAATAGAATTTATAATATGTCAACAATAATATTATAAATACTCCCACCTTTTTCAGAAGCACTGAAGTTTAATTCAATATATATACAGTGACAAATATTTATGCAAAATAATAATAGTAATATTATGTTTACCAACCGACCACATTATCTCGAGTCGTGTTGTTATTGTGTAGGTATACGAAATATATAAGTTTGCATATTATGCTGATAATGATGTATAAATGCATGTCGTCGATATATATTGTGAATATAGGTATTTGCTCGCCAAGAGAGAAACCTTAGCAATATTATATCGTAATGTACATGTAATATTTTTACCTGTCGATAAATTTCCGTTGGTTTCATTTCCGCTGGATAGGTACTTACACATGATGCTGTAACATATACAGAAATCCAGCTTAACGCATGAAGCCGGATGGCCTACTCTCAAAACTAATAGAAAATGTTCAAGAAAAATGTATTATTTTTACTTCGAATAATTAGTCGACATCTATTTAACGTTTCTACACACATATAATAATAACTTTAATAAGTTAGTAACAATAATGTAGTGACTTACCGCGCTTGGAGAGACCATCATCACCTTCATATTATATAGGTTGATATATTTAAGTGTCTACGCTCATTATAATCATTACTTCGAAGTTTCTACTTTTTTGAATAAAGAAATCAAGTAGGTACTTATATTTTTACAATTTTATTATTTTTAAGTTTTTACTTGCTTAATATTAGGTTTATTTAAATTTTATATTCTAAAGCAAAATATTGTTTGGAGTACATTGTATAAAATATACATCATTAGATAAAAATTTAATTTTGAAAGAGTAGTTAATTATTTATAAGTATTTAAAGTTTTAATGAGCGAAATAGTGAAATAATATTTTGGTATTTTACATGGTACCTACCGATGTGGCACTCAATTCCACTCTAACTTAAGACACTTATAAGTTATAACTTATAATTAATTAACTACTCTTTTAAAATTCAAATTTCAGAAAATATCATACCTAGCTTAAATTTTTTCTGCCTTTTTTTTTAATAATGTAGTTTTTCATAATAATTAAAACTATTTGACCTAACAGGCACTTATGGAGTGAAGTAGATAATTAAATGAATTACTTTTTGTATAATAATCCAGTCAATAATTCAAATAGCATTAGATCATGAGCAGGCGTACTATGGAGTCAAAGTCAAAAAAAAAAAATATTTCAAAATTAAAAAATAACACCACTCAATTTTTTTGTTTTTTAGGAAAATTGATGATTACTTAATGATATATTTTATACTCATATATTTTTCCCCCTTTGGATATTATAGTGAATGTATTGTAATAAATTCAACGCTGGTGATATTTATCTGAAAAGTTTGATGTTAAATGTAACAATTTAAAATTTAAATATCGATGAACAATTTGGAACTGTCATGAAATAATTCAAAATAATAAAAATTATTCCGAGAAAAGTGTTTTATATAGGTACCTAAAATTTATAAAAGTAATTTGAAAATAAAAATACACTCCATTTTAGGAATATAAGAGAATATTTCATCATTCACTGTTTCATACACTCGAAACCTATTATGCAGCAGTTGAAGTTCCCTCGTTTTTGTATCCTCATTTTTTTTCCTTACAGGCCATTATGGTATTTTGCATGCTTCCCTCAAAATTCTCCATTCATCCGGGTCCATTGCGTCGTCCAATATCTCTGAAATATCTGACAGTATCGGAAATATTCTTCTCGCCTTACCAAACCATCGATATAGGTGAGGTCTTGGTCGCTTTTTTGTTGGGTTTCTGATAAGGACATTTCTATAAGATTTTCTCCATCTCGCCAACCGTGATCAGCCCACTTCAATCGTTTCGCTATATCTAGGTACAATACAATTTTTCAAGAAGTTACATTTTTAGATTTATTTGAACTATGTTCAACTATGTTGAGCTGACGCTCACTCTTTATTTCACTAGAGAATGTCTTGGGTTTATACTATACAAATTTGCTTATTGTATATAAATAATACAGATTGTAAATGTGTATAATATTTAAAATTTGTACCTATTTATTTTAATTTAAGATAATATTTAATTTATTTGGTTTGATAATCGTTAAGAATGTTTCAATTTTAATAGTTTTCACTTTTCATAAATCAGAATATAATTTGTTTATGGATGGGTACAAAGTTCGATAGTTCTCAAGTAATTTTTCTTTATCTATTTTTGTAATAACCGGACCTGAACTCGTTGGTCTCAATTCTATGAACTATGATTTATGAAAATTAACTGACGTTAATAAGAACCAAAAAAAAAAAAACCTATACCTATTCATGTACATACCTATACCTATTGTGAGGTTGTTCCAAGTTTGATTCTGTGTCTAATGGATTCGAATTGTAGACCGGTTCGAGAAGCGTGTCAAAGAGTCAAATATTTTTATGATTAATGAAAAGATGATATGCGTTCGATTTTATGGTCGTTTATGAGAATATTGATAAATTATTAATATATTATATCGATGACAAAAATGTCAGCATAAATATGCGCCTTCGCGCTCGTGCTTATAATATTAACGTTATCATCTCAACCTACTTTCTTACGACCAGACGTAGGTACCTATAGGTACCTATATCTATACTATATAGGACCAGGCGTCGTACGACCATCATAATATTATACTACACTGCCATAAACCGAACCGAAATAATGTGTGCGTTTTGTAATATTAATAATGTTCTGTTCACGAAACAAGCTAATTCCTATCGGGAGGATACACTATAAGTACCTGTACACAATATACGACGCACTATGTGCAACTCGATGGGAGACCCGATTCAAATTTATTCACGACTGGTTTTCGTTTCACGGAAACCAAACAATTTGTGACCAATAAATATAAGTTCATTAAAATTAACGGTACGTCGAGCCGGGCCCGTCGTTAAGACGTTTTATACCGATAGAACCGTACACGTTTTTTTTTTATTTTTTTGTGTGTTTTTACCCCTTAATTTATTAGCAACATATCATAGAGGAAAACATATTATTACTATCGAAAACGCGGAGTTTTTTTTAATTATTTATTATTATCGAGTTTACGCTGCTTTATAGTGGTACATGATTTATAAACTGATCAAACTTACGGTATAATAGACTAATATACATAGAACCACTATATATTATCCGACGCTAGTTTCCGGACGTGGGTAATATACCTGCCTGCCGATAAATTATCAATCTCGGTGCGTCGTCTTACCTACTTACGTCCAACACAATATTTTAATGAAAAAGAATAACGAGTAGCACACTAACTCTGTGCTCGATGTAAGTATAGGCATACAATATAATTTTATAAACATATTTTTTAAAAGAAGACGACTGTTTGCGTGTCTGTTTCACTTGTTATAGTGCAAACGTTTTTTTTATATGTGATCGTCCGTGCTCGGATGTCAATTTATCAGCAAAAGTATATATTATATGCTATTATATTGTATACGATGCTATAGTGGTTAGCTGTTTATGGTATAAATCTGCCGGCCGTGCGCTTGTGCGTGTATTTTTTAGACGCTATTATGACCACGTGATGTTTTTTAAACATAAAATAATTATTGAAGGGTGACATTCCACAGTGTGTTGCTGCGAAAAATTAACATAATAGATGTTCGGGAGATTAAAGAAAAAAATATAATAAATAACTGTTGCTAGTGCACACATGCACACATTTACTTGCCGCGTGTCTCCGGTCTCGTACCACGAACGTGGTTATTACCTATAATAATTATTTATTACGTATAATTAGAAACTGCGGTCTCGAGATCCGTAATGAATACCAAGAACTCAGCATATAGATCGGCGGTGTGAACGTACATTAGTATAATAATTATATTTTATTAATGTGTTTGTTTTGAGTAGTCTTATTTATATGCTAAAAAAATAACAAATCCATTTGTTGAAACCGTAATGAGACAGCAGTTAATGGTTATAATATCTATACCTGTAACCTGTGTAATATTACTAAAGTGACGATTATAATATTATTGTAAGACACTGTGATGTTTATATTTGGGCTGCATACAGCCCTTTTCCTGTCAACGACATTTATCATTTTGAATAGTAGAAATGCTCCGATTTCCGTAATTAGAATCTTTTCTGATAGATAAGTGAATCTAGTTGATACTTTTATGAGGGCAAAGTTCAAAAACAAAACAATTAGAGAAATCATATAGAAAAATACAAAAAAAATGATATTTTTATGCAAGATCGATTTTTGAAAAAATCGATTTTATTTTTTTGGTGTAAAACTAAGTACCGCAGACCTTTGAAATTTTCACCAAATATTTATATTATCAATTTCAATGGGTGGTAATAGTTTTGAAATATGTTGGCTCTTTTTTTTTTGGCTCATAATTTTTTAGAAATTTGTACATTTTTTTTAAATTGTTTTCGATAAAATCTTTTACACCAGGCAAAAAAGATTGAAAATGTAATACAATGTTCATTGTAAGTTTCATTAATGTAAGTTCAAAAATATAAAAATACATATGCATGATTATTTTTTATATGCATTCAAAGTTCAAATTTTGACAAAATGCGATTGTGCGGGAAGGCAATTTCAGTCTTGGGCAAAACGTTACCCGTGAATGAAATAGCTCACACCCCACCCTTGCCACACAATATTGAATATACTACGTATTTCAGTTAGAAATTCATAAATATGTTTTTCTTTTCATATAGTTAACACATATTTTAGTAGAAGCTCCAAAAGAAAATTTCTACCTCTATCAAAAAGAAAGAGTTCACCGGAAAGTCACGCTATTTATAGCCATGAGATATTTGAGATTTTTATAAAAAAAAATGTCGACTATTAAATTTGATTGTTAATACAAGTATAACACAACGTCTTCGCTCAGAATCGTTTTTCTTATACAATTATTTATCATTGAATTCAAATAATATATCCATTACAAAGACGTGCTCTACCACTATTATACAGCTGAGCGGTAAACACTTGTCCAGTAGTAAACTATTTTGATATTCATCATCCCTCTGAAAAAAAAAACGACAACTCAATAAATGTTGCTAACACAAACACCCTTAGGGCCTAACTCGATTTATCTATCAAAATGTCTATCTTGCAGGGTCATGACTTTACGGGCACTAAAGCGGATACTCTATAACTCTATAAGCTAAAATAAATAACACCTGCCTTATGAGTTATGGCTATGGATATTAAATACGAACGTTTATATATATATTATGATTATAAATTGTAAATGCATGCCGTAAGTATACACTGTACAGTATACATACATGACACTCTGTACCTATACAACATTTCGAATTCAACATTAAATTTACTAGCCATGGTCAATGAATATTTCCTAAATCAAATAAAATATCTAATTAGGATTATAAATCAATTTTTCTTACTACGTTGAGTACCTACCTACAGCGTATTTATTTGGTTTGGAAATTATAAAAAAAAAACCACGTCTAT
Organism: Macrosiphum euphorbiae; assembly: GCA_949089665.1. Classification (NCBI taxonomy): domain Eukaryota; kingdom Metazoa; phylum Arthropoda; class Insecta; order Hemiptera; family Aphididae; genus Macrosiphum; species Macrosiphum euphorbiae. The sequence goes on along the minus strand of CARXXK010000002.1, from coordinate 89,230,391 downwards.
AGACCATTTTATTACCGGTTTCGTTCTCGAAATATTTTAACGCTTCATAACATAATATTTAATGAGTTTTTTCAAGTATAAATAAAAATATTGGTATGTATCACTATAGTTATTTTCCAAATTTGTTTTTTTTTATTGACTTAACACGTCTTGTATTGATCGACATTGAAAATACGATAAAAAAGTAATTAGGAACCTACTTTTTATTTATTCAGACAAGAATCAAGACCCAATTAATTCTACTTACAAAATAAAAAATTAAAATTACATAAAATAAAATAAAGTGATCTCGTACACGAGTGATCAATGTACCTATATACTATACTGTTTACTACATTATTTATGTATGTAATGTCTGTTTATTCTAATATACAGCTATTACAGAAATATATCAAACACAACCATAATATTACAATATTCATAATAGTTATTACTACGCTCATCGCTAACGAGTATGATCGTAACTGAAAAGCGTAACTGAAAAGCAAATACAAAACTCAATACGATAATGCGCATATTATAATTAGCATAATACGACCTCCCCCCACCTGCGGAACACGAGCAAATAAGTCGCAGACGAGACGGTAATTGCGTAAGTATAATTTTTATTGAATATCCACAAACAAATAATTTGATTCGTTTTACTATATTTGGAAAAATGCCATGTAATTGGATCCATTGATATACGTACTATATAGTTTTCAAAAACTAAGTTTCCGCCTTTTTCCCGTTGTTGATCTTTCGATGTCCACCGTATTAGTCGGTGTGTTAGGTAACATAATACAGAATGTTACCTACATACATAAATATTACATTAAGTTGCTTAGATCACGTGTTTATTATGCCATGGTATTATAGAGGAGGGTCATACATTATTACAATGGGCCATGGGCCATGGTAAGATTGTGAATTTATAAACTCTTGTAAAAACGAGAACTTGAAAAAATTAAACACCAAACACGGAAATTTAAATAAATACCTAAAAAAATATACTATAGTTTATTTTCTTTTTTTTATTTAAAAGCTTACAGGCTTCCACTGCTAACGTTATTAGCCAACATTTTTTCGTTTGTATTTTGTTTTATAGATCAAAACCGTTCAAGACTACCAAATGTAACGCTTTCTCAATATCAATCGAGTTCAAACAAATACTAAGTAATACTTACGGACCTATAGTACCTATGACTTAAAAAAAACTTAAGGAGTTGTAGTGTATGAAAAACTACAAATGACGAGTAAACCATGCAAGCTGCTATTATTATTTATTATACTATATAAATTACAGAGATTTGTACGTTGTACCCGAATCAATTATTTGGGTTTCGGATTTCTCTTGCGGGATGTAGATGTATTCATAAACACCGCGATAAAACATTTAAACAAACATTTCAGCGATCATAATTCATGAAAGTTATTGTTCGAATTAATGTGTATTAATAGTGGTTAGTATAGGTAATGGTAAATTATTTAATTTAAAAACAATGTAAGTAGGTACTTACTTTTTTTTTAGATTTTAGGATACTCTTTAGAGGCTTAGAATATTATTTAAATTCATAAAATATTACTGATGGTCGATAATACTGAATCAATAACCAAGCATAATTCATAAGTCATAAATGTCATATCTTGTTAGCAACAAGAAATATATAGCTACCAGACGTTTATACAATTATACAATATAATATAGGTATATATTATACTAGCTGATCCCGTGCACTTCGTTGCCCGTTAAATGTATCAACTCTATAAGACTCAAACTTTGTTCAATTCGTTATTTAATATTCGGTGTATGGTGTTCAAAGTTTATCTTAACTTTTCCGTTACCCGGAATAAAAATTCTGATTCGCAGAAATACATTATCAGGTAGTCAGGCAAAGTAAAGGAAATATATTTATTTTATTATTATTATTATTATAGCTTAAAAACCCATGGCTACCATTTATAAACAAAAATTCCCGTTTGAGCGCCTCCCGGGGTTGGTCTTCTCCCTTTTTAAATTAGCCTATCTTTTAAGTTTGGCCAAATTACACACATTGTACAAATTTCATCAAGATCGGTTTAGTAGTTTCGGAGCTTATCCCGGGCAAAGCCTTGATACTAGATTTTAATATATAAGATATAATATTATGTAGTAATTAATTAATTTACTAATATAAAATTATTAAAAATGATTCCTGTCAATAATTATAGTTTAATAACTAATTACAAAATTGAACTAACCGCAAAAAAACATACAAAATTATATATTATCACATATAATTTATAAAATACAAAAGATCAAATTCATGATACAGAAGATAATCGTTTTATCAATACTTAATCACTAATAATTCCTGACAATTTTGTTGAAGATACCTAATTTATTGCTACAAGGCACGCGTCATGCTACACAGTATAGGTAACAACAGAAATTTAAACCTCATACTGCACAACTAAAATAGGGTCTGCCAGTGTGATACGTTGAATGTGTGATAAAATAATAAAAATGCATACTTATTACATTCACAAAAACGTGCTAAGTTATTGGGCTTGTAGAACCCATGCGGTGTGATCGTGAAGTATATTATAGTTGCATACAGTATTGGAGTTCCTGGTTCCTTGACTGCTGTAACAACTGTGACACTGACACATATACGCCACACGGTGTAGAGGTAGGAGAATTGATCACGACCCCGATCAATACGTATACTAGCTTAAGTACACTAAATCTCACTGAAATAACCAGAGAACCAGTTAAATATGTACCAAACGTACCACGCTGATCGAAATAATATTTATTATACACGCTTCGCGCCACAGCCAGATGGAGAAGACGACGACTTGTGTCACCGACACTGCAAAAACATGTTTACATGAAGTAGGCCCCTCACTTTATCCGATCGACTACAAAATACCACAAAATAGTATAACAAATCGAGCAATATGACTAGTTGCAAATCCTTTTTTGTCATTTTTTTTTTGTGTTTTCAACTTGTCAACTTTGTCCGATCGACTTTGAATACCATAAAATAATAATGATGTCTAATAACTTGAAATTAAGTTTGGCTAAATGCATATCTTTTATTATTTTCGAAGATTTATTTTTTTTAATTTCATAGCCAGATCCTCATATCGTTCAATTGACTTAAAAGTACCACCGAATAACTGAAAATGAATTGAAAGTAGGTAGTTATTAGATGGGTAGGTAAATAGTAAATACAAAAAACATGTCAAAATACATAATATTTTCTAATTTTCTAATTTATAAATCAAACCATTAAGTCACGCTGAAGAAAAAAATGTATGCTATATCACTGCAGTTAATTAAGTAGACATGTAAATATATTTTTTTAATATTAATATTATATTCTATACACACTAATACACAATCCTAAAACTAATATTCAACAATAATTAAATACCGCAAAACAAAATATAACTATTAACAAAATATATTATATCTCGTCAAACAAAACATAACGCAGAACCTAATTTATAAAAATTCATTAGTTATAACTAATGAACTACTTCTCCGAAAATATGTGTTGTGCTACGCATCAGGGAAATCAAATGCCCCATTTCGGTTGCGGGGAAATTGTGTGGTAGAATATTTATTCACTAATTAAAACATTTAAAATTTAAATTATTTTAATAATAAATAATATATTATGCTTTTTAAAATTTAAACAACTAATGTATGCTTAGGTAGATATCAGTGATCGAGAATTATTAATATCCCTAATAATATTGTTCCTTTTCTCAAATTAGTTGCGAATTTTTAGACATGTCATTTAAAAATTCTCTTAACTTTGTACTATAAAGTTCAAAATATGCAAGTATATTCTGCAATATTATATAACCATGTACCTATTAAAAATGTATAAAATAAAACATTGGGGGCGGAGTGGCCGAGCGGTCTAAGCCTTAGACTTTAAGGTGTCGGCTGCGACACTGGCTCAATACCTTGGTCAAGGGCGGCATTTTTCTTCGAGCAAGTCACGGTGTCCGGAGAACAAGTGCCACCATCCCCCACCCGGGCATGGCAGATAACTACAAGTGCTCAATCCAAAATTCTGCCAAGCCCATACAGGTGTTCCCGTTCCCCCCCTACCGACATAAAAACCTACAAAAACCATACAGCCAATGGCCATATTCGCCGGGCTTAAGATCAACTAAAAAAAAATAAAATAAAAATAATACATATCATATAAATAATTAATAACATAAAAATATTTTTGTACCTAACTTTATCAGCAATTTAACTATAAATATTCTAAGCAATAATTATTGTTTTTATTAAAATTATTTATAAGCATTAAGCGATTAGGTAGGTATACATACTGAAAAAATATAATATTCATTTTCATAGTTTATGATATAGACGATATAGTTTTATGTTTTATTACATTTATTTTTATTCTGTTCATAATAATTAATAATATATTAATATGATACACGAAGTACCCAAATATGCAAAAAAAAACAATTTATGCGATGAATTTTATAATTAAGCAGGGTTCGAGTGGCATACTCTCAACTCTATCTTCACGAAGGGAGGAGGGGGCTTATGAAATTATTAAACAATATTTTTAAAAAGCACACGTTATTGTAAAGTCAATAGATTCATTTCTTTGCTCAAAATCAAAAAGTTCAGAGGGATCTATCTTCCATAGTCTCCATGGGTAGGCACTGTACGTCTGTAAGATGGAGAAAACACAAGCGAGTAAGAGGTTCTCTTAACCCTAACGTTAACACGAGAAGCGTGCACAATAAGTGTGCGATCACAACCACGTAAATACGAAAAAATATTATAATTATTCATTAAAGAAATGTCTACAAATTATTATGAATGATAATGTTTAAAAAAAGCATTGGTTTTTTATCGATTTATTATTGAGAAAACTCATGGTATGCTTTTTTATACAGACATACATTTATTACTACTAATTAGGTAATTAATTACATATTATGTAAATATGTAAATTTTACATTATAAGACGGTAGCCGAAGGACGAGCGTGGAGTGTCATCACTCATCAGCGTCCGTCTCTTGCTGTGTTGGTATACATTGTGCAGCGACTAGCATCGCATATTGAAAAACAGGTAATATGTTTAAACTCAATAAAAGTCATAATATATTATGTTTAATATAAATCTAGGTATATAATTCAGTTTGGTGCATAGCTGGAGTTACGTTACCGTTTTTGTCACACAATTTCGGTGGCACAGTGCACTGATAACGCGCGTCACACTGTCACATAGTTTATATCAATCTATATAATACTTACTCAATATTTTATATGAATTTACTGTACTTTTACTTGTTGCAATTACCACAATTGATGTACACAAAACGAGCACATGACCCAGCTTATAAACGAACCGATGATAATATAATACCTACCTAATAGAAATATTATTTTATTTTTTTATACAAAAGTGTATGCTGAATCTGAGTAGACGGCGGCGATGACAGTTTCGTAAGACTGACCGACAGAAAATGTCGTACTTGCTCGCCACGATAGTACCACAATATTGTAATCAGCCTCTTCAGTGCTTACCACTGTCAGAGAGCTTTAGTTATTAGAGACTAGAGTTATTAAAGCTCCACCGGAATTTTGTACGTATTGCGTGGCCATCCGTCCTCATAGACAATAAAAACGTGGATGGGACATCACAGATCGAGGCCATTATATTATTTTGAAGTGATAACAATTTGAGGCCGTTTGTTTAAATTTTTGTAAAATATATTATATTGATAATCGATACTCGTTATAGGTATACTGCAGTACACACTATTATTTGGCCTCGATTGGAATCATTGATCTCCACTGATAAGACTTTATGATCTATCCATGTTTTTGTTACCTATCAATATGACTGTACTAGACTGAGAATGACCGAAGTTCCACTTGTCTGACGTGAGTGCGCTGCAGATATTTTAGAACAACGTACACTGCACATGCGGACTAGAATTGTTCCGCTTTACAATAATTGTTATTAGTTCTGTAGGTAGTACTACTAGGTACATATAGCTGCAACCTCTCTTCACAATAGTTTACCACACATCCCTTCCATGCGATGTCCGGATGCAGCTCCGTCTATTAGTATTATGTCTACGGTGGTCCTCAGTATGTCATCTGCAATAGTGGTAAACTCGGTAGAGATGACAGTCGTTAATTTTGTACACGGTAATGGCCAATGGGTATACCTTAACTCGCGACGTGTAACCGTATTCTGATACGACCCGAATCCCGGTGACCATTATGATAATATGATTTGTTTATGACAAGTTTTTATTTCGATCTTATATAATGTAATTTCCGATAATCCATATAGACATATAGTACAATATAATGTCAAATTGAATATTCTTGTATCTAAATCAGAAAGAGTTTGAACTTCGTTGTTCAATTATCACTAAATATTTAAAAGTATTCTTCAATCCATCTAAGATTCTAAAATATAAATTTCGCAACAATTTCTAAAAAGATACCGTTTTGTAGAACGCAATATTATCAAAATGTCAAATAATATTTTATTAATTGATTTATGTTAGAGTACATAATAGCATGTGGATACTTGACGTTCTAAAACTTGACGATATTTTAAAACTAATAAATAACTTAATACAAGTAGATACCTACTTAAATATTAATAAATTACTTTTCGTGAAAAAAAGATTATTTTTTTTATATTTTTTTTTTTTTGTAAACATTATTAATCTCATCATAATGTTTTTATGCTATTTAAAAACGTGTAATGCGAATGTCTAAAACAGTTAACGAAATCGGACGTTTAGTATAATACGTAAATGTATTAATCTTTTTATGCACATGTTTGAAGAATATTAGTTTGTGTACACACTTTATACTGATGTACAATGGACAGGGATAATAAATTATTATAATTTATAAAAAAACAAAGCGGATGAGTACCTACCTACCTACCTACCTACCTGTATCCCTTTTTATGTAGAAGTTTAATGATAGTTTCATACTGTTCGTAGGGCACCGGTCGTATTTGAACGTAAGAAGTTTTATTTTTTATCCTCGGTTCATAGGATAATGAACTTGGACGGGACTTGAATAATAATAATTAGTTATGTATATATATGTATATAAGCACTGAGTAATAGGTGTGTAAAGATTACTTTTGGTCGTAAAAAATAATATGACCATTACCTATACGTTAATCGTGTCAGATATAAATAAATATCTAAATAGTAAATATAAAAATAAATATATAATAATGATGACGGACACGCGCCCGTTTTTTCTTAGGTGCCTGCTGGCTGTTTGTTACACGTTTGGTAGCTATAATGTAAGGCGTTAGTATATTATATATTATACCTTCTGCTGCATCGGTGTGATTATTTACACACTACGGTTATACCTAAAAATACGATTATGATATATTATCATAACAATAATAATCAGGCCACAATAATATCAATAGCAAAACAGATGTAGAGCCGAGAGAACTGTCAAAGTTGATGTGGCAAAGCAAAAAATATTCGCGGTCACGTTAGGTATTATATTATTATTATTATTATTATCATACCTACTCGATGTTGAACAATAAAATATTTTTATTACCAGAAAAAAAACTATTCCTGCGGTTTAATACCTATGTATGAAAATAAGTGGTTATATTATGCAAATTGAATAACAATAAACTTAAAAATGTACTTAACGACAATCGATTCCAATTGATATGGTAATAATAATAAAAACATCGATAATATCGATATTATAGTAAAATATTGTTGAGCTATAACCATTTTGTACCGTTTAAGTTACATTTAATAGTTGACTATTAAATCGGATTTCCATAAATGAATTAAAAACGTTATCGTTTCCATAAAATATGTTAGTCTTAAAATCCTGAAAACTGGATTTACAAGTTTTTTTTAGAATTTATCTTCATTCCTGAAGAGAAATTGTTTTTTTTTTTGTAATATGTACATAGTTAATTTTACTAATTCAGTAATACATCATAGAAAAAAAATCAGAATAATAAATAATAATTATTTAAGTTCTCAATATTCTAAAATGACAATACAAAACTTAGTTTTATATTTTTATATAATTTTAGTCTAGGTACAAGGTTGATTAAATACATTGTTGTTTCAACAGTAATTTAAACTTTTTAATATTACAAAATTTACAGTTTAAACACTTTAAAAGATGAACTTTCCATCGGATGGATAATATTGTGCAATGTAGAAAATGTGTACTTTGAATAACCGTGAAAATTGAATTCGATTTCATTATTGCGAAAATTCAGACAGTGTTTAAAAAGTTTTACAACGGCAGAATACAGATGGATTACACACACACACACACACACACAAACACACATGCATATATATATAGTCACTATTATGTTTAGACGTATTTTACACATGTCCACCTATTATAGTGTGTTGGTTTTCGAAACGAATGTACCTATCACACATTCATTGGCTTTAACATAATATTATATTATACACATAGATTACATTCAAATCGCGCATTTAATGTCACCTAACGTAACTCTATATTATCGAGTTTATGTGTCGTATACAATAATATAATATATTATATACATTATACATACATTCATAGATACATGTATAGACATGTAGTGTGTCGGTGTGTGGCTTTATGATAATAATATACGAACGATGCAGCATACCTATACAACTACTATATAGGTTATTATAGTTATGTTATACTTATAACTATATTATAGCTTTAATGAACCATCGAGGCACTGCCCACAAGTTTCTTTTGCCACAGCTATAATTATAGTTGGAAATAACCGCGGTATATACTTTGCCGATTTTACACAGAGACCGATGTGTGGACCGAACTACTATAATTAATAAAAAACAAAGCAATATGAGCCGCAGTCTCATTATTCTAATTTTTCTACACAAGACTTTGGACTAGCTGTTAATATTTTGAACAGATTTTTTTTTGTTTCATTATATTATGTGACCGAATCTCAATAGTCTCAATCCAAGTGAACAGTTAATTTATACGTATAAACATCGTCTAATGTTATTTATCGTTCTGTGATGATTAATTATACCGATATATATATATTATTATATTTCATTCGAATTATCGCGACTCGATTGTAGATTGGATTCCGGATATAATATAGGTATAATACATTAATGTTGTGTAATACTTATAGGTACATTCTGTGGGAAGATAATATGAACCGCAATTTTTAGACACGGACCTATTCCGTTCATGATCGATTTTTTTTTTATTTCAATACGAATACAATCACTTTCAAATTGTATACAATTTAGAGGAAAATACGTAAACATATTTTTTCTATAATATTGCATTGTTCTACCTGGCTAACAGTAGACCCTGCCTAGCAGTGAAACTACTGCGGAGAAGAAAGTATTATAGACGATGTTAACTATAAATCTAGACAGAGTAGAAGTGTGTAATTATTGATTAATGGTTTTTAATCTTCGTTTTTCCAAATTTGAAAATCTAGCTACTAGCCACACCTTATTATACAATATTAACACCAAACTGCAGTCAATGGCCACTAAACGGTAACACCAAAAACTTAGTTTTTCAAGAAATCATAAGACAGTTATCAACACTAAATCAGTTCATAGAGTAAAATTAATAATTTCTTAAACATTACAAATATGGTATGTTATTATAATATTATGTTGGGTGAGAAAACTTTTACTGCATAATATGTCCTATAATATAATTCACGAAAATGTATGTAGCAACATTTTTACTTGGAGTTACTGCTAATGCCTTCTGATATCGTTGACATATTAATATATTATGTGTTCTTAAATTAATATATATATGTGTTTTAAAATTATAGTTATTTTAATAAGTTTTAATCACATGTACAGTTTAATATTAAACTAACTCAAAGATATTTAATATTAAAATGTACACGTGATATTATCTAATTTAAATATATTCAATTTTAAAACATAACTTTTTTTTTTTTTTTTTTTTTCATTGATCATTAAGCCCGGCAACTATGGCCATTAGCTGTTTTTGTTTGTTTGTTTGTTTGTTTAGTTTGTAGGGGAGGGAACTGTTGGTTTGTAAACACGTGTGTTTGTGGTGGCAGAATTTTTTATTGGGGCACCCGTAGGTTTCTGCCATGCCCCGGAGTGGGGGGATGGCGGCACTTGTTTTCCGGACACCGTGACTTGCCCGGAAAAAAATGCCGCCCGGTGGTCGAGAATCGAACCCGCGACTGCCAGCGCCGCGGCCGACGCGTTAGACCGCTCGGCCACCTCGTCCCCCAAAAACATAACTTTATGAGCACTTAATAATATAATAATTCTTATCAAGTTATTTGTATCATAGTATAAATATAAACTATATCTCAAAGCCAATGTCAAATTTAAACCAATAATTACTACTCTGAAAATACAATAATAATAAATTACTAAAAAGAAAATTGGTAACTCTAGATTACTTACTGCTTTTTGTTTGAGTATTTGCACATAGATATTGCTTATTTGCTTCTGATTTAATGAGTTTATGTACATACCACCTTTTTTGTTATTTTCTAATCTATTTACATATTTATTGCTTATCATATGACCTACCTATGACGGCAGAGTACCACAAAGACCATTTTGTTTCTCATCCATCCTCACTCACTAATAACCTTCCACGTCGCATCAAAATAAGCTGCTTGATTTTTAAATAAATAGCTCAAATTAATTAAATATTTTGGTACAATCGGCTCTGCAGAAGTGTTCTATATCAATGAATATTTGATAGTCTCCATCATCATGACGTATGCCCTGATGTTTTATTATGTATTTTATTTTATAATTAATAATTATCAATATAACGATAATATGGAATGCAGTATAATATTAAATTTCATCGAACGACAATTATTATAGATACCATTATAGGTAAATACCAGCTATGTTATTTTCGTAACTAATTTTGCCAAAAAAAACATATAAGAATTCATACATTATATTCTGTATTTTATTTTATTTTTAATTACAGGTACCTATATCGCGATAACACTCAATCAAAGAGCGCAACGAATGTCGTCCTAACTAGTTCGTACTCGGCGATATATATATTATAGTGCCGTTACGTAGGTATTCTTTAGTTTATTTTTAATTTACTTTTTCTTCTCACAATTGATGATTTATTACATTTGGCGAGCAAAAAATTATATAAAATATAAAAGTTATTAGATATTATTGTTATTATTATAATAACAGTGATAAATAAATCCATGTCGATTGACCAATATACAGAACAATAACGAACGATTAATAACGATTATCGTGGCCCACGAATGTTATACAAGAAAGCCACGATTCATTCATTTTCGTAATACACACACACACACACACACACACACACACACACACACACGTTGTATTAGATATACGTGATAAAAGATGAGATCTGTAATTTCTATTACGAGGAATTAACTTACCGATCTCTGGTACTCACGTTACTACATATATAGTATTTTTGAACGGAAAACCTAAGCCTGGAGCTGTTCACAATAGTCCAAAATAATAAAACAATTTTACAATCATTTTCCTAGAAAATTAATTTATTGCCCGCTAATGAATATGCCTGAGGGTAGATTTTGAGTAGACACAAAAAATAACAAACATTTTTTTGCTCGGTTGTTTTCCAAAACGACAACATTTAATTTTAATAAGTTTCCACTCATATATTTATAAAAATATATAATTAAATATGAAAAGAAACCTTTATCAAATGTAATTGTTTGTTTTACTGTCAATCGGGCTCGGTAGTAGGTACATAATATATTATTTCCGAGAGAGATGAGAGTATACAAAAATAAATACTAAGCCGGCACATATCCAAGGGGTCTTGAATATATTGGAAAATATTTAGGTTCAGTCCATAGAGCCATAGTCCTTGATAAAAAAAAAAAAATATTAAGAATAAAGTACAATATTTAAATTAAATACATTTCACTGTTTCACGATAAATCAACATTATTTAGTAAATAATATAGTGTGGTATTATACTGGTATCACCCTTATAGAATGATAAGCGGTAAACCTACTACGTCTTACCCTCGTACTCTCTAGCTAATGACACTCTCTAAACTTAATTACAATTTAAAACTCGTGATGTGCGATGGTATGCGCTTGCCGATTCTACGTCCGTTACTAATAATATACGTAATAATAACGGAAAGTGATAATCAAAAATAATTAAATACCAGAAAACAAAAAACATAACGACTAACAAAATATATTATATATCATTAAACAAAACATAACGCAAAACGTAATTTATAGAATATCATTAAACGAATAATAACGCAAACCTTAATTTAAAAATATTATCATTGAACAAAAAATAACGCAAAACGAAATATTTTAAAATCTATTTATTTAAAAGGTCGATTGGTAGAAACATTTATTTCATGGAAACAAACTAAGAATTGATTATATTATATTCCGTATTCGGACAATTACCTTCCCTCATTAGTTATTATTTTTAGGTATTATATTTATAATATATAATAGGTAAATATTATATATAATACCTATTTATAATAGGTATTAATACTATTTTAAATAACGATAAACGTACAACTTGTATAACGTTTTAGTTTTAAATAACGATAAACGCAAAACTTGGATAGCGTTTTAATTCTGAATAACGATAAACGCAAAAATTGTAAATAACATAAAACGTAATATTTTTTTTAAATACAAGCCCTACAATAAAGGCTCTATTCAGTTTAACAAAACCTCATCGACACATACGTGTAATATCCCAGCACTGTTCTTACAAAAGGTAAGAAAGTAAAAACGACTGAAAAAGTATTCAACTCTGGTTTTTAGGTCGGAAACACTTTTATTAAAATGTAAAACAAACATAAATAAAACATCACTAATTTGGAACACTTAGCCCGTACTATGACTGTCACACGGTCCAATCGTCGTAGGTACTTACGTCCTCGCCGAATCACTCAGCGACAACGGCACAGCCCGCGCCTGCGCATACGGCGATTTTATAAAGCAAGATACCTATTATTATTGCTGCCTCAGCATAATCTTGCTTCACCAGCCTGACCTATGTCAATAATTTACAGATTAAAATATTCCCACCCATGTAATATTACATATATTATATTAAATAGTATTATATACAATATATACGACAATATATACAATTACGAAAACATCCTATTTTAGTAAGTACGAGATTATCCACTAAATTGTTAAATACTTCATGGATAGGTAAGTCAATATTTTGGTGACAACTTCAAGTATCTACAGTTGTTCGTTTTTGAATTACAACAAAATAATAAGTCGTTCGACGGAACTTTGTTTCTGTGAAAGGTAGGAAAACGTAGAGGAATATGTAGGTATTACATTTTTAAATCTTATAGATATAGAAAAAAAATGTATCCGAATTTCTAACCCAAAATAATTTACACATTTTGGTAATACTGACGAATTTTGTCAAAATTCTAATTTCAGACACTCATTAAAAGTTATTGTGGGTAGATATAGAAAAAAAATGTATCCGAATTTCTAACCCAAAATAATTTACACATTTTGGTAATACTGACGAATTTTGTCAAAATTCTAATTTCAGACACTCATTAAAAGTTATTGTGGGTATGCGGTTAAATTTTTTTTTAATTTCCACCAACAATAACTTATGAGTAATCTTGTCTTACATTTTTAAGTTTTTCGACCCTGTAAAAAATTTATATCGACAATAATTAAAAATCAAATATTATGTTATGCTCATAAATATCTATCTCAAAAAGAGTTAAAACTTTTTTTTAAATTGTGTCATGTATAGAAAACAAATGCGAATTTTCAATGTTGACCGTTCAAAAGTACCAGCTAGATTCACTTTCTCACCAGACAAGATACCGAAGTTGAAAATCGAAGCATTTTTTCGACAAGAAAAAATGTTTACGGACAGAAAATAAAAAACACACATAATTGTAAAATCAATACCTACACACCAGCTAAAATGCAATAATCATGTAGTTGTAAATACGAGACAACACATTCAAATAACGTTGTGTATCCATACAAATGCTGAACATGCATACAAGCATAATTTATTATTTTATATTCGAAAATAATACTTACCGATGTATAAATGTAATGGCCCGAACGCTGTATATAACCATTTCAAGATATTTGCACCACACTGGAGCGATATCACTTCGGTGGGTGGTATAACACGGTAAAAAGTGTATCTTTTCATTTTCCATCAAATACCAGATTCCGACGAATGAATGATATATCTATTGATCGATCACTGACACCGATGTCACATATCCACCGAAAAAATTTCTATACGTATATATTATGTATACATACTATTAAAATCTGATAATATTATACAGTAGGTACCTACACCTTTCCTTTTTATTTTTCCTGTTTAAAGGGCAGCAGAGGAGTATATTAAACAGTACCTACCAATCTAAGTGAATTCAATATTTTAAAATACCACAAAAGTATAAAATATTGAAAAATGGTATATTGTTTTTATACATTTTAACAAAATATATAATACACCTATAGCGGTGTATATATAGTCTTGCCTCTTTAAATTATAGTATAACATAAAAGGTAATAGGTATAGTGTATATTTTATAGTTTATATCAAATCATCGTAAACCAAAATTTAACAAATTGATAAACAAAAACAAAGACGAACTTTATTATTATTATTGATTATATTACTAAGCTATTGATTATTCTAACGATATAAAACTAATTTTAATTACATTTAATGTATTAATGTAAAATAATAATATATAATACCTATACGGTTTATCAATATTTTATAGTATTTTAAATAAACTTACTGTAAGTACCTATAGCTTTTTATAGTATAGAAATGTTTATGGTGGAAACGTGAAATCGGTCAATATATCATTTGGTGGAAACGGGTATTGGTGGAAAAGGGAAAGGCACACTTTTGGTGGAAACGGGTACATGCACAATACACCATAATTTTTTCACTTACACCACGGCCACAGTAATATCACCATGGCCTCCTCGTCATTACTAATGCCAAAAATGTACATATTGTGTTATTGGTATGCATATTATAATATAATATGCACTAATTATTAATTCTTCCTATATTTTATTGACAATAATTTTATCACAAATAATTTTAATAAAAAATATCTCATGCTTATAAATAAGAATAGATATTTAAAAAATGTTATGGTTTTATAGATAATACTAATATAAACATTCGGTGAAAAAATCAAGTATCTACAGACATTTTTTTATTGGTTACAGATCACTTAGTTATGGTTACAATATATCATCCGTTATAGATCACTTTTACAACAACATCATCGACCATTAGATCAATATTGTATTTTGAACATGTTTTTATTTGGTTTGTTTCTTTTAAATAATGCGCAAGAAATCATAAAATATATTGGTGAGAAGACGAGCTAAGTCAACACTCTTTTGCACCCACGACTATATCATTGAATATACAGTGTTTCGGGAAGCAATAATACGGTCATTATAATTGATACTGTAACGAAATTCTTAATGGAATTAGGCAGGTTCCAACTTAACTTACTAATTACAACCTCTTTAAAAATGATTTTGTAATAAAAAAAAAAAAATGGCGCTGTTAATAATTTTGTCGATAACCGTTTTCACTCTCGAGTATAATAGATTATAGGTAACTATGTGTATAAAAGTGAAATGAACGATCATTGTTTGTTCTTGATAGAGACCTAGAGTCTAGACCATGGTTTAAAATATTATACACATTTAGCCATCGCCAACCCTGCACCACCAGGTCAGATGATATTGCTATAACTAGTTCAAATGTCTACCATAATCGCAGTGCGCTAATTATAAGCAATAAAATAGGCTTACATATTTTATTTTCATACTGCGACTTCGTTAGAAACCACGACAATTAAACGGTTCATGACTTACAGTTATTATGTATAATACACCTCTTTATTATGACTTACCGTCTCTGTTCTGATGTTGGGTTACGATAATGATTATTAATTAATATGATGTTTTTCACACGATTTTACTGCACGAAATATCCAAATACGCCTATACATCATAGTATTATCGACGAAGATCTATATTACGTATAATATGCGTCCTTGCTGATACATTTATTCCATTTTGTTATCATATAATCAGTACGTCTGGTGTTTACGTTATTTGAGTATCGTCCACAAACGCTGCTTATATACCTATAGTATACAACCTTGTATTCCTATAGTATAGAGGAATTCTAAAAAAATATTTATATACATATAGGTACCTATATGACATTGTACTACCTATATAGTTTATTATATAAAATATAATAACATGCTCGGAGTGGCCGAGCGGTCTTAGGAGTCAGCTGCGACGCAACCGACGCGGGCTCGATACCTTGGTCACGGGCGGCATTTTTCTTCGGGCAAGTCACGGTATCCGGAGAACAAGTGCTGCCACCCCCCACCCAGGCATAGCAGATATCTACGGGTGCCGAATCTAAAATTCTGCCAGACCTATCACACACGTGCCCCCCCCAACAGACATAAAAACCTACAAAAATCATAACCTAATGGCCATAATCGCCGAGCTTAAGATCAACTAAAAAAAAAAAATAACATATGCTCAATGGTACGTATTAGGTATTATATAGATTTTGACGTTTTACAATAAATCTTTTTAAATTTTTTATTTATACTTGTTTAAATTTATGCAAAATATAGGGTAAGATTTTTGATGTCTTACACTATGATAACATGTTTTATATTTCATAAACTTAATAATATTGTACATATTATTGTGAATGATTGCAAATGGAAATTAACGTGATTTTTCCAATTTTTTTTTGTGAATTGCACGCATAGAATATAGGTACATACTACATATATATAGTATATACTTGATGAATAATATTATATAAGTATACGTATTAATGTATTACGTTTAAATATACATATTACATATAATAATATATTAATATAACATTAAGTAGACGTTATATATGCAGTAAACTTATACACATCTGAATAAATGTACATGGTGCATGTGCGTAATTTAGATGTTCTGTTTTATTTGACTTGATTTAAACTCTACATAAAAAAAAATTTAATGTTAAATATTATGTATCACCATAAAATATATAAACTTGAACTCACATGCATAACAACACGTATAAACGTATAATTATAATATAAAATTGATGTGTAATGTTAAAGACGAGACGTAGGTACAAAATGTGTAGCTATTTATATTTTTTCTTTATATAATACGATTTGTCGATATGTATGTGTGAAATGTCACAAGTGTGGCGGCCGACTGATAGTTGTAGTTAGTATGGCTCTGTGGCGGATGCGAACCGTACTGTTGGTTGGATTTCATCCTCAAAGCTAAGTGCACCTACTTACCAGTGGATTGAGGTAGGTCACCGAGCTCCGTATTTTGTATTTGTTCCAGACGGAATCAGGTAATAGCCAATAGGTATACAGCCTGCAGGCTTAAGTCTAATAAAATCCACTGAAAAATTTAGAAGATCATATTAACATACGAAGTAAATTTCATGTGACATCAACTTCATGACATGAACGTATTCATCGTGGCGGGAGGGTAATGGGATTTACCCCCTCCCCTCATTGTCCTTTATTTATGCTTTTTTTTTCGTATGCCGATAGCCCCCTTACATATGTTCCTAGAAATTATCCACAACCTCCCCTCCAACAATGAAAATTCCTCAGAACGCCAGTGATGCGATGGTAGGTACTGTAATAGCATAAAGCAAACCCGATGCTTAAGGCTCCAAAAACATTGAAACGATTCCAATAAAGAAAAAAAACAGTAACAGGTGTTACTCACGAAACAGGATAATAACATAGAATGTTAATCAATGACCAATTTAAATGAAGATTCTGATTCGAGATGCAAAGCCCATAGGTAATTTAAAAGGCGTGTTCAAAATGTCTTCACTAGCAGAGTCAAAACCAGTTTCAGCCATATCACTTGCAATAGCCTATAATATAGGGCAAGGGGGTTTTTATGCCACTTCAAGCTTTTCATACGATGATTGAAAATTAAAAATATAAATTGATAAATACAATTATTATAATATTATTCTTTAATAATACATGCATCAAGGGCATAATATGAGGATATTACATGACGTCTTAAGTCATAAATACCATACGTTAATGTACGTTGCATTAATAAACTTTAAAAGTATGTAAGTATAAGGCTAAATGTGTAACAGATGACCGCTATCCATATGATTGACTCCAAAAGTATATATTATATACATTTTTGTAAAATGTTTTCAACCATCGTTTTTAAGCTTGAAATAAGTGTCTTGCGTACAAATAAACAGGTTTGCTAGAAAAAGGTACTTTTCCATATAATTACTATCGATATTATCATATTTTATTCATAAAATATTATGTTTTAATATTATAATACTTCATATTATTACGGAATCATAAACTGGTTTTGCCACAGTCAGAAATTATCAATCATTCAAAATCATAACCGTATGGTTTGTAATGAGTTCATTAATGAAGAGTGTACAATATAGATACCTATATTATTATGCAATTGTAAAAAGTCTGATTGTAAATTTGAATTTGAATGAAAAAATAATTTACCTATAATAAACTATATATTATCTAATATATTCATTCAAAATAATATACAGCTTCAGCTTTTTTTAAACCAGTCATCTTCTAAGCAACATGCAATTTATCTTCTACTTTGTAATTTATCGTATCTTTATACAAAATATTATATACCTACCTAATATATGTCGTACAATTTGTAGTAAATATTTGCCAAGGAATAATGATTATTCAGTAATAGCATTGTTTGAAAACATTGATAATAAATGTCTACAGCCGTGAAAAGTTGCGCACAACTCTATTAAGGTTACATAACTTATATTGATTTATAATATATTAAGATGTAATAAAGTTTGGTCAAAATATTCATGTTTTCGTTTGGGGAACGTTGTTACCTACAGAGGGAGATCTGGATAAGATTTCAAAATATACATTGTTATATAAATAATATTTATTTGAATGTTTAATAAATTATTCACGGAGATATCCAACGAAATTGTTATCCCACTGAAGTTGTTAAAAAGAAAAAAAAACATTATTAAATCATCAGAATTTTAAAGAAAATAGGTATAATAACAAGTTTTCTAAAAAATATGGTGACCAACCACCAACTGTCAGCCTTTATAATATAATATTAGTCAAATGGGAAAAATGTAGGTATAACACGCATCAATCATATTGTTGCTTTATAATATTATTTGAAACTTTGTTGTGTAGTTTGATATATTTGATTTATACGAATGAAAATTTTAGGAAAATCCACTGGAAAAGTAGGAAATCTGGATGAAAAAAATACAACAGTGGCGCAACATTGTATTATAATTTATATTGGTTGCTATTGGTTAATCGGGAATTTTTGTTGATTTGTATAATTGTTTTTTTGCCAATATATGTATGAATAAATTAATGTTTGTGTGTAGATTATACCTCTGGGAAAAATACAGGCTAATTTAAAAATGGTTAAATTTGGTTTTTTTTTATTCAACTGATATTAGTACGGTTAGGATTTTGTATTAACTGATTATATTAATCCACCATAGGTGGAATACAATAAACTTGGTATAACTTTGATACTTTAGAGTTAAATCATACACTTACATACAAACATCAAGGGGTCCGAGATCTACAGCAGGTAGATTGCCTACCTGATAATATACTGCTGAGAATCAGAATTTTTATTCCGGGTAACGGAGAGATAAATGTTGAACACGATACACGAATTGAACAAAGTTTGAGTCATATAGAGTTGGTACATTTAACGGGCAACGAAGTCCACGGGATCAGCTAGAGTATATAATATATATAAAAATGAATTGCTGTTCGTTTGTCTCTCTAAAACTCGAGAACGGTGGGACCGATTTGGCAAACATTTTTTTAAGATGTTCGTAATTGCCAGGAGAAGATTTATACGAATGAAAATTTTAGGAAAATCCACCGGAAAAATAGGAAATCTGGATGAAAAAAATACAACAGTGGCGCAACATTGTATTATAATTTATATTGGTTGCTATTGGTTAATCGGGAATTTTTGTTGATTTGTATAATTGTTTTTTTGCCAATATATGTATGAATAAATTAATGTTTGTGTGTAGATTATACCTCTGGGAAAAATACAGGCTAATTTAAAAATGGTTAAATTTGGTTTTTTTTTATTCATCTGATATTAGTACGGTTAGGATTTTGTATTAACTGATTATATTAATCCACCATAGGTGGAATACAATAAACTTGGTATAACTTTGATACTTTAGAGTTAAATCATACACTTACATACAAACATCAAGGGGTCCGAGATCTACAGCAGGTAGATTGCCTACCTGATAATATACTGCTGACTGCTGAGAATCAGAATTTTTATTCCGGGTAACGGAGAGATAAATGTTGAACACGATACACGAATTGAACAAAGTTTGAGTCATATAGATTTGGTACATTTAACGGGTAACCAAGTACACGGGATCAGCTAGTATAATATAATAATAATAATAACATAGAATTTTATTTATAGTTTTATTTACGATAAAATGCTCTCTGCAGATTTTGATTCCGAGTAGGTATAACTGCAGTTGAATAGAAAATTATCATTTATGAATACATTTTGTTAAGATAAACATTAGGTGCATTAAACTTCTTTTAATGTATCACTTAGCAAGTGCTCGTGAGTTGTGAAATATGAACGTTTTCCATTGAATATTCAATTTTGATTAAAAAAAAAAATGCATAATAAAACACCACCACCCATATAATATAATATGTGACATTGTGACCGGTTAGCGAGGTACATAATATAATATGTTTAAACCATTTCTCCGGTCTCTAAAGATTCATTGTGTTACATGCTCATTTGAATACATCAGAGTGATTTAGTACAAGTGTAATAAATTACGGTGGCCTAAATAGTCCGTAGGTGAGTACACAAGTTTATAATATGATATTATATAAATTGTGTGCGACAATGGAGATAAAGAAAAAAAAAATGTTAAAAAATCAACTTGGAATGTTATACATTATTATTATTATTATTATTATTACTATTATTCCGTATATATAATAAGACGCGTTACGATATTGTCACCGATGCTCCGTTATTGCATTCGTTCGAAAAGATTCTTCTTGAAATACCTTCGTGATGATTTGAACCGGAAAAAATTCTAAATTTAAACATAAATATTACATTGAATAGTCTAGGTAGGTACCTATACGTTATATATTGAATTTATAAATAATATGCATTATTTCTTTTTATAGGTACTGTTTTTGCATTTAGGTCCCAGCGCCTTATCATACAGTCATTATAATATTATAATATAGTCTGACATGGTATTACAAACTAAACATTAAATACTCGTATAATCGTATACAGTAGTTGGCGACTAGGCCCACATATTAATATTATTAATTATATTAAATATAATAATATGAATTTTTTTAAATTTTGTATTTATAACTTGGTTGTAGAACTCTTTAAATGCAAATTAAAAGAAAAAAAAATAGGAAGGAACTCGTTCTGCTGTATACAACTACCTATAAGCTATTATAGTAGATTTCGAGTGTACCTCTTCATTTGTAATGAATTTAGTGAATTGGAAGTCAATTATAAATCAATAACTATTGGATATTAAATACGAATTTTAGCAAAAATGAAATATTTTCAAGAATATTTTATCATGTATTTACATAAATATGAGCAATTTGTTTTCTCTGAGTTATAAGTTAGGTTAAACTATTATTTTAAAATGTCATCGCATATATTATATTATTAAATTAGATATTATATACAATAATATGATTGCCAAAGGTGGATAAGGTAATGAAAAAAATGTACATTATTTAGTTAAGTTAAGTTAAGTTAACGTCCAGAGCGTTAATTTATTCCCAAATTGTGAACAAAATATGTATTTAATGATGCAAGTTTAAATTTAATATTATAATATGTAGAAAAATATAAACTTAAAACAGTTAAAAATAAGTAATTTTTTTTTTTTTGTTATTAGCACCCAGGTCACCCATATAGTGTTGTGCAAATTGAAATTTTTTTTAAATAATAACTAAATAGTTTGATAAAATGCATCCTACATTATACAATTCCTTCTTATTGCACTTACTGTAGTGGTTTAGGATACATGTTTGTCTCAACTAAATTATAATATCAAGGTTTATCGATTAGTTTATTTGTATTTAAGACCATTGTATATGTAGATATACAGTGATTCAACAAAATTCATAATCAGTTAGATAGCCTTAACTATACATATATTATGGTCTATAGATGTCTAGTGCGTGTATATAGGTCATGTATTTCAACTTAAATGAATTATTTTTAAAATTAATTGGGAAACGCTAAACTATTTAAATGCATTTTTTAACTAGTTAATTATAAACGTTTTAAAATAAAAAAAATTTAACTAGTTTAATATGGCCAATTTTGATTATTGTTATTAACTTATAATTATTTGTACTGATGTATCGTAGAACGATGAAAAAGATTTTTACAAAAAATAACTTAAAATTATTCTAAATATTTTAAAAATGTCATCGTGCATAGAAAATAATAGAAATATACGTAATGGCAAAAAGTGCCAAGTCCCTATAGGAAAAAGATGAGGACACGACAGCACGTGTAGTCTCTGCAGCGTCATACAAACGCTGGTACAACATACAAAATGTGTGTTCATCAGTTTAAATTGTGTGCAGTAAATCATAAAATTGTTATTTTAGAAAACTTAAAGATAAGTACATTAATCTGCGTATCTAGATTCTTCAGGATTTTTCACGATATTTAAATTTTTAAACTAGCAATGAGAATTTTTAAATTGAAATACTTTACATAGATTTAATTTTTAAGCAAATCATGATTTTCTTAAAAATTATAATATCGAAATAGACGAGATAAAATACAAATAATATTCATACGTTCAAGTTGGATAATAGGTCAATTTGCACTTATATTAAAGCTTACTGCACAAAATTGGAACTGCTAAATACAGAATATTTTCTATGTTATGTTGTAAGATGGAGATAAGTAGACAACACAATATGTGGGTGTGGCGATGGCGTCATCTTAACACTTGGTGATTTTTACTTTTTTAAATAGTTTTAACAGTATAATTGTTTTGTAAATTGTAACTATTCTGGACCAGATCAAATATATACTTCCTACAATATATAATATATATATTATAATAATATTATGTATTTGATATTCCATAAAATTCATCGTTACACAAGGTATAAAAAG
Source organism: Macrosiphum euphorbiae (assembly GCA_949089665.1). Taxonomy (NCBI): domain Eukaryota; kingdom Metazoa; phylum Arthropoda; class Insecta; order Hemiptera; family Aphididae; genus Macrosiphum; species Macrosiphum euphorbiae. The sequence goes on along the minus strand of CARXXK010000002.1, from coordinate 89,207,048 downwards.
TAAACAATTTAGGAAAACTCTGTCTATGAGCTTCCTAAATTCTCGGTTTCAAAACGTATATTAATACTACACAAACAATCTGGTATATAAGTATTCCATTTACAATTTAAAATGAATTTGGTATCCTTTATATATTTTCGGTACCTATTTTTAATTTTGGCTAGTATGAATTTAATTTGAATAGAACCGTTACCTATACATTAATTATTCAACTGTATAGTATATTATAATATTTATGTATATGGTAACTGTATGTACTGGTAAATAACGGACACGCGGTCACAACGGGGATACAAGGTGCTCTAATCGTATGTTTAGAAACCTAAAACCAGTATATTACCTAATATAATATAGTAGTATCTATATACGTTTGTGACATGAATATATTATAGGTACATGTATTCGAGCCACTTTATCATATCGACTCAAAATCTTCACTAATATTTGGCGAATTATTCGTGAGAATTTATTCACAATTAATTGTGTGTGCCGTGTGCGAATTGTGCAGACAAAATACGAATACGTGGGCAGAATTAAAGTAGCCCACTCAGGTGAGCCTGCATAGTTGTCCTAAAATTTTGAAACTAGAAATCTACTAATTTATTTTCAACATTTCTAATTCACCCTTCTTTCCACTAAACCCATTTCAGGTATAACAAGAATTATAGGAATTAGGAATATATGCGGCGGTACTGGTACACAATGAAGTGGCGCCCCTTTTACATTAACATTTAACAACATTTAAACAATATTATAATGGTGATATAATGTGACGTATAGTATAGATAACAGCCATTATATAAACCTTTATCCCCTCTCGCCAATAATTTGTCATAAGTATCTTAAAGCCCGAAAAGATTCTTATCATTAATTTGTTTATTAAACTTAATCCTTTCTAAGTTTTGGTTTTGACAGTCATATTATTATAGTTTATTATATGTTCCCAAAAATTTCATTATTAATAAAATTTTTGTTAAATCAAACAATTTATTATAAACGTTACATACCTATTATAGTAAAAATAAAAATGCCTCATTGGTATAGACTCTATAACTGCTCTATACTATAGAGGAACTTCGAACCTCAAGTAGGGATGTTGCGATATTATCGATACTAGTAAATATCGATACTTTCTTTCGATGCGAGTACTTTTTTGTATCTATACAATTTTTCGACACTTTACTTGGATCGAAAGAAATGCACTCGTATTTTTGCACTCAATTTTTTTTTTTCAAATCAGTAATTACGAATAAATTATAATCACTGAAATCGTATACAGTAAAAATCAGAAGACGAATAGAATATAAATTATTAGTTATTACTTATTAGTACTTAATACAATATAAAAGGATCGCGCTGCGAATGGTGATAAGCTCAGTATCGCCCATAGATTACTACCTATATCATGGACATAGATAAGTATACCTTTTGTGCTTTAAGTATACCTGGTGGATTAAAAAGAAAAGAAAATCGATCCTCAAGTTCAATGAATGACGAGTTGACACTTTACCTTGCTAATCAAGTTTCTCCACTAACATCTGATCCTTTGGAGCAGTGGGAGGAAATCAAAAATGTTTTCCCACTTTTCTACAGACAAGCAAGGCTTCATTTTTCCATTGTAGCTACATCGGAAGTTTCGGAACCGTGTGAAAGATAGTTTTCAAAAGCCGATGCCACAAAAAATCAAACTAGAAATAGTCTATCCAGTTCTTGCCTAGAGAAACTTTTATTCTTAAGTGATTTACCTGACGAATGTTGGTTTTAATGTTAGATTTTTATAATTTTTATGATTTTATAACTGACAATAATTATATTTTTGAATGTAACATGAATTATTATATTATATTATTATTATTCATGTACGATGAACATATACATAAAATACTTTAAAAAAAATTAGTATCGATATGAGTAAATATTCATTTTAGCAATTCTTCCTCCCCCCCCCTAACAATGTGGATATGGGTGTATTGTACGGAGAAAATGGTGGCATGGATACTACACAGTAATAATCATAATTCGATTCAATTTGAGTTGCGTAAACACACAACGGGGCGTACCCACACACGCATAATATTATAACTATTATTGGCTAAGGTAAGCACACAAACACACACACCGACTTTATGTGTATCGTAAGACGCGCTCGACAATTATTACGATAACGCCTCCCTTTCCTTCACTAATTAATTAATTATTCATATTTTATAACTACCTCTGCAGAGCGTGTTACTATTATTACTCTTTATTTCGGCCCGGTGGTCATCGGCCGAGACGCGTGTCTGTCGTATAATAATATTATTATTGGCAATAACTACGATAATCGTCCAGTGAGCTACACGGCGCTGGTTTCGGGCTCCATGTAATTGTTATGTTTATATTATTATTATTATTATTATGACAGTCGGGGAAAGCGGCAGATGCGGATATAATGTTGTACGGACGAAAACAGCACACTGTCAGTGGGGATCAGTGTTGTATTTTATCTAGATAAATTTATCTAGATAAATTATCTAGATAGGTATATCTTTATCTTTTATCTTATCTAGATAAATGTGAAGTATGTTATCTGAGACGTTATCCAAGATAAATAAATAAATCATCTAGATAAATTTATCTAGATAACATATTTTATTTATTTTAAGTTTTAACTTTGGTCATACTCTTATTGTGCCGCAGGTACAGTCGGTACAGATTGTGTATGTATTAAAGAAAAAAAATATTTATATTATTATATGTTATTTACGTATTTTTATTTTCCGATTACAAGATATTATTATACATTTATATTTATACCTACATAATACAAATCATTCCTTTTATAATCACTGGTTATCGATTATCGGTATTATAAGTTATATATAGCTATATATATTATATATATACTTATATAGTTATATAATATTATTTTAAATCATGAATATTATCGGATTTATATCAAATTTATATATAAACGTTATAAGTTATAGCCTTATAGGTTTTGAGTGAAACGTATCGACGACACGCGACGTATTCGCCGAACGTCAACAAGGATACCCACGGGCCACGGACCACACTTCTTAGAAAAACAGACAAATGATTATTAATAAAATATAATAATAATATTAGCATTCCAAAAACATAAACTATGAATATATATTATTATATCGTTAAAGGTTATGTTTATCATAATATATCTTGAAATCTTCTATTATTAGGTATACATAAAATTGATTTTGGTATTATCAGTTAACGGTGTTGCTGTGTTAGTGTGTTACTGTATGACTTTTATAATATTAGTCGTCATTCGTCAATCGTCATTGACCATTGTTCATTATAATAACACTCTTTTTGTACTCTGCTGTTCTGGTGTTGAATCGTACAAACTACTCGCAGCTTAGCAGTATATTATTCATTTATTCATGACTATAGTTCAGTTTTAGTGTTTTGTGTAAAATATTTACTTAAACTTTTTAAAATATGGACAATTTTGTTATTACTAACTCTACATTAAATAAAAAGCAAAAGCTTCAAAAGCAAACTGACCATCTCGTTGAGCCACAAATAGCAAATGAAAATAGTATAATAAGTACCAACAATTGCTATATCTTTGATGGACAATTTTTTAGTATCATTAAAGAAGAAAATAAAAATATACTAGCCCAGTGCCAAAAATGTACAAAAGTTATTCAAGGACAAAGAGGATCTACTGGAAATTTCCTTAGCCACATCAAGGTATGTTTTATAAATGTATAACATAAATTAATATATTAGGTACAATTTCAATTTAATTAATAATGCATTCTGAAGAATGAACATGAACATCAAGGTATGTTTTATAAATGTATAACATAAATTAATATATTAGGTACAATTTCAATTTAATTAATAATGCATTCTGAAGAATGAACATGAACTAAAGAGTGTATAGCCTATTAATTTTAAATTTAATAATCTGATTTACAAAACAATTACAAAATATAACATTTTGATTATAGGTCGTAATGTTAATATTATATCATGATATCTATGTACCTGTGCTACAGGCTAAGAGGAAGTATACCTAGTAATATATTTTCTATATAATTTTTAGTATTATAATAAAAGCATACATTAATTAAACAATTTAAAGAAAAAATCCTGTTAGTTCAACTGTAATCCAAAGTATTAATATAAAAAATAAAAAAATATTAATATCTGTAATATTTCTTTAGTGTATTCTGTTATTACTAACTTACCTATAATTTATATTCATCTGAGTTAAACCATACTACTTTTACCTATCTATTATTAAAATAGCTTAAATAATCAACTACCTAGAGATAATATTATATATTATAAAATGCTATCTATATACCTATACTTTGTTTTATAATGGGCTACCATTGTCCATTAAGACTTCTGAGTTGAGAGTTCTATTAATTTTGTAAGTACCTAACTAACATGTGTTTTATAATGAAAATAACGTGAGTAATATAAGCTATATAACCGTGTACATATTTTGTTGAAATATTTGAAGTTATTGCTTTATGTACTAAAATGTATCTTCAGTCATCAGTGCTATATTTCTATAACTTTTACCTAATTGAATAATAATTAATATTATATTTTAATGTATATTTTTTTAGTATAAACATCCAGGGAGTCTTTTAAAAGTTAAGAAACTAAAAGATTCTCATAAAACAAAGAAGTCAACAGATGATTTAACATCACCTTATGTGAACACACAATCAAAATTATCATTTGCACAGTCAAATAAAATTTCAAAAACTAAAGTAAGTACTTCAGCAGTTTATAGTAGGTATATCACAAAAATAGACATGGGGCATGTCGCATGTATATTGCATTGTATGTTGGTATATTACTTTTAAATAGGTATTAAAATAGCTAGAGAATAGTTAAGTATCTAAGTCATTTTATTTTTTAAGCAATAACAAATGTAGTATTTAGAAATTTTTATATAGGTATTTTCACATTTGAAACTTGAACACCTAATACAGACATCTACTTATTTCACAAGTTTAACTTAAAAATCTACAGTTGGTTACCAAGTATTTTATAATTAACAATATCTGTAGTTAATAAATAATATGATACATTAAAATTTATAAGGTATTCATAGTTTTCAAAATTAACAAATAGTTTTATAAAATAATGTTCCAAAATTAATTTGTTGTTTTATTGCAGCTACAATAAAAAATTCTTGATTTATCAAATTTTTCATCGTTTATCTTTTTATTGTCATGTTGACAATCGTTCTTTGACTCGACCACAGCACCTCATCTATCTACTCAGCCGTACACACTGCCACTCTGGCCTAAATGTAAAAATTAAATAACTAGCCCTTTGCATGTGAATCTACTTACCCATAGGTATAGAATTTAGTTGTGTTTCACTTAATATGTATTTTAAATTTGATTAGAATATCTAATGCTTAAGCAAGCAATAGGTAAAACAAATATTTACTTACTTTACCTTACCCAAAGATTTAATTTTTTATTTTGATAATAATAGTTTAATTTTGTTTTAGGTGACTACATTGGTTTTTGAATATATTGTGGAAGAAATGCGACCCATGGTAACCTGTGAAAAGCCAGCTTTTCGTCGTTTGATCAAAGGTCTATCTGGCATCACAGAAAACATATCACTTCCTGATAGACAAGTGATGTTAAAAGAATTAAAACTTAAATATTTGTCGTATATTTCTATGTTGACTAAACTAATTTCTGGCCATAAATTTATATGTACTACTGCTGACATTTGGAGTTGTAACAACAAGAGTTATATGGGAATGACGTGTCATTTTATTGATGAAAATACTTATAGTAGGTCATCTTACGTTTTGGGGTGTAGACGTATAAAAGGCAGCCATACCTATGATAATATTGCTGAGGTTATTAACGAAATTACTCAAACCTATAAAATTGATAATTCTAAAATCTCTCACACAGTTACTGATAACGCGAGTAATTTCGGAAAAGCATTTAGAATGTTTTCTTCTCAAGCTGCTATTCCAACACATTCAAATTCTGCAAATGGTCCAGAAATAAATTGGTTTGGTAATGGTGATTCATGTTCTGATAATTCAGATGACGAGGTTGAAGTTGAAATCATTACAATGGACTCGATACTTAATTCTGGCCGTTATAATGAATATAATTTACCAGAACATATGACATGTACAGCTCATACACTTAATTTAATAGCAACTGTAGATACTTCTAAAATATCCAACTTGTCCTATAATAAAATTTCAACTGCAACTTTCAAGAAGCTTAATTCGTTTTGGAACTTATTGAGTAGAAGCACTGTTGCTTCTGATAAAGTAGAAGACGTGTGTAATTGTAAATTTCCTGTTCCTATAATTACCAGGTGGAATTCCATGTTCTTTGCTGCTAAAAAAGTAGTTTCTTATAAAGATAAACTGGTATCCACATTTGATGAATTGAAATTAAGCAAACTTACATTATGTGAATGGTCATTTTTAGAGGAATATTGTACTGTAATGGAACCGTTAGCTATTTCTTTAGATAAATTACAGAATGAAAAAACATGTTTTTTGGGCTATGTTATTCCCACAATAATTGCATTAAGACTGAAGTTACTTAATTTAACAAGTTTAGTTTATTGTAAGCCATTATCATTATTGATAGTTCAAAGTCTGGAAAAAAGATTTCCATTTGTATTTGATCTTGAACATTTAAAAAGCAAACCTTATATATTGTCATCAATAAGTCATCCAAAATTTAAATTAAATTGTATTCCTTTAAGATTTATGTCAGTATGTAAAAAATTATTCTTGTCTGAATGCAATTCATTAAATTTATCTTCCAACAATTTAGATTCAAATGTAGAACCTGTTGATAACGATGACGATGACTTTTATAATATTCTTAATGAAAATAATTGTGAACCGTTTTCTTCTACATCTACAAATGTAGCTAACGTGCAAGCTTTGTCATATTTAGATTTAAAAGAAAAAGAACTAAGTATTTTGAACTCTTATCCCATTGTAAAAAATATATTTCTTAAATATAATACAACATTACCATCTTCTGCTCCCGTGGAGCGTCTATTTAGTTGTGGGTCTCAAATTTTAACTCCGAGGCGTAATAGACTCAATGATAAAACATTTGAAATGCTCCTATGTTGTAGGTGTTTCCTTATAAATAATAATGATAGACAACAATAATTTTTTTGTTCTTTGATTTGTGTTATAATCTTTATTATTTGGTTTGTTTAAATATACAGTTATTTTAGTTATTAAATGTACACATGTTAGTATGTTACATGTATAATTTTTTTTTTTACTTGGGTACATTGATATATAAGATATAACTATATTTTAGTATTAGATTTGTATATACTATTTTTTTTATATAACAAACATTGGTACTTGTTTTTATTTTATTTTTAAGAAATATGCTGCATAAATGTAATATTATGTTTTGCTTATATTCATTAATACAATATTAAAAATTGAAAATATAAGTATAAAGGAAATTCTGACTAATTAATTTTTAACTTGTGTTTTTCATATCACATTTAACATTTTATGCTAACTTAAAAATTGCGCTATGCTTACTATTTGAACTTTTATTAAAAAACATTAAATAATTTTTTTAGGAAAATGTAGTTTTGTGATTACTGATCGATACCTTACCTATTAAGCAACTATCTTTTTTTTTTATCTAGATAAAAATTTTTAATATATTATCTTTATCTAGATAATTAAATTGTGATGTATCTTTTATCTTAATCTAGATAAATTTTCTGTCAATTATCTTTTATCTTTATCTAGATAATTAAAAAATTATCTTTATACAACACTGGTGGGGATCGTTCGAGTGGATAATAAATAATAATATTACCAATATGATATATCATGACGTTTATTTATTAGATATTGTGATAAGACAGAAGTGCATCATCTGTCTTTCTTAATTTCTGAAAATTTCGTGATATTCATCTACAGACGTTCGCGGATATGCACTCCGTAATAAAATTATAAAAAAAAAACTGGAGAAGTGTAAATTTGGACAACAGAATTCAGCCAAAACGCGTTGCAATAACAGTTTATTATAATATACAGAAGGTGGTATGTTTATACGAACAATATTATGAAATTAAGTATAATATACGTAGGTACTTCTTAAAAATAATAATGATAAAAATACTTAATATAATAATTGTACACGAATTACTTTAAGTACATACTTAAAATAAAATATAAATAAATAATCAAAAAATACATTAATCTTGCATGGTCATGTTGAAAATTATTAATACTGTTGTGTATTGAACCAGGGACTGGAACCGAACCTAAAAGAAGCGGTTCTGGAACTGGGACATTTAAAATATTAAGAACCGGAACCGAAACCTTTATTTTAATAAATAAAGTACCAGAACCGTACCAGAATTTTTAAACTAAATAGGTTCTTTTAGGTTCAAAAATAAAATAATTTTATTTATCATAATTTAATGGTATTACAGTTTTGTGTAATCATATGAGTTTTCTAATATTTCTCATACTAATTAAACCCTCATTCCGGATAAGTATTTAAAATTATTATACTTTTCGTTATTTAAATTATCTAGAACCTATACCTTTATTTTTTTTTTTTTTTATCAAGAACTAGAACCGAACCAGAACAGTTACTTTATTTTTGGAAAACCAGTACCGAAACTGATACCGATAAATTAAAAAAGTTCCAGTCCCTGGTTTGAACCAAACCGTTGCCCCAATAATAATACAATGTATAGTGATAGCTATAAATTATAATAGAGGAAACTGGTCACTTTTATTTCGCGTATGATAATTATTTTAACTGACTGCTCTAATGAAGTACTCGATGAATTACTCGCCAAATATATCTTGTGCAAATATTATTACCCATACCTAAAACAATTCGTGATGGCCAATAATATTATACTATTCCAATTTCCAACACACGCTATAACATATATATATTATATAGGTCCAGAATTTTCTGACATATCTTACGACGCTATTACAATATATAATATATATTATATAGGTTGAATGGTACACCATATAGCACGGATTCGTATACCTGTCATCTGAGCGTGCCGTCTTTCTAATTATTATTATTGCCAACATCGGAAACATATCATTAACCGTGGGAATGGAAAAAAAAACCGAACTCAATTACGAAGTATTAGCAGTGCTGTACAGTTGTTATATTAAGAGGACGTGATACCCGTTTGTGTTGTCTCCGTCTTACAAGTGCGTAACATAGCAAATGCTATGCAAAGCAGAACACGTGTAGCTCCGTTAATTTAAAAATTAGGTTAAATTGACCTCTTATAAAATCAAAAGGTAAGATTATTATCTAGACAACCTCCATGGGCTTTTTATTATATTTTAATTTTAAAGCGAGCTATGAGTATTTTAAAATTGTAAATTGTTTGTACATTTTAAAGTACTCATAACTCGCTTGAAAATCAAAATATAATAAAAAGCTCATGAGGTTGTCTAGATAATAATCCTACCTTTCGATTTTATTAGAGGTAAATTTACTATAATTTTTAATCTAACGGAGCTACACTTGTTTTGCTGAGCGTAAAATTTTCTATGTGATGCACTTGTAAGACGGAGACAACACATGAGGGTATCAAGTCCTCTTAACTCGCAGTTGGTCGTGTGCACTGCAGCAGTTGTCGGTGTATTTGTTTCGTAGCACCATAAAATATAATATAATAATATTACTGTAAATATACAAAATAATTCTTCTATTAAATTATAATATAATGCAGGTAAACACTCATAGTCATAAATAGAGTTTGAGATGAAGGGACGGACCCATAAAGCCTCCCCCCCTATTTGCGCATATGTAAACATTCATCATTGTTGCGATTTGTGGCGAAAGTGTCTGTCAATATTAAGGATAGTCTCTTCCACAGTAAAATAATATATTAAAATGTCCTTTATTTAAGATATAAAAAGTAGGTACCTACAATACTTTGCATACTTATTACTTTGATATATTATAAAGGTGTTAGTGGACTGTAATAGGTTCCTACAGTACTGTACAATATAACAAAAGTGTTTAAAAATATAGTATTTCGATGGTGCTTGGGAAAAACTTGCTAAGTTTAATAGTATGTACAAAATTGTCTAAGTCACATAACTGGTTTTTCTCAAACAAAAAATTAATTTTGTGAAATGTTATATTTTTCATAAGTGTATAACAAAACTGGTAAATCGATGTATGACTTAGACCGTTTTAGACTTAGCAAGTTTTTTCCGAGCACCATCGATGTATTTGTTTATTTATTTCAGCAGAATTCAATTGTAATACAATCATAACAATAATTATATTAAGAGCTGAAACGTGTACCAACTGAGTAAGCTCGTATCTGCAGACATACGGAAGTATACATATAATTGTTCAAATTAATTGGTAAATAATAATTAAAGTTAATTTTAGTCTGGTTGACTCAATACAATATATGTCAATATTGTAATAGTAGGTACTATTTAGAGGCATGTCAAGAAAAAATATGACAATAATGATAGGTAGTAATTATAAGTTATAACTAATAATACAAATTACAAAATCAGTATCTCCTCCGTCACAGTATATAACAATAATAATAATTGTTGATAATGAAATTAGTAAGGCCCACCGAGTAAGACCCTTAACCGGAAAAATAATCAATATTATAAAACAATTTATAAAAAAAAGAATATTCGACACATAGAAGTAGGTACCTACTCACAACAATAATTTTGTACCTACAGACTGAGTAAATATGGCGGGAATCAACAATATAATAACTATAACAATACCACAACAAGTGGACTCTTAGAACTCACTAAAGAAGAAAACTGTTGACTGTCGAAGAACTGATAAATCACATAGTAACAAAACAATAACCTTGTTGATCAAACAAACAGATTAATGTTGATAATGAATTTACCAATCCAAACCGAGGAAAACCGATCAAAATTCGGAAGTGGGGGTGCCTGGGAAATGGACCTTTATAATAAACATTATTGTTGTGAAAAAAAATTTTTGTTCATAATGTTGTGTTTTAATTACCTACTAGGTAATATTGTTGGTACTACTATATTTAATAGTAACCTGCATTGTATTTATATTAGTAAATATTTAGTACAACATATGATACTCAGTGCTATTAAATACTTCAAATAATGAAAATAATTATTTCCCCAATTTTTATATATTTCAAGAAAGTAAGTGTTTATACTTTTAAATTAAAAATATCACCTTGTGTCATTGTAATATAATATTATTATGATGTATCGTCGTAATGACATGACATAATTGTATTAATATGTACCAAACGGTTCGATTGCAGTACATGTATACTCGCGGGGGGTTGATGGATTTCTGATGCATATTGACACTTTATAATTTGAACGATTAATACGAGGCAACAACTACCACTATATAGAGGTGAACTTTTAAAAATAACTACATTTTTTTAGATCTTGCTGAACCGCAGAATTAGTGATTATCTCATTATCGAATAGAAATTGTAATGGTTATGATGTATATTCATAGGCGTAATCTCGGGGGTGCAAAGGGGTGCACTTGCACCCCCTGGAATTGTTGAGGGGGTGCAAAACTATCATTTTGCACCCCCTACATTTTCTATATTTATAATGTATAATTTTGCCAATTTTTTAAATATTTATAAAATAATGTTAACGTTATTAGACATTATTAGTAACACCTATAAGTTTTATAATCATGAACTTCAAATAGAACTAAAAATCTTTATTAGAATATTCAAATCTAAACAAACTAACTCAAATAATAGTGTATTTTAAAACAAATTAGATTATATAAAACAAGGTGAAATTAAAAATAGGTGTCCTTTATTATCTGAAATTTTAACACTATTTATGACAATACCTACAAACACTATCATCTTGTAAACGAAGTTTTTCCTGATTACAAAGGCTTAAAACTTACCTCAGAACAACTGTGGGACAAGAATGGCTGTCTGATATAGCTATGTTACAACTTACAAATTGATAGAAATCGAGTTATAGATTCTGAAATAAATTGTAATCGACGAGTTCAATGCAGCAGCAACTGTACATGGTAGATGCTTAAGTTTAATTTAATTTTGTTAATTAATATGTATTAATATTATATCAATGTAATAAATTACAGTGTCTACTAATTATTTTAATTTATATAATAAAATGTATTTACTTCATATTATTAATGATAATACTAAATTGTGTATACAATTTTGAATTTTGATCGAGGAACTGGTATTGAAAAAGTAGTAAATAAATGTTCAAGCGGTACCTATTTTGCAATTTTGTAGAAAGTTTGTAACTTTCCTGATTAGTTTTGCACCCCCTGAATTTTAGCGAAATTACGCCTATGTGTATATTCAAATAAATATAAAACTACAATTGTACAAATCACGGGCCACGGACATTTTTCATAATTCAATATGAAATAAAAATATTCAAGCAATAAGAGTCGTTGTTCCCGATTCACATTTTTCATAATAATTCATAACAAATAATTATTTATACAATATCAAACTTATGTTTTATTAATATTTATAATTTATGTGGGTACATGATTTTTAATTTACATTTCAGTAGGTAGGTACTTGGGAAATATTTTGAATGAGTTTATTTTATGGAGTTTTATTGTATTTGTTTTTCTTCAAGACTATTATATTTTGAATACCTATTTAATTTTTGATTTAATATAAAAATACAGAAGCGTTCCCTATAACAGCTAGGTAGGTGACTCATTGTTGCAACCAGGATTTGTCAAAGCGGAAGGTCCAAACATGATTTTTACATTCTTTCGTAGCACAACTAAATACAAATATTAAAAAAAATCGGATAAGTGGATGTCGCTCTGCTGTATAGTAGGTTACAAGTGGGTCATTGTATAATGGATTGTATTCAATGACTATAATCATAGTATCATTGTACCTATACGAAAAACGATTCTGAGTGGAGACGGTTTGTCAGTCTGGATATTTTATATTATTATTATATTTTATTATAGCCTTTATATTGAATTAATATTATAAATAAGGTACCTACAAAAAAATACTAAAATCGTTATTTTTATTTTTAGATGGCGATAAACAAAGCGTTAGAAATTAAAATCCCATTTTTAGAGGTTTTTTGTAATTAACGGTGGTTTTTCCCGGGGCATTAAATAATTATTGAGAAAATCAAAAAATTACCTCTTTAAAGTACCATATTGATCCAATTTGCTAAAATATAAGATACTATATGTTGAAATCGAAGCACTCTATCTGGTAGAAATTTTGTATACAGGATAACAAAAAAATAAACACCATTGTAAAACCACTAGATCCCTCGCTTCGCTCAGAATCTAAAATTAAAACAAATATATCTAATGAATATATTTTCAAAATGCAACAATCAAATACCATACATATACCTTTTACTTATTAGCTTACACTATTTGCCGTATAAAATCCAACAGATGTTTTTTTAAACACAGTTTAGTAAGCGTCTATAACTCACTTAACTAACTGTGGCCGGCACATTTCTATGCATAATCAGACCTAATATATATATTATGAAAGCTAACCCATTTAAACAATGTACTGAATTTATATTCCTATCCAATGATGAAATTTATCATATTTCAGTTTCTTCACAACATAAAAGTGGTGGTATGTACAACAAAAAACATTCATTCAATTTTAGATATTTGGAAAAAAAATCTTGACTTCATTCATAATATTATATATGCGTCTAACACTTTACAGGATTTAATATTATTTTCATATTAATATTGATGACATAAAAAAACAATATGTTACAACTTTGTCATACCCTTCAACATATTTTTTTGTATTTATCAACAATACTATGAACGTACATTATTTGAGCAGAAGAACTATTCAATACTTGAAAATCAAATCATCGTTTAGCTATTGGAAAATAGAATCAACAAATGAGTCAAAAAACTTATTCCGTAATAGTGTACTGGATTTTCCTTCGAAATGTTACATCGGTGTTTTTGTCGAATAGAAATAGAAATACTAGGAATTTTGATTTCTATATCTAATTGATTGCAACTTGTGACTAGTAACTTTGTAGGGAAAGAGTCCTACCAAGGGGTTGTGGGATTGTATCTCTGAGGTACCTACCTATTTTATAATAGTTTATACTCCGTTACAATTTATTATTCGTATACATTTTTTTAAATTTTAACAATATGATTTTTAGCAGTATAAGAACTTTTACTGCACGTGATTTACATAAAGCACTGACAATGACCAATATATAATTATACTATCATTTATATAATTTTAAATATCACACTTCGAAAATGAAAATCACAGAAGGGACTATAGAGAATAGTTCTAAACAGATTTTATAACAACATTGGTAATTTAACTGTAAAAAATTCTACACGTCGTGTGATAAGATACCTAATGCGAAATCGTATACAATTTTATATAAGTTCTAATATCGTTGCCGATACAATGTTAAGATTAATCAATCACCCGTTAAAAATTAGGAAAAAGCATTTAGACAATTGCAATCATGTCAATTGCAGTCGATTGTCAACCTTGTTGAATAATGAAATGATAACATAATAATCTTATGCCAATAAGGTTAAGTTAGCCGTGCAAAACTAAAAATATTTATTGCAAAACAATATATTTATGTATACCTACCTATGTTTAGTTCAAACAATTTTGGTACCTACCTAATCTTCCGCAAGAAAAATTACCAACAAACCAACACCTATTTTTTTGGAACGATCTCCTCAAAAACATTTTGAAATATTTCACTGCCGCGTGCTTATATTGGACAGTGGATATACATAATAAATACATTCTGGAACCACTAAAAGCATCTCTTATAGACAAGAACATTGGAAAAATTATCTTTTTTATGGAACATTATCATATTGTTCCTTCTAGAGAGGGAGGTGTCTGTTAAGACACGTTTTACTGCAATAACTATTAATATAGGTAAAGAGTGAGGATAACTGTGATAGTGATATTAGTAGGTATACAATTATGTAAGAATAGGTTATTTGTATTGAGATAAAAATGCAATTGTAATGTAATTGTTAGAGTGAGGTATTTTTTTTTCAGTTTTAGTATGGGCCGGTCAAAAATATTACCCTCTCCCCTATTCTAAAACTGAAATGACGCCACTGCTCGATGGTATTACTTTTTAAAATTTAAAATGTGTAAGTAGTATTATTTATAGTAGTAAGGGTCAACGCGGATATTTATATATTATTTTACTAATTCAGTTACTGGAACCTTTTGAATTTGTCATTATTGGTTCCGGTACTGGTTCTCCAAAAATAAAATAAAAGGTTCGGTTATGGATTTTTCATAAAAAAACAAATAAACTTATCGGTTTCAAATAATTTTGGTATCAGTTCCAGATAATTTGAGTACCATAAAAGTATAATCATTTTAAATACCTATCCGGAATGCGGGTTTAATTACCTAATAGTATGAGAAATATTAGAAAACTCATAATATGATCATACATAGTTTATACACAAAATAGTAATACCATTAAATTATGATAAAAAGAATTATTTTATTTTTGAACCTAAAAGAACCTATTTAATTTAAAATCTCTGGTTCGGTTCCGGTACTTTATTTATTAAAATAAAGGTTTCGGTTCCGGTTCCTGTCCTTTAAGGCGGCTCTAAACGATTGGATTTTTCATGCATTTAGACCAATAAGCTAGCGAAAAATACACATACTTCTAGTAGTCAAATTTTAATTTTGAATACTTATTTGGATTCGTTAGCCTCTTTTCTATGATCTGTAGGAAAAACTTTTTCATCTTTTTGTCTAGTTAGCACTTAAAAGTGCAAGTTAAATTTGAGAAATCAAGCAGTCATTTGGAACCGTAATATACGTAAACTATCTAAAATATCTAAAATCGGTTTCCTACAAATCATAGAAAAGAGGCTGACGAATTCAAATAATTTTTCAAAATTGAAATTGGACTACTAGAAGTATGTGTATTTTTCGCCAGCTTATTAGCATTTTTCACTGTAGTTGTGAGTGTACAAAAATATTTTTCGAGAGTGATTACGTTGACTTGTGCATGCGCGTACGTGTGCTATTGAACCTTGTGCCCGCAGCCGGGCGATATAAAATCTATTGTTATCGAGTTCGAATTTCTTCGAATTTCACACTAATAATCATTTACGACTAACACATAGATTACGGGCGGCGACTAGTAAGATTAGAAATTGCCTAAATTGTTCCCCTTAAATAATAGCCACTAAGAGCCGCCTTAATACTTTAAGGATTCCGGTTCCAGAATTGGTTCCAGTCCCTGCTTACTATATGCTTGGAAAAATACATGCATTCTCTGTTGCCTATACCTGTTACCACTTATACCTATTAGGTAATAATAATTTAGCTATCTTAACTCATTTTTTTTTTTGGTGATCGTAATATTTTATATTGTCAAATTATTCATCGAGGCTTGATGTATTTTATTTAAAAAAAGGTTGGGAGCTCGGGCAGCGATCGCTACCTAGCTGCCTTGACCGGGCCGACACTAAACATAATATATTATGTTTATAATATTACTAGATATTTATGCATTTATGCGTATACCGACAAACGCGGATATTGCGACTTTCAACTTTGTCATACAGCCGCCATCGCCGACGAGAACACGCTTTTCGTATTTTTTTTTTTTCCACTTCATTCTGTGCTCGATTCCTCGCACCGACACGTACCCGCAACAGGACGTACCTGTTATGTACCCATCATCAGCTATGCGTACTCTGTCGTATGTTATAACTTATAATATTATAATAATATAGACGAGTCTCTTCACACGTTGGCGCCCGCGTCACAATCACGCGGATCGCTTTCTCGTAATATGTTATATTATATTATTATTATGATAATGTTATAATTTATTAATTATAATACGCGATATTGTCGTCTCGGTGAAATTATGCCCGTATTCGTACACAAACACTCCTTTGCCGCAGATATAATATATTATATACCTGCATGTATAATATTATAATAATAATAATAATAATAGTAAAAATAATAATATTATTATTATTACTGTTATGGTGTCGTCGTTGTGCGGCCGCCACTCGTTGGGCGTGCATTTTGACGAAAGGTCACCTACGCTCATATACACAAATATACCTACGGTACGCACAAACCCAACCATACACACACACACGCAAGTGTGCATATATAATATACATATTACATGTTATATTTATGTATAAATGATGAGATTGTGTGTGTGTACAATTATACATACGTCTCGGACGCCGCGTGGTATTGTAGTGCACTCGGGAGAAATAAAATGGGAGCGGCCGGCCGGGAAACTTTTCACTCTCCTCAATAGATCTTATTTCGACCCCGTCGGTAGGTATATAGGCACTATATATTTATATTATTTTTTTTTTTTTTTTTTTTTTTATTGATCTGAACTATACATCGACAACTAGGCCATTAGTACACGAATTTTAGATTACATTGTTAGTATTTTAGCATTTACATGGTTACATTAAATTAAATTGTACAATTCTGTTTTTTTTAAGAATAAAATTAAGTTTTTAACGTCTTGAAAGTTTGGTCCTAGTGCTTGACAAATTTGTTCTGAGATGTGGTATTGATTTCGATACTTGTTGTATTTTTGACATTCTGTGATGATGTGGTTGACCGTTAAAAGTACATTGCACGCGTCGCATAGTGGAGGATCGTCTTTGGTCATCAAATAGCTGTGTGTTAGGTGTGTGTGTCCAATTCGTAGACGGTTTATTATGGTTTCTTCTTTTCTACTGAGTTCAGGATTTATCCATGGGTTTATATTGTTTTTTATTTTATTGAGTTTGGTGTTGAGTTTTCGCCAGTGGGAATGCCATTTGTTGTTTGTGTGAAGTTTATTTTCGTTATACTCGAAACCAAACAGATATCACTAAGCAAATACAAGAAGAAACTTTTCTTGCAGAAAATAAAAATATATACATCCAGTTTGTATGGATTCCGGGCCACATAGGCATTCCAGGAAATGAAATGGCTGACCTAGAAGCCCATAATGCAATCACCTCCACATTAACTGAAACCATAAAGTCCATCACATTCGCAGATGCAAAAAACGAAATTTATATTATTATTGTACCATTATAGCATGTGTATTGCATATTGCCATAGTGTACCTACCTATATTATTATTATCATTACGTATTTAGTATTGTACAGACGCGTTACTCAATCCCACAGTAAATAAACCGTGGCCGCGTCGTATGGGTCGCCGAGATAATAAGAATGACGATGTCAGGTGTATAGATTCCTACCACGTGCATAACACAGTATTTATCCATGTTATCGTATTATATAGGTACGCGATCTACAGCTGTAGAGATCATGGTAGGAACTAAGAATAATATCTAATATTATATTATAGTTTTGTGTGTGATCATGCGATCGTCAGGAAACTACATGATAATATGAGTTATTGAACGAATATTGAATGAAAATAGAATAACCGAATATTACACAAGCTACCGAAAAAAACAATAGCATAATTATTGCAAGCGCGTATCCGAGGGGGGTTGTTTTTTATGGGGGTGTTTGAATCTCATACTCGAATTTCAAACATAACGTATGGGGATCACTCGCTCTCTCTGTTGTGTAGTCATCAATCATCATGAATGATAATAATAATAATAGCATCTTTTATTTTATTATTATTAAAATTATTGCATAGATTGTTAATTATATACCTACAATAAGTAAAAGCGATGGATAAGAAGCACATGATTAGAGAAGTCATCCAGCGATGGAACCCTCCATAATAATAATATCTAAAATAAAAATATACAACAATGTTAGGAAAAACTTATTTTTTTGCATAAATATGACTGAGTGGGATATTACAAGTTACAACACCCAAAATACCCCCCCCTGCTTAGGCCACTGAGTTGGTGAATCGGGGCTGGTGGATGTCCAGTAGATACGGTATATTACTCCAATTCATTGTTTTAATAAGGTCTTGCAAATGTCATAATAACGTTATGGTTATAACGACATATTTGACAAAAAACGATTGAAATTTGTAAACCTAATTATAATAGAAAGCGATAATTAAATATCACAAAACAAAACATAACGATTAACAAAATATATTACATAACATTAAACAAAACATAACTCAAAACGTAATTTATAGAATATCATTGAACAAAAAATAACGCAAAACAAAGTATTTTAAAATCTATTCATTTAAAAGGTCTATTGGTTTCGTAGTAAAATTTATTTCATGCAAACAATCTAAGAATTGATTGTATTATATTCCGTATCCGGGAATATCCGACAATAATCCGACAAACCCAAAAAAAAATTTAAGTAACATTATGAGACATACTGCAGTAATTAAATACTTATTGATATTATGATTCATGTTTTCAAAACGCACATTTGTTAAATATCGATTGAAGCTAGAATAATTTTATGGGTTGATGGTAGGAAATTGTATAATTCAGAAGTATATATAACTAATAAATATGTTATTCTCAAGGCTGGGCAATAACGAGTTAAAATTTAAAAAGTTAAAGTTAAGTAAAAAAGTTTATTTTATTTCAACTTTTTAACTTAACTAGTTACTTTTGGCTTTTCTTCAAATTTCTTTTTTTTAATTAAAGTGAAATTAAGGAATTAGTTTTTCATTTTAAGAAGTAAGTTAAGTTAATTTATTTTGTTTTTAATTTTATTATATTTCACTATTTCAGTCAATTTCGTTTTCATATCAAAAAATATTTACCGTCAATTGTTTTAAGTAAAAAATGTATATCATTCCAATGTAACTTATATGGAAATACTGTATAAAGTATACAGTATAGTCTAATCAAGTTTTGAGTTGGAAAAAAGTTAAGTACACTAGAGTTGTATAAACAAATAATTAAGTTAATTATTAACTTTTTTTTAACTTAATAAAAAGTTAACAAAAAGTGTTTATTATTTTTTAATTTAACTGAGTTAAATTAACTTTTAACTTTTTGTTATTGGTGCATATTAACTTAACTGAGTTAAAAAAAATCATTAATTTGCACAGCCTTGGTTATTCTTACCAAAAAGTGCAAGCTACCTCTGTCATGGCTTATTAAGGTTGTCTCTACCAAATAAATAATTTTCAAATTTTCCGCATTTTCTACAACCTCCTTAAATTATGAATATAGAATTCATACTAACTAATTAAAATGTTGATACAGGTAGTAGGTACATACATTTAAGTTTTAAATACTGGTACAATTTTTGAGTGTATTTAAAACATAGGTATATTTATTTTTGGACGTTGAATAATTATGAAATTCTTTTGACTTTTTTGCTCGTATCTATACTTATATAAATAGGCTATATATATATTATATATATATATATATGTTAATATCTAAATTATTAAAAGCTTAACTATATTATATGCATAATATTATTATCAAGTGTTAAACGCTACAAAATTGCAATACACACCGTATACATACATAATATATTTAATATTATAATATAATAATGTATTGTGAACACTATAGCCACCTGCGTACAAATGTATATAATGATCATAATTTTAAAACAGCTCCATATCCTCACCCCTCCCCCTACACTTTTAAATTTCGAAACAAAATTAACTCCATTCGTTTGTCCTTTGTTTGTGCTGGTGTGTGCTTTTAATAACGTAGTTTGTACTTAACCCCTTCCAAAGTTCTCCAAATTTTGATGTGTGTTGGGAGGGGGGAGGCTGGGTACATGCTTAACCAACCCACCATGGAATTTCGAAATTTAACTTTGCCGTTCGTTTGTGCTTTTAATCCCGTCATTTGTGCCTTATCCCTTCCCGAGATATACAATTTTGAAAGTTGGCGGATCAAATGTAATCTTAGCTACCACCATCCTTTTTTTAAAAAAACTTGGTTGAAATAAAAATAAAAAATACATATTAAAGTACATCAGTTATGTTCCTTATGTATAATTGTATACATATAAGATAATATGCAAATATATGTAAAATGAATAATACATTTATTACCTACAAAATGTAGTCATTAGGTACCTACTTATTAGTTTGGAACTATCTAATACCCAAGGCTGGGCATTAACGAGTTAAAAGTTAAAATTAAGTTAAAACGTTAAGTTAATTTTAATTAAGTTAATTAACTCGTTACTTTTTTTACAAATTAACTTTTAACTTAATAAGTTACTTTTTTTTAAGATTAACGTGTTAACTTTAAGTTAATTTTATTTAAAATTATCTAAATTAAGTTAATTTTAGTGCAAAGAAAAATGCAAATTATTAATGAGGTTTTTAGTATATTTTATGATTTACTATTTTAATATGAATTTCCTGTAGACGAAAATAATATGAAAAATAACTTTAATAGTCATTATATGGGCTATATAATATCTACCTACACGTTTATCATTATAAATTGTATTAATAATATTTTCAAAGATAGGTTATACAGATTATCGTTTAAATGGGTTCCCTGAAGTGGATGTCGAATGTTGTCATGAACGTAATAATATAGTACAAAGTAATTATATTTTTACTGATAATAATTGTTCATGTTGTGCTGAGCCTAGGTTTTAAAACTACACGGTGGCTGCATTTTGTCCTCAGTATAGAAAATATATTTGGGTGGTAGGTACTGCCTGTTTGATTTTTAAAATTTATGTGAATCAATTAAAAATATTGGTATCTTGGCAGTTGGGAGAAAACTATTAAGGTGTTTTTTTTTTTTTTTTGATGTACCACTTGGGTAAATTGATTTGAGTATGAGTTCAGGACTAAGATTATTTGGAAAAGTCGGTTTTTTGATACCTAATTAATAATTTTATGACTCATTTAATAAATTTCCCTAGTATTTTTCTTGAGTGTAAAAAAACTAATATTATGTGTGCAATTTTTTATTTTTGCAAAATAGAAAATTTTAACTTTAAACTAAGTTAAGTTACTTTTTTTTCAAAGGTAACTTGTAACTTAACGAGTTAACGTAAAAAATATGATTAACTTTTAATTTAACTTAACTTTATTATTTTAAAATAACTTAACTTAACGAGTTAAAAAAAATCGTTAACTTGCCCAGCCTTGCAGTAATACCTTACCTTGATTACACCTTAACATAATTAAGATTTTACTAATCATTTTAAATATTATTTTTATGAGTTAACTTACTATGTCAGTGAAGTTGGTCCCCCGACTTCACCCACTCCACATTTACTCAGAGCCCATGCCAATATTTTGCAATTATTTGCAATATTTTGCTTCTTGAAACTTCATACTTACAACAACCAGCATATAAGTGGTGTAAAAAAAATAATAAACACAATTTTGTTAAATATAGTAAGTAATTCAATTATTATAGTTGTTCCATAATATTATCTATAAGATGAAGTTTTATTTTAAATCATTATTTAATATTAAATAAACACCTGACACCTGGCACTTATAAAAATCGAAATTGTAAAACTCAATTTTAAGAAAAAAATCTATATTCAATTTAAATAAAAACTAAGTTGTATAAAAAAAGAAGAAATACATTAAATAAACATTGAATAAAAAAATCTTATATGAATAAAAAACCTATTTTAAATAAAAAATCTTAAATTATTAAAAAAAATTCAAGTTAGATTTTTATTCAAGTTAGATATTTATTATTAAATATAGTTTTTTGTCTTCAACTTATTAGGAACCCCTATATTAATTTAACTACGTACTATATTTGTAATTATTATTTCTTTTATAACACTTATAACACAAGGGACATATTTAATAGCCAGCCCACCAACACAAAAATGTTTGGTCGTTCAGACAAAACCCTTGCTCCCTCGTTTGACTATAAAAATGGGTTAGAGTTTCCAAAATACATAGAATGGATTTCATATATCACCTTTATCACAGCCACATCTTTAGTATTGAGCTGTAAGTCCATTTGATGGATATCATTTATTTTTTTTATTTCTAAAAATTAAGCTTAATTAAAAAAATAAAGCCATTTTCTAATCCACAAGGGCATGGGTTTTTTTTGGCAAACCCAATGTTTTACAACTATAGACTATGGAGATAAAAATGATTATGTTTACAGTTATCATCAAATTTGAAGCAAAATATTTTTTTTTTTACAAAGGGTATAGTAGCTAGGATTACATTTCCACCCCTAACTTTCAAAGTTGTAAATCTCGGAAAGGGTTGAGTACAAACAACGGGATTAAAAGCACAAACGAAGCACTAACAAATGGTAAATTTTAGTTTAAAATTTCCGTGGTGGGTGTAAGCATGTCCTTAGCCCCCCCCCCTCTTTGAAAGTTGGATAACTTTGAAAGGGGTCGGGCACAAATTATGGGATTAAAAAGCACAAACCAGCACAAACGAATGGAGTTAATTTTGTTTCAAATTGGGGTGGCCGGGGACATGGAGATCGGAATAACGTTAAGGGTGACTTAGGCGAATGACATGAAACGATATTATTCCACGAGTACCTACCCTACCTGTGACTGCTATAATAATACACAATCGCCGTCGTATCGTATAGGAAAAATTTTAATTCTAGGTGGATAAAAATCGAAGTTGGGGAATATTGACGAAACTGGTAAATAAAAATAAGAATTTATTATATAACGGCTATACACATTGGTACAATGGTACTTATTATACTTTTACGGTTTTTGGACTCTAACTACAAGATAATGCCACTTGAAATTATTAAAAGGGTTGCTGGATAATTGAACAAAGTTGAGGTTTATGTGCATTGTCTTTGTGTTTTCTACTAATTACTAAAGAATATGCATTACGGTGTTTTTATGTTTACTTTGACCATCGAGTATAGTATTTGGTGTAAACATCATATTATGATCAACCGAATGTAAAAATTATAATCTTTAGCGTGGCGCGTGCACACGGTTCTTGAATAAATTAACAGTTTCGTAAATACATTATGTTTATTCTGTTGTTTGTTAAATGGTAAGTAAAAACATCGTATTAATTTATTGTAAACATGATTTTACGTTATTATAAAAATATGTATTACTTCCAAACTCTTACTTCGATATATTATCGAAGCGTGGTGGAGGTGGGAGGAATGTAAATAATAACAAATACGATATAATAGTATAGTATAGTAATAGTATAGTAGATGCATCTAATTTTTCAAAAATACCTACCTAATATGCAATAAGATTATTAAGTTTTATAATAATTGTAATTATATTTATTTAACTTACGATTTATTTTAATTATTATAATATTTATATTATAATCCTTATTAACTTGGCAATAAAAAATACATTTTATTTAATTTGTATATTAAGTATTCAAATTTTGTGGTAAATTACATGTATTCTTTTTTTTTGACAGTATATAAATATAACATAATATTATGTGTATAGAACGTGTCACCGAATACTATCATCAAAATTATAATTTATAGGTAGGTACTTAAACTCTGATTTTTCTCGTGTACAGGTACCTATTGATTTTTCTAAGTTAATATCTATACCTATAGGTATAGGCATTTCACTTAAAAGTTAAAATCAACTATGGAAATATTGTTTTGTCCATCTATAGCAAGGGATGGTCTATTTCTAGCGTAATATTATGTACCAACAGTTAACTAATTTGTTCCCCTGGGTGCTGTGAAGTACTTATGAAAAATATTATATATCCAATATCAATATAAAAGGGAAAAACATTTTAATTTAAAGGTGTTATGGTTGAGAGATTTATTAATAAAAATAACATTACCAGCTATTACTTATTAACGTCGGGTCTTCGACATTTTTGAAAGTGACACGGATTTCAGGTTTGCCCTCCCTGACTTATAGATTCAAATATTTTTATCATATTACTTCAACGATATATATTTTATCACATGGAGAACTTTAGTATAATAATTTATACAATATTATTATGAAATACCTAACAATAATATAACACATCTTGTAGAAAACGGTGCAGGATTGTACTATTCCTACATATCAATATTAATAATAATAATAAAATAACAATAACAATAATAATATAAGAGCAAAAACCTATATATAATAATAACGTTATAATATACGAGCGAACGAAAAATATTAAGGCGACGGTGACTGTTCGTCCAGCGGCGTGTTTGCGCACACGCTTGTGCCTATACACATAACATAATATACAATTGTAATTTATATAATATGTACAATAGTAGAGTATATGCTCCACATTATGCGATCAGAGGTCATCAATTAGAGAGAAAAACAGACCGTACATTATTATCATTATTATTGTACACGCTTATGCGGCCGTGGGAGTTGTCGTCGTCGTCGGGTTCGTCGTCGACACAACACATTATACTATGCACCTATACAATAATATTATAATAAATAGGTGTCTATATACATATTATATATTATCATGTGCAGTGTGTGTACTTGCCAACCCTCCTCTCTCCGACAACTCGTTATAACGATATTATTATTATTATTATTGTTATTATTGTGTTCGGCGGCGGTCGCGTATATACGCCCACGCGACATTTAGACCTACGCCCATTAATCGTTTGCTCGTGTATATGGCGCACGTGTGCGTGTCGTTATCAGCCGAGTGTTATCTCTGGTTTTACACCATCCGCGACGCCGCCCGCACACAAGAGCGCTATATTACTATTAGGTATATAATATATATACGTATACATGTATAATATAATGTATAGTCAGAGGCACACACGATATATACATATATATAAAGCATTACAATTATTACACGGCGCTCGCCAACTGTTCCGCGTCGTTATATATAATAAAGTCATCTCGCGCCCCGCACACGCCCCACATAATATAAGACATACTATATTAGGTACCTTAACATATAGCGTATAATGCGCAAGTGTGCTGTGGCGTATATCTTATATACCTACCTATAAATTGTAATTTTTTTCCCGGGATTTTTACATTTCATTTGTTTATATATTTTAATCCCGTTTCATGCGCGTACTATTATACACACTTGGTACTCTTTCACACACACACGTAAATATAATATAACATATATGTATCCGATCTCCCCCTCGCCACCCCCACGCTCAAACGTTACACTCTTTGAATACCTCTCACTCGTCTCGGGTCTTGCGACATTAAATCCGTGTACAATATATGTACACTGTACATGCATATGCGATATATTATAATAATATTATACACACGCACGACGACGAGTACCACGTAGGACCACTGCACCTGTTGAACGCACTGGACTTTGGGGGACTTTATATTGCTGCAAATATATATTATTATTATATTGTTATACGAGTGATATCTATTATATTCCGTGTGCACTATGTCATTCGTTCAACAGGTACCGATGCCCGATACGAGCAAACTCAAGTCGTGGCGCACATCCAGCTAGGCGAGTGAGCCAGTTATGCCACCGCTATAAATGCAGCAGACAATCCTCCGGTATGGCCTGGGATTTTGTCGAACTTTAGGGAGAGAGGGAGGGGCTTAGAGGGTATATATTTCAGTTCAAAATTTCCATCATCTACGATCATAATATGCTTTAGAAAACCGTTTTTCCTTAATTTTTTTTTTTGTTTTTCTTGGTGCTTTTGAAAACTATTGGAATTTTACATTTTGAACTCTCAATGAACCAAATAGATCCCATTATCGAACAAGATACTGGAGTTGAAAATTGTAGCATTACTTCGACTACTTATCGTACTCAAATAATAATAAAAAAAAACACATAATTTACTCCATAATAGATCATAATAGAATAAAATGTATTAATAATAACAAATTTATGTATAACATGCCATAAAATTATAATATTTTCCAGGCTGTGGGATGGTTTTTGGATGTCTTGAAAATAATCTGATGAGGTGCCAATAACATATAACTTAAACAACTATTAATTATACTATTATATCCGACGACATTATTTGACAATTGGTTTGCCAGTATTAATGAATCATCAAATCCTGTTGTACGTTATGTATTATATATTTATGCTGAATATAGATTGAATCTCGTAGTTACACAATATGTAGTCTTACGATTACATTATTGATATGTTTGGAGCAGGAGTGCAGGACATTGAACATGTAGAAATGGTTTATGATTATATACGTCTAGTCAGTGCTTTAAAACGTTAAAATAACGTTATGATTATAACGTTATATTTGACAAAAAACGATTGAAATTTGTAAACGTTATTATAACGGAAATCGATAATAAAAAAATAATTAAATACCGCAAAACAAAATATAACGATTAACAAAATATATTATATATCATTAAACAAACATAACGCAAAACATAATTTATAGAATATCATTAAACGAAAAATAATGCAAAACGAAATATTTTAAAATTTATTTATTTAAAAGGTCTATTGGTTTCGTAGAAACATTTATTTCACGCAAACAATCAAAGAATCTAAGAATTGATTATATTATATTCCGTATCTGGGCCATTACCTACCCGTTTTAGTTATTATTTTTCAATTTAAAAGGTATTAACACTATTTTAAATAAAGCAAAACTTGTATAACGTTTTAGTTCTAAATAACAATAAACGAAAAACTTGGATAACGTTTTAATTTCGTATAACGATAAATGCAAACATTGGATAACGTTTTAATTGTAAATAACATAAAACCAAATTTTTTTTTAAATGCAAGCCCTTCGTCTAGTATAAAAACTAAAAAATAGTATGATTTTATATCATAATTATGCACATTTTAATAGATTTAAAAAAAATATAGCCACATAGGTATAGCTATAGGTACCTCCTCATTTTCTAAAAACCCACAAACGAACATTGATTTGTCAATAGTCACATTGGGCACACTGCAGCAGCCTACTTATTTGTTATAAATCTACTCCTTACAGTTCTAAACACCATATTTGATTTCGAAATACCAATAATGCACATAGGATACAGGCATATAGCCATAGCCATATGAGTACATGGTTCAGAATGCATCGAGTCTCAGCTCAAACGTGATACCCATATGTACCTAAAACCTATAAGCGCATGTTCGTGTACCTACGTGTTGAGGCGTTAAATCGAAACCATTAATAATCTTACGAAACAATATATATAGGTATTATTAAGTATCAGCTGTAGATTTATATTTTTATTGTAAGTAGGTACATAATGATATGTAGAATATTATGCATTTATTATATTGTATCCATAATCCATATAGTTTTCCCATTATAGTTTTTACACGTGCACCTAAAAACTATATTATATCCTATGTTAGGTACCGACCTATGTATAATATTATATATACATATATTTACATATTAAATTGAGCCATAATATAGTTACTGAAACCATGATTATCGACGTCTTTGTCATATTCAATTTATTTTAAATCTATCTAAAATTACCAACAAATGATCCGTCTGTATCAAAACGGTAGTAAATTAGTTTTTTTTTTAGAAAAAAGAAATTTAAGGGGAGGGTCATAACCCTAGAACCCTACCTCTGCGTACGCCACTGGTGGTGAGCACTGAGAATGATTTCATTATAAATTGATCGGCGTTGTTCCCCCCTTAAAGAAGTAACACATCATCACATCAATATCAACACATACATTGCTCCGCAGTCCGCCCAAAATAAAATAAGTTAGTATCACCACAGGAACAGGAGTACAGGACACTCTTTAAATGAATTTAAGCATTTCAAAATATGATCCTTAAGTATATTTAAAACTGAATTACTCTGTTTATAATTTATATAAATATAAAGCATAATACGTCATAGTATGGTAAATTTCTTATAATTTTCCGGGAAAAATAGATTGATGTATTTTGTATGAGTTCGTACTTTCATAGATAACTTTAGAAATATAAAACATCCCAAATTTAAGAATTAGTGAAAATAATTTACTTGTAAATTGCATGAAAAATATTCATAGTAAAACATTTTAATTGAACTATATTGGATAAATTATATATTTCGAAATCATAACGACAACGCAATGGCCAAGTAGATAGATATTTCATAATGACTCTATAAGAATAGCAAAGTAAGTTATTAACGTAGCACAGGCTGTTACTCGATTGTGCTGAGACAACGTTATAAGTTATTACCATGATTGTCAATTTATTATTGTAATAAAACGCGGCCGTATAAGGGCGAGCAAATGGTCTCTTCTGCCGGGATGCTGGTGAAAGTGCACGCATTTTTAAAGTGTATTTTTATCCTCTGTGTGTGTGTGTGTGTGTGCATTGGTGGATCCAGATTTTTTTTTTTTGTGGGGGGGGGGCATTGTATTTTTCCAAATTTTACGACACAAATATTTAAAAATGGCCCAATTTATTAACCTGTTAGATGCTAGGCCAAAACGGGGAGCCTTCTAGCCCCCCTAAAATCCTTTTCACTGTGTGCGCTTGTGTCTGTGATGTGGTTTCCAGGTACATTTTTATTGTTTACTATTTATTTTGGAGTAAAAGTATAAATATTACTGAAGAAGAAGTACATTTATGCGACAATAATTTTGTTTTTTCGATATACCTACCTATTTATATATATTACTAGCTGATCCCGGGGCACTTAGTTTCCCGGCAAGCAATAATTATTATTATTATAGCTTACAACCCATGGCCACCATTTATAAACAACAATTTCAACGGAAATCTCAAAATCCCTGTTCTCCAGGGGTTGGTCCTATCTCTTTTTTAGATTAGCCTATCTTCTGCCCAGAGGTCTAATCTATCTATATATATAAAAATAGCTGTTCCCGTGCACTTTGTTCTCCATTAAAATTGCCAACTCTATATTAATAATATGTTTTGCATATTACCATGGCAACCATTTATAAAAAAAATTCTATCGGAAATCCCAAAATAATATATAAATGGTTGCCATGGTAATATAGTGGACACACACAGACATACATTCATTTATATCTATACAAGCTGATCCGGTGCACTTCGTTGCCCGTTAAATGTACCAACTCTACATGACTCAAACTTTGTTCAATTCGTTATTTAAAATTCGGTGTATGGTGTTCAAAATTTATCTTACCTATTTTGTTGCCTGGAATAAAAATTCTGATTCGCAGCAGTATATATCAGGTAGGCAATCTACCTGCGGTAGATCACAGACCCAGTTGTGTTTGTACGTATAAGTGTATGATTTAACTCTAAAGTTAAAAGTATCAAAGTTATACCAAGTTTTTTTTGATATAACACGGTGGATTAATATAACAAATTTGGTTGCCCGTAAAAAATCGCAACTCTTAAAAAAATTATGATTGTTCAAATCCTTTTGGGTGTAACTTGCTGTGGTAAGTGCAACTCAGCCACTCTGGTAGGCAATGTTCAATAATTCGATTTGATGCAAGCTTGTACCTGATCTGCCCGAATAACCAATGGCAACCAATAATAAATAAATGCTAATTTCTACTGTAGACTGTAACCAATGGCAACTATTAATAAATAAAAATAAAATTTCCAATTTCCATCGCGAATCTCATTGTCCCTGTTTGAGCATCTATTTAAAATGCGAATTTCGGTAAATCCTTTCTTACTGCACTGTGTAAATATGAGAAGAACCTGTATTCCAAATATAGCATAGTTACTAGTGCATGTTATAAGAAATGCAGGTTTTAAATAAGTGATTGCTAATTAGTAAAATAAAATAAAATTGTACTCAAGCAGTTTTTCTGGAAAATGGAAAATGAAGTCGTAATAATAAATTAATAATAATAACAAAATAATGAGCACAAAACTATAAAATAACTATAGAAACCATAGATTATACTGATTGTACATCGAGCTGATAAATAATAATAAATATCTGTCGACCAATATTTCTTCCTCGTCTAAGAATACGTGGCATCGTGATTGTTTTATGTATGCAACTTATATGTGAGTATAATACGCTTAATATTTACATAATTTATTGTGATACATATAATATCAAAACACAGGGTACAAAAAAATTAAATGCATTGAATGAATACATTGATTTCACGGCAACCAATAATATTTATAATATTTATTATAATAGTTTTGAAACCCATGGCACCCATTTATAAACAAAAATTTCCATAGTAAATCTCTAAATCCCCGTTTGAGTACATCCCCTGGTTGGACCTAGGGGGATGATTTGTAGACTATGTGTTATTCTGATGTATAAGCTATATTATTGTATATGGTTTCATTAAAATCCATTAAGTAGTTTTTACGTGAATGAGTAACAAAGAAACAAACTTAAGCGTTTATAATATTATAGTAGGATAGATAAAATAACTTAATAAAATAAAAACTATAATGTTTACAAATAAGAATCTCTGCATTCTCTATACAAATTAATAATTTCATACTTGTTAATATAAGCAGAGAATTAGGGGGTTTACGGAGGTTTAGTCCCCCCAAAAACAGACAGTCAAGCCCCCTGCTCTTTTAGTTGAGTAGGATAGAAGTTCCTCCCCAATCACATTGATGTTTACAATGTTATAGCCCCCCTGATATTTTAATGGATTTCCGCCTATGCCTGTCAACTTTAAATATAATTTTGTTGTCAGTCCTTGTCAAGCCTGTATAGGTATAATACATTTAATATGTAAAATAGGTAATTTAGAAATGATATCGTTATTCGTTTATAATACGATTCAAACGACTTTGGTTCAAATCAACTATTTTATTTTTGAACATAAACTAATTTTCACGTAATTTTCACGTATTTTTAAGTAACACTTAAGTACAAAGTAACCTTAATCATAAAAACATACTCCTCTTCGTCACATCCCTGTATAAAGAGATTAATTTTAATCAGTAGCACTTTGGATTATATATGATTAGTATTATTGAAATAGTGACCAAAAGTTAGTTTTTTTAATCGAAACATTAATTATTATACATTTATTTATTTACAGTATGTTTGCTGAATATAAAGGTTTCCTGATCGGCTTAATAATCGAACAGTGCCGGCCCTAGGGGGGGGCAAGCGGTGCGACCGCAGCGGGCCCCGCGCTTGTGCGGGGCCCCGCGCATGGCGCATGGTGAGCTTGTGCGGGATTGTTACGAATATCACTTTATCTATAAATAAACATAATAATATTGTCCCCGTAGCAGTAATACGGATATCGCGACCCTTGTTGTTTTCTTAGGAAACTGTTTGTTATCGACAAATACCAATTAGAATAAGTATGTGTACTATGTCTATATTTTAATAACTTACCTTGATTGAGGGGTGGAAATCCAAAACGTACTATTGCCAAAATTGGCAAAAACGAGTTAGATACCGATTCTTATAAAAAAAACGCCGACAAATCGATTGGTGTTGTCAGAATAGACCAAAACGTACTATTTCCAGGTCAAATCAGCTGTTAAAAATGACTGCTTAATCCAAAACGAACCTTTTCCGTGCATAAAAATTATAGTTAGATAATCAAAACGTACTTTTTCCAGTTTTACGACAAAACATACTATTGCCAATGTTAAAATAATAGGCACCAATCATTAACTATACCAAAACGAACTATTTTCATAAATTATTCCAAAACGTACTTTTTTTTATGTTATGTCAAAACGTACTACGTATTGTAGGTATAGCGAAATAAAATAGTTAATCCAAAACGTACTAAAATATAATTTATAATTTATAATATTCACAATCATTAAGTTTGAAATTAAATTAAAAATATAATCCTAGATTATTAAACACATTTGAGTCGTTTTTAATAGAAATAATATATTATTAAATAATTTAAAAAATCTTCCTTGTCTTCAAAATTACTTTTTTATTTATAAACGGTTTGTTCATATTGAAACAATAAATAAGAAATTAATAATATTTTTATTTTGGAAAAAGCACATTTTGGAGTATATTTTAATATTTTATTAGGTTTTCCAAAATGAACTATTTCCATTAAATTTTCCAAAATGTACTATTTCCATTAAATTAATGGAAAAGGTATACGTTTTGGATTATTTTACATTTTTATATGACAAAAAAATATGTAGATGTAGAATCATTAAAGTCATTCTATCTAAATTTTAAAAACAATACTGATAGGTAATATTATTTTCACAGGCAATTTAAAAAAGTCCCTAAAAAATAAAATAAATGTGTATATTGTATAATAATTAATAAATTAACATATACAGCCATTGGCCATATGGGGCCCCGCGAAATTCTGCACCGGGCCCCGAAAACCATCGGGCCGGCACTGTAATCGAATATTTGATGCATTGGTGGTTAACGAATATACTATTTACGTATAATATAATTTTGTATTGCCACGTAGGTAGTTGTTGGTATAATAATGTCGGTTGGGTGTAATAACCACAAATTAATATTTTATATTATTGACATTTCTATTACATATTTTAATTTATTCAATTTATTGGCGACCCAATAAATACGATTTGTTTAGACAGGTAAACTATGCAGGCTATTACCATTGGGCATTAAGTATTTCGACTGAAATTATATTTATTTATTTATAAATTGATATTAACGCCCAGTTGAGAAATTATTTCTACAGTAGTACACAATATGAGTAATTTAAATAATGCAATGAAACCAAAAGTTTTGATTCGTAGCAGTACAAAGATTAAAAAAAAAAAAAAAAATGCTCAGAATAACAGTTTTTGATGGCCATGAACTATAGCTTATAATATATAGGTGGCATTTTGACAAACTCTTTACCAGCCGCATAAGCCATTCGATGGGGTCATTGCGACCTAGTTGGAGTTACGTAACGGCCAAGGGGACAACAGATGGAGCGATGGAGTGAGTGCAGTGCAGAGGAACTTGGAAACGTATACAGGATAGTAAAGTGGGTGCATCATATTATGTACTTTCAATATTTCTCTGCAGGAGAAATTGACACCAACTCTTCTGTCCACTAGGGTTTGTAAGTGTGATATGCACATGTAAGACAGGGACGTAGTGCCGTAGTCATGCGACGGGTGGTTGATATTGACATGGTATGCGAAGAAGAGGAATAATAAGCGCCTTTGTAAGAGCTCAATAATTGAGGAACAACTCGGCAATTTCCAAAAATGTAGTTCCTATTTGATATATATTGCAGGACAATATTGAGCTATTTAATTTTTGATTACAATTAGTATTTATAAATATGTGTATGGACGTTCTTTATATTATATTCTCTTACCTTCACCACACACGAATTTCACTATTTATTTTTTGCAAATAGATATTTTTAGTATGAAACTTTTATGATTATTTGTTTGACATCAGTTTATTCCCAACAAAAAAAATAAAATTATGTTGGTGCTGCAGGGATCAGAACGTGGTAAATGATTTTAAGGTGAATTTTTTTGGATATTATTTAATTATAATACGATATTTGAAAAATTCTATATTTAAAAAAAATGTATGTAATTCACATTTGATGGTAAGTATAAGAACTAAGAAGGTACCTACTAAGGAAACTTATGTATTTCACCATTTCTACATTAAATAATTTTACAAATTAAACTATAATGTTATAATATATACCTAATAATATTATTGGTAACTTAAATATAGTCTTAAAAAACCTAAGACTGACAAATAATATTTAACTAATTAATATCTTATGTACAAAAAATAATAACATTTCATTGATTGAGTTATTTTTTTAATGTTCGAAAATCATGTTATAATAAAAACTATTTTTCAATCCACATCGTTTTGATTTTCCTAAATACATTGAATGTATTTAAAGTACCACCTGTATCACAATTATGTCTTTAGTGTTAAACTGTAAGTCCATTTATTGGGTAGCAAATATTTTTTTTTTTTTTTCTAAAACGGTACAAACAAAAAGAAAAATAAACAAAAAAGAAAAATAATATTTTAATCCACAAGTGTATGGGTTTTTCTGGCAAACCAAGATGACAAAATGACTAAGATGATCCCCTTCAGACAAAGGGGAGTAGCTGGGATTACATTTTTACCCCCAACTTTCAAATTGGATAACTTTGGAAGGGGTTGATCACAAACGTTTAAAGCACAAAATATCACAAACGAAACACACGAATGGAGTTAATTTTGTTTCAAAATTCCAAAGTGAGGGGGGGGGACATAGAGCTACTGGACAGTGAGACATCGTTAGACGAAGCTAAATTATTGTTCTATATAATATTTCAACTTCAATATTCGCTCGTCATTATAATAGTATTATAGTGCAGTTGGTCTTAAATGGCACAGGCGACTTTCCAGGGCTTCCGTGACGCCTCTAGTGTGAGTGCATTGTTGTGGGGGGGGGGGGGTCGGACTAATAATATTTTATTGTAAAATAATATTATTATAGCCATCGTCACCAGCAGAACTTATTGCTCCTAGAAACGTTGTTTCGCCGAACGATCGACAGACTCGACGGCGAGGCACGGAGTCGCTCGTCTGAAATACGCGTCACCTGTTTCGAGAATCACTTGATTTTACGCTTTGCTAGTGACCTGCAGGTGTCCCCGCCGTCTAGTTAATTAATTCAGTGCGAGTGTTATTAGGTATATGATCTATATTTTTTATTATATAAATATATAATTGCACATTTAAATTACTTGAAAAATAATTAGGTTATCGATTGAGTTTCTTTTTCAAGTGAATATGATACCATGGTATTGTTTGTTAATTGTTTCGAACACTGTCGGTTATAAATGTCGGTTTTTTTTTTTTAATTTGAAATAATTCTCGAAAAATATAAGTACCTATTAAAGTTTTATAAGTGATTTGGAAAATTTGTTTTCATCATTTTAGTGATTATAAAACAATATTAAAAAAACAACAATATTTTCAACAGTACCTAGGTACATATTGTCCTTTGACTTTATAATGTTCACATTTCCGATTTTTACATTTTTAATTTAACAATCCAAAACGAAATATTTTTCTGAGAATTTCAAATGCATCATTAACTAGGTTTAACTTATAATAATTTCAAGTTTATTTGAGTGAAGTTGTAATGGACTGAAGTTTCCGTGGAACTCGTGATCGTTCAATTAAGATGACTTGGAACTGAGAGGTGAATTGGAACAATAAAATTGTGTTACTTTTTGATAAGAGCGTTCATTTTTATATTAGAAATTCAATGCTGCCTTCATAATAATATTTTTCTAACCATTTGGAAACTTTTCATTGTCTTTGAAAATATGTTATCTCTTATCATTACGTCATAATATGATTTGACCATAATATTTAATAAAAAATTCCAAATTTACAACTCGTAGATTAAGGGACATCACAACACAAAAAACGAGTTTGCTTGGTCTTAAAGTATGTCATTTTCTAAGAAATATGGTGTGGATTACACATTTTAATACTAATTATTTAATGACATACAGGTTTTGAAAATATACGTGTGAAGTCTGAAGTCTGAACGGCGGCCTATGTTCTACGGGTAAAAGTGTCTAGACTAATACAACGATTTCAATCGTTAAATATAATATTATTTTATTTCTTTTATATAACCTTAAGTGTTTTTTTTTTTTTGAGTTTATGAAACTGGTGTGATTATAATTTTGATGTACTTTCTAGTTTTTTTTATAGTAGAAAAAACTATTATAGTAAATTTGGTTTATATGGCAATACGAACTCAATAATTTGATTTAATTTTAATTTATAATATGTATACAATAACAAGATATTCAATTTCAAATCACACCATTGTATTGAGTATACATAAATATACTATAGATTATATAAAAAAAATTCTAATATACTATCTTAAATTATTTAAATCACAGTGCTCACTTGTCGGCCCTATGACGTCACGTGTCTATTCATCAACTCTCATTATCTCGTTGAATAATCATTATTTTAACTTCGGATTTTTATTAAAAAAAAAAATTTTTGTTGAGATGCCCTTTAAGAACTTCAGAAGCCTTAGCTGAGTGTAAAAATTAAAGGTATTATTAATTTATACCTAAACTTAACTTAGCTAGTTAAAAAAAATAGTTAACTTGCCCAACCTTGTATATAGGTATACATAGTAAAAATATAAAATACATAAGCAATATGCAACACTCTCTCTAAGCATAGATCGTATTAGGAGAGTTGAGTTCAATTTGTGAAGTTAGGTAAACAATTTTATGTCATAAGCATGTCTGAAAGAATGTAACAAAACTAAAAGAATTAATGAACTAATAAAACAAAAATGATTTAAGGAAATATAAATATTTATTCAAATATTTTCTAAAATCTAGATTATACAGATATAATTTGAATTTCTTAAAAGTTTTGACATTATATAAATTAATGTTACATTTTTACGAAAATAGGTATGACGGATGAAGTGATTAAGTGAACTCGTTTTTGCTATGTTTTACGTATAAATGACGAAAATAAAAAACCTTGTTGAAGAACGTGTAAATGGTGGATCCATTTGGCGTCAACAAAATATATTTACAACCATTTTACCAAACATTATTAATATTAATGGTCCATTAAATTTTTTACCATTTTTACACCACCTAATAAAACGCATTTAATTGAGATCATATATTATTATAATATCAAAATATCTACAAACACAGCTACTTGAAATAAAAACGTCAGTCGTACATACGTATACATATTAAGTTAAACGGTGTTAAAGTAATAAAATCATTGTGGCTTAAATAAGATGCATTATTATTTATTATATATTATAGCGATAAGTGCTAAGTGCTAACTATATCTACTAAGGACCTACATGAATTCTTATTTGATATTCCATCTATGTTGAGAACATTTTCGGCAATTAGGGAAATGTGAAATCTCTACAAAACGACTATAACACGAATCCATCATGAACCATTGAATCAGATAATTATTTTTATTTTCTGTACGATCTTTTGCGAATACATTATTTTGTTTTTAGCATAAAAGCAATAACGTATTATTGAAAACATTGTTTCCTTAAATTGAATAAAAAAAACTAGTATTTCAGTTATAATAGATCACTTCTTAATAATTTATAACTGTTATTATGAGTAAACTTGTTTTTTTTTTTTAGGTTTATTACACACTTTTACATGTAATAGAGACAAGGATAATACATTTTGGTGTCACGTGCAAGAGTTTTGTGCTTCTGATACATCAAATAGGTACACCTACCTACATCGAAATTTAAACATTATTTCTTCTTGAGAAATAAATAATATTTAAAGCTAACTTTTACATTTTTTATATTCAAGCAGATTCCCTTACTATTTAATCAATTTATAAACTGCACAACAGGATGTTAATCCGAAAAAATCAAATTAAATGTTTATAACATTAACTAAGCTTTTTAAGACGCACAGTAAATTATTAATAAATAATATTAATCAGAGTGATTCACAAGGCACGCTCATTAATTTTTTATCCAACTATCCAATTATGATTTTAGATTTCTAGCGGAGAGGTAATTTTGTATTTACAATTTTTGTTTATCTATAAAAACACTTATTTTGGAGTAAAAAAAAATAAAAATGCTTCGATCTTCAGCTTGGGGTGGTTTCTGGTAGACAACTATATGTATATATTATAAGTAATTAGGGATTAGGGAGGGTCAAAAATAAAACAATCGAAATATAAACCCCGTACCTAATTGGCTAAACAAACGGGAAATTTAATTATTAAAATAAAAAATTCGGGTGGCTGGTGATCATACTTGGTGAATCACTCGGTATACAAATATATAACATCAGTGTCAGTACTACACTGTATATTTTACATAATATATATACTGGGTGATTCTTTTATCAAACAACAGTCATTATTTCAAAAAGTGTAAATTTTTTTGAAGATATTTTTTTACATAGTTTCAAGTCGCTTATAAAACAACTTTTTTACTAAAAAATTATATTTTTAATTATTTTTTATCCTTATAATTTTTTAAGTTTTTTACTTTTTTGAATGACAACATAGGGTTTTAATTTTATATTCTAAAGTAGAATATTTTTCTTAGTATTTTGATACATGAAAATTTAATTTGGGGCGAGTAGTTTATGAGTTATAAGTAATTAAAGTTTAGACGAGCGGTGAAATGGACAGACATTTCGCGGGGTAACCCCGAACCACTCCATTCCGCTCGTCTAAACTTTAAATACTTATAACTCATAAACTACTCAACCCAAATTCGATTTTCATGTAACAAAATACTAAAAAAAATATTCTGCTTTGGAATATAAAATTAAAACCCTATGTAGTTATTCAAAAAAGTAAAAAACTTAAAAAATTATAAGGATAAAAAATATTTAAAAATATAATTTTTTAATAAAAACGTTGTTTTATAAGCGACTTGAAACTAAGTAAAACAATATTTTCAAAAAAATTTACACTTTTTGAAATAATGAGTGTTGTTTGATAAAAGAATCACCCAGTATATATGTTTATCATAAACATATAAGTATTATATATTTTTAACTTATATGTTACGCTTAAAATTCTAAGCCAAAAGTTGATTTTATACGAACATTTTGAGTGCCGACTGGCGACTATTAATAGTTAAGAAAGTAATAATAATTAATTTTTCTAATATTACAATTTCCAAAAAGAATTGTATAGAACATATTAAATATCAATATGTGATAACATAAAAGTGCGTAATTCTATCGTCATTATCAGCGTTGTTAGTGTTAAAAATTAAAATAATAATCAAATACTTACAATGAATCTACGAAATGTTAGGTAAAGCTCGTAGATATTATATTATTAAAATAATATTATAGCATTTTATTGGTCATACTTATAACTACGTTAATATTATACACATTATGTGATGGAAATTTCTAATTACACAAACATTACATACCTATATTGGTTGAAATGTTGCAGAATAGTCCATTAATCTTAGTTAACAATTATAACAGAATATGCTATTGACTCTGCTTTTTAAAACTCGAAACATAGATACATTACCTACAATACAGTGTTATATTATATAGGTAGAACCGTATGCTTACGAATTGTAATTTAATTTAATGATGAATGAAAAATCAACTGTTTTCGTGTCACTTTCTCTGCACGATATATTATTATCAACACCGTAATAACCCTTTTATCAAGTAATATTATATTGTATATTATATATCAAGTATTATTATATTGGTTCACGGAACGTTCTAATCATTATAATCTACAGCCAAACTAAATATTATGGACGTCTAACAACAAATAGAGTTAAAAAAAAATAGTAATTATAACAAAAATTATAATTCATAAAAGTTGCAAAATTGTTATTTGTTTGAAAATGTTCTCGTGGTATCGATTTATTTCGTTCATATGTTGCCATATTTTTATTTAATTTTAAAAAGGATAATGTTTACGCTTAGGTATTGTGAATTTTTATTATAACGAGTATCTACCTATATGTATATTATATTCCAGTCACTGGACAAACATTTCATATCTTGACGAATATATTATTTACCTAGCAATAGTATAGAATAAAAATTCTAGTTTATATGTTTATTCAACCATATTTTCTTGTTTAGATAATATGATATGATTAAAAAATATAAAGAAATACTCTAAAAATTATGCCATCAAATTATTTTTAAGTTAAAAACTTTATAGGTATTTACTATTTATACTATTTAGTATTAATACTTGAAAATTCAATAATTTGAGTTTATAATTTATTTTTCACCATAAAGGTGATTCTGGCAATACTTTGTAATTGTAAATATCAACTTGTACCTATGCCATTTTCAAATGTTTTGGATTTTTAAATTGTCTAACTGTACTGTATAGCAGCTCGGTCTGTAAACAGTTTTACTCAATAATAAAAATTAATAACACTTTTGGGCCAAAACGTAATATACGTGTATTAATGTATAATAACATTTAAAATTTTTAGTTTTTTTTGAAAATATAAATGCGATTAAAACATATAAATAAATGCACATTTTTAGTGGTTATTAATATTCCAACAAGCTGTTGTTTAGATAAGTGTAAGGTGAGTACTTACCTAATTTAAACTTAGCGGATTGTATTTTGCGTTAACTTAAAACAATGTTCCTTTAGTTTTGATGAATATCGAATGTAGAGCTACTATAATAGTATGCATATCAATACTTCATGAAAAAAAAAAATAATACAATAATTATTTTTGGACTATTCATTGCAGTTCGTTGGACAGTAAAACCTTGCTGGTGGGCCAGGTATGGCCATAGTTTGGTTATTAGCCTGAGCTCTACTCGTATTTTCAATATAGCTGTACGGACAGTAACTGTCACTGAAACACAACAATAAAATAATAAGTTTATTATTATTTGTACTGAAACGCAGACAGGCTAAGAATTAACTATTCTATTATAGTCTACGCGCTTTATTTTTTATGATCTATAAATCAGGGCTTTGCACTCGAACCCTCAACACCCTTAAAAACCCTTAAAAATCAAACACCCCAAACAAATATAACCCAATAATGATTCTATTTTCAAAACACCTGAATCAACCAAAACCCGAATTATTTTTTATTTTACAATCTTCATGTGATATATAATTTTATATACTCGTATACCTATTTTATGTGGTATTTTATATTATTTTGATAACGTTGTCTCTGTCTTACACACATACGGCATACCAAAAACGTTTGGCGAGTGCAAGAACTGAAAAGGCTACAGTCATAACTAAGAAACGAAATTTTCACCACTTATAAAGGAAAACTTTGGCTATTCAATATCGTTTTTTATTTTCTGGATATCTCTTATTTTCATTGCTTCAAAATGAATTACTATTTGTGTTTTTCAAACTTTAATGACTTTTTTTGAAGTTCCGATAAAGTAAAAATAAAAACGATATTGCACAGCTAAAGTTCTTCTTTTTATGTAATGAAAATGTTATAACCAGGGCTTGCATTCGAAAAAAAATTCTGTTTTATGTTATTTACAATTAAAACGTTACACAATTTTTACGTTTATCGTTATTTAGAACTAAAACGTCATACAAGTTTTGCGTTTATCGTTAAACAAAACTAAAACGTTATACAATTTATGCGTTATTTATAATAGGGTTAATACCTATTAAATTTAAAAATAATAACTAAATCGGGTAGGTATTAGGTATAATGGCCCAGATACGGAATATATTATATGTATAATTTAATCAATTCTTAGATTCTTAGATTGTTTGTGTGAAATAAATGTTTCTACGAAACCAATAGACCCTTTAAATAAATAAATTTTAAAATATTTCATTTTGCATTATTTTTCGTTTAATGATATTCAATAAATTATGTTTTGCGTTGTGTTTTTTTTAATGATATAGTATAATATACTTTGTTAATCATAATGTTTTGAGGTATTTAATTATTGTTTATTATCGATTTTCGTTATAATAACGTTTACAAATTTCTATCGTTTTTTGTCAAATATAACGTTATTATAACGTTTACAAGCCCTGGTTATAACTGCAGCTCGGTTCTTTCCCGCACAAAACAGTTTTTGCTGTGTTGTACATTTGTAAGATAGAGAGACACATGCGGATGTCCTCTCAACAATAACAATATTTTATTTGCTAAGCAATTAAAAATTAAAAAAATTAAATTATCTAATAAAAATAACTATAAAAAAACATGTTTTTTCTGAACCACTTAACACCTTTATTAACCAATATTAACCCGAATAATAACGATTATTAACACCAAAACGTTTGTTTGATTTTTTTATTCTGGTATTTGAACACCCGAATACATGTAGCACCGAAACCCGAATAAATCATTCGGGTGCAATGCCATGGTATAAAGTGTTCACAGAGTACCTATACAATAATAATATCACAACTTGGAGGTCTAAAAGTAGCTAATTGATTAATCATTTAATAGTTTTATAATATCATAATATTATCATGCATATGTATATTATATCCCCATGCGTTATCAACCAATCAATCAATCATTCAATCAATCAATTAGTGCACAATGGTTAATCAGCAAGTCGGTCTCCCATGCAGGTTTAAGATCTCGCTGAAATATATACCTATGGGTCCATATAAATTAAAAAATATATTATTACCAATAAAAACCTAATGGTTTATCAAACTTTTTTTTTATGTAATGGAAAGTCGGTACCTATATGTTCGCTTTTCACATTTTTCATTCATGGTAATTTTTTCCCCCCTTATAGTTATTAACATTATCGATGGCAAAAATATGTCTATGAACTTTTGAGTGTCTGTGGACATGACTTTTAAACTTAAAATAATAAAACTGTATGGAAAACAGCAAAACGCATTCAAGAGTGCATTATTATAAAATATAATTAATATAATATCAGTTATGCCTTCTAAACAATTTTTTATTGACAATAGTTTATCTAATTTTAAAAGGTTTTAGCTAATAACGATTTGCTCTACAGCAGTTTATTTTTTTAATGTTGGTAATTAGACGTGCTCGCAGATTTAATTTCTATAGCTCAAAAATAACAAACATACTAAATCGATTAGGTACGCACTTTAAACATAAAATAAAGAACTATATTTGTTAAAATTATTTAGGCTTTTTAGTTTAATATTTTTAAATATACCAAACTACCTATAAGCGACTGATAAAATATTGAGCATAATGGCTTCAGCGGCTAGATAAGTTAGCCTGCAATTAAATTTACATTAACATTAATTGATTATTGTTATTTACTTAGCTAAATTACA
The DNA here is from genome assembly GCA_949089665.1 of Macrosiphum euphorbiae. Lineage (NCBI taxonomy): Eukaryota > Metazoa > Arthropoda > Insecta > Hemiptera > Aphididae > Macrosiphum > Macrosiphum euphorbiae. The sequence goes on along the minus strand of CARXXK010000002.1, from coordinate 89,163,473 downwards.
TTGTTACATTGTTTTTAAAGTTAATTATAAGTTTACATAGTTATTTTATCTTACTTAAAATTTTGATATCGATACCGAATACATAGCTATTAATTTAATTATTTTTAGTGATATCTGGATTAAAATATGTGTATAATATTCTATAGTGTAAGTATATAACTATTAAAATGATGACAAATTGACAAATAATACAAAAATATGAGAAAAAGTCAATGTCATGGATATGTAGCTAAATTATTAAAATGAAAAAAAAAAATGATTTACTATCAGCTTAACTATATCTGCTCCATAAAAACCTGTTCAGCCACCAAAAACCGCGGAAACCTTTACGACCAACTAATTGAAAGCCATACTCATAAAACGAAATAAGTCGTATTTTAGTAGTTCTTTATAACAAGTCAATTTGAATATAATAATAAATTATCCACCTTTCTGTGTAAAAATCAGCAACGCCATCAAAATATTGAACGTTGCTATTATAAAATGGTTATACATACAAAAAAAAACACACCTAATGTGATTTATTCATTCAAATAATATAATACCATTATGGTCCAAGTCTATTGATATATATAGACATATTTTTAATCAAATCAACAGTTTTCGATAATCATAAATTAGATTCTGCCATAACAAATAATATGATAAAAATACAATCTTAACATGTATTCCAGTGGCCAAAAGTCTACCAAATTTAACGAAAATGATCATAAATTAATTTAGCGTAATTTTATTGCTGTACAAATATTATTATTAACTAGTGGTTTATACTGATACATATATACTGATAATGAAATCGCGTAGTTCTTATAGGTATGTACTTTATACCTATACTATAGATTGTGGAATAGGCAAACTTGTTCAAAGGAGGTGTAGAACTTTAGTCTTATAATTCGGTAATATAACTCAAAATTAAAATTATGACTTTAGTCTTTAAATAATAAACATACATTATTGGTAGGTATCTGAAATTATTAAATTGAACGACTGCAATATGATTCTGAAATACGATCACAGAATTCGCTTACAAACCTGATATGGACAACGGGACATCGGTATTTAATTTATATATTATGTTATGAAGTATGTATAAACGTGAAAGTTTGTTTATAATAATTTTAAATGCAATTTCTGAGTTGAAAATTACATCCAAAATGGTTTTTATGAAATAAATAAAAATAGTTTTTGAATTACGGTTTTTGATAAATATAGCGATAAGTTATAAATAATAAACTACAAATATAATTAACACTAGGGATCGTATATTTTGTTTTTACCGTATTAAAATTCTTAGAAATTACTCGTTTTCTATGTGGACACAGTCTCGGAAAGTCGTTTGGCACCAAAAAGAGTAGTTTCAGTTATTTTATACATTTAATTCTTTTTTTACTCTTCGGACGCGCGCTAGCTGCTTTCCCTGTCGTCAACCAACATAATATTATAACGACACAATTTTTTCTCGAAACATAAAATCCAAATGTAAATAAAAAAAAAAGCAGATGCATGAAAATTAAACATAAAATCGTTTAATTACGTTGTATGATAAAAAAAAAAATGGTTGGGCCTAATAAAATGAAACGTTTTACACCAAAGTGTCGCTAGACTTGTTGAAATCTCATGCGGTTTGAAATAATATTAAGATTTTCGACGGATATAAATGTGTTTAAATAACTATAAAATAAGATAGGCATAATTTTTTACTTGTTATTGACCGACTTGTTTTTGTACGCCTTAAAAGGAATAAGCGTGTATGTAAATTATCTCTAAATTGTACGGGTTTTCAGAAATTCACATTTTTACTGCATAGCCGCGCGTGTTGCAGTTACGTCCCATACCACCGTCGTATACATTATATTGTCTTTATTGTAGATACTTACCCCAAATCGTTTTACTTTACCTTTTACATACCACTATATTATTATAATACATATTATACCGGCTGGGTATAATAAAACAAGTACCTAACTATTCAATAACCGCGATTTTATGTTTTGATATACTACCCAGTCCCTACACGTTTTGCCAACTGGCATATTATCGTGTACCTATACTTAATACCAGGTTGATTAATTATTACTATAAATATTAATACGAGCCATAAATTATATTATAAATCCATACCACAGTGTAAACGTGAATTGACTTCCGCAAGTTCAAATTCATTTATTTTTTAATAATAGGTTTTTCTATACTGTAAATTCAACAAAATAATGTAATATTATAGTATAGAATACAATATTTTTAATACAGAAATTTGCTCATACAAAAAATTTCCTATCGCCATTTGCTAGATACAATATAGCCTTCCTTAGAGGATCGATCTATAAATAGGTAGGTAATTATTTCGGCGATCCACGACTGCGGACGGTTCATATCAGGCCGACCTTAACAACACGATTGTGAAAGATTATACAGTATAACAATGGACCCCCGAAAACGACACGATTGAGGGCAAATGTTGCCCAATAAATTTGTAAATAATACTTTGACAATATTTGGGAATGCTGAGAGTATTAAATATAGTATTTTATACATAATTTCTATTAAATACTACAGGTTAGCACACCTGTTGTTAGTGTAGCCTGTCAAAAAATTGATAACCGATTGACTCGATAGATTGCGTCGCACCACAGTGCAACGTTTCACTAAATTTTGTCCTGAAACTTGTCATTTTTATAATATCTTTAGTCTTACAGACATTGTCCGCAACCGTTTTGCAAAAAGACAAAGTGTTCGCAATCGTGTTTCACCCAATTATAGTTTGTCGGTATGGCTTCCTAGTTCTTTTAGGTACCTACCCTCTACCACAATTTGTAATCATACACTAAAGGGTAACGTGCTGTTTATCAATTGACTCAGAGACTTTACCGTCTACGAATTTATCACTTTCATCTTCCCTACGACTCTCAAAAGTTAGTATTCTATGCAAACGGTTAGTCGATTAGTTAAAAATATAGAAATCGTTAAACACAATAATATTATAATCCTATCAAAAATATATGTTTAAATAAAAATGTTAAATTGTATAGGTACATACTTTTCAATACAATAATATATGTAAAGATTTATAAATGTGATAGGTGTGGTTTATTTTATATTTGTATTTTTTAAATGTTGTAACTTCGCGGTGAAAAGGAAAATATTATATTATACGACATTTTTACTGTAAAAACTTAAACACGTGTGCTGCCGTATTTGTATATATTTTTAAGCAGCTTAAGAATATATATTTTTTTATACTAGGTGATTTTAATTACGGAAAGTTGTAAGAGATTTGATAAAAATCTGTCCATCACCATTATTATTCTGGTAGGTATACTGGTATATAGGTAGGTACTCGTGTGGCCGTGGGCCTCGTCGAAAGTTATTTCCTCGTCAGATTATAAATTAAACATGTAATGTACCTAACATGTTTCTGGGAAACCATCTTTAAACACTCATGTTATTTTTAACTGAAAAATTTTTTTAGAAACATCAAATATTTTAGTGTTAAAATTTGTGACATTTAACATTATAATGATATTTTAAGCCGACATATTCGCAATGTTTATTAATATTTGTAAATACCTACACGTCCATTGTTCATTGCGCGGCTAATGAGCACATATTTTTTTTTTTTAAATTACACAGCGCATCAATCGACGACGGATTAAAGACGGTTCCGGTTCCTTCGGCGTCCTATAATCTCGACAGTGCAGCACGCACAGTATAGGTTACCTATATCATGTCTCCAGCACTCACAAAATATCACTACATATATCAATTGTTTGTCCCTGCAATATTGATATAAATGCACGTGATACCGTCACGGAGAGGTTAATATATAGCAGAGGTCACCAACTAATTTCTACAGGAGTCCGTTTTGAAACTTATTAAACTTCCAACGGTCCATAAAACACATTTAAATTTTAAATACCCAATGACTTTTTTTCACACATTAACAATTAATAACAATCATATTAAATCTTAATAAAACGTACATGGAAAATTTTTAGATATCGTTTTTTTGACATACAAAGCGTCTAACGTTACTATAACGTACGTATCAGTCAACTTCTCAAAATTAGTTTTTGCACCTACGGGCTTTCAAAGTAAAGCTCGGTGAGGGAGACACGTATATAATATTTATGTATATCTATACTCACAATATAGGAAAATATTTTTATTCGTAATTTTATTATAAAAAGGTAATGTAAAAACTATATTATATATTTTAAATTAGGGTACCTACGTAAAAAAATGTATCTACGGTCCGGATCTAGCGAACAGGCAACAGGTGTTTGTGCATTAGTGGCGTTACATGAGGGATAATGATAGCAGAATGCGGTCGCTATGTGTAGGGCCTGAAGTGCACAACAATAATATATTTATTTATTTTAATGGTTTACTGCGAGTTACATTTTTTTAGTTATAATAATAATTCAAAATCATATGTATAGGCATTTACTCAAATATGATTTTAGGTATATTATTATTAAAAACGGTTCCCTCGACTGCAGCGTCCTTTAGTCTCGAGAGTGCAACACGCACAGGATATAGTAATATATAGTACGCCGAGCTCGTGCTTAATAGGTATAATGTATACATGTCCTTAGGTCCTAGCAAACCACACCTTAAAATTTCGCTTTAATGCCTATATCAATCGTCTGTAGTATCGAAATAAATACGTGATGCAGTCACTAAGCGTTTAACCAGTGGACAGGCAACAGGTCTACTGCAGTGGCGTTGTGTGGGGGATTATAATAAAGCGTGCAGTCGCTATGTGTGGGGCCCGAAGTTCACAATAATATATGTAGTAACCATTTTTTTTAACAATTCAAGAACACAGGCTTACTAGTTACTTACCTGAATTTTATTTGAGTTGTATCATGCACCTGTATAATACTTATAGCTATAGGTATATATAAAATTTATTATAACTATATTGTAACTATACAGTGGACTTTTCTAACTCAATTCGTACGGTCAGCTATACATATAGGACTTTTAATTTTTATATTACCTAACTTATGGGGACGCATAGCAAAAGTATGAAATACAATATTGGATTGATTTGTCGTGCTTTATAAATGTATATTTCTTAAATGAGATGAACTTTAATCATCATACAAATTTATCGTACAATTTTAAAATGATTATAGGTATTCCCTCAAATTGACATAAATAATATGTATATAAAATTAGTTTTAAAAAATCAAATTTTTGTTTTTTTTTTTTATATTTCAGTAAGTCGTAAATAAAGTTTCGAATGATAAAAGGTATGCAAAAATAATAATTTAAATGAATTATATTGTTAAAAACCATATTGTAATTTTTAAAAAAATATTCAAACTTTTATTTTTTATTTATCAAATCGAGTATGGAAATAAAGTTTGAAAACACTAAACACTAAAGTTTTATAAAATTTATAATTCGTCTAAATGTCAATTAAAACAATGGTGATTTAAAATAAAAGATTCAAACTTTTTTTCCCCATTTCAAGTCAAATATGAAAATAAAGTTTCAAATGAAACTATAGATTTGGATAAACGCTTTTACATATAGGTATCGCGTATTAAAATTTTCACTTTTCTTCTAGTCATTGGTTGTTCAAACTTTTGGAAGTCACGTTTAACTAGAAATTCAAAATTCACATCTCAATTCTTCACAATTCAAGTCTGTATAATATATGTATTTTATCAAAGGTCGTGGGTTTAGTGACCGTTTCATTCAAAATACTATATCCCACTACAAGTCTACAACTATTATCAATCCGACTAGTCTTCAATAAACGGTGTATATATTTTATTAAAAAATGTATAAAATAATTTAAGTATGGGTTATCACCTTAGACCTCTCGGATATTTACCTAGATGAGGTGGGGTTTTGAAAATGTCCCTCTCGGCCCAAAATTTTTATGTTACTCCGATGACGTGCCCCTAGTCACCAGTCACCACTAACCACGGATCTCTGTGATCCCTTCCTTTTAAAAATACACGAGATGGTTCAGTTATCGAATCAAGGGCATTTGGTGTCTTGGGAAAACATTTGAATTATACAATTTTGTCCGGCAAGTCAAAAATAATATTATAGTTTTATTGTCATATTTTATTAGTGATACCTATTATAAAGTAATAATTACTGGGTAAGACACTGTTCAATATATTTTATGATTTTCATTGTATACCTACGTAATATAATGATATACCTGATTATCATTACAATAATTTTATGTTGAGAGCCTTTTAATGTATTTTTAAATTATTAAATATTCAATGGAGAACAATATAGAATATATTATTAGCACTTATATAAAGTATAAGTGGTGGAAGACGCATCAGGATCTTAGATATTCTAATTACATGTTTTACTCGTCTAATTACTAGGTACCTGATAGTATCAATGTGAAAAATTATCACTTCTTGTTTATCATAATTTATATTTCATAATATATACCTATAAGGTTTTGCATCAGAATTATGAATTCGAGTTATGGGTTTCGAATATTAAGAATATATTTTGAATGTGTTCAGTGACTTCAATGTTAAACTTTTCTAATACCGTAATAAAATTTTTTTTTATTTCTTATTTCGTTGAAACTTATCGCTGGTCGTCACTGGGTGGCTTTATTACAGATAGCGTTGGTGGTGCAAATTATTTGAAGTGTTTAATTAATTAATTGAAAAAAAAATTAAAAACCTATGTAGATTAAAGTTGTTGATACATTTAAACCTTTTTTCAGAAGTCATCTTTTGTAAGTAGATCAACGGATATAGTGGAAAAAATCACAATATAAACATACTTTCAGCAAACCAAGAACTGAAAAAAAAGTGTTTGCGCACGCAACAAACCGTTGTTTTTGTAGTACAGTGACATATTGTGTGGGAAATAGCCATTATGATGATGTGTGTGTTTCACACACTAATTATCATAATTTACCTATAAAAAGTTCACAAAAACTCTTCAAATATTTTAGTCTGTATCAAATATCCTTAAAATTGTACCGTTCCAAATCCCTTCAATGAGACAACATAATATATATTTGATAATTTTTCAATTTTCATACCTACTCAGTATGAAATGATGATCATCGTCCCTTCCTACCATTAATTATCGTGATTTTTTATGTAGAGGAGAGTGTGTTGTTTCATTTTCCATTTCTGGATCCGGGACATAAGCGGTGATGGAGGGATACTTGGGCTCCTCCAGCTTAGTCCCACCCCCCTAAAAAAAAAAATTCAAAGGGCCCCTTAAATTATTGAACATTTTTCAAAACTCCCACTTTTTATTTTTTAAAGAAAGATTTAAGCCCCTTCCCCCTAAAATGCAATCAAATCTCCGTCTATGATCGCTGACGAATTTTATCAAGTCATTTTCAAGTTTTTCTTAATTTTCTTTCTTCGGCTTACAGAAATTTTAACTCTTGAACTCTAGATGGTCTTTTGTAGTTGCTTTTAAAAATATTTAACCCGTCTTTAATTCGATATCGTGATATTTTAGATAATTATTTTTGGATATCGATATCGAAAATAATAATAAAATATCCATGACACCGATATTGTATCGACAAACGGATATAAATGGCCTACACCATAGGCCTCAAATAGTGGGCGGGGCTTTAGGGGCTAAGTTCCACCAAAAATGTCTATAGCCCCTGCAAAAATTTCCTACATTTTGTTTTAAGCTTATTCAATATTAATATAGTAGCGAAGGGCTTTAGCCTTCCACCCCAAATCACAAACACTGTTTGCGCCTATTGTAAACACTAATATAGAATAACAATTTATTATGTAGTGACAGATGAGAGTATAGTAGCTGAGTAGCTGCAACCACTCTTATAAACGCTGTTTCAGTAGGAAATCTCATAATCATAATACCTATTCGTACAACTTACGACCCACCAAACGATTTTCGTCAACTCAGAGAACCTATATGCGTGTAAGAAGTGTTCGGCAGAAAGAAACTAAAGAAAAAAATCACATCTGAAAACCTGTTTTATCATTTTTATTTCTTAGATATTTTATTCTCACCGAAATCTTTTCAACCACGCGTTTCGTGTTCGGACACACACACATACCTTTATATATATATAGGTACACTATAGTCCTAAGCTTGTACACGGTATCGGGTATATATGGTAAACGCAACCGCCGCGGTGTTGCAGTTTTACGTACATCTACCTACATGTGTGTATGTGTATACGATAATAATATATGTATGTGCACTGTTGTAGACGGTCACAAAGTAAGTATTTATGTAAAACGAGCGCGCGGTTTACATATTATAATACGATAGTATTACGTGGCATTATAATAATACCACATGTGTATAGTGCGATCGTGCTCGGGCAACGTCCGAGGAAATATTAGGCGCTTTGCCGATTAAAGATGACACTAATGCACGGTGGGACTCGGATCGCTACTGTCCGAGTGATTTATACGTATTTGGAAAAGAAATGAGTTATTGCCTGTAAGTTATTAGAAACGCGTACGCCATCAATTTATTCGCCTTTTACTCCGCGGGTATATTATATTATATTATCAAAAGAGTTGTTCACGCACCATCAATTATCCTGTTCGCTCTTAATCCGGTCGCGGCTAGCTGTTGTATGAAATGTGTAAAAACGCCAAAATAGTAATAATAATAATAATAATAAATTTGTCGGCAACGAATATACATAATGTAATATATTATTTTATTTACACCTCCAAACGAATTTTCGTGCGAAAGCGGCTCTTGAAAATCCGACTAATTATAAATATGTCTGACCCGGTCACACGCGCGTGAGGTATGCAAATTCGTCGGACAGCTATTATAATACATAATAATAATAATAATATATTGTTGTATTATACGCTATTGCATTTTATGACGATCGAGTGCATTCGTGTCCCGTGTATACGGTGTATAATATACGAAAGTCGAAAGCTATACAGCCTTAATAGTTGATATAATAATACGTAGATTTCAGGTACTTATACATAAATCATTTTCGTGTATTTTTTTTTTTAGAAGTGTAGGAGTGTATGCAGTTCTGCGGCAGTAAGAAATGTCAACGGATTGTTTTGCGGAGAGTGCATGGAAAATGCGTTTGGTGCATACAAATTCTTATTTATGGACAACATTTTGCATTACGTTCGAGCATGTCTCGTAGAAATGTAATTTTTTCTCTTTTATTCATCGGTTTTTCTTATGTTTTGTATTAAAAACGATTATAAACATTTTTTGTAAATACAAATTCATGATTTATATTATTTTATTTTAAAGTCTTTTGCTTGTGTATTTCTTTAATAATAGAGAAAATTTACCAATTATAATTGGACAATTTAAATCGGTTTGTTGTACGGTTTCAGGCGTTATCGTGAGTTTCTGGAAGTATTTTATATTTAAAAAAAATACCTATTGATTATAATGTTTGTTGCTGGAGTTTTCTTCAAAATATTTGATTTATTGTATTTGGTATTCGCCAACTGTTGGTGCACCAATAGATCGAGGATGAGGTGGCCATAGGTGTTAATGGTGATTTTCGTTTTTAGGTACTGTATAAAGAAGAAATTGTATACAACATTGTATGAGGGTTAGGTTAGTGTAGTAAAAGTAGTGAAGCAATTTACCTGTAGTAGGTCTGTCACTTAGAGTCGCTATGGTTCTTTGTATTTTCTAATTAATACAATAATGACAGAATGATTGATCATTAGATGATTATTATTATTACAGAATTCTCCTGTGTTGTTTTGATTATATTTTTAATGGTTGCAGTTTATACTAGAAAGTTCTAATGATTGGTTTTTGAGAATTTTGGGGATGGATTTTCACATTGTTTTGAAGTATGTCTTTTAAGCGTATATTTGTAGTAGAAAAGTGAACTCATGTTAAAAACCACCTATGTGGTGTTTTTTGTAATTATTGAGAAGTTGAAAAATTATAAACTCGCGTAAATTATAATGTGTGATATAAATAGACTTTAGGTATAGTTTATATTGTTTGATGGTATGAATTTACTAATTCATACCACCAAATCAAATCAATTTGTTGTTATACTGTTTACCGTTATGTTGTCAATCGCAAAGACAATTACCATATTTTGAGATGAGGTTTGAATTTAGAACTGCATATGATTATTTTCATATATCAATTCAATCAATGTTGTTGATAGAATTATGATTTTTAGATCATAATGATTTTCTGATAATAAACAGGGTCTTCAAAATTATTGTATATGACAGAATGCAAAGTATTCCGATGTGAATATAGTCTTTTACTAATAAATATATTTTAATACTTAATTGATTGATTTATATTATAATTATTACTATTGTACAAATATTATTTGGAATAACGTAAATGGTGGCCAACGAAGGGAAAGAATTGAAAATTCGAACAGCAAAGACTATTTATTGATTATAATAGTAATATTATTTTTATGATATCAATTTAGTATCATTGCTATTAACGAAATAAATAGACAAATTATCCAGAGAATACCACGAGGAAGCGACTGTCCTTTAAAAAGGTTTTTAAAACAAATTAATCAATAAAAATGGAAAAATTCAATTTTTTTTATTTAATCATATAATATCAGTACCTACCTAGGTGAAGTTGTTAAAAACTTTTTTGTATGGTTATCTATATATAGAGTAAATAATAATAATAATATAAGTTATTTTCTCATACCAATTTAGCAATTCGACATCATTTTCATATATTCAGCGAATGAAGAACACTCTTAATATAATTTATATTATATATTAGTCGAACATTTTTACCATATGTTGAAATTCAACTTAGCTACGTACTCACATACTTTAGGCTATTTTATTAAATGTTCAATGATGGTGCAATTTACAATCACCTTACTATTAATAGTGACAAATATCTAACAACCATATTTTATATGTTATATGTACCTACTTATAAGTTACCTACATAATTAATTCAATAATATATCGGACGTTTTCAACTATTTATCGGTGCGACTATAATATTATTTAGCGGGACCGGAAAAAATATAACGGGGACTTATCCAATTCGGTATAAAAATCATTAAAATGAACAATTATACATTCATACATGTAGCTGGAGGACGTGCAAGGGAGAGAAACCGTACCCTTGTAACATGTGTGACAAGCCTTTCAAACACCGGAAGATACATAATATTATTATGTGGGAGAAACCGTTCCAGTACTATGTATGTGGCCAGAAGTCTTCACCTATAAGTACTGACTATGGTAATTGGTAAACCTGTGGATTCACCAGGGCGAGAGACCGTACCCGTGAGATCCATGTTCCCGGCACAGAAATATTCAAATTTCGAGTCCAACCAGAGGATTTTGTTTACGCTCCATTGACCATTTGTGATGGTTTGTGCTGCAAATCTCTTCGTTTTTGCTCAAACCCCTTCAAAAGTTATTCGGAATTTACCCTGAGTGGAGCTGGGCACATGGAGACAAGTCGTTCGGTCAAACGGGCGGCCGGATCCCAGCTACACGAGGGCTAAAGTCTCAGATGCTTTAAGATAAGTTGTTGTATTAACTTCTTGTGTTCTAATTTTTGGATAGTTTCTCAATAATAAAATTTAATGTGATTTGATTTTTTTTTTATAATGGTTCCGTGACGCCGTCACGTTGTTTTTGTTACTAGTTTAAAATTATTAAACATACAGATTATACGTTGTGTATTGTACACTTTACCACTACTTCTGTCAAGTTTCTTATAAATTATAATCTCATCAATTATATTAGGTACATTTTTTTCCCAAAATGTATTAAGTTATTTATCATAATAAAAGAGAACCCGTATGTATATTGAATGTATCATCTTGTATCATATATGTTAATACTTACTAAAATTTTTAATTTGGTATCAAATAAATATTATTATTATTACATAATAATAATATAGCCTATATTATAGGTGTTAAGTGTGTGACAATATTTATAACAAGTTGTTCAAACACTTTGGCGATTTGTCGAGACACTGGTTGAGATATATGCAGGGTAGACACCGATCCAGTGCGATATACGTGAGCCAGAAATTCACATTTAACCCCCAACTGACTACGATACACCAGCGGATGATTCAGGGGCGAAAGACCGTACCCATGCGAGTGTGCGACGTTTGAGATAAGTCGTTCAGTCAAAGCTGAGTACCGGTAATGGCTCATACGGGCGGCCGGATCCTAGATGTACATCATAATATCCGTCATGTCCTTAGGACTGGATTGGATTCATAGATGTTTTAAGTTAACATGTCGTATTAATTTCCTGTGTTCGATTTTTCGTTAAGTAGATAGTTTCTCAACCATAAAAATATGTGATTGATTTTTTAATGACTCCTTGACCTCATAACTTTGTCTTTGTTTCTATAGTATAAATTATCCGACCAAGTATAAAGTATAAAGCGCTAAGTATAAAAAAAATAGCGCCTTAAAATACACACATAGGCAAGTTAAGGAACATTAACATTACTTTATTATATACTTCATATTTTGAATAACACTTTCTCAGGAACCGTGTGACATTGCATATTCTGATCAATATCAGCACTACACTTGAATCTTGCATATTATGAATGATCGTACTCCGTATCATCTTGGTGAGTAAATTGCAAGCAATTCTCTATCATACGTACTGTATTGTTTTTATGTTTCAGTTAAACGCTTGGAATAGAAAGCCAATAGTTTCCATGCACATATGTCCTTACCATTGTTGCCTACTTCTTTTTGTTCAAGTACAGCATCCATAGCAAAGTTAGAAGCGTCTAATGAAACTGCTATTGTGGCATAGTTTACTGGGTGTGTAAGCAATGAAGCGTTTTCCAGATCAAGTTTACATTAGTTGAATGCTTCTACTGAAATTTCACTTAATTTGATGATGTCCGATTTCTTTGTTTGTTTTATGCAATCATTTAAGGTTGATATTCTTGGTATGAATCGTCGATGATAATTAATGACACCCAAAAACTTTCTGAGATCTTTGGCTGTTTATGGTTTTTCATATTGTTGGTTAGCTGTAACTTTTTCTTTGGTTAGTGCTATTCCATTAGCTGATCTGTCATAACCTAGGAATCGCACAACTTGTTTATTAAAAACACTTTTCTCTAAGTTGATATTCAAACCATATTGTTTAAGATGTTTGAACACGGTACGAAGGTGGTCATCATGACTTGTAGTTCATTGTTTGATGCTACTAGTATGTCATCGATATAAGTGAAAGAGAAGTCTAAGTTACTAAATATTTAATTGATGAAACGTTGAAATGTTTTTGCTGCATTTTTTAACCAAATTCCCATTCACATAAATTCAAACAATCCAAATGATGTGATTATATCTGTTTTCTCGATGTCATCTGGATGCATAGGGATCTGGTGATAAGCCAGTATTAAATCGAGTGTGGAAATCGCACCGTCTTATTGGTAAGCCAAAAACCAAAATCCTGACACATTGTATGTGTGGTATGGGATATCTGTCTGCCATCGTTACTCCATTCAATTTTCGGTAGTCACCACAAGGTCTCCATTCCTGGTTTTTGTTTACTAGTTGAAGTGTTGAGGCCCGTGGACCTTTTGAAGGCATGCAGATGCCTAATTTAACCATATTTTGAAACTCTTTTTTTTGCTATAAAAAGTTTGTCTGGTGGTAATCTTCTTGGACGTTCATATATGGGAGAACTTTGATATCATTTTGAAGGTAGCTAAGTCTTTGAACAATAGATATCATTTAATTGTATAATTAAATAATAGTATGGCGGAGTATTTTTGTTGAGTTGAACAAACACATTAAACGTTGTGATTTGTACACATTACCTACCACTATTTCCGACAGAATGTTTCTTTTAATCACATAATATATTATATTATAATGTATTATTCCGAAATATATTAAATTATTTATCATGGTACATAGTTGATTTCCATAGTTATAAATCACCTGGTCTCAATTCTAACTGATGCTCGTCTAAAAATACGAGAACCTGTGCACGTTATGGCACCTATTATAATATAATGCTTACAACTTTGTGCAACGAAAGAACACTCCGTGACCAAACGAAAATCAGTTATTTTGCTCATCTCCACGCGACACCTACCCTGCCAAATGACGACCTGTTGTCTGGGTGGTATGGTGTCAAGTGGGGATGCTCAGAATTGGCGTGTTATCTTGCCAGAGTGGTATATAGGTATTATACTGTACCATAACATATAATATATAGATTTTTTTATTTCTCCAGATTTTATCTTTCTCGTTTCTACCACTATAATATTATGCATGATTTGGTCTATGTACTATGAGTTATAACTATTAATTATTATAAGTTAAAATATGGTATACATTAAGTCCCAAGTAGTATTATACCTCATACTTCAACATCACTGGAATGGTGTCGGCTTGCGCCAACACTGTATTTTTAATTAAGTTCCGTACACACAATACTGAATACACATTACGTCATACAACTATGAACTACCTAAATCAAAAGTAGTATACCGACAAAAGAATCATGACTATATTTTTAAATTACTTAGTAATAATATATCAGTTTGCATTAGTTTTTTGATTGTTTCGGGTCCATGATTATGATTGTGGTTAGTTAATTAAAAATTGTTTAACTTAAAGTACTATCTTTATAACGTATTCCAATTCATACATTTATAGTTTATAAATAATGTTTAAAATTAATATTTACCCGTATATTACATAATATGTAATGGTAAAAATATTTGATTGAAAAACCGAATATAACTTAAATGGCCTTTAATGTCTTAACTCTTAATGAACTAAGATAATAAAGCTCATAGAAAATAAATAATACTAATTGGTAATCGTACGACGTCACACACTCATGCTTATCAGATATTCCCATTTTTTCTTATATATAGATAAATAGATTTGATACAAAATATAATATTTCAGCATTTAAAATTATAACATAAAAATTGTATTAGACTTAACTAGATATATAAGTTTAATTCAACATCTAAACATAGGTAAAATTCTAAAATGTATTATGGGTACAAGATATTTGATAGGCACCTATAATATATGTTATACCTATTATCAAATCTTCTATATCCTAAAAATGTTAATCAATCTGTATCAAGTATCTATCAATTTGATAAGTTTTATATACATATAATGCATTAAGTACCTATGTACCCACTTTTACTTGTACCTACCGGTACCTAGTACTTACATATGAGCCTATATATTATATTAGTGGGTAGTATAATATATGGGCATTATATATTTATAAATATAAAAAATTTTCTAAAGACTTTTTACAATATTTGCATATTTTATTTGCTGTATTTTTCGTAGTATTTTGAAAGTCATTATATACTGTGATATAAATTTATTTTAATATACAATAAATATTTATGCAAAGGTGGGCATTAAGTTGTTAAAAAATTAAAGTTAAGTTAAAAAGTTATTTTTTAACTTAAATAGTTATCCCCTCGCATCGCCCACCCATAGCTGCCTTCGGCAGGAAGTGGCATACTTACGATCAGGCATCTAGGAGGGGGTAATAGAGCCTAGGCGAGCGGTCAGCCGTCAGAACTGGCGTGTTCACTCGGCGAACAGACTATAGTGGCTAATATAGAGTATTTACAGAATAGTTATTACCTATACCTACTATTTGTTAACTAAACTAAAGTTATATATTTCTTATGATAATATGCTAAATATGTGTATTAAAATGGTTCGGTTAAGTTTTTATATTTTATAGTATTTAGTAAATCGTTTATTGTTTGGTATATCTTTGATTATTGAATGATCATCGAAATAAAGAAATTGTTCGTGTCTAAACGAACAGAAACAATAAATTGAACAATATCATGTTATCAATTAATTAATTAGTTTTTGCATCTTCAATCATCTGCCATTCATTTTTTTTATATATAAAAGAATAATAAGATAAAAAAATTACGTAAGGCACGACGGATTAGGTTTTAGATACTAAGGCGATGAACGTGTGACGTCTCCGCCGAGTGACGTAGGCAAACCACCAATCTATTCGGTTACTGATTAGTTTCAAATAGGTTTGATCCAATCAAGATCGACGGCATTGCACCAAGTTCACCAAGTCCTCAGGACCGTTTTCACTTTCTGCAGTGGACGTGACGCGTTTGGCTTATCATCGTAGTTGTTTCAACAAAAAATTTTTTTTTCCGCCTTAGATAATAACTGTATAGTGTGTTAGACGTCATTGTGTAGACTTTACCGTTTGAATTTGAACCGTGTCAATTTTTTATTTTTACTTCCCTGTGGCCACTGGCCAGTGCTAACGCCTGTCTAGGAGGTATTATGTGTACATTTCACAATACAAGGTACCTATTTAAAATAATAAAATAAATAATAATAATAATATATAATATATAGACCTGGAATGATACCATATGTCGTATAGTGTATCAACAGTAGGTGTATCAAATCCCAAAGCAGAACACTTTTTTGGACATTTCAAACAAGTTCCTGTAAGATAATTAGTTAGGTATAAGAACTTAAATAATGGTATCGTGTGGCATATGAGATTTTCTGGTAAGTGTACCAAAATTTTCACCAAAATGTACCAAACTTTTGTCAATCATACCTGTAAAATTATAAAAACTGATAAAAATGTGTTTGATAGTTCCCGCATAAGGTCTAAACGAGTAATTTTAGATTCTGAGCGGAGCGATGAATGTATTGGTTTTACAATGATGTGTGTTTTTTTTTTTTATATTTTTGTGTCTGTCATCACGTTTTAGGACAGTAAAAGTGCTTGGATTTTCTTCATCAGTAGCTTTTCTGATAGGAAAGTGAAACTAGTTGGTACTTTGGGGGGTCAAAAGTATAAATTTCCCAGTAGTTTTCACAAGCGCCCGGGAAAAACAACATAAAAATTAAGGAAAAACGGGAATTTTTACGCAAAATTGGTTTTCCAAAAAATCGATTTTGGTTATTGGTGTAACTCTAAAACAAATGAACGTATATACATGAAATTTTCACTGGTTGTTTATATTTGCATTTTCTATACACGATAACATTTTCAAAATATTTTGATTTATTTTGAACTGTTTAGGGACATTTTCATTTTCCATTTTTTTTTAGTTTTTTTTCTAAAAATATCAATAAAATTTTATTTGTTGGTTGCGAAAGCTTGAAAATTTAATAGAAGGCTCCTAATATGTTGTTTCAAAGGCAGATGAAAAATATTAAAAATCCTTAGTCACAAATTTTTTTTATAAGCATTTAAAGTTCAAAAATTGACAAAATATGGAAAAATCACGAAAATTAGCAAATTATTTTGAGTTAAGAATTCGTAAAAATTTTTCTTTTTAAATCTAAGATTTGAAAATGAAACACAAGATTCCTTATAAGATTATCTACCTTTATCAATAAAAAAATCTCTACCGGACAGTCAAGTTAAATTTTTATGAGCGTGAATGTTTAAATTAGCATTTTCTATACACCATACAATTTTGAAAATATTTTGACTCTTTTTGAGCTATTTATGGACATTTACAGCTTTCAATTTTTTTAGTTTTTTTTTCTATAAATATCAATAAAGTTTTATCTGTTGGGCCAAAAAGTGTAAATATTTAATACAAGGCTCCTGATATATTGTTACAATATCAGTTGAAAAATATCAAAAATACATAGGTACGATTTTTTTTTATAAGCATTTAAAGTTGGAATTTTGACAAAATTTATCAAAATCTCGAAAATTATCAATCGTTGGAATTAAAAAATTATAAAATGTTCAGTTTTTATAACTAAGAGTTGAAAATTTAAAACAAAGATTCTCCTAAATAATTCATACTGTAACCAAAAAATCTAAAAAATATATAAACACACTTATTTTTTACAGACATTTTAATTTCAAATTTAGACAAAATTTCATATTTAAACCAAGAATTACGATTTTAGTTATTTTGTTGTGATTGAATAATATTATTCGTGGGTACTTGAAACTTCTAAAGTGTACTATTATATATCTATGATAGTATCACGGTTTTTGTTGATGTATAACGCGTTATAAGTATCTAATGGATATTGTGATATGATTAGTTTGGAATTTATTATAGGTACCTATTATAGGTCAATTTTTTGTTTGATACCATAGATATGTATATAATATGTCTTATACATAGACTGACATACCGTCACCGCTCAGAATCGTTTTTCTTATACAATGATATTATATCATTGAATTCAAATTTAATACCATCCATTATACAGTGACCCACTTGTAACCTGCTGTACAGCAGAGCGACACCTTTTAGATTCTGAGCGGAGCGATGAATGTATTGGTTTTACAATGATGTATGTTTTTATATTTTTATTTATATTTTTATATTTTTATATTTTTGTGTCTGTCATCACGTTTTGGGACAGTAAAAGTGCTTCGATTTTCTTCAATAGTACCTTTTCTGATAGGAAAGTGAATCTAGTTGGTACTTTGGGGGGTCAAAAGTAAACATTTTCTAGTAGTTTTCACAAGCGCCGGGAAAAACAACATAAAAATTAAGGAAAAACGGGAATTTTTACGCAAAATCGATTTTTCGAAAAATCGAATTTGGTTTTTGGTGTAACTTTAAAACAAATGACCGTAGATACATGCAATTTTCACTGGTTGTTTATATTTGCATTTTCTATACACGATAACATTTTCAAAAAATTTTGATTAATATTGAACTGTTTAGGGACATTTTCATTTTCCATTTTTTTTTAGTTTTTTTTCTAAAAATATCAATAAAATTTTATTTGTTGGTTGCGAAAGCTTGAAAATTTAATAGAAGGCTCTTAATATGTTGTTTCAAAGGCAGATGAAAAATATTAAAAATCCTTAGTCACAATTTTTTTTTATAAGCATTTAAAGTTCAAAAATTGACAAAATATGGAAAAATCACGAAAATTAGCAAATTATTTTGAGTTAAGGATTCGTCAAAATTTTTCTTTTTAAATATAAGATTTGAAAATGAAACACAAGATTCCTTATAAGATTATCTACCTTTGTCAATAAAAAAATCTCTACCGGACAGTCAAGTTAAATTTTTATGAGCGTTTGAAATTCAAATTTTTACAACATTGGATATTCACTCGATTACTCATGTAGCGATTTCTTTATTTTGTTGCAATTCAAAAACGAACAACTGTAGATACATGAAAATTTCACTAAATGTTTAAATTAGCATTTTCTATACACCATACAATTTTGAAAATATTTTGACTCTTTTTGAGCTGTTTATGGACATTTACAGCTTTCAATTTTTTTAGTTTTTTTTTTCTATAAATATCAATAAAGTTTTATCTGTTTGGCCAAAAAGTGTAAAAATTTAATACAAGGCTCCTGATATATTGTTACAATATCAGTTGAAAAATATTAAAAATACATAGGCACGATTTTTTTTTATAAGCATTTAAAGTTGGAATTTTGACAAAATTTATCAAAATCTAGAAAATTATCAATCATTGGACTTAAAAAATTATAAAATGTTCAGTTTTTATAACTAAGAGTTGAAAATTTAAAACAAAGATTCTCTTAAATAATTCATACTGTAACCAAAAAATCTAAAAAATATATAAACACACTTGTTTTTTACAGACATTTTAATTTCAAATTTAGACAAAATTTCATATTTAAACCAAGAATTACGATTATAGTTATTTTGTTGTTATTGAATAATATTATTCGTGGGTACTTGAAACTTCTAAAGTGTACTATTATATATCTATGATAGTATCACGGTTTTTGTTGATGTATAACGCGTTATAAGTATCTAATGGATATTGTGATATGATTAATTTGGAATTTATTATAGGTACCTATTATAGGTCAATTTTTTGTTTAATACCATAGATATGTATATAATATGTCTTATACCTAGAAGGACATACCGTCTCCGCTCAGAATCGTTTTTCTTATACAATGATATTATATCATTGAATTCAAATTTAATACCATCCATTATACAGTGACCCACTTGTAACCTGCTGTACAGCAGAGCGACACCCACTTGCCCACCTTTTTTTTTGTTTGCAATTCTTAAATTTTGTTTGGTTTATGTACCATGTTATGTTCATTTTAGATTCTGAGCGGAGCGATGAATGTATTGGTTTTACAATGATGTATGTTTTTATATTTTTATTTATATTTTTTTTTTATTTATATTTTTGTGTCTGTCATCACGTTTTAGGACAGTAAAAGTGCTTCGATTTTCTTCAATAGTACCTTTTCTGGTAGGAAAGTGAATCTAGTTGGTACTTTGGGGGGTCAAAAGTAAACATTTCCCAGTAGTTTTCACAAGCGCTGGGAAAAACAACATAAAAATTAAGGAAAAACGGGAATTTTTACGCAAAATTGGTTTTCCAAAAAATCGATTTTGGTTATTGGTGTAACTCTAAAACAAATGAACGTATATACATGAAATTTTCACTGGTTGTTTATATTTGCATTTTCTATACACGATAACATTTTCAAAATATTTTGATTTATTTTGAACTGTTTAGGGACATTTTCATTTTCCATTTTTTTTTAGTTTTTTTTCTAAAAATATCAATAAAATTTTATTTGTTGGTTGCGAAAGCTTGAAAATTTAATAGAAGGCTCCTAATATGTTGTTTCAAAGGCAGATGAAAAATATTAAAAATCCTTAGTAACAATTTTTTTTTATAAGCATTTAAAGTTCAAAAATTGACAAAATATGGAAAAATCACGAAAATTAGCAAATTATTTTGAGTTAAGAATTCGTAAAAATTTTTCTTTTTAAATCTAAGATTTGAAAATGAAACACAAGATTCCTTATAAGATTATCTACCTTTATCAATAAAAAAATCTCTACCGGACAGTCAAATTAAATTTTTATGAGCGTTTGAAATTCAAATTTTTACAACATTGGATTTTCACTCGATTTCTCATGTAGCGATTTCCTTATTTTGTTGTAATTCAAAAACGAATAACTGTAGATACATGAAAATTTCACTGAATGTTTATATTACCATTTCCTATACACCATACAATTTTGAAAATATTTTGACTCTTTTTGAGCTGTTTATGGACATTTACAGCTTTCAATTTTTTTAAATTTTTTTTTCTATAAATATCAATAAAGTTTTATCTGTTGGGCCAAAAAGTGTAAAAATTTAATACAAGGCTCCTGATATATTGTTACAATATCAGTTGAAAAATATTAAAAATACATAGGCACGATTTTTTTTTATAAGCATTTAAAGTTGGAATTTTGACAAAATTTATCAAAATCTCAAAAATTATCAATCGTTGGAATTAAAAAATTATAAAATGTTCAGTTTTTATAACTAAGAGTTGAAAATTTAAAACAAAGATTCTCTTAAATAATTCATACTGTAACCAAAAAATCTAAAAAATATATAAACACACTTATTTTTTACAGACATTTTAATTTCAAATTTAGACAAAATTTCATATTTAAACCAAGAATTACGATTTTAGTTATTTTGTTGTGATTGAATAATATTATTCGTGGGTACTTGAAACTTCTAAAGTGTACTATTATATATCTATGATAGTATCACGGTTTTTGTTGATGTATAACGCGTTATAAGTATCTAGTGGATATTGTGATATGATTAGTTTGGAATTTATTATAGGTACCAAAATGTTTTGCTTGTGACAATAATGTGATGGCATTTTTGGTAAGCTGTTGAACCAATCACTTATATATTTCTGCCTGGTTTATAATGAGGAACTACGTATCAAACGAGATGTTGTACCAGTATTACGTGTATTTTCTGAATTAATTTTTCTCTGCAATCCATTAGAGTATGTATTTTTGATCCAGTTTTGTATCATATTTTCTTTTACACCCAGAGTCCCCGAAAACATTTTCTTACACACTAGTAATTTTTCAGTTTCATCTGATTTTAAATAGTACTCAAAAGTTTGAGATCATCGGCTTTCATCAACTAGTTGATTAGTTTTTCTTTTAACTGGAATCAAATTTACCATGCTGCTCACATATATTTTTTTTCACTGCAGGATGTAGCCCAAAATCGATTGAAAATTTGTAATCGTTGACGTTCAATAAATTTATTACAAAATCGTTTTTTAGCTTTAATACAGAACGTTGAACTGCAAGTGTTATCTAATATTCTACTAGGTCTCTGCACATGTTGTTCAACAACATTATCTTTTCTGTGATATCCTACATAGGATTTACCAGTCATTCTTAAATTTTGCATTTTTAATCTTTTCCATTCACCTTTATTAGCTTTTGGAGAACGCTTTTTAACTATTTTTTTTGCCTGTTGGTCCATATTAGAAATATCAATATGAATTTCCTTATCTTGATTTTCAGAGTCAATTATATTCTCAAATTCATAATATTCAGACTGATTGATTTGGTATAATATTAGGATTGAGATCTTTATTGGACTTTGATTGTTCTTTGGTAAGCTTAATAATATTTGAAATGTGACTTTTAGACGATATTATACATACAAGAAATAATAATACATAATATAAACTTCTTATTTAAGAGTATCTTATTCTGTTAGATGCTGTGATATAAAATATTATGTATTTTAATTAATAAAATAATATTGATAAATTTAGTATAAATTGTACAATAATCATTTTACAAATCATACCTAATATTAAAAAAAAATTATATTGATGTAATATCACGTAAGTACAGAAGAATTTATTATTTATTTGCTGCAGCCTACAATTACGCGTATATGTATGCTATAGTTTAAGTCATTCAAAATTAAAGTAGTTTAGGTTAAATAAGTGTTTTACGACAATACACTATATCTTTATTATCTATATATTAGTTATTTATTAAATGTTACTTAAATAATGTACTTACCTAATGTTCTTCGAATACAAATTATGAATAACGCAATGCGCTCCAAGAAGCAACACATTTTAAGGGACGAAATAAACCTTTTGAAAGTTTTTTTTTCATTGGCCGAGTTTACAATCGCTCTTTTAAACTAATGGAACTAAACGTGATCTACTGAGCCTAAATTTGGCATGTTACCCATTTGTAAGACAGAGATAACATACCTATATATGCGGGTGTGGTGTCCAATTAATTAATTTTTTTAAATATATAAATATCAAAACCCAGGAGGCCACCCATCCGGGAACGATAGTGACACAGGCCGATACTTGCACTTAGAACACGTTTCGTGACTGAATACAACCTCCATGCCTCACTAAGCCCCAAATAAGAATAGTTTTGTAATATTAACCACATACTGTCGACTATGTTATAAGATCAATGAAAGACGATGTTTTACTTATGAACTGTAAAAATATATTTATATGTCCTTGTAATAATAAGAACTAATTGTATGGTAAATAAATGTATGTTGTCTTATCAAATTAATTAATATAATATAGCAAATATCAGCCAATATAGGATTATATAATTATTACTTAAATATTAAATTATAGTACATTAATCTAAAAATGCCAACTAAATTTTAATTATTCTTAAATGCCAATATAATGTAAACACGTACTAACAATGGAGCATTCAAGATAACTGCATAATTTCTTGGGTAGGTATATACTGTATACTCTATAATAATGCTTACAGCTAATCAGACGAGTTGAAAACTACACAAACGCTATTGAGTAACTAACATTTTTATCAAATGAAATAATAAGTGAATTCAATTTGAAATAATTATAATGCATATTTTTTCATATTATGTTAAATAGTATTATATTATATTTTTGTTATAACAATTTATCAAAATATTATAATAACGACCAGTGGCGTACACACAGTGGGGAGGGGGTGTTCAACCCCCATCCCATGGTATGGAAGGGTGTTCATCATGGTATTTTTTTTACTATAATATGTATAATAGATGTACAACAATTAATATGTTGATAATAAGTATACAAAATATATTTTTATATAACCCGTTGCATTGAAAATATCTGTGTACGCCATTGATGCGACGACGATATAATATTATGATTTTAAAACGTATAATGATAGTAATTAATAAATAATAATAATAGTGTAAGACGTTATTATTATTATTTTTCGATGATATCTAGACACCTACCGTAATTGTTACGATTGTCAGGTCTCCCGTTTATAATATATTTAAATACCCGCATAGAAAATAAATAAATAATAAAGCAAACGACGATGAACATAATATCACTCCTTGTTCGTTGCGTTCATATAAACAATTTAGTTCATTAATTTGATCAAACTATCAATTATGTAATATAATATATAATTAAACTACTACCACAGCTTAAATATTGCATAAACTTAAAATATTCCTTTGAATATTTTACGCTATTCAACTCGTTCACATTTGATTTTATATTATGAACGGAAGAATGAATGTATTGGTTTGTGTTTTAATTTTTAATTTGTTTATTGTGTTTGTGAATGTTCAGAGTGTTTTTTGTACGTATAAAACGGATCTAGTTAGTTCTTAGGATATTCAACATAAAATAAATTCAAAGTAGTATTCTATAATATATAATATATAGTAAATATAATTATATAATACAACCTTTCAAAAAAAAAGTCTCAAATAAGCCCAAGTTTCAAATTACAAACATTAGTCAATTAGATTGTAGTTAATAATTTGTAAAATGTTCAATTTTTAACCATAGCATAGGTTTGAAAGTTTAATACAAAGAACCCCGTAAGCAGTTCTTACAGCAAGCTTAAAAAAATTGTTATAAGCACAGTTCATATTATAGATACTTCAAGTTGAACATTTTTACGAAATTGGATATTCAAACGGAAAAAAAAAACTGTTTTATTTATTTTTTGTAATGCAAAAAATACTATTCACAAGGACTTTTCGCCGTAAAGGGTATTATTCTCAATAACTATATTATGCACAACGATGTTTTCATAATATTATTGCAATCTACCGTATTTCTAATAAAAGAAATAAGAAAACATCTTTAGAAATTGAGGTGACTGACCGCATCCGCACAAAATCGTTTTTCGTCGAATACAATAATTTATCATCGAGTTCAAATTTAACACATCCATTATAGGTGCGGTGACTTACTCAATGACAATGTAAACTCAGCAAGTCTTCAGCACTTACTGTATACAGCAGAAGACTACACTGGGTTTTTTTTTTATTATTATTTTTATTGATTCCTGCCTTCTAGGTATAAGTTCCCCCCCTTCAGTGGTTGGAACAAGTATAATCTTCTTGTAGAAATGTACCTAATTAAATAAATTACCTTAATATATACGTATCGGTACATATTCCCTTCTGTAATTAATAGAAATTTAAGAATTGTAAATATTATTTTTAACCCGTCGTATGATAACATAAATATTTTAAAGCTTTTTTATTATCTTGAAAAGTAATTAAAAAAAAAAAAATTGTGATAGTTTAATGATAGTCATGTCATATAAAAACATAAGTTATAGAACATAAATTCTACCGCACATGAGCAGTTGGGGTTTCATTACATTTTGCAGATTTTTAATAGTTTATTAGTTATAAACGTATAAGTAACGTATTTTGTATATTGGTCACCGTTTATTGATATTAAATTATATCGTTAACTTTTATATTATGTTTTTGTTGCTATTAAGTTACATTTTTACTTTAATGTTATAATTGAATATCTTCTTAAATCACGGTGTAATTTAGACACATTTCAAATTTACTTATTATTGTATAAAAACTAAAAAAATACATAGGTAGTCTTAATATTAGAAAACGAATAACAATTAACAATTTATATAATATTAATTATTATTAATGCAATAGGTACAGCGTTACAAACCATATTATAAAATTTCAGGACAACTTGAGTGAAGTCAGTTGAAACTACTTCAAAGAAAATATATAATATTTATTACGGATTGGAAATATACATTAGCCAAAAAAAAAAAAATTATAAAAATAAAATATTGAATAGTTACAATTTACTAATAAACTAATAACTAACGAGAGCTTTGTGGTTATACAACCGTGGTTAGTTATACTGTCAGTAAAACATTAATTGTTTTTGGATTTATAGATAGAATATAGATTATGGGTATTAGGTACCTATATTAGTCAAGCTAACTATATTAATGTAGTTTAATATAAATTATAATCATATTTATCATTATGGACTATGGCCATTATTAGAATCTTCTATAAATTGTGTGTTGTAATATATCACAGAAGCAATGCCATAATTTTACACGCGACACCGTTAGATGAATTGAGTAACTTGATATTTTGTGTCGAACACTGATAAATCATAACAACGGAACACAATAAAAGCAAGTAATAATGAAAGGGAAGAACCCTCTTTTTTTTATAATGGAAAGTAAAATAAAAACGTCAAGAAAGGGCTATGAATGCGAGTACAGTCAAAATGGTATAGGTAGGTATTGTATTAATAGTCAAGTCCCTCGTGTAATCTCTAATGACAACTCGACACATTAATTTTGTTGGGCGCCAGCCAACCGTTTCCTCAACCTTGCATGGGGCCCACTGGAATATTATTTCTAATTTATTCATCCACCATATCGCTATTATTATTATAACAATAATATCATGTGTTGTAATATCATAATAATAATATATTATCCTCATATGCCCGCTATAACTGTTATCAAATTGTTGTTGTTGTTAATAATCTCATGTCACTTGACTTTCTTCTGCAGTAATTGTAGGTACCTATACAATACCTACGATGTACGTACATTTTAAAGGATACTGCAACGAAACAAAAATAACGAACTATTGTCTATTACTACATTATACCTATATAATATTTATGGTTGAATTATTTTCATTTGATTTTAGCAAATTGGGTATTATTGTAGATACTAATATATTTATATAAATTTAAAATTATATTTCTACGTCGCAACTGATGTATTATGTCATTATGTAATCATATTTCATGTAAATTAAATCATTTATAATGTAGTGCTCAACTCTACAATATTAATGTTTAATGCAGTGGGTATACCTACTATAATTAATTATTGATGTTTTGTACTTTAGTATAATATTATAATTTAGATACAACTACAATATTCCGGTATTCAGATAGGTAGGTATTTCATCAAACATTTAAAATATATAATAAATTATATTATTTTAAATATTTATCAGTTTTATGGAATAGGCATTAGGGAATGGTCATTTTTAACCCATTTTTTAGGGCATTAGGGTTCCCTGTGGTGAACAAAGCATCTACTTTACAAATGTACACCCCCCCCCTATTTACTACAAATAATTGTATTGAAAATGTTCTTGTTTCTAAATCAAAATTCTAATAAGTAGTTTCCGAGTTATTAAAATTTTTTTTTAATTTTAACCCCTGTTTTTAATATTATTTTTTGGTTGAACGATTTTTTCCGTAATTTTGATCCATAAACTTGTATTCTAAACCCAAAATTGGAGGGATTGACCTAGGTATAATTTTTAAAAAAAAATTATTAAATTTATTTATTTTTTAATTGTACCATTTATACGCATTGTTCCCTTTTTACGAACATGATACAAATTATTATAAAAACATAAGCTTTTGGAAAAGATCTATTATAGTAATCATTCATTATTAAGCTAATAATTGCATAGGCCAGCAAGGACATTCAACCTGGTGCAAGAACTTGCAATGGTGAATAAGAACTTGCAACAACAAACTACAAGGACTTGCAATCGGGTGAAAGAACATACAAAAGCTAGCAAGGATTTGTAACCACTAGCAATGACTTAATTAAGGGTTGAAACAACGAGCAAGTACTTGCAATGACGAGCGAAAAGGACTTGCAGCAGTGTGCAAGAACTTTCAACAGCTAGCAAGAACTTAATTTCTCGTTGTTTCAAGTCCTTACTCGCCTTTTCAACTTCTTGCATCCTGTTGAATGACCTTGCTACCGGTTTCAAGTACATATTGCATCCTGTTGCAATTTACTGCTCACCATTACAAGCACTTGCTTTCATGCTCGTTGTTGCAAGTTCTTGGTCGCCGTTACAAATCCTTGCTCATCGTTACAAGTTTTTAAACCCTGGGCAAGTCCTTGCTCGTCATTGCGAGCACTTCCTCTTTTGTTCCAGTACCTGCTTGTCACTTCAAGTACTTGATCGTTGTTTCAAGTCCTTAACTCACTATTACGATTTCTTGCACCTGGTTGAATTTCCTTGCTCCCTGTTGCAAGTATATAATGTATCCTGTTGTAAGTCCTTATATGTTGTCATTGCAAGCACTTTCCCTTTGTTGCCAGTCCTTGCTCATTATTGCAATCATTATTACTCGCCCATACAATGATTAGTTTAATAATGAATGATTAATGATAGGCCTTTTCCAAAAGTTCATGTTTTTACAATAATTAATTAGTATAATAGTTGTATAAAGGAAAGAATAGGTAGGTACCTACAATTAAAAAATAAAATAAAATTTATTTTGATAATTTTTTTTTTAATTATATCTATCTCTAATTAAGACAATTTTGGGTTTAGAATACAATTTGATTAATCTAAATTACTTGAAAAAAATCGATCAACCCAAAAACAGGGCTTATCATTGAAAAAATAAAGTTTTATTGCACTTACTCAAAATACATGATTTAAAAAAATTGTAAGATATAGGAATTTATGATCCATTAGTCTTGTTGAATGTCCCACAAACATAATTTAAAAATATTTATAGGGTAATGAATGATAAAGTGTTCCCTGTTTCCGTAAACACACTGTATACGCCAAAATTCTTAAAAACATTTTTTGCTGATTAATCAAATGTGAAAAAGAAGGGGGTGGGGTTCCTATTTTAAAAACAGAAGTATGTATTGTCACAGGATCATCCTTAAGTGATACAAAAAAATCTCAAATGTTCGAAACTATGGTCTACTCTCTCAATGTATATTAAAAATTCCAATAAGTTAAATAATCTTAAATATAATGTGTATAATATATGTATATGTATGCATACAAATAGGGTGAGCATGCTTAAAAAAATCATCCTGTTTAGGTAGGTACATACCATATAGTATAATGAACTAAGAGTCGAGCAGAATCGTATTTCTTATTCAATGATTTATCATTGAATTCAAATTTATCACATAGTGACTTGTATTCCTCAATGGCTATGTACACTCCTCGACACCAACTGTAACGGCAGATTAGTCACCTATACTTTCCACCATCTTTATTGTTTTTACAATAAAACAGTGTTTATTAATGTTAAGTTTTCATATTGAACGTGTTTATAGTTTGTGTTTTATTTATAAGTGGAATTATAATTTATAATACATATTATGGTATGCTAATTATTATATTATATCAATAAAAAGCCAACATATTTAATAATGCAGGTTATTATACTTTATAGGTGGGTACTTATAATCGTTATACCGCAACATAATAAACTGGATGCTTAGGTATATACGTGTAATTAATTTAACTTTCTAGTTAAATGTTCAGTGATTGATGAATACAGTAAATCAGTAAATACACATTATCTATATAAGTACCTATTAACATCAATTACTTTTTTTCTTAATAATAATACATAAATTCATTACAAAACAAAATATCGTACAACGATGTTTGTGTGTGTGTGGGTCTGCTGTCACATTTATAGAAATAATAAAAAAGTTTAAACCTTCAATTTAGAGGGTGGCTTAAAACCAATTAAATAAAATTAAATTTATATAAAATAATAAAATGTATTAAATAAAATTGAAGTTTCTAGGAAGGGGGCGGATGGGGCTGAAAATCAAAAGAAAAAAGGAAAAACGGGAATATTTGCGATAGGTACTATACCTACCCATATAGTTTTTAACAAAACATTTTGGTGTTTTTTGTTGAAATCAGAAAATGAATACAATTAAAGATTTATAATTGTTACCAAATATCTATAGGTATTAGCATTATCTAGACATGATATAATAAAAATATATGTTATAATTTATGGACATTTTAAATTTTCAAATGCTTTTAGATTTATTTTCGATAAAAGTTGGTTATGCATTTTTGTTGTTTAAAAAACTCAACGATTGTGGGTATAAAAATTCCGATTGCATTTTAGATGTTATTTCGAGAATCAAGTTTCATAGCTGTTAATTTTTATTTCACATTACAAACGATAGTAATCTTAAGAGGACGCTACACCCGCATGTGTTGTCTCCGTCTTACACACGTACGACATAGACAAAACGCGTTTAGGCAGTCTGAGTATAACTCGCTCAATTTTGGTTCTAGAGTAAAAATACCTATTATGAAATTGAATTGTGATAATATTTCTAAGGGCAAGACGCTGCGGTTTTTTAAAAAAATTTAATTTTTTAAAAGTCAAAGGTATTTTAAAAATGGTGAAATTTTTTCTATTTCTAAACGATATAATGAACGTTATATTGGGTATAATGGAAAACCGCAGCGTCTTTCCCTTAGAAATATTATCACAATTCAATTTTATAATAGGCATTTTTACTCTAGAACGAAAATTGAGCGAGTTATACTCAGACTGCCTAAACGCGTTTTGTCTATGTCGTACGTGTGTAAGACGGAGACAACACATGCGGGTGTAGCGTCCTCTTAATAGTTTTAGGCATTTATTACGTTTGTATTAATCCTTTGATTCTGCCGTGTATAGAGTATATGATGTATAGCTACGTGCGTTATCTGCAGATTATTGTATTAGGTGTATCAAATTATCAAACAACCCCGATTAATTATATAAATAACACAAAATAAGCGTGCAATGAGTCGGTATAATATATACGGTATACCTAATATGCATATATAAATTTATCGGCCGAAATTTGTCGTCGGAATTTCTCGCTCGCGCCACACGTCAACTATTAAAACGTTCCGATATAGCGTTACGCTTGAATTTCAAATTGATAAACACATTTTTTTTTTTGCTTAAACGTATATGCATTTCATACGCATCATTATAATAACTGTTACCAGTTGTATTATACCTAGGTATCTTGTCGGGGAGTCTTACGAATTTCTATGGTTATATTATTATGTTTAGTAAATTCCATTGAACATTTTTAAACTCTCATGTAAATTAGGTGTACGGACGATTGAGCGATTCACATAATCACATATTCACATGTTATACGCACTTGTACACAATATTTAACATTATTTATTAATATATGAATCTGTCATCTGATACGTTCGTACGTCTGTTCTAATATAACATGTCCAAGTTACATCTCGAGGAAAGAAGAAGACTCGATTGTCGCGTTGGAATATTATAATATATACGATATAAACTTGTTTTTCTCACCATAATAATAATAATAATACATTATATTTTAACGGTAAGATTTCAACGAAATTTCCGGTTTCAAACATCCGGGCTGTGAACGTCGGTGAATTTGTGCGTCCACGACCAAATATATATATATTATATATATATACGTATATACTATATACTATATTATATTATATTATATTATGCGCATATAGAACCAATGCCGTTTCTTATTCGTGTGTACAGGTACCTCAAATAAATTTAAGTATCGCATCACAATTTGTAGGTGTACTCGAGTGTAATGCGATGAACTAGGAATAATTTGCATAAACATTGATGGATAATATGGTGTTAATATGACGATAATATTATAGTATTGTTTTCGATGTTTAACCCCGATAGAATTTCGAAGTCTATATTGAATATTCGGAATGTTCAATAGCGTAGATCAGGGGTCTCCAAACTACGGCCCGCGGGCCGGATACGGCCCGCCAATAAGTTTTAACCGGCCCGTGGCCCGCATATGTAAATATAGATAAAAAAATTATTTCAAAAATGTATTTATATTATATTATATTTATACCTATTTATTTTTATTTAAGTATATTGTAAAGTAAACAATATTTTATGCAAAAATATAAAGTAAACATATTATTTATATAGGTAGGTACCTATATTATCATAAAATTAAAAATTATATGTGTTAATAAACTTTTGGCCCGCTAAGAGCATTTGATTTTTTTTGTGGCCCTTGAATAAAAAAGTTTGGAGACCCCTGGCGTAGATGATAATATTATATTTATTTCTGAATCGTTTAATTCGATGATACCCACACGAGGGCTTTTAGATATTTCTTTGACATATTATTATGGTTATTGGTTATTCAATCTTCGACATGGTTTATTTAAATTTATGCACAAGAAATTTATAAATTTATTATAATAGTAGAACGAATAATGTACCTGATTTTTAGTACAAAATTTATATTATATAGGTTAATATATAGGTAGGTACTATACGCGCAGTATATACGTTATGCATTCAGCATTGTACATATTATTTTGTAATGTGATTGTTCTGTTGATAAATTGTATAGATACTTACTACTCATGAATTACACAATCATGATTGGTTATACCCCTATACTTAACTGAATTCAAAATATATAATAATATATTATTATAATTTATAATATAATAGATAAGTACTGTAGGTGATCTGGCGATTCATTTTTATTTTAAACTTCTAAGTACCTACAAAATACTAATATCAGATGTCTATTTGTTATTTTATTGTTTATATTTTGAAATTAAATATTAAAAAGCAGGTAAGTGGATGTCACTCTGCTGTACAGTAGGTTACAAGTGCAGGGTCATTGTATAATGGATTGCATTAAACTTGAATTCAATGATATAATATCATTATATAAGAAAAACGATTCTGACCGGAGACGATTTGTCAGTCAGGATATTTTATATTGTTATTAGTTATTATATCATGTAAGGTTTATAATAATATAATATTAATATTCTTTATTCCTACCCTATGGTAATAAACAAAGAGTTAGAAATTAAAATCCAATTTTTAGCGGTTTTTTCGTAATTTTTCGGTGGTTCTTACCGTGGCATTAAAATAACTATTGATAAAATCAAAAAACGAACCCTCTAAAGTACCATCTTGATCCAATTTGCTGAAAGATAAGGTACTATATTATGTTGAAATCGAAGAACTGCTTCCGGTAGAAATTTTGTATACAGGATATAAAAATAAAAAATAAACACCATTGTAAAACCACTCGCTCCGCTCAAAATCTAAAATGCTAATTTTGTCTATGCATTTACAGTTAAGTATAAGTAAGTACTTCTTTTTAAATGTAATTTTTATAAATTTAATAGAAGTATCCTATTGCACTCCTAGTCATGGAAATACCAAAACATATATTTATATTTTCGTGACATGGGTTATGGTATTTAGTTCATGTTGAGTATTATTATAGTATACGTTATTTTCCAACGCAGTTCTGGCAACAATTATATGAAATTTATAACAGAAGTAAGTTCCAAAACCGGCTGTGGACGTAATGAGTAATGATGAATTAACTTGGTAAAAGATCAATAGTATTTAAAAATGCATATATTTCTTATATATATTAACCATTTTGTAAACCATGTTAATCGACGAGGTGTAAAATAATAAATGCATTACATATATCGTATTGCAGTTGAAGGTAATTTGTATTTAAATTAATTCTATAATATATTTTCTTCCCGCCATGCACAAGTAGGTACTGCAACGTCCGTTTGTGATTTTTTTTTATAATTTAATAATATTTTATCCAATTTATTATATTTTCGTCAATACTCCTTGTTTTCAATAACAGTTCAATAACTCAAATGGTTTCAATTTAATAGTTTCCCTCACACTTTTAAATCATTATACTTATCATGTTTGCGGTGAACCGAGAAAAGCTAAATGGGTCGAGGATTAGGTACGTCGAAGATATCATAACCATTATAATATATTATTATGTATAAACGTTTATTATAGCGTCTCAAACGGATGCTGAAACGTTTAATCGCTAAGATTTAATATCTTTTATTTTGCACGATCTCCTCGATAAACCTCATACGAACCGAATGTATACATTATTATTTATTAGCTATTACGAAAATCTAGAACGATCTCAGTAAATCCAGTATATAATATATTATTATAGTATCAAAGCGAGCGACCCACTGCCTAAAACAAAGAATTCTCGTTATTATCATTAAAAAATGTTATAACAATACAATTTACTTTAACGTATTAAGTTTGAGCTACCGGTTACGGTAATCGTCTACTACCTATATGACGTTATGTAATGACTGCACACAAGCAGTGTCTTAAAAATTGAAAAAGCTGTTAAGTATTTAGAAGTTTCTACACTTAACTATATTGTTTCAAATGCCACTTTACATTGTACAACCATAATATTTGTAAAATTAATTAAACATATGCGCAACTGAGATGCCTGAGTTTGCTTTTATCTACAACTTTTTCTCTAATTAATATGGTTTTTTTTTTAAATAATCGTTTTAATTTTAAATATTTTTGTGCATAAAAATCTGAGATGACCAATTAGTTATATTCGTGCCTATATAATATAACCGTTTCGATTATCAATAAAAAGTAAATAATATGAATTCCCATTAAGTATACTCAAATAATATTTACCCGCATTAGTTATTATTTTTAAATTTAATAGGTATTAACAATATTTTAAATAACGATAAACACAAAACTTGTATACAGTTTTAGTTCTAAATAACGATAAACCCAAAACTTGGATAACCTATTAATTTTGAATAATAATAAACGCAAAAGTTGAATAACGTTTTAATTCTTAATAACGATAAACACAAAAATTTTCTAACGTTTTAATTGTGAATAACATAAAGCGGATTTTTTTTTCAAATGCAAGCCCTGCGGCCTGCTATAATCTATATATAGTATCACACCTGCGGTGTTAAACCACGGTTGTAATTTAAGTTGTATAGTTCCAACTTCCAAGTTCGTAATTAATATTAAAATCTACCCGCCAGTATATACTTTCTCGTCGAATCGGTAGTCTTTTTGTTGGAATAACGATATATTTTGAATAATGAAGGTAAATTTAGAACATTTTGGGCAGTTTAAGAGCGGAGATGAGGGACGCCACCGGCCGCTGGGTTGTTGTGAAGCGTGCAGAGGAGATGGTTATTCAACCAAATTATAAAAGAATAAGAGGATTGTATAAAGGTGTGGTAAAATTGGAAATGTTAGAAGGAGGTTATACCTTCATTTTCTAAGTCTGTTTCTTCATTTTTAATGATTTAAAGTTACAAATGCAAGACTTTACTATTGTAGAGTACTTTACTATAAACAGGCATTTTTAATATTACTTTTTTATTGATAGGTTGGTACTCACTATAAAGTATATAAATGTTTGAGTACAATATTGTAATTTGTATTACAATTATTATATGTGCGTAATCTAAAAACCACAGTGACATTAGAAATGTGGTAGTATTTAACTTATTTTAAAATTTAAATTCAATACTAAAAATATTTAAATATACCTATAACAAAATCAATCTATGCAATAAATATCTAACGCTAAATGATACTTTATTGGCGTGTTGTGTGCATCAAAGTAGTTAAAATTCCTACTCCATTAAAAAATGTATAGACTGGTAATAAAATTGGCTCATAATGCGTAATACTAAAATATATTATTATTCCTATACGTACGCCGTGGAAACTGGAATTTATCATTATTAATTAACAAGCGTTTCGGTAGTTCTGCCATGTCAAATCTGCGTGGGAGACGCCCCGCACACAAATATAGCGTACATTACCCATTTATATGTATACCAGCAATATTTTTTTAATAACTAAATAACGTAATAATAATATAATACACGTCTCGTGTGCCGATTGCAATTATATATCGCTGCAGTGCGCGAACACGACGTATGCCTCACAGACACACATATTATAATAATATATTATTATTACGGTCGAGTTGGACCAGAGGGTGAAAGAGAGGGGGTGAGGGAGTGAGACCAGAGAGAGAGAGAGAGAGCAGCTACTCGATCGTCGGCGTAACCCGCGTGCGAACGAAACGCAACCTCTCGATGATGATCGTCGTGTTACCTATATTATATTGTTGTTGTTGCCATCGTCTGGTAAAAGATAATGTTGGCTGGTACCTATACCAATGTGTGTACTTGATCATGGCGGACGTGTGCAACACCTCGTGGAGTCTAAAAAATCTTTATCCGATATCGTATGTCGTGTACGATAAACTGCACGGCGCGGTGGAGGTCGTCGCTGCAGAAGGCACCTTATTACCTATATCTGCAAGCGGCAACCGGATCGACACGCTACAGTAATAATATTATATATTTATATATCCGAGAGGAAAGAGAGGCTGCGAATAGTCGTGAACGATTTGAGAAATTAAATTTTTCGGTCTTTTCGGTGCTGGCCGCTATTTTTCTTTTATCGTTCCTCCGCGGGCACCTCACAACTAATATACATACATACTCGTGTTTGTAATATACATACATATAGGCACTATCTTACGGCGTATTATATTTCCAGTGTCCGGATCATAAATCAGTAGGCTGCGGCGGTTTATATATATATATATTATACGTGCACACTGCACATTTTATGTAAGCACCTGTGTGTGTGTGTGTGTGTTATATGGTGCGAAGAGATATTGCGCGACCTACGATATTATATATATATATTATATATATATCTGTAATCTGTATAATATGTATACCGATGATGCACATTGCACACGATGACTAGCCGCTTTTCGGGTACCTTCCGCCGCCGCCACCCGTTCGAGCACCACGTATATACTTTAATACTTTATATTTATCTACACACATGTATTATATATTTATATATTATGATACGTACGCACTTGTACTGTATATGTATATTTATACACCTCCCATAACATTATATTATTATTACACGTTATAATATTATAGCACTGCGCCATATGGCCCATGGGAACTGGACTCGATTCGAATCCCAATCCATTTCGTGATATTCATTACAGGTTTGTCGACCGCCGCCACTGCATCGTCGTCACTGCTATACCTATATAACGCGCACAATATAATATATTATACGTACCATCGTAAGTCATATATATATATTATTATTATATTATGTATTATATTATTATACAGCATGAGGTACCCGCGCTGATACGTCTCTCAGTCCATTAACAGCGAGCGATAATACGCGACGACGTCCGTTATTATTATTGTGTTTCCGATTCTTAATTCACGCGGATTCATATATTTTATTATATATATATGTGTTATGGCGGTATAGCTGTATACCATACATCACTCCGCCGATCATCATTATAGGTATATATAGGGACGGGGAGAAGAAAATAATGCTCCACAGCAGAAGAGTACAAAATATATATAAATCTACCTGTGTGCGTGTGTACAAGTTATTGTGACTGCGCTTGTGAATCGAGCATATAATAATATTATTCGCGGCCGCCGCTTTCTTCAGAGACGTAAATATCTTCGTGGGACTCGGCCGGTGTAACACCATTATATTATATTATTATATATTGGCTATTACCTACTTACGCCGCTTAATACGACCGACGCACGAATAATAATAATAATAGGTATATATATAATATTATTATATATGGTATAAAAACATGGGCAGAATATTATTATGTTGTCTGCAACAGGAGATCGCGAGAAGACGACGAGCCGCCGCCGGTGTATATAGCAGCTCATATACCACGGTTAAGAAAACACCGAAATCGAGATTATTTTAAACCTCATAATATATGGGTATGGGTGATTACTAATAAAATATAATTAGCCTCGATAAGCCGGTTGATTTTCAAGCTGATTTCGAAATATAAAAATCAATCTCATATTTTTCTCTCTTATTTTCCCTCTCCAACTATCGAGAGTTTTCAACTCTTTCCTCAATAACGACAACCCTGCATATATTTTATTTTATTTTTTTGAAAGATTTGACTTTTAACAAGTGATTAACGAATATATTTATAAGAGTGGCGTATACAAGGTAGGAAGGTTTTTTGATTTGCTTGGCACAATCGTATATGCATGGTTTACCCTTACCATTTCGCCTCACCATCACAATTAGTGTCTATAAACCAGTAAGTCAAGTAAATTAATAATAACCTAAATAAATATCTTCATGTCGAAAAAAAGTTATTAAATATAATATACACAGGTTTTTCAATAATAGCTGCAATATTATTAAAGTGGCACCTACTCCATAAGTCGAATTAACTGAAATAACATACATGCATGATGATTGACCGATATATACAACGCGAGTGTTCTGCCTTAAAATAATCAGTATACAGGTATCTTGTACAGGAAATGCACCTCAATTGCAATGTAGATAATAATATCCACACTAACGGTATACCTAGAAGGTACTTATAATGATTATTTAGTGTCGGTGAGTGAGGAAGCGCAGCATCAGGTCTATAAAAATTAAAAAATAAAACATGTATGATATTATGGCTAAATAATAAAAAATAGTTTTCATCAGGGTTATGCCATATTGCTATATATAGACTTTGCATTTTGTAATACTTAATTTGTTTTTAAATGCACACTTCTAAAGCTTAGATGTTTGTGCATATTATTATAATGGAATTCGATAATACGACGACGGTCACTTAAACGACATCATCACCAAAACAAAATAATGGGATTTTCGACCCTGCTCTGTCACCTGCTGAAATTTGTTGGAGAACCCAGACAAAACATATCAGGTCTCAAGTCTTTATTTCTATAATTTTATTTCCATAATTACAATGTTTTATTATAAACTAATAACAATATTCACATATTATAATTGTTTTTCACGCTGCACAGCCCGCGGGACATTGAGAACTTCGCTGCAGTGACTATTATAGACCCCGAGTGGCGGTTAACTATATATCAAAGGTCCCTCTTGACCCTCTTGAAAACAAATGAAACACGATCGCGCACGAAAATACCCCTTTTCGGATGTGGGTACATTAAAATATTAAATTAATTTTGTTTAAATGATAAAAAAATGAGCGATAAAAGCTAACGCACCATAATAATAGAATTAAAACCAATC
The DNA here is from genome assembly GCA_949089665.1 of Macrosiphum euphorbiae. Lineage (NCBI taxonomy): Eukaryota > Metazoa > Arthropoda > Insecta > Hemiptera > Aphididae > Macrosiphum > Macrosiphum euphorbiae. Next base: position 89,124,639 of record CARXXK010000002.1, on the reverse strand, counting down.
ACCATGATTTAGATAATCATATAGGGTAATTCATCAGGAATGCTCCACCCCCCCCCCCATCATTTTTTATTTAATAACTTATTTATTCTAATTTTTAAGTCTACCTCTCAAAGACCATATTCTAAATTTCTTGAAATTTTATTTATCACTTAAGCCTTATAAGTAGTGTCCTGTCGTGATACAATCTTCATTTTTGAAAATGTAAGCCCCCTTTTTTAATGTAAATTATTTAGTAGATAATTTATTTGAAAACTTTGATGTAGGTATAGGTATTCAACATTCAAACAAGTAGTTTTTCAGTTAAAGTTTTATTAAGAATATCTACTTAAAAACTATTTTACTAAAATATAAAATATATGTAACTATAGTTGAACCCATGAATTTCGTTGACCGTTAAATGTACCAACTCTTTATGACTCAAACTTTGTTCAACTCGTTATTTAATATTCGGTGTATAATGTTTAAAATTAATCTTAACTTTTCCGATGCCCGGAATAAAAATTCTGATTTGGAGCAGTATATTATCAGGTAGGCAATCTATCGTGCTGTTTGTACGTTAGTGTTTGATTTAACTCTAAAGTATCAAAGTTATATCAAGTTTGTCGTATTCTACCTATGATGGATTTATATAATCAATTAATACAAAATCCTAACATCGTCACAATTGTATTTATGACATCCAGATTTCCTACTTCTCCGGTGGATTTCCCTAGAATTTTCTTTCATAAAAACCTAAGTGATATACTCTTTCGTTTAAAAACAAATCAACAAGATCTGATAAGTAGTTCCAGAGTTTACCCTGTACAAAGATATCGGATCAAGTACTTATTATACCTTAGCATTTTCATAAATTATTAATATTGATAGATTAATACAAATTACTGACATTTTCAAATTGCCCTAGCTGTCATATCTTATAGGCTTTTATATCATATACCTTTTATCCTTAGTACACAAATTACACAAAAACTAGTCACACGAATTTTAATTTTTATACGCCAACACATTAAAAAATGATCTGTTAAATAATTTACAGTGAAAAACTGGAGTGGTTATTTTAATAAAAAAAACTGATGTTTGTACTCCTTAAGTAGTACAAAAATGTATAAGTATTTGAAAATATGGGTTGCATGTATATTTAAAAATTCCAAAACGCAAAATTTGAAGAATAAAAATTAGGTGAATCATCCTGTATCTGTATGATAGGAATATTGACTTTATTGGTTCCTTTAAACTTTAAGGGGCAAGTGGGGGGAACTACTGCCTTATTTCTAGCCTTCTGCACAGTGAACACCACCCTTGTGCCGGACTTGATAATATTATTTTCGTTGTATGATAATAAGATATACATATATGATATTGTGAAGTTATTAGAATCGAAATGGGAAATACACATTTTAAAATTATAATAATATTTAGACCACGTGTAAAATTAAATTCATCATAGTTCGGTCGCAAATATGTTAACACGATACAAGGTATACTTGTATATGTGTCACATTTGAAGGAAAGTATTCCTACCAACATTAATAATTTAATATACGAAGTAATAAAACGGCACAACCGACAAAAACATAATAATAATATTCTGATAGACAATATCGCAGTAAAACTATTAGTGTTATGAAAATAGTAAACACATCTGGATATAATATTTATATAGACGTAGAATGTATACAGTGGTCTTAAATATAAAAACGAGAGAAGTCAGGGCCGAAGATTATTTTCCTCCACTTACCTTTGTCGGGTTATATGGTCACGGGTGTATTTCAATTCTGTTCAGTGAAAACAAACTGTAAATACTAATTAATTATTTATCAAATTGTTAAGTGATAAAACGGTGGCCGACGGATGTTGACCGACTTACGGTGTTCGTACATACATTACGAAAATCATTTATTCCATTCAATCGTCTTTAAACTAAAACACATTAGATAGGTAACTACCGTCGAATATAATATGCTTCGCGATTCAAAGCCGGTAAGGTGTACGTGGGGAGACATCATTAGGAAACAAGAATTTCAAATTTTTAATACACTCGTCGTTGTAGACTTTCATCTCCGTCCACCGTCAAGTACAGTTATTTTATATTATATAAAATTGGCTGTGCACTTTGATTATCGTTTCGATGCCTAAGCTATACATTTCGCAGTAACGTCAAAACATTTACGAATAGAAAATATAATATACACGTGACGACGTTGGAAATAGGTAGGTAATGAAAATTATGCACGTTGCAAAAAAAAAAAAACAATAATTTTATTATACTAAAAATAATATAACGCATAGTGCTCGGAACGGGTTCCTCGTAAATAAGAAATATAACATTTTCATGCATACAATAATTTTCATTTCTTGTTGTATTTCTTACTTGACAAATTCACTATTATGAATGCATTTCATGTGCATTTTGTCTGATTTAAATAACAGAAAAAGTTTCTTTGTTCCATCTGGGGATGCGATTGAAAAAAAATAATTCATTTCACGTTATTTAGAATAAAATTGTTTTGGGATTTTTCACATTTATAACGGGCGTAACACTCGCATATTTTATGTGTTGACTATGTCTTATTAATGCATAATATAACACATTTTACGTTAATTAAGAAAAATCCGTTTCATTTTGTTATTTTTAATATTAGAGTAAATTAGTTTATAACTAAATTTAAAAGCAAGAATAAAATCTAGGTCATTTCTAAAGGTTTTTTTTTATGTTTTAATTTTGAACCTAGTTATATGAGCATTTTAAAATTATACATTTTTTAATCTAAAGTGTGTGACGCTTATAGGCTTATAGCTATAACTTATAAGTCATAACTTGTTTCACAATTATTAAGACAAGAAGACCTCTTGAGGTGCCACTTATATCAATAGTAAAATTTTTTATATTCTGAGTTAGTAAAACGGAAACACGTACGAGTAATGAGTATAACGTCTTCTTAACAAAAGTCGTATAGGCGTAAGTATATGAAGTGAGGCAACGACTAACGATGGTGAGGGTGTAATGCACAGGTGCAATTTGGGGGGGGGCTTAGGACCCCCAAATTGTTGATACCATTATCGAATTTTTATTGACTATAATATTATGCCAAGGTGTCTGGATACATTTATTTCTAAGACCTTATCATTTTCATAATAATAATAATACATAGGTACCTATCAGAATAATAATATAGATAAAAGTGTATTATATTATAGGTAATTGTTTATAATATTAAGATTAATGCGAAGATGTATAAAATTAAGTTGTATTATTGGAGATGGGTGTGGGAGGGGAGCAAAGCTCACTTATGTCGACATACCACTAACACACCTATACATTTTACCCAAATTGCACCAATGGTGTAATGTTAAATTTATAATTTCTATTAATAAAATTGTCAGTAATCATAAAAATAATATGTAATAAGTAACAATAATATTATTTAATGGAAAGGATACAGGATATAATGCAATGGATATACATGAACAAAATAAATTTAATTTTTAAGATACAGAAATATAAAATAGTTTTCATTAGGTACACGTATTTTGTTTTGTGTTATTATTTTTTTTTCCGTTTATCGTTTTTTGTTTTAAGTACGTTTACAAATGTCAATCAGATTTTGTTACGTAGGTATATAGCGACATAATCATAACGTTATTATAACGTTTGCAACACCCGGACTTTCTTACAATTTTATTTTTACTTAATATAGTCTTGCAAAATCTGTATTTCGTTACTTGGAAATTATTGTTAAATAAGTTTTTCTTTCTTGTACTTATTTAATTAATGATCATAAATAAAGAATTTAAGGTCAACGGCTTAATTCATTTTACTTGTTATTCGTTATAGTCAAATAAAAGTTGTTCATTATTTTTTTTTTTATAGATCACAAGTTCAATTCTTCCGGACTGTAAAAATTATAGCAAGTAATCGCTGTCTAAAAATATTTCTATATGGGCCTCCCTAGGTAGCTCTTAATCCGCCTCTCGAGCATTAAGCCGCGTTCAACACACCATAATTGAAACTTATCGCCCTGTGATGTTTGAACATTTAATATTCATAAGTGGCGAGGCAAATTGTTTTGTGGAATATTGCAAGGATTTCCTTATTAATTATAATAATCCTCTCCGTCACTGTACGACATTTTGTTCAGTGTTAATTATGAAAGGTATATAAGTAGCTAAATTGTATGCAACACTGTCAAAGAGTTCCACGAATGCGAATCATCCTGGTTATTTGATCAACGTCAATATAATATTATGGGGTTTGCACTGCCGGGGTTCTAAACTTTAATGAGATTTCAGTTTTTTGACACTTAATATTTACTCAGATGGTCTTTAAACAGGGAGAGAGTTGGACGATCGAGGTCGTTCGAATATTCTTATAAGATAGGTAGTTAAACGTTTTTTGCAGAACACGTGCCAGTGGCATAATATAATACCTATATCGGCTATATATCACTCCCAGAAGAAGACACAACTCAAAATTTGAACAATTTGAGTTGAGTGCATATTCTAAAAATTTATATTATATTGATCGAATTGCTAAAACGACCGAAGTCAAATATTATGAGGAATATAATAGGCGGTTAGGCAGTTGAATACAGTTTGTTTTTTAATATTAATATTTTTCTTAACATTTTAAATTATATAACGGTACCTATGTTCCGTCATGGTTTCTGATAATTAATTAAACAATGCTAATAAGCTTTTAATGGATCTAATTGCAAATGTTTTAGACATATTGATCCGTATTATAATAATAAGTATTGTATTTATGTGGTGGTAGAATTATTGTAGAAACTATTCAGGGATGAACTAATATTTCTCCATCACCCCCCTCCCACCACCCATAAAAACTGAATTTATACTTAAAAACGTAATGTCAAATATCAATAAAATGGTTTTAGAAAATGAGTAACATCGACGATTTCACACAATCCATTTCAGTAAATATTATTTAAAATTCTACACGAATTCGTACATTTCGGTGCAGGTACATATTATTTTGATCACTATTCACAAGATATGACATTAATGGTAGAAACGATTGCGTATACCTATTTAGTGGCCCATTACTTATACTTACCGACTGACTTACTTAGAGCTACTCGTAACTCATAAGTTATATAGATACCTCTATATGCTCATTTACCGCGGAATATTATAATATTTTCTGTTATAATTATTTATAATATCTTATACTTTTCCGGTGGCGCGTACATGTATAAATACGTCTTATCCTTTCGACTGGTCATTTTTCACGCTGCAGATAATCCGGATTATCGAATGTAGTGCATATCATAACCAGTTGCAAAGTGTACGTGTAAGCAGGATTTATCTGTGAGGAACTTAACCCGAGCAATAAAATAGACGATTAATTATAATCGTACATTATATTATATTGTATTACTATTGTACATATTATATGGGATTCAAACGAGTGTGAGTTATTATAACAATATATTGTATGCAGGAAGGTAGGTATATAATATTATAAATCTGAAGGTGCAAAGTTCAACGATATTTATTATGTATTTGCTTTTAATTCAGTACATACCTAACGGCATACGAGCGGTCAAAGAAAAAAGAATCCTCATTATAATTATGCCCTTAATTCGATTTCAATTGTTTCGACAAGGTAATTAATTTTTTTGTCGATTAATATCTTTCGAGATATTCGCTTTCCGAACATTCAATAACTGTTATATAGGTTTATACTAAATCAATTTAAATCGGCTGACCAATGGCCGAATATTATTATCTGTACTTATATAATATTATTATCTGGTTCCTGAACTAACCGAACATTAGCAAATGAATTCCTACCTATTAAAACGTAGAATATAGATTGCGCTTATTAACAATGATTTCTTTTCTACGTTATTCGTGTTCACGAGGACGGAGGAAAAGTGGTTAATAGGTTAATTCAAATCACTTTTTATAGATTTTTATTTTTTTTACATCGCTTGTCTGTTTAATGTCTGTTTGATTGCGAATAACTTAAAAACGTTTTTAAAGACACGACTATTAAAATCAATGGCCATATATATGAATACCATAACACTGTAAACTGTTCAATATAATAATATATTAATCAATAATTATCAAAACCTGGACAACGTAAAAACGTAATAAACGCGATTAGGCACCTCTATATAGCAATACATTTTGCACTTCATACGACAAGAATTATTTAGCATAATTTTGCATACTCTGAAAGTTTTCATGCGTATATTCGCGTGGTTATTAGCATATTTATTGTATTTTATTTTCGTTACGTCTATAATATGAGAATGTATAGTAGCAAATTATTTTCACACTATTTAACGAACAAGATGGACGCGTTTAATATACAATGTAGGTACGGAATTGGGGTATTTCAATAAATATATTCGTAAGTACATCGTACATGGTAATATTGTACACTTGAAATTGTTCAATAATACATTATTATACTTACTTACTCACTATACTTACCACTCAATATAAATTATTGAGAATTTATAACATAGATAAATATGATATAGTTGTGAGTTGACACTTCTTAATGGACAGAGCGCTGGTTTCAGAAGTAATATAGGAAGTAAGTTATGATATCATCGTTAAATCGGTTACTCTATCTATTACACAGTTGCGGGTACGATGTTAATTAAATTTTTTTCAAACAAATTGTCTCCACGTTGTACTAATAATGTTTTTATAATAATATTACCCATGTCATTAGAATTTTATTAAAATATTCTCGTTGGAATGTCGGGTTTAATATAATAATGACCGGTTAGGTTGTAAATATTATAAGATAGGCACTGCGAGAAACTGTGAAAATGTTTATTATTATTATTGTGCTAAATACCTATACTCATACGGAATGAGTTAATGAGATTTACCCTCGAACTTTAAACATTCATTAAGTATTGATTTAAGAAAAGTAGGTAGGTACAGTCTTCTTTATTTTTAACTTGTATTATTCCCCGCAGGTCCCAGTAACATATCATAGAGTATATTATTTTATGTTATATATTGTAAAGCTAATCAAATTATATAAGTTCTATTTCAAAGTGTATATTATTTTGTCTCTTATAAAAACTACTGCACAAAGTACCTATTGTAGTTTAACCTTAAAAATAAGCTTACATTGTTACATCATGACACGTATTTTGGAAGAGAGGAAGTAAAGGAAAATACGTGTGAATTGAGTAATTGACTCCCGACCACTGACCTGTGTATTTTTAACGGGCATTATATTCTAAATGTCCCGATATCGATTGTTCTCAGTATAGAATATATAAGCTGTTATACTTACCTACCTATATCGGTGACCCGAATTATATTTTTCGTTACTTTTGCAATTTCTGTAATTCGACGTTATCCTCCGTGCAGTACATACTGAGATTGAAACATCAGGCATCAGCAATACGTGTTGAAAACGTCAAAAATTCAACACTCTGTGTAGGTTTCTGACATTATATGTCCGGTGTTAAAACACAAAAAAAATAATTCAGATATTCATAAAATAACCACTAGTGAATGTGTAATGTCTATATACAATATTTAAAATATATTATACAAGTACAGTAGAAAATATTGTTGCTTACACTCTAGAAGTCGGCTATGATTTTACTCATCTCCGCACATAGATGGTACACCTGTTGCCAAAGAAAATATTTGTTTTTCGCATGAAGTTAAAGCACAATACCATACTGATGTAGGAGGGGTCTTTTATGAAAATGAGATGCTCAAGAGGACGCTATACCCATACATTTGTTGTCTCCGTCTTACACACGCACGACTTAGCAAATTGTCGTTCACTAGTTTCAATAGTATGATGTTAGTTTTGATACTAGAGTGAATTGAAGTATTATAACATGTTTAGATAATAACATTATCTGTGCTTAAGCGTTGGCTTTTATTCGATATTTTAATTTTCAAGTGAGATATGAGCATTTTAAATTTTTGATATTTCACATACACATATCTTACTTGAAAATTAAAATATTGAAAATCGCCAAAGCTTAAACACAGATAATATTCTTACATAAAAGTATGACAATAGGTCAATTATTCACTCTAATATTAAAACTAACAACACACTATTTAAACTAGCGAATGGAAATTTGCTATTTCGTGCGTGTGTAAGACAATAAATAATACATGGGTAGCGTCCTCTTTACCTAAGATATTATATCAAATCGAAGACGAAAACGTCTAAATATATTACTTTGGTTTTTATTAAACTCACTGGGTATATACCATACACCCATGTACATATGGGCGTTACCAAATTGGAAGTATTAAGTACCTTTCACAGTTTAATCACTAACGCAATAGCTATAACAATTAAAGGACACTATATAGTATAATTATATATACATACACTTATTATGCGTGTTATATATTATTACACATCGATTGTGAAAATATAATTAAAATGTTTATGTATTGTCATTTGGCAACGCGTACGATTAATAATCGTTGTACACTCTGTCGGCGTTTATCTCGCTATGCCTGTGAGTCTGTATGAATATTATATTATTATTATTATTATATTAAGTACTATCTGCCTATTATATTATGTACCGGTCATGTACGTTGGCTCTAGTGACCGACGCTAAAGCGGCAAATAATAAGGTTTAAACTTTAAGGGCTACTGCATTAAGTACTTATAATGATTGTTGTGAATCGTAAATTTATCAGTCGTTCGCGATTTATAGTTGAGTTCAAGAATATATTGTAATATAGAGAGCAAAAAAACGAACGAACGAACAACGGTGGAATATTCGGGAATATGACACTTCAGGTTCACTGCAATGATATGGCGTGTTTTTATTATTAATATATTTTAACATCGTATGTAGACGGGATTATTATAAGGAATTAATAGTAGACCACAATTCCAAATACTTACTAACAATAATATATTTTATCAAGTCTTCACTTATAGTAATTTTTTTTTTATAAAACATCACAAGTTCTTTAACATTTTTGAGGCTACTAAAAGGATACGTCCTGCGGTAAAAATGTCATCAGATTTGGGGAACAGCACTTTTTACACTGTAGGTATATACTAATCGGGCGGCAAAGGTTCTTTTTCAAAGTAGGATTACACGGATTGCGACCCATGTTGTTTTTAGGTACCTACATTTTAATTAAAAATATATAAATATAAAAATAAATATAATATATTATGGGACTTAATTTTCCTTTACATTTTTACTTTGAAGACTGTCTATATATTATCATTATTTACTACTACAGGTAGGTTAAAATATTTGTTTTGCATTTTTTTATTTTAAATTGTCATCATATACTTTTTTTATTAAAACCCTCGGTATAAAAACTCGTTTTTGATATCTTTTTTTGTAAATTTAAATTTTTTAATTTGTAACTGTCATTAACAGTTGTCACAATCGACGGAAATCTTATAATATATGATTATTTGTATAGTAATATTATGTTATGAACTTATGTTATGATTGTCAACGGTCGTTATTATTAAATAGGCGACGATAATATTAAATTTATGAACGTTTGACGGACACGTCTTAAAATGGTAAATATTAAACTTGCCGAAACTCGGATAAAACGTTTAAAAACCCGAACTCCAATAAATTCTGATTAGAATTGTTATCTTAATTATATATTTGGGGGGCCCGACAACAACACTATTAGTGGTTATAGTACCTATACAGCCAACATTTTTCTATTGACACTAATTTTATGATACGTTTATTTTATTTTCACGTAAATTTATACATATACTTTAAACTGATGAACGTAATTAAAATAAAAATTCATCATTGCGGTACAATAGCTCGGTACCTTGAACCTAAAGCACTTTATGACACTCTGCAGCAGCCGAATTCAGCGCCCCGAGCAATTTCCCCTATAACTATATATAGCTGTATGGACGGTATTCGATAATCGCGGTTAATACCAATATATGCATGTCCAATATTATGCAACCGTATTACCTAACCATATCTAGGTACCTATAAAATGTAGCGGTTCGATTGTATACCTATATGCTTTATCGTCGAACCTGGCGACCGACTGTATATAGATACCTTAAGGTACGCCGCGGTGGTGGTACGCGGTAGCGTGTATATAACGGTAAATCAGTGGGTAAAATTAAGAGAAAGAAAGAGAGAAGAAAGAAACGGCACTCGACGTGGCGAGGGAGAGAAAATAATATAATATGTGTCCACCCGTGAAAACGTTCGAAAACAAAAAAAAAAAATCGTACCTAACCAGTTTCGCCGAGTCGAGACCGAAACGCGCGCGACAGATATATCGTTGATTAATCCTACGCGCATTATAATATACCAGTGGAATACCAGCTATAATGTAATTATACCGATGGCCTAAGTGTAGTGTACGAATAGTGATGCTTCCCATTATATAGGTACGGAAACATTGTATTGTGCATGAGTCTCTGATCGTTTTCCTGTGGAGATAGTGCAGTCTGCTATTCTTGTCATTATTCTGTGTGTAATTATTATAAAACTATATTACAATAATATTATACGGTCGACAGTATAAATATTAGTGAGGCAGTAAAAAAAGGCATCGAGAATGTGAGAATAAGCGTTTTCAATTTTCCAAAAAAAAAATGTATTTATTTACCTACCCATGTACGTATAACGTTTTTTATAAGGCGGTGATGGCGATGGGAGAGGTACTTAAAAATGCGCATCTAAAGAGCTAGGACGGTGCTACTGTACTTACTAGATTATTAAATTAAAATTTTATTCTAAAATTCAGTTATTATACTTCAATGATGATTATATAAAAAAATATTTATATATATATATGTTTAAGTGACAATAAAGAAGTTATGTTTAAATAATTTAAATCAAATGAAATACAGTAAAATTCATTATCTGAATTCAATCATTATATTATAACTACTAAAATATAAACGTTTTTACTTACATAAATATAGGTAAAAAAAATTGATATAATCTTCTGGAATAAAACAAACGATAATCATATTATAATGATATACAAAAAAAAATAGTTCCTTAGTCACATTAATTAAAAATGTAGTCAATAATATTATATTACAAGATAGGCATCTGCAGTTTTTTTTAAAACTCTATTAAAAAAAATATTGGAATTATTATGTTTCGGTGAATATAATATATATTGCAATAACATGAAAAAAATAAATATATATTATTAAAAATTACACAAATTAATACTATGATTAATATGGTTTAGGTATTACACGAGTGTTAACTCAAGTGAAATTTCAAGATATTGGGCTCTAATAGTACCTATAATGTTATAAGACTATCTGTAAATATATATATATGAAATAATAATCTTATATTATTTTGTTGTATCATGCATAATATATAAAAATATTGTTAACTAGGTTAAGTAAACATTCATATGTAACAGGTAAAATACCAAAACAAATCAAATCATACAATACTCAATAAGCTAAGTAACAACATAGAAACAATTATGCATTCCACAAAATTAGGATAAGATATCAATTATTATGTAATACAATAACAATTAGTATAATTTTAAGCATAGTCAGTAAGTATAAGTAGTGCTTCGATTATAATATTTATATATAAGTAATATGGGAAGACAGATAGATGGTCAGTTGGCGGTGGTCGTGTGACTCGACTACCACTGACCACGAGTGTTAGAGCCAGGTGGTGATCGTTTGACTCGATCGCCACTGGACGTCAAAGTTTTTTAATAAAAGTGCTTATATTATTATTCGTTTGTTTATTTGTGTACGTCTGTCATCGGCGTATACGGCAATTTTTACTGATTATAAAATATAAAATATAGCATATATTATTATGGTATCACAAAAACGAAAGTCCAGTCTAGACACTAAAGTGAAATTACTTAATGAAATTAGTGGTTAATATTATTATTATTTAATATTCGAATTCTCGATACGCAAAGGTGGGTAATGAAAATAATTATAACTGTGCCCCAAGTTAAGTTAATTAAATTAAATTTCCTTAGGTTAAAAGTTGAAAGTTAACTATAAAATTTAACTATATAAGTTTAAAGTTAAGATAGAAGCTGCCCTAGTATTTTAATATACACAAAAATTTACCAAAACGTTTAAGACTGTTTAAAAGAAAAAAGATTATTACAATATACAAGGTGTATCAAAAGTCTTCATCCGATTTCAGAATATTATAATTATATTAAAAATGAAGATATAAGGGTTAAATAAAGTAAAATATATTCTTAAAATAGTCAAGTTTTATTTACTTTGGTTACAAATGTTCAATATGACTCCCACCGGCCGCCCGACACACATCTATACGGTAATCAAATTCTTCCCAAACGTTGCTGATCAAATCTGGTGTCACGGCATTAACAGCATCTTTGATTCTGATTTTAAGCTCTTCCAAGTTTGTAGGTAATGGTGGTACATACACTTAATCTTTTATGTAGCCCCATAAAAAAAAAATCACACACTGTGAGGTCAGGGAAACGTGGTGGCCAGGGATGAATCGCCAAATCGTCGTTTCCTTTACGCCCAATCCACCGCTGAGGGAGTTCACCGTTCAAATACCGGCGAACTTCTAACTTCCAGTGCGGCGGTGCTCCATCTTGTTGAAAAACAAACTCATCACTATCCGCTTGTAACTGTGGAAACAACCATGTTTGCAACATGTTTAGATATGTGTTACCCGTTACTGCGTTTTCTTCAAAAAAAAAATGGACCGTAAACTTTTTTCCTGGAAATTGCACAGAAAACAATGATTTTTGGTGAATCTCTTTGATGCTCAACAGTTGCGTGTGGTTGCTCTAAAGCCCAAATCCTGACATTATGGCGGTTGACTTTTCCACTTAGATGAAATGTGGCTTCGTCCGAAAAAACAATGCGCGAGACAAATGACTCATTTTCTTCTTGTTTTTCGGATATGAAATTGCAAAAATCAATCCTTTTTTGTTTGTCATCCGGTAGGAGGGCTTGTAACAGTTGTATTCGGTATGCGTTCAATGTCAAACGACGTCGTAGAACACGCCAAACGGTCGAATGTGGGAGATCTAGCTCTAGGCCTGCACGACGTGTAGCCTTCTGTGGACTTCGAACGAAACTTTGTCGAACTCGCTCGATGTTTTCGTTAGAGGTACGAGGTCGACCTGAGCGTTTCTGTGCACACAGACAACCACTTTCTTAGAAAGTTTGGTGCCAACGTCGAATGCTTTGAGCAGTAGGAGCTTCAGTTCCATAAGTTCTTCGAAAATCACGTTGAACGGTTATCGCCGACTCGGCGATAAATGCTTTCTGTTGCGGAGTCACCATAACGAAACAAACTAACAATTCCTAGTTCACTAACCATTACGGTGCCAAATTTATCAACTAGATAACTTAAAATAAACTTAGTTATCTAATCTTTCCATTAATACATTGGTCATTAACCTGCGATTAACCGTTGCCGAAATATATCAGTTCGTAATTGGATGAAGACTTTTGAAACACCGTGTATAATTAGAAAATAAATGACCAAAATCGAAAAAGAGTCAACGAATCAGTATTGTCCAGTTGGTTCCGCATGACACGAAAAGAAAATTAACTTAACTGCATGACAATGATAATTAAGTATAAAAAGTAAAGTTACAACAATAAACATTTTAACTGAATAAGTTGGGAAGTTAAAAACAAGAATAATTAACTAGTTAATTAAAAAGTTTAAAAAAAAATTCACTTTTTAACAATTTTAACAAGCCCAATTTTGTAGATACTTTTATTAAAAAAAATACTGTGACACAAGATGCAAAGTACAAAGTTGTAGGTATCGAACATATACACTTTTTCGATACCTACGCTTTGTTTATCACTAGAAATGAATAAAAAAAAAATTGTGATGAATTAGTGTTTTCATACAATATAAAATATCCAGACTGACAAACCGCCTAGGCTCAGAACTGTTTTTCGTATACAATGATATTACATCATTGAATTCATATGTAATACAATCCATTATACAGTGACCCACTTGTAACCTACTGTACAGCAGAATGAGATCCACTTACCCGCTTTTTTTAATTTTTAAGTAGGCAAGTTTTATTTTTCAATGCCTATATTTAGATTTTTTTGTGAATTTTAATGAAGTCTGAAGGCATACAAGCTTTTTTTCAAATAAGAACCACCCTGTTTATTGTACATTTTTAATGAGATTATTTTTTTTTTAAAGATAAATGTGTGTGGGGGTTGGGTTGTGCTCAGGTTCATACCGAACTCTTATGAGGCTTTTCTGATGTACAACGCCCTTCAAAAAATATTGTAAATGTGCAAAATCTTCATATTTTTTTTTTAGGGGGTGGAAAGGGAGGTTGTTGAGGGACATAGCCACACAGGTATTTGAGCTTAAGGTAATAGGTTTAGGATATATTATACCTAAAGGGAGGCTATGATGATCTGCAAATTATAGGTATAGTATGACAGCGCAGTGGCTAAAATCAATCACTTGAGAGTAAGCAACGGCCGCTGCTACTAGTTCCCAGATGGGTGACCACCCGGGTCCATAATGGAAAAAACCTTGCTAACCAACCATACCGACCATTACCAAAAGTTCCAACCCTACCAACTGTAACCCCTGCAATATAAGTAATGAGCATAGTTGCCAGACTCTAGACCAATAAAAAAACGCGTGTGTCTCAAGCGACCCTCATAAGATGTGAAAACATATATTATATGAGCTTAGAATTTGAAGGAAAAAATTGGAAATAAATCACAAGTCTGAAAATATCACCTCCATAGAAAATTCGCTCGGTATGAATTCCAATTTCGACCTACCCCCAATGTTGACGCCCAGACTGACGTCCGAATTACTCTGTTAGTGGCAAAAGAATTTTCGGTGGTTTTCGAAAAATATGGAAAAAAATCACAAGTCTGAAAATATTACCTCCATAGAAAATTTGCTCGGCAGGAATTCCGATCTTGACCTACCCCCAAGGTTGACGCCCAGTCTGACGTCATAATTAGTCTGTTAGTGGCAAAAGAAATTTCGGTGTTTTTCGAAAAATTTTGAAAAAAAAATTACAAGTCCGAAAATATTAACTCCATAGAAAATTTGCTCGGTACCTACGAAAAAGGTAACGCTCGAAAATTTACACTGTCATGCAAAACGATTTTCACATCAATAAAAATAGGTAGGTACTTTTGATTAAAAAAGTTTAAGCAAATTCAACCACGGTAGGTATTGGTTGTTGGAACTGAACTACTGAACAGACAAAACGCTGGATCATGGCGTCTGAAATGTTTACTTTATTGCTTAGCAAACAAACATTTCGAATTTCTCTGTTATCAAAGTTTCAACGTTTACCGACGTTATAGAATTTCCTAGCGTTAAGGCGCCTTCACAGCTCCCCGTGAAACGTGAAACGTGATATATTCTAGAACTGTGGATGGTTGAACCATGTGGTTATCTAATGGTTAACCATCATTTTTTTTCTTATAATACCTTATCTATACCGCTTATATACCGTATAGTTGAGTTCAATCCTACTCAGAGCGTGTGTTTACCGTATGGTTGACAGTCGTGGTTAAGAATATTTTTACGGGAACAAATTATATATTATCACGTTTCACGTTTCACGGTGAGCTGTGAAGGCGCCTTTAACCGATAATTTTGATAACGGTTTCAAGCCCTGGACCATGTTTATTGTTTATAGTGTTTATCAACGAAAAACGCCCTCGAGAACTACCAACGCGCGACAACAGACGATGTACGAGTACGACGCGTTCGTAGTTGCGCGCCTGCGCATGTGATCAAATAGTAATATTGTATGTATACAATACATTTTTAGTTAACTGTTCACGTTGGTTGTCAACGATGAACTAATTTGACGCTCTCGCCCGCACTATGTTCGATGTCCGTGATCGTAATGAAGCCACGCCCCCTGAGCACAGGCGGCCTATCGTTGCGTCGCGTCGCACCGAGTCTCCGCCAATCAGCACGTCGGAAGCGCTAGCGTTACGCGAAAAGGGTAACGCTCGAATAACGCTCGAAAAAATTCACTGCCCAAACGGAAAAGTCTGAACGCCACATAAGATGTTTTCACATCAAAAAAAATTATAGTAGGTATTTATAAAATATTATTTTATTAAAATTGTATGGCTTGTAAAAAAATATTGAGTTAGGAATTATAAGAAGTACTACATGAAATATCACATAATATATTTTATTGTTGTAAAACTCGTAACATGACAAATCGACGAGACTAAAATAGAGAACGTCAAAACAGCGATAATTCGGGAATTCTTCTCGCTTTTAAAAAAGAGTTGATGAATTAATAATGTAGAAATATGGTGCACGCAACAGTAAGTATAAATATAATTTTATTTTTTAATTCTCGTTACTCGAAAACCATTATGTTGAAGAGATTGTTTTTCAAAAACTTAAATGTTATGTCCGTTACATTATCGTTATATTTGGAAAAAAATAGTTAACGAACATATGATACACACTGACTAAATACCTACTATAATTTCGTTCCAATAACGAGTTACTTTAGTTACGTTACAAGTTACAACCCATTACTGAAAATATACACCTGTTGATTAAATTAGCATATCAAAGTACTTTTCGATTATTTTCAGTGATTTTTGTTTATATAATTAAATGTATATGGAATACTTGTATTACATATTTATCGAAAAAATGAAATCAATCTTAATATAAACATTTATAAATTGTATTGTACTTAAATTATAGTATTAATTGTTCGTCAAAATTAATAAATCTTCAAAAATATCTTTGACATTGTTAACTAGTAATTTATAGTGTTATACGTATACTCGTAGGTATTGTATAACAAGAAATTTCAACTATTTTGAACGTTTACTATAGTAATTTGCGTTTTGGCTATTTTACCCTAGCTGTTTTTCTGTAGCTATTTTGATGCTCGCTATTTTGGTTTCATGGTTATGAAAAGGCAAATATGTGAAACCATTATTAAGGACTATAATATTATCCTTAGTACCTACCTACGTATAAAGTAAATTTTAATATCCCAGAAACTAATCGATAAAATTTCGATTTAAATTTTTTTTTTTAAATTACCATATTTATAGTTTATTTCATATATAATAAAAAAAGTGTTATTATATTCAATAAAAAAAAAAAAAACTAAGTTTATATTACTAAGAACAGGATACTAACCTTATAGATAAACCCTATAAAAACCTTATGAAAATCTGAGTACTTATTTTAAAATATATTGTCTTAACAATTCCAAAATATTAGTATTTTGACAGATAGGTACTATTTGAAAATAAAAGGGGAGAGAACATGTCAGTTAGGAAGTATAATCTTAGCACGAGCGGTGACCGCATATCTCGCATTTGCTCTTTTACATGAAAACACAATAACAAACATAATATTATTATATTTTGACAGATTGGTACTATTTGGGAATAAAAGGGGAGATAACATGTCAGTTAGGAAGTATAATCTTAGCACGAGCGGTGACCGCATATCGCACATTTGCTCTTTTACACGAAAACACAATAACAAACATAATATTATTATATTATGCATATTGCGTATTGAAAAGCCTCGTCTGCAGTGACCAATAATTTGACGATTTTTATTACTTCTCCAGGTAATCGTTAATAATCTCGGGTCGTGTATTTTTTTTCGTGCTCGGATATCATTACAATATTATTGTGCGCGTGCGTATAATAGCGTTATATTATAATATAATATATATTATAATATTCTACACAATATACGACCGTCGTCGTATATCATCGTACAACGCTCGTGCGTCTTTTTTTCACCTTTTCACTGCACCGCCGACGGTTTTTTATTTTCTTTATTTATTAATTTCTTATTTTTCGGCATACGAACGGTAAAAATTATCTGTTCTGTCACACGGATTTGTGTGTGCGATGCACTTATGGTAATCCGAATGCCGAAATAAATACATTATATACAGGTATACACCACACGATATACGCTTTGTAATACGTATTATTTTATGTCCCGCGGAAACCAGTCGAGCTGTATAGTGTCCGTCCACGTGTGCGTGTCTTCTGCCTGCAGATAATGCGTATTATAATATAATATTATCATAACGACGGCGTGTCCCCGGCAGTGGGTCAACCGGTCGGCGAGAGAACCGTCGTCGTCGGGAGGACGGGCGAGAGGAAAAAGCGTACGTTGTGTTTTTTCTTACATTTTTTTTTTTTCTTCAAATCGGTGAATCTGCCCAGTCGGAGACGACGGAAAGCACACACTGCAGAGAGAGAGAGAGAATGAGCGGACGACAATATACACATAAAAGACATAATATAATATGCTCGTATGTATATTATGATCGCGACGCGTATACATATAATATCCTATGGAGGTATGTGTATATAATATCTATACAGATATATATATATAATATACGAGTGATATGCATTTCGTTCTGCGAGCTCGTTGGGGGTCTTTCGGCGGGAACCGTCAAAGCGGCATAAAAAACGACAGTTTTTATTCGAACGGGTAGGCCTCTCTCCGAAAAAATGTCGGAAAAATATTAGTCGTAGTAGCTGCGTGCTGCATGTATAATAATATCGTACATATATATCGTCGTAAAACACATTCCATGGAATATTATATATAAATATAACATATATATATTGCACTCGAACGGAATAGATTCCGATCAAACGGCGTTAAAATAATACAGATTATGTATCATATAATATAATATTATACGTATAGGTAGAATTCGTCGAGTATTATATTATTCTTTTTTTTTGTCTCTGGCGGTATATGTATATACAAATATGTCTATGCCATAATACACCGACTATTACAGAGTGTTTCACTCTGCTCGCTATAAAATTCGTTTTTTTTAATCAATTTACTGGTGTTCAAATAAACGTAAACAAATTGCTTAACAACGTCTAAAACTCTAAACATACTATCTTTTCTCATGGAAAAATCCAATATTTTTTTTATTTATACATCTTAATGAGTACTTTTCAAGTTTTACTCGATAGTTGTAATAACAGCTCCATTGTGATCCAAAGCAAAATATAGGTAGGTTGCTTGCTAGAATTTGTTTACGTTAATACTTAAACTTCGAGTATTGAACAGATAGGAACAAAATTGTCTTTTGTTTATTTTTTAAAGTATAGGTATTCTAAGTTTTGATAAGACCAGTTAAAAGTAACAAGATGATACCTCGAGGTATCAAGCGGATATTATAATATAGTGCACAACTCTCATCGACCGCGCTCATCTGAAAAATGTTTAATCTTAAATGCTTAATTTTTATAAACATGAGAATATATACAGTATTCGATATTATATTTACTGATATAAAAGACATAATGGTAATTTACTTATTTAATTTAATTAACGCCTGGGAGGCTCAAGTATACAGTAACATAATAAATCAACATAAGTAGAGATAATATATATATATATATATATTATATATTATATATATATAATAATAGAAATAAGTATTTACATAATGCACAATATAATATTAAAATATTTAAAAACTTTAACTTTAATTAACAATCAAAAGTTAGAGTAGTGACGCTTAAGGTCTGATGGACTATTAAAGAAAAAACAAATTTAAATAAGTTGTTTTCGGCAAAGATCCGATTTAGAGGACAATATTGACCATAATTTGTGCGATGGGTTTCTGCATGTTGGACATGCTAGGGAGAAATATTGTGGAACATGGATAGAGATACGTTCTAACAGTGGGCAGTCGGGAATCGGTGAGGGAACTTAACAATTTTAATGAGAAGAGATATTGGATATTTTGAGTCGAGTTGAAAGAGAATCTAGTTTTATATTAATCTGGAGACTGTTAATGGTAGGGTTATCGAAGGTATTATTATTTTTCTCTTGTAATATCCGATAAGACGTATGCATCTTCTTTGTATCCTTTCAAGTCTCTCAATAAAGTCGGTAATAATTATGTTTTATTCGTTGCGAAAACGAAGCTCGTTATAAGTCCTTCAAAGTGTATGAAAACGTTCGTTTGAAAACCATACAAACGTCAATTGAGAAAATAATTATAATGTGGAGCGTTAAACGGATTGAACGTAATACGTATTAATAATATATATTCGTATATATTATTATACATAGGTAAATACCCATTGGGAGAATCTCGAACACGTTTACCGCATTTCGATAGTATTTTGTTTTATTCCCCTCCCATTTGCCCACGACGATTGCCTATTATATGATGATTGCAATCCGTGACCTAGGTTTCTAACTCACACTGCAGCCCCTTTATTTTGTGCGTGCTGCACTATACGACACACACAATGAAATAACGCATCGTACTAAGGTGTTGTGTCATAAACTCATAATGATATAATGCGCCTAGGTAATAGACATTATGCATTTATGAGTGTGTGACAAACGAAAATGCATGTGCATTATGCACGATGCACATATTACAGGCAGCATATTATATGATAATGTGTTAAAATCTATTATTATACATGGTTAAACGTTTAATATATACGCGTGCAGTACAAAATTTCTTCGGAGGACAATAAAATAGGTCGGCTCCGAGTCCGCGAGATTATACGATGTACGAGCTGCGGGTTTGTCGTGATCATCTGCGGTCCTCGGGTTCGTGCTTCAGAGATAATCGTCGATATATCATGCATATAATATAATATGGATTATAATGATTATATGTATATAATATAGCTATAACACCTACTATAGGTATAACACTCGTTTCGAACGTCGTTAATAATACTTTATTGTTATTGTGATGTGCCCCCAAACTTAACCGTAGCCCCCCCCCCCCCCAAAAAAAAAAAACCTAGTACATACAATTTTAAAATGTTATATTGCAATGGTCTGCTTGCCTTTAATATATTCAGCCCCCCTCCTCCAAGTCAAAAGTTGAAATTGCGCCTATGGTGATGTCCCAATATGCATTCCCGGCCACCCAACAAAATTGAAATTTCCTCATTTTTTTTTTTTTTTGACAATTATTTTTAGCATGTAGATCGCATGTTAACTTTTGTGATTTCCATGCTTTTCGTTTAAGCCTAAAATCAAAAATTAAATGTTGTGGGAGCTGTACACATGTATCCCTAAATCTACCTAC
Source organism: Macrosiphum euphorbiae (assembly GCA_949089665.1). Taxonomy (NCBI): domain Eukaryota; kingdom Metazoa; phylum Arthropoda; class Insecta; order Hemiptera; family Aphididae; genus Macrosiphum; species Macrosiphum euphorbiae. The sequence goes on along the minus strand of CARXXK010000002.1, from coordinate 89,103,567 downwards.
ACATATCAATGCTACTTATTCGGTTTCATAGCATTCGAGGTCGCAAAGTTGAAAGTAGGTATACCTTCAGAGATAAACTTTAATACTTCACACTTACATAATGCAATAGTTCGTATAGTATATTTTCCGTTAAAACGGAAGTTTTCATTGCTAAAATAAAAATACTAAATACGAAATGGTATCGCTATCCTTCTCCCCGTTTAACTTAACCCTTTAACGACACCCAAAGTTTGGTCAGTATGAGTGCCGCGGCTGAGTGGCTTTTCTCCTCAAGTCAACAAGCTAAATATACAATTATTAACAAAATTTAAGCTTATAATTCTACAACAATTGTTTTTTTTTTTTATTTAATTTAAAATGTTTCAGCATAATAAAGTTCTTACAAGTTCAACAACATAATAAAATAGTGTATGACATTTACGTACCTGTTTAAAAATATGATATACTATAATATCATGTTTACAAAAGCAATTACAGGTTACGGTTTGATGTGCAATATAGCAAGGGAATTAAATATAATGGTAATTTTAATGAGGTTTGTGGATAAAGCATTTGATATGAAATGAAAGACTATTATGGGGATTTATTAAGGCTTTGAATACTTTAAAAATTCTTGACATCGAATCAGAAGTAGTATTGTATGTTCAACTTTGTCGGTTGGGTGGCTGTTATGCTGGCGTACGATAGATCGGACGAGGTTATATTTGACTTTTACTCGGAGTCGTGTTGATAGTTGGAAGTTTTACAGTTGTTGGTTTATTTGTGGTAATTGTAGATTCTATCAGTTTTTTGTATATTATACAACCTTTGTATGATTCTGTATGTGCATCAGATCATAGTGCACATCTAATAGGGAGGTTACGATCTTTGGTGCAGTTAACAATTGTTTAAGATGCTTAAATGATAAGAAAATAAATGTCAAATGGAATGATGTAATTGTAATTTGATTTTTCATTCTTAATTTCTATAGATATTGCAGGCGACTTATGGTAGAATATATTTACTACCTACCCATATAGCCGCAAAATACTGCACCCCCGACAAACGTATTTCGCTGTAAAGTGTCTACGAGGTACGAATATCACTGCCCCTACTACCCTCTTTTGCCAAACCAAATTAGACACCTAATATAATATAACGATATAATATATTCACAACATAAATTGTTACACAACATTAAACATATTTTAATCTGTCAGACCGAAAACTAACCAGGAACTATATTCAAGTCCTAGTTCCAAAACTTTGACTCGTCAGATCAGACCAAGTGCACTTTATCTGCACAGGTCAACATTTCGTGGTACACTATATTACTCCCGGTATCCCCCCCCCATAAATTACTCCAACTAATCCGAGGGTTTGGCCGTCTTATTGTTCTGTTTACCAACCTCACGATGACGGACTACCCTTTTAAACTTTCAACTCACAGTGCATATATATCGCTAACAAACACATCCCGTCCATCATCTCCCGTTTCTTCCTGCAGGTTTTGACCTCAGTCGATTCGATATCCGTTCTGATTGGCACTCTATCGGTGTGTTGTAACTCCGTTGACACAGTGGCGGGTCCAGGAGGAGGGCAAAGCGGGCATTGCCACCCCTCCCCCCTCCCAAATTAAGCCCTGGATCCGCCACTGCGTTGACATAATTTCGTTACGGTTTTTTGAGAATTATTAACACGCGTGACCTGTTAATAATCGGTACAGGCTGATATATATACAATTAATATATTTTGAATGTTATTATTATTTTTGAAACGGTACTAAAATCTGACTTGAAAACATATTTTACAATGTATAAAGACGAATCGCTTACCAAAACTAAATAATCTAAGGACGACAATAACGGTTCTTGTGCATGTACGATTTGTTCGGTGAAACAAAATCAAATATCGCTTCTTTTGCGGTCAATAATTTATTGCACTTTCGAATATTAGTCAGTATAAGTTGTCCGTGAAACAGTATATTAATATACGATATGTGTAACACTGCATGTGCGCCAGTTGTATTATAATAGGTGTACGGCCATACGGGTATGAAGACGATTCAATCGTGATTCCCTCTGTTTTGTTGAAAAACACGATCTCCGTGTTTTAACCGTAATTCGAAATCTACACCGACGGCGACCACTTAATTTACATCCGTTCTCAAGGACGTCGTCGACAAACCGACCGAAGTCCGTATTTTTGTGTTTTTCAACCGATGAGATCGTTGCTTCTCCTCCGAGGTCGAAGAAATAATAACACCGAGAGGTACCTACGCAATTACCTAATTGTTTAAAACGTGGTCGACGGGGTATACAATATAGGCCAATATTTGCAATAGCGTTTCTACTTTTTGTATTCGCGTATTCTCTACGAAAACAAAATATATAATATATGGACACACGCATCAACATTTATTTAGCTATTCAGATTTGTATCATACCTAAATGTATGGTTTTTTTTTCATTTTTACAGATTAAATCGTTTTGCACGGTAGCCGAGCGTGCAGTTGAATATTAATTAATCGTGAGTATAATATAAACTTACTCTGGATCTGCAGTATTAATCATGGTCGTCCCCCCGAAAAACAAATATATTCCAGGTACTTATTTAACATATTTATTTTTTGTATCATTTTATAGGATCTATTTTGTTTTAATTTTACTCGATAAATTCGTATAGTATACGAAATGTATACTATATGAGCCAATATGTATATTGAATTTATAGTCTAGACATTAATTAAAGTCAATGCGATTAGACATTAATCATTAAGTTCAGACGTAATTCGGAGACCTTATGCATACCTCTATACAAAAACATATATAATATATACATATATAAGTATAAGGTTAGTAGCATAAGACTATTATAGATGAGGTAGGTTAGGATTTAAATCGTTTTGAAACGGAAATTATTGTTAAATTGGTTTTCATTGGTAAAATAGAGAGTTGAGAGTATAAAGTTATGCACCTATGGTTAAATTATATTAAATTAGCAAAGGTGGGCATTAACTTAACTAGTTAATTATTTTTGTTTTTGACTTATTGACTTAATCAGTTAAAATTGTTATTGTTGTAACTTAACTTTTTATAGTTAATTATCATTGTCGTGCAGTTAAGTTAATTTTCTTTTCGAGTCATGAGTAATCAACTAGGCAATACTGATTCGTCGACTTTTTTACGATTTTGGTCATTTATTTTCGAATTATATATTATAATAATCTAATTTTTTACACAGTGTTAAATGTCTTGGTAAATGTTTGTGTATAACAAAATACTATGGAAGTTTATGACTTAAAAATATTGTACCTTCAAAAAAATTAACTTTAAAGTTTAAACTTATCTAGTTAATTTTTTTTTCTTTGTTAACTTTTAACTTAACTGAAGACAATTTAATTGAATTAACTTAACTTTCCACAGTTTATTATTTTCACTAATTTGCCCTGCACCATTGTAAATTATAATATAATATAAATATAGCTACAAAGGTAAAAAAAAAAAAAATAGAATGTGCAAGTTTGTAACTACTCTGCTCTACTACTCTACTCTAACTCCTATGATGTTCCTACAGTAAGTGTCCAGTATATCTACCTCGTCATTGAGTAAGTCATTGTAATGGAAGAGTACATAAAATTATGCAAGGAACTACAATTCTGATTGAAAACGGTCTGTCGGCGTATACTAAATAGGTACATTTATATTACTATTAAGTTATTTATTTAACTAAGTAGGTAGTACACAATTAGGAACTTATAGTTATACACAGTAGGTTGAATTAATTTTTACCGAAAATATTTTATTTGAAATTGTCATTGCCTAATATATACATTAAAGTTTCATGTACACATGATTAATATTTTAAGATAACAACAAAATAACTAAAATCATTACTCGTAATTCGTTTAGGTGCCTATATAATTTCGTCCAAATTTGAACTTTAAATCTATATAAAAATAAAATTATTCTTATAATCAATTTGCTTAGTTATCAGTGTAAACTACTTATGAGGAATCTTGTATTCCATTTTTAAGCGTTAACTATAAAAATTAAAAATTAAAAATTTTGTAATTTGTTAAGTTCAAAAAAGTTTGCAGTTTTCTTTTGATGAATTTCGTAAAAACATTAAGTTTAAACGTTTAAAAAAAAATATTTTGACTGCATTTTTGATATTTTTTAATTGGCATATAATAAACTTTTGAAGTAAATTCCTTATATAACATTTTAACCGAAAAAAAATTGTATCATACAGAAATCAATACAAAAAACAATCATAAATAGGTACCTATAAATTTCACAAAAAGAGCCAAAATATTTGTAAAATTATTTCATTTCTAGTAAATGGTGAAATTCTATTAGTAATATTTAGTGAAAATATCAAGTCTCTACAAATATTTAACAAATATATATACAATATTTATAATATATTAAGAATTTCTACTCTTCTATATGTCTACCCCCAAAATACTAACTACAGATTTGATAGTATATTAAACTTTAAAATTGAAGCATTTTTACTACTCTGATAGGCGATGATCGATAGAAAAATAATTTAAAATAAAAACACTTTCTTCGTTGAAAATTAATTCGATCAGAATTAAAAACTGTATATTTAATCGGCCATGTTTAAAACAAACATAATATCATAATAAAGTATAATATTAATGTTAAGAGCACCAAAATTAATAATAATAATAAACACATTATTATTCATTTATTATGTTATATGATACGCGATGAAATAAATGATAAAAACCAACGTTGTTTGTAAGTAGGTAAAGTATTAAGTATAAAATGTGCTGTACGTCGACACATACTCGTATGATGAGTAAATTATTTTAAATAAACAGTATATCCGTAATAAACCCATATTAATATATTATAATCATTAATAATGAAGCATATTATTCAGACAATTAATGTGAACCAGGTATAAGCGCAGATAATGAATACTTTCATTTTTTAGTATATATTAAAAAAATAATTCGATTTATTTAGAAAAAATATGATTTATCGTGATTTCGAAATTCACAAATTGTGAAGCGACGTAATAACGGTTCACGATTTTTCATAAAACATCTTCGTTTAACCTGTAGGTATAATGATGTAAAAAAAAATAATAATAATATTTTTCCGTGCTCAATTCGTTATAAGTCGATTCACTACTTTACCTTCTTTCAGCTGTTAACATAATTTTCTAGTCTCGTTGGTGTAATATAGGTAACGCGTGTCATCGTCGTAAAATATTATCGACGATGAAAATTTAATTTGCCAATATTTTCACGCTCTCCTTTAATAATGGTGTCGGTTGTGTTTAATCGTCTCTTCGTTTTGCACATCAATATAAAATAACGATGTTGTTTACGGGTACGATGATTATTACGGAGTACCGACACTATAACTTTTCCTACACACTGGTGGGAAATTTGAGGGGGGAGAGGACTTGCTAGTGGCATTATACTACCCCCACACCACCAAACTTTGATTAAATAAATTAATAAACTAAACGTCGAAGGAAAGTGGCAAGAAAATATACCCTCTTAACTACCCCTTACAAGAGCACTATAGATTACAACATTGACGTGTGGCACTTTCCATACAATCTTTTGATCCACAATGTACTTAATCTATAATGTTGCTCCGGGTTCCTCTGGCCTAGCTTTTAAACTCGTTCTATCACATAGGTACCTACATAATATATACCTACCAAAAAACGTTATCAATAATACGAATTATCTTCTCTAAAGTTTCATAAGTGTTGCTGAATCAGACTTTTGGGGGTTTAATTTAATATATTATATTGTTACTGGCGATTATATTATTTTAACTGTCGTATATTGTCTTATAAAAATAAATCAACAGTGCAAACAAACTTTAGATTCGAATATTGTCCAAAGTATAAAACTTCCATATTATATTCCCATGATTAAAAAGTATGACTTGGGTTTGTTTTTTCAAATCCACGGGTAGGTCTCTTCTTGGAGGAAAAATTTTATTTTTATATAATCGAGATAGTCAACTAAACTCACATGTTTTAAATTCGAATTTCCCAAACTCCTCTATGTCCAATCATTATACTGACTGCTTCCCAGAATTTTTTATTTATTTCACATTCGTATGGTCGTATTTATAATAATTCCACCAGAAAATTAAAAATTTACGTTTGACATACGGTGGTATGTGAAACTCTGTTCTACCATTGTATTAACCTCTATATATAGTTCGTATATTATAATTTAGTGTTATTTGTCCCTCCACTCAAATATCTCATTTCTTTTACACACGTGCTTCGGGACCGATTTTATGACTGACCGGAAACGCGCAAAATCATATTGATAAATCAATCAATACGAACCATGAGTTATTTTGTAAAATGTGTTTATTAATTTTTTTTATGAAGTCTCTGTAGGTAAGTATATATTGAGTTTATTTTATTATAGTAACCTTTTACTGGACGTGAAATAAATTAAGACACGTTTTAAATAAATAAAAATACGTTTATTACTGTTTCCTATATGGGCAGTGATAATACCTATAGTTCTTTTTTTTTTATTATCATTTTAAATTATTGCAGTAAGTATAGGTCTACTATAAATATTATTATAGGCATACAAATTTTATGTCTATGGAAACTTTTTTTTTTTATCTAAATGTATTTAGGGGCCTGTTTATAATATCCAGTACCTTGGAGAAACGATAGTTAGGTAGGTAATTTCTTTTTTTAATAGAAAAAATAATAAATATACATGGGGTTTCGCAAAGAATGTCCTGGTTTCAAGATGATGGTAAATTTAATGAAGTATTTTACACTTACAAAGTTGAAGCATGTTTACTAATTAAAACTGTAAGTTATCAAGTAGCTACATATTTACAATTTGTTTTTCTCGCAAATGTCCAATACTTCCATGAGGTCACAACGATAATAAAACCCTGGCTAACGTGACAAATACCAATGTCCTGTTGAATTGTTTCTTTCAGTTCTTCAAAAGTTGTTGACAGAGGTAGTAAAACTAGAGACTCGCCTAGTTCATATGACAGATCATATAGATGAAATAAACGATGAAAACCCGTGGACCTATAATTTTTTAAAACCAGAACAATCTTTAGAAAACACTCTGCTTTTTTTTTGAAAATATTTAACTCATGATACCAGGGATAGAAAAAAGTTTAACCGGTTTTCTGAAAAATCGGTTATAACCGAGGTTTTTTCATATTTCAAGAAAATAACCGTAACTGAAACCTAAAATCTTAAAAAACCTAAGCCGAAACCATACAATATTGAAACCTTTCTTGAAACCGATTGAAATTTAAAACTAATATCTGTTTCTTCGAATTTTATAAAGTTAGTTAGGTACCTATATTATTTATAATTCTATATAAACGAGTGTTTTAATGATAGTAAAATATTTTGTTTAAATACCTATGCTATAACTGATTATTACGAAATATTAATAGGTACCTAATACAAATATTATTCTATTTATGTTAATATCATAACAACTATACTCACTGATTCAAAATTAAAATTAAAATATCACAATTATTATTTTGTTCACTCCTAAATATGCGGCCATGCACGTCTGTATTGTTGTTATTTGATGTGTTATTATTTTTATTTATATTATATTATTTTTATTTTTTATTTGTGTATATATTATTATTTATTTATGTTGTTACAATTGTTTCGTATTCGACTGATCCGCTTTCGTCCCGCAGTCATCAATTGCTTATGTCATTATCATCATTCTCCTCAGAATTCCCTAAATTACAATTGTGTGTACCAAATAGTATAAATTATATTTAAAATTTGAATCTTAACAATAAAACTTTTTAAATAATAATATTTTCAATAGTCCAATACTTTTTTTTTAGTATCCATTTAAATTAATATTTTGTTCAAATATCATAAGCATTAATCACATAACAAAAGTTTTACTATACTGTAATATAGTGTGATGTTATTGTAAATTACAATTAAATATTAATATAATAGAATAATGATCTCAACCATATGTTATATGTAAAAGTAGGTATAACAAAATATTAAAGTTAACAACACGAAATAAGTTCTGCTGAACGTAAATTTGCTATATTGTATGTACCAGGTACCTACACTAATTATGCAAATCGGACATATTTTCAGCCCTAAATAGTAAATAGATAGCAAAAAAATCGGGTCTGCAGTTATAAGGTAAAGAAAAAAAAAATTTCCAAAAACTGAAACCGAAAATTTTCAAAAACCGTTCTTGATACCGATAAATTAGAAAAACCTTTTTTGAAACCGAAACCAAAACTATAACCGTTAAAATTTTAAACTGTTTCGATCCCTGGATGATACAGACGTGTTCATAATTTCATGTGGTAATATAGTGTTTAATTATTTAATAATTAATACCCGAATAAAAACAATAAAATCGATAAAACTCAAAACCATAACTATACTGCAGTAATTTGCAAATAAACAAATAGTAACTTATAATTTATATAATTTATTATTACTATTATATTTTACATGTAATAAAATTTTTGATCAATCATCAGATCTTAAATCACAATATTTATTATTAATAATGATTAATAAGTATAATACCTACGTTGGTACGATATGGTCTTCAATGCATATTTTAGTAATCAGCTAAAACCGATCTTAAATCTAGTAAGTACCTAAGCCACATAATTATTTGTAAACATCTTTACTTTGTATACCCACATCGATGATTTGAGTACATTGAAAACTTCAAAATGTCCAATTCTTACTACATTTTAATTGTTTGCACTGAACGACAGTTTAATTATAAGGGCTACCTATGTGTATATTGATGAACGTGTACACAACACATTTCACCACAAAACTTGAATAGAATTGACATGAGTTTGCCTACATTTGACCTGCAAATATTCCTCCACGATCGACTTGTGCTTCCAAGTAACCAGGTGAGTTGTTGATCACGTAGCAGAAAAGTTTCAACAATCTTGTAGCACCGACGATCTGGTTTCTGGGGGGAGGCACTCGAGCTTTATCGTCGGTGCAGACAGCGGAGCTCAGGTACATTTCCTTCAAGCAAGACAAGTTGTAGTGATTCGGTATCACCGGTGCAGACAGTATATAGTGTCTACACCAACGTCAACATTTGTTACTGCAAGTATACAGAAATAATTAAATTTTGAACTGCGAACGAGTTCTTAACATGCAATGCTCGAATAAAAATAAGCAATGATTGCTGATTGATGAATTCAAAATTAACACAACCGTGATTAATTACTACAATGACCAACTCCATGTGCGTCCAACGACACCTACTATATGCAGCAGAGCGACTTTCCTAGTATTTTTTTTTTTTTTGCTATGATATAATTCTTACCAATAATACATGAGACATGACTGACATTTAGTGGAAAGTAATGGATTTTCAATTATTAAGTCCGACAGGCTAGACATAATAATATAATATGAGGTGCGTACCTACCTACACAGCTAGTTCAACGTACATAGATATTCCTAATGGCTCATTCAGTGAGTAGTTCGTGAGCATATTATCATAATAATATATTACATTGCAGCTCAGAAATATAATATAATATGATCATTTTATAGACAGCAATAGCCAATATTGATGTCTATATCAGCTATAGCTTGTATTCAATTTTAATACTAATCAAATTCGTCTACTCTATGCCTACCGCATTTTGGACGTTTATAAATTCGTTAGGTATAGGGTAAAAATTTAAGGTAAAACGTAAATTTTCGGGACGTGGTAGAGTGGATTGTACTAATAAAGATTCATTTTTAGATTTGGTTACTGAGTGTGTGCTTTGTTTGATTATGAGTTTTAGTTTATATCACTATATATCACTTTATTATAATGGCTGTAGACAGTCTGCCAGTTTTATTGTATTAGTTTAGACTATTAAGAGGGTGTCTGTTTATTTTCTCTGTCAAGCACACGCACCACATAGGCAAACAAATTTACGCAGAATCTTTTTTTTCCTTAGAGTAAAATCACCCATTACAAAACAATAGAGAATAATGTGTCGTACCCTCATAAATATTATCCTCTATAATGTTTGTAATAGATAAATTTACTTAAAGATTACTCGAAAATCATAAAAAAAATAATTCAGGGTGAAAGCAAGTATTAAGCTGACATCTTCTAAATAATATTATTGTGATCAGATAGTTATGTAATAGTCATATTTCCCGTATAATACGTCAGTTTATCGGAGGTGGCAGTGCGCGTGGTAGCCATAAAATGTGCACTCACGTTTACATACACGTGTATAACTGTCATACACGTATTGAATTACAACTTGTAAAAACCATTAGGTGTACAACACTGCTTGTCAGGCCAAAAAGCTATGATGAACAGGTGGGTTCTATAATTTAAAATTTATAAATTTCTATAAATATATGATTTTGTCAATGCTTGAGAATAATTAAGATGGTACATCATTGATGTTAAAATAATTAAAATGTGACTACCTAAAAAAAAAAATCATGCTCGCTGGATGATTAAAAACTTAAGGTTAGGTTTGACAAATTAAATTAATGCATGAATGTAATGTTATTAAAATTTATAAATTTAAATTATTACTGATATTAACTTAATAAACGGCAATTATTCATGGTTAATATTTTATTTTACTTATAGTTTCATTATATAACCAACAACTGTTTCGGCTATGAACATTTTTGTTAACATCTAGAGTAAACTATTTATTGATGACAACATTTATTGTGGTAAACAATAAGTTGGGACATTTTTGTTTAAAAAATAGAATTATTTTTATAGGTCATCCCTAAAAGGCTAAATATGGCATTTTTTTTATTTTTGTTCTGTAAAGATTATAACAAAACAAAGATTTTATTCATCATTTATTCGTGATTTAGCTTGTATTTTATAAGCACATGCTTGACGTAGTATTTACCATTTAGAAACAGACAAGAATATTTACTCAGTTTGTTCCACATACACTTTCATCTATTACTACTATTTCGTTTTAAGTGCAAAACATGAGGTAAAAAATAAAAAAAAAACGGTATGTCAGTCTAGGTAAAAGACATATTATATACTTATCTATGGTATTAAAAAAAAATTTACCTATAATAAATTCCAAATTAACCATATCACAATATCCATTAGGTACTTATAACGCGCTATACATCAACAACAAACCGTGATACTATCATAGATAATATATCATAGTATATTTTAGAAGTTTAAAGTACCCACGAAAAATATTATGCAATCACAACAAAATAACTAAAATAGTTATTCTAGATTTTTAATATGTAATTTCGTCCAAATTTGAACTTAAAATGACTATACATATAAATAAACTATCTTTATGTAATTTTAGATTTTTTGGTAACAGAATTAACTACTTAAGTGGAATCGTGTAATAAATTTTCAATCCTTATGTATAAAAGTTGAAAATTTTAGACATTTTTAACTACAAAATAATATTATTCAATTTTAAATTTGATTAAAATTCGATATTTAAATGCTTATAAAAAAAAATTTAAACCGATTTTGCGTAAAAATTCCCGGTTTTCCTTAATTTTTATGTTGTTTTGTTTTTCCGGGCGATTTTGAAAACTATTATGAATTTTAAAATTTGATCTCCCAAATGCACCAACTAGTCTCACTTTCCAATCGAACAAGATACTGTTGAAGAAAATCGAAGAAGTTTTAATGCCCCAAACCATGATGACAGATACAAAAAAAAATAAATAAAAAAACACACATCGTTGTAAAATCAATACATTCATCGTTCCACTCAGATCTAAAATCCGAATTCTAATTTCCTCGTAACCGATACCAATAGGTATTATTATTGAATCGCAAATCGCAATTCGCATAGCTGATATAGAATTTCTGAAAATAATAGCAATTTGAATTTTTATAAGTGTTTCAAAATTCAGAGTAAGTTGTCATATAAATTATAAATTATAATTGTTACCTTACTAATATGCCTGCATTGATAAAATTAAATACCTAAACCTAAGCGTGTATCGTTAACTCGTTACTCTATGATTCATCTATCTGTACGACACTTCGACTGTACCTACTACCTACCACTGAACTGTGAGAACTGTTCTTCCGTCTTCGTTACGGTATATATTGTTTAAGTTTATATTTTTATATTTAAGTTATAAATTATTATACCAAGCTGAAACATAGGTCGCCCAAGTGTGTCAAAAATTCATTCTTATTTTTTTTTTAATAATATATTACCTCAATTCTGAAATAGTTAGGTACACTTAATTACAAATACCTGTCACTAAAAAAAGGTTATTATTAATATGTTAATTTTTTTAAATAGTACTTTATTGATAAAAATAAAATAAAAAAAAATTCAAATAATAATAAGGGTTAAAACCGGTATTAAACGAAACCGAAATTTTGGGTTTTTGAGAATCGAAACCTAAACCCAAACCGATAAAATAATAAAGATTCCAGTCCCTGGTTATAATATAACCATAATAAACCTATAATATAGGTAATGGCAGGTCAAATATTCAGACAAAATCGTTTGGTTTTGCGTACAATTTTATTACAATAGGTACCTATGTCATTATTTTAAAAGCTCTATGTAAATATATGTGTTAAATACATTTATTCGAATCTGAAAAGTTATAACACACTAAATGGTACCTATACAAAATATAATATACGTACTCTATAAATTATAATAATAGTCTATTTAATCATGAAATTCCTGGAACAGGATTACTCTAAATTACAAAAAAAACACATACTTTACCTTTTGCTACGTATTGCTGACACTGCGGTTTTTTTTTCATAAAAATAATGAATATTCAGCGTTTTAATGCATCACACATATTATTCTCATATAATTTCCAATAATTTATCAATCCTTGAATGTGTGAAAGGTTTAAAAATGCAATATAAATGACTCTAAAAATTGTGTCTAGGTACCTATATAAGTTATATTAGGTTTAATGTATTTTAATATAGTATATATTATATTATTATTTTGAGTCACAATAATTGCTCAAACTCTAATAATAGTCTAATCGATGATTTTTTTTCTAAATTTAATTTTGATTTAAATATGTATTTCCCATTGACGTGTCTTTATTATATGGTTTTAACGTTAAATATCGATAAATAGGTACAGAACAATTTTTACATTTTTACCATCAATTGTATCTAATTGTATTATGTAGGGAAAGGTACTCTATGTTTGATTTTAAATTTAATTTTCTAATTCATATAATCTAGGTACCTATATCTCATAAAACTCTCATAAATATAATCAAAAATAAAACTAAATGATAATCTTACCGTATACAGTATAAACGAATAATAATGAAATTAGCTTATAAAAATGTCTTAGATTATATTCTTACCATTAATATAAAACGAACAGATATTTTATTCTCCTAGTTTTTTTTTGGAATAAATATCTTAAGGTTTTTTTTTGGGCAAATCATTATTTATTAAATGATGCATATGATATAGTATATACATACTTAATATATATAGGTATTACAATAGTGATTCGTAATTGTATTGTTCGTAAATCGTAATATTGTTCTCTCTAAAAGTTGCTATAAGTAGTTTAAAAAGTAAGTAGTATAAATATTATATACACATATTTTATGTTTAGGGAACAATAAATAAACAACCAACAAATAATTTAATTACTTTGTTAACAAATAAAAGAAAGAATAAGTATTGTATTTTTTGTTATTTTAGTGTTAGTTTTCTGTTACCTCCTAATCCAAAATGATACTTTTGCCCCCCCCCCCCTTCCACATACCTGTGGGCAAGTGCCAATCCCCCTTCCCCCTCCCGAAATTACGCCATTGATTATGTTGTTTACGATAGTGCTTTTAGGTTTAATCCTCCATACAGTTATAATAACATAATTTGCAAATACTATGACATATTTTGGTCTAGGTGCACGGCGGTTAGAATATTATTGAGTGAATATATAATATATATGTTATATCTAATATATAATAATATATGGTCGGTACCTATAGGGAGGGTACCGATAAGTACGTACTTATAATGATATGCTCAAATAACTATAGGTACCCGACCTGTGCCCTAAATACCTAATGGAAATTCGTATAGTATTTGGATATGCTTAAAACCTATAAAAAAAAAAAAAAAAAAACAGGAAAAAACAAACATTTGACAATTATTGCTGATTTATAGTTTGTAGTGCCATATAGCGATGATGCATCGGGAACCGGTTAACCATAATATTGTCCTACAAATTGAACAGCTGTAAAATATTCTCGGTGTATGAGATTGGCATAAAAATTGTGATATCCGGAAAAGGAAAAAAAAACTTCGAAAAAATAAACACAATCGTAAAATAAAAAACACGGATAGGTGGCTAACGGGTTTACGTATTATATGTATTACATCCCAGACATAATGCCCGGGCCCGTTAATGCAGTTCGTACATATACGGTTTTGTTTATGAAAAATCATGAGATTGCTATCAGCACAAGGTAAAAGTCGGCAGATGTAATTATATTCAAACGACGCAGTATAATACAATAATAATAATAATAATAATAATATGCTCTTGGCTGTGTACCGTACAACACGCTTGCATCAATATATAGATGACAATTTATTTATAACATCGTATAAATTGTGCCGGCGAAATTGAATTACAAATTTTTATTTCCACACCCGCGTATTATTACAGGTGATATTGTATTATACATAAACATATATTATATAAGTACCTATTGTACGACACTGTCTATTATAAAGTCACATACGCGGACGAGATGCAATTGGTTTTTCGGGAAAGATATTACAATATTATGCGCCGATGCAAATAAATTAAACATCCCAACAATAATGATATGCATGATGCATCTAAAGTTGAAGCGTGCAGTGTATAATAGTGCGATATTAATTCAATTCTTGTTGCTTTTCACTTGCCGTAGGTATACGTATTTTCATAATTTTTGCACTCGTTCTACAAGATTTTTTTTCAATGTATATATTATAATATATTATTTTTGATTTGATTATAACACTCCATATTCGATATTTACGCATTGTTCGTCAATACTCTGTATACGGTAAATGTATACAGCAAAATACATTTTATTGGTATTTAAGTACCCATAATTCACGAGGTGAACTTTGAGCTCATTGAACCATGTGCGATTAAAGTCTAGCGCGCAACTGGTGTACGTAATTTTATGTGCTGAACGTTATAATCATGATCGATCCCAGCAGACGCGTTTATATGGATTTATGTTATATATATATTATATACGATGAGATACATTGGAGAAATCTCTTAAGGATAAATGAACACCATATAATAATAATAATATTATACACAACTATAAAAAGCATAATTCAATATATTACTTTACCGGAATACTTCAATACGCTCTATCCGTTTTATCATATATATATATATATTTTCACTAGAAATTCTAATAGTTATTCGATATCTACTACTTGTATAGATATTATTATAATTTTAATAATAATGAAAACACTGCGCAGCTACCCATATTCAACACGTCTTGTCTTAACGGATAGGTTCAACGTTCAACAAACTGTCATTATTCAAGTTTTACGTATAAGACATAAGTAGTCATGAATAGTAATCTATGACTTTGTGACAACGGCACTATAACATATTATGAATCTACACATGCAGTAAATGCAAGTTGTAGCAACATCATGATTCATGACCGCCATGAGCACATGACTGTTAGATATACTATTATGTTTTACACGATAGGATTGAATAAAATATTACTGTACGCTAAATAGTGTTCTGTACTTTGTCAATCATTAAACCACCATCGTCTACGTTTTGAGTTCAGAAACACATTTGCAAATAAAAAACTTTATAATATGACACGACTGCTAATATTGTTGATATTAAACGCGCGCACGCCCATACCTGGCTGATCACTATTATAGCCGATGTGTAATTATCGGAGAATTTTAATTAACGCGTTTTATTCATTATACGATCATAATCGTTGCAAGACTTATTTAAGTTTAATTAAAACCTATAGTTTCTAACGAGTTTTTTTCGATCCTAAATGAATGGTAATAACTAATATATTATATTCACAGTGTCACAATTCACAATAATATCATATCATGCGTCATATAATTAATACAGTATAAAATACTACTAGACACACTGGCACTAATTATATGATAAGCACCAGTACGTCACAAGTTCTCAATAATCTTTTTGCACGTCAAAACACAAATCCTATAAATCTAACGAGAATAAACGAATCACAAAACCCGTAAAATATAATAATTCGTTGGGTATTTATGTATATATATATATATATATATATTCGAAACTTTCAAATCAGTAGTAAAAGCACATATTTTAATACAATATCGGGTATTATTATATAGATGTATGATAATGATTTATATTTTTTCGTTACTATCGGTTCGTAAATAATATTAAAACAATCTAAGTATAGGGGGGTTTTATTTGTTTTGTTTGGGACGTCGCGTTCGGATAGGCCATTCAGCATTTAACTGCGAAAGTGCGGACGGTATATAAGTAATAGCGTAATCGTAATGTTTACCTACGAAAGGCTATATACAGGTAAGACCGTTTTACTGCAGTCGGCGGATATTATAGGTACTATATAATAATATATATATATATTTTATTAGTGTGTGTGTGTGTGTGTGAGTGCGTATAAATAATATTCCCATCTATCGCGGTTTACCGATGATTTCTCGCCGTTGATATACGGCCCGATGTGTAATAAATTAGGTGGGCACCTTACTATACCTACCTATATAATATAATACGTATATACAGACCGCTGCCGGGTATTTTATACAAATAACGCGTACCTATATATACGGACAAACTCGAAAGTGAACTTAGACATTATTATGCCACTGCGATTACAATATATACTCGCAGACACGTAGGTGTATATCATTATTAAACAGTAAGTGCGGCGGCGACGGCGGAATTATATCGATAACAAAATAATAATAATTGCTGGTATATAGGTATTCAACGCGTCGCGGTTTTCCGAACGATCGTCGGCGCGTCTCCCGCTGCCCCCGCCGGCCGGTCGCGACCCCGAAGCCGATAACGGCGATATTGTGCACGCGAAAAAACCTACCCCACTCAACGTGATTAAACCCTCCCCAACCTCCCCAGAAAGAGAATCCCGCCGTCGGTCGGGGGTGGTGGTGGTTGCGGCGGCGGCATTGGTGGCGTCGTCGATGACGTGTCGTCGAACCGTTACTATACAGCAATAATAATAATAATAATATGTATTATAATATTATTATTATTATTATTATAATACAACGACCGCGCCGCCCGCTCCGTCGGGCAGCAGTGACGTAGAGCCGGGTCCGATCGATATACGGCGCCCCCCAGCCGACAACTGTGACGTCACGCTTCCTCGTCGTCTAGTTATGACGTGACGACTCCGCCGCCGCCGCGAGCCGTACGGACGGACACCACGCGCGCCCGTATGGTACACCTCTTTACGCGGTACGGTATTATTATTATTTTAATAGTAATAATAATAATAATAATAATAATAGTGTCCCGTCAACGTTCCGCATGGCAACACGTCTCGCGCTCCGGTCGTCTCAGTCGCCGTCGCCGCGGTACAGTGTGTAAACCGGCACGGCCGAAGAACGACTCTGCCGCCACCGACGCCGCCGCCTCCGAGTCTCCGTCCGCCGAGAGCACAGACGACGGGCCGCGCGCCGTCCTGCAGCGGACGACGACAGTCGTTCGGCGTCTACCGGTCGGCGCCGACGCCGCCGCCGCCACAGCATCGACGAGACGCTTGCAGAGGTGAGTAACGGCCACCGCACTCGATGCCTCTCATCTAATATGTCATAGTACGCGATCGCGCGCCAAGTGCCGTCACCCCTCTAAGAAACCACCCCCCACCCAACCAAAAAAAAAAACAAAACAGAGCGGGGGTTAGGCATGGTGGTCGTGACAATAACGGTTACAATTATTGCATGTTATTATAATTTATTTATGTTCATCCCACTACAATAATATTATTATTATGGTATATTATATACCTGCCGCCGCCGTCGTCCCCTACCCCGCGCGCCGCGTACGATTCGCTCGCGGTTGGTGGGGAGCGGGGAGGGGCGGATTTTTTCGCACCGCGCGAATCCGAATCGCATCGCATCGCATCGCCGCCGCCGCCACCTCGCGCAACAATTTTCACTTCAGTCAGCCGTGTGTTGGTCCGTGTCACGTGTCCCCGATCCCGGATTTCGTCGTCGTCGTCGTCGTCGTCGTCGTGCCGACAGTCGTTTTTTATAATACATCGTACACGAGGATATTTATCGCGCTCTCGGGGATTCCAGAGTTCGCGTCCTGAGCCGGAAAAATATTTTCGATTTCCCGCTCTTTGGCGAGGCCGAAAGTTTTTTAAATTTATTTTTTTCAAATTTTTTTTATCCGGCGTCCGGATCTCGAACACCAAACGTTTCAGCGGACGCGCGTACAACAACAATAAAACAATAATAATTACACATGTTTAACAATAATAATTTAATATATATTATCACATTGTCGTATAAATAGACGCAACACACCGCAGTACGTACCTATTTGTATTTTGTTTTTGATTTTGTTTGTGTGTATGTGTGTGTGTGAGTCTGTGCGCGCGAGCGCGTGCTTAGTGTTTGTTATTTTTTTTTACATTTATTAAATTTTTTTTTTGCACGAAAACATTTACCTCGAACATTATAATGAAGGTATTTATCATGAATTTAAATATTTATTTTTTTCTCTCTTCTACTGTGGGCTGAAATTTATTTTCTTATCACTTATTTTTTTTTTTTTTTTGAATCGAAGCATCTCATTGTTGTATGAGCTTTATTTATAGTATTATACCTACGCATGTTGTATACCGTCTGGCTACCTAGACCGGTAAAAATGAGCAAGTTGAAAGGTTTTTTGGACTAAAACTTTTTTCGTTAATAAGAAATTGTACTTCAAGAAAATATTTTTACTATTTGTTAATATTATTAATAATATACATACTTGTAACAAGAAGAAAATGGCATACTATTGGACTACCTATTCTTTTAAATTACTAATATTTACTTCGAAATTATAAATGTTTAGGTACGTTTAGTATAGTTTGTTTCTTTATATTTAAAAAAATAATTCAGTAATTTAAATTTTTTCGACAATTATTTTTCTAATTGACTTACCTGTAATGATGTATAGTCGTGTGTACCGTGTAGGTGGGTAGTTGTAAAAGTACAGAGAGAAAACTTTCTTAATTTTTGGCAAAAATTGAAAAAACATAAAATAATGAAATTCTTTTGACCAGATGTTTATTTTGAATTGTTAAAAAAGCAGATAATCCTGTTTTCTGTTAGTTTTATATAAACCGGTTAAGATGAGCTTGACCATAGTGAATATTTCAAAATCTTTATCTCCCTACAATTCAAATTTTATAGAAATCTATCTTGAACTGTACCAAATACTTTCGTGATCGAATAAACTGCATTACTATACACTCATTAGTAAACTAAACATATTTAAATAATTAAATATTGAAGAGCTGATATAGTAAGACTTCTCAACTTATTGTGTTAACGTAATAAATTATGATTTACAATATTATGTATTATGCAATTTGATACTGTATTACTGTCATATGGAAAAAAATGTATAAACACCTATATCTAATAAAATATGTACATATTTGAGTTTTTAATTTCGTCCCCGATATTTAGAAAAAAACTTATGTCAAATAACAATGTTTTGAAAACAACCTTTAAGTACCTATTAAGTAATTGATAATATATACTACAAAAATATTAAAACTATAATAGTAGAGTTGTAGTAGGTGGTATAATGAAAACGCAAAAAAATGACCATGTTTCAATCGATTTTAGTTTAGGTATATTTACCTACTTAATATCATATTTATACGAAGTGTTATTATTTTATCAGTACCTACTTTGTATGGGTTTTCAGTTGAATACTATTATCTAACCAATTTAAATAATATGTGAGGGTGAAAATAACGGCCAACGGGCCTATTTGACAAAAAAAAATATAACTAAGAAAATATTCCGTATATAAGTAATAGATTTCAGGCGCGGACTGGCTGGGATGCTACAGCATCCCTTGCCCTAAAATATATTTTATAATTAATATTATTTATTATATATTTAAAGACTAGATAACTAATGGACAATATTATGTCCAACGCCTGTGTAGT
Organism: Macrosiphum euphorbiae; assembly: GCA_949089665.1. Classification (NCBI taxonomy): domain Eukaryota; kingdom Metazoa; phylum Arthropoda; class Insecta; order Hemiptera; family Aphididae; genus Macrosiphum; species Macrosiphum euphorbiae. Next base: position 89,083,341 of record CARXXK010000002.1, on the reverse strand, counting down.
GTAGAATTAGTTATAGACAATATTTTTAGTAATCGTTACAGAATAATATATTGTTTCATGTTTCAAATTACATAAATATATATATTTGGTTCAACCAAAATAAATATACATTATTTAAATTAAAATGTTGATTTTAAATGCAGTAATAATAATAATACATTAATGTAAGTACTTAGGTTAGAAAATATGATACTAATAAGTCGTAAATAATTAATTTCCCCCCAAGCTAGAGGGTATCCACACTGGTGGGCCTCCCTCCTCAAGCCATTCATGTTGTTGTATTCTTTCATTACCAAATTTACTCATTGTATATATAAAATTACAGATTGTAAATATTCTATTTTATCTAATAAAAAAAAAAAAAAAAAAAAAAAAAAAAATAATTAATTTTCATTTGTTATTTGTGTATTACTGTATTAGCTATTAGTATATTACATATATTAAAAAAACCAAAATAGAGAAAAGTATTTTTTTAGTTTTAACTTATTAGTAAAATTATATTGTTATAGGTATTTATACACTTTTTCCTGGAAGTGATTGATTAAATACATATTTTAAAACACTTTTTAACTAATATATATTATTATGCAGAATTTTTTATTCAACGAGAAATATCTACCTTAAATTAAGGTAAACTAATATATGTACAATTAAAGCATGAATAAATACATTATCGATATTTAAACCTATAGGTACCTACTACTATAGGAAGTAAAAACGTAAATGATTTAAAAGAAAAATTAAAACACGAAAGTTATTTTCGTAGTTATTGCCGTATTTGCCGTTCATATTGGGTTAGGTCAGTTTTTAAACAAATTGTTTTTTTTTCTGTGTGTGCAATAAACTATAACAACGAAGGCCTTCGTGTGGCACATCGTAATTTATGTTCGTAAACTGTTCTGTTATAAATGTTTTTTCAATTCATAACGATGCACAAAACGTAATAACGCAACGTGTTTGAATTCATCATTTTTAATAGTCGGATCGACGGTCGGTTCTAAAATGCACAGAGAATATTGTTTTAAAAAATGTATTAATACGTACGACTTATAGTTGGTATAGTATTATAGTATGCGCGGTATATACAGAAATGGTATTTTTATTTTATGCAACATAAGAGCTTGGGTTAAGATTAAAATGGTTTTATCAGGATGAAACACCGCATTAATAACTAGGTATATATAATATGAGACATATTATATTAACTCAGAAATACGAATGATAAATAGTATTTTTAATTTTAAATCTAAATAATCCATACTATATTTTATTGAATTACTAGAAACTATATTATCACATAATTTTCTAATAATAATAATATTATAAAAATAATTTTTTTTTCCATATTAAATACAGATAATAGGTACACATGAAACAATATATTGTGACTATATTAGAATGTAATTCATTACGATATAGTATTAATAATTTGTAGATGTGTACTGTACTTCACATCTGAGCCTATAAAAAATATAAGAGCATTATGATTTACAATAGTATATATAATTTGTAAAATGTTATTACAAGACGCGTATAAAGTTATAAAAGAGGTTTCTTTTTTTGTCTTCAACATGATTAACTGCCAATTGCCATAAATTTGACTGTATAAAACTCCGGGAATTAAAATAAGATTCCAGTTTGCCCACGTGAAATTGCACGAAAAATTATTTATGCCCAAATTCTCGTATAATCTTGTGTGTATAATAATTCTGTGACCACAGATATATCTCGGCATTTAGACACACATTTATATTATATATTAATTCATCCATTGTTGCTTCCTACTCATTGCACTGATTTAAAAGAGATACAGTTGTGATACACGTGTACATCTATATATGTATAGGTAATTCAGTAGGGAAATGAACATTTGTTCGTATTATTTTGAATATTAACAATACGTTTGAAAAAAACTTAGGTATCTACGTCTACTGCGTTGCCTCTTCTTTGGCCATTGGGCCCGTTCTTTGAATCACCTATTTACATAAAACATTAAATTACACAAATAAACGAGTATGAGTCTTAATGTTGACATTACAATATATACCTATGTATAGCTATATATATAATTATTACAGAGCTATGTTATTGTTGAAAATGGATCAGGTATTATATTATTTTGAAAGCAACTTGTAATAATATATGTAAATATAAATTCTACCGATGTTTAGATTTTTGGGGGAATTCGCGGTGCGAGAAATTCTAGTATAGTATACTAAATACTTATTCAACATTATCTCGACGACGAGACTTACAGATATCGATGGAAATTTGCATAGTGTATAGATAGTCAATATTACCTACATTCTACACGGCTGTAATGTGCGCTCGATTAACGATACGTCAATAGGTACCTGTTTACGAATAACAATAATAATAATAATAAATATCAACAGAGTAGGTGCCGATACAAGAGATATTTTTTATAACAATGGACGAAACTAAAATATAATAAAGTCGTAATATCTTTCGTTTCTTCAAAAGAAATAATACATATAGTACAAGTTTCATTGTATTTTTTCCGCAAAAGTGTACAACGTATATATATAGCAATGCAATATATAATATTATGTTATACAGAACGTATACAGTGTTCGATCTATATACCTACAACTGGCCAAAACGAGTTCGTGATTTATTTATTTTCGTTTATTCTATATAATATATGCGTATAATATGTATATAAAATGAAAAAAAAATGATATCTACAATAAAAAGAGTATATGTTCTTACACATCAGCGGACTTAACTGAAATATGTATTATATGCAAATTCGATAAAAAAAAAAAAAAAAAGAAGTCAATAACAATAATAATTTATATATAGGTATAAAATATAATATTATTGATATGTATAAACTACTGTATGAGAAAAAATATAATATTATACTGTTTCACGTGAAATATATTTTCTGTACCATCGACGTATCATAACAAATCGATGTACCCGCGTGTATAATACCTTTATTTTTTACTGACCTGGCAGAACAAATATTAATTATTAAGCACCGATGAGTTTCAAAATAACGGTATTTATTCTCAACGGTACCTAAACGTTTTGCAGTACGGTTTGGATAAAAAATTAATTATGCATGCATGCAAATTATTCAATTAAAATTGAATGTATAAAAAGGAGAATTCTTTCGAAAATTAAAGTGACATTTATTAGTAAAACAAAACATTGAACATATAGACTGATATTAGTGGTATTATTATACAGCCAATACTGTTGTATGGTATATACCTACCATGATATAACGCACTGTCAACACATATTATATTTTCATCTATTTTTGTGCACTTCCATAATTTAATTAAGTGTTAATAATCAAGTAATATCGTAGTATTATAAAATCACATACCTATCTGAATTTATTGATAAGTCTATAGGCACTACTTATACATCTACTGGATTATATTTTATTAAAATAAAATATCGAACGAAGGATATATTACGATTAAATTTTTTTTTTAAATTGCTTATAGGTACCCCCACATGTTTAATACAGATGATGTAACCTATGGCTATTGAAGTATACAAAACCGAATATACCTAGAACCAAATAATTTTGTAAATCATCAAGCTTAAATCTTGCACTTTGATTTTGTCTAGAAGCCCTAAAATAAAAAATTACACGGACAGCTAAACTATATATGGGATATGCGAAGTTTACTGGCGTATGTTTTATAGGTAGTTACACAAATTTCAAAAAAACGTTCTTCCGGAGTGAAGTTATACGAAGTCTCCGGGGAGCGAAAATATTTTGGGCAAACAACTGCAAGGAATATAGTAGAAAAATATTGTTCATATTGACGTCTAAACTATGGGTAGGTAGTTACCTATGTGCACCGCCGTACAAAATTTTAAAAACTAATGACAAAATTAAACACACACACTGATGCTTGAAAAACTTTGATGGTTTTTGTTTTTCTTACGTCGAAAAATGTATAGAACTCCATAGCCTTTTTGTATTATATACAATATACATAACAATATGTATGGCTAGGTACGTGGGCTTCATATATTATACATCATCTGCTGAGACAAATGCGACACATCTTTTTCCATATCGGTTGACGCAAGCGATTGTGTTTTTGATATATTTCACAGTCAACTTCCCAACGAAAAAAATGTTATTAGCTAATAAAATTGTTTTGACAACTTGTTATTTGCACACACTGACACACGTCACACATGTCATAGGTACATTCGTCAATATACATATCATACACTTTAGTACTCCACGAAAATATTTTTCCTACTCTATAATATCGTAATCAGGCGGAATCAGCATGGGCCTCAAACCCTTGTGAAATATACAATTTTTATATTCAACCCATTTTTGATAAATTTATTCTTCAACGCCCCTGCGCTCAATTATTTTGAAGTTAAAAATGTTCGGTTTCCTATAGTTTTGTATCTATATGATGAATACTGTTCGGGTTGACGAAAAAGTAAAAAAATTGCAGGAGAAAGGAAAACATGTATAATATTTAGTGGAGAAGGGAAAGGTCGTGGGTTCGCGGTAGTGCATATAACACAGATGATCTGTTCCTGTGAGTACCAATAATATGCAGGTAGGTAATATATATTATATGACTATACTAAAGTCGAATAATCATTTAGTTCCAATAACAAAAATGTTCGATCCGATTTCCTTCAGCCCGCTCGTCGCTAGCCTATATAATGAGTGGGGGTGGGGGGGCTCATTAAAAATTTCGTTCCCCGGCCAAAATGTTCGAGTTACGCTACCCCACCACTGTACAATTTATCAAACAGTTGTCGCCAGCCTGAGTCGAGAGGGTCGACTCGAGCATCGTCTATATATATATATAGGTATTATGTGTGCGTGTGTGCATGCGTTTTTTTAACGGTTGATGATTTGGATTACGACGGATAAAGTGCAACGCCGTATACTTATTTTTAAATCCTGGTTACAGTTCGTGGTGACAGTAGCTTGATCGTAGATCACTTGCATATGTATTATAATTTAAAATGATCGATGTGTTGTATTTTTGTACCTGTACCTAAGTCATCGTCAGTCTTGTAAATAATACTTTTATTTTGTATTCCAAATACATATTCGAATAAATGAGTACTAAGGTATTCGGAATACGTATTCGAATAAGGAGCTTCACATTAGAGGCACCTGAGCTTAAATAATTTCCTTAAGTGGTCTAATTATGATTTATACGACGTTGCATATTGTTATATTCGCGAGCACACGTAAACGAAAATCTATTGCGTTTTTTTTACTAAGCCTTTTTGGTTTTCGAGTTTGAAAAAATATTATCACTGACCGTGTATAAAAGCTTTTTTCTATATATAGTTACAACATAATATAATACATATTATATATAGGTGCATAATATTATATTATTTGTATTAACGTAGGTAAATACGTATATACATATTACACACGATTTTTGATGTTCATATCACAACTGTAATATACGTCAGTGATTTTATTATTATTACATTCCAATTGCACTCCGGTCTTGATTAGATGATTTCACGAATGTTTCGACGGTTTTGAGTCACGCGATTTTACTTTTTGAAACGTATTGAAGTTCCAAATACATTTTACGTGTATAAACTATAAATGCAATATACATGTATAATAATATATTATGTATTGGGTAATATAAATTCTCCAAAGTAAATTAACTTCTAATAATAAGCAGAATATTATATTAACTTAAGTTTCGACATCATGGTGGTAATAGAACTTTTTTTATTAATACAATTATTATACTTTTGTGCAAATGTAGAATTTTGAATGATTATTCTACAGTTCTTAGTTGTTTTTGATTTTAAATTATATCAACTATTGCAGGGTGATATTTGGTATAAAGTTGAACAGGTATACATTTGTCCAATAAATAAGTTTGGTTTTTAGCTTAAACTATATCGTAAAGGCACTGGCGTATTCATCCTAAGAAGCAGAAAGTTCTATCGTTTTTAAACATTTAAGTCATTTTTAAAGTAAATATTATTATCATTGAAAATTATTAACCAATATTAGATACCTACTTATAATGCATATTATGTAAGCTTATCTCACTGAATACTAAAGAGAATATTAAGAGCTGAAAATATATCGTCTTAATCAATAAATTACAATATGTATACTTATTATATAATCGAGTAAAGAGGAGGTAAAGACAATCTACTCGTATGTGGTATATATAAGACTATATTACATTAAACAAGATAAAATATATTAATATGTAGAATATGTATGAGTATGAACTATCTTTAAACCACGATCACGAATCTGGTACATACAACTTACTTAAGTCGTTGAACGTTACAATTAAACATTAACTTAGTTTCTTAAGTTTTCAGCCCACAGTAAAATGTAGATGTATATTTACGTTGTAACCTGCCGAGATATTTTTAACTTGCATGCCATTATAAATATCGTAGGTACTTATAGTAGTTAGTATTGTAAACGGTATAAATATAGTTCCGTAATAGTAATTTTAATCAAATTTTTATTTTGAAAAAACAATACCTATCTCAAAATAAACCATTTTCATTATAGCTTGTTATTTCTTTGTTGATTTAAGTATAAGCTATGGTGAGTTATAATTCCAATTGTTCCAAACAATTGTTTTATTGTATTTTATGTATCTAAAATACAAAATTGAAACATGGTCATTATTTGTGATCATCAATCACAATTCTATATACATGTGACCAATACCATAGGTGTAAAGGAAAAGTATCCTGTTATAAAGTATAATTAGAATTCTCATTTATTTAAAAAAAAATATGATAAATATTGATTAAATCATCGTTATACTAATAAAAACGAGTAAATAAAACAATATAGTATAATATTATTTATTACAGATATTGTATCTATATATTATGCATTTGTTGAATGTTTAAAAAATGTTCGTATATTTTTATAACATTTTTTTTTTTTATTATATAGGTAGTTATCATTTTTAAAAATATCAAAAAAAATCCAAGAAATAGAAATACTTAAATGAAAGAAAAATAAATAGAAGCTTCAGTAAAACAAATTTAAACGATTATTTTTTTATAGTTTAACAGCATGTAATTAAATAAAATGTTCTTTACGGTATAATATCTGTAGCTAACTACGTATTTATTTATAATTGTATACCAATCTACAGTGTATACATGGCGTATTATTATTATTGATTTATTCAGTTTATTCGTTCATAAGCTTTATACATTTATAATTATTATTATTATTATTAATAAATTGCAAAGAAAACTTTTAGAAAGGCCAATATTTTTGATGCTCTTGTAATTCGTGTTAAATAACACTTTTTTATCACAATCCAGCTTAACTTATCAACAATGAGACTGCAATTATACACGTTATTTTTATTTTCTTAATTTAACTAGAATTATTAAATATTTCTAAATAAAATTAAAAGCAAAACAATATTATGTCTTGATATTGATGCATACATTCTTTTTGTATTTATAATAATAATATGCTTCCATATTATATCACAATGGTGAAAAATAATTCATTGATGACACGAGTTGCTTATCTAGGATAAAAGTAAATATAAGTAGACTGGGATACCTACACGATCAAGATCGTGCCCACGCACAGACATTTTATTTGCAGCTCTATGTGTTTTGAAAACAAAACGCACACAATCCGTGAGTAAAACTGGCGTTATAAGATCAATTACCCTAATGGATATTAAAAAAAATCAGAATCGATTGCTGCAGTCGCCAGAGATGAGCAGTATTTAAGTACTATATATAGGTACGTTTGTTGAATGCAACTTGTATTAAGTATTTACCTAGTGAGTAGTGAGTTATAGTATTTTTTTTAATAACAAAACAATCCAAGTAAACACTTAGTACTTTTAATTGTAGATTCTAAGTGAAACGATAAATGTTTTTATTTTACAATGGCATGTGTTTACATTTTTAAAAAATGTTTTTGAGTCTATCCATGCACCTTTTGGAGCAGATAAAACGCTTCAACCGTCAACTACGAAGGTGGTTCCTCGTAAAAAAAAGTTGACCTAGTTGTTACTTGAGAGTTAAAGTAAAAATGTCAGCGTAAAATACTGAATAATATAATGAAAAATGTATAAAATATTTACAGAAAAACGGGGATATTTACGCAATGCAAATTTTAGACAAATTTGATTTCGATATTTTGTTGTTACTCAAAGACGTATAATTATAGATACTTGAATATTGACTTTAAATATTATAATAGCATTTTCTATAAAGGTATGGTATACTTTATAAAATACTTTGGCACTATTTCAGGTACTTATTTTAAATGTTCTCTACAAATGTTGATAAAAATGAGATAGAAATAAGATTGAAAATTTTTCTGTTCAGAATAAAAAAAACATTGATATTAATTGATATTAATTTTTATAGGCGTTTGAAGTTCAGATTTTAACAAAAATCGTAAAATCACAAAAGTTGACAAATTATTTTGTAGATAAAAATATATGACATATATTCAACGTTGATAGTTATTATATGTATTTAAAATTGAGTACAAGTCTCTATAAAAGTTTTACAGACCACCACTAAAAATATTGAAAATAATATTCATAGTACATTTTTCAAAATATATTAGTGTAACCAGGTAAACTATTACCTATACCATATTTATTTTATACTAATAGATAATTAATATAAGATATACAAATATAAAATATCTTTAGAAAAATTTGATGACAGACCGTCTGCTCCGAATCGTTTTTCATATTAAATGATTCATGTAACTCAACAACAGCACATTTAAAACATCCATGACCTACTCAATAGTGAAATGGTGAGGTTAGATGTCCTATCTCACTACACAGCAGAGGGAATTATCTGATTTTCCTCACAAATTAACCATAAATAATGATTTTTCTTATTGCTTAAATACAAGTTTGTGTTCCTCAGCCTCGATTAAACGAATATGTTCAATAACTAACTTCATTAAAACTTTGATTATGTTAATACTCAAAATTTTCAAAACATAACTTCAAAAAATTATCCTTTTTGAATGCAACCGTCAATTTATACAAATAACTTAAAGTATTACAATTTTATAATTTTTTTTCATCCAAATACTACTATATTTCTATGATATTATATAATTATTTACATTCATATATTAGTTATAGCCGTATTAGGTATTACATTTGTATGTTATGTATTTTTTATCTCGAATTTATTTGATCCAAATATTACATGTAGCTATATAAATTATAAATACAATTTTTAAAGTATTTTTCCACTGGTGTCACTATATTAAATTGCAATTCACAATGCATTTATTCAATGTGTGCATTTAGACTGCGCATTATATTATGTATAATATAATGTCAGTGACATTGTGTAAAATGTGCAATTACATGTAGGTAGATAATATAATATATTAGGTATATTATAGTATTATGAATATGAGATAGTTTTTGGGCTGACGTCCTGTAATATTATAATATTATAAAATGTTGTAATGTTATTTGTTTGGTCTATAGAGTGAAGTGATATTAAAGTTTCGTCAATACTGTACGAGTATGTAGATATACCTACAATCTGCTTTACAATATTTCTTAAAAATATACACTATCTTATTCAAGATATTATATGAATGATAAATGATAATATTACAGTTTGCAGTGCAGTACATAATTGTTTGCTAATAGAATATATTATATTATATACAGTCATATAGGTGTACCAATGTATCACATTGCCAAAAGCCGATGGCTAATCAGTATAATATCTCAAATCGTGTCTGCAGCTAGCAAAAATGTCTTTTATTCCATATTTTACGTATGTAGTACACATAAGTAAACAAAAATTAGAAAAAAATCCAAGGGGAGGAAAGATCGCTGAAATAAGATCTCACGGTGCACAAATATGCGATGTGGTCCAACGTGCATCGGGTGACACTCTGTAGGTAGATACCTATAGGCGTCCTAACTATAAAACTCAATGTTCGAGGGCCACATACGCATTACCACGGGCAACGATTTTGCGTTCATTGACTTTTGATGGAAAGCGGACGAGAGCGGAGAAGAGGAGAGAAGGAAAAGAATATAAATAAAAATAAACAAATAAATAAATCGCTGCGTCGTCGTTTGGCATACGTCGATGGCGACGGTGCAGATGCGCTGACAAACACCTCGTGTGCAAATCGTCGTCATGTGCTCTATAGTGGAAAAAAAAGGCAAAAGAAAGAAAAGAAAAGAAAAGGAAAGACAGGGGAAAAAAAATCCGCCGATAAAAAAGCGACGGAAAGAGGGGAGGATCGGCGGATGGAGACGAAAATAAAAGAATGATTGCGTGCGATCGAGAATCGACGTTAAATCGGTACCGATCTATTTCGGTCTGACGCGCGCGCGCCCCGATGCACCGCGCCCTGCTGCACCACGCTGCAGATAAATGCATTTGCACTGTGACCGTAGGCTGCGCGCCGGCGGCATTCGTTCGGTCACCGCAAAACCAGTGTGGTTATATTATTTAGAGTTACGAGTTGCGATCAGTAACCATTGCGACCAAGGGTCGTATTTGTACATGGTTATTACTTTTACAATATTATAATTAATTAATATATCCATTATCCATAGATTATTAGTGCATACATTATATTTTGATATCTATTCGCGGTTGCTCGTGAAAAAGGGGTTAAGTCAACATTTTAAGTAAAATGAGTTATTTATATCAGAAAAAGAAACTACTTATATTGTGTCAAAAGATATAAGTCAATTTGTATTATCGAATGTATTATTTCAATGCGCGTTTAGTGTTAACTCAATTTTTATGTGCTACAATAGTTGTCAGTTGTCACAAATAGGTACCTACATATATCTTTTGACACCGAACCCTTTGTGGTGCACGAGAAGTTTGTTCTTACTTAAGTCTTTATGCACAGAATAATGTGAAATCAGTGCAAAAATTCAGTTTTTTTTTAAGTTTGTTTAATATTAGGACTTAAAAAAAATTGTAAGCAATACAAAAGCTCATTCATTTTGTAGTACAGAACTTATAGATTTTAATGGTGTCATGAACTACGTTAACTGTTGAAAACCTTATCTTGCATATTTAATTTGACTTTGTTTTTGCTCTCCTTAAAAATTTTGATTTTAATGACTTAACCCCTTTTTCACGCGCAACCACGTGTTATTTTATATGGTTTCTTATTAATTAGTACAATTCACGTGATTATGGACTTCAAATAAAGCCAGATATTTTTTTATTACCAATTTTTTTATTTAAATTATAATTTTTTTAATATTATAACTATATACCTATATGAGTATGAGTATATTATAGTCACTGACACTGCTACAGGTTAGTGGTTACCACTGTTTACATAAATATAATATACTATATACTACATACTATACAACGTGGGTAATATAGTGTTTGGGTAAAAGCGCACTGAAGAAAAAATGTTATTAAACTACAATAATATGATTAGCATGCGTATTTCTTAAATTGATTGCTGATTTACCTTTGTATTCTTTCATCTAAGGTTTTTCAAGCGATATTTCCAAAATCAGTTTCACTTCTCGTAAGTTTATACTCCGGAAAATAATTCTCGTTAAAAAAATATTCTAATATCAGTATCTAATTCAAAATCGTATGTTTTATTTTAAACGTAAAACATTTAGTTTTGATTTTAAATGCATAAATAATTATTTTTTTGTTCTGAAGTTACTAGTTGATGTTTATAATATTATAAAGAAATATACTTATACATATTATACCAACATATTATGTTCATTACCTTTTTATTTTATTTAATAATTATTTGGGAACCACCAAAATATTGTGAACAGCTGAAGGATGAATTAGTTTGAATATAGGTACCTCTGACTCTATACTAGTGTATTATACTCATTTTACATTTACATATATTAATATTATAATGTTTAGTAAAATAAACCACAATAATGTTAGTCATGAGTGATAGAATAAAACTTACTATAGCTACAACAATAAAACATATTTTTATGTTATGTATATATTTATTTCAATATGATTCAATAACATAAATACATAATATTAGGTATAGGTACCAACAATGTCCAGATAAGACGAGATTGTGACCGAGCAATCTATACCCAAACTTAATTTTAATTCTTTTATCCGGGGTATAACTTTATGTTTGCTCGAGTCGTAACTCGTACACCGTTCCTGTAAAATGAATAGATTTTTCCATTCTAAAACCATTGTGTTTTTATTTTTTTAGAATTACATTTGAAAAGACTGACTAGTGTCATCGAATATAAAAACATATTTTCACAATAGATACATTGTAAATCATCAATATCGATTGTAAGTTTAGTACCTAGTACCAGTATAATTTAAAATAAATCTACATACCTAACTCAACAATACCTATTTAAACAATTTACAAACGTGGGCATAATATAATATAATATAACGTGAAGGGTAATATATATATATATAATATATATACAGGGTAATCTATCAAGCGGAAAGCATGCTCATCCCCTATACTATTTTTTTCATTTAATAATGAATTTATTCAAATTTCGAGTCTTAGAATTTTTAAATTTAATTATAAAGACCATATTTTAAAATTCTTGAGATTGTTTTTACTATAGTGGATTAGCGATCCAAACGTCTGATTTTCAAATGAGAACGCTCCTCTTTTACTATAAATGATTTAGTGACATTTTTTTTAAATGTTGATGTTGGTTAAACTCAATTCAAACGTTAAACGCGTACACACATAGACATTTGAAGTTATAAATATAATCACTAATATTAAACTATCGACGGGCTGATAGCTGAAGTCAGTGGCCAAGGAGTATGGATTAAAATATGTAATATAGAATTTAGTATTTATTATACTTGGAACATTTTTATAAATTATAAATAATTTTAATAGATAGATACAAATTATTATAACTTTAACATTACCATAGTCCACATAACTACCAACTTCATTATCATGGACCTATTATCCTTAGTACCTACACAAAGTTAAATAACTCAAAAACCACTCATTCACATTTTGGTTTTGGTTAGTCAACATTTTCAGAAAAATTTTCCACTAAATAATTTATTGTAGAAAAGGAATTGAAAATTAGAAGTTTGTATCTCTACAGACACACCTCATAAGTAGTACAAAAAATCTCTAGAATTTGAACAAACACAGTCTTTAAGAATATTTAATGATTCCGAAAATCAGTTTTTGAATAACTTCATTATTGGAGACGAACAATTCATGCTTGGTGAATCACTCTGTATACAATATACTATGTAGATTTAGTAGATATAATTGAAGGCCCGGCTCGAGCATTAGGACTTATAATATTATAGGTACACAATAGTTGCAATCAAACCTCCATTTTGCCGCTCTTCGTCATCATCATCGTCCAGATTTTCTTTTCCAATTATGCAAATCAAAATAATCATAATTACTATAATATTGTCTTAATTTTATATAGATGATAGACATAATATCATATGCTTGCACGAAAAAATGCTATAGTATCATAGTATAATATTATTTTACTTACTTAACGGTATTAATTACTTTCAACCCGACAGGCGCGTGTAGGGTGAGATACTTATACGATTTAGAAATCATTTTTTCCACTCGATGCAAGTCACGTGGGCACAATTATTATTTACCTCGGAATAATTTTTCCGGTAAAATTCGCGTCTCTGGTGTAAATTGTATTGTGCACTTATCCATGTGATGAGCAAACGGAAGGTTGATTAAGCGATCTCCGAACCGCCTCAATACTTATTATTATATATGGGCGTATCTATGTATGAAAGTATGAAAAACGTGTCCGTAGGTACAGGTATATAAATTAATATTAAAATATGGCTGTATTATACTATAGGTGTTGCACGTGGTAAATAAGTATGATGATTTATTTCCGTGCACGCTGGATCGATAAATATTATTACTTTGACAAAGCGACGAATCAACGAGTGCAATCTCGATTATACATAATAATATCTCCTATACAATTTATATACCTGCGGATATAATATAGTGTTTGAAGTTAGAAATATTCAGTGTGAGCAATTTTAAACATTTGTTTTTCTTTTGTTTTTCTCGTTTATTATAGCTATAAGCACTGATGAAAAGCCAAATATCAGTTTTATCAACCATATAATAACTATTTAAATATGCAAGACCCTTGTTTGAATTCATATTGTTTTAATAACATAGAACATATTATTATTAATATAGAAGTGTTTACTTATTTCATAATATTTATGATATTTTGATTAAATATATGGATTTATTTTAAAAAATATATCGATTCCACAAGTAGGTAAATATTTAATGTTTGATTTATGAGAATCTTTATTTGAAATTATTCAATTTCTGCATACTAATTAGATAATTATAATTGTCCAATTAACTTTACTTTTTTCAGTTTTTTTTTTTAAAAAAATAATAATTTTAGTTAAATTCACATAATATACATATCTATAAGAAAAAAAAAATAGTTAAAACTATTAACTCATTAATTATTTTTTAGTTTAATCACTAGATACCGAACAATATATGATTTTAAATACAGATGAAAAATGAATGAGTATAATTAATATTGATTTGAAAAATTAGTTGACACAAACGAGTGATTGCCAAAACCATTATCACAGGCTAATCTCCAATAAGAATAGTATATATAAAAATCATTTTCAACAAAATATTTAGGTAATTATTATATTAAAGAAATTTAAAGTTGCACTGCAATCACTATACGATATTACGACATTAAATTTAAAATTTCGGATACCTACCTACCCATCATAATATAATATAATTCGGTGTCTTACCATTTTCCGCTGATTCTACTTGATCAGTAATCAAACTGTATCGTAAAATTGTATACATTTGTATACTTTTGTAAATATGCCATTGTATTATGTAAAAGTTTATTGAGTAATTTACCAATTATTTATATTTTACTTTTCATCAAGCTAAAAAAAAATATGTTAATAAAATCGTTATACCTACACATGCAAAAAAATTTTCCTTGCACTGCAAAGTTGAACATTTCTTGAAATGTTTGATAATTGTATATTTCGTGAAACTTTCAAACACAATCATCTTTGTACAGTTAATTATAATTTACAACTTTAGCAGTCATCAAGAGACTCGAGTGGTTTTATTTTTTATTATTATTCTCATTATTTACAATTATTATGTAAACAGTAAGTTTATAATTTTTAATCGATTTACTCGCGTGATTGTGAGGAATATCTTAAGTACACACAAACGAGTATTAAATTGAAAACTCTGTTGAACAACATTTGATCAATAGGACAAATAATAATGAACCTAATCCTCGTCAAAATGAATGGTTATAGTGTCTGTCTTGATGGCGATAATTTATCAGTCTCGCGTAAGTCGTACTATACCTACAATAGATGTATACTTGCACACAGTATAATATTATTAGTCTGTAAAGTGTATTATTAATAACACACTGTGCGTAGGTACCTATATAATATACATGTGTGTGTGTGTGTCTATTATATACAGTCAGTAGTATTTATTTTGCCCTGGGAGATATTATATTATGGTTTTAGATTTATAAAATATAATTTCAAGTATATAACATTATTATGATTAATCTCTCGGACTGCAGTTGCAGTGCAGAGAGTCGGTAAACGGGTTTCTCCTTTTCCATTTCTTATAAACTTAGGTACAACCAACCCTCGCCACAGTTATACACTTGCTACAGCTATATAATACCCGTTTATCGGCCATTGGATGATTTAGATTGGTCTGGGTATCCCTGATAAAAAAAAAAAAAACAATTCATAGACTTATCGGCTTGTAAGTTTCGAGTCTATACAAAAACATTATGGGTATAAATTGTTTTTTTTACAGAGAATAGTAGATATAGGTACGAAATCCAGCGACACAACCGATATTTTTAATATACAATCTAGACCAACCACTGAACGGAAATCCCCTTAACAAGGAGTAATTATTTAAATTTGTTTCGAATTATAAAATTTAAAATATATATAGGACGTCATCGGAAAAAAAAATGTAAAACATTTTAAACAATTGTAGTTAATTAGAAGTATTTAAAAAAATGAATTCTTACAATAATTACTTTAAACTGTTTAAAATTATTATTTTCTTATCAACCGGAAAATTTACTGAGCTAAAAACCGTGGTTCGAGATAAATAAAAAATAACTCATGCCGGGTTGCCTGAACAAATTAACAAATGAAAAATCACTATACATATTTAATATTAATCAAGAGCTATAGTCTCTTTTAAGCACGATTTAGTGGCACATGATGGGTCGCCATTATGTTTTAGAGTATTTAGACGTTTTAGTGAACCGTAAATTAATCCGTTTTGCAACTCGGCATCAGTGGGTATTTATATTATGTTATGCTAAAAGAAAATAATGTACGCTTGTTTTTTTGTGCTAAATATTACGTAATTTTAAATTTTTTATAGCAATTTATAAAAATAATAAATTTTCATTTTATTTTCCTCGTTTGGTTGGGTTCGGAAACATAATGTAATCAAATCTGAAATCATGTTAGGTATATTGTTATATAATAATAGGTAGCTGAAATATATAATACTTGCCTAAAGAATTTTTATACCTAGGACTTACCTATTGACTCCAAACACATTTGAATATTATATTATGTAAATCGCATGTACAATAAATCACAAAAGTTTTTTTTCTTTCTTAACCATAGGTACTTTATACTTTCATATTTACACCACTAGCAGCTATGCATATTTGTGTTTATATACATGGTATATAGCTGGTAAGTAAATAATAAGAAATGGCGTTTTTCGTTATAAAATTTAAATTGCGCGAGTCTGTTGTACAAGCTATTCAAGGCGGCGCCTACTGAAGTATCAAAAATTGAACTCACATTCAATATCTTTTACACTGTCGTAGAAATTAATTTTTTACCAAAATAAATTCGACATAGGTTTTTGCAATAACTTTTCTCAACATTTTATAACATAAGTATTCCGCAAATTTTAAATATGTAACGTAGGTAATACATTTTTTAAAATCACATTATATTATAAATTATAATAATAATAAATAATAAGTGTAAGTGCAGTGAACATCCAAAACGATATATTAAAAAAAAAATATCTCATGCTGACATTTAGTTTTAGTACGAGTTCTAAGAGAATAAATGGTGAAAAGGTTACTTTTCGGCGTCAGAGTCAACCACTGAAGCTCTCTATCGAGTGCGAATAGCAATTTTTTATTAACCATTATGCATAATATAATCAAAATTAAAACAACACTTTTTTAGTCGGAACTTGAAGGCTTACAGTATGATTTTCAAAATCTTATGTTATGATATTATTCTTAAGCATTTAAAGTTTTAGATAAACTTGAACTACACAACGATGCTTACAAATAGACTATCATTAACATTATTTATTTTTACATTATTTCAATGACTAATAATGACCACCGTGTAGTATGTGGATATACTCATTTTGATCAAGACTTAATTTCTATTTTCTTCTAATATAAATCGATTTATAACATTATAACTTGAATAAATTATGAATTGAATACAAAATTACCTTGGCTGATCAAGTTGACACATTTTGTGTACTTAATTTATGTTTATCTTTCTTAAATTGTGTATTAAAGGAGTCGCAAGCAGGATGCAAATAATTGCATTGATAATACCTATAACAGAGAAAAATTAATTGACTATTAAAGTTATTTTACAAAAAAAAATAGTGTTATTTTTTTATTAGAATAATGTACATTAAAACCTCAAAATCAGATTCGATTCATTTTGAGCTGCATGAGCCGAAGACAATAAAATGTACACCACGATTGAGTTGTGTGCTTTAATATAGGTACACTATCCCTGCTCGATCCCCTGCACAATTCTTAGAATATTTTATTGTCACACATGTAATTGAGTTGTTCTATGCTTTATTATACAAAGCCACGAGTGGCTGGTTAAAATATGTAAAAGTATACACAATATAAATAACATAATACATAATATTATTATGTTTGTTTGTACAAGTTATTATCTCGTGGCACAGAAAAATAATGAACATAATGTTTATTATATTTTTTTGTGCAACCACAGCAGTTCGTCTCGAACGATTATGGTTTACATGAACGTTTTCACTACACATTTTGAACGTTTATTCGTTAGAAGACATCCCACATACTGTCTACATTGACCATATTATTATTATTATTAATTATTATAGGCGTTTCGTCTAGTATCAAGTCAGTTGCTTGTGATCGATTTCGGATGAGCTATCCAACACAGTGTCATAACTCACAGTTAGGATTCCTAGACATTTCCTGATTAAGACATGAACATATTATAATTATTATTATTTTTACTATTATTATTTGCACAATATTATGTTCTTAATTATTGATCGGAAAAACATGATTAAATAATTAATTTTTCACAAGTGTGTTCGTAAATTTCAATCAGACGGAGACGTGTAAGAGCGCAATGAACATTTTGTTTAGTGTTTATAGTATAAACTTTTTTATTAACATAAAACTGTTATTTAGTAAACAATGATTTTATTTACTGACAAAAATTTCTTTTAAAAATATTTATAAAAGTATTTTAACACATTTAGGACGAAGACCGTGTTTTTGAAGATTTTTTTAAGATAATATTATCTTAAAAAATAATTGTTTAGTCGTCAACGTGTTAATATACTATTATGGGTACCATATATTGTTGGTACAACAAAAAGATTGAGGGGGGCACGGTCCATTCCACAACTCCCTTGCCCATCCTGCGGGTGCCCCTAATAGTCCGATTTCGATTAACGGGGAAATAATTTATTTTCGTTAGTTGTTCATCGAGTTGGATAAGTACGATGTGAAAAAAAATGGAGCTCAAAATATATCACCAGAAACTAATTTGCTCAAACAAACAAATACATAAATATTATAATATATGGGTATATTATATACCTAATACAGTAATAAGTATTTGTTTCCAAAATTTCTGTATAATAACTGCCTCTGATCTCCTCGCAAATAATACCTAAGCCTAAAATCAGCCGACCGAGGAAAAAAAAATTAGTTAAATTCCAAAAAGAAGAATTTTCTAAACGATATATAAATATTATATTATGACTTATCCATAGAGAGAATTCTGGGAGCAATCTAAAATAGTCATATAATGCAACATAATATATTATAAATATTTTTCATAACCTATATCACCCAAATATAATACTTAATAATGCACGATAGCCACTTGTGATTATATGAGTAATAAGTATATTATACTATAATAGGTATTATTGTCTATTTGTAATAATATTATATTAATCGATACATTGACAATTTTTTCGAGTACTACCTAGATATGTGCCTATTTGAGTTACTTATTGAACACTTCAATTTTGTAATAAAAAAGAACACGAAAGCAAAAATTTATAGTTTTATTACTTTGTATCCGGTTTTTTTATCATCGAAAAATATAATAATACCTTTGTCTTCATCTGTGAACTGTCAATCACTGAGACAATGAGACACTGTGTAAATATCGCGTAACAATACTTTTTAAACATACCCCATACATCGGAGTTTTAATTGGGTTTTTTTCCGATGTTTATATTTTGTATACGTTAGTGTTTTCATAAGTAGATAGGTACCACTAGAACAAAATATAATTGTAAGTTACCTATTGGTAATTCAAGTTATTTAAAGTACGGCACTATACCTATAAGTACCTTAGGGACATTTTTAATTTACGATATTAGAGTTATATTATTTTCAATATTTTCGTGGTCACATAATATTATTATTATTATTATGTCATTTTATACGATATTTATGGTTACATTTTACTGTGGTTTTTTTTTAAGACCCTGTCCACGCACACAACAAAGTACAATAATAAAAAGGTGGGCAAGTGGGTGTCGCTCTGCTGTACAGTAGGTTACAAGGGGGTTACTGTATAATGGATGATATTAAATTTGAATTCAACGATATAATATCATTGTATAAGAAAAACGATTCTGAGTGGAGACGGTATGTCAGTCTATGTATAAGACATAGGTATTATATACATATCTATGGTATTAAACAAAAAATTGACCTATAATGGGTACCTATAATAAATTCCAAATTAATCATATCAAAATATCCATTAGGTACTTATAACGCGTTATACATCAACAAAAACCGTGATACTATCATAGATATATAATAGTACACTTTAGAAGTTTCAAGTATCCACGAATAATATTATTCAATCACAACAAAATAACTAAAATAGTTATTCTAGGTTTTATATATGTAATTTCGTCCAAATTTGAATTTAAAAGGTCTGTAAAAAATAACTGTGTTCATATATTTTTTAGATTTTTTGGTTACAGTTTGAACTATTTACGAGAACCTTTGTGTTGAATTTGCAATCCTTAGCTATAAAAACTGAACATTTTATAATTTATTAATTACAATGATTGATAATTTTCGAGATTTTGATAAATTTTGTCAAAATTTGATCTTTAAATGCTTATAAAAAAAAACTGTGCCTATGTATTTTTAATATTTTTCAACTGATATTGTAACAATATATCAGGAGCCTTGTATTAAATTTTTACACTTTTTGGACCAACAGATAAAACTTAATTGATATTTATAGAAAAAAAAACTAAAAAAAATTGAAAGCTGTAAAGGTCCATAAACAGCTCAAAAAGAGTCAAAATATTTTCAAAATTGTATGGTGTATAGGAAATGCTAATATAAACATTCAGTGAAATTTTCATGTATCTACAGTTATTTGTTTTTGAATTACAACAAAATAAGGAAATCGCTACATGGGAAATCGAGTGAATATTCAATGTTGTAAAAATTTGAATTTCAAACGCTCATAAAAATTTAATTTGACTTTCTTTTAGACATTTTTCTTTTGATAAAGGTAGACAAACTTATAAGGAATCTTGTGTTTAATTTTCAAATCTTAGATTTAAAAAGAAAAATTTTCACGAATTCTTAACTCAAAATAATTTGCTAATTTTCGTGATTTTCCCATATTTTGTCAATTTTTGAACTTTAAATGCTTATAAAAAAAAATTGTGACTAAGGATTTTTAATATTTTTCATCTGCCTTTGAAACAATATATTAGGAGCCTTCTATTAAATTTTCAAGCTTTCGCAACCAACAAATAAAATTTTATTGATATTTTTAGAAAAAAAACTAAAAAAAAATGGAAAATGAAAATGTCCCTAAACAGTTCAAAATAAATCAAAATATTTTGGAAATGTTTTCGTGTATAGAAAATGCAAATATAAACAACCAGTGAAAATTTCATGTATATACGTTCATTTGTTTTAGAGTTACACCAAAAACCAAAATCGATTTTTTGGAAAACCAATTTTGCCTAAAAATTCCCGTTTTTCCTTAATTTTTATGTTGTTTTTCCCGGCGCTTGTGAAAACTACTGGGAAATTTATACTTTTGACCCCCCAAAGTACCAACTAGATTCACTTTCCTATCAGAAAAGCTACTGATGAAGAAAATCCAAGCACTTTTACTGTCCTAAAACGTGATGACAGACACAAAAAAAATAAAAAATAAAAAAAAAAAATAAAAAAACACACATCATTGTAAAATCAATACATTCATCGTTTCACTCAGAATCTAAAAAAAATAAATAATAATATTAGTCTCGAATTTTCTAAAAGAGTAGTTCTCAAATTATTGGCTCATATTTTATATCATATTGTTATGATGAATTTAACAGTGGTTTCCTTATTGTGTATAATATTATTACGTACCATCTTAATATCTACCGTTATTATTTTCCGCGTAGATTATCGTAATGTTACGTAGGTACGTGTATAATTATTTATAATTTAATTATAAATTTTAATTTCTTAATTTATTTTTCATCGATTACGTCGATTTGAACTTTTATATAGTATTTCTCCAGATCGATGTTTTCCTCCCGTCGTGTAAATAAAGACACCGCACACTTCCGCTGTTTGACCAGTGTGTAAGACGTATCTTTTCTTTTTATTTGTCGGAATATATTGTTTTTCCAAAACACGTCGGTCGCAACACCCTCTCTCATCCCTTCCCCTTCAAACACACAGACATTCGCCGTACGCACCGTCATTATTATTATTTTGTTATACTTACGTTCAAATATTATTGTTTACTGTAATTGTATTGTATACGTTATTAAAATACTCTACTTTCTCCACGAGGATGTTACAAATTCCTCTTGAATTTCGAGTAGGTATAAAAAAAATATAAATATAATATACACTTATTAAATTATATACATAAAATACCTATAGTATTATTATTTATTATACACCTATATATGTTATGTATACGAAATTCCTCCAGACGCGCTAGTTTATTTCATGCTATAAAATCTGTATGCCTAAGTATAATAATACACTTGACGATTTAAAGACACGCCGACGAATTTTTAACTGCATAACTAGAAATTTCAATCACAGATTTTTTCCATAATCGTCTAAGTGATTGTTTATTCTAAAATTCAAAATTATTGTATACATGAAGGTTGGTATACCTACAATATACAGGCTCATAATTACCACTCGGGCCGGATTGGGTAGGGTCCGGCCCATTATCAAAGATATACAACAGAGGCTCTACCCTGACCATAGCCGTAATTAGTTGGGAGCTAGAGGGGGCTTAGCAGTGCCGCAAACTAGGTTTTGTGGGGCACTGATGCGAAAAATGTTATTGGGCCTGTACTTGTACTCTAGTATAATGAGCAGTTTTACGGCCCCAAACGGTGCTGACAGACACAAAAATAAATAAATAAATAAAAAGCACACATCATTGTAAAATCGATATATACATTCATAGCTCCGTTCAGAATCTAAAAATGTCAATTCTTGAATTGTTTCATGAATCATTTATCAATATCAATCTATTATTACACTATTATGTAGGTATCTACATTTTCCATTTTTTTTTTTTTTTTAATAATAACTTATTTAATTTTTCCTTTGATGATTGACCCCTCCCCCCCTATTTAAACATAAAACCTGGACAGGGAATTGCAATGCATACCTTGAGTCTCCTATTGTTGTGGCACTAGGGCTTAGTCACCAAAATATTTTTTTACCCCCCGAATAATACAATGGCAAATTAAAGAGAGTCGTTTATGATTTATTCGTTATAGAAACTGGAACCATTTAACTATTAAAGTTTGATGATACCTCTGTTTCATATAAATATATAATCATATTATATTTTTTCGCACCACTGTGTACCGATGTCCTATACGATATAATCGTACCACTTACAAGCACCTGTCCAAAACCAAACCAAGCTGCCCACTGTCCTCTAGAACAGTAGACCACAGTCCGCCCCTGATTACCACCATTTTTATAATCACCTGTTCAAAATTATTTCTGGTTAAGTAACTCCGATGACATAATATGAATTTACATAAACACTGCTTTAAACAGGTGCGTATACAGAGGGAGGTATTGAAGGTTGTGTACTTTATTGAAAGGGTTTTGAAATTGTGTACTTTATTTATATATATAGATTATGACCCCCCCACCCCCGAATTTTTTTTTGTTTACGCGCCTGGCTTTGAACCACGGTGGTTAATTAAAAGCTGTGAAAATCACCATAAAATAATATATTAATTGTAATCTTCTAAATATATTTTCTGATCATCTATAAATTTCCGTGAGTAAACGGATTTCGTAATATTTAGTCAGATTTGAGTATAAATATAGGTATGGTTAATATTATATTATACCACATTTTTCGTAGGAATCTGTGGGGTTAATGTGATATTCTACGTGTAGTACGTATCACTATGATGTTTACAAAATTACATTATTTCGTTTTGATTGAAAAGTTATTAATTATTATAATAACATTTAATATGTTACACTACATTTCTATAGTTGTAGAGCAGAAGGCAACAGGAAACCACTACACGCGCTTACTATTCCCAAGTAACCCAAGAGTACAATAATTGAAATTATTTCAGAATTCTAGAGAAATGTATTTTTTTTTTAATTAATTTCATTTAAAATGTTATAGCATATTTCCACCATTAAGAGTTTGATATTTAATGTTTACATTTTATAACATTTCGTAAATATATAATGTAGTAAGATTTATAATACAATGTTTTTTTAAGTATTAATTTACTTAATTATTTATTTATTCAAAATCCCTAATGACATTTTTAATATAAGAATGATAACACGATTGCGTTTAAACAGAAAAAATAAAAGATAATAAATAATAAAAAACTTTACAGTTGTACAGAATAATGAATATATATTATTGAAAAATAGTTCACGCCAAAAATCCAATAATATGATAACAAAAATAATCAATATAGTAGGTAATAATTAAATAAATCAATTATAATGTATTATAATATACTACGTTAACATATTGTTATTTAGTAAAATTGCTCTTATTTTATTATTTTATTTTTCTTTTGATGCCGGGCCCCTTCGAAAGTTTACAGTTTCGAGTGGAAGTTTTGATCCGATTGTATAGTATTTGGCTTAGGTTTAGTTTCCGTTTTTTAACCAGGTGGTGATTTCGTTTAAAGATAGTTGAAGTTTTTGGATTAATTAAGAATTAAAGATTGTTCTGTCGTTAACAAACATTGCCAGATGAGAGTTTGAAGGATTGGAGATATCATGACTGTAAATGTTAAAGAAAGTTGGTCCTTAGACTAGTAAAACTAAGGTAGGGAGAAGTTGGTACCAACTCTAACTCGAAAGTCCAATTTTCTTTAAAGTATTTTATGATTTTGTATAGATATTTAAAAAGAATTCGAAAGATTAAGTAACTTAAATTTAAGTAAAAGTCCGTGGGATGTGAGACCATGTGTTAGGTTGAGAAACACAGCCATTGTATATTTTTTCAAAGGCACGTGCAATTGGGTATATTTTCAAATATAATTTAAATGTTGTGAAATCAACATTTGCGTCTCTAACTATATCGATAATTTATAACAATCTATAAAGGTAATAGTAATATCAAGTATAAATACTAAATAGTAACATATTATTATAATCAAGCCAAATAAGTTTTCAAAAATACTTGTAATTAATAGCATAATAGTCTACCTAAACACTTTATATTTCGACAGTCTATATATAGACTTTAGCATTAAAATATTAGTGACTTTGGATCGATTGAGATATTTTTTGTTGAAGCCAATTTACTTCCCAGTTAATTTTCCTATTTTCGGGACGCAAGTAGTCTAAGTAAACAGCGAAAACAAAAATTTAGATTTGAAATAATAACTCTCACACTATATAGTCTCATTCTCGCAATATTGATTTTAGAGCAGTATACATATTGTATAATATCAAAAACAATAATACAATTCAAAAATATTATATTAAAGATGATTGTGTCAAAAATCTTCTGAGGAGCTTATACAACATTTAAGGAGAGCGAGAAAACCCGTTTTATTGGGAGTAAAATGCAGTCCAGTGTTATTTTATTTGAACATTATACGCATTCATATTATTATCGCCATCATCGCAATCGCGACTACACGCTACAGCTGATTATTGTGCCAACGAATGATATTTACACATTTATACATATTAAATTGTTGTAAAAGTACCGTGTACATAATTATTATAAAAAAAATCAAATAGGCAGGACGAGTGTTGAAAATATATAATATATTATATGGGCACCGCATCGCGTGCAGTGCAGTGCAGTGTGGTGCATGTGTAAATTGCAGTGTATAAATTATATTATACGTCATACAGAGTGATTCGCACCTTCAAGTATAATAAGGACCTACTAAATAATAAGCTAAATATTACATAAATATTTTCGCAAAACAATTATCAAAGACTTTTATTATTTAATTATTATCCTTACTAAAATTGATCTCATATTTATTAATAATTCGGAAACAACAGTCGTTTGAATTTCAACATTAAACACATCAACATTTAAAAAAAAAAAACAAAAAATCATCTGCTTAATAACTTACGGTAAAAAATATCGATAGGTACTCGATTTTTTTTTTTTTTGTTTGTCATATTTATTTTAATTTATACAATATGCATATAATATTTTACAATAAGCACAAAAGATGGGTGGATACGGTAGGGATGAGAGGTCTTGGTTGGCTTGATTGAAAAAACTATTCAATAATAGTACTTCATGCGGTACTCGTTTGAAAAAAAAATGAAGCTCATTTCGTCTTATAGATGGTTTTCAAAAATTCTAATGATTTGAAAGTGCAGTCCTCAACTGTGTTTGAACATTTCAAAAATCAAAAAACAAATAAAATGTGCATTATTATTAATAGGTAAAAGCAGGAATGTGAGCATCGTGCTTGGCGAATCGTCCTGTATATAATATAATGTATAATAATATATAAAAAAAAAATGTAACGTGTCGCTCGCCAATATCTATATTATGCCTGCGAATAATCGTCGTGTCGGACTAATGACTATTATTAAACGCGTGTCTACATTATAAAAATTATACCATTCGTAATGCACAAAACCGGTAGGTAGGTTTAGGCTACAGGTGTTAAAATAATAATAATAATAATATGGGCACAGTCTCGTTCGGAGCGGATAATATGATTAACAATAAATAATGACAATAATATTATCTAGGTACCTATACGATAACTATGTAAGCAATATGCCTAATAATATAATATTATTCCTAATCATTATCTACGCTACACAATATCATAATATTAATATTTCCTATATTGTTATAAGTATTAAATTATGAACAGTTTTCGGCGAGTATCGTAAAACACGATGACCACCGTTTACGCAGAGCACAATCGGATATTATTATACCTATATTATAGCCATTATAAGTGGTGTGGTGTACACGATCGCATTTTACCGTGCCGATGACGTTATAAACGGCTATATTTATACTGTTGTACTCGCTCGACAGCGTACGTACAACTGCCATCACCGGTATGTATGTGCGATTGTTTTATACAATTATTTTTATTGTACTTGGATAATAATATGTTTTATTAATTCATAATTTTTTTTTTCACAACTCATATTAGACGAATGTGTGTTTGCATTCCCGCCATTTTCATATATATAGGTATAGGTACCTAAACACCGATTATCATTAAATGATTATATATTTTTGAATTATGAATCGAGGTTGTCACAACGAGCACTGCTTAATCGAACAATATTTCAACGCACCGCCTGTAAGAGCCTCCTGCTCGGGCTGCTCGTGTACCATATAAAATCCGATCTTATTAGGCAGGGCTTTCAAACGTTATAATAACGTTATGATCATAACGTTAAATTTTACAAAAAAACGATTGAAATTTGTAAACGTAATTGTAACGGAAAGCGATAATCAAAAATAATTAAATACAGCAAAATAAAAACATTAGGCTGTAATACGATTGAGAACGTTCGACCTTTTTTAGCGTACGATTGAGATCACTCGAAATGGAACAATGAAATAACCGCTGACCCAATAAAACAGTACTATTGAGAACGAAATTAAGTCCAACGTTGCCGAACTATATTCAAGTCAAAATAAAAATGAAATAAAACATTGAATAAAATAATTAAAAATTATAAATTTTACAAATGTCATAATTTTTAAAAAAATTTGTATTATTGGTAGGTACCAATAATACAAACATTTAAAAATAATTTACAATTTAATTTCCCTATATAAATTTCCCATATGTGTTAAATATTTTACTAATCCTTCAGAAGATTTTTTTTGACAGTAGTTAATATAAGACTGTATTGTTTTTGAAATTTTTTCTTCATCTGCTTTTGATGCCTTTTTAACAGTACCCTGTTGAATAGTATTGAGTTTAAAAGACGTTTATTCCTGCTACATAGTGTGTGAGCAGTGCTAAGAATCACATATATTTATATAGGCTATAGCCATAGCCGATTATTATATGGCAAAGTTTGGCAACGTTGGGCGGAAAAATAAAAACTGAGCGTTCTCAATCGTAATAGTCAAAAGGGTCTAAGAAAGGTATCGCCAATAATGACCGTTCTCAATCGTATTCCTGCCAAACATTACGATTAACAATATAATATGATATATCATTAAACAAAACATATTATGGCAAAAACGTAATTTATAAAATATCATTGACCGAAAAATAACGCAAAACGAAATATTTTAAAATCTATTTATTTAAAAGGTCTATTAATTGGCTTCGTAGAAACATTTATTTCATGCAAACAATCTCCGGAGAGTATCCGGGTCATTACCTACCCGCATTAGTTATTAATTTAACGTTTTAATTCTAAATAATGATAAACACAAAAATGATGTAACGTTTTATTTGTAAATAACATAAAACGGACTTTTTTTCAAACGCAAGCCCTGCTATTAGGTAAATAGTATATACCTACAATAATATAAGTAGGTACTTAAATAGTCTATATCTACTAATGGTTGTCACACAACATAATATTTTATGCATTAGAATAGTCGTAGGTCTCAATTATGACATTCCCTTATAAACTTTAACTTTTTAATTCTTGTTTTAAACCCTCAGTGCAGCGAGAGCCATTGGATGAACAAATTAAAACTACAATTTCAAAATACCTATTAAGTACTTAGATACAAACAAAAAAAAATTTAATTTGATTTTAATCTAATTCAATCGAATTTGATTTGAGTACTTATATTATGAATTTGATACAGTGGTAAAAATTGATTAAGGTTATAATATGGCCATTAGAACAGTGTGAACTCGCTTTGTGTGATTATTGATTCTATAAAAACGGGCGAGGATGACTTACAATTGTCTATTTCAAGGAGAATGTCCAATTGGTGATACAGTTACACTTTATTGAATTTTGTCGAGTTTAGCATTTTTAGCAGTTAGCTATATGTTTTGTCAGCTCGTTCGTTTTATTTTATGTTCTGAGTCCCTAATTCCAGAAAAAGGGGTTGATTTTTTAATCGTAATTTTTTAGATCGAAAATTGTATTTTGTTATCTAATATCTGATTGGTTTTACCTGTATATTTTTTAACTGTTTATAGCACTGAGAGATAGTCAGTAAAAGTAAGTTACTGAGTCATTTTTATGATATTCAGTAGTTATTAAATCGAGAGCTTTTAAAATGACAATGGATTTAGCTGTAAATACCAAACATAAATTAGGTAGTTTGAACACAAGTTCCAAATTGATCCATACAACAGTTGCTTCAACCCCACCCATATGCTTTTTGATGCACTAGTGAATATTATTTTCACTTGCAATATTCTGATTAGTTGATACTATAATGTTGTTTATAAATAGAGAGAGATGGATATGTAGAAGTTTTTTTTATATTGAACGTATGGTGTTAATTTTGATGGTTTTATATATTTATTGTATTTTGAGCTTGCAAACGTGTTTATAGTTGTATATGCTTTTATAACGCTTTATCAAAAACTTACAGTGCAATTTCAGTGAAGCCACTAACGAAATACACACACACACACACACACACACTTCTTTTAAAGAGCAATTCGGTGTACCTACGTAATAATGAGTAGTTTGGTTGTACAGCAAGTCTAATAAGTAATGTTATATAACCATATAAGCTTTCTTATAATATAATATAATAAATATATTTATATTGCTAATATTATGAAAAATGCATATAAATTTGTACGATTAAAATTGTTCATTTCACATTTCATTGTATGAATTAAATTAATTGATTTTAGAATATTATATTGTCTATAGACTATATTATAATAAATTGGTATGTACATGACACACGCTCTTATATGAATTTTATTTTACAGTCTTTCGTAATCTTTTTCCTACATGTAAGTAACCAAGTACGTTCATATATATAAATACACAGCATGAGTCACATTTGTTAAATTCAAATATAAGTAGTCACAGGATTCAAAAATCGATATAACGTTAGAAAAACGGCTTATACGCTTTTCGCTTTTCTTAAAAGGTAAATTTTGGTTGGAAGTGTTATCGTTTGATAAAGTTTTGAACAAGTTCGGACATGTAGTTTGAAGTGGTTTGTTTTGAAGCTCTTTTTATAGAAACTCAAAGGCAAAAATAATATGTTTCTGACATAATTTTAGAAAGTCACATCAATAACCATGGACTAAGGAGAGTTGATAGTTTATAATAGATTTATAAAGTAATATACTTGCACTTAAGACAACAAAATTTGTACGTAAACAATAGTTATAATGTTATAAAATAATTATTTACATTTTATAGATGGGTACCTCCGTATCGACTTTCGATCGTATTTTTTTACTGAGATCGATTAAATAAATATGAACAAAGTAATTTTTACAAATCTATAACCTTTTATTATTAACGAATGAAAAAGTTATCCTTTCTACGCAGTATTACGAATCTTTGAAAAAGTTTATATTCCATAAATTCATAATAATTCAAAGCATATTCTTTATATAGAAATCAATTTATGCTTATTTTGTCTGTCAAATAAATACACAACGATCACAATATTCTATATTATTATGTAAAATATAATTCATACCTGTGTTATGTGCATACTCCCTTTCTACCTTTCAATCAAGAAATATACGTAGTATAAAAATGTAATAACGTTCAAAACAATTCAATTTATATGATTAATATGAAATGATTATTGCACTATTGTATATTCACTGCAGGTACACTGTGGTGTACGGATAACTATTTACATTTTCTTATAATTTTTGAAAAAGTTAACTATAAAAAAAATTTGTTTGATTGAAAATATTAATTAAATATTGATCTTGATTGTAATGCCGTAATATTTAAGTTCGATTACCTGTATTAAAATTACCACTGAATTGACATATTTTATTTATAATTTATAACTTATACGAACTCGTCGTTCAATTCTCTGGATGAAGTGAGACAGGAAGTCATAGCTCCGTTTTGTCCTCGATTTTGATCACAGACATTTTGTCAATACCGCAAGTTGAGCAAACGCCTTAATAGGTGTTCATTCAATCGATTTAGATTTATTATAAAAACCCATTATAAATTCAAGTTCACTTAAAATGTTCCAATATTATAGGTAATCGCAAACGCGTTTAAATTCTTTGAGTTCTTTGATATTTGCTTACATGTCGAAAATATCGATTTCATAATGTTAGGTTACTATACAATATACCTATAGTATAATATATATCAATTGTGAAAATATGTGATTTTCGCCTATGAATAACAAAATATAGTATTCTCTTAATTTCATGAGGGTCATAAGCCGTTACATCTACCTACTGCAAATATATTTACATACCTCGCCCAAACCGTGAACAGAACTATAACGTACGTGACAATTGCGAGTACCAGACTATCAGCTATATTAATAATTATTGTAATAATATATTATTATTTCTGTCGAAATCGATTATTTACTCGTGGCGAACGATGAAATTATAATATAATATTATCTCAATATAATATATGATTAATATGAGTAGTTGTTAGCCAACTATTAAATCTTTTGAGGCACAGTATATAATTGTTGACATCCACCCCATGACCAGACTAAAAACTATGCTGTACAGTTGCAGCCTTGCAGGGAGGGACTGAAACCGTACCGAAATTGACCGGTTTTAGACCGAAACCTTTTGAAAATCTTGGGACCGAAACCGGACCGGAACCCTTAAATACATTTTTTTAGGAACCGAAACCTATATTTTGATGTAGAGGTTTTTTCGGTTTTTTCGGCTCCGAAATCCAATAGATATTTTATCTAAGGTGTAAGTAGGTAATAACTAATTATTAGTACCTAATAATAAATAAGAATAAAATTGTAGATCATAAAAGCTTTTCAATGCCAAAAATTCAAATTCCAATTTCCAAGTAATATCGATATCAATATTATTATTGAATCACAATTTGCAATAGCTGATGTAGAATTTCTGAAAATAATAGCAATCGGTATATTTATAGCATATTATTATATTATTATTATTATTAACTTTTTGAGACAATGATGACTTACCGCTTTTCGTAGAACGCTGGGATTTTAGATACGAGGAAGATAATAGGCAATACCATACAATTAATGTAAATTTATTAAAAAAGTGACTGTGTAGATATACAAAATATGATAATGTACCTTATTATATCATTGGAAACTTTTTTGCTTTTGACCATCAGTACCATTTTCGTATCAGAAAATATAATAAGAGAAAGATTGAAACATTTTTTCTACTATAAAATAAGAGTGTCCACACCCTCACAAATATAAACACACATCATTGTAAAATCAATACACACTGTTCGCTCGGAAACTAAAAAAGGTAAAATACCTGCTCAAATGTAGGCACACAAATTATTCATAATGGAAATCTCACTACTGACTTTCGTCTATCTATATAGACACGAAGAAACCTCACATTTACCCACCCACCCTACGAAGTCTCATGCCTAGAAATAAAATTACCTTCACGCAGCTACTGAATTTCGAGATAGGGCGAGGAGGGAACAAACAATGCGTACTATTATAATCTAAGAAAAAAAAATTGTTAAAGCTATTACTAGGGCGCCGCTGGGCCGTCGTCGACTGCAGCTCCGTTTCCGTCGTAGTTATATCAAGCACCGTTCGGTTCGGGGCCCGGTCGTACAGTGACGACGATGTACAATATATTATAATATTTTACTATTACAGTCAACTCGCGATATAACGAATATCGATATAACGAAAATCTTGATATAACGAATAAAACTACCGGTCCCTTGAAAATATCGCGGTATAATATAATTTCGATGTAACGAACTTTCGATATAACGAATTTTTTTCTCGGTCCCTTGAAGTTCGTTATATCGCGAGTTGACTGTATATTATTATTATTAACATAAGCCTTACAGTATATTATAATATAAAACACTCGACTAAAATAATATCGTACAATAAGCGAGCGGTCTGAAACCCGAGAAGCGCGCATGTCAAAACAATATATTATAAAGCACAACAGTTTAATAACATTATAATAACAACAACAATAACAACAACGACAATACAAGAGCAGTGTTATACGCTATAGTGTGGGTGTGCGTGTGTGGGTTTGCGTATCGTTTTTATGTATCCTCGGGGAGACGCCCGCCGGTCCCGCCCCCGTCGCGATTTCGGGCCGTAATAAGGGTCGCCCGCCCGCCCCGCCCTGTCAAAGGGTCTCGGGTCCGACACGACGCGTGCACACGAAAAACGGGCGCACGCCGAACGCCATCGCCGTCGTCGCGATATTTAAAACAATAATAATAATATCATTTTGTCGCACTCGAACCGTCGCAGTGGACGCGTCGACGCGTTCATACGATTTAATAATAATATTAATATATTAATTTATTCCGCGCCTCTTCGTGCTCCAGACGTGCACCGAAGAGCTCCTTACCGAAAATCTCTCAAGAGCACTCCCACTTGGCGGCGTTTGGAAGTTATAATATTATTATAAGACAAGTCCCGTTTACGTTTTCTCATCTCGGTTTACCGATTGAACGTGGTCCGATGACTGCAGGTGGCCAATAATTGTATTTTTATGGCCCCGTGTATATGACAACATTATTATTGTTATTATTGTTATTATTATCATAAAACACCGAAAACCATCGTCTCGGACGGAATTATTACCGTCCGACATGCTGTCGTCTTACAGAAAAGGTTAGTGAGTATTATTATACCTGTGTTATCATTATGTGGCACGCGGATATCTGACGCTTTTAAATGCGATTTCGGCGTAAAATAATTATTAATACTGTCATATTACGCCGTGTCACACGCGTTACTACATCGGACTCGAAATAATATTATTATATTATAACGGTTAAGGTCCAAAAACTGGTAGGAGTACCTATACGTCAAATTAACCGGGTAATGCGTATACACCTTATATCCATATAAACAGTTAAATATTTATTTAATATCATCCATTTATCCAATATTTTGCATAATATATCCAATGTATACATCATAGCTGGTGTTCTGTGGATAATGTATTCGTATTATACCATAACAATCGGAAGCTGATAAAACCGGAGTTTGGGTGATGTGTATAGAGTTCAGAGTATTTCACTGGCATTGCGCTTATATACTTATTTTATTTTATAACAGCATTAATTATTCTAATCGTAGACATTTTTTTAGAAATTTGAAAAACCAGTAAAAATATAGTACTTACATAAACTGTTTCAAGCAAAGATTTTTTTTCACGGTTAAAATCTCTAAAATACCTATTATTGCTGCATGCGAGCAGTGTGTTTCATCAAAAACAATTATGAACTTACGATATTAATATTGATCGAAGTATGTAACTTCATCTACTCAGCCGTAGATATAATGTGCAAGTTATACCCTAGAAGATAACCAATAGCTAGTAAATGTTTTATAAATAATATTTTTACTTTATGCAATAGGTGTGGATTGTGTTCACCATATACCCGAATAATGTGTAGGAAGGTACATATTAACAAAATTTCGTACTTTACCCGTAACATATAGGTACATATTTTATACTCGGCTCGGGCCCTCTCCGCGTAAACGTTTCTAATTCGCTTTTTCACGTGTATCTGTGATGTTATTTTTTTTTTGGTACGAACGCGCAAAAATCCGGTGGCTATTTCAGCGTAATTTTTTCTGCGGACGTTGTCTCGTGAGAACATTCTTCACGAGATGTCTTACAAACGTACTCAGCTTATTATATACGCCACACACACACACACGACTATAATAATACGAGCTATGTGCAAAACGCTCATATAAGTGTTGGATACCCCCTCCCCCCACGAGCTTATATGTATCTAGTTTTCTCGAACCAACGTAATGATTTGTAGAGTTATAATAATATAGTCGATAAGACATCGCTAGAACATCATAATAAAATATTATTATTATACCTATTATAATGACAATAAGCACTATATTTGAGGAAGACAACATATTTTCTGGTTGTCTTTTTCGTTTCCGCCGAAATACGAACGGCTTTGATTTTCATTTCTACCAAAAAATAATATTTTACGTGGTTAATGAAACACGCCAATGCTGCAGGGGGTTCACTTTGTCCAGTCAGTTATAATCACCTCATTGGTAATCTATACGTAGACATTATTTTTGGTTTTATACCTACTATTGTGTATGATAAAACAAAATAATATTGCTGTTCGTCACATCGACGAAGGACAAGTGCATCATAATATACTTACCATTATCAGGGCCGTGTTAAGGGGGGACAAAGGGGTAATTTGCCCCCGGGCGAAACAGTTTGGTAAAATCAAGGGGCGCCTCGAGCTTGAGAAATTTTAATGAAAAAATTACGATGATTACTTCCTTAGTTATATATTTTTGTCGTACCGATAATAAAATAAAAATTAATCGAATTCAATTTTATGAAGGTACTTATGTACTAAAAATAATGATATAATAAACTGAAAATCAAAAAAATTCACTAAAATAAAAAAACATCTATACACATTTTATTGAAAGCATTAACAACTTCTCCTATATAATCACTACATTTCCATCAATATAAATTGCATTAAAAATATTTACATGTTTGCCTGTTTGCCATGTTCTAACTCAAGTGGTGAACGATCATTCTCTGTTCTTAAAAAAGTTAAAACATACCTTCGATCATCATTATCAAGTGAAAAAACTTCACAATTATCGGTCTTATGTATGGAAACAGAAATTACAAAGAATATTGATTGGAGTGAATTAGTTAATAAATTTGCTAAAGGGAAAGCGAGAAAAAAATTGTTATAATTTGTTTATGTAATGCAATTTTTTTTAATAAAACTAAACTAAATTTAGATAAAGTTTTCAACATTATAACTATATGATAGCTTAATAAACACTTATTACCCACTAAATCTATGTTAAGGTATTGTAATGCACATTTAAAATTGACCAAATATGCCATTTCAGTTATATTTGTTTTATGTCAACACAACATCAGGGATCACGATCATCAGAAAATTAAAAATATAGATGATAATCTTTTGGAGTCTTCAAAAAAAGTCATCCTATACTTTTTCACATACCTGAAATACTGGTGCGAAGTAGTCAATAAGTGGATGATATAAAGAAGAGAGGGGGACTGGGGCGCTTAAAAATGAGTGCCCCTGGGCGCCAAAAAGCTTAACACGGCCCTGACCATTATACTTACCTGTCATGGCGTACGCATGTTATTGACTATTATATAGTATATACATATTTATTATTATGAGTGTTTACTGTGAAGTTAAAAAAATGAAATCGTATTCATAATTTTATACCTTACTATTTTTGTTTACCAAATAAAATTATAGAAACTGTGACGGTAAATAAAAGTTAACTTCATGTATTTCTTTAACTCTGGACACGAATTCATTATGTCATTTTTTATTAATTTAATACCTATACATGTTATATGTACAATTAAATGTTTAATGTCATATATTTCAAACATAATTAATAATTTATTTTGATAAATTATAAATTAATAATTTTGTATGAAGTCGAGTATGCAACGACATCATTGCCGAATAATGGTTTTGAACATTTCAGTTCAAACCATGGGAAACAGAACCATTCTAAAACGTGTTTAAAACGTTAATGTTTAAACAAATCGAACATGGTTGATGGTTAGGTATATTACCGACAATTTATTGTAATTGTAGTGAACCGGTCGTTGGAAGTTTCAACAATTTTAAAAATATTTAAACTGCACAACATGCCTGAAGGTACTTCAAATAATATCAATTGAAACGAGAAGGAAATTCTAAGTGAATTGCTTTGAACTTCAAAATAGCTTGCTGAGTTTTGTCATTAGTTTTTATTTTTAAATGTTTGATAAGCCCGAAGTCGACTAACACCATAAAACTGTTCCCCGGCGGGATGATTGCCTGTTTTACCTCTACCCACACCAATACGACTGCACTTTACACAACATCCACGGTTCTTTTCGTTGTCATATTATTTCAATAATTAGATATGGTAGGTAAAATATAACTAACATAATATTATAGAACTTAGGTTAGACATTTTATTTTAATGAGATAAGATTAGTCATTATTAATTAGATATTATTATATAAAATTGAGAAAAATGAGAAAATAATACGCCTCATCCTATATAAACACGTGTACTGTGAAGTACTGTTGGTGAATAAAAAATATTGAAAAATGTTGTAACACAACTAGGTAGGTTATAACCGATGGAAATGCTCAAACCGATCTCACATTCTTAGACTACCTACCTAAACTAAATACGAATGATTGACCCTGTAGTAGTATAATAGTATTTATTAGTAATAATAAAATTAGGACAATATTTTATAATATTATGAACGTGTGGGTATTATATCTTACAATATACAGTATACTTATTTACACACCTGTAAGTTGTATTATGATTTAACCGTTTGTATTCAATTTGTTTCAGGAAAAGAAGATACTTCAAACGAAGTATACCATTCTACTGGTCCGTCGTACCCAAGTCCATCGAGTATGCTTCTATTCCAGACACAGGTTAGACACAAATGATATAATAACAATTAATAAATGATTAGCCTCTCGCTGCATTTTTCCGGCCTAATAAAACGGCATTTTGTTCCCACGTGATGATGATTGTTATACTGTTTGTTCGGGAACGATTCGCGTCGATTCGATCAATTGTACGTGGTATTTTTCCCGAACACGGATTTTATGTTTAAAAAAAAAGCGTCTATACTACACCAATTAATACAATATAGTCAACAACATATTATAATACATTGAAAAAAATAAATAACATAACATAGCTCGAAGGGGGAAAATGATTTATTATTACCTACATATAAATATACCTATACGTTATATTATATTATATACCGTACTAGTTTTAAGCGCCAACTTACGCGTAGGTACTTTTAATTATTCTCCAGTCATGAGTTTGTGTCTAAATTTAAATTTGGATAAACTACTGGTTGGCGTATATAGGGAAAAAAACGTTATAATGTATACGCTGCCAATCACGAAGTTCAAAAGTTTGTGATGAATTTATTTATGTCGAGGGCAGCTTCAAGCGGTTGCTCTAGTGGTATACATTTTAACATAATAATTAAAAACTATTAAAATGAAACTCAAATGTTTATTTCATATTTACTTTTCAATTTAACCTTGTAATTACTTATACACGAGTTGGATAAACATTTCACTTTAATTAAATTGTCATTTGTTGTAAAAGTCGCATTATAATATATTTTAAAACGAAAATATTTATCGGATAACACTATAAATCGTTAGGTGCTGTTAATAACTGCGTAATATAATGGACATTTTAATAAAGAAAACGGCAAAAAATCATTTTTTTTTTAAATGTAATAAGATGTTACGGTTACCGATAGTCATCACCGCACCACGTCCAGTCACACAGAATGGACATTATTGTCTCCACTACAATTTAATGAAGTTTAAGCGACATTTTCTGCCCGACTTGAAGCATTTCCTCATAATGTGTGTGATAGGTACTTACCTATACCATCCTACGTATATAATATACTATACCTATGTATTATATAATATATATTATATTATGTAGCGAAATCGACGTGTACAAAATAGCTTTTTCTGTCTCTTGTTATTTGCTCGGCGTGGGTTTTGTCAGAAGCTTTTATATAATATTTTTATTTTTAAAAAGTCATTAATAATTAAGTAAGTTAGTTAAAAATAAAACATTTAAATTTAATTTATTTAAAATTTCTAAATTGTACAGATAATATTCATTATTCTGTATAATTGCCATAATCTGCAACTACCGTAATTTTTACAAAATAGTAATCTCAGTGAGTGAACTACGGAGAGAGGTTTATTATTTTATTATTCTATATAGAGGTTATAAAAAGAAAGAATATTCTTATTGGCATACGCTCTTAAAGATTAGAATTCATTTTCTCGAAAAGTATTGATATTTTTAGAGATGTAGTATTTTAAACAATTTAAAAATCACTCCTAAACAAAATTTTTTAAAAATTATAAATATTACTGTTTTTTATAATTATCATTTTTGATTCTGAATGTATTGATTTTTACGATTGCCTGGTTATAGTTTTTAACTTTTTTAAATGTCAGCATAGATATTTGATTTCATAACCGTCGACGAATATTTTACTGGGAAATTTAATAGGTACCTACAAACAAACTTAAATTCGAAGTCCCTACCAATTTAATGTAGAAGTTAATCAGTTGTGCCTTTTTAATAATTTATAAAGCATTGTGCTAGCATTGATATAACTACTTATATAATAGTCATTCAATTGGAAATTGTCTGTTTATCGTACGCAATGTAGCATTGAAGCCTGTCAGTTGTAGGTATATAATACACCCATTTACTTTCGATTAAGACTTATCTGAACAGAAGTCTAAGCATTTATTTACTTATTTATTTAAAAAACAAAAATATTCATAACAGGTGGTATAATACTGGAATAGGTTATAACCAGTGTTGAGAATATGTAATAAAAATTTCATCTAGATAAGATACATATCATTTTATAAAAATTTATCAAGATACAGATAAAGATAGTCTAACTATTTCCTGATACTAGAACAATGACTATCCAACACACTGCAGCGAATTACATTATTATCATCCATTGTCGGTATAGTATAGGAGCCTTTGTAGCTTTGGAGATTATATTCGATTTTCTTTTCTGTTTTAGAAATTGTGCAACGGAAAATATTCACTCTCGATCGTTTTTTAAACTATTTTTATAATATTCCAAAGACACAAATAGATTTATTATAATTTTACTTTAAATCCAATATATACGACCACACGTACTATGGTAAACAGTCGGTCTATGTTCAGATGAATAACCGTATTAAAATTCAATTTTTTTTTTTTTAAAGCCTCTTTCATCGATTCTGGAAAATCTGAAATTTAAATTTCCAATCCTTTGATAAATAAACTACCTATATCAAGAGTCAAAATCAACGAAATAATAAACAAACAGAAAACAACATCTTTGCCTGTCTAATGAATATTACATAAAAAAAACACACACACACACAATTAAATATCTCATACTAGCACTAGCTACTATATTATTATTATATCATTGATTTTTTTATAGTATACAATAAAGTACCTTAACTATATAGTGTTTTATCAATTCAATAATATTACATACACGTCAACAACCTACCATGGTACTTAACCATATTATGCGGTTATATAGTATTAAGACATCAATCAGATTTATACCCGAGCTTATGTGAGGAGGAATACTTTATAATAATATAATATGTGACGACCGGGAATCATTAAAAATTTTAAACGGTCGGATTGTTTGTTATCGACGATACCTCAATCGTCCAATAATGGTAAAATGTATTGATG
Organism: Macrosiphum euphorbiae; assembly: GCA_949089665.1. Lineage (NCBI taxonomy): Eukaryota > Metazoa > Arthropoda > Insecta > Hemiptera > Aphididae > Macrosiphum > Macrosiphum euphorbiae. Next base: position 89,043,030 of record CARXXK010000002.1, on the reverse strand, counting down.
ATTGTATGCAATATGATGCATATTACATATACTTCCCCATAATACCTACTATAACACGCCTCATTCAAGTACAATTATTATCAATCATCAGTATTGTAATCATAACTCGTTGCGATATACTGATATACCTACTATATACTGCTATAGTACTATATATCGATTAACTAAACATATTATTATGATCATATAGACACGTCAAGCAGGTAAACGAGAACTAATTTTACATTTACTTACCATAAAGACTCGAACTCTGGAGGCAACATATTATTAAAAATATATTAAACGATTTACCAATAATTGACAATAGTATAGTCAGAACAGTTATAGTTTTATACTTTTATGTCAAATATAAAAATTAATGTAAAAATAAGTATATAGTATAAAATGAAATATGCGTTTTATCTACATTTGAATATTTTGTGAAACTTTATAAGACTTTCATGTAATTTATTGTCATTGTGTAACAGATTTACTCCAAAAGAATATTGATATTTAAAAAAATTGCAAAAAAAATAAACTACTTGACTTAAATGAACGTTTTTATCGTCAAAAATACTTTACTTTAAAATATAAGTTTCTGTTCGATTTCAGTCCCAGGTTCAGGTGAATAATAGTATATTATTATTTAAAGGAATAGTCTTGGTCACAATATATTGATACCATACACCATAATAAATAACAATAATTATCATACATTTTTGGGTCGTATAGACTATAGATGATACACATGATAATACATTTTATAACAGTCCTAGCTACCGTCTACCTAGTACCTACTATATACACTATTGAATACTGTGCTACAATATTCTAATATAGGTAGGTATAATATATTATACTATAAATATAAATAAACATACAAATAAGTTCCTCCTGATTGTCGTATCTACACTATATTATTATAATAATAATTGCATAAAGCCACGCTTTATATTATTATATACTTCGAACCCTGCAGTATTACCTATACGTTCTGAGCTTAATAATAATAATGATAACAATATATATACATAACTAAAGCGAACAATACGATATTAGTATAAAATTAATAGTCCTTTGTCGGTATGGCGGTGCAGTACTGACACACACACACACACACACACACACACACCCACACTCATAAAAACACACACGTACATATATAACACGAGTGAGAAGCGGTTGTTTTCGGACGTGCGGGGGTGTAGGATTTGATACGGACGAGCTGTTTTCAGAGTCGCTGACATTTATGAACAAAACGCTTCATCGCAAGACAACTACCCCCCCCCCCTCTCACGAGCAAGTACCTCCTCCACCGACAACCCCTGTACACCGCGCTCGTATATAATATTATAGCTTCACGCACCGAATCACACAACTCGCTTGATAATAATAATAATAATAATATGTTCGTTTTGCGAAATTCGCCGCCAGCCCGACCGCCGCACTCGATATTTAAAAAACGCAATCCGTTTGGGAGCCTCGGCATTAATATATAGGCACGTACGATATGTATATATATCGCTATACGGGTACTCGGACCCCGTTCGTACATTATGGGTAAGGCACATACCTACATATACTATATGCTATACATATATAGTAAGTACCTATGAGTGAGACCTGCACGAGTGCCGACCATCCCCCTACACGCACTTATACCTATTATAATGCAAGATAATATATCGGGCAAAAGCCAAAATCGAGTAAGCCGATCGAACAAATTTTCGAGCTAAACTCGATCTACCCAAGGTATAGGTATCTAATTGTGGGCGAAATTCGACACAAAAACAACACACATTTCAAATTTTGCACGGCAAACCTGTTATTATAGTTGCGATAACCTGTGAAATAATTTTGGCAAATACCTATATATAGGAACAAATTATGAACAAAATAATTAAAATTGTAGGATTTCATTTGATGGTAAAAATTGATGCCAGAAACCAAAAAGTCGAGTACGATAGACAACAATTAATTACTACGTATAGCAAAGATGTGCCTGACAATGAAATACCATTGACAACGCAGCGAGTACTTATACTATAACTATTTAAAATTCGTTGAAATTTATTTTGTAGTTCAAAATTCGTAACTGTGAATTTCATTTCTATATCATCCAGCACCACGGTCGGGACACGAGCTAAGTAAAAGAAAAAAAATAACTGCACGATGGTGTGTGTATAGTATATCGAAGCAGGATTTACCTATTTAAACTGTGTAAAATACAGGTAAATTTGTTATACGACATAACTAAATTTTTAATGTATCAATTAATCCCTAGTAAACTCCAAAACATCAGAAATATTGTGTAGAACGTGCTTTTGTAAAAATCATCAAAATTAATTAATTTAGAAATTAAGTTATAAACATAATAGGGTAACTTGTATAGTTATTGGCACCAAGTAATTTTGTTTTTTGGATATAAAATGTTTGATTATGAATTTTAGAGATATTTTTTTTTGATTATAAAGTCATATTTATACTGTTATATTATCAATCTTGATGTTATCATATTATTTATTAGATAATTTGCTATTCGATTTCGTTATGGAGCAGGTTAGGTGCTAATAACTACCAAAAACAAATTCTTAGGTGCCAATAACTATAAAAGTTACCCTATCTATATTATAATTTATTAATAAATAAATCATTTGTCCAAATATTCATGTACCGTGATAATTGTTTTAATTCAAATGATCCAGTACAGTCCATCAATTAAATAATGCTAAACTAAAAAAAAAATAAGAAAATTAATCAGTTAGAGCGCGCCACTAGTTACAAACTTGTCTCGTTACTTGCTGCGGCCGGGAGGTAAATTTAGTGATTGTCGTATAGATACTGACCTTCCCCAGATCTGGCTGAATATCTATGCTGAATTTCAAGTGAATGGGGAGGGTAGTTTTCAAGATTACGAGTGGCGAAAAATGCGACATTCATTTTTATTTATATATATATTGTATAATGTGTATAAATAGAAGAAAGATTATATAGATAATATTTTTAAAATAATAATAAGTTATATTTTAATCCCTAGTCCTTCGATATTTAATTATTTTGTTCATCAAACTTTGTTTCTTTTATGAAATAATTCCTCAACAAGTAAATAAATAAATTATTGAAACAAAATAAGTGTACTTAAATTCAATATACTTAGCATTTATTCATGATATCACATCTTTATAGTGCTTAAAGATCTTATTTTTTTTACTTAGCCATTTTTACACGTAGTTTATGGTTGTGTAGGTTTTTGTTGTGATAATATTATATGTATTTATCAAAACAAACCACACTTCAATCTAAGGTTGTATAAGGATAAGACATTTAGTTTTAAACGTCTTCTAAGAACAAACAACCCAAAGCTAGTTTACGAAAATGTTCTCAAAATGTAGTCGAGTTTTAAATGTATTTCAATTCAATAGGCGCTTACTAAACTATGCAAGCATATTATGATGATTTTATGATAATATGTGATATTGACCTTGTGGCGTTGCTATAATATAATATTATATATGAAATATAATTAACTGCAGATATTTCCGATTTATTGAACAAAAAAAAAAAAAACAAAAAAAAATTTCCAGACTCTGGTCCCCCGACAATAATTTATAAAGTATAATTTATTATTATATTATAACCTATAGTGTCGAGTGTCATACGCCTCCCCCGCAGCACACGCGTCGTCGACAACTCACCTGCACCTCTCGGTAGTTGGTTTTTAAGTGCAATTTTTTAACTGGAATAAAATGAAACAAATCGTCTCGTATACATGTGTTGTATAGGTATGCACAAATATATAATATATCATATTTTATATACGAATACCACGACTGGCCTAATTAAGGGAGAAGGGAGTTAGGCATTGGTATATCGAATATACCTACCCCTTTGAGCAGCAGCAACATATAGATAATATAATATTTCAATGCGCTCGTATATAATATAATATATATGCCATACAATGTAGCTCACAATATAATTTAACTTAAAAGTCAAAATGTATAATTTTATACTGGTTATTGGTTTATATTGTTACAATATATTATACAACATCATATGTGTGCTAGTGCACTTTGTCCGGGTCATTGAAGTATTTTATAACTGCCAGACTGCCAGATACCAGACGGCAGACACCCCAGTTGAAAAAAAAAATTCTAGTTGTGCGCCACTTATATTACATGTACCTATGTGATTTAATATGTATACATTTATGACAAATTCAAGTTCACTCGAAGCCCATAGGCATAGTATATGCTACAATGTAGGTATACCTCCTATATAAATATAATACAATGATGCGTATGAACAATTTCAGACGATGTTATGCCGAACTCGTTAAATATATTATTATATAGTAAGCAATAATATTATTGTATTTGAACTCTAAAAACGTAAAATCGATATTTATATAAAAAAAAAAATTATGTGTTCGACCTATAACTACATGATACCAATTTTGGAGCGTTCCTATACAATTATTGAATATTTAACCAAAAAACCTATATAAATCCAGTAAACAAAGTGTAACGGAAGACCTCACAAAAAAAAAATGATGCAACTTAAACGTACGATGAAAATTGTGAAAATTATATGGTAATTAAATCAATCATGTCAGGAAATTCCCAAAAATTATATTTTGAAAAAAGTTATTACATTATAAATTATTTTACTAACAAAATATTGATATTTTAAAAAATTCTAAAAAATTAACTATTTGACTTACATAAATCAAAGTTACCATCAAGTTTTTACCATAAAAATTGGTCTTATAATCAGATTTTCAAATTTGCTATTTTTAATTTTACTTAAACAATTGAAATCAAATTTAAAATTTTCAGTATTAAAAATTAAGTATAATTTTTTTTATATTATACGTATAGCCCAAGTGAATATAAATTATAAATAAGAAAAAAAATTTTAAATATTTATTAGAACAAAAGTTATTTTATCTGTCAGATCTTCATGTGACACAATGTATATTTTTTTAAATGTTCCTATTATTGTCTAATGATCTCTATATATACCTACTGTAATAATATTGGCACCTATTTGGTAATATGTTAAATTAAATTTATTCAGTAAATATTGAAAAACGGAATTCGATGCGGCCTGTAGAATATAATTAATAGAGATAAAAAATTATCAGATTTGATTATGATTCTACAGAACAGGATCATTATTCCCGTAAAGTATATTTTTGTGAAAAAAATTACATTGGCACGGGGCGCAATAAGCATAATATTATTTCAAAACTCATTAAATCAATTAAGTTTTTCTCGCGAGCTCATGAAATCGACCGCTAACCGGGTATGTCCAAGAATTCCAGTCCACCGCCGATTGGCGGGTATACAATATATTTATATATATAATTTATGATAAATGATAATCGATAAAATATGCAAATATGATACGTTTATATAATATACTGACATGTTATTGTATTATAATAATATAGGTGACAAAAGACGGTTTATGTTTAGGTATTCATTTTTTATGCATACCTATACATTTATTTAATATTTTAGTATGATTTACATTTTTACATTTTGTGCTCGAAAACCATATTGATGAAATTTAATAAAAGTTTATTGTACTTTTAAATAATATGAACAAATTCCAAGAAGTCTTAAACTCATAAAATATAGGTAATATTGTTAGACTATAAACAGAATAGATTTGATCAATTCTGTGGTCAATATTCCATAATTTATTGGTGGCTGTTCCATTAATATTTAATGTAGGGACTAGGGACATGGTTATTTCTGATCATCTGTGGCGGCAGATAAACTCAACGTTTTATATAATAATCAGGGCTCGCATTAGAAAAAAAATTCGTTTTATGTTATTTACAATTAAAACGTTACATAATTTTTTTGTTTATCGTTATTTAGAACTAAATTGTTATACAAGTCTTGAGTTTATCGTTATTTTGAATTAAAACAAGTCTTGTGGATATCGTTATTTAGAACAGTGTTAATACCTATAGGTACGTATAATATTTTGTATATCTCGTGAGATTGCCGTTGAAAACATAATTAATATAATATAATACATATACGGATGTGTTTCATACATTGCCCGTAGATTACGACTACTGCAGCAGCTATTAATAATAGATAGGTACATATTAATATATTAGGGTAGGTACCTATGTGAAAAATCACAACATTAAAATGCTCATATCTTCCTTAAAAATTAAAATATCGAATAAAATAATTCCCAACAATGGTTATAACTTATAACCTATAGATAGGTAATACCTGAGAGTTATACGATTCAAATGTGGTATTTAAAATGGTTGTGAGTTTGTAACTAATAGGTATTTTGTACGATATCACAGGCATACATTTTTTTTTCTGGTTGCTTGTCTCATACGACAAAATTGTAATTACGTATTATAGATACATACAATACGTTTCATAACATAGTCCATGAAAAAACGACTATTTTTTTTTGGATATTTTGATATTTTTTAGTATTTAGGGCTAGTTTTCCGATTTGTTGGACATAAGGACCGTGTTGGCCATATATTTTGTGGCGTCTCCACTAGGTGTATCTTACGATATACATTTCTTATGCGCCAAGGTGGAACAAAAATACGTGGCTAGTATCTATTATTTTTTAATTTACATTTTTATCCAGTTTGGTTTTATTATATTATATATATATACATTTTAGATTCTGAGCGGAGCGATGAATGTATTGGTTTTACAATGATGTGTGTTTTTTTTATATTTTTATATTTTTTTTTGTGTCTGTCATCACGTTTTGGGACAGTAAAAGTGCTTGGATTTTCTTCATCAGTAGCTTTTCTGGTAGGAAAGTGAATCTAGTTGGTACTTTGGGGGGTCAAAAGTATAAATTTCCTAGTAGTTTTCACAAGCGCCGGAAAAAACAACATAAAAATTAAGGAAAAACGGGAATTTTTACGCAAAATTGGTTTTCCAAAAAATCGATTTTGTTTATTGGTGTAACTCTAAAACAAATGAATGTATATACATGAAATTTTCACTGGTTGTTTATATTTGCATTTTCTATACACGATAACATTTTCAAAATATTTTGATTTATTTTGAACTGTTTAGGGACATTTTCATTTTCCATTTTTTTTTAGTTTTTTTTCTAAAAATATCAATAAAATTTTATTTATTGATTGCGAAAGCTTGAAAATTTAATAGAAGGCTCCTAATATGTTGTTTCAAAGGCTGATGAAAAATATTAAAAATCCTTAGTCACAATTTTTTTTTATAAGCATTTAAAGTTCAAAAATTGACAAAATATGGAAAAATCACGAAAATTAGCAAATTATTTTGAGTTAAGAATTCGTAAAAATTTTTCTTTTTAAATCTAAGATTTGAAAATGAAACACAAGATTCCTTATAAGATTATCTACCTTTATCAATAAAAAAATCTCTACCGGACAGTCAAATTAAATTTTTATGAGCGTTTGAAATTCAAATTTTTACAACATTGGATTTTCACTCGATTACTCATGTAGCGATTTCCTTATTTTGTTGCAATTCAAAAACGAACAACTGTAGATACATGAAAATTTCACTGAATGTTTAAATTAGCATTTTCTATACACCATACAATTTTGAAAATATTTTGACTCTTTTTGAGCAGTTTATGGACATTTACAGCTTTCAATTTTTTTAGTTTTTTTTTCTATAAATATCAATAAAGTTTTATCTGTTGGGCCAAAAAGTGTAAAAATTTAATGCAAGGCTCCTGATATATTGTTACAATAGCAGTTGAAAAATATTAAAAATACATAGGCACAGTTTTTTTTTATATCCATTTAAAGATCAAATTTTGATAAAATTTATCAAAATCTCGAAAATTATCAATCATTGTAATTAATAAATTATAAAATGTTCAGTTTTTATAGCTAAGGATTACAAATTCAACACAAAGGTTCTCATAAACAGTTCATACTATAACCAAAAAATCTAAATATATGAACACACTTATTTTTTACAGACATTTTAAATTCAAATTTGGACGAAATTACATATTAAAAAACCTAGAATAACTATTTTAGTTATTTTGTTGTGATTGAATAATATTATTCGTGGGTACTTGAAACTTCTAAAGTGTACTATTATATATCTATGATAGTATCACGGTTTTTGTTGATGTATAACGCGTTATAAGTATCTAATGGATATTGTGATATGATTAATTTGGAATTTATTATAGGTACCTATTATAGGTCAATTTTTTGTTTAATACCATAAATATGTATATAATATGTCTGATACATAGACTGACATACCGTCACCGCTCAGAATCGTTTTTCTTATACAATGATATTATATCATTGAATTCAAATTTAATACCATCCATTATACAGTGACCAACTTGTAACCTACCATACAGCAGAGCGACACCCACTTGCCCACCTTTTTTAACATTGATTTCAATCTGGTATGTTATAACTTATTAGTCATATGTAGCTGGCAGTCTACTAAAATAAAGTAAAACGATCACAGTTTATGTCGAAAATATTCTCTATTTATATTGAAACTTAGGTTTTATTACCAAAATGACCGCAAGTTAACCAAAACCCCAAAACCCATTGAAATCTTCTACGTGACCGCATAGTAGGTACTATCATTCAACATTTGATTTCGGCATTATTATATTATACCCATACAATTTTATTTTATTCGATAGTTTAACGTTATATGTACGACCCGTTACCTCGTAAATTCTGGATAATTTAATAATAATATGTTAACAGTTAACTACCGGAAATGTAATAGCCAATAGGTAATAAATAGGTATATAGTGGCTCACCGAATAGGTCGGGTGATTGTAAACTCTTCCGATTTTAATAACCTGTAAACTCTCCCAATGATAAATTCTCCCGGGTACCAGTACTATACCAGACGGGAGCGTGTAAATTTTCTCCCAGATCCACTTCAGTACTACTAAATTTCATTTAAAAAATGTAAATTGTACAATAATAAAAATCAATGTCTTTAGCTGCTGTGAGCTATATAATATTGTAGTATAATACTAAACATTTAAATTTAAATTTTATGATAGTACAAACATACAGATTTCAAAAAACTTTTAAGGTTTATTTACTTATTTTATTTTGTTTATTGTAACTTTGAATTTTTATTTACAGTTCAGTTTGAAAATCTGTTAGGGCATTAATAAATATAAATTATTAATTTACGAGTACATTGGTAAATTGATAGAGAATCAGTCAATTCATAGCGTATCAATAACATTTAAGACAACTCGGGAAAGTTTACATATTTCCTTCAGGTAAACATAATGTTGACAAGGGAGAGTTTACATATTTTGTTCAGGTAAACATTATACTGACCCGGTAGAGTTTACAATCGGGAGAGTTTACCATCACCCAATGGATCATCTGAGTGCGAACCACCACATGTAGAATGACGTAATACTTCGTTATAAAAAAAGTTTTTACCAAACATTTTTTGTTTATTTTATCAGTCTCATTTAAACTAGCCCAATCAAATAATATTTGTTTCGTTGGACTCTACTTCATCTGCAGACCGATTTATGTAATCAAATAATGAAAATATAAGTTAAAAAAAATGTTGAGCTGGCAGTGTTTACTCGACTTTCTGCGCATTATCACGATACTGTAGTATTATCACGATGATGTAGGTATACATATACCTATTTCATATGCACGCATGAAGGGTAAGGTCGAATTGCACTTGATTTAAAAATAGGTAATGGTCGAACTGCACTTGGGTAAAAAACAGGTACCTATAATGGTCAAACTGTACTCGGGTTCTGCAAAAAAGGTGTTTTAACAAAATATATATTATAAATTATAATATTATTATTACGCTGTAGATTCTCGAACGGGTTAAAATATTTTCTTAATTTTTTTCTCCCCTACGATTATTTTATCATACACTGCACAATACAGATAGTCGTCGTTCGATCATACGACTGCTTAAATAGACTGCATAACTGCTATAGCTACACTCGCATTGTTGACGTAAATACAAAAATTCTAAAAAGAAAAGAAAAACAGGTTTATGTAATATTATTATACTACACGTTTCGTCGTCGCGTGTAGGCCTTAATTTAATATTATTATTTTAAGTTTATACCGAAACTATCGCGCTATATATGTACGCGTGCATGCTATATATATACGTTATAACTTATACATTATAATATGTTATTATTATATAGATTCACAGGCTGGTTTTTTTAATGTCGATCATACATGACTGCATGAGTGTGGCGAGTGGGTCGGGTGGAAGGTGATCTGAGGTGGATGCACGTTACACATAATATTATTATATTCGTTATCGTCCCTACAAGCTCATCTCGACTCAAGATTGTTATATACCTAGGTACATTGTGCAGCTATTATGCAATACACATGTCCGTAGATTGTCTACATATACACCTTTTTTTGCACGTTTGCAAGCGACGACAGTACAACAATTTAATATTATATCTATATATTATATACATAGGTACTATGTAATATGTTGAACGCGGAGCTTGAAGAAATATGACATTGGCCTTCTTTACACGTTTTAGGATAAGTTACCTATATAATGTCGTAGTTGTCTTAAACTGGCGCGACGTGAGTTGTTCGCTGAAAATTCTTATTACCGGTGATGTGATTCGGGAAATTTCACACTCCGTCAAATTCCTACGATCGGAACCGATGTCAAATGAACATTCCGGATTGCAATTTGTTGGAAGAAAATTGTCCTAGAATCCATACTGTAGCAGTACGTAGTAGTTTTTCTCAATATTTATAAAAAGAAACTTTATTCTCGTTTGCCAAACAAACCCCTTTGAAGTTAAATTTACCTTCTGTGTCCATTTTCAATTTAATAGAAACTTTTTGACCGTCTCGGAAAGTGTCTTCTAAAATAAAAATAAAACACACACATACACACTTACACATATTGTTAAACAAATGTTTTTTTAACGTTCGCTCTGCAGAACTTAAAACAGACCAAACTCTTTGTTCAAAAGCGAATAGAGTGTTCTGATAATTTTTCTCATATTGTTCACTCGTATTATATTTATGCATTGCATCGGAGAAATGAAAACCAAAATAGCATTTGTTTCTCCAATACATTTCCGACGTATAATTTACTAATGTAAGGTTTTTCAAACAGTTAAACTACGGAATATATAGCCATCAATTGTCATACAAGGCCCTCGCGGGCCCGGAAAACAGGCCTCCACATAATGGGATTTTTGGTACAATTAATTATTTTAATTGTATTAGATTCTTCCTATTTTAGATTCTGAGAGGTGCGATAAATAATATTTATATATTATATCGATTTTACAATAATGTGTGTGTAATCACCTTCTGGGGCAGTAAAAATGCTTGGATTTTCTACTTCAGCATATTTTCTGATAGAAAAGTGAATCTAGCTGGTATAAATTTAATGGGCAATAGTAAAAAATTTCCTATAGTTTTCAAAAGCGTCAGGAAAAACTGTGATTTTTATAAAAGACCAATTTTAAAAAAAATTTATTTTGTTTTTTGGTGTAACTCTAAAAAAATTAGGTAATCGTAAATACGAGTATATGAAATTTACACCAAATATTTATAATGGTATTTCTACACAAGCCCGGATTAAGGATCAATTGGGCCCTGAGACACCATACACTTAGTGGGAACCCTTTCAACTTAAACTTCAAAATAATTGTATTATTATTACATATTAACGACTTTATATTATTATTGTATAATTTTTTACAATATAAAAAATATACAAGTGTATTTTATGTCATTTTACGAGTGTTTTTTTTAACAATTATGGATCGATGATATAGAATTTCGTTAAAACAAAAAAAGATACTTTAAAAAAAGATATTTTAACAGGCAATTTTTTTATAACATTTTCAACATTTTTAAGCACGCAGTTGTACCTACCAATATTAAAATCCACTTTATTTTTTCAAATGGTAACCACTATATTTTTTGATGGATTCCGGTAAAGCTTTTTTTCTGAACATTTCGACAGTTTAATCATCAATTTTTATTAGGTTATTAACTATGGTCCTCTAAAGTTTAGTACAAAAGTACCTATAATATGCATTAATATAACTTTAACTGAAATAGGTACCTAATTTATAAGAGCTAAATATTTTTTCTTATACTACCTTTTTATATACTTAAAAGTTAAAAGATAAATAGTTAAATCGGTAATCTAAAGTGTTAAAAAAAAAAAAACAAACAAAATTGTTGGCAAACATAGTTCATTATTAATTATAGTAATATTTCATGATATAAAATTTAAAGAAATTTTATTTTATAATTATTAATAATAATTGACCTACTATACTTACATACTTAAATAATTTTTTTTTTTAACTATTGGACGCGTTAAAAAAAATATATTTTGGGGTTAAAGATGGACCCCCAAAATCAATGGGCTCCGGGACCGTGCCCCAATTGGCCGCCAATTTAATCCGGGCTTGTTTCTACACACCATACAATTTTCAAAATATTATGACATTTTTTGAGGTACTTAAATACAGTTTTTTTTATCGATATTTTAAGTTTAAATGTTGACGAAATTAGATATTTAATCGAAAAAAAACCCATTTTAATAATTTGGTGGTAATTTAAAAATATTATTCGTTTAACTTTTAAAATATATTATTATGATTTATACACACAATGACATTTTTAAGTACAATTTTTTCTGCAAAAATTAATTTAACCTAACTACTGTAGTACACTAGTACTAATGCCTATAATAGTAAAATAAATGAAAATAATATCATAAAGTATACTTAGGAATATTATATAGGCTCAGAATCGTTTTTTGTATACAACGATTTTATAATATTATCATTGAATTCAAATTTAACACATCCATTAGATTGACTCACTACCTAATGTACAGAAGTACAGCAGAGCGTTAACCACTTGCCCACTTTTAAGATAATTAAACTTTTACTTTTTAATAAAATATTATTTTTCAGTAAATTATAATATATTATTTAATTACATTTTACCATTATTAGGTAGGCGCATAATATGTAATTGAAAAATAATGGGCACCTGCACTAAAGATAGGCCAAGAGCTTTCAGATTCCTAAATCCGGCAATTTTCGAACCCTACGTACCTATACTATACGTGTATGATGATATTATTATAATGTATACACAATTATGTGCCCATAATATAGGCATAGACAACCTATACAGCGTTGTATTCCCGTGTTGATTTTTACAGACAACAAGCGCTGTCTCACTATATGTATATGATTTTTAAATTGTGATGGGTTGAATTTTGAATACATACGATGTACAATATAAATGCAATATAATATAATATATCTATTTATATATATATCATATATTATAATGAAGTTACTTAAATCCGGGTAAACTCTGTATAAGCTATACGTCTTGATCACTGTAATTTAATTTAATTTTTGTGCATTTATATATACGCGTAAGCCAATTATTTATTGTAAATACGTATATAGGTACTTGTATATCACGACACAATTGTTTAGCACAAGTATCTACATAATATGACGTATCGCCCCTGCTATTATAATATTGTATCAGATTGACAATAAATTATAATATTATTATGATGTCCGCGGTTAATTTCTGTAATGGCGGCCATGTCGTAATTTTATGCCATTTTATTGCCGTTTACCCCTAATAAAATATGTATTATTTATGTACGAAAACTTTAAAACACTTAGTTAAATTTATACCAACTACCAACCCCCCCCTCATATCTCACAATCCTGGCTAGGCCATTGTACCCATGGAGTATGTATTATTTTTTACTAATCAACGGTTGTTTTCCGGAACGTCGTCGTTTTTTTAAATTAAAACTATGACAATGACACACGCGTATTGAAACCAATATTTCACTGTATTCCATACTTCTGCACCATATTCCATGGTTTATGCTTAGGTACTTAATTACTGTTAATTTTGTCTAACACTACTGTTATCATACATTATTAATACTATTATTATTAATTTATTCTTATTGATCGATCGATTGTTAAAACTAATCTAAATCGTATAGTTGGACGTACACGTCACCGTGACGTTTGAAATTAAAACGATTAGAGACGGCGGCGGCGGCGGCATAGACAATACGAAGACAACGATAATACTACTCAACAGGCTCCTCATATTATCTGAATAGTTGAAAAATAAACTGAATAAACGTTACGGAATATCAAGTTGGTCGGTTGGTAAAATTACATTGATCAGGTTGGTAAAATCGCGTGGGTTACGGTGGGTTATTCGATCGGAGTATAGGGTCGGAGTACCAGGGTCGCATGGACTACTCGCTACTTTTCAACAGTTTCGGCGGCGGCGGCTGCTTCGTCGCGGCGGCGTGGGTGCCGCCAGCGTAGCTCGGTATTACTTTTTTTTTGCTAATCGAACGGTTATTATTGCAATAATAATATTATTATATATTATTGTTTTCCGGGACTTCGCCGACGCGGCAGAACAAAAATATTTTTAATACATCAAAGGTATACATAACGGAAATCTCGGTTTTTATCAATAATAAAATATTCTTCAGCGTGAATACAATAATAATATAAAATACGATAACAGCTTACAATAATACTCAATACCATTGAGTAGGTATATAGGTATAGAATAGTATCAATGGTAATACGAATATTATTACGATCCACACGCGCATTTAAATAATTGTTTTTTTATTCCTGCCCGTGACGATTTCGATAACAGCTTTCGCGTGTGCATAAAATATAATAATCGAAATAATGTGTTTATCTCTTTTTTTTTATTTTACGTTATTGTTGTTGTAAGCGCGGTCGCTGTTTATGTACCAATTAATAAATCATGCACTTATTCACCCCCTATAACGACCAATTAAAACCGTTATTTTAAAAATATTTTATTATTACGATGAAGCTGAAATTATATGGGTTGGCACTTAATAATGCGACGAGTATGGACGTGTCGATACTACAAAACGGTATAACATCTAACCGAAACTAAATAAATATTATGATGTATACGGTTTGCACAGCTAGCTGGGCAATAATGTGTTTATCCGTTTTATTATTTTTTTTTTTTTTTTGCTGTATATTTTACGAGCGCTCTGTATAGTCAATTCGCGGACTCTCGGTGTATAGGACCTGACCCTAATGTGTCCTGCAGGATGCGATCATAAATAATATAATGATTATTATTCACATATTTTGTAGTCGTGTATAATGACTCTCTAGGAAATATTGAAAAAGTTACGTTTGACAGTAAAGGACAATAGTTGAAGGACATTGGACAATATTCTTCGCTAAATGTTTAATATCAAGTAGTCAATTACAAGCATGGTTTGCAAATGTATATTTGGAGAAAAACGATTGAAATTTTTAAACGTAATTATAAACGGAGAGCGATAATCAAAAATAATTGAATAGGTACCGCAAAACAAAACATAACGATTAACAAAATACCTACTTATATTATATCATTAGAAAAAAACAACACAAAACGTAGTCTATAGAATATCACTAAAAGAAAAATAACTCAAAAAGTAATTCATAGAATTTCGTTGAACGAAAAATAACGAGAAGCGAAATAATTGAAAATCCATTTATTTAAAAGTTATATTGGTTTCGTAGAAATATTTATTTCATGCATACGGACATTATAATTGATTATAATATTATATTCCCTATCCGGGCCATTGCCTGCCCGCATTAATTATTATTAATACATTTAATAGGTATTAACACTATTCTAAATAATGATATCCACAAGACTTGTTTTAATTCAAAATAACGATAAACTCAAAACTTGAATAACGTTTTAATTGTAAATAATATAAAACGGAATTTGTTTTTCAAATGCAAGCCCCTGTTGCAAACCCAATAATAAAGACGATTATATCGAATTATAAATTATAATTATAATTTATTAAACACTGTAAGTGATACGTATATGGTATTTTAACACAAAATATAATTTTAATTTGTAAACTTAATTTACAGGATGCTATCTACAGCTTATTATCAAGCATGATCATTGACCACCCCCATGTTTTCCATTAATAATTCGATTTAATTCAAATTCTGATTTTTTTTTATAATCTTAAATAACTATACTTTAGGACCATAATTTTCAATTATTTTAGATTTTTCTTATAATTCAAGGATTGTCATGCGACGATACAATCTTATTTTATTCAAATGAGAATCAACCTTTTTTTTACCGTATGTACAATTTATGATGATTTTGTTTTGCATTTTTGGTAATATTTGCTTATAGTTTCCTTAAAAACGTAAAACGTTGATAGATTAATAATAATTAATAGATATAATTTTCAAGCTCCCGTATCTTATAACCAATACAATCATGAACCCATTATCCTTGGTGCACAAAATTAAATAAGTCAACAAGTAGGTACCCATTCAAATTTCGATTGATATTTATGGTTAAGTAATCCAATTTTCAATTAAACCATCTGATTAATAATTTATAAGCAAAATAGATGACTCTCGTTTGAAAAAAGAAAGTGGTACATAACGTCATCACATTCATAAAATGGTAAAACAAAACTAAGTAAATGAAAATGTGGTTTTAAGTAAGTAGGTATACTTAAAATTCCAAAAATAATAATTTTAATGAATACATTTTAATTTAATTCAAGGACACATATGTTTTGCAGTTGTTGATATAAGTATAGGTTCTATAATATATACGTTTTATCACGTTGTAAATTAGACAGTGCAACTTTGATACCTAAAATGTTCAGAGGACTAAAAAATATTATTCAAGTTCTCAGAGTTTTAGCTTATTGAGACTGAAAAAAATTAAAAAACATTATTTATATTAAAAGCATATTATAATATATTATAGGTAAATACGTATAATATCATTACCTGAATAGATATTTATCACGTAATGTCTTCATAAAATAAAAAAATATTGGTACCTACATACAATCTAAAACTATGAGTATAACATTTTACAAAATAAATTTAATTTAAGTGTTGAAAAAAAAAATATTTTTTTTTTATATTTAAATCATATGAATTACCGACCTAACTCATTGGAAATTTAAATTTTTTTTTCACAACTTTTTCTACAATTATTTTAATGCACCTTACGTTATGCCATTTATGTAATAAATAAGATCATCGCTTAAAGCATTGACAACATAGATACTATAACATGTATACCTAATACTGCATTCACAGCTACTGCGAACCGTAAACTGTAGAGCGTAATACAATAAGCGCATATTGTTTAATTTTGAAATGCGATTTAAAATGTATTATAAAAGTCTTATTATGTCGTCGTATATAGAATTAAATTTACCTATAGGTACTAAAAATTCGAGTTGTTGCAAAGTTTTGTATTATTTATGTTCGAAATAACAAGATTAAAATAACAATGATGTAATAAAAAAAAAAATCCTTAAAGACTTGATATTTTTTTAGTTGTTTGCAAAGTCTTAGAGAGTCCACGCTGTATTATATGATTGCATTATAAAATTGTAAGACGGTACAATATGATTGATGAAACAATCCGTCTTAGAAGGTATCTACCCAAAAATCAAAATACCATATAGGAGTCTGGAGTATTAGCTTACGGTTCCTTAAATATTTAGTTTTGAAATTTAGTAAGGTTAAGTATTTGTTTCGCTTTTTAACAACTTTATTATTATATAACAATAGATAATAGAACTATATAAGATCAAACATGATAAAGAAACTCATGAGTCAATATATAAGCACATTAAATCGTAGACGTCCATTTCACGTGAGATAAGTGATATCAATAGCAAATAATAATTATTATCTTTAATTATCGTCTTATCCGAGAGAACTTCATCGAATGATTGTGACTCGTCAAGTATTTAATATAATTTAATACTAAATGTAAGTTTTTTAGTTATTACATTTAATGTATTATAATATAGGAATAATGGTCCTTTATAATATCGGTTTTACATAAAATATAAAATAGAATATGAAATATACATGTATATAGTCTAGAGCTTAATTCACTCGGACAATTTTTACAAATTATACAATTATAATGAATTTATATAAATTACTATAATTTTTTAACCATCTCAAAAGTCCCAAACATAAAATTAATCTTCTAAACTATTTAGAGATGACAATTCTCCCTAAAATAATACTTAAAATGTAGTAACTATAAGTTATAACTACTCTTTGACTTTCGATTTATAACATCATCAACATTTTCAAAAAAAATATCTCATTAACAATTGGTTAGCTCTAGTTTTAAATAAAATGTTGTATCGCCAGTTCCAGGGAAGCTTTTAAAAAAAATAAACAATTCTACATTTTTGCGAATGTGGTCCAAAAATTAGAGTTTGAATTCATTCATTATTAGAGGGGAAAATTGAGGTGAGCATACTAGCATAATATAGCTATATGGCGATTTCTCTCATACTCACTTTTGATCGTCTCTACAGAAATATTCGGTTTATGAAAATATGTAGAATAATGGTAGATATATCATCGTATACGATTAATATTTCGCACTTTAAGGGAATTTCTGGGTTACGGTCATTTTTGATATTAAATTATGGTAATTGCCAATTGGACACGGGAATACGATTCAATTTCATTATATTTTTATAGAACATTAATATTAGTATACCTACTTAAAATAATCAATATAAATCAATGCTTACGGAAATCGAAATGTCAAAAATTGTTTTCTATTTTTTCTTTGAATAACCGTTCTTATTTTCTATAAAATATTGATGAGTTTAAAACGCAGACACACGCATTGTACTATTTTATCTGCTATATAAAAGAAAAAGATAAATTTGTTGGCTATAAATAATTGTATTCTTAGTAAGTTAATCGATCAAGACATTTTCAGTGGCAATGTGGTATTATAATGGTATTGATACTATACCTATAAAGTGCCGCGAATGGCGAGGAGTCGTTGCGAAAAGTGTCTGTTAAAATATTGAATTTTCGCTTCACATTCAAAATGCAATAATTTGTTTTAGTATAATTTGTATGGCAAGAGAGACGTAATTTTAATTAGGTACCTATAACTTATTGTTTCTTATGTTTAGGACTTTAGGTCATAGAGATATTTTTTATGAATTTTTGAAATATTTTCAGGTCGTCAAGTTCTATGCCCTAATTATCATTATCATTATAATTAGGTATTACCGTACCTAAAACCACCTACACCTGTTTTTGGATCAAATAAAGTTTGGCACGCTTGCGGATTTTTTTTTTCTAAAATCGACCGATATAAACTCATAAATATTCTAAATAGAATTGTAATATTTAGCAAAACTTCGTAAATTATATGAGCGAATACTCTGACATTGTACCGAATTACGTAATATCGTATGCACATCTCTCGCGACACCTATATAATAATATATACGCGGTGTAAAATCTAATATAAAAATATGCATTTCACATAATTTCAGATTACCGGTGTTCGGCCATCGGCAAGTATAATATTATTATTATATATACCTACCCGTGTTATATAGTGTTATAGGTATTATACTACTACACTAGTTACTAAACATTATATTATCATTATATACGAGTGTATATATGCAAATCATTCGGTACATTATTATTCAAACGGGTTTTCGAGTTTTGGTCACTTTTATTACGAGCAGGTATCATGTAGGTTTTTAAAACGTATAATATAATATTATACTAGATAGTAGTGCTCGCGAGTCTGCAACAAACGACCACTTTTTCTATTATAATCGTCGCGTATAATATAGATAAGTATTATACTTAATAACATTATAATATTATATTATATACTGTTGCACAATCGCCACGGTCCACCGCCGATCGTTTTATACAATTTAATATAATATTATTATTCCGTTCGGCGATAAATAATATTAATAAATAAAACGCGTAGGTACTTACACCTGTAATAACAGCACGCGGTATTCTGCAAAAGTGATGCATTCAATGATGAGGCGCATTTATAATTTATAAGACGACGACTTTCTAGAATATTTTATTTTCGCGTTGACACGTCGAGTTTGATTATATTGAGTAACGCGATGCGCATTATATTATTATGTCTAAAAACCGTCTGTGCCGGTGGTAATAAAGCGTTGATTTCGAAAACAAGTAATAATATAGTTAGTTAAGTGCATCAACCTATCTGTAGTCTGTAGGAAGGTGTGTGCGAGTTAATGGAAATCAAATTTTCTTGAGTCGGTTAAGTTAACGTATTATCAACGTTAATTTGTAATGTTTCATAGTTAAACAATCAATATGGGTATTCGAACCATAAAGTTTGAAGTCAGTGTAGAGACAAATATCAATGTATTAAACAATTGGTTAAAATGAGTTTTTAAAATCATTTTTTTTTTATTATTATTTCTGTGTTGGGTGCACGTGTTATAATGAATACAGTGAAACGTTCAACCATTGAAAACAATAACTAAATATTTAGTTAAAATAAATTCTACTGTTATTGTTTCTTAAGAGTTAAGGCAAACTGTTGTTTGGGCAATAGACAATATTACAGATTATTTTCACTTAACATAATATCAACTAAATTGTTTAATAAGGGCATAATTATTTGTTTATTCATATTTATAATAATAGTAGGTGTAGGTAAGACATAATTAACAACAATTCACTAATTAGTTAATTCTAGTTATTGATTTGTATAACATGATTTTAACTCATAATATTATTATTTAAGTTAACTGAAAAGATCTATATTTACAAAAAAAAATAACGTTCAACTTAGTTTAAACTTTTTAACTTGTTGATGCCTACCTTCTCTTCTGACGTTTTCCTAAAATATCGTAAGACATTTTGATGAAAACAGTAAATTTACAAAGTAGAGGAGAGAAATTCTTAACAAATTCTTGATAAAGTTTTTGTGAAACGAACCGCATGGTCCGCATTGATTTTTTTTTAATTGCACCGTATATAAATAAATATTAATATTATTTTAACCATATTATACGGTTATTTTTCATTTTCTGTAGACGAATTTATGTGTTTTTAATTCTGTATTACTAATAAGGAAGCATAATAATATATGCTATTTGCATATTATTAAGAAATTGTATTATACAAATGAGCATTAACAGAGAAATCTAATAAAAAAATTTAAGTGGACAAAAAAAGGGAAATTTAAAATGTGTTTATTTATTACATTTTTCTTTTGACTTCCGTTTTTTTTTTTAATGTCTTGGCTTACTTATACTTAATGTATGGACATGTTTTATACATGTTTTATGATACAAAAATTGAATTGAATTTCATCTTTATCGACAATCATTCATACGTTTTTGTGCTACCCCTGTTCTCTATAGATTATGAGTTAATAAAATAGTTGTTTTCTATTAACAGGCTAAATATATTGAATATTGATCTATAAAAGTCTTTTGAATTTAGCCTCGACAGTTGGCTTTTTATTAAAAAAAAAAAAACAAGAGACAAAGTACCAAAAATAAATAAAACATATAAGTTGAAAAATCGATAGATATAAAATTAAAATGACGTGCAAATAAATACAATTATTATATTATATTTATGTAATTATTTGCACATTATAATATTATAA
This sequence comes from Macrosiphum euphorbiae, assembly GCA_949089665.1. Classification (NCBI taxonomy): domain Eukaryota; kingdom Metazoa; phylum Arthropoda; class Insecta; order Hemiptera; family Aphididae; genus Macrosiphum; species Macrosiphum euphorbiae. The sequence continues at coordinate 89,021,474 of CARXXK010000002.1, read as the reverse complement.
TATTTTATGAGTTATACGCTTGATCTATACATCATATGTTTTTATCAGTGGATTTCTTATTACTTCATTTCTACTTGTACTATGCACAATGTGATTTGTAATTTATTTTTTTTAACAATGTGTCATACGGTATAGGTACTTTTTATTTATAATATTATGAATTTTAACAGTGCATTACATGGTATAATTGTACATACACGATTTGTGCAAACGTTGATATTTCATTTATTTTGCAAAGCATAATATTATAATAATTTACTTTTGTATTCGTTTTAATTCGATTTCGACATTCTTTAACATCCCGATGTATTATAAAATATGTAAACATTCGCATATCTTAGATAAGATAAGATAAAAACGACCATAAGAATTCCATCTGCTTTATAATATTATAATCACATCTCGAAATCGGCTATCTGTATAGCATCACGGAAAAAAATAATAGTTGTGGTAACCATTTGAACAGTTCGTATAACCCTAAATTTCAAGTTATTATAGCGACAGCACTATTCATTTTACATTTAGTTGTTATTACCATTCAGGTTTAGTTGTACCTATTTATTTAGTTGTACTATAACCTATAAATTGCGGTTATTGCAACTAAAAATGTAAACAAATTTTACTACGAAAAACAGTTGTCGTAACTATAATATAAAGTGGCTATTCTACATTTTCGATTAGTTATTGTAACTAAATACAATGTTTAATACAACTATGCTATATAAAGTAGTCATCCTACATTTTTGCCTATAATTATAATAAATATTATGCACAATATTGTCAAATACAATATGTTGCAGCTATACACAGCGTAGGTGAACTCGTTGCTGAAATGATTATGTAAATTAAACACATAACTACCAATCTATAGCTAAGTCTATATTTTTATGAATGTAGAGAAATATATTCTCAAAATCGTTTACGAATTGTACCTACAACTATTATTAATGCGTATGCCCGTGTATATTATTATTATTATTATATTTTATTATAGTGGCGTACTGTTTTTCTCTCGAGCATCGTTTTAGTTGAAATATTAAAATATATAATACACCTCGGTGGGCCACCGGCATTCATGTTATAGGTATAGAGGTGCACTACACGCAGGACTTACAGTGGTTTAGGTATTTCTATTACCGAGTGGTTCGTTTAATATTCAATAGGTCTGGGACACGGTTACAGACTAGTCGTTTTTCTATTCGTCCGGTCCCAACCACGTCTTGGTCTGCAGTTTCCCTGTCGAGAAAGTCGAATAAAATAACTTAAAAAGTAAAAAAAAATATATATATAATAATAAAAAAAAATAAAAACAGTATAATATGATATATACGAAAATAATGAATTATTCGAGTAATAGTTACTATTATATTACTTACTAAAAATACCACAACGATCAACAATAACAATATTATTATGAAAACGTTGGAAAGTCATTCTACACGATCGTTATTGTTGATATTTCGAATAGTTATTCATCATGGTTTACCTAAAACTATATAGCTGTATGTCTGTATCTAAATCTAATAATATATAAAATTCTAGTGTCACAGTGTTATAGTGGTCGCACTTCTCCGTAACGCGGCTTGACCGATTCTTATGACATTTTGTATGTATATTTATTATTTAGTAGGTCTGAGAATAGGTCGTAAAGTATTCCACATCCGGGGAGGTGCTCAAACGAGGATTTTGAGATTTACGGTGGAAATTTTTGTTTATAAATGGTTGCTATTGGTTATATAGGAGAAATTAATATTAATTATGTATTATTGGATGCCATTGGTTACTCAGGAATATCAGGTGCAAGCATAATGTATCAAATTTTATTTTCACATATTGCCTACTTGATATGTTGTCAAGCACATTGTTCACAGGGGAGGTTGAGTTACACCCAAAAGGAGTTGAACAATCATAATTTTTTTTTACGGGCAGCAACGATGTGATCAGGATAAGCTAGTATTATATATTATTTAAATACGAAATAAAATTGTTTGAGTTGTTTTTTTTTAATAATCATAATAAGCAAGTAAGCTCTGTCGATATACAAGGATAAACAAGATAACATAATATAGTGATGTGTATTTATTTTAGTTTTGAGTGAACCAACAAAAAATTGTATTTAATATTGAACGGTAAAACGCTTTATTACCAAACACATTTTTTTTTATTTTTTTGGGTTTTGGATAGTTATTTCTGAGAAAAAAAAGTTTTGACCAAAAATAAAATTCAATAATATAATATGACGTGTTGGATACATCAATTTTTTGATATATTGAATAACCTACACAAAACTTAGGGCTCTTAGTGGCTATTATTTAAGGGGAACAATTTAGGCAATTTCTAATCTTGTCGCCGCCGCCCGTAATCTATGTGTTAGTCGTAAATGATTATTAGTGTGAAATTCGAAAAAATTCGAACTCGATAACAATAGATTTTATATCGCCCGGCTGCGGGCACACGGTTCAATAGCACACGTACGCGCATGCACAGTCAACGTAATCACTCTCGAAAAATATTTTTGTACACTCACAACAGTGAAAAATGCTAATAAGCTGGCGAAAAATACACATACTTCTAGTAGTCCAATTTCAATATTGAAAAATTATTTGAATTCGTCAGCCTCTTTTCTATGATTTGTAGGAAACCGATTTTAGATATTTTAGATAGTTTACGTATATTACGGTTCCAAATGACTGCTTGATTTCTCAAATTTAACTTGCACTTTTAAGTGCTAACTAGACAAAAAGATGAAAAAGTTTTTCCTACAGATCATAGAAAAGAGGCTAACGAATCCAAATAAGTATTCAAAATTTAAATTTGACTACTAGAAGTATGTGTATTTTTCGCTAGCTTATTGGTCTAAATGCATGAAAAATCCAATCGTTTAGAGCCGCCTTAAAGCATTCTCGATACACCCAAAATACGTTTTTCAAATAAATAACCGCCACTATAGATCTTAAAACAATAGAAAAGGATTTCAAACATTTCAGTAAATAATAATTGATTCTTTGCAGAAATTGTTGACTTCGATGTTTGCTTATCTACCTATATAATATATGAATGTATATTAAATCTTTATAATTTTAGCTGTGAAACTTATCGATTAATCTTGACTGGGTATCGGAATTTTGAACAAAAGCCAACATTAATCGACAATTCGGTATCGTGTGAAATCAAAAATGTAAGAAGTCGTAAAATTTAAAATAATTTAAAACCTGTGCAACGTGTACGTGCTATTACATGTAAATTTCCTACATCTGATCGTCTACCGAAATCTAAATACAAAATATATTTACTTGAATTCATTGATTAAAACTAAAAATGTGTCTATAGCATAATATTATAATATATCTATAAACAAAATTATTTTATAAAATATGTTTAATCCGAGAAGATTGACAGCTACCGACTACAGTAAGATGATTTATCTGGGTTGTTATATTGCTTATAATACAAAAATTCGAAGTTATATACAATGTGGTGATCGTGTGACATAAACGTACTTACGTACCAATCGATATTTTCCACCTTGAAGAAAATATATAATGAATCATAAATATGTATTAATAAGTAACCATCAATTATATATTATTACTAGCTGATCCCGTGCACTTCGTTGCCCGTTAAATGTATCAACTTTATATGACTCAAAATTTGTTCGATTCGGTGTACGGTGTTCAAAATTTATCTTATCTTTTCCGTTGCCCGGAATAAAATTCCTGAATCGCAGCAGTACATTATCAAGTAGGTAGATCGCGGACCCAGTGCTCTTTGTACGTAAGTGTATGATTTAACACTTAAGTATCAAAGTTATACCAAGTTTGTCGTTTTTACTTAATTCCACCTACGGTTGATTAAAATAATCAATTTATTTAATCCCATTAAATATAATTTATATTTAAAAAGTAAAGGAAATATTTTTTTATTATTATTATTATAATAGCTTAAAAACCCATGGCAACCATTTATAAACAAAAATTTCCATATGAAATCTCAAAACTCCCGTTTGAGCACCTCCCTGGGTTGGTCCTCTCCGTTTTTAAATTAGCCTATGTCATAAGTTGGACCAAAATACACGCAGTGTAAAAATGTCATCAAGATCGGTTTAGTAGTTTTTACATGAAAGAGTAACAAAGTGACAAACTTTCGAGTTCATAATATTAATAGGCCATATACTTAGTGGGGTATTAGGTAATTTTTACATTTTATTCGTTTCTATGGTAATAAACAAAGTTAGAAAATAAAAATATCTGTATACACAGCCATTTACATAATTATGTTTAAAAAAATTTGTATAGTTTATTGCATTTTCTGAGATACATTAAGTAGATTTTTTTTTGTAATTAATTAATTTTGAAAAAAAATCCTACTAATTAATTTCTTGTCAAATAACCCTCCATCACGCGCAGTGACTCAACAATCGGCAAACGTTTGATGAAATCATTTATTCAACTGCAGCCCGCGCGCCCGATAATTATAATATTCTAATAATTGATAATTATTATTTAAACAGAGAAAATAAGTTAAGATTGACATTTAAAGCTAGTTATTTAAAAATAAAAAATTGAAAATTTGACATTAAACAAAATCTATTTATAATGATATTCAGTGTACAAAGAATATTATACATTTGTCGGCTGATGCAACGGTTAGGCATGTAATATAATATTATGGTATCGTTCAACAATAGATTCAAACAAAAGTTTGACATTTAGCGTGTCAATTAAAGTGCTTACTACGATAGCGCTTAAGACGTTCAAATTATATGTTCCAATACAGATGAGATTTAATGTGTTTGATTTCGCTGAATTTAGTAACTGGCAAACGAATTTTAAGGAATAATCACATATCATTCAGTTTTCTGTTGGCATTATTTAGTTTAGTTTGTTTTGCAGTTTGTATACCCATATATATATATATATATACAATATAGGTACCTTTGTGATTTATTTAATTTTTAATATTTGTAAAAGGTCTGATCCAAAAGTTTTTCGATCAACGAGACCATGTTTATAAATCGGGAATTCTGCGTCATAGCCTACAGCAGGGATCACAAATTAATATTTTTGGAGGCTCCCGTTATAGGAATAATTCAGGAAATTTTCAGCCATACAAATTTAATGTACCTACCTACTTATTTATCCAAAAAATAACTAAAATCAAAAAACTTAATTAAAATTAAAGAAATCCTTTTATATACAGCCCACAAAAATATAATTTTAAAAATAAAATTCTTCTCTGTGGCCAGATAATGTTCATCCACGGTAACCCCTATAGGATTATCCGTTGTAACTTATAGGTATTTCAAAGAAGCTACATTAGATCATATCAAATTTTCACTGTAGTTTGCCCTCGGCGCAATAAGAAAAAACAGAAATATTGCAAAAAAATTGTAACATTATTATACGGTATTTGAGGGTTTTTTTTAATAAAAATTTTTCTAATATTTTACTGTAATTTAAAAAAATGATTATCTCTGAGCATAATATAACTGGATATTTGATTAAGTTTTGGATAGATGAGGGATTATTAGCCGATTAAAGATTTTTTATTTTAATTCAATATAATAAGTGTTTAAGCAGTAGGTGTCGGTATAGTTGAACAAAACAAAAAGTTTTAACGGTTGAGAACATAAAAATATGATTAATAAAAAAATACTGTTTACTCTTTACTTTCGATTTTATTATCATACAATTTGCAATTTACATTTCCTATGTAGATTTGAAAATTGAATAGAAGTATTTATAGATTTATGCATATTCTATATTATTATGCAAGTACATCTGTCATATACAAAACATATAAAATCACAATTCAAATTTGCCTTATCAGAATAATAATATATCAAATCAGATTTTCTTATAACTATTCACGGTTTTCATCAACTATCTATTCTTCTTTTTCCTCAGTCGATTTATTTCTACAAGTGTTGTTAGGAGGGTTCATATATACTAAAAGACAAGTGGTTTTGGTTGGTATTCAAATATTAAAACACATATTTTTGAAATAAAAAATAAATGCATTATTGATGAAAATACTTCCAACATTTTTTAATAAATCATACTACAACATCTTAAGATTGATTGGAAAAACATTAACTATTAAATAAGCGGATATCGCATTTTCATTTTTAAAGTAAATCTTAAGTGATAATTTCACGTTCTATCCATTAGAAAAATAAACTAATTGGTGGTCAATATTGTTATGTTTTTGTTTATTACCCTACCTGCTTTTTTTTTCAACGAAACATTTTCTATTTAATATATATATTCCATATTATATTTAAATTGTACTTTGTTTAGGATTGTAGTGGTGCCTTCTTAAGGTCAACTTTTCTGTATAGGTACAATTATTATGAAAATTTAAAGGTCATGTGTACGTTCCGTACTACGATTCGGAAACATTTAATAACATAAAAATATTTCTATTAAACTCACAAAGCCCCTGGAGAAGTTATTCTCGTAAAAAAACCATTTAAATAAAGTGATAATTTTTTGTATCATACCACCCGGAAAATGTAAAAAAAAAAAAGGTGGGCAAGTGGGTGTCGCTCTGCTGTACAGTAGGTTACAAGTGGGTCACTGTATAATGGATGGTATTAAATTTGAATTCAATGATATAATATCATTGTATAAGAAAAACGATTCTGAGCGGTGACGGTATGTCAGTCTATGTATAAGACATATTATATACATATCTATGGTATTAAACAAAAAATTGACCTATAATAAATTCCAAATTAATCATATCACAATATCCATTAGATACTTATAACAGTTATAACGCGTTATACATCAACAAAAACCGTGATACTGTCATAGATATATAATAGTACACTTTAGAAGTTTCAAGTACCCACGAATAATATTATTCAATCACAACAAAATAACTAAAATCGTAATTCTTGGTTTAAATATGAAATTTTGTCTAAATTTGAAATTAAAATGTCTGTAAAAATAAGTGTGTTTATATATTTTTTAGATTTTTTGGATACAGTATGAATTATTTAAGAGAATCTTTGTTTTAAATTTTCAACTCTTAGTTATAAAAACTGAACATTTTATAATTTTTTAATTCCAACGATTGATAATTTTTGAGATTTTGATAAATTTTGTCAAAATTCCAACTTTAAATGCTTATAAAAAAAAATCGTGCCTATGTATTTTTAATATTTTTCAACTGATATTGTAACAATATATCAGGAGCCTTGTATTAAATTTTTACACTTTTTGGCCCAACAGATAAAACTTTATTGATATTTATAGAAAAAAAAACTAAAAAAAATTGAAAGCTGTAAATGTCCATAAACAGCTCAAAAAGAGTCAAAATATTTTCAAAATTGTATGGTGTATAGGAAATGCTAATATAAACATTCAGTGAAATTTTCATGTATCTACAGTTATTCGTTTTTGAATTACAACAAAATAAGGAAATCGCTACATGAGAAATCGAGTGAAAATCCAATGTTGTAAAAATTTGAATTTCAAACGCTCATAAAAATTTAATTTGACTGTCCGGTAGAGATTTTTTTATTGATAAAGGTAGATAATCTTATAAGGAATCTTGTGTTTCATTTTCAAATCTTAGATTTAAAAAGAAAAATTTTTACGAATTCTTAACTCAAAATAATTTGCTAATTTTCGTGATTTTTTCATATTTTGTCAATTTTTGAACTTTAAATGCTTATAAAAAAAAATTGTGACTAAGGATTTTTAATATTTTTCATCTGCCTTTGAAACAACATATTAGGAGCCTTATATTAAATTTTCAAGCTTTCGCAACGAACAAATAAAATTTTATTGATATTTCTAGAAAAAAAACTAAAAAAAAATGAAAAATGAAAATGTCCCTAAACAGTTCAAAATAAATCAAAATATTTTGAAAATGTTATCGTGTATAGAAAATGCAAATATAAACAACCAGTGAAAATTTCATGTATCTACGGTCATTTGTTTTAAAGTTACACCAATAACCAAATTCGATTTTTTGGAAAATCGATTTTGCGTAAAAATTCCCGTTTTTCCTTAATTTTTATGTTGTTTTTTCCCGGCGCTTGTGAAAACTACTGGAAAATGTTTACTTTTGACCCCCCAAAGTACCAACTAGATTCACTTTCCTATCAGGAAAGGTACTATTGAAGAAAATCGAAGCACTTTTACTGTCCCAAAACGTGATGACAGACACAAAAATATAAAAATATAAAAATATAAAAAAAAACATACATCATTGTAAAACCAATACATTCATCGCTCCGCTCAGAATCTAATAAAAAAAGTGTATATATAGAATACCTCATCGTAAAATAAGCAGCTGATGTTTGCTTTAAATATTGATAATCTTGTTTGTAAAATTTATATAACAATATTCAATTTTACAATAATAAATTAGTACCTATAGTAAAAAAAGACGAATTTGTGGAAAAACCATAATACAATTTAGTATTATATACAATAAGATTTACCTAAGATAATATTACCGAACTCAAACTTAATTATAATATAACATACATTTATAATTTTTTTTTGTGTCTGTCATCACCTTTTAGGGAAGTAACACTTCTTCGATTTTCTTATTCGATGGGGAAGTTAATCTAGTTTGTGTATTCGGGAGGTTAATATTCTTAATAGTTTTCAAAAGCGCTGGGAAAAACAAAACAAAAATTAAGGAAAAACGGTAATTTTTAAGCAAAATCGAAATGAATTTTGTTCTTGGTGTAATTCTATAACAAATTACCATAATATATAAAACTATCACTGAATGGTTATATTAGCATTTCCTATACATGATACAGTTATAAAAATATTTTGACTTGTTTTGAGCTGTTTAAGGACATTTTTTATTATCGTTTTTTTCAGTTTTTTTTTCTATAAATATCAGTAAAATTGTATTTGTTGGGTAAAAAATCGTGAAAATGTAATGAAAGGCTCTTGATATATTGTTACAATAGCTGATGAAAATATTAAAAATATAATATTTGCTCTGATTTTTTTTTTTATAACCATTTTTGACAAAATGTATCAAATTTAAAATTCAAAAATAATTTTGTAGCTAAAAATGTATAAAATTCTCAACTTTTATAGCTGAGGATTGAAAAATGTAAAACAAGGTTCCACGTAAATAGGTAAATTTACTTGCTTCACAATAATATCATCAAATATACTTAGTATAATATATCATAGACTGACTTCGCTCAGAATCGTTTTACGTATACAATGATATCATCGAATTCAAATTTAACATAATCCATTACAGTGACCCACTTGTAACCTACTGTTCAGCAGAGTGACATCCACTTGCCTGCCTTTTTTAATTTATTTTTACTCTTTCAAAACTTAAAATAATGTGGAATCGCACGCTTTCAATCACACCTATAACACCATTTACCCTGCTGCAAGCTAACATATGCACAATCCGACAATCGAAATAAGTGCCCATGCCCAAGGGCGTGAACGAGTTAAAAAGTTTAAGTTAAGTTAAAAAGTTAATTTTATATTATCAACTTAACTAAGTTAAAACAAATCATTAACATACCCAGCCTTGCCTAAGCCCATATATAATAACGGCTCTTTCACAATAATAACAATACCACCCATACCTAATATAAAGTACCTATGTATTTAATTTAAAAAGTAGTTGTTTTGAACCTTACTGGTAGTTGTCTTGTTTTCAAAACCACCGATAGTTCTGTTTACATTCCGCGGATGTATTGAATTCCTAGATATAAAATAAATCCACTATGTCCTTCTCTGCTTTATACGGAGGAAAAAACAAAACATTCAAAGGTTTCGATTGATTTGAGTCAATATTATACCGAATAAACATAATTTTCAGGAAATGAAAGAGAGTTATCGTCGACAACTATACAATACTGAATATGCTGACATAATAATAATATACGACGCACAAATTCGAGCAATTCAAATATTTAGTCAACCCCATGCATCCCATACTTTATTAGTTCACGGTAGGGTAACCATGAGTCCCGTTTGAAACATTACCATCCCGTTTTTGATCCACATGTTCCCTGGTCCCGACCAACTTCAAACGGGACGGTATGCGTGAATGAAAAATATTTACGTGACACAATATTTTTACAATTTTATATTGAATTATTAAAACCGAAGTCAATATTTATGAACATCGCAGTATTTTGTAGAACGATCGTCGAATTCCGAAAACAATTATTGTCTACAATAAGCACAATATTTGAGGGACATATTACATTATACTGTCACTTAATTGTGTACACATACGCAGTGTAAAAATTAATCATGAACTTGCAAGATCCTAAAACTCCTCTTACAAAAAACATTATCTCAATAATATCTTTAAAAAAATATACAAACAATTTTTAGACATCTTTTTTTTAGGGTAAATCCAAAATTGTTTGTGACGATTATGATACCTTTAATTGGATCGGAAAACGTCTACATATTATTGAAAGATTAAAATGGACGAACTATTCGGGTTTTGAATACTTTTTCAATGGCAATTTTCAATAAGTAAATAATTTAATTTAATTTGCAATATAATATGGTAATATAGTTTATAAGTTATATACATTTGCAGGTATTTAGCCGTATTTTTCTTTGCTATTCTTACGAGAAACGGTTAAAGACTAACTAATTATAATAATAATGTATTCGTTTTAAAAAAAAATGTTGTGCTTTTTTCTACGTTCTAAGGGGGTATTATAAGAATATGCGTACGCCCGATGACATCGACGATAATATAATACCTAAGTTATACGAGTGGATCGATTTCGGTTGTATTCCACATAATATTGTAATATTATCATCATTCATCATCATCAATATATTGTTACCTATACTTTACAAGAATAATAGAACATGCGTGAAAAAGTGGGTGACATTTATATTTTCATGATATCGGTCGTGATTGTTTGCGCAGTCATTATAATAGCGCTGCTCATTGCGTTGTCCGGCGATCGCGGTCCGCACAGATAATATTATTATCACAATAATTCAGATAATTGATGGAAAAAACACACTCGGCGGTTTCGATTGATCGACGTCTGTGCATAATATACATCTTACTGTATTAGAATATTGTTCTATACGATCGCGTATTATCTGCAGTCATAACGACGTTTTAATGACACGAGTGATGGCGATTTGCGTCCGCGACGACGACGGCCAACACAATAATAATTATAGGTATAATTCGACGACGATAATCATATTGCTATCATCATAGGCGACACGCCCGCCGTCGATCTCAGTGTGTGTTCAGTGTGCTTACGAATAGCGTTCGAACCGTATAGGTTTCGCGTAAGATAATATTGTAATATTATAGTTATTAGGTATTGTGATCTCTCGACAGAATAGTCGTTCAAAAAAAAAGTGTTTAATCGGGCTAGCTCCTCGCGAAGTATTATCCATAATATATTACTATAATAATATTGCGACTCACTGCTAGGTACCTATGAACCTTATCGTATGTTCGCGAATTTCTATCGTACCTAAGCGATATAAATTGTAGGTAAGCAGTCACCGAAGTGTCATCCGCGGACCAGTGGTTAAGGTAAATCGATAAAATAGATATTATAAATGTGTGTATCGCACGTTAGGTACAGATAGGTATGCGTAGAACCCTCGTCCAGGCACTCATCCTGGCACTCGCAACAGTTAAGTGATTTTTTTTTTTTTAAGTAGTAGCTGGAGAACTGTAATTTTTTAATATAAAATGGTTTTTGGACCAACAAAAATTGTAACGGTTTCCGAGTTCCAAGATGAGCACCTGGACGGTCTATAATATAAGTACTAATATATACGGAGATTTTTTTATGTAGCAACTCGGAAACATATTAATATTCGTTTTCACTACTTTTGACTTTTGAGTAAGTAAATATAATCTGACTTAAAAGTTTTCCATAATTTTATACGACATAATATACCTATAGGCACTCGTAGAGTTCATCGTACATCATACAGACTACGAAAAAACTCGTATCACAATAATATTCAAAATCAACAATTATTTTTGTGTTATTTCACAATATAATTACGTGTAGAGGGTGCAATATCTATTAAAATAGTACCTATGCGTCTTTAAATAATTTCGAGTTTAAATCGTATTAAATAGTGCACAGCACTGTCATAAAATATTATAATATCTTATACACCGCATACACTTTTTTACTTACCATAATATTATTATAATATACCTGTATAGGTTTAAGGTCTATTTTTTTTACTCGAATTCACATAATGTTCATATAATGTCCTAAAGTCACGTCTATCTCGATACCATTGGATGCATATAGTTCCTCGTCACATGATGATTCCTTCGTCCACTGGAGGGCCACCACGTCCTGTAAGTCCGTCGTCTCTATACATCCATCAAACCTTCCCAGGCCACCAAGTACTTTTTTTTTTGTCGTTTATGTAATGTAGATTTACGATGCAGTCTTGGACGTGTGATTATAATATTATTCGAGGTGATCCGTTTAACGGAGGACATTCATCATTATTTCAAAAAACAATAACGTTTGAAAATATTTCTTTTGTATATAATTTTAAGTCACTATAAAAGGACATATTTTCAGGGAAAAAATTATATTTTTTATTACTTTTTATCGTTATAGTTTTTTATGTTTTCCGCCATTTATAATGACAAAGTACATTATTAATTTCACATTCCTATGCAGAATATTTGTTGGAGTATTTCGATCTATAAAAATTAAATTTCGGACGACAAGTATATAGTTCAGTGTAGTTATAAATATTAATAATTAATGTTTAGATGAGCCAAGTAGTTTGCGGGGTAGGTATCCCAGAACCACTCCACTCCGCTCATAAAAACTTGAAATATTTGTAACTACTAATAAACTATAATCGTCAAAAATGCAGGTTTTATAATATATAGAAGTACCTAAGTTGACATCAACTTTAAAAGTTTTTTTAAATAACAAGTGTCTTACGTTTTAAATGGATCACCCGTACCTATATTTAATAATATGTAAACAATTGTCAATCGATCAAATTAAGTACTACAACTACCAGTGACGTATTTAGGAATTTTTCATGGGGAGGGTCCACATCATTTTCAGAAACCAGAGCCTTGGAAAGCTTATAAGTCCATGTAAAATTTTTGAGTTTTTAATCATCTAATACAGGGGTCTCCAACCTACGGCCCGCGGGCCAACTCCTTCCCTTCAAGGTTTTTTCACTAGCCCACCATGCTAATTAATGTTTTGAAAATAATATATTTATTATATTATTAATTTCATTTAGTTTTCATTATTTTTAATTTATTCAATTAATTAAATAAAATCAGTTTATTAGTTTTTCTTTCGGTGTTATTCGTAACAGCTTATAAATAGTAATTTATACCTATATTATACTAATTACTAACACTAACTAATAATAGAAAAACTCGTTATAAAATAAAAAATGTAATATATAAACAAACATTAATTGTTCTAAATAAATGTTATCCATTCTTCAATTTGTTAACCTATCTATTCCTCTAAAAATGTTAACCCACGATGCCAAAGCGTATCTCAATGTTGGCCCCCCCCCCGTAAAAAAAAAATTGGAGGCCCCTGATCTAGTATATAAAAATCTCGTGTCACGGTGTAGTGTACGAACTCTTCCGTAACGACTAGACCAATTCGGATAAACATTTTTTTGTACATTTGGTAGTTAAGAGATAAGGTCGCAAAGTATTTTTCACCCTCCTAGGAGAGTTGCTCAAACGGGGATTTTGAGATTTGGTGTGGCAATGTAAATACTGTGTAAAATCAAAATATGATACTGGCAATGTCAATTCATAGCAAAAAAAATCACGATTTTAATTGAACATTTTGACAATTGAAGGGACAAAAAATTAATCATTCTTATCGTATGATAAAATTTGTTTTTCTTAATCATGTAAAAACACAAAATTTAACATGTACGAGACACGAGTCAATGGGAGGGGTCCGGACCCCATGGACCCCCCCCCGTAAATACGCCACTGACAACTACCTATTAGTACCTATACCTACTTATTTTAAATCTATCATATTCCATTTTAAATCGAACGTCACGGTTTTGTGCGTATTTCGTCACGTTGCAGACCTCATTCACGCCGAGCAGTTTTGCCGAACTGCTGTCCGGTTCGTATTCCGAGCTGCCGCTGAACGAGGAGATCGACTCACTGACGGACGTGCATGCCGTGCTGACGGACGCGGCCGAACAACAGCAACCGAATCACCAGCAACAGCACCAGCACAATGGTGCGTCGGGCCTCCAGTTGCCGAGTTTCCAGGAGACGTACGCCGCCACGGGCGCGGGCGTAGGGTTCAAAATGGAAGAGGATTACGGTCCGCCGACCGCTGCGGCGGCCGCGGTGACCATGACCGCATCAGCCGCTTATCATCAGCAACACCACCACCCCCATATACACCTCCACCAACAGCAGCAGCAGCATCATCATCAGCAGCAGCAGCAGCAACAGCAGCAGCCACAGCCACAGCAACAGCCGGTTCATCATCAGCTCCAACACCAACACCATGTCCAACAACACCAGCAGCAGCAACACAACGGACAGCAGCATCAGCACCTCCATCACGGACCGCCGGCCCCGGCCCCGGCGCTCATACATTTCAACTATCACTTTCAACACTTTCCGGGCGCGTTGCCGCCGCCGTCTCAGCAGCCGCCCGATTCGCCGACCGCCGATCAAGGTGGCACAGCGTCCGTGTTCGAACCCATGTTGGATCACGTGCAGGGTGTCATGTCACCCAAGCGACATCATCCACAGCATCACCACCACCACCACCACCAACAACAACAACACCACCATCAACAGCAACAACAGCAACAACAGCAACACGTCGTCGTAGCTGTAAGTCACCAGCACCACCATCAACAACAACAGTCCCTTCAAGTACCTCAGCCACCGCCGACGCCGCGGCCAACGGCCACGTCTCTGATGATTGACACGGCCACGGAGCAGCTGCAGCACGTCGTCAACAACGCCACTTTGGTGGACGCCAACAGGAGCTCGAGGACTTCGTCGGTCGCCGCAGTATTGGCACTAAGGACCGCCACCGATCCGTCCGCCAGGTGAGTCCAAATTATTTTATTTTAAATTTATTTTAGAATATGTATAAGGGCTGAGCCCTTTTGTATATAATCAACAGGTATATATCATGGTTTAAATTATATATTATTATTAGGCCTTGGAAGTTGTAGGAGCTAAAAAACGAGAATTATGCATGGAAAAATTTAATATTATCATTAAAATACACAGGTTTAGAAAATAGTAAATACCTACAGGGGCGGACTGGGAAAAAAATCGGCCCCGGGGAAGCAGAATATTCGGCCCAAAATTAAAAAAAATACTATTTTATTATTATTAATTTATTCAGTAAAGAAATGCAAATGATAAGCTAAAGGTACACATAAAAAAGTATTTAAAAGTTTATAATAATATGAAAACTACATAATTATTTAAAAATTGCTTTTGAAAAACTATAAATACTTAACTAAACATACATTTTTCATAATAAGAATTATAGTTATGAAAACTAATTGTCAAGAGAAAAAATACATATACATATAATATATTATATAATATTAAATACTCGTATGTATGTATAAATATATGTATATAAAATTATAAAATGACAATTTTTTATTTAAAAAAAAAATATGACTTTATTAAATTAACCTTTAATGTAATAAAAGTTTAGACATTAAGGGGCTGCTCTTAGCAAGTTTATCTTTGACTTCTTCATTTCCGACTTCTATAAGAGTTTTTTTTTCGATAGCCATGAGCATAAATGCTTGAAGATGATCTTGACTTAATGAATTACGAATTCTAGATTTTATTATTTTTAACTTAGAAAAGCTTCTTTCACAAGCTACTTGTGTCACCGAAAGTGTTAACAAAAACTTGTATGCAGTGTAAAGTGATTTGTATAGGTATTATACCTATGCATTAATATGCTTATGAAAATCAAGAAATATATGAATTTTTCCCATAAAATGAACGAAATATAAATATAAATATGCATTTTTTATTTTTAAACTCACCATTGTATATATCTTTGATTTCTACCATAAATCGAGGGCATATAGAATAATATGCTGCTCCTAAAACTTCTGACCACTAATTTATTACTATTATTATTATTCGTATATTACATCTTAATATCGTATAGGTCGTTGATATTAAACATACTATAACTAGTATAACTAATGCATATATGGATACCGCAATCCAGCTATCTTTATAGGAATCTTTTTGGACTTTTAGAATACACAATTGAGAGAGAAACGATGGTTCTCGCTCGTACAGAAGCGATGCTGAGCAATAATAAGAAACCTATACATTTTAAACAAGAGTGAAAAGAGGTGTAATTATCTGTTGCGCTTAACAGTGCACATACCATAGTATCAGCGGTGTTGGTTACTTGGTTATCAGATTTGTACACACTGCGCCTCATTCATATGTTATAAATATCAATATTATAGGTACTTAGGCGTGTCTGTTGACTTGTGGATGAGGGAGGGAAGAAATTATATTTAGTATTTAGTCCAAGTTTGAAGGGGTGACGTAATAGCCTGTTTTTAATTGATATTTGTTCGATAAATATTGGTATATTATAAGAGTATAAAAGCATTTAATAATATTTTTTTGAGATTTTTTTTACCCGACTTGAATAATATTATAAAAAATACTAAATATTAATATACATTTGTACTAACCTACATGCGTGTTATATCTGTATAATGTAAAACACATCCCTACAAAAATATAATACCTATCATATATTATTATTTATTATTATTATCAGTTGGAAATGTTTATTTTTTTATTCCACAATTCGACAACAATTGAATTCGATATCCGTTCGCTTTACCCACTTAATATATTTTTATATAATACTGCAGGTACGCGCCGTGCATGGGAAAATGGCTTTCCGAGCTATTATCCCGGAAACAACCCTCATACACTGCGAATAAAATATACAATCGTTGTCGACGTTCGTCGAATCGCGTTCAATATCACGTAGCAGTACCATAATAATATTCTATCATAATACATCACACCGATCCACGTCGGCTGTAAGTGACGAAGTGTGCGTAGTGTAATATATATTGTTTAATATTCATTATGATTATACCGTGCAAAGTTACCGTGATTTGGGTCTATACCGCGATTTGGGTCTATGCCGAAATTTGAATACCTATTTCAATTTCACAACATTTGGTACATGTAGTATCTATGTTGGTGTCTACTTATCCATCGTGTGTGGGAGACCCATAGATATTAAAGAATGGATAGGCCATGGCTATATTAATAAAATAGAGGGAAGTGTCGCCGGAATGGGAAGAGAGAAAGACTGTTTTTTATCATTGCTTCTCATTTTAGCAGAGGGTCTTATCATAAATTATGTACAATAATTATATATATATACATTTGTGTTAAGACCTCTATAACCTCAAAATATTTTCATGTTCATTCCCGTATGTTAAGCATAAATGGCTTATCCATTCTTTAATATCTATGGGGAGACCCGGGCAAAGGAATGACATTTTGAATAAAGGTGAATAAAAACCGTCGTGTACTTATACAATTTAATAACACTGTAACTTGCAGACTTGTTAAGTTTTCGAACGCACGTAACACTAGTTACAATAGTTTACATTTTTTTTTGATATTTCAAAAACTTTTAAAATAATGGTTGACAGTAAATTAATGTACGTATTTTAAATTATTTAGTTCTAAATTTGTATTCGTATTTTTATTCCAAAACACTTAATATTATTTATCGATTTACTGTTCTACTCCAACGACCAATATTTTACTGTTTTAACTTGGTACTGTTTTAAATTTTGTTTCTAAATTAATATCTTATAATGGTAAATGGCTCTAAGAATTTATATTAATAATATATTTCATCAAATAAGTAGCTAACAGAAAAACCAACCTGGCCGTCCCCGAATCTGAAATTCTTAAACCTACCTATTAAAATATTATAAGTAGATATAACGTATTTTGCATATTTCATTTAAATAGTTCTATATAAGATTATATAGTTGTGAATTTATAATTAACGATATCAAATTTATTGAATTAAAAAAAAGTATTCTTAACAAGACTGACTGTAACATATCAACATGATGTCAAATTTAATGATATTACAAGAAATATATCAATCATCTTTAAAAAAAAAAATATTTTTCTTATTCCAATTGTTTTTTAAAAATAATTTACAAATTATTAAGCATGTATGCAGATTATGTTTACCACTAATGAATCTAAATAGTTTTGGAACTTAGTTTATTTTTCATGATATTATGGTTGTTTTTATTGGTTATTACCTGCTGCGAATAAGATAACGATCATATTCATAAATCATACATAGTAATAATTTAGTAAAAACTTAGTTAAAAAAAATATTTTATTCAAGAAAAAATTAATACTGAAAAAATAACACAATTTTAACAACTCTAAGTAACTTTGAAATACACTTAAGTAAATCACTTTTCCCGGGTCTGCCTTACCACTCACCAACTAATAACCGTACAATTATTGCGTGGGTACCTACTCACTACATTGTATTATGACACAATGTAATAGTTAGCTTTCCACTTACCGTTTATCAATCGGTTAAAAGGTGTTATTAAGTTATTGTATAATATACACAGTGCTTGCCTTGAATAAAAAATAGGGAGATGCAAAAACGCAAATAACATTTAAGATTTAAATTTCTTATTGACTATAGTATATGATTAGAATGCGTACCCCATAAAATATTTTTTAAAAATGAAGGGGTACTCAGTCCCACCGTGTCCCCCTCCAAATCAAACAATGTGTATAGAAATACCGACAATGAACGTTATTTAATAGGTACGTTTATAACAACAATGACAATAATGATAATAATCATTACTGGATTTGAATATTGCAAAACTCGTTTCTTTTTTTAAAATTATTGTATTTTAGGATGCTTTCTATTATCAAGCATTATTCGTTACATATTATAATACAGGCTTTATTCAAAATGATTCATCATCCGATTTCAAATGCTTATATGTTTTTAGTTTTTAGGTTTAGATTAATAATATAAAATAATGTTAATATTATACATCAAATAAAATAGGTAATAATATTTTTAATTTAATTGATAGTACCTACCTATATAGGATATAACCAATGTTGTGTGGCTCGGCGAAGTGCAGTGGCTGAAATCAATCACCCGACGTGATTGAGAGTAAGCAACGACCGCTGACACTAGTTCTCGGATGGGGGACCACCCGGGTTCGTAGTGCAACACATACACGTGTTCCTAACCGTCCTAACCCTACTGTACCAATCCTACGAATTAGGGAGAGAGTGAGAAAAATCAATATAATAAAAATAAACGTGCACGCCGCCGCCACCGTGCTTGACTTGTAAAATAAATAAATAATCAAACGTGTCGTTTCATTTTCGTTAAAAAAAATTGAAAACCCGATCTTAGAACCTAAACCACAACCATAAAATGTAGAAAACCGTTCTCAAAAACCGAAACCGTAACAGTTAAAATTTTTAAACGGTTTTGATCCCTATTTTCGTTACAATTTTTTTTCCACCCACACCTCAAGAAAGAAGTTTTAATACAAAAATGTATGTAGTTGTACATAGATTTTCTTGGTTATACCAACAACATTTAGTCGGAACTGAAATTAATTCCATGCATCATATCCGTTGTAATTGACTTTGGTAATTGTTTAGCTCTTCTGTTGTTGCTGATGACGGTGTAATGTAAACACTATCTTTAACATTATACCAAAAGAAGTAGTCACATGACTTAAGAATCGTAAGATAAGGTGACCAAGATAGGGTTCCAAGGGTAAAGCATCGGATAATTTTGAATAATTCTGTATTATAATATATTTACTCATTAAGCGATATTGCAATACAATAATATACACATTTAGGCATTTTTAACCAATTATAAATACATTTTTTTCGATAGAATAAAAAATTTGAAAAATATGGCAGCGCTAGTGGCGCACTACTACCAATTTTCGATAATAACTATACAATATAAGATAGACTTAATATCATAGAAAAAAAACCTATTGAATAATATATTTTATATAAATAATATATAATGCATGTAGAAGCAAATATAACAATATATTGTTATATTATTAGTTCTTCCACATGTATATATATACATGTATTTATAATAATTACAAAAATTACAAAAATAACGTTAAGCTCAATTACTTAAAAGGTTAAAATCATCAAACGAATATTATCAACAGATACATTTTCTACAAACAAAAGTATTATTAACTTTGCATGAATATTAAAACATCTAACGAGATATACGCGGTAATGAATGTTCCATGTAATTTAGTGTCAATAAAATATATTTAATGCCAATATAAAGGGTATATAATCAAATGTTATTTGATTATGCTTTATCTAATGGCAGCTGATTTAATATTTATATGGTACAATCTTTTGGTTTTATATTTATAAATTGAACGCCATAAATCGATAAATATACATAATATTATATTAATTGTACGATATTGATTATAATATGCATCAGAAACACATTATCGAACAGATAGATCTGCGTAAACTATCCATCACAATTAATTGTTCTGTATAAATAGTACAAATTGAATAGTATGGAATGATTGGTAGGGATGGTATATTTTCTGCAGAGCTTTTGGTCGGTGAGACTTTCCGCTGAGTTTCCCGGTTCTCCCATGGCTATAAACTAAGACAGCTGTTGAACAATTTTTGTTACGTACTCATAACCATGATTTTTTCGAGACCCCATACCCCAAGACAAACCAAATCAATCTGAATCTCTGGTTAAACTCAGACCTAACTCTTTCTTTTATTGCAACCGATCGAGCTCAAACATTGTTCCGCGTACCCTCTGTCTGCAGAATAATTCTTATTCTTTGCACAAAAATCAACCCTTCTCACCATTTTCACGAAAAATAATCAAACACCTACAATAACACTCGTCATTGGCTGTTTCCTGTAGCGAATTCAGTACTTACCTATATTATGTATAGCTATATGGCTATATTATACATTTATAACTTGGATAATTTAACCAGGGAATCGCGTTTGAGACCATAATTGAACCCATAGTGTTTATATGAATATTTGTGCAGTAATAGTAGATATGTGTGTGTTTGTCGTAAGAATTTAATATACAATAATATAATATTATTATATACTATAATATATCACATACATAATTTACGCATTTTATTAAAGCTAATTCACTGGAAAAAAAAATGTAGGTATAGATACAAAATACAGTCCTAACGCCCTATAACGTATAACTTTAAAAAGAGGACACCTCATTTAATGGACACCTTTGAATAGGGGATGCCTCCGAATGGGTACATAATTTCAGCGACCAAGAGGTTTCACTGTGTAATATAATCCATCACTCAAGTGTAGAGAGTGGATTTAAATGTCCCAAAAACCAAGAAAATGACTTAAAAAAATGATTTCATGCACTTATTGGTATTATTGCTATGATACAAAACATAAAAAAAGTATTATTTAAATTTGGCTTTATCACGATTTAGGTAAAGTAAAAGAATAATACCTACGTAATAACAATTTTGACGAAGCAAAATAAACAACATTTATTTCATTGTTTTATTTTTAACGAGATAGCCTATAGTAAAAATGTTAACAAATAATAACCATTTAAATAAAATATACAAAAAACATCTTAAAAAAAAAAGAAATATAAAAATGAAAGTTAAATTTTTGAGTTTTTTAATGTATGAAACGAATTTTCAGAGTGGATAGCAATGTTTGAAGATATTTAGAAAAAAATGCAATTTAGATGTATGTGAATTAATGTGCTGCATAGGTATTGTTATTTCTATATGCTTAATGTCGATTTAAACTTTTGACGAAAACTATCATAATGATTTTTATATAATAATATTATTCACTTTTTTAATTATTATTATTATTATGATGTGTATATGAATATATCATATCTTATTGAAATTATCATTTATCAGTTATAATACTGTAATAGGTAAACCTATTTATTGTGTCATAAATATAATATAATCAATAATGTAGCTAAATATTTTAAAAGCTTTTGCTTTTTGAAACAAATATAAAAGCTTGATACACAAATACCATATTCAATCATAATAATTCGACTTAAATACAATAGTTTACTATTGCTTATCTTCAATCTTGTATGTCGTATCATAGAACATATGGTTTTCTCAAAATAAAATAAAACACGTTAACACAACTACGCAGTTTATTTTATAAAAACAAAAAAAAAATTATATAGCAGGTAATATATTATCCATTAGTTATACTTAAGCAACAAGAAATATAATAGCATATTTATTATTGCTTGAAACAATTATTTCGGTATAAATAAAATAAGTAGGTAGGTACTGATTTGCATTAATTAATAAAAGTCATAGTTATTATATGATGTTTTTAAAAAAAAGTTGCTAAAAAATGTTTGGGGAGAGCTAAAATGCCAAAAAAAAAACCTATCCCTATTAAAAAACAAAATTCCAGACATGCCCTTGACATCTTTCTCTCTCTCTCTCACTGTCTCTCTCTCTCTCTCTCTCTCTCTCTCTCTCTCTGCTATCAGCTGTCTTTCAACGCCGTCAAGTTATCGTGATTGTAATTACTATTACTGATAATCATTGTTAATTCCCTTTACAGCAATTCCTTGTCGCCGAAATTACGGCACTGCATCAACACACTATCGGTGACCGTGCCCGTCGAATGCTCACCGCCTACTCCAGACGCCGCTTGTATTATGCCGCAGAGGAACGCCACCGCCGTGGCCACTGCTCCGTCTTCGCCGTCCCAATTGTGTGCCGTGTGCGGTGACACTGCCGCGTGCCAGCATTACGGGGTGCGCACGTGCGAAGGATGTAAAGGTAAGCGCGTGTAAAATATATACAATTTTTTTTAAGCTGTGGTAATACTACTACGACCATAATTCAGTCAAGTAAGACGTGTATTACCATTGAATATTCTAATATTCATAATCAATGGTATCACCTACCGGCTACCATTGTTTACTCGTGCGGTACGAAATTGTAAATTTAGTGTGTGGCTGCTTCATAATAGTGATTCCTTCGTATCTCCCAAAAACATATTTGTAACTTTAGCTCCAGTAGGGACGGTTCTAGAAACCTGATATAATATCCAATAATAGGCATAAGTATACATTTTTATCTGATAATTAAAAATATTTTACAGATATAACAAATTGTTTTCACTTATTTTTCTTTCTGCGTCAGTGATTAGATATTGCACACGCCATATATGGGCTGATCACTGCTATTATTATTATTATTATTATTATCCCTATCGTCATGATTGACATACAAAGTTCCTACGTAGTCATGCAATAACGTCGAAGCAGATCAATTTATTCTTTCAATATTTTTATGATATCGTTCTCAGTTGGTTTGGCAATTATGAATTTTTTCAACCCGGAAATAGCGTATTAGTTTTCAAGGAATGAAGGTACTCCAAAAGTTTCAAGTTTTCTATAGATTTTAACAAGTGTGTTATGGTCTACTTCAAAAGGGTGAATCATACAAATCAAGTTTCACACAAAATTGGTTTTTGTCAAAAAAAATGTTCCGAATACTACCTACTGATGAGTGATGACCTAATAAGTGATCCATGCGGAAGCCGATTGAAGGAAACTATTACATAACTATAAATTATATTATTATAATTTGTACTATAGTCAATATTTGAATAGTTTTTGTTCATTGTTTTTTAAGAAATTTCAATAGACAGTCATATAAAATCTAATAAAATTATGATGTGACTTAAATAATTATTTAAATATTATATTATGAACTTTTGGCCAGACCATGGAGCACTGGCAATGCGTGCCCAAGATAATAGCCTTAAATTTAAATTTGACAGTAGATAAGTTAACTGTATAATAATATTAAATATAAAAAAGTTAAATGGATTATATTCTAAACTTAAAATTTGCTAAGTTGGAGGAACCCACCACGTGGGTATAAAGTTCTCTTAAGACTCGAGTCGTACACTAGTACCCACATAATATTATATTGCTCAGTCTTACACACGTACGTCATAGCCAATTTTCGTTCACCAGTTTCAACTATAGTGCATTAGTATACTATTAATTTTGATATTAGAGTGAATTGACCTATTATTAAACTTTTAGTTAAGAACATTACCCGTGTTCTCTAGATGGATTTTTTACGATATTTTAATTTTTAAGTGAGTTATGAGTAAGTAAATATTAATAGTTTGAAATTGCTTATAATTCACTTGAAAATTAAAATATCGTAAAAACCCAATCGAGAGAACACAGATAATGTTCGTCCCTTTAAGTTTAATAATAGGTAAGATCACTCGAATATCAAAACCAATAACAGCATACTATTGAAACATATGAACTAAAATTTGCTATGTCATAAGTGCATAAGCCAGAGACAATAAATACGGGTACGACCATAGATAACAGAAGAATGGTATAATCACACGGGAATTATAATATTTGAGGTTACAAACGTAATATTAAAAAAAAATAAAATTTTATATTAAAATATTAAGAACTGGAACCAGAACCGAAACCTTTATTTTAATTAATAAAATATCTGAACCTAATCGGAATTTTTAAATTAAATAGGTTCTTTTAGGTTCAAAAATAAATTAATGTTATTCATCATAATTTAATGGTATTACTGTTTTGTGTATAATAACTATGTATGATCATATGAGTTTTCCAATATTTCTCATACTATTAATCAAACCAGCATTCCGGATACGTATTTAAAATTATTATACTTTTCGGTACCTAAATTATATCGAACCGGTACCGAAATTATTTTGAACCGATACCTTTAATTTTTTTATCAAAAAAAAAAACAGAACCGAACCGGAACAGTTATTTTCTATTTTTGGAGAACCAGTACCGGAACCGATACCGATAAATTCAAAAGGTTCCAGTCCCTGTTGTAACTTACAATACATTTATACATAATATTATGTAACAAAAAATATAAAAGTCCACTTGCAGCGGGAGTGAGAGATCGATTTTCTCTCTTCCAATTAAAGACCTCGACCTCTTGCGTTGTATGCATTAACATGGCCATTCTTTTATTATCTATCGGTACGACGTACTCTTGAGGGTTAAGACCGTATAATAATATTATTATTTCATACCTATTTATACGCGTTGCATTTGGCTGTCGTCTAGGATTTTTCAAGCGGACCGTGCAGAAGGGCTCCAAGTACGTCTGTCTGGCCGACAAGAACTGTCCGGTGGACAAGCGCCGACGGAATCGGTGCCAGTTCTGCCGATTTCAGAAGTGCCTACAGGTGGGTATGGTGAAGGAGGTGGTGCGAACAGACTCACTGAAGGGTCGCCGCGGGCGGTTGCCGTCCAAGCCCAAGTCGCCGCACGGGTCGCCGCCCAGCCCGCCGGTATCGCTCATCACAGCACTCGTCCGGGCCCACGTCGACACCAATCCGGACTTCTCGTCGCTGGACTACTCTCAGGTGACAAACGCTCGTTTCGAAAATTAAAACTTTAAAATGCCCGAAACCTATTTAATTTGCTCCAAGTATTCAGTTCGAACGCGTCTCGCCTAAACGTCCTTTGCTCGCTTTACGCTATACGCGATTGATTTATTTCGATATAAACATATTATGTCATATAGGTACTTATATTATAGACCGGAGATCACCTAAAAATGGCGGCTAATGGCCGACTAATTATACCCGGTCCGCAGACAAGAAAAAAAAGTAATAACTGTTAATAGTATACGTCCTAGTATAGTAACTTTTCATTTTGTTCATTGGTTTTTACCGACGACGTCTGCAATTTTGATGGCCCACGAAAAATTTCCAATCACTTAATGTGGCTCTTCAAAAATGTTAATTGATGACCCCTGCTATAAACTATAGAGGTACTTTTTCAGCTGTTTAATTCGTGATGTTATAGTAGAATGAAAAAGGGTAGGCTCCTAAGGTACCTCCTAGTGAACAGCTTAAATCTAATTGCGGTTATAATATTATTATTATTTAATAGACGATAATAATTCACGTTTGTAACCATAAAAAATAATAATAATAGCTGAATTTATGTTGTATAATTGTGTGTTACGAATTGATAAGAAATATTGAAATTTAGCAAATTTTATTTTGCGTATTTTGTCATCGACATTTTCGAGTGCATTACGATCATACGCATTTCTCAACTAGATAAATGCAGGCATATACATAGGCAGCGTATGCTAAGGAAACACTATCGGTTGAATATGCTAAGGAAAGTCTACCGGTTGCATATTGTTATAACGTTTACATTTTGTTTTTGTTTACATCAATACACGATGGGGACCGGAGGAGAAGCAATGCCAACAGCAGTTCCTTCTCCAGTCCTCGTACCACGTAAAAAAAATAAGAAATATACATAGTAAATAAACAATAGTAATTAATATGAAGTATATTTTAAAACTGTTCAAGATATTTTATATAATATAATATTTAAGTGATATTTACCTTTGTTAAAAATATTTTATATGACTTGCTTTTTAATATTCGAATTTTTAAATTTTGTGAGATCCTACACATACCTATAGGAACGGTATAAATAACGTTTAATGAGCACAATATTTTGTGCCGGAAGATAAATCACAACAATTGTTTGCGTTTTGTTTTTATGAAAAAATTGATCAAATCAAAATCATAGTCACAAAATCCACGATAATATATCTATATAACCGTGAGCGTATAATAATTCTGTATTATTTATAACCTAGAGTAATTTTTTTACTTTTTGTCATTGATTTCAACAAAAACGTATATTATATTTTTATAATTCAATAATATTTACGATATGGGTAGGTACATTTTTAAAAACTCTACAGGTGTTTTGTATTATTTATACGTAATATTACTATCTATTTTCAATCTTGTTAGTTAATAATAATAATAAATGATAATGCAATACACTCTCGCTGGTCATAAATTCCCACGCAACGGGTATTATAATAATAATAATAATATATAGACTGAATGTCGAATAGAAAATCACGCGGGGGTGGTGAACATTTCTACTTGAACACATGGTATGGGTGACAACAATAATTATTGTTGTTGTTCGAGCGTTATGATATTATGTACAGCTGTTGGTGCCTACAATATTATGTTATACGTACAGGGTGATTATGAGAACACTGGGTATTCTTTAAGCACAACCGACTCTATGACTCAGCAAGTTAGTGTTAAGTTCTCGCAGAATTTTAGGTTGCCGGTTAAAAGGTAGCGCTATAAAATAATCGCCTTGTACAATATAATATATAATTATGTACGTGTTCGAGAAAGTTATACAATATTATGAAGCTAGGTAAAGTCATATTATAACTGTATTGATGGATTTTTTTTCTATAGTATCACGAGCCAAAACCGTTTGAACCACTGATCACCGAAGCGGAAAAAATTCAACAGTTTTTCGGATTGCTCACGACGTCCGTGGAAGTGATCAGACACTTCGCCGAAAAGATACCAGGATTCAAGACTTTGTGCAAATCGGACCAAGATTTATTATTTCAGTCGGCATCTCTAGAACTATTCGTTCTCCGTCTCGCGTACAGGTACGTGTTGATTAATTATTCGGTTTTGATCTATATTTTAAATGGGAAGTTCAAAATGAACAATTAAATTTTTTATGCTCTTAAAATATATATATATGTAGGGCGCCTAAACCACCCTCTCTACACCCATCGAAAGAGCGGTTTATCATGGTAAACGTGCGCTTTCATAATTTATTTTAATTTATCATTATTCATTGGTTTTTGACCCATTAAGATTTTACTATTTAGCCTTAATAATAAATTATTTGCATATTATCACAGTGTATATTTTTCTAAATGTGTTTAGTACCTATCTAGGAAATAAAAAATTTTAAAAATAAATTTATTATAGATTGTGTTTATGTTATTAAACTAACTTCTTGTTTGGTTACTCTAGGACCAAATACGCCGATACGAAACTAATATTTTGTAATGGGGTGGTTCTGGACAAACAGCAGTGCCACCGGAGTTTCGGCGATTGGCTACAAGCTATATTGGACTTCAGTCAATCATTACACTCGCTGGACATCGATATATCATCTTTCTCTTGCCTGTGTGCCTTAACTCTGATCACAGGTATACATTTTTTTTTATCTTTGAATGCTATAGTATATGTTGTTGGTATATAATATATCAATCATATTACCTATATAATATTATACAGTGACGTTTTTAAGACGGGATATACGATTGGGTATTTTTATTCGATTGATGACGTGTATGGTATTAATATTCAAACAAAAAAGGGAAAACATAAATAATCCGAATATCAGGATGAAAAATCTGATCATATAGATTTCTTTAACTTCTCTCAGCCCCCGTGTTGTAAGTTGTAACACATTTCCTAATATATTATAGTGTTTATCGTTTAACAGAAAAAAATTGGTATCCTATCTATATGGTTATAATTTTCTTCACAGAAGTTTTTAATATGAAACAGTTTTTTTAAGTTTATAATATCATAATATAAAGAACAAAAAAGGTAACTGGCATATTAGACCACTATTATTAATAGCTACTTTGAATTAGTACTTACCTATATAAGTAAGTAAATATATTTAAAATATAAAAAGCCATTAAAAATGACTTCATCAAAACCCTTAATATAAATATCACGTATATACTGCAGTGTTATAATTACTCTATGTTAAATAAATATAATATACAGAGTTTAACGGAAAGACTTGATAAATATATAAAAAAAAATTTTTTTAATTAAACGGAAGACAAAAATTGTGAAAATGATATGGATAGGTAATAAAAAAATTATGAAATATATACCTATGTCAGGAAATTTCCAAAAAGGATATTTTTAAATAAGTTATTACGTTTTAAATTAAATTAGGTATCTATTCAAAAAAATATTGATATTTTAAAAAATTTAAAAAAATAAATTACTTAACCTAATTAAATGTTTTTACCATATAAATTTGTTAAAAATTAGATTTTACTTATTGCCTATTTCCAAAACAAATGTAATAAAATTTATTTTTTTGGCTCATAAAGATGTAACAAAGAACTAAAATGACACATTTAGATTTAGACACACAAAGTATCTCTTACTTCACAGAGTCGCTGGCAAAATTGACAGCCGTAACCAACACTCCACGTGCCGTCTTCTGTGAAGTCAAAAAGCTAGGTATAGGTAAAGTTAGGGTATGACTATCATAGGCCCGAATTGGGGGTGGGATGCTAAGCCCCTTTAAACTTAGCCGTGGCCCCCCAAAAACCTAGACATTCAATTTTAATATGCTATATTGCAATGGTCTGCTTGCCTTTAATATATTGAGCCCCCCCCCCCCCAAGCCAAAAGTCGAAATTGCGCCTATAATAACTATGTGTACCTACATATTAATATAACGTGGAAAATATTGTTAAGAGAAACGTTTAACACTTGGAGAAACGTCAGACAATATATTAATATCGTTAAAAATCATAATTTTTTTCTAAAAGGTATACACTCAACAACGTGAATTTTATTTCGATAAACCGCGAATCTTCGTACATATTTTTACGTTTATTTATTTACACTTGTATTTAATGCATGAAACTCAATATAATATATTTAAATTGAACACGACCAACAAAAATAATAAAAACTATTATATGTAGGTTGTATAGGTACCTACCTGCAGAGTATAAGATATAAAAAATTACCTGAAACAATATTAACGAAAATATGGCCAAACATCAGATAATAATATAGGTAGTTTGATGTAACATAAATATCGAAACATTTAAAGTTTAGAATCAACACTAATATTAATATAGTATAATAAATATACATAGGAATCAAAACCCTTATAATATATAGCCACTCAGTACCTATTCTATTAAAGACACACATCAAATTCGCCATAATTTAATTTTGTCAGTAAGGGAGAGTTTTTATTTACCCAATTTTAACGTTACGCATTTAATAATCGAAATTGTACCAACTGACAATATTATTAATTATTATGATACGCATTTACAAATATTATACTCGAAATCTCCACAAACACGAAAACTTAACAACACCTCACCTGCAAGCGTTGTCTCCATCGTTACATAGCACATTTTCATCCAGCAGAATAAATGTTGTGCCACTCCTGCAATACCTACCTACATTAGAGTAAATATTTACTTAATATTATCAAACTTAACGCCGTTAAGTTTGAGTTAACGGTAAAACTATTATCTGTAAATATTATCTGGGTACATCAGTTTTTCAAGGTGTTTTAATTTTTAAGCAAGTTAAGAGCATTTTTAAATTGCTTTATTTTACATACTCGGAATTTTATTAAAAATCAAATTATCGTAAAAACTAACGTACAAACACAGATAATATTCTTACCTTATCAAGTTTTATTAAAGATCAATATTTGAGTGACTTCACTTTAATATATTAAATCTTACAATACAAAAATTGGTTAGGCTGATAGAAAATTTGTTAAACGTTGCATTTAGGTACATGGCGAGAAGTCCTTTAGGCTCTCAATAAATATAACTGTCATCAATCATCATCATAATAATATACTATGATATATTATATAATTAATACTATATAGTAGGTACCTATCATTGTCTATTCCTAAATGGAATTGGGTAACTATAAATAATTTTTATGAATTAATATTATAGTATAGAACCGTTGTCCATTGAAAATCGTCCGTACAAACGTACTACGTAAATTATTCATGACGATGTTCAAATATTGTACACTTTTCGACTGCGTAACTACCCAATCGTTTAGTGTTTAAACGTTTTAATTGTGTGTGTATGTGATTTTTGTCCTCAGAACGACACGGTCTCAGAGAAGCGAAAAAAACCGAACAGATCCAGATGAAAATCATCAACTCTTTGAGGGAGCACATCACTTACAGCATGTCCGATTCGCAGCGCAAATCTTATTACTTCTCGAGACTGCTTGCAAAACTGACCGAGTTGCGTTCACTCAGCCTGCAGGGTCTCCAGCGGATATTCTACCTGAAACTGGAAGACCTGGTGCCCGCACCTCCGTTAATTGAGAACATGTTCATTGCTAGTTTACCATTTTGAAAGACACGATCAACCATATTATAGGTAACCTATGTAACGTAAAATCATCGAAGTGAATACGATTTTCTTAATATCTGGCAACCGTTAATAATTATAACATCTATATTCTATTCTGTTTTACCTAAACTTATACGTATATTATTGTTACCTACATCAATACTTAAATAGCGTATAGTATTATTATACGTAAGAGAGCGTGTTCGTTTCATTATTATTATTATTATTATTTTTATTATTATTATAATTATTATTATTATTATTATTATTATTATTATTATTATTTTATTATTATTATTATTATTATTATTATTTTTATTATTATTTGTCTTAATACTTTTATTTTATTTTTTCGTTGAGTTTCGATATCGACAATTTATCCAAGCCCGGTACAAAGATCCTCTTAAAGTCTAGGCCCAAGTAACTATTGTAGCAAATTTTGTTGGTCCCCTGTTATGTAATAACACCAAAAAATGAAAAGAACACTAACAAATTCAAGGCATAGGATTCATAAACAAAAGTTCCCCAGGCACGTCTAAAGTTTTCCACGACCCCCAAAAACCCTCAATTCACGGGTTGCAAATCACGAACAGTTCGATATTTTTACAAACACATTTTATATCATGTTTAAAAATATTTCGAGGTTTGGGTCATATAGTTGTATATTATGCTTGTACAAACTATTATAGACTTATAACCCACAAGAGCACATTACTTAATAATATGATGTCCAACTAATTTTATGGAATTCTGAACACTCTGTACAAATTATATTTTATGCACACACATATTATTATGATGTATTAAATTTACTATTTAGTAATACCTAATATTGTATTTGCCATTTATGCGTTTAGCCTACTTTTATCGATATATGTATATTATTATTGAAATGTTCACGTTAGTTAACTATAATATTATGATAAATTTACGAGTGCACTTCAGTGGTGTGGTGAATCAAACGTTCTCAGAGGCGTTCCAAAAACTTTCTTTTTTAACAACTCTGATTAACCACAAACTAAGCCCCTATAAATAACCCTTTAAAAATGAATTTACATAATGGAATAAACTACAACTAAGATACCCGTCCCTTCAATAACGCACAAGTGGCTGCCTCTAAGAAACCATTCGCCACTGTATCTCTGTGTGTGTTTGCGTGTGTGTGTGTGTGTGTGTGTGTGTGTGCGTGTGTGTCGTATGGTTGGTATATGCTTAAATAGTTAAATGTAAACCTTATTAGTATATAGAATAAATTGCATTTATTTTACTAATTATTACTTAATAATTTTAGTGGTTAAGAAATATTAAAAACAAAATGCCGTTTGTACGACATAATTATATAATATTATATTATAGCCTTGTTGTAAAATGTTTTGTTAATTTCTTTACGGAAAAATGTGTTAAATTTAAAAATTGTTTTTTTTTTCTAGCTTCACTGCAGTGAAATATTATTGTTAGTGAAACTTATCATCGGTTTCATTCCTTCTGTAGTTATATCACAATGTAATAAAAAAAATTATGTATTGACATTTTAAAAACCTTATTTTTAGTATCGTTTTCATCCTTGTATTTTAAAAAAAAATGTTCAATATAATATCTATTATATAGTATATAATATTATTATATACAAATTAAAAATACTATATTATGTCATGTTTGTGAAAAAAGAAATCGGCAAATAGCCAATAGATATTTTTCATTTAAAATGTATGGTTTTATTGCTTTATATATTGTAACTATATTATATATATTTCAGAGATATACAAAACTATATAAAATTGTAATATGCCCGTTCTACGTTCATCCGTTGTACTTTTGTGTGCGATTCAGAATAAAATATATATGTTTCATTATTATACACCGATGTAAAATGGCTTATGCAAAATACCTGTATCATTTATAATGTAAACCTATAACCACTATTTTCTATAGAAATTCACAAGTGCAACACAGACTGTGCGTCGTCTCACGCGTCTTTGGGGCACCGGATTCTGTCTACAACTCTATTTTCAATACCGGTTAAAACCGTTAAGAACTGATATCGAAATCAAAATCGGAAAAATTAAAAACCGATTTTCAAAATCGAAATTAGAATTAAAAAATTAAATCCGGTTATCATTCAACAATATCAAAATAGAAATTTTTTTTTGGTTTCAAGCTCTGCCTACAGCTCGGGTTGCCAAACCATATCCACAAGGCCTTATAATCATAGGCGCACATTGGGTGTGAATTTAGGAGGTCCTGGAATAATTTATGATGCACAGACTCTAATACTATAATAAACTGCATTACGTTAGTTTTAAATTTGTATACAATAATATGTAAAAAGCAATGAACCAAAAGTCTGTATGATTGCTAAGAAGACACTATAGGCACACCAACATGTGTTGTCTCCGTATTTCATATGTAAAACATAGGAAAAACTGTTTTGCACGGGTATAAGAACCACTCATTACTTAGGCTGTAGGTACTCTAAGCTAAGCAAACCAAATTTCCACACCATAAAAATGAGAACAATAATTACTGACAGTAATTTACTGTACAACATTGTTTTTATATTTCCGATATCAGAACTAAAAAAAAAAGTTATTTTAGTTTGAAAAACTCAAAACTAATTAATTTTTAATTTTTATATTATAAGAACTCTTTTTGTATTTGTGATATCGTAAAATTAAAAACAATATTGCACAATCAAAGTTCTCCTCTTTCTATTAGGAATATTTGGTTGCATAACTTGAACTATAGCCTGAGTGGTTCTTTTATTGGTAAAAACCATGTAATAACCAAATTAATTAAAAATCTTAAAAGAGATATATTTGAATTATTATTTTATATCTAATATATATAGTAATACCATGAAGACTAGAAGTCTATACCAAAAATTACACTGATAAAAATGCTTTTAAGCATTCAGAATTTTCGCAACAAATAATTTTTAACTAATGTAACATTGGTTATAGTGTTTCTGAAAATGTAAACATTTTTGAACATTTATAGTAAAGATGAAATTGAAGACAGTGGTGACACCATTGCAGTAATACCTTTGAGAATTCAAACATAGTTGAAAAAATAATTGATGTCAGGCAGCTCAGGCACTCCCTGCCGTCTAGCTATCAATAAAATAAACCAAAATTTTTTTCATTAATTCAAATTAATTGCTTCAATACACTTAGTATTATTGCAATGTAGCTTAAATTAATATAATGTATATATTTAATATAAATATTAGCTATTAGTTTATCTAACTATGGTATATGTGATTTAATGTATAGGTTTAATCGGGAATCCGGACGAATGTAATTATGGGGAAATAATGCTTTTGGCAATGAGAATATTTAGTACTGTGGAGAGTAGGGAGATAAGAGGATTGATTAATGGGCTTAAAATAGATATAAACCTGGAACAAGTGTCGGTGAATTTTTCTTTATGTGAGTTTTTTTTGTTGTTTGGTGGCTTCTGCGTAAGATTTTGCTATGGAGTGAGCTTTGAATTTAGGGTGCTTAGCTGGAGGAGTTTTTGGAGCAGCTTTTTTGAAAGCTGCCCTGTATACTGGGCAACCCTTAAAATTGTCGGTGTGGTCCCCACTGCATAGGGCGCATTTGGCGGGACTGTTGCAGTCATTGGTACAGTCTTATGTGGGTTGATTTTCACCGCATTTAACGCATCTAGATTTATGGTGGCAACCGTTTTTCGTGTGTCCGTATAATTGGCAATTGTGATATTGCGGAGGGCTGAGCTTTTTATGCGGTTTCTCGATCTTAACATTAGTGTTGAGTAGCGATGTGATGTCGTGAATGCCTTTATTATTGTCCTGAAGTAGGACATCCACAAAGAATAGTGGAAGGGGGAAAATAAATTTAAATTACGTATTATTACTTTAAAAAAAAATATTTATCAAGTTTCAACTGTCAACTAAGCAATAAGACGTAAATTTCATATACAAAATACAAATTAACTGTGGTTTTGACGACATTTGAACTTTAAATGCTTATAAAAAATAACCATGATGATGGTAAATATATATGTATCGTTAATATTTTGGCTATAGTAAAAACTTGCGTATTAGATTTTTAAGCTTTTTGACCAGATAAATAATTTTTAATTAATTTTTATAGAAAAAAAAAATTTAATTAATCAAATACAATCCAAGTGATGACGGTGTAACCAAACAATTTTAATAAATATTCATTTTTTTCTCCAATTTATTTAAAAAGCATTGAGCATTTTCAATTTCAACCTCTTAAATGAACCAAGTTGGTTCTAGTTGGTCAACCAACTAGATCCAATCTGCTTCCAAAAACTTACATCGGGCATCGAAGTTTATGGTCAGAGCATTTTTTCTACCTACAAGAAAAGTTGAGAAGTTACAAACATTTTAAAATAACTCAAATAAACGTCTGAAATTATTAGACTGGACAAAATAAAAGTAAAATTGTAACTAATTTTTTTTGGTAATTGAGAATATCCACGGGCTTTTCCCCTTGATTGTCTTATGGGTTCCATTTGGAATAATTCTACTAAAATTAAGTTTTAATTTCTATATTATGATAGGTATAATAATAATAAGAAACAAAACATATTTGTTGAATATAATTTAATATTGTATAAAAATTAAAAAGTAACATCATATTGTGCAATAATAACAGCATTAATTGTTGTTATTCGCAAAGTGCGAATCACGTCATAAATTTTACAATAACGAGGTCAATAGGTCACTTGTATATAATATAAGACCGACTTTTAGCATACTGTAGGCACTACAGTCTACATTATAATATTACCATTGTCGGCCTGGGATCTAAAGGGCCCAGAACGCAAATTATTCAAAGGGCCTCTCAAAAATACCAAATCTCAAAAAAATTATTTAAAACGCTTTATAGATATTTATCACATATCGGTAGTATATATTGGTATAGGTAATATCGACATTTTTTGAGATTTGGTATTTTTGAGAGGCCATTTGAATAATTTTATATAGGTAATAAATAAAATCAAATACAATGTTTGAATTAAGTGCCTGGATTTAGTATTTGTGTAATGACCCAATGACTTAATAAAATATTATGTTTATGTAGTACAACAAAATTAAATTAGTTCCAAAAAAAAAAAAAAAATTGGGGAAACGATTATAAGTCAACCTCCCCGTGGTGTCTCCTGAGTAACGCTAATAGACTCTAAAAATTAAAATAGAAAATTATGTGTACCTAAAATCATTTGTGCTCAAATGTGGTATTATTTTATTAATATGATCCAAACGTTGCATTAATTGTTGGTGTCTGAAAAAATGTCTACCTAAACGCTTATTTTTTGTGTTCACAATCGTTCTCCCAATTACAATGTAAAAATATATTTTTGAACGTGTTTCGGTGTTTATTTTTACAAATAATCAGTAGGTATACAACTACTGTTGACAAACTGCCGAAGATGCTTTTAGATTCTGAGTGAAACGATGAATGTATTGATTTTACAATGATGTGTGTTTTTTTTATTTTTTAGATTCTGAGTGA